>CM075693.1:36974712-38174712 GCA_037954015.1 Psophocarpus tetragonolobus | reverse complement strand
AAGGAATCTTGGCCCTTGGTTTGAGAAACTTGGGCACCAAGTTTGATGATCTAAGGAGGGAATTGTTTCTCAATTCTCTTCCCTTAGATCTCTCCTTTTAATCCTAGCCCTTTTTTTTTAGGTTATCTTGTTCAAGAGGTTAGCTACCTCTATAAATAGGAGCTCCTCCCTCACTTGTATTTTTTACACTTGAATTTAATCCTAGAGACCATATTGGTTGAGGTTCTTACTTTTGAGTGTCCCCCTTTCTCCTTTGTGAGAGCTTCTAAGAGTTATCAAGGGACCCCTCCCTTGTGGCCTCTCCCCTTTGGCTTATCAAACCTAGTATTTGAGGCGCCTCACCCCATTCCTTTCCTCTCCATAAATCCATTTCCCTTCCAAGTGACTTTAGAAAGGATCCTTTGGGCACGTGATCATCAAAGATCACATCAAGTGGTATCTAGAGCCACTTTCTAAAGGTCACGTTCTTTCTCAATTTTTTTTTTGCTTTGTTGTTTATTTCTTTGATCTCTTTATTTTAAAGTCCTTCATTTTTTGTCATCTCTATTTCCTTTATTGTCTAGTAGTATAGTTTTTTATTCTTGCTATTATATGCGCTTTTGTTTTCTATCTACGCGCCTATTTTCCATTTAATTTGATGCGATTTTATTTGTCCCTTTCTTTGCATCTTATTTTCGTGTTCAAGTTGCATAATTTTCCCTTGGTTTTTTATGTTAAAGTGTGCCTAAGAAGTTGTGACCATTAAACCCACATGGTTGAGGATTTTTCCCCACCATTGTGGTAATCAACTTTGGCAACTTTGTTGTGCGTTTTGTTTTGAGTCTCTTGCTGAAATTTTTGCTCTATTTTTAGGTGTGTTATTTTTTCTTAATCTTGTGTTTTGTCAAATACTAGTCATGTTAGTTTCCTATTTTGTCTCATTTAAATTCCATATGTTTTAGCCTCTTAAAATTTTTATAAAAAAGCTTTCAAAAACATTTTGAATTGAGCTCCTAAGAGGTGAACCTCTTATTGAGTCTCTTAAGTCTTTTATGCTTTTAGTTCAAGCATATTAATCTCTTTGTTGTTCTTAAATATTTGCTCAATTCAATCTTTATATGTTTCTTGTTTTATGTTGAATTATTAGTAGCTTTCCACTTGGTTTACCTTCACTATTGGTGCCTCTTTATGGAATTTTAACTTGGGTGAATTGTGTTAGTAATTTGAGCAATCAATTTACTTCAAAATCAGCCCTAAATCATTCCTTAAGCACCATTAGTTCAGTGGTATTTGGAACTACTAAGTTGTTTTGCCTTTAGTTGCATGCATTGCTTGAAAATTGTGTGACCTTACTTTGTGCTTATTCACTCAAGCGTTATAATTTCAAGCATCCTCATTAAAATTTCAATTCAACAAGCTATTAGGTGCAGCAAAAAGATTAGAAAAAGTTAAAAAAAAATAGAAAATGTTCAAGTTAAAAAAAGAAGAAGAAGAAGATAAAGAACTCAAAGGAAAGACAAATTTGAAGTTGTGTACCTAATAGTAGAAACATTTGATATGAGGAATCAATTGTGATTCAAAAAAAAAATTACTTGAGTAAGCTTTTTAGTTTTGGTCACTTAAATTTTATTAAGTGTGCAACTATTGGTTTCATTTTTTTTGTTTGAGTCTTTTTTCATCTCTACTCTTAGAGCTAATCTAGGAAAGTTATTTGTGTGCTACCTTCCTTTGTGAGCCTTATGTTTTCTTGCTTGTCTTGTTTACTTCTTTGAGTTTGTCATTGTTTAATCTATCCACTTGGATTTATGAACCTTGTTTTGTTATTCACCTTTGTTTGTTGTCTTGTGTTGTATTCGGCCTTGGTAAGGAAAGGTTGGGAAAGGTTCCATATATAAAATTTTGGCAAGTCCAAACAAGAGGAAACAAGGGTAGCATTCTTGGGGTGAGTTGATGCAACTCAAAGGGGCTTGATCAAAAGGAGACAAACACCAAAAAGCTTGGAGTGAAGACTTTGTTTTATTTTTTTTTATTCTTTGTATTGTGTATACTTAATTTTAGATTGGGAGTTTGAGTGCCCTTAAGGCCCTCCCTTGGTTTGTAATAATTTTGGTTAATTTTAGCGTAGTTCCTCGTTAATTAGGTGAAGAAGGGAGAAGTGCTACACTTCCTTCAACACCTTAGGAGCACGATTAGAGCCCTTTCTCTTTTACATTCTTGCACTTTTATTTTATTTTATGTTATTTTGAAAAAATGTGTAGAGGCTAAGAGTTCCAAAGACTCATCAAGCCACCTTAGGTGAGAAAACAAAAAAAAAAAAAGTTTTTGGCCTACCCTTTAGTTTTTAGCATCCAAGCACCATGACTTCCCACACACATTCTAGTGCACATAGTTGTTCATCAAGTAAGAGTGTCAACCAAAGAAAACCTTCTAAGGGAGACACTCTTGAAAACCTTAACTTAGAATTTAGGGAATGGATGGCTAAAGAACAAGAAAGGAGAGAAGAAAAAGAGAGAAAAAAAGAAATAAAAGAAAAGGAAAAACAAAAAGAGAAGGAAGAGTTAAAACAAGATATGTTGGAAATGAGAAAAGACAAAAAAGAGCGAGAAGAGAGAAGGCAAAGAGAGAGAAGAGAGGATGAAGAAAGGAGAACAAGGAAAGAACTAGAAAGAAAAAGAGAAAAAGAGGAAGAAGAGAGAAGGAGAGGAGAAGAGAGTAAGAGGAGAGATGGGAGGGAGAGTGATAGAAAAAATAAAGGAATTCTCATAAGATCCCCATCTAGGCATTTTAGCTCTAGTGAAGAAGAATACTATAGAAATCAACATAAGCATCACTCTCATTCATCATACAATCATCATTCTCATCAAGAGAACATAAATCATGCTAGGGAACCAAAGGTAGACCTACCCCATTTTCATGGTAGGGAAGATGTTGAGTTACCTAGATTGGGAAGTCAAAGTGGAACAACTCTTTCGATGCTATGAAATTAGGGAAGAAAGGAAAGTACCTTTGGCCTCCCTTAGTTTTCAAGGTTCTGCTTTGCATTGGTGGGATGGATTAGTCAAGGATAGGGCCCGTAAACAAATGCCTGACATTCGCTACTAGAATGATTTAAAAACTTGTTTGCGAAGAAGGCACATTCCTTCATATTATGAGAGCGATCTTTTGGATAGGCTCCAAAGACTTAGGCAACATAACCTAAGTATTGAGGAGTATAGACAAAAGATGGAGCTTCTCATACTAAGGGCCAATATCATTGAGGAACCCAATGCCACCCTTGCTAGGTTTTTGTGTGGATTAAGCTCTAACATTAGAGATAAGGTAGAGCTTCTTTCATACTCAAACCTTGATGAGTTGGTAGAACTTTGTGTAAGAGCTGAGAATCAACTCAGGAGAAAAAGCTTTAAAAAAGATTCTCCCTCTTACTCAAAGAGAGACCAACTTAAGGGAAACTCTTTCAAGGGTTTTCCCAAAGAGGAACCCAAGCATTTTCAAGATACAAAAGCACCTCATGTAGAGAGAAAAACCCCTACTACTAAGCCTACTGAGAGGCAAAGTAGTATCAAATGCTTCAAATGTCTTGGGAGAGGCCACATTGCCTCTCAATGCCCTAACAAGAAAACCATGATCATAAGGGGACAAGACATTTGTAGTGAGAATAGCTCATCTTCCTCCTCTAGTGAGAGTGAGGAAGAAGGGGGACATACTTTTGAACAACAGTGTGAGGAAGCTTTTCCTTATGAGGGGGACCTCCTTATGGTTCAAAGGCTTCTTGGAAGCCAACCTCTAGAGCTTGGCCAGTCACAAAGAGAGAACATCTTCCATATAAGATGTAAAGTAAATGACAAAGTATGTTCTCTCCTTGTTGATAGTGGCTCCTGTTGTAACTGTTGTAGCTCTAGGTTGGTTGAAAAGCTAGCCTTGACTACCATGCCCCATCCCAAACCTTACAAATTGCAATGGCTCAATGAGCAAGGGGAGATGGTAGTCAATGAACAAGTTATGGTTTCAATTTCCATAGGATCTTATAATGATGAGATTCTTTGTGACATAGTTCCTATGGAGGCTGGTCATATCCTATTGGGAAGACCATGGCAATTTGACAACAAAGCTATTCACCATGGTCACTCCAACCAAATAATTCTCACCCATAATGAAAAGCGCTTCAAATTGTATCCTTTGTCACCTTCTCAAGTGGCTGAAGATCAATTTGCGATGAAAAAGAAAAGAGTTGAGGAAAAACAAAAACAAAAAAAAATACAACAAGCTTTACCCTTAAAGCTTGAAAAGGGTAAAGAGAGAGAGTCGGAAGGTGATGCCCCTTCAAAAGGGAATATTAGTAAAAGGACCCTATTTGCTACTAAACATGATTTAAAAGAAGCTCCTTTGACTAACAAGCCCTTTTATCTCCTCTTTTGCAAAGAAGCATCAAATCCTTCTCCCATTTTGTATTCTTCTGCTGAGAGCACTGCCACAGCCCATGCACATGAGCACCTTCCTCAAGGGGTTCAAGATATTTTAAAAGAATTTGATGACATATTCCCTAATGAGGTTCCGAAAGGACTTCCTCCCATTAGGGGTATAGAACATCAAATTGATTTGGTGTCTGGCGCAAGTCTACCTAATAGACCTGCCTATAGGACCAACCCCATGGAGACCCAAGAGATTGAGTCTCAAGTGAATGAGCTGTTGGAGAAGGGTTGGGTTCAAAAGAGCCTCAGCCCTTGTGCTGTGCCAGTCTTGTTGGTGCCCAAGAAGAATGGCCAATGGAGGATGTGTGTTGATTGTCGTGCAATCAACAACATCACCATCAAATATAGGCACCCAATCCCCCGTCTTGATGACATGTTGGATGAATTGCATGGGGCAAAAATATTTTCAAAAATAGATCTTAGAAGTGGTTACCACCAAATAAGGATCAAAGAGGGTGATGAGTGGAAAACTGCTTTTAAGACTAAATTTGGTCTTTATGAGTGGTTGGTTATGCCTTTTGGGCTAACTAATGCCCCAAGCACATTCATGCGCTTAATGAATCATGTACTAAGGGATTGCCTTGGTAAATTTTGTGTAGTTTACTTTGATGACATTTTAGTTTACTCTAGGAACCTAGATGATCATTTAGGACATCTAAGGCATGTTTTTTCTCTTCTTAGGAGTAATCATCTTTTTGGTAACTTAGAAAAATGCACTTTTTGTGTAGATAGTGTAGTTTTCCTAGGTTTTGTAGTTAGCACAAAAGGGGTTCATGTTGACCCCGAAAAGATAAAAGCTATTCAAGAATGACCCACCCCAAAGAGTGTGACAGAGATCAAAAGCTTTCATGGTCTCGCTGGATTTTATAGGCGCTTTGTGCCTAATTTCTCCACGCTCTTCGCACCAATAAATGATTTGGTGAAAAAGGAAGTTCCTTTCCTTTGGGGTGAGAAACAAGAGAAAGCCTTCCAGCTAATTAAGCATAAACTGACCCATGCACCAGTCTTGGCATTACCTGACTTTTCTAAAACATTTGAACTTGAATGTGATGCCTCTGGTGTAGGTGTCGGGGCTGTCTTGTTGCAAGGAGGGCACCCCATTGCGTATTTCAGTGAAAAACTCAATGGTGCCCCCCTCAACTACCCCACCTATGATAAGGAGTTTTATGCTCTAATTAGGGCCCTTCAAACTTGGGAGCATTACCTTGCTCCCAAGGAGTTTGTCATTCATAGTGACCATGAGTCACTAAAATATTTGAGGGGTCAAGGTAAATTGAACAAAAGGCATGCAACGTGGGTGGAATATCTTGAATCCTTCCCTTATGTCATCAAGTACAAGAAAGGAAAACAAAATGTGGTGGCTGATGCTCTTTCTAGGCGTCATGCCCTTTGTTCATCCTTAAGTGCAAAAATGTTGGGATTTGATGACATTCGGGCTATGTATCCGTCTGATAAGGATTTCGGCCCCATATTTGCTACCTCTGCATCTGCATTTGCATTAAAGGCCCATGATGGGTACTTCATCAGTGAGGGGTATCTTTACAAAGGGAGTAAGCTTTGTATACCCCAAGGATCAATTAGGAACTTACTTACAAAACAGTCATGAAGGTGGGCTCATGGGGCATTGTGGGATTTCAAAAACCCTCATGCTTTTACAAGAGAAATTATTTTGGCCCCATATGCGTAGAGATGTCCATAGACATTGCTCTAAATGTATAGCTTGCTTGCAAGCAAAGTCTAAAGCAATGCCTCATGGACTATACACGCCTTTACCTGCTCCTTCTGCACCTTGGGAGGATATTAGCATGGATTTCATCCTTGGGCTCCCAAGAACCCAACGAGGTGCAGACTCCATATTTGTGGTGGTGGACCGATTTTCAAAAATGGCCCATTTTATTCCCTGCCACAAAGTGGATGATGCGAGCAACATCTCAAGACTTTTCTTTAAAGAGGTTGTCCGATTGCATGGTATACCCTCTTCAATAGTGTCAGATAGGGATGTGAAGTTCCTTAGCCATTTTTGGAAAACTCTTTGGGCTAAGCTGGGAACTAAACTTCTTTTTTCCACTACCTGTCACCCTCAAACTGATGGGCAAACAGAAGTGGTGAATAGATCTTTATCCACTATGCTGAGGGCTCTCCTTAAAGGCAACCATAAGTCTTGGGATGAGTACCTTCCCCACATTGAATTTGCTTATAACTGGGTGGTTCATAGAACCACCAAGCATTCTCCTTTTGAGGTGGTCTATGGCTTTAATCCTCGTACTCCTCTAGATCTTTTACCTCTTCCTCTTTCTGTTGTTGTGCATAAAGAAGGAGAGGCAAAAGCCATTTTTGTAAAACAATTACATGAGAGGGTTAAAGTTAACATAGAGCGCCAATCCTTGAGAGATGCTACTTTCGCCAATAGGGGGAGGAAAGAAGTCATCTTTGAAAAGGGCGACTGGGTATGGCTTCACTTGAGAAAGGATAGATTTCCTTCTCAAAGGAAGTCCAAACTTAGCCCTAGAGGAGATGGACCTTTCCAAATCCTTGAGCGGATCGGTAATACTGCTATGTTTTAGATTTGCCTGAGGATTATGGGGTAAGCACCAACTTTAATGTTTCTGATTTGTCTCCATTTGTAGGTGCTGAAAATGACGAAGACCCCATGGATTTGAGGTCAAATCCTCTTCAAGAGGGAGGAGATGATGTGACCATGCCTAGCCAAGGACCTATCACTAGGGCCATGGCTAGAAGGATTGAAGAAGACCTAGCCCTTGCAGACAAAGGAAGACTTCACCTCCTATGGAGAGTGAAGATATTAGGCTAGGGACTTTAGTTAATAAAATGTAATTTTCCTTTATTTTAATTTTGAGGAGCATTAAGAATTTAATTTGGGACATGTATTTAGTCCATTTTTTATTTTTAGGAGGTGTCTTAGGAATTTAGAGGGTGGATTTAGCTTTTTGGGTCTTTATGAAGGAAATAAGGGGTAGCCTTGATATCTACACCCCTCTTTTCTACATAAACCCCCTAAGCTAATAAGAAGGAATCTTGGCCCTTGGTTTGAGAAACTTGGGCACCAAGTTTGATGATCTAAGGAGGGAATTGTTTCTCAATTCTCTTCCCTTAGATCTCTCCTTTTAAGCCTAGCCCTTCTTTTTTAGGTTATCTTGTTCAAGAGGTTAGCTACCTCTATAAATAGGAGCTCCTCCCTCACTTGTATTTTTTACACTTGAATTTAATCCTAGAGACCATATTGGTTGAGGTTCTTACCTATGAGTGTCCCCTTTGAGAGCTTCTAAGAGTTATCAAGGGACCCCTCCCTTGTGGCCTCTCCCCTTTGGCTTATCAAACCTAGTATTTGTGGCGCCTCACCCCATTCCTTTCCTCTCCATAAATCCATTTCCCTTCCAAGTGACTTTAGAAAGGATCCTTTGGGCACGTGATCATCAAATATCACATCAGGAATGAAAGGAGATGAAGAAGAAGAAGTGGAAGAAGGAGAACGGGAGGAGGGAGAAGAGGTGGCAGAAGGAGAAGAAGAGGAAGAAGAAGAAGTGAAAGAATGAGAAAAAGAGGAGGAAGAAGAAGCAATGGAAGGAAAGGGGATGAAGAAGAAGTGGAACAAGGAGGAGAAGAAGAAGGGGAGGAAGAAGAAATAGTGTAGGCAGAAGAAAGGCAAGAAGGAGAAGAGAGGGAAGAAGAAGAACAAGTGGATGTAGTAGAAGTGGAAGAAGGTGAACAAGAGGAAGAAGAAGAAATAGTTGAAGGAGTGGAGATGATGGACAAGAAGTTGAAGAAGGAGAACAAGAGGTAGAAATGCAAGTGGAAGCAGAAGAAGGAGAAAAAGAGGGATATGACAAAGGAAAGGAAGAACAAGAAGGAGATGAAGACGAAGAAAAGAAACGAAAGGAGAGGATGGAGAAGAAGTGGAAGAAAGAGAAAAAGATGAGGCAGGAGAAGTGGAAGAAAGATAAGAAGAGGAAGAAGAAGGAGGGTAACCAGAAGAAGTGGAAGAAGGAGAAGAAAAGGAAGAAGAAGAAGATGTGGAAAGTCAAGAAGTTGAAGAACGTGAACAAGAGGTGATGCATGCCTCCCTTGATCTTTTTCTAGAGGTTTTCTTCTTTGGTGAAATGGTTTGTGGAGAGGTAAGAAGTGAGGTGGTTTTAGGCGCCACTTAAGGTAAGATAAGCCTAAGAGGGAAAGTTTGCCACAAGGGATGGAACCCTTGATAAAAACCTAAGGAATTCTCAAAGAGAGAAGGGTGGACACTAAGAGAATTTTGGCCAACTCAAGGTTTTTCCATTGAATCAAGTGTAAAAAATACAAGAGTGTCAAGGAGCACCTTTTTATAGAGGGAGCTAACCTCTTGGACAAGTCATGAAGGAAATGAAGGGCTAGGATTAAAAGGAGTCATCCAAGGGAGGAGGATTGAAGCCCAAAGTCCAATCAATACCCTCCTTTAGATGAGAATTGGTGCCCAAGCTACCTCATCCAAGGGCCAAGATTACTCCTTTATTAGTTTTGGGTTTTATTTAGCAAAAGAGGGTGTAGTTATCAAACTACCCCCTTATTTCCTAAATAAAGGCCCAAAAGTTAATCTTACCCCTTCTTATTACTAAGACACCTCCTAGAAAATTAAATGGACTAATACATGTCCAAAATAAAATCCTAGGTTCCTAAGATAAAAATTACAAGTAAATAAGTCATGGCTTGCATAACTTAATGGTCATATGGAGGTGAGATCTTCCTCCCTCTACTCTAGCCATGTCTTCTTCTATTCTTCTAGCCATGGCCCTAGTGATAGGGCCCTTGCTTGGGGAGAATGCATCATCCCCTCCCCCTTGGGAAGGATTTGACCTCAAATCTGATAGGTCCTCCTCTTCTTCATCAGTACCTACAAAAGGGATCAAATCACAAACATTAAAGGTAGTACTCACACCATAGTCCTCAGGGAGATCTAATATGTATGCATTGTTGTTCACTCTCTTGAGGACTTGAAAGGGACCATCTCCTCGGGGGCTAAGCTTGGACTTCCTTTGAGTAGGGAAGCGATCCTTCCTCAAATGAAGTCATACCCAATCCCCTTCATTGAAGATAATTTCTTTCCTGCCCCTATTGGCTTTACTAGCATACTCCTTTGAATGATGTTCAATGTTGGCCTTTACCCTTTCATGTAATTTTTTAACAAAATCCGCTCTTACTATTCCTTCTTTGTGAACAGAAGAAGGGAAGGGTAAGGGCAAGATATCAAGAGGAGTAAGGGGGTTGAAGCCATAAACAAATTCAAAGGGAGAATGCTTGGTGGTCCTTTGAACCACCCGGTTGTATGCAAACTCAATATGGGGTAGGTATTCATCCCAAGACTTGTGATTTCCTCGAAGAAGTGTCCTAAGCATAGTAGATAGAGATCTATTTACTACCTCAGTCTGCCCATCAGTTTGGGGGTGACATGTGGTAGAAAATAAGAGTTTAGTTCCTAGCCTTGCCCACAATATTTTCCAAAAGTGGCTAAGGAACTTCACATCTCTATCAGAGACTATGGATTGGGGAATTCCATGTAAACGGACAACTTCTTTAAAGAAAAGTCTCGCAATGTTGCTCGCATCATCTATCTTGTGGCATGGTATAAAGTGAGCCATTTTTGAAAATCTATCTACCACTACAAAGATAGAGTCTGCACCTCGTTGGGTTCGAGGCAGGCCAAGGATGAAATCCATACTAATATCCAGCCAAGGTGCAGAAGGAGCAGGTAAGGGTGTGTACAATCCATGAGCCATTGTCTTAGACTTAGCTTGCAAGCAAGCAATGCATCTACGACAATGTCTATAGACGTCTTTCTTCATATGGGGCCAAAAGAATTTTTCTTGTAAAAGCAGAAGAGTTTTGTTAATTCCAAAATGCCCCATGAGCCCACCCTCATGACTCTCTTTTGTCAACAGATTTCTCATAGATCCTTGGGGTACACAAAGTCTGCTACCTTTGAAAAGGTACCCCTCACTCATAAAGAACCCATTTTGGGTTTTACATGCAAATGTAGAGGCAGCATAAATGGATCCAAAATCCTTATCAGAAAGATACATTTCTCTAATATTATCAAATCCAAGAATCTTTGCACTTAAGGTGGTGTAAAGGGTATGTCTACGAGACAAAGCATCAGCCACCACATTATGTTTTCATTTCTTGTATTTGATGATATAAGGGAAAGTCTCAAGAAATTCTACCCATTTAGCATGCCTTTTATTAAGCTTGCCTTGACCCTTCAAATACTTAAGTGACTCATGGTCACTATGAATGATGAACTCCTTGGGTACAAGATAATGTTCCCAAGTTTGAAGAGCCCTTATCAAAGAGTAAAACTCTTTATCATAGGTGGGGTAGTTTAAGGCGGCTCCATTTAGTTTTTCACTAAAATAAGCCACGGGATGACCACCTTGTAACAACACAGCTCCCACACCCACTCCCGATGCATCACACTCTAGCTCAAAAGTTTTAGAAAAGTCAGGAAGAGCTAAAACTGGTGCATGGGTCAGTTTCTCTTTGATAAGTTCAAAGGCTTTTTGTTGTTTTTCACCCCAAAGGAAAGGAGTATCCTTCTTCACCAAATCATTGATTGGTGAGAAAAGTGTGGAGAAGTTAGGCACAAAGCGCCTGTAAAAGCTCACGAGACCATGAAAACTCTTGATCTCAGTCACACTTTTTGGGGTGGGCCATTCTTGGATGGCTTTGATTTTGTCGGGGTCTACTTGAACCCCATTTTTATTAACTATAAAACCTAAGAACACCACACTCTCCACAAAAAAATTACATTTTTCAAGATTTCCATAGAGTTGGTGTGACCTAAGAATGCAAAAGACGCGCCTAAGATGGCCTACATGTTCATCTAGGCTCTTGCTATACACTAAGATGTCATCAAAATAAACAACACAAAATTTTCCTAAGCAATCCCTAAGGACATGATTCATAAGCCTCATGAAGGTGCTTGGGGCATTGGTAAGCCCAAAGGGCATTACCAACCACTCATACAACCCAAACTTGGTCTTAAAAGCGGTTTTCCACTCATCACCTTCCTTGATGCGGATTTGGTGATAACCACTCTTAAGATCAATTTTTGAAAATAATTGGGCCCCATGCAATTCATCAAGCATGTCATCAAGCCTAGGGATAGGGTGCCTATATTTGATGGTGATGTTATTGATTGCTCGACAATCAATGCACATCCTCCATTGGCCATTCTTCTTAGGCACCAACAAAACTGGCACAGCACAAGGGCTTAGGATCTCTTGAACCCAACCCTTCTCCAATAGTTCTTGGACTTGAGATTCAATCTCCTTGGTCTCCATGGGATTAGTCCTATAAGCAGGCCTATTAGGCAGGCTAGCCCCAGGTACCAAGTCTATTTGGTGTTCTATACCCCTAATTGGAAGAAGTCCTTTGGGAACTTCATTAGGGAATATATCACCAAACTCCTTTAAAAGCTCTTGAACCTCTTGAGGTAGGTTCTCAGGTCCAAATTCTATGGCAGTGCTAGAACTAGAAGGGAAAAAAGTGGAGGGGGAAGAAATGGGGGATGCCTCTTTGCAAAGGAGGAGATAGAAAGGTCTGTTAGTTAAGGGGGCTTCCTTTAATTCCAATTTTGTCACAAATAAACTCCCTTTACTAATGACTTTCTTGGAAGGGGCACCAACTTCCAACTCAACCTCTTTACCCCTTTCAAGCTTTAGGGGTAAAGCTTTGCTTTTTTTTTTGTCCTCATCTCTCTTATGTTTCATGATGAGTTGGTCCTCTGCCACTTGTGAAGGTGTTAAACGACACAACTTAATGCGCTTATCCTTATGAGTGAGGATGATGTTATTGGAATGACCATGGTGTATAGCTCTCTTATCAAATTGCCATGGTCTTCCTAGCAAGATATGGCCAGCTTCCATTGGGACTATGTCACACAGGATCTCATCTTTATAAGACCCAATGGAAATTGGAACCTTGACTTGCTCATTGACCTCCATTTCCCCTTGCTCATTGAGCCATTGAAGCTTGTAAGGCTTAGGGTGGGGAAGTGGGGTCAAGGCTAGCTTTTCCACCAACCTTGAGCTACAACAATTGCAGCATGACCCACTATCCACAATGAGAGAACATATTTTGTCATTCACCTTACAGCGAGTGTGGAATATGTTCTCCCTTTGAGATGAGGACACTTTCAAAGGTTGGCTTCCAAGAAGTCTTCTTATCATTAAGAGGTCTCCCTCACATGCATAAGCGGTTTCATCACAATCAGATTGGTATGCATGAACCCCTTCTCCTTCGCTCTCACTAGAGGAGTGTGAGCTAGACTCACTACTATAAACATCTTGGGCCCTCATGATGATGTTTCTCTTAGTAGGGCATTGAGAGGCAATGTGGCCTCTCCCAAGACATTTAAAGCATTTGATACTACTAACTTTCTCGTGAGAGGTAGTAGTAGGGGTTTTTCTCTCTATATGTGATGTTTTATGCTCTTTGAAGTGCTTGGGATGTTCCTCTTTGGGGTAACTCTTGAAAGAGTTCCCCGTAGGTTGGTCCCTCTTTACATAAGGTGGGTTATCCTTTTTAAAAGTTTTCCTTCTAAGTTGATTTTCCACCTTCATGCAAAGTTGAACTAACTCATCAAGGGAATTGTATGAGAAGAGCTCCCCCTTATCACGAATTTCGGGGCTCAACCCACACAAAAACCTTGCCATAGTGGCCTTGGGTTCCTCAATGATACCCGCCCTCAAGATAAGAAGTTCCATCTTTTGTCTATACTCTTCTATACTAAGGTTGGTTTGCCTTAGCCTTTGGAGTCTATCCAAAAGATCTCTTTCATACCAAGAGGGAATATGCCTTCTTCTTAGAGCACTTCTAAGATCATTCCAATATCTTATGGAAGGCATATTGGTGCGGATTCTCTCATTGGTTAACCCAACCCACCAATGCATGGCATGCCCTTGGAAGCTAAGGGTTGCCATTGGAACCTTTCTTTCTTCTCTTACCTCATGGCAAGTGAAGAGTTGTTCTACCTTAATTTCCCAATCAAGGTAGGCTTCCACATCTTCCCTCCCATGAAATGGGGGGAGATCAATTTTGGGCTCCCTTGGAGGGGCCCCATTATTATGCATGGATGAATGGGAGTTTCTCCTAGGATGATTGTAGTATTCTTCCTCACTTTCACTCCTATGGGTATGTCTAGATGGGGAACCTAAGACTATCCCTTTCATTTTGTAATTCTCACCATTCCCATGCTTTCTTTTTTCTTCTTCTTTCTCTTTTCTTCTTTCTCTTTCTTTTCTTCCTCTCCTTTCTTCATCTTCTCTCCTTTCTCTTATTCTTCTCTCTTCCTTCTCTCTTTTTTCTCTCTTGTCTTCCTCTCTTTCTTTTATTTTTCTTTTCTCCTTGGACTCTTTTTCTCTCCTTTTTTCTTCTCTTCTCTCTTGTTCTTTTGCCATCCACTCCCTAAAGTCCATGTTTAAGTTTTCTAGAGTGTAATCTTTAGAAATATTTCTTTGGTTTACACTCTTGTTTGATGAATAACTATGAGCACTAGAGTGGGTGTGTGATGTCATTGTGCTTGAATTTCTAAGAGGAAAAAGGTGGCTAAAAAATTTTCACAAACAAACACTCCTCTCTTTTTGTGTTTTCTTGCCTAAAATCGCTTGATGAGTCTTTGGAACTCTTTAGCCTTCTAAGCGCTTTGAATAAGAAAAATAAAGCAAGAATTTTAAAGCAAAAATTCAAAAGAGAAGGGATCTAAAGCGAGCTCCTAAGGTGTTGAAGGAAGTGTACCACTTCTTCCTTCTTCACCTAATTTTTGAGAAACTAAAAAATTGATTAAATTTTATTACAACCAAAGGGAGGGCCTTAAGGGAACTCAAACTCCCAACTACAAAATTAATACAACAAAATTAAAGAAAAAGTAAAGTCTTCAAAAATTGATTCTCCAAATGCTCCCTCAAATCAAAGTCTTCACGGCTAGGTGTATTTCCTTTTGAGGTGATCCCTTAGGCTCTTAGTCCAACCTTCCAAAATATGCTACCCTTGTGGTAAGCTCCTTTTTCAAGCTTTCTCCCAAAAGTGACACTAACACACAAACCAAAGAAACCAAAAGTAGCAACGGGAGGTGCGAATAGAAACTCAAAAAACAATAAAAGATAACACAATCAAAAGGACACTTAACCAAATGGTAAGAGTATATAAGACAAACTAGAAAGATGATTTAAAAGACAAGCAACAACTAAAAGGTAAACAAAAGAAAGAGAGCACACAATGGAATACCTAAGAATGGCACTAGATTAAAGAGTAGAAGAACACAAATATCAAGTTCTAGTGTACCAAAAGTAATAAAATTTCTTTTAAGGTTCCAAGTTCAAAGTTGAAGCACTTGCTAATTTTAGGTTAGGTACATCAAATGAATTTTTTTCAAACTTTCTTTTCTTTTGTTTGTTCTCTTTTTTTTTTTTTTGAATCCTTCGTTGTTTTTTTTTGTATTTTATTTTAGACTTTGTTTTCTTGTTTTTTTTTTTTGAATATTTACTAGATGCACCTAAATTGATTGTGATTTTAGTGCTTGATAAAAAAGAGTTATGTGCTTGGAACAATAAAGAAAATTAAAAGCAACAATTTAGGTACTACTAGAAATGACTTCAAAATGCAAAGTAGCTATAGATGTGTTAATGGTTTAGTAGTTTGGTGTGCCACTGGACTCAAGCTTTGTTAAGTTTTTAGTAATTTGTTGAACACAAATACCAAACTTATAGCTTAAGTGAAAGCACCCACAAACAAGAACTACCTTTACCACACAAATGAGCTACAAATTATACGTATAAGGAAAATAAAGACAAAGGAAATTGAGCAACTATTTTTGAATTTTTTTTTTAAGAATATGCTTGAAACTAAAAGCACATGAACTTCTAAAGAGACTTAGACATGAGGTATAACCCTCTATGTTGCTCAATTTAAGAAGTTTCAAATTTTTTTTTGTAAAAACAAAAGAGGCTAAACTTAAAAGGAATTAATAGACAAAATGGGAAACTATAAACATGACTTATAGACAACTACACAAGAGTATAAAAGTGAAAAATAAAAGCTAAAAATAAAGCAAAAACAAGGCAACTAGGTGCAAGGAAACACAAGAATTTGGTCTAAATTTCTTGACCACAAGGTTGTGGAATTCACCACAACGGCATGGATTTTTAGCAAGAAATTCTCAAAACCAAAATTCAAGCAAGAAAGCACCCAACTCAAAGCTTAAGCGGAAATTAATGAATATGGGAGAGACGTAGATGCAAAGAAAAGAACAATATAAATTGCATCAAGCAAAAAATAAATGGTGCAAATAAACTATAACTCAAAACAATAAACTCAAGACATAAATGGAAATGATAAACAATAATGGAAAGCTAGAAAAAATTGCAGAAATTAAAGATAAAATAAAATAGGAAAACGGAAAGAAAACATAAATGAGATAGGAAGAGAGTTTAGACTCTAGAACCAATGCTCTAGATACCAAATGATGCATGCCTCCCTTGATTTTTTTCTAGAGGTTTTCTTCTTTGGTGAAATGGTTAGTGGAGAGGTAAGAGGGAGCTAACCTCTTGGACAAGTCATGAAGGAAATTAAGGGCTAGGATTAAAAGGAGTCATTCAAGGGAGGAGGATTGAAGCCCAAAGTCCAATCAATACCCTCCTTTAGATGAGAATTGGTGCCCAAGCTACCCCATCCAAGGGCCAAGATTACTCCTTTATTCGTTTTGGGTTTTATTTAGCAAAAGAGGGTGTAGTTATCAAACTACCCCCTTATTTCCTAAATAAAGGCCCAAAAGTTAATCTTACCCCTTCTTATTACTAAGACACCTCCTAGAAAATTAAATGGACTAATACATGTCCAAAATAAAATCCTAGGTTCCTAAAATAAAAATTACAAGTAAATAAGTCATGGCTTGCATAACTTGATGGTCATATGGAGGTGAGATCTTCCTCCCTCTACTCTAGCCATGTCTTCTTGTATTCTTCTAGCCATGGCCCATGTGATAGGGCCCTTGCTTGGGGAGAATGCATCAAGAGGAGGAAGAAGAAGTAGTGGAAGGAGGTGAGATGAAGAAGAAGAATTGGAACAAGGAGAAAAGGAGGAAAAGGAAGAAGAAGGGGAAGGGAAGGGAAGAAGAAGCAAAAGAAGTGGAATCTAGAGGAGAAGAGGAAGAAGAACAAGAAGTGTAAGCATAAGATTTGGGGGAAGGATAAGAAGAGGAAGAGCAACAATGGGAAGCAACAGAAGTGGGGGATGGAGAAAAAGAGGAAGGAGAAGACGGAAAGGAAAGAAGAAGAAGTTGTGGAAGGAGAAGAAATGGAAGAATAGGAGGAAGAACAAGTGTAAGCAAAAGAAGCGGAAGAAGTAGACAAAAATGAAGAAGAACAACAAGTAGAAGTAGAAAAAGTGGTAAAAGGAGAGAATAAGAGGAATCGAGGAAGTAGTGGAATGAAAGGAGATGAAGAAGAAGAAGTGGAAGAAGGAGAATGGGAGGAGGGAGAAGAGGTGGCAGAAGGAGAAGAAGAAGAAGAAGAAGAAGTGGAAGAATGAGAAAAAGAGGAGGAAGAAGAAGCAATGGAAGGAAAGGGGATGAAGAAGAAGTGGAACAAGGAGGAGAAGAAGAAGGGGAGGAAGAAGAAATAGTGTAGGCAGAAGAAGGGCAAGAAGGAGAAGAGAGGGAAGAAGAAGAACAAGTGGATGTAGTAGAAGTGGAAGAAGGTGAACAAGAGGAAGAAGAAGAAGTAGTTGAAGGAGTGGGGATGACGGAGAACAAGTGGAAGAAGGAGAAAAAGAGGGATATGACAAAGGAAAGGAAGAACAAGAAGGAGATGAAGAGGAAGAAAAGAAATTAAAGGAGAGGATGGAGAAGAAGTGGAAGAAAGAGAAAAAGATGAGGCAGGAGAAGTGGAAGAAAGATAAGAAGAGGAAGAAGAAGGAGGGTAACCAGAAGAAGTGGAAGAAGGAGAAGAAAAGGAAGAAGAAGAGGATGTGGAAAGTCAAGAAGTTGAAGAACGTGAACAAGAGGAGGAAGAAGAAGTAGTGGAAGGAGGTGAGATGAAGAAGAAGAATTGGAACAAGGAGAAAAGGAGGGAAAGGAAGAAGGAGGGGAAGGGAAGGGAAGAAGAAGCAGAAGAAGTGGAATATGGAGGAGAAGAGGAAGAAGAAGAAGAAGTGTAAGCATAAGATTTGGGGGAAGGAGAAGAAGAGGAAGAGCAACAATGGGAAGCAACAGAGGTGGGGGATAAGGAGAAGACGAAAAGGAAAGAAGAATAAGTTGTGGAAGGAGCAGAAATGGAAGAAGAGGAAGAAGAAGAAGTGTAAGCAGAAGAAGCGGAAGAAGGAGACGAAAATGAAGAAGAACAACAAGTAGAAGTAGAAGAAGTGGTAGAAGTAGTGGAATGAAACGAGATGAAGAAGAAGAAGTGGCAGAAGGAGAACGGGAGGAGGGAGAAGAGGTGGCAGAAGGAGAAGAAGAGGTAGAAGAAGAAGCGAAAGAACGAGAAGAAAAGGTAGAATTGCAAGTGGAAGAAGGAGACAATAGGAAGAAAAAGAAGAAGTGGAAGAATGAGAAAAAGAGGAGGAAGAAGAAGTAATGGAAGGAAAGGGGATGAAGAAGAAGTGGAACAAGGAGGAGAAGAAGAAGGGGAGGAAGAAGAAGTAGTGTAGGCAGAAGAAGGGCAAGAAGGGGAAGAGAGGGAAGAAGAAGAACAAGTGGATGTAGTAGAAGTGGAAGAAGGTGAACAAGAGGAAGAAGAAGTAGTAGTTGAAGGAGTGGGGATGATTGAGAAGAAGTGGAAGAAGGAGAATAAGAGGTAGAAATGCAAGTGGAAGCAGAAGAAGGAGAAAAAGAGGGATATGACGAAGGAAAGGAAGAAGAAGAAGGAGATGAAGAGGAAAAAAAAGAAAGGAAAGGAGAGGATGAAGAAGAAGTGCAAGAAAGAGAACAAGAGGAGGCAACAGAAGTGGAAGAAAGATAAGAAGAGGAAGAAGAAGGAGAGTAACTAGAAGAAGTGGAAGAAGTAGAATAAAAGGAAGAAGAAGAAGATGTGGAAAATGAAGAAGTTGAAGAAGGTGAACAAGAGGAGGAAGAAGAAGTAGCGGAAGGAGGTGAGATGAAGAAGAAGAATTGGAACAAGGAGAAAAGGAGAAAAGGAAGAAGGAGGGGAAGGGAAGGGAAGAAGAAGCAGAAGAAGTGGAATCTGGAGCAGAAGAGGAAGAAGAAGAAGAAGTGTAAGCATAAGATTTGGGGGAAGGAGAAGAAGAGGAAGAGCAACAATGGGAAGCAATAGAAGTGGGGAATGGACAAAAAGAGGAAGGAGAAGACGGAAAGGAAAGAAGAAGAAGTTGTCAAAGGATTAGAAATGGAAGAAGAGGAAGAAGAAGAAGTGTAAGCAGAAGAATTGGAAGAAGGAGATGAAAATGAAGAAAAACAACAAGTAGAATAAGAAGAAGTGCATGCATAAGATTTGGGGGAAGAAGAAGAAGAGGAAGAGCAGCAATGGGAAGCAACAAAGTGGGGGATGGATAAAAAGAGGAAGGGGAAGACGGAAAGGAAAGAAAAAGAAGTTGTGTAGGGAGAAGAATTGGAAGAAGAAGAAGTGTAAGCATAAGATTTGCGGGAAGGAGAAGAAGAGGAAGAGCAACAATAGGAAGCAACAGAAGTGGGGGATTTAGTAAAAGAGGAAGGGGAAGACAGAAGGGAAAGAAGTAGCAGTTGTGGAAGGAGAAGAAATGGAAGAAGAGGAAGAAGAAGAAGTGTAAGCAGAAAAAGCGGAAGAAGGAGACGAAAATGAAGAAGAACAACAAGTAGAAGTAGAAGAAGTGGTAGAACGAGAGAATAAGAGGAATAGGAGGAAGTAGTGGAATGAAAGGAGATGAAGAAGAAGAAGTGGAAGAAGGAGAATGGGAGGAGGAAGAAGAGGTGGCAGATGGAGAAGAAAAGGAAGAAGAAGAAGTGGAAGAACGATAAGAAAAGGAAGAAGTGCAAGTGGAAGAAGGAGAACAATAGGAAGAGGAAGAAGTGGAAGAATGAGAAAAAACGGAGGAAGAAGAAGCAATGGAAGGAAAGGGGATGAAGAAGAAGTGGAACAAGGAGGAGAAGTGGTAGAAGGAGAGAATAAACAGGAGGAAGAAGTGGAAGAACGAGAATGAAAGGAAGAAGTGCAAGTGGAAGAAGGAGAACAATAGGAAGAAGAAGAAGAAGTGGAAGAATGACAAAAAGAGGTGGAAGAAGGAGCAATGAAAGGAAAGGGGATGAAGAAGAAGTGGAACAAGGAGGAAAAGAAGAAGGGGAGGAAGAAGAAGTAGTGTAGGCAGAAGAAGGGCAAGAAGGAGAAGAGAGGGAAGAAGAAAAACAAGTGGATGTAGTAGAGGTGGAAGAAGATGAACAATAGGAAGAAGAAGAAGTAGTTGAAGGAGTGGGGATGATGGAGAAGATGTGGCAGAAGGAGAACAAGAGGTAGAAATGGAAGTGGTAGCAGAAGAAGTAGTAAAAGAGGGATATAACGAAGGAAAGGAAGAAGAAGGAGATGAAGAGGAAGAGCAGCAATGGGAAGCAACAAAGTGGGGGATGGATAAAAAGAGGAAGGAGAAGACGGAAAGGAAAGAAAAAGAAGTTGTGGAAGGAGAAGAAATGGAAGAATAGGAGGAAGAACAAGTGTAAGCAAAAGAAGCGGAAAAAGTAGACGAAAATGAAGAAGAACAACAAGCAGAAGTAGAAGAAGTGGTAAAAGGAGAGAATAAGAGCAATAGGAGGAAGTAGTGGAATGAAATGAGATGAAGAAGAAGAAGTGGAAGAAGGAGAACGGGAGGAGGGAGAAGAGGTGGCAGAAGGAGAAGAAGAGGAAGAAGAAGAAGTGGAAGAATGAGAAAAAGAGGAGGAAGAAGAAGCAAAGGAAGGAAAGGGGATGAAGAAGAAGTGGAACAAGGAGGAGAAGAAGAAGGGGAGGAAGAAGAAGTAGTGTAGGCAGAAGAAGGGCAAGAAGGAGAAGAGAGGGAAGAAGAAGAACAAGTGGACGTAGTAGAAGTGGAAGAAGGTGAACAAGAGGAAGAAGAAGTAGTAGTTGAAGGAGTGGGGATGATTGAGAAGAAGTGGAAGAATGAGAACAAGAGGTAGAAATGCAAGTGGAAGCAGGAGAAGGAGAAAAAGAGGGATATGACGAAGGAAAGGAAGAACAAGAAGGAGATGAAGAGGAAGAAAAGAAACGAAAGGAGAGGATGGAGAAGAAGTGGAAGAAAAAGAAAAAGATGAGGCAGGAGAAGTGGAAGAAAGATAAGAAGAGGAAGAAGAAGGAGGGCAACCAGAAGAAGTGGAAGAAGGAGAAGAAAAGGAAGAAGAAGAAGATGTGGAAAGTCAAGAAGTTGAAGAACGTGAACAAGAGGAGGAAGAAGAAGTAGTGGAAGGAGGTGAGATGAAGAAGAAGAATTGGAACAAGGAGAGAAGGAGGAAAAGGAAGAAGGAGGGGAAGGGAAGGGAAGAAGAAGCAGAAGAAGTGGAATCTGGAGGAGAAGAGGAAGAAGAAGAAGAAGTGTAAGCATAAGATTTGGGGGAAGGAGAAGAAGAGGAAGAGCAACAATGGGACGCAACAGAAGTGGAGGATGGAGAAAAAGAGGAAGGAGAAGACAGAAAGGAAAGAAGAAGAAGTTGTGGAAGGAGAAGAAATGGAAGAATAGGAAGAAGAACAAGTGTAAGCAAAAGAAGCGGAAGAAGGAGACGAAAATGAAGAAGAACAACAAGTAGAAGTAGAAGAAGTTGTAAAAGGAGAGAATAAGAGGAATAGGAGAAAGTAGTGGAATGAAGGGAGATGAAGAAGAAGAAGTGGAAGAAGGAGAACGGGAGGAGGGAGAAGAGGTGGCAGAAGGAGAAGAAGAGGAAGAAGAAGAAGTGGAAGAATGAGAAAAAGAGGAGGAAGAAGAAGCAATGGAAGGAAAGGGGATGAAGAAGAAGTGGAACAAGGAGGAGAAGAAGAAGGGGAGGAAGAAGAAATAGTGTAGGCAGAAGAAGGGCAAGAAGGAGAAGAGAGGGAAGAAGAAGAACAAGTGGATGTAGTAGAAGTGTAAGAAGGTGAACAAGAGGAAGAAGAAGAAGTAGTTGATGGACTGGGGATGATGGACAAGAAGTGGAAGAAGGAGAACAAGAGGAGGAAGAAGAGGCAATGGAAGGAAAGGCGATGAAGAAGAAGTGGAACAAGAGGAGAAGAAGAAGGGAAGGAAGAAGAAGTAGTGTAGGCAGAAGAAGGGCAAGAAGGAGAAGAGAGGGAAGAAGAAGAACAAGTGGATGTAGTAGAAGTGTAAGAAGGTGAACAAGAGGAAGAAGAAGAAGTAGTTGAAGGAGTGGGGATGATGGAGAAGAAGTGGAAGAAGGAGAACAAGAGGTGGAAATGCAAGTGGAAGCAGAAGAAGGAGAAAAAGAGGGATATGACAAAGGAAAGGAGGAACAAGAAGGAGATGAAGAGGAAGAAAAGAAAGGAAAGGAGAGGATGAAGAAGAAGTGGAAGGAAGAGAACAAGAGGAGGCAGGAGAAGTGGAAGAAAGATAAGAAGAGGAAGAAAAAGGAGAGTAACCAGAAGAAGTGGAAGAAGGAGAAGAAAAGGAAGAAGAAGAAGATGTGGAAAGTGAAGAAGGTGAACAAGAGGAGGAAGAAGAAGAAGTGGAAGAACGAGAAGAAAAGGAAGAAGTGCAAGTGGAAGAAGGAGAACGTAAGGAAGAAGAAGAAGAAGTGGAAGAATGAGAAAAAGAGGAGGAAGAAGAAGCAATGGAAGGAAAGGGGATGAAGAAAAAGTGGAACAAGGAGGAGAAGAAGAAGGGGAGAAAGAAGAAGTAGTGTAGGCAGAAGATGGGCAAGAAGGAGAAGAGAGGAAAGAAGAAGAACAACTGGATGTATTAGAAGTGGAAGAAGGTGAACAAGAGGAAGAAGAAGAAGTAGTTGAAGGAGTTGGGATGATGGAGAAGAAGTGTAAGAAGGAGAACAAGACGTAGAAATGCAAGTGGAAGCAGAAGAAGGAGAAAAAGAAGGATATGACGAAGGAAAGGAAGAAGAAGAAGGAGATGAACAAGAAGAAAAGAAAGGAAAGGAGAGGATGAAGAAGAAGTGGAAGAAAGAGAACAAGAGGAGGCAGGAGAAGTGGAAGAAAGATAAGAAGAGGAAGAAAAAGGAGAGTAACCAGAAGAAGTGGAAGAAGGAGAAGAAAAGGAAGAAGAAGAAGATGTGGAAAGTGAAAAAGGTGAACAAGAGGAGAAAGAAGAAGAAGTGGAAGAACGAGAAGAAAAGGAAGAAGTGCAAGTGGAAGAAGGAGAACAATAGGAAGAAGAAGAAGAAGTGGAAGAAGTGGAAGAATGAGAAAAAGAGGGGGAAGAAGAAGTAATGGAAGGAAAGGGGATGAAGAAGAAGTGGACCAAGGAGGAGAAGAAGAAGGGGAGGAAGAAGAAGTAGTGTAGTCAGAAGAAGGGCAAGAAGGAGAAGAGAGGGAAGAAGAAGAACAAGTGGACGTAGTAGAAGTGGAAGAAGGTGAACAAGAGGAAGAAGAAGAAGTAGTTGAAGGAGTGGGGATGATGGAGAAGAAGTGGTAGAAGGAGAACAAGAGATAGAAATGCAAGTGGAAGCAGAAGACAGAGAAAAAAAGGCATATGACGAAGGAAGGAAAGGAGAGGAAGAAGAAGAAAAGAAAGGAAAGGAGAGGATGAAGAAGAATTGGAACAAGGAGAAAAGGAGGAAAAGGAAGAAGGACGGGAAGGGAAGGGAAGAAGAAGCAGAAGAAGTGGAATCTGGAGGAGAAGAGGAAGAAGAAGAGGAAAAGCAACAATGGGAAGCAACAGAAGTGGGGGATAGAGAAAAAGAGGAAGGAGAAGACAGAACGGAAAGAGGAAGAAGTTGTGGAAGAAGAAGAAATGGAAGAAGGGGAAGAAGAAGAAGTGTAAGCAGAAGAAGCGGAAGCAGGAGACGAAAATGAAGAAGAACAACAAGTAGAAGTAGAAGAAGTGGAGGAAGTAGTGGAATGAAAGGAGGTGAAGAAGAAGAAGTGGAAGAAGGAGAACGGGAGGAGGATGAAGAGGTGGCAGAAGGAGAAGAAGAGGAAGAACGAGAAGAAAAGGAAGAAGTGCAAGTGGAAGAAGGAGAACAATAGGAAGAAGAAGAAGAAGTGGAAGAATGAGAAAAAGAGGAGGAAGAATAAGCGACGGAAGGAAAGGGGATGAGGAAGAAGTGGAACAAGGAGGAGAAGAAGAAGGAGAGGAAGAAGAAGTAGTGTAGGCAGAAGAAGGGCAAGAAGGAGAAGATAGGGAAGAAGAAGAACAAGTGGATGTAGTAGAAGCGGAAGAAGGTGAACAACAATGGAAAGCAAGTGGAAGAACGAGAAGAAGAAGTAGTTGAAGGGGTAGTAGAGGTGGAAAAAGGTGAACAAGAGGAAGAAGAAGAAGTTGTTGAAGGAGTGGGGAGGATGGAGAAGAAGTGGAAGAAGGAGAAGAAGAGGTAGAAATGCAAGTGGAAGCAGAAGAAGGAGAAAAAGAAGGATATTACGAAGGAAAGGAAGAAGAAGAAGGAGATGAAGAGGAAGAAAAGAAAGGAAAGGAGAGGATGAAGAAGAAGTGGAAGAAAGAGGACAAGAAGAGGCAGGCGAAGTGGAAGAAAGATAAGAAGAGGAAGAAGAAGGAGAGTAACTAGAAGAAGTGGAAGAAGGAGAAGAAAAGGAAGAAGAAGAAGATATGGAAAGTGAAGAAGGTGAACAAGAGGAGGAAGAAGAAGTAGTGGAAGGAGGTGAGATGAAGAAGAAGAATTGGAACAAGGAGAAAAGGAGGAAAAGGAAGAAGGAGGGGAAGGGAAGGGAAGACGAAGCAAAAGAAGTGGAATCTGGGGGAGAAGAGGAAGAAGAAGAAGAAGTCTAAGCATAGGATTTGGGGGAAAGAGAAGAAGAGGAAGAGCAACAATGGGAAGCAACAGAAGTGGGGGATGGAGAAAAAGAGGAAGGAGAAGACGGAAAGGAAACAAGAAGAAGTTGTGGAAGGAGAAGACATGGAGGAAGAGGAAGAAGAAGAAGTGTAAGCAGAAGAAGCTGAAGAAGGAGACGAAAATGAAGAAGAACAACAAGTAGAAGTAGAAGTAGAAGAAGTGGTAGAAGAAGAGAATAAGAGGAATAAGAGGAAGTAGTGGAATGAAAGGAGATGAAGAAGGAGAACGGGAGGAGGAAGAAGAGGTGGCAGAAGGAGACGAAGAGGAAGAAGAAGAAGTGGAAGAACAAGAAGGAAAGGAAGAAGTGCAAGTGGAAGAAGGAGAAGAATAGGAAGAAGAAGAAGAAGTGGAAGAATGAGACAAAGAGGAGTAAGAAGAAGCAATGGAAGGAAAAGGGATGAAGAAGAAGTGGAACAAGGAGGAGAAGAAGAAGGGGAGGAAGAAGAAGTAGTATAGGCAGAAGAAGGGCAAGAAGGAGAAGAGAGGGAAGAAGAAGAATAAGTGGATGTAGTAGAAGTGGAAGAAGGTGAACAAGAGGAAGAAGAAGAAGTAGTTGAAGGAGTGGGGATGATTGAGAAGAACTAGAAGAAGGAGAACAAGAGGTAGAAATGCAAGTGGAAGCAGAAAAAGGAGAAAAACAGGGATATGACGAAGGAAAGGAAGAAGAAGAAGGAGATGAAGAGGAAAAAAAAGAAAGGAAAGGAGAGGATGAAGAAGAAGTGCAAGAAAGAGAACAAGAGGAGGCAGCAGAAGTGGAAGAAAGATAAGAAGAGGAAGAAGAAGGAGAGTAACTAGAAGAAGTGGAAGAAGTAGAAGAAAAGGAAGAAGAAGAAGATGTGGAAAGTGAAGAAGTTGAAGAAGGTGAACAAGAGGAGGAAGAAGAAGTAGTGGAAGGAGGTGAGATGAAGAAGAAGAATTGGAACCAAGAGAAAACGAGGAAAAGGAAGAAGGAGGGGAAGGGAAGGGAAGAAGAAGCAGAAGAAGTGGAATCTGGAGGAGAAGAGGAAGAAGAAGAAGAAGTGTAAGCGTAAGATTTGGGGGAAGGAGAAGAAGAGGAAGAGCAACAATTGGAAGTAACAGAAGTGGGGGATGGAGAAAAAGAGGAAGGAGAAGACGGAAAGGAAAGAAGAAGAAGTTGTCAAAGGATTAGAAATGGAAGAAGAGGAAGAAGAAGAAGTGTAAGCAGAAGAATTGGAAGAAGGAGATGAAAATGAAGAAAAACAACAAGTAGAAGAAGAAGAAGGGTATGCATAAGATTTGGGGGAAGGAGAAGAAGAGGAAGAGTAGCAATGGGAAGCAACAAAGTGGGGGATGGATAAAAAGAGGAAGGAGAAGACGGAAAGGAAAGGAAAAGAAGTTGTGTAGGGAGAAGAATTGGAAGAAGAGGAAGAAGAAGAAGTGTAAGCATAAGATTTGCGGGAAGGAGAAGAAGAGGAAGAGCAACAATAGGAAGCAACAGAAGTGGGGGATGGAGTAAAAGAGGAAGGGGAAGACGGAAGGGAAAGAAGAAGCAGTTGTGGAAGGAGAAGAAATGGAAGAAGAGGAAGAAGAAGAAGTGTAAGCAGAAGAAGCGGAAGAAGGAGACAAAAATGAAGAAGAACAACAAGTAGAAGTAGAAGAAGTGGTAGAACGAGAGAATAAGAGGAATAGGAGGAAGTAGTGGAATGAAAGGAGATGAAGAAGAAGAAGTGGAAGAACGACAAGAAAAGGAAGAAGTGCAAGTGGAAGAAGGAGAACAATAGGATGAGGAAGAAGAAGTGGAAGAATGAGAAAAAACGGAGGAAGAAGAAGCAATGGAAGGAAAGGGGATGAAGAAGAAGTGGAACAAGGAGGAGAAGTGGTATAAGGAGAGAATAAGTGGATGTAGTAGAAGTGGAAGAAGGTGAACAAGAGGAGGAAGAAGAAGTAGTGGAAGAAGGTGAGATGAAGAAGAAGAATTGGAATAAGGAGAAAAGGAGGAAAAGGAAGAAGGAGGGGAAGGGAAGGGAAGGGAAGAAGAAGCAGAAGAAGTGGAATCTGGAGGAGAAGAGGAAGAAGCAGAAGAAGTGTAAACATAAGATTTGAGGGAAGGAGAAGAAGAGGAAGAGCAACAATGGGAAGCAACAGAAGTGGGGGATGGAGAAAAGGAGGAAAAGGAAGACGGAAGGGAAAGAAGAAGCAGTTGTGGAAGGAAAAGAAATGGAAGAAGAGGGAGAAGAAAAAGTGTAAGCAGAAGAAGCAGAAGAAGCAGAAGAAGGAGACGAAAATGAAGAAGAACAACAAGTAGAACTAGAAGAAGTGGTAGAAGTACTGGAATGAAAGGAGATGATGAAGAAGAAGAAGTGGAAGAAGGAGAACGGGAGGAGGGAGAAGAGGTGACAGAAGCAGAAGAAGAGGAAGTGGAAGAAGAAGAAGTGGAAGAACGAGAGGAAAAGGAAGAAGTGCAAATGGAAGAAGGAGAAGAATAGGAAGAAGAAGAAGAACTGGAAGAATGAGAAGAAAAGGAGGAAGAAAAAGCAATGGAAGGAAAGGGGATGAAGAAGAAGCGAAACAAGGAGGAGAAGAAGAAGTAGTGTAGGCAGAAGAAGGGTAAGAAGGAGAAGAGAGGGAAGAAGAAGAACAAGTGGATGTACTAGAGGTGGAAGAAGGTGAACAAGAGGAAGAAGAAGAAGTAGTTGAAGGAGTGGGGATGATGGAGAAGAAGTGGCAGAAGGAGAACAAGAGGTAAAAATGCAAGTCGACGCAGAAGAAGGAGAAAAAGAGGGATATGACGAAGGAAAGGAAGAAGAAGAAGGAGATGAAGAGGAAGAAAAGAAAGGAAAGGAGAGGATGAAGAAGAAGTGGAAGAAGGAGAAGAAGTGGAGGCAGGAGAGGTGGAAGAAAGATAAGAAGAGGAAGAAGAAGGAGAGTAACTAGAAGAAGTGGAAGAAGGAGAAGAAAGGAAGAAGAAGAAGATGTGGAAAGTGAAGAAGGTGAACAAGGGGAGGAAGAAGAAGTAGTGGAAGGAGGTGAGATGAAGAAGAAGAATTGGAACAAGGAGAAAAGGAAGAAAAGGAAGAAGGAGGGGAAGGGAAGGGAAGAAGAAGCAGAAGAAGTGGAAGCTGGAGGAGAAGAGGAAGAAGAAGAAGAAGAAGTGGAAGTGGAAGAAGAAGAACAAGTGGATGTAGTAGAAGTGGAAGAAGGTGAAAAAGACGAACAAAAAGAAGTAGTTGAAGGAGTGGGGATGATGGAGAAGAAGGAGAACAAGAGGTAGAAATGCAAATGGAGGCAGAAGAAGGAGAAAAAGAGGCATATGACGAAGGAAAGGAAGAAGAAGAAGGAGATGAAGAGGAAGAAAAGAAAGGAAAGGAGAGGATGAAGAAGAAGTGGAAGAAACAGAACAAGAGGAGGCAGGAGAAGTGGAAGAAAGATAAGAAGAGGAAGAAGGAGGAGAGTAACTAGAAGAAGTGGAAGAAGGAGAAGAAAAGGAAGAAGAAGAAGATGTGGAAAGCGAAGAAGTTGAAGAAGGTGAACAAGAGGAGGAAGAAGAAGCAGTGGAAGGAGGTGAGATGAAGAAGAAGAATTGGAACAAGGAGTAAAGGAGGAAAAGGAAGAAGGAGGGGAAGGGAAGGGAAGAAGAAGCAGAAGAAGTGGAATCTGGAGGAGAAGAGGAAGAAGAAGAAGAAGTGTATGCGTAAGATTTGGGGGAAGGAGGAGAAGAGCAAGAGCAACAATGGGAAGCAACAGAAGTGGGGGATAGAGAAAAAGAGGAAGGAGAAGACGGAAAGGAAAGAAGAATAAGTTATGGAAGGAGAAGAATTGTAAGCAGAAGAAGCGGAAGAAGGAGACAAAAATGAAGAAGAACAACAAGTAGAATTAGAAAAAGTGGTAGAAGGAGAGAATAAGAGGAATAAGAGGAAGTAGTGGAATGAAAGGAGATGAAGAAGAAGAAGTGGAAGAAGGAGAACGGGAGGAGGAAGAAAAGGTGGCAGAAGGAGAAAAAGAGGAAGAAGAAGAAGTGGAAGAACCAGAAGAAAAGGAAGAAGTACAAGTGGAAGAAGGAGAACAGTAGGAAGAAGAAGAAGTGGAAGAATGAGAAAAAGAGGAGGAATAAGAAGCAATGGAACGAAAGGGGATGAAGAAGAAGTGGAACAAGGAGGAGAACAAGAAGGGGAGGAAGAAGAAGTAGTGTAGGCAGAAGAAGGGCAAGAAGGAGAAGAGAGGGAAGAAGAAGAACAAGTGGATGTAGTAGAACATGAAGAAGGTGAACAAGAGGAAGAAGAAGAAGTACTTGAAGGAGTGGGGATGATGGAGAAGAAGTGGAAGAAGGAGAACAACAGATTGAAATGCAAGTGGAAGCAGAAGAAGCAGAAAAAGAGGGATATGACGAAGGAATGGAAGAAGAAGAAGGAGATGAAGAGGATGACAAGAAAGGAAAGCAGAGGATGAAGAAGAAGTGGAAGAAAGAGAAAAAGAGGAGGCAGGAGAAGTGGAAGAAAGATAAGAAGAGGAAGAAGAAGGAGAGTAACTGGAAGAAGTGGAAGAAGGAGAAGAAAAGGAAGAAGAAGAAGATGTGGAAAGTGAAGAAGGTGAACAAGATGAGGAAGAAGAAGTAATGGAAGGAGGTGAGATGAAGAAGAAGAATTGGAACAAGGAGAAAAGGAAGAAAAGGAAGAAGTAGGGGAAGGGAAGGGAAGAAGAAACAGAAGAAGTGGAAGCTGGAGAAGAAGAGGAAGAAGAAGAAGAAGTGTAAGCATAACATTTGGGGGAATGAGAAGAAGAGGAAGAGCAACAATGGGAAGCAACAGAAGTGGGGGATGGAGAAAAAGAGGAAGGAGAAGACGAAAAGGAAAGAAGAAGAAGTTGTGGAAGGAGAAGAAATAGAAGAAGAGGGAGAAGAAGAAGTGTAACCAGAAGAAGCAAAAGAAGGAGACGAAAATGAAGAAGAACAACAAGTAGAAGTAGAAAAAGTGGTAGAAGTAGTGGAATGAAAGGAGATGAAGAAGAAGAAGTGGAGGAAGGAGAAAGGGAGGAGGGAGAAGAGGTGGAATAAGGAGAAGAAGGGGAAGAAGAAGAAGTGGAAGAACGAGAAGAAAAGGAAGAAGTGCAAGTGGAAGAAGGAGAACAATAGGCAGAAGAAGAAGAAGAAGTGGAAGAATGAGAAAAAGAGGAGGAAGAAGAAGCAATGGAAAGAAAGGGGATGAAGAAGAAGTGGAACAAGGAGGAGAAGAAGAAGGGGAGGAAGAAGAAATAGTGTAGGCAGAAGAAGGGAAAGAAGGAGAAGAGAGGGAAGAAGAAGAACAAGTGGATGTAGTAGAAGTGGAAGAAGGTGAACAAGAGGAAGAAGAAGAAGTAGTTGAAGGAGTAGGGATGATGGAGAAGAAGTGAAAGAAGGAGAACAAGAGGTAGAAATGCAAGTGGAAGCAGAAGAAGGAGAAAAAGAGGGATATGACGAAGGAAAGGAAGAAGAAGAAGGAGATGAAGAGGAAGAAAAGAAAGGAAAGGAGAGGATGAAGAAGAAGTGGAAGAAAGAGAACAAGACGAGGCAAGAGAAGTGGAAGAAAGATAAGAAGAGGAAGAAGAAGGAGAGTAACTAGAAGAAGTGGAAGAAGGAAAAGAAAAGGAAGAAGAAGAAGATGTGGATTGTGAAGAAGGTGAACAAGAGGAGGAAGAAGAAGTAGTGGAAGGAGGTGAGATGAAGAAGAAGTAGTGGAAGGAGGTGAGATGAAGAAGAAGAATTGGAACAAGGAGAAAAGGAGGAACAGGAAGAAGCAGGGGAAAGGAAGGGAAGAAGAAGCTGAAGAAGTGAAATCTGGAGGAGAAGAGGAAGAAGAAGAAGAACTGTAAGCATAAGATTTGGGGGAAGGAGAAGAAAAGGAAGAGCAACAATGGGAAGCAACAGAAGTGGGGGATGGAGAAAAAGAGGAAGGAGAAGACGGAAAGGAAAGAAGAAGAAGTTGTGGAAGGAGAAGAAATGGAAGAAGAGGAGGAAGAAGAAGTGTAAGCACAAGAAGCGGAAGAAGGAGACGAAAATGAAGAAGAATGATGAGGACATCAAGCTTGAAGGACTTGGAGGACCTAAGACAAGGGCAAGGACAAGAAGAGCTAAGGAAGCTATTCAACAAGTATTGGCAGTCCTTTTACAAAAAGAGCCAAACATTGAAGAAATAAAGTTTAAAATTGTTAATTGTTTCAGGACTGAAGAGAGCAATACTTGACCTTAGTGGAAGAGAAGTTTGAAATAAATTAAACTCATTTTCTTGGAGTTTACTTAGTTAATGGTGGGCAACCAGAATTGTCTAATTAAAGTTGCAGCCACCTAGGTTATCAATTATAATTAAATTTATTAGGCATATAAATTTGGGCAAGGCTGAGATGTAAGGCAGAATATTTTGGAAATAAAAAAACTAGTTGAGTTTTCTCTCCTTTGGGTTCTTGACAATCCAAAATCTTTTGAGATTTATCAAAGGTAATTCACCCCTTTGTGTGTATAATCTCGTAGACATATCTTCCATCCTTGGAAGTGTGGAGTCTATCAATTCCAATTCCATTTTCTGTCTTTTCCATTCATACTCAATTCTGGCCAGCAAACTCTATAACAGGAAAGTGCTACACTATTCAAAAACTCGTTTAATTGTTGAATTTCAAAAACTTTTAATTTCCATTCTGTGTCTAAAAGTTTGATAGTAATTCTATTCAGTTTATTTTTTTTGCAATTGTTTGCATTCCATGTTGATTAATTTTGTTAACGCGGCAAGCTAAATTCCTAGGGTCCTTTCAGAATCCTAAACTGACAGCGGATTCATATCATTTGGTATCAGAGCTCCAGTTTCTAGGAATTGCAAGGCTGCTGTTCTGGGTAATTTCTGTCCTTAATTTTCATCATATCATAATATTACCTTTATTGTTATTTCTTTGACTGAACCATTGCAAAAGTTAGGTCCTTAAAACAATTCTGATTTTTTTTTTAAAAAAAAAATAGAAGTGAAAGAAAGCATGCAAAAATTGAGTTAAAAAAAAAAATTGGGCTGAATGGTTCATGTTATTAGAAAAATTTTAAGCTCATTCTTAAGGTAATATTGTGTTTGAATTGAGGAAGAAAATACTGCACCTTGTTAGTATACAATTCTGAATTTTGGCTGCACTTCTTGGTTGCAAATTGTTCAATTTCCATTCTGTTTTGCTGCACCTGTGTTGCGCATCATTCCCTGAATTTTGCTGCACCTATTGGCTTCATTTTAAGCCAAAATTTCAACCCTTTGTTGGTGTCAAAATTCTGGTTGTTGTCCTATTTGTTTGTGGTCTTCTTTGTGTTTCATTTGAGTCATTTTTGTTAGCTTTTCTTGAGTTATTTGGGCTGCACACAGGTTGGTGTTGTCTTTGAATTTATTCTCTTTTTGGTTTGTTAAGAACTTAAGGAGAAATAGAGAGGAAAAAGGCAAGAGAGTTTCATTATAGTAAAAGCCAATATTGTTTAGCGCAAACACTTGAGTGGGTGAGAACATTTTCAAACATCACATACATACTTTTTCTCGTGACATTTGACTGTTTGTTTATCATGGCGGAAAGAAGAAGTGGTAGAAGGAGAGAATAAGAGGAATAAGAGGATGTAGTGGAATGAAAGGAGATGAAGAAGAAGTGGAAGAAGGAGAAGAAAAGGAAGAAGAAGAAGATGTGGAAAGTGAAGAAGGTGTACAAGAGTAGGAAGAAGAAGTAGTGGAAGGAGGTGAGACGAAGAAGAAGAATTGGAACAAGGAGAAAAGGAGGAAAAGGAAGAAGGAGGGGAAGGGAAGGGAAGAAGAAGTAGAAGAAGTGGAATCTGGAGGAGAAGAGGAAGAAGAAAAAGAAGTGTATGCATAAGATTTAGGGGAAGGAGAAGAAGAGGAAGAGCAGCAATAGGAAGCAACAGAAGTGGGGGATAGATAAAAAGAGGAAGGAGAAGACGGAAAGGAAACAAGAAGAAGTTGTGGAAGGAGAAGAAATGGAAGAAGAGGAAGAAGAAGAAGTGTAAGCAGAAGAAGCGGAAGAACGAGATGAAAATGAAGAAGAACAACAAGTAAAAGTAGAAGAAGTGGTAGAAGGAGAGAATAAGAGGAATAGGAGGAAGTAGTGGAATGAAAGGAGATGAAGAAGAAGTGGCAGAAGGAGAACAAGAGGTAAAAATGCAAGTCGACGCAGAAGAAGGAGAAAAAGAGGGATATGACAAAGGTAAGGAAGAAGAAGAAGGAGATGAAGAGGAAGAAAAGAAAGGAAAGGAGAGGATGAAGAAGAAGTGGAAGAAAGATAAGAAGAGGAAGAAGAAGGAGAGTAACTAGTAGAAGTGGAAGAAGGAGAAGAAAAGGAAGAAGAAGAAGATGTGGAAAGTGAAGAAGTTGAGGAAGGTGAACAAGAGTAGGAAGAAGAAGTAGTGGAAGGAGGTGAGATGAAGAAGAACAATTGGAACAAGGAGAAAAGGAGGAAAACGAAGAAGGAGGGGAAGGGAAGGGAAGAAGAAGCAGAAGAAGTGGAATCTGGAGGAGAAGAGGAAGAAGAAGATGAAGTGTAAGCATAAGATTTAGGGGAAGGAGAAGAAGAGGAAGAGTAACAATGGGAAGCAACCGAAGTGGGGGATGCAGAAAAACAGGAAGGAGAAGACAGAAAGGAAAGAAGAAGAAGTTGTGGAAGGAGAAGAAATGGAAGAAGAGGATGAAGAAGAAGTGTAAGCAGAAGAAGCGGAAGAGGGAGACGAAAATGAAGAAGAACAACAAGTAGAAGTAGAAGAAGTGGTAGAAAGAGAGAATAAGAGGAATAGGAGGAAGTAGTGGAATGAAAGGACATGAAAAAGAGGAAGTGGAAGAAGGAGAACGGAAGGAGGGAGAAGAGGTGGCAGAAGGAGAAGAAGAGGAAGAAGAAGAAGTGGAAGAAGGAGAAGAAAAGGAAGAAGTGCAAGTGGAAGAAGGAGAACAATAGGAAGAAGAAGAAGAAGTGGAAGAATGAGAAAAAGAGGAGGAAGAAGAAGCAATGGAAGGAAAGGGGATGAAGAAGAAGTGGAACGAGGAGTAAAAGAAGAAGGGGACGAAGAAGAAGTAGTTTAGGCAGAAGAAGGGCAAGAAGGAGAAGAGAGGGATATGACGAAGGAAAGGAAGAAGAAGAAGGAGATGAAGAGGAAGAAAAGAAAGGAAAGGAGAGGATGAAGAAGAAGTGGAAGAAAGAGAACAAGAGGAGGCGGGGGAAGTGGAAGAAAGATAAGAAGATTAAGAAGAAGGAGAGTAACTAGAAGAAGTGGAAGAAGGAGAAGAAAAGGAAGAAAAACAAGATGTGGAAAGTGAAGAAGTTGAAGAAGGTTAACAAGAGGAGGAAGAAGAAGTAGTGGAAGGAGGTGAGATAAAGAAAAAGAATTGGAACCAAGAGAAAACGAGGAAAAGGAAGAAGGAGGGGAAGGGAAGGGAAGAAGAAGCAGAAGAAGTGGAATCTGGAGGAGAAGAGGAAGAAGAAGAAGAAGTGTAAGCATAAGATTTGGGGGAAGGAGAAGAAGAGGAAGAGCAACAATGGGAAGCAACAGAAGTGGGGGATGGAGAAAAAGAGGAAGGCGAAGACGGAAAGGAAAGAAGAAGAAGTTATGGAAGGAGAAGAAATGGAAGAAGAAGAAGTGTAAGCAGGAGAAGCGGAAGAAGGAGACGAAAATGAAGAAGAACAACAAGTAGAAGTAGAAGAAGTGGTAGAAGTAGTGGAATGAAACGAGATGAAGAAGAAGAAGTGGAAGAATGAGAACCGGAGGAGGGAGAAGAGGTGGCAGAAGGAGAAGAAGGGGAGGAAGAACAAGTGGAAGAAGGAGAAGAAAAGGAAGAAGTGCAAGTGGAAGAAGGAGAACAATAGGAACAAGAAGAAGAAGTGGAAGAATGAGAAAAAGAGGAGGAAGAAGAAGCAGTGGAAGGAAAGGGGATGAAGAAGAAGTGGAACAAGGAGGAGAAGAAGAAGGGGAGGAAGAAGAAGTAGTGTAGGCAGAAGCAGGGCAAGAAGGACAAGAGAGGGAAGAAGAAGAACAAGTGGATGTAGTAGAAGTGGAAGAAGGTGAACAAGAGGAAGAAGAAGAAGTGGTTGAAGGAGTGGGGATGATGGAGAAGAAGTGGAAGAACGAGAAGAAGAGGTAGAAATGCAAGTGGAAGTAGAAGAAGGAGAAAAAGAGGGATATGACGAAGGAAAGGAACAAGAAGAAGGAGATGAAGAGGAAGAAAAGAAAGGAGAGGAGAGGATGAAGAAGTAATGGAAGAAAGAGAACAAGAGGAGGCAGGAGAAGTGGAAGAAAGATAAGAAGATTAAGAAGAAGTAGAGTAACTAGAAGAAGTGGAAGAAGGAGAAGAAAAGGAAGAAGAACAAGATGTGGAAAGTGAAGAAGTTGAAGAAGGTGAACAAGAGGAGGAAGAAGAAGTAGTGGAAGGAGGTGAGATGAAGAAGAAGAATTGGAACCAAGAGAAAACGAGGAAAAGGAAGAAGGAGGGGAAGGGAAGGGAAGAAGAAGCAGAAGAAGTGGAATCTGGAGGAGAAGAGGAAGAAGAAGAAGAAGTGTAAGCGTAAGATTTGGGGGAAGGAGAAGAAGAGGAAGAGCAACAATGGGAAGTAACAGAAGTGGGGGATGGAGAAAAAGAGGAAGGAGAAGACGGAAAGGAAAGAAGAAGAAGTTATGGAAGGAGAAGAAATAGAAGAAGAGGAAGAAGAAGAAGTGTAACCAGAAGAAGCGATAGAAGGAGACGAAAATGAAGAAGAACAACAAGTAGAAGTAGAAGAAGTGGTAGAAGTAGTGGAATGAAAGGAGATGAAGAAGAAGAAGTGGAAGAAGGAGAACGAGAAGAAAAGGAAGAAGAAGAAGATGCGGAAAGTGAATAAGTTCAAGAAGGTGAACAAGAGGAGGAAGAAGTAGTAGTGGAAGGAGGTGAGTTAAACAAGAAGAATTGGAACAAGGAGAAAACGAGGAAAAGAAAGAAGGACTGGAAGGGAAGGGCAGAAGAAGCAGAAGAAGTGGAATCTGGAGGAGAAGAGGAAGAAGAAGAAGTGTAAGCATAACATTTGGGGGAAGCAGAAGAAGAGGAAGTGCAACAATGGGAAGCAACAGAAATGGGGGATGGAGAAAAAGAGAAAGGAGAAGACAAAAAGGAAAGAAGAAGAAGTTGTGGAAGGAGAAGAAATGGAAGAAGAGGAAGAAGAAGAAGTGTAAGCAAAAGAAGCGGAAGAAGGAGACGAAAATAAAGAAGAACAACAAGTAGAAATAGAAGAAGTGGTAGAAGGAGAGAATAAGAGGAATAGTAGTGGAATGAAAGGACATGAAGAAGAAGAAGTGGAAGAAGGAGAACAGGAGGAGGTAGAAGAGGTGGCAGAAGGAGAAGAAGAGGAACAAGAAGAAGTGTAGAACGAGAAGAAAAGGAAGAAGTGCAAATGGAAGAAGGAGAACAATAGGAAGAAGAAGAAGTGGAAGAATGATAAAAAGAGGAGGAAGAAGAAGCGATGGAAGGAAAGGGGATGAAGAAGAAGTGGAACAAGGAGCAGAAGAAGAAGGGGAGGAAGAAGAAGTAGTGTAGGTAGAAGAAAGGCAAGAAGGAGAAGAGAGGGAAGAAGAAGAAGAAGAAGTGGATATAGTAGCGTTGGAAGAAGGTGAACAAGAGGAAGAAGAAGAAGTAGTTGAAGGAGTGGGGATTATGGAGAAGAAGTGGAAGAAGGAGAACAAGAGGTAGAAATGCAAGTGGAAGCAGAAGAAATAGCAAAAGAGGGATATGACAAAGGAAAGGATGAAGAAGGGGGAGATGAAGAGGAAGAAAAGAAAGGAAAGGAGAGGATGAAGAAGAAGTGGAAGAAAGAGAACAAGAGGAGGCAGGAGAAGTGGAAGAAAGATAAGAAGAGGAAGAAGAAGGAGAGTAACTAGAAGAAGTGGAAGAAGGAGAAGAAAAGGAAGAAGAAGAACATGTGGAAAGTGAAGAAGTTGAAGAAGGTGAACAAGATGAGGAAGAAGAAGCAATGGAAAGAGGTGAGATGAAGAAGAAGAATTGGAACAAGGAGAAAAGGAGAAAAAGGAAGAAGGAGGGGAAGGGAAGGGAAGAAGAAGTAGAAGAAGTGGAATCTAGAGGAGAAGAGCAAGAATAAGAAGAAGTGTAAGCATAAGATTTGGGGGAAGGAGAAGAAGTGGAAGAGCAACAATCGGAAGCAACAGAAGTGGGGGATGGAGAAGAAGAGGAAGGAGAAGACGGAAAGCAAAGAAGAAGTTGTGGAAGGAGAAGAAATGGAAGAAGAAGAAGTGTAAGCAGAAGAAGCGGAAGAAGGAGACGAAAATGAAGAACTGGAAGAAGGAGAACGTGAGGAGGGAGAAGAGGTGGCAGAAGGAGAAGAAGAGAAAGTAGAAGAAGTGGAAAAACGAGAAGAAAAGGAAGAAGTGCTAGTGGAAGAAGGAGAACAATAGGAAGAGGAAGAAGAATTGGAAGAATGAGAAAAAGAGGAGGAAGAAGAAGCAATGGAAGGAAAGGGGATGAAGAAGAAGTGGAACAAGGAGGAGAAGAAGAAGGAGAGGAAGAAGAAGTAGTGTAGACAGAAGAAGGGCAAAAAGGAGAAGAGAGGGAAGAAGAAGAACAACTGGATGTAGTAGAAGTGGAAGAAGGTGAACAAGAGGAAGAAGAAGAAGTAGTTGAAGGAGTGGGGATGATGGAGAAGAAGTGGAAGAAGGAGAACAAGAGGTAGAAATGCAAGTGGAAGCAGAAAAAGGAGAAAAAGAGGGATATGACGAAGGAAAGGAAGAAGAAGAAGGAGATGAAGAGGAAGAAAAGGAAGGAAAGTAGAGGATGAAGAAGAAGTGAAAGAAAGAGAACAAGAGGAGGCAGGAGAAGTGGAAGAAAGATAAGAAGAGGAAGAAGAAGGAGAGTAACTAGAAGAAGTGGAAGAAGGAGAAGAAAAGGAAGAAGAAGAAAATGTGGAAAGTGAAGAGGTTGAAGAAGGTGAACAAGAGGAGGAAGAAGTAGTGGAAGGAGGTGAGATGAAGAAGACGAATTGGAACAAGGAGAAAAGGAGGAAAAGGAAGAAGAAGAGGAAAGGAAGGGAAGGGAAGCGAAGAAGAAGCAGAAGAAGTGGAATTTGGAGGAGAAGAGGAAGAAGAAGAAGAAGTGTAAGCATAAGATTTGGGGGAAGGAGAGGAAGAGGAAGAGCAACAATGGGAAGCAACAAAAGTGGGGGATGGAGAAAAAGAGGAAGGAAGACGGAAAGGAAAGAAGAACTTGTGGAAGGGGAACAAGAAGAAGTGTAATCAGAAGAAGCGAAGAAGGAGACGAAAATGAAGAAGAACAACAAGTAGAAGTAGAAGAAGTGGTAGAAGTAGTGGAATGAAAGGAGATGAAGAAGAAGAAGTGGAAGAAGGAGAACGGGAGGAGGGAGAAGAGGTGGCAGAAGGAGAAGAAGAGGAAGTAGAAGAAGTGGAAGAACGAGAAGAAAAGGAAGAAGTGCAAGTGGAAGAAGGAGAGCAATAGGAACAAGAAGAAGAAGTGGAAGAATGAGAAAAAGAGGAGGAAGAAGAAGCAATGGAAGGAAAGGGGATGAAGAAGAAGTGGAACAAGGAGGAGAAGAAGAAGGGGAGGAAGAAGAAGTAGTGTAGGCAGAAGAAGGGCAAAAAGGAGAAGAGAGGGAAGAAGAAGAAAAGTGGATGTAGTAGAAGTGGAAGAAGGTGAACAAGAGGAAGAAGAAGAAGTAGTTGAAGGAGTGGGGATGATGGAGAAGAAGTGGAAGAAGGAGAACAAGAGGTAGAAATGCAAGTGAAAGCAGAAGAAGGAGAAAAAGAGGGATATGACGAAGGAAAGGAAGAAGAAGAAGGAGATGAAGAGGAAGAAAAGGAAGGAAAGGAGAGGATGAAGAAGAAGTGGAAGAAAGAGAACAAGAGGAGGCAGGAGAAGTGGAAGAAAGATAAGAAGAGGAAGAAGAAGGAGAGTAACTAGAAGAAGTGGAAGAAGGAGAAGAAAAGGAAGAAGAAGAAAATGTGGAAAGTGAAGAGGTTGAAGAAGGTGAACAAGAGGAGGAAGAAGAAGTAGTGTTAAGAGGTGAGATGAAGAAGACGAATTGGAGCAAGGAGAAAAGGAGGAAAACGAAGAAGAAGGGGAAGGGAAGGGAAGAAGAAGCAGAAGAAGTGGAATTTGGAGGAGAATAGGAAGAAGACGAAGAAGTGTAAGCATAAGATTTGGGGGAAGGAGAGGAAGAGGAAGAGCAACAATGGGAAGCAACAGAAGCGGGGGATGGAGAAAAAAGGAAGGAAGGCGGAAAGGAAAGAAGAACTTGTGGAAGGAGAAGAAATGGAAGAAGAAGAAGTGTAGTCAGAAGAAGCGAAGAAGGAGACGAAAATGAAGAAGAACAACAAGTAGAAGTAGAAGAAGTGGTAGAAGTAGTGGAATGAGAGGAGATGAAGAAGAAGAAGTGGAAGAAGGAGAACGGGAGGAGGGAGAAGAGGTGGTAGAAGGAGAAGAAGAGGAAGAAGAAGAAGTGGAAGAACGAGAAGAAAAGGAAGAAGTGCAAGTGGAAGAAGGAGAACAATAGGAAGAAGAAGAAGAAGTGGAAGGATGAGAAAAAGAGGAGGAAGAAGAAGCAATGGAAGGAAAGGGGATGAAGAAGAAGTGGAACAAGGAGGAGAAGAAGAAGGGTAGGAAGAAGAAGTAGTGTAGGCAGAAGAAGGGCAAAAAGGAGAAGAGAGGGAAGAAGAAGAACAAGTGGATGTAGTAGAAGTGGAAGAAGGTGAACAAGAGGAAGAAGAAGAAGTTGTTGAAGGAGTGGGGATGATGGAGAAGAAGTGGAAGAAGGAGAACAAGAGGTAGAAATGCAAGTGGAAGCAGAAGAAGGAGAAAAAGAGGGATATGACGAAGGAAAGGAAGAAGAAGAAGGATGATGCATGCCTCCCTTGATCTTTTTCTAGAGGTTTTCTTCTTTGGTGAAATGGTTTGTGGAGAGGGAAGAAGTGAGGTGGTTTTAGGCGCCACTTAAGGTAAGATAAGCCTAAGAGGGAAAGTTTGCCACAAGGGATGGAACCCTTGATAAAAACCTAAGGAATTCTCAAAGAGAGAAGGGTGGACACTAAGAGAATTTTGGCCAACTCAAGGTTTTTCCATTCAATCAAGTGTAAAAAATACAAGAGTGTGAAGGAGCACCTTTTTATAGAGGGAGCTAACCTCTTGGACAAGTCACAAAGGAAATGAAGGGCTAGGATTAAAAGGAGTCATCCAAGGGAGGAAGATTGAAGCCCAAAGTCCAATCAATACCCTCCTTTAGATGAGAATTGGTGCCCAAGCTACCTCATCCAAGGGCCAAGATTACTCCTTTATTAGTTTTGGGTTTTATTTAGCAAAAGAGGGTGTAGTTGTCAAACTACTCCCTTATTTCCTAAATAAAGGCCCAAAAGCTAATCTTACCGCTTCTTATTACTAAGACACCTCCTAGAAAATTAAATGGACTAATACATGTCCAAAATAAAATCCTAGGTTCCTAAAATAAAAATTACAAGTAAATAAGTCATGGCTTGCATAACTTGATGGTCATATGGAGGTGAGATCTTCCTCCCTCTACTCTAGCCATGTCTTCTTCTATTCTCCTAGCCATGACCCTAGTGATAGGGCCCTTGCTTGGGGAGAATGCATCATCCCCTCCCCCTTGGGAAGGATTTGACCTCAAATCTGATAGGTCCTCCTCTTCTTCATCAGTACCTACAAAAGGGATCAAATCACAAACATTAAAGGTAGTACTGACACCATAGTCCTCAGGGAGATCTAATATGTATGCATTGTTGTTCACTTTCTTGAGGACTTGAAAGGGACCATCTTCTCGGGGGCTAAGCTTGGACTTCCTTTGAGTAGGGAAGCGATCCTTCCTCAAATGAAGCCATACCCAATCCCCTTCATTGAAGATAATTTCTTTCCTGCCCCTATTGGCTTTACTAGCATACTCCTTTGAATGATGTTCAATGTTGGCCTTTACCCTTTCATGTAATTTTTTAACAAAATCCGCTCTTACTATTCCTTCATTGTGAACAGAAGAAGGGACGGGTAAGGGCAAGATATCAAGAGGAGTAAGGGGGTTGAAGCCATAAACAACTTCAAAGGGAGAATGCTTGGTGGTCCTTTGAACCACCCGGTTGTATGCAAACTCAATATGGGGTAGGTATTCATCCCAAGACTTGTGATTTCCTCGAAGAAGTGTCCTAAGCATAGTAGATAGAGATCTATTTACTACCTCAGTCTGCCCATCAGTTTGCGGGTGACATGTGGTAGAAAATAAGAGTTTAGTTCCTAGCCTTGCCCACAATGTTTTCCAAAAGTGGCTAAGGAACTTCACATCTCTATCAGAGACTATGGATTGGGGAATTCTGTGTAAACAGACAACTTCTTTAAAGAAAAGTCTCGCAATGTTGCTCGCATCATCTATCTTGTGGCATGGTATAAAGTGAGCCATTTTTGAAAATCTATCTACCACTACAAAGATAGAGTCTGTACCTCGTTGGGTTCGAGGCAGGCCAAGGATGAAATCTATACTACTATCCAGCCAAGGTGCAGAAGGAGCAGGTAAGGGTGTGTACAATCCATGAGCCATTGTCTTAGACTTAGCTTGCAAGCAAGCAATGCATCTATGACAATGTCTATAGACGTCTTTCTTCATATGGGGCCAAAAGAATTTTTCTTGTAAAAGCAGAAGAGTTTTGGTTAATTCCAAAATGCCCCATGAGCCCACCCTCATGGCTCTCTTTTGTCAACAGATTTCTCATAGATCCTTGGGGTACACAAAGTCTTCTACCTTTGAAAAGGTACCCCTCACTCACAAAGAACCCATTTTGGGTTTTACATGCAAATGTAGAGGCAGCATAAATGGATCCAAAATCCTTATCAGAAAGATACATTTCTCTAATATTATCAAATCCAAGAATCTTTGCACTTAAGGTGGTGTAAAGGGTATGTCTACGAGACAAAGCATCAGCCACCACATTATGTTTTCCTTTCTTGTATTTGATGATATAAGGGAAAGTCTCAAGAAATTTTACCCATTTAGCATGCCTTTTATTAAGCTTGCCTTGACCCTTCAAATACTTAAGTCACTCATGGTCACTATGAATGATGAACTCCTTGGGTACAAGATAATGTTCCAAAGTTTGAAGGGCCCTTATCAAAGAGTAAAACTCTTTATCATAGGTGGGGTAGTTTAAGGCGGCTCCATTTAGTTTTTCACTAAAATAAGCCATGGGATGACCACCTTGTAACAACACAGCTCCCACACCCACTCCCGATGCATCACACTCTAGCTCAAAAGTTTTAGAAAAGTCAGGAAGAGCTAAAACTCGTGCATGGGTCAGTTTCTCTTTGATAAGTTCAAAGGCTTTTTGTTATTTTTCACCCCAAAGGAAAGGAGTATCCTTCTTCACCAAATCATTGATTGGTGAGAAAAGTGTGGAGAAGTTAGGCACAAAGCGCCTGTAAAAGCACACGGGACCATGAAAACCCTTGATCTCAGTCACACTTTTTGGGGTGGGCCATTCTTGGATGGCTTTGATTTTGTCGGGGTCTACTTGAACCCCATTTTTATTAACTATAAAACCTAAGGACACCACACTCTCCACACAAAAATTACATTTTTCAAGATTTCCATAGAGTTGGTGTGACCTAAGAATGCAAAAGACGCGCCTAAGATGGCCTACATGTTCATCTAGGCTCTTGCTATACACTAAGATGTCATCAAAATAAACAACACAAAATTTTCCTAAGCAATACCTAAGGACATGATTCATAAGCCTCATGAAGGTGCTTGGGGCATTGGTAAGCCCAAAGGGCATTACCAACCACTCATACAGCCCAAACTTGGTCTTAAAAGCGGTTTTCCACTCATCAGCTTCCTTGATGCGGATTTGGTGATAACCACTCTTAAGATCAATTTTTGAAAATAATTGGGCCCCATGCAATTCGTCAAGCATGTCATCAAGCCTAAGGATAGGGTGCCTATATTTGATGGTGATGTTATTGATTGCTCGACAATCAATGCACATCCTCCATTGGCCATTCTTCTTAGGCACCAACAAAACTGGCACAACACAAGGGCTTAGGCTTTCTTGAACCCAACCCTTCTCCAATAGTTCTTGGACTTGAGATTCAATCTCCTTGGTCTCCATGGGATTAGTCCTATAAGCAGGCCTATTAGGCAGGCTAGCCCTAGGTACCAAGTCTATTTGGTGTTCTATACCCCTAATTGGAGGAAGTCCTTTGGGAACTTCATTAGGGAATATATCACGAAACTCCTTTAAAAGCTCTTCAACCTCTTGAGGTAGGTTCTCAGGTCCAAGTTCTATGGCAGTGCTAGAACTAGAAGGGAAAAAAGTGGAGGGGGAAGAAATGGGGGATGCCTCTTTGCAAAGGAGGAGATAGAAAGGTCTGTTAGTTAACGGGGCTTACTTTAAATCCAATTTTGTCGCAAATAAACTTCCTTTACTAATGACTTTCTTGGAAGGGGCACCAACTTCCAACTCAACCTCTTTACCCCTTTCAAGCTTTAGGGGTAAAGCTTTGCTTTCTTTTTTCTCCTCATCTCTCTTATGTTTCATGATGAGTTGGTCCTCCGCCACTTGTGAAGGTGTTAGAGGACACAACTTAATGCGCTTATGCTTATGAGTGAGGATGATGTTATTGGAATGACCATGGTGTATGGCTTTCTTATCAAATTGCCATGGTCTTCCTAGCAAGATATGGCCAGCTTCCATTGGGACTATGTCACACAAGATCTCATCTTTATAAGACCCAATGGAAATCGGAACCTTGACTTGCTCATTGACCTCCATTTCCCCTTGCTCATTGAGCCATTGAAGCTTGTAATGCTTAGGGTGGGGAAGTGGGGTCAAGGCTAGCTTTTCCACCAACCTTGAGCTACAACAATTGCAGCATGAGCCACTATCCACAATGAGAGAACATATTTTGTCATTCACCTTACAGCGAGTGTGGAATATGTTCTCCCTTTGAGATGAGGACACTTTCAAAGGTTGGCTTCCAAGAAGTCTTCTTATCATTAAGAGGTCTCCCTCACATGCATAAGCGGTTTCATCACAATCAGATTGGTATACATGAACCCTTTCTCCTTCGCTCTCACTAGAGGAGTGTGAGCTAGACTCACTACTATAAACATCTTGGGCCCTCATGATTATGTTTCTCTTAGTAGGGCATTGAGAGGCAATGTGGCCTCTCCCAAGACATTTAAAGCATTTGATACTACTAACTTTCTCGTGAGAGTTAGTAGTAGGGGTTTTTCTCTCTATATGTGATGTTTTATGCTCTTTGAAGTGCTTGGGATGTTCCTCTTTGGGGTAACTCTTGAAAGAGTTCCCCGTAGGTTGGTCCCTCTTTACATAAGGTGGGTTATCCTTTTTAAAAGTTTTCCTTCTAAGTTGATTTTCCACCTTGATGCAAAGTTGAACTAACTCATCAAGGGAATTGTATGAGAAGAGCTCCACCTTATCACGAATTTCAGGGCTCAACCCACACAAAAACCTTGCCATAGTGGCCTTGGGTTCCTCAATGATACCCGCCCTCAAGATAAGAAGTTCCATCTTTTGTCTATACTCTTCTATACTAAGGTTGGTTTGCCTTAGCCTTTTGAGTCTATCCAAAAGATCTCTTTCATACCAAGAGGGAATATGCCTTCTTCTTAGAGAACTTCTAAGATCATTCCAATATCTTATGGAAGGAATATTGGTGCGGATTCTCTCATTGGTTAACCCAACCCACCAATGCATGGCATGCCCTTGGAAGCTAAGGGTTACCATTGGAACCTTTCTTTCTTCTCTTACCTCATGGCAAGTGAAGAGTTGTTCTACCTTGATTTCCCAATCAAGGTAGGCTTCCACATCTTCCCTCCCATGAAATGGGGGGAGATCAATTTTAGGCTCCCTTGGAGGGGCCCCATTATTTTGCATGGATGAATGGGAGTTTCTCCTAGGATGATTGTAGTATTCTTCCTCACTTTCACTCCTATGGGTATGTCTAGATGGGGAACCTAAGACTATCCCGTTCATTTTGTAATTCTCACCATTCCCATGCTTTCTTTTTTCTTCTTCTTTCTCCTTTCTTCTTTCTCTTTCTTTTCTTTCTCTCCTTTCTTCATCTTCTCTCCTTTCTCTTATTCTTCTCTCTTCCTTCTCTCTTTTTTCTCTCTTTTCTTCCTCTCTTTCTTTTATTTTTCTTTTCTCCTTGGACTCTTTTTCTCTCCTTTTTTCTTCTCTTCTCTCTTGTTCTTTTGCCATCCACTCCCTAAAGTCCATGTTTAAGTTTTCTAGAGTGTAATCTTTAGAAATATTTCTTTGGTTTACACTCTTGTTTGATGAATAACTATGAGCACTAGAGTGGGTGTGTGATGTCATTGTGCTTGAATTTCTAAGAGGAAAAAGGTGGCTAAAAAATTTTCACAAACAAACACTCCTCTCTTTTTGTGTTTTCTTGCCTAAAATGGCTTGATGAGTCTTTGGAACTCTTTAGCCTTCTAAGCGCTTTGAATAAGAAAAATAAAGCAAGAATTTTAAAGCAAAAATTCAAAAGAGAAGGGATCTAAAGCGAGCTCCTAAGGTGTTGAAGGAAGTGTACCACTTCTTCCTTCTTCACCTAATTTTTGACAAACTAAAAAATTGATTAAATTTTATTACAACCAAAGGGAGGGCCTTAAGGGCACTCAAACTCCCAACTACAAAATTAATACACCCAAATTAAAGAAAAAGTAAAGTCTTCAAAAAATGGTTCTCCAAATGCTCCCTCAAATCAAAGTCCTCACGGCTAGGTGTATTTCCTTTTGAGGTGATCCCTTAGGGTCTTAGTCCAACCTTCCAAAATATGCTACCCTTGTGGTAAGCTCCTTTTTCAAGCTTTCTCCCAAAAGTGACACTAACACACAAACCAAAGAAACCAAAAGTAGCAAGGGGAGGTGCGAATAGAAACTCAAAAAGCAATAAAAGATAACACAATCAAAAGGACACTTAACCAAATGGTAAGAGTATATAAGACAAACTGGAAAGATGATTTAAAAGACAAGCAACAACTAAAAGGTAAACAAAAGAAAGAGAGCACACAATGAAATACCTAAGAATGGCACTAGATTAAAGAGTAGAATAACACAAATATCAAGTTCTAGTGTACCAAAAGTAATAAAATTTATTTTAAGGTTCCAAGTTCAAAGTTGAAGCACTTGCTAATTTTAGGTTAGGTACATCAAATGATTTTTTTTTTCAAACTTTCTTTTCTTTTGTTTGTTCTCTTTTTTTTTTTGAATCCTTCGTTTTTTTTTTGTATTTTATTTTAGACTTTGTTTTCTTGTTTTTTTTTTAATATTTACTAGATGCACCTAAATTGATTGAATTTAGTGCTTGATAACAAAGATTTACGCGCTTGAAACAATAAAGAAAATTAAAAGCAACAATTTAGGTACTACTAGAAATGACTTCAAAATGAAAAGTAGCTATAGATGTGTTAATGGTTTAGTAGTTTGGTGTGCCACTGGACTCAAGCTTTGTTAAGTTTTTAGTAATTTGTTGAACACAAATACCAAACTTATAGCTTAAGTGAAAGCACCCACAAACAAGAACTACCTTTACCACACAAATGAGCTACTAATTATACGTATAAGGAAAATAAAGACAAAGGAAATTGAGCAACTATTTTTGAATTTTTTTTAAGAATATGCTTGAAACTAAAAGCACATGAACTTCTAAAGAGACTTAGACATGAGGTATGACCCTCTATGTTGCTCAATTTAAGAAGTTTCAAATTTATTTTTTTTTGTAAAAACAAAAGAGGCTAAACTTAAAAGGAATTAATAGACAAAATGGGAAACTATAAACATGACTTATAGACAACTACACAAGAGTATAAAAGTGAAAAATAAAAGCTAAAAATAAAGCAAAAACAAGGCAACTAGGTGCAAGGAAACACAAGAATTTGGTCTAATTTTCTTGACCACAAGGTTGTGGAATTCACCACAACGGCATGGATTTTTAGCAAGAAATTCTCAAAACCAAAATTCAAGCAAGAAAGCACCCAACTCAAAGCTTAAGTGGTAATTAATGAATATGGGAGAGACGTAGATGCAAAGAAAAGAACAATATAAATTGCATCAAGCAAAAAATAAATGGTGCAAATAAACTATAACTCAAAACAATAAACTCAAGACATAAATGGAAATGATAAACAACAATGGAAAGCTAGAAAAAATTGCGGAAATTAAAGATAAAATAAAATAGGAAAACGGAAAGAAAAAAATAAATGAGATAGGAAGAGGGTTTAGACCTCTAGAACCAATGCTCTAGATACCAAATGATGCATGCCTCCCTTGATCTTTTTCTAGAGGTTTTCTTCTTTGGTGAAATGGTTTGTGGAGAGGTAAGAAGTGAGGTGGTTTTAGGCGCCACTTAAGGTAAGATAAGCCTAAGAGGGAAAGTTTTCCACAAGGGATGGAACCCTTGATAAAAACCTAAGGAATTCTCGAAGAGAGAAGGGTGGACACTAAGAGAATTTTGGCCAACTCAAGGTTTTTCCATTCAATCAAGTGTAAAAAATACAAGAGTGTGAAGGAGCACCTTTTTATAGAGGGAGCTAACCTCTTGGACAAGTCATGAAGGAAATGAAGGGCTAGGATTAAAAGGAGTCATCCAAGGGAGGAGGATTGAAGCCCAAAGTCCAATCAATACCCTCCTTTAGATGAGAATTGGTGCCCAAGCTACCTCATCCAAGGGCCAAGATTACTCCTTTATTAGTTTTGGGTTTTATTTAGCAAAAGAGGGTGTAGTTATCAAACTACCCCCTTATTCCCTAAATAAAGGCCCAAAAGCTAATCTTACCCCTTCTTATTACTAAGACACCTCCTAGAAAATTAAATGGACTAATACATGTCCAAAATAAAATCCTAGGTTCCTAAAATAAAAACTACAAGTAAATAAGTCATGGCTTGCATAACTTGATGGTCATATGGAGGTGAGATCTTCCTTCCTCTACTCTAGCCATGTCTTCTTCTATTCTCCTAGCCATGGCCCTAGTGATAGGGCCCTTGCTTGGGGAGAATGCATCAAAGGAGATGAAGAGGAAGAAAAGGAAGGAAAGGAGAGGATGAAGAAGAAGTGGAAGAAAGATAAGAAGAGGAAGAAGAAGAAGAGTAACTAGAAGAAGTGGAAGAAGGAGAAGAAAAGGAGGAAGAAGAAAATGTGGAAAGTGAAGAGGTTGAAGAAGGTGAACAAGAGGAGGAATAAGAAGTAGTGGAAGGAAAGGGGATGAAGAAGAAGTGGAACAAGGAGGAGAAGAAGAAGGGGAGGAAGAAGAAGTAGTGTAGGCAGAAGAAGGGCAAGAAGGAGAAAAGAGGGAAGAAGAAGAACAAGTGGATGTAGTAGAGGTGGAAGAAGGTAAACAAGAGGTAGAAGAAGAAGTAGTTAAAGGAGTGGGGATGATGGAGAAGAAGTGGAAGAAGGAGAACAAGAGGTAGAAATGAAAGTGGAAGCAGAAGAAGGAGAAAAAGAGGGATATGATGAAAGAAAGGAAGAAGGAGAAGGAGATGAAGAGGAAGAAAATAAAGGAAAGGAGAGGATGAGGAAGAAGTGGAAGAAAGATAAGAAGAGGAAGAAGAAGGAGAGTAACTAGAAGAAGTGGAAGAAGGAGAAGAAAAGGAAGAAGAAGAAGATGTTGAAAGTGAAGAAGTTGAAGAAGGTGAACAAGTGGAGGAAGAAGAAGTAGTGGAAGGAGGTGAGATGAAGAAGAAGAATTGGAACAAAGAGAAAATGAGAAAAAGGAAGGAGGCGAAGGGAAGGGAAGAAGAAGTGGGGGATGGAGAAAAATAGGAAGGAGAAGACGGAAAGGCAAGACGAACCAGTTGTGGAAGGAGAAGAAATGGAAGAAGAGGAAGAAGAAGAAGTATAAGCAGAAGAAGCGAAAGAAAGAGACGAAAATGAAGAAGAAGAATAAGTAGAAGTAGAAGAACTGGTAGAAGGAGAGAATAAATAGGAGGAAGTAGCGGAATGAAAGGAGATGAAGAAGAAGAAGTGGAAGAAGGAGAACAGGAGGAGGGAGAAGAGGTGGCAGAAGGAGAAGAAGAGGAAGAAGAAGAAGTGGAAGAACGAGAAGAAAAGGAAGAAGTGCAAGTGGAAGAAGGAGAACAATAGGAAGAAGAAGTGGAAGGAAAGGGGATGAAGAAGAAGTGGAACAACGAGGAGAAGAAGAAGGGGAGGAAGAAGAAGTAGTGTAGGCAGAAGAAGGGCAAGAAGGAGAAGAGAAGGAAGAAGAAGAACAAGTGGATGTAGTAGAAGTTGAAGAAGGTGAACAAGAGGAACAAGAAGAAGTAGTTGAAGGAGTGGGGATGATGGATAAAAAGTGGAAGAAGGAGAACAAGAGATAGAAATGCAAGTGGAAGCAGAAGAAGGAGAAAAAGAGGGATATGACGAAGGAAAGGAAGAAGAAGAAGGATATGAAGAGGAAGAAAAGAAAGGAAAGGAGTGGATGAAGAAGAAGTGGAAGAAAGAGCACAAGATGGGGCAGGAGAAGTGCAAGAAAGATAAGAAGAGGAAGAAGAAGGAGAGTAACTAGAAGAAGTGGAAGAAGGAGAAGAAAAGGAAGAAGAAGAAGACGTGGAAAGTGAAGAAGTTGAAGAAGGTGAACAAGTGGAGGAAGAAGAAGTATTGGAAGGAGGTGAGATGAAGAAGAAGAATTGGAACAAGGAGAAAATGAGGAAAAGGAAGAAGGAGGGGAAGGGAAGGGAAGACGAAGCAGAAGAAGTGGAATCTGGGGGAGAAGAGGAAGAAGAAGAAGAAGTGTAAGCATAAGATTTGGGGGAAAGAGAAGAAGAGGAATAGCAACAATGGGAAGCAACAGAAGTGGGGGATGGAGAAAAAGAGGAAGGAGAAGACGGAAAGGAATGAAAAAGAAGTTGTGGAAGTTGAAGAAATGGAAGAAGAGGAAGAAGAAGAAGTGTAAGCAGACGAAGCGGAAGAAGGAGACGAAAATGAAAGAAGAACAACAAGTAGAAGTAGAAGAAGTGGTAGAAGGAGAGAATAAGAGGAATAGGAGGAAGTAGTGGAATGAAAGGAGATGAAGAAGAAGAAGTGGAAGAAGGAAAATGGGAGGAGGGAGAAGAGGTGGCAGAAGGAGAAGAAGAGGAAGAAGAAGAAGTGGAAGAATAAGAAGAAAAGGAAGAAGTGCAAGTGGAAGAAGGAGAACAATATGAAGAGGAAGAAGAAGTGGAAGAATGAGAAAAATAGGAGGAAGAAGAAGCAATGGAAGGAAAGGGGATGAAGAAGAAATGGAACAAGGATGAGAAGAAGAAGTGGAAGAAGAAGAAGTAGTGTAGGCAGAAGAAAGGCAAGAAGGAGAAAAGAGGGAAGAAGAAGAACAAGTGGATGTAGTAGAAGTTGAAGATGGTGAACAACAGGAAGAAGAAGAAGTAGTTAAAGGAGTGGGGGGTATGGAGAAGAAGTTGAAGAAGGAGAACAAGAGATAGAAATGCAAGTGGAAGCTGAAGAAGGAGAAAAAGAGGGATATGACGAAGGAAAGGAAGAAGAAGAAGGAGATGAAGAGGAAGAAAAGAAAGGAAAGGAGTGGATGAAGAAGAAGTGGAAGAAAGAGAACAAGAGGGGGCAGGAGAAGTGCAAGAAAGATAAGAAGAGGAAGAAGAAGGAGAGTAACTAGAAGAAGTGGAAGAAGTAGAAGAAAAGGAAGAAGAAGAAGATGTGGAAAGTCAAGAAGTTGAAGAAGGTGAACAAGTGGAGGAAGTAGAAGTAGTGGAAGGAGGTGAGATGAAGAAGAAGAATTGGAACAAGGAGAAAATGAGGAAAAGGAAGAAGGAGGGGAAGGGAAGCGAAGACAAAGCAGAAAAAGTGGAATCTGGGGGAGAAGAGGAAGAAGAAGAAGAAGTGTAAGCATAAGATTTGGGGGAAAGAGAAGAAGATGAAGAGCAACAATGGGAAGCAACAGAAGTGGGGGATGGAGAAAAAGAGGAAGGAGAAGACGGAAAGGAATGAAAAAGAAGTTATGGAAGTTTAAGAAATGGAAGAAGAGGAAGAAGAAGAAGTGTAAGTAGACGAAGCGGAAGAAGGAGACGAAAATGAAGAAGAACAAGTAGAAGTAGAAGAAGTGGCAGAAGGAGATAATAAGAGGAATAGGAGGAAGTAGTGGAATGAAAAGAGATGAAGAAGAATAAGTGGAAGAAGGAGAACGGGAGGAGGGAGAAGAGGTGGCAGAAGGAGAAGAAGAGGAAGAAGAAGAAGTGGAAGAACGAGAAGAAAAGGAAGAAGTGGAAGTCGAAGAAGGAGAACAATATGAAGAGGAAGAAGAAGTGGAAGAATGAGAAAAATAGGAGGAAGAACAAGCACTGGAAGGAAAGGGGATGAAGAAGAAGTGGAACAAGGAGGAGAAGAAGAAGGGGAGGAAGAAGAAGTATTGTAGGCAGAAGCAGGGCAAGAAGGAGAAAAGTGGGAAGAAGAAGAACAAGTGGATGTAGCAGAGGTGGAAGAAGGTGAACAAGAGGAAGAAGAAGAAGTAGTTGAAGGAGTGGGGATGATGGAAAAGAAGTGGAAGAAGGAGAACAAGAGGTAGAAATGCAAGTGGAAGCAGAAGAAGGAGAAAAAGAGGGATATGACGAAGGAAAGGAAGAAGAAGAAGGAGATGAAGAGGAAGAAAAGAAAGGAAAGGAGAGGATGAAGAAGAAGTGGAAGAAAGAGAACAAGAGGAGGCAGGAGAAGAGGAAGAAGAAGGAGAGTAACTAGAAGAAGTGGAAGAAGGAGAAGAAAAGGAAGAAGAAGAAGATGTGGAAAGTGAAGAAGGTGAACAAGAGGAGGAAGAAGAAGTAGTGGAAGGAGGTGAGATGAAGAAGAAGAATTGGAACAAGGCGAAAAGGAGGAAAAGGAAGAAGGAGGGGAAGGGAAGGGAAGACGAAGCAAAAGAAGTGGGATCTGGGGGAGAAGAGGAAGAAGAAGAAGAAGTGTAAGCATAAGATTTGGGGGAAAGAGAAGAAGAGGAAGAGCAACAATGGGAAGCAACAGATGTGGGGGATGGAGAAAAAGAGGAAGGAGAAGACGGAAAGGAAAGAACAAAAAGTTGTGGAAGGAAAAGAAATGGAAGAAGAGGAAGACGAAGAAGTGTAACCAGAAGAAGCGGAAGAAAGGGACAAGAATGAAGAAGAACAACAAGTAGAAGTAGAAGAAGTGGTAGAAGGAGAGAATAAGAGGAATAGGAGGAAGTAGTGGAATGAAAGGAGATGAAGAAGAAGAAGTGGAAGAAGGATAACAGGAGGAGGAAGACGAGGTGACAGAAGGAGAAGAAGAGGAAGAAAAAGATGTGGAAGAACGAGAAGAAAAGGAAGAAGTGCAAGTGGAACAAGGAGAACAATAGGAAGAAGAAGAAGAAGTGGAAGAATGAGAAAAAAAGGAGGAAGATCAAGCAATGGAAGGAAAGGGGAATGAAGAAGAAGTGGAACAAGGAGGAGAAGATGAAAGGGAGGAAGAAGAAGCAGTGTAGGCAGAAAAAGGGCAAGAAGGAGAAGACAGGGAAGAAGAAGAAAAAGTGGATGTAGTAGAGGTGGAAGAAGGTGAACAAGAGGAAGAAGAAGAAGTAGTTGAAGGAGTGGGGATGATGGAAAAGAAGTGGAAGAAGGAGAACAAGAGGTAGAAATGCAAGTGGAAGCAGAAGAAGGAGAAAAAGAGGGATATGACGAAGGAAAGGAAGAAGAAGAAGGAGATGAAGAGAAAGAAAAGAAAGGAAAGGAGAGGATGAAGAAGAAGTGGAAGAAAGAGAACAAGAGGAGGCAGGAGAAGTGGAAGAAAGATAAGAAGAGGAAGAAGAAGGAGAGTAACTAGAAGAAGTGGAAGAAGGAGAAGAAAAGGAAGAAGAAGAAGATGTGGAAAGTGAAGAAGGTGAACAAGAGGAGGAAGAAGAAGTAGTGGAAGGAGGTGAGATGAAGAAGAAGAATTGGAACAAGGCGAAAAGGAGGAAAAGGAAGAAGGAGGGGAAAGGAAGGGAAGAAGAAGCAGAAGAAGTGGAATCTGGAGGGAAAAAGGAAGAAGAAGAAGAAGTGTAAGCATAAGATTTGGGGGAAGGAGAAGAAGAGGAAGAGCAACAATGGGAAGCGATAGAAGTGGGGGATGGAGAAAAAGAGGAAGGAGAAGACGGAAAGGAAACAAGAAGAAGTTGTGAAAGGAGAAGAAATGGAAGAAGAGGAAGAAGAAGAAGTGTAAGCAGAAGAAGCAGAAGAAGGAGACGAAAATGAATAAGAACAACAAGTAGAAGTAGAAGAAGTGGTAGCAGGAGAGAATAAGAGGAATAGGAGGAAGTAGTGGAATGAAAGGAGATGAAGAAGAAGAAGTGGAAGAAGGAGAACAGGAGGAGGAAGAAGAGGTGGCAGAAGGAGAAGAAGAGGAAGAAGAAGATGTGGAAGAACGAGAAGAAAAGGAAGAAGGGGAAGTGGAAGAAGGAGAACAATAGGAAGAAGAAGAAGAAGTGGAAGAATGAGAAAAAAAGGAGGAAGATGAAGCAATGGAAGGAAAGATAAATGAAGAAGAAGTGGAACAAGGAGGAGAAGAAGAAGGGGAGGAAGAAGAAGTAGCGTAGGCAGAAGAAGGGCAAGAAGCAGGAGAGAGGGAAGAAGAAGAACAAGTAGATGTAGTAGAAGTGGAAGAAGGTGAACAAGAGGAAGAAGAAGAAGTAGTTGAAGGAGTGAGGATGATGGAGAAGAAGTGGAAGAAGGAGAACAAGAGGTAGAAATGCAAGTGGAAGCAGAAGAAGGAGAAAAAGAGGGATATGACGAAGGAAAGGAAGAAGAAGAAGGAGTTGAAGAGGAAGAAAAGAAAGGAATGGAGAGGATGGAGAAGAGGTGGAAGAAAGAGAGCAAGAGGAGGCAGGAGAAGTGGAAGAGAGATAAGAAGAGGAAGAAGAAGGAGAGTAACTAGAAGAACTAAAGGAAGGAGAAGCAAAGGAAGAAGAAGAAGATGTGGAAAGTGAAGAAGTTGAAGAAGGCGAACAAGAGGAGGAAGAAGAAGTACTGGAAGGAGGTGAGATGAAAAAGAAGAATTGGAACAAGGAGAAAAGGAGGAAAAGGAAGAAGGAGGGGAAGGGAAGGGAAGAAGAAGCAGAAGAAGTGGATTCTAGAGGAGAAGAGGAAGAAGAAGAAGAAGTGTAAGCATAAGATTTGGGGGAAGGAGAAGAAGAGGAAGAGCATCAATGGGAAGCAACAGAAGTAGGGGATGGAGAAGAAGAGGAAGGAGAGGACGGAAAGGAAAGAAGAAGAAGTTGTTGAAGGTGAAGAAGTGTAAGAAAAAGAAGCGGAAGAAGGAGACGAAAATGAAGAAGAACAACAAGTAGAAGTAGAAGAAGTGGTAGAAGGAGAGAATAAGAGGAATAGGAGGAAGTAATGGAATGAAAGGAGATGAAGAAGAAGAACTGGAAGTAGGAGAACGGGAGGAGGGAGAAGAGGTGGCAGAAGGAGAAGAAGAGGAAGTGGAAGAAGAAGAAGAGGAAGAAGAAGAAGTGGTAGAACGAGAAGAAAAGCAAGAAGTGCAAGTGGAAGAAGGAGAACAGTAGGAAGAAGAAGAAGAAGTGGAACAAGGAGGAGAAGAAGAAGGGGAGGAAGAAGAAGTAGTGTAGGCAGAAGAACGGCAAGAAGGAGAAGAGAGTGAAGAAGAAGAACAAGTGGATGTAGTAGAAGTGGAAGAAGGTGAACAAGAGGAAGAAGAAGAAGTAGTTGAAGGAGTGGGGATGATGGAGAAGAAGTGGAAGATGGAGAACAAGAGATAGAAATGCAAGTCGAAGCAGAAGTAGGAGAAAAAAAGGGATATGACGAAGGAAAGGAAGAAGAAGAAGGAGATGAAGAACAAGAAAAGAAAGGAAAGGAGAGGATGAAGAAGAAGTGGAAGAAAGAGAACAAGAGGAGGCAGGAGAAGTGGAAGAAAGATAAGAAGAGGAAGAAGAAGGGGAGTAACTAGAAGAAGGGGAAGAAGGAGAAGAAAAGGAAGATGAAGAAGATGTGGAAAGTGAAGAAGGTGAACAAGAGGAGGAAGAATAAGTAGTGGAAGGAGGTGAGATGAAGAAGAAGAATTGGAACAAGGAGAAAAGGAGGAAAAGGAAGAAGGAGGGGAAGGGAAGGCAAGAAGAAGCAGAAGAAGTGGAATCTGGAGGAGAAGAGGAAGAAGAAAAAGAAGTGTAAACATAAGATTTGGGGGAAGGAGAAGAAGAGGAAGAGCAACAATGGGAAGCAACAGAAGTGGGGGATGGTGAAAAAGGGGAAGGAGAAGACGGAAAGGAAAGAAGAAGAAGTTGTGGAAGGATAAGAAATGGAAGAAGAGGAATTGTAAGCAGAAGAAGCAGAAGAAGGAGACCAAAATGAAGAAGAACAACAAGTAGAAGTAGAAGAAGTGGTAGAAGGAGAGAATAAGAGGAATAGGAGGAAGTAGTGGAATGAAAGGAGATGAAGAAGAAGAAGTGGAAGAAGGAGAACGGGAGAAGGGAGAAGAGGTGGCAGAACAAGAAGAAGCGAAAGAAGAAAAAGTGGAAGAACGAGAAGAAAAGGAAGAAGGGAAAAGAGGTGGCAGAACGAGAAGAAGAGGAAGAAGAAGAAGTGGAAGAACGAGAAGAAAAGGAAGAAGTGCAACTGGAAGAAGGAGAGCAATAGGAAGAAGAAGAAGAAGTGGAAGAATGAGAAAAAGAGGAGGAAGAAGAAGCAATGGAAGGAAAGGGGATAAAGAAGAAGTTGAACAAGGAGGAGAACAAGAAGGGGAGGAAGAAGAAGTAGTGTAGGCAGAAGAAGGGCAAGAAGGAGAAGAGAGGGAAGAAGAAGAATAAGTGGATGTAGTAGAGGTGGAAGAAGGTGAACAAGAGGAATAAGAAGAAGTAGTTGAAGGAGTGGGGTTGATGGAGAAGAAGTGGAAGAAGGAGAACAAGAGGTAGAAATGCAAGTGGAAGCAGAAGAAGGAGAAAAAGAGGGATATGACGAAGGAAAGGAAGAAGAAGAAGGAGATGAAGAGGAAGAAAAGAAAGGAAAGCAGAGGATGAAGAAGAAGTCAAAGAAAGAGAACAAGACGAGGCAGGAGAAGTGGAAGAAAGATAAGAAGAGGAACAAGAAGGAGCGTAACTAGAAGAAGTGGAAGAAGGAGAAGAAAAGGAAGAAGAAGAAAATGTGGAAAGTGAACAAGGTGTACAAGAGGAGGAAGAAGAAGTAGTGGAAGGAGGTGAGATGAAGAAGAAGTGGAAGAAAGAGAACAAGAGGAGGCAGGAGAAGTGGAAGAAAGAGAACAAGAGGAGGCACGAGAAGTGGAAGAAAGATAAGAAGAGGAAGAAGAGGAAGTGGACGAACGAGAAGAAAAGGAAGAAGTGCAAGTGGATGAAGGAGAACAATATGAAGAAGAAGAAGAAGTGGAAGAACGAGAAAAAGAGGAGGAAGAAGAAGTAATGGAAGGAAAGGGGATGAAGAAGAAGTGGAACATGGAGGAGAAGAAGAAGGGGAGGAAGAAGAAGTAGTGTAGGCAGAAGAAGGGCAAGAAGGACAAGAGAAGGAAGAAGAAGAACAAGTGGATGTAGTAGAAGTGGAAAAAGGTGAACAAGAGGAGGAAGAAGAAGTAGTGGAAGGATGTGAGATGAAGAAGAAGAATTGGAACAATGAGAAAAGGAGGAAAAGGAAGAAGGAGGGGAAGGGAAGGGAAGGAGAAGCAGAAGAAATGGAATCTGGAGGAGAAGAGGAAGAAGCAGAAGAAGTGTAAGCATAAGATTTGAGGGAATGAGAAGAAGAGGAAGAGCAACAATGGGAAGCAACAGAAGTGGGGGATGGAGAAAAAGAGGAAAGAGAAGACGGCAAGGAAAGAAGAAGCAGTTGTGGAAGGAGAAGAAATGGAAGAAGAGGAAGAAGAAGAAGTGTAAGCAGAAGAAGCGGAAGAAGGAGACGAAAATGAAGAAGAACAACAAGTAGAAGTAGAAGAAGTGGTAGAAGTAGTGGAATGAAAGGAGATGAAGAATAAGAAGTGGAAGAAGGAGAACGGGAGAAGGGAGAAGAGGTGGCAGAAGGAGAAGAAGAGGAAGTGGAAGAAGAAGAAGAGGAAGAAGAAGAAGTGGAAGAACGAGAGGAAAAGGAAGAAGTGCAAGTGGAAGAAGGAGAAGAATAGGAAGAAGAAGAAGAAGTGGAAGAATGAGAAAAAAAGGAGGAAGAACAAGCAATGGAAGAAAAGGGGATGAAGAAGAAGTGGAACAAGGAGGAGAAGAGGAAGGGGAGGAAGAAGAAGTAGTGTAGGCAGAAGAAGGGCAAGAAGGAGAAGAGAGGGAAGAAGAAGAACAAGTGGATGTAGTAGAGGTGGAAGAAGATGAACAATAGGAAGAAGAAGAAGTTGTTGAAGGAGTGGGGATGATGGAGAAGATGTGGAAGCAGGAGAACAAGAGGTAGAATGCAAGTGGAAGCAGAAGAAGGAGAAAAAGAGGGATATTACGAAGGAAAGGAAGAAGAAGGAGATGAAGAGGTAGAAAAGAAAGGAAAGGAGAGGATGAAGAAGAAGTGGAAGAAAGAGAACAAGAGGAGGCAGGAGAAGTGGAAGAAAGAGAACAAGTGGAGGCTGGAGAAGTGGAAGAAAGATAAGAAGAGGAAGAAGAAGAAGTGGACGAACGAGAAGAAAAGGAAGAAGTGCAACTGGATGAAGGAGAACAATACGAAGAAGAAGAAGAAGTGGAAGAATGAGAAAAAGAGGAGGAAGAAGAAGCAATGGAAGGAAAGGGGATGAAGAAGAAGTTGAACAAGGAGGAGAACAAGAAGGGGAGGAAGAAGAAGTAGTGTAGGCAGAAGAAGGGCAAGAAGGAGAAGAGAGGGAAGAAGAAGAATAAGTGGATGTAGTAGAAGTGGAAGAAGGTGAACAAGAGGAAGAAGAAGAAGTAGTTGAAGGAGTGGGGATGATAGAGAAGAAGTGGAAGAAGGAGAACAAGAGATAGAAATGCAAGTCGAAGCAGAAGGAGGAGAAAAAGAGGGATATGACGAACGAAAGGAAGAAGAAGAAGGAGATGAAGAAGAAGAAAAGAAAGGAAAGGACAGGATGAAGAAGAAGTGGAAGAAAGAGAACAAGAGGAGGCAGGAGAAGTGGAAGAAAGATAAGAAGAGGAAGAAGAAGGAGAGTAACTGGAAGAAGTGGAAGAAGGAGAAGAAAAGGAAGAAGAAGAAGATGTGGAAAGTGAAGAAGTTGAAGAAGGTGAACAAGAGGAGGAAGAAGAAGTAGTGGAAGGAGGTGAGCTGAAGAAAAAGAATTGGAACAAGGAGAAAAGGAGGAAAAGGAAGAAGGAGGGGGAGGGAAGGGAAGAAGAAGCAGAAGAAGTGGAATCTGGAGGAGAAGAGGAAGAAGCAGAAGAAGTGTAAGCATAAGATTTGAGGGAAGGAGAAGAAAAGGAAGAGCAACAATGGGAAGCAACAGAGGTGGGGGATGGAGAAAAAGATGAAGGAGAAGACGGCAAGGAAGGAAGAAGCAGTTGTGGAAGGAGAAGAAATGGAAGAAGAGGAAGAAGAAGAAGTGTAAGCACAAGAAGCGGAAGAAGGAGACGAAAATGAAGAAGAACAACAAGTAGAAGTAGAAGAAGTGGTAGAAGTAGTGGAATGAAAGGAGATGAAGAAGAAGAAGGGGAAGAAGGAGAACGGGAGGAGGGAGAAGAGGTGGCAGAAGGAGAAGAAGAGGAAGTGGAAGAAGAAGAAGAGGAAGAAGAAGAAGTGGAAGAACGAGAGGAAAAGGAAGAAGTGCAAGTGGAAGATGGAGAAGAATAGGAAGAAGAAGAAGAAGTGGAAGAATGAGAAAAAAAGGAGGAAGAAGAAGCAATGGAAGGAAAGGGGATGAAGAACAAGTGGAACAAGGAGGAGGAGAAGAAGGGGAGGAAGAAGAAGTACTGTAGGCAGAAGAAGGGCAAGAAGGAGAAGAGAGGGAAGAAGAAGAACAAGTGGATGAAGTAGAGGTGGAAGAAGATGAACAATAGGAAGAAGAAGAAGTAGTTGAAGGAGTGGGGATGATGGAGAAGATGTGGAAGATAGAGAACAAGAGGTAGAATGCAAGTGTAAGCAGAAGAAGGAGAAAAAGTGATGTGACCATGCCTAGCCAAGGACGTATCACTAGGGCCATGGCTAGAAGGATTGAAGAAGACCTAGCCCTTGCAGACAAAGGAAGACTTCACCTCCTATGGAGAGTGAAGATATTAGGCTAGAGACTTTAGTTAATAAAATGTAATTTTCCTTTATTTTAATTTTGAGGAGCATTAAGAATTTAATTTGGGACATGTATTTAGTCCATTTTTTTATTTTTAGGAGGTGTCTTAGGAATTTAGAGGGTCGATTTAGCTTTTTGGGTCTTTATGAAGGAAATAAGGGGTAGCCTTGATATCTACACTCCTCTTTTCTACATAAACCCCCTAAGCTAATAAGAAGGAATCTTGGCCCTTGGTTTGAGAAACTTGGGCACCAAGTTTGATGATCTAAGGAGGGAATTGTTTCTCAATTCTCCTCCCTTAGATCTCTCCTTTTAATCCTAGCCCTTCTTTTTTAGGTTATCTTGTTCAAGAGGTTAGCTACCTCTATAAATAGGAGCTCCTCCCTCACTTGTATTTTTGGACACTTGAATTTAATCCTAGAGACCATATTGGTTGAGGTTCTTACCTTTGAGTGTCCCCCTTTCTCCTTTGTGAGAGCTTCTAAGAGTTATCAAGGGACCCCTCCCTTGTGGCCTCTCCCCTTTGGCTTATCAAACCTAGTATTTGTGGCGCCTCACCCCATTCCTTTCCTCTCCATAAATTCATTTCCCTTCCAAGTGACCTTAGAAAGGATCCTTTGGGCACGTGATCATCAAAGATCACATCAAGTGGTATCAGAGCCACTTTCTAAAGGTCATGTTCTTTCTCAATTTTTTTTTTTGCTTTGTTGTTTATTTCTTTGATCTCTTTATTTTAAAGTCCTTCATTTTTTGTCATCTCTATTTCCTTTATTGTCTAGTAGTATAGCTTTTTATTCTTGCTATTATATGCGCTTTTGTTTTCTATCTACGCGCCTATGTTCCATTTAATTTGATGCGATTTTATTTGTCCCTTTCTTTGCATCTTATTTTTGTGTTCAAGTTGCTTAATTTTCCCTTGGTTTTTTATGTTAAAGTGTGCCTAAGAAGTTGTGACCATTAAACCCACATGGTTGACGATTTTTCCACACCATTGTGGTGATCAACTTTGGCCACTTTGTTGTGCCTTTTGTTTTAAGTCTCTTGCTGAAATTTTTGCTCTATTTTTAGGTGTGTTATTTTTTCTTAATCTTGTGTTTTGTCAAATACTAGTCATGTTAGTTTCCTATTTTGTCTCATTTAAATTCCATAGGTTTTAGCCTCTTAAATTTTTTACAAAAAAGCCTTAAAAAACAGTTTGAATTGAGCTCCTAAGAGGTGAACCTCTTGTTGAGTCTCTTAAGTCTTTTATGCTTTTAGTTCAAGCATATTAATCTCTTTGTTGTTCTTAAATATTTGCTCAATTCAATCTTTATATGTTTCTTGTTTTATGTTGAATTATTAGTAGCTTTCCACTTGGTTTACCTTCACTATTGGTGCCTCTTTATGGAATTTTAGCTTGGGTGAATTGTGTTAGTAATTTGAGCAATCAATTTACTTCAAAATCAGCCCTAAATCATTCCTTAAGCACCATTAGTTCAGTGGTATTTGGAACTACTAAGTTGTTTTGCCTTTAGTTGCATGCATTACTTGAAAATTGTGTGACCTTACTTTGTGCTTATTCACTCAAGTGTTATTATTTCAAGAATCCTCATTAAAATTTCAATTCAACAAGCTATTAGGTGCAGCAAAATGATTAGAAAAAGTTTAAAAAAAATAGAAAAAGTTCAAGTTAAAAAAAAAAAAGAAGATAAAGAACTCAAAAGAAAGACAAATTTGAAGTTGTGTACCTAATAGTAGAAACATTTGATATGAGGAACCAATTGTGATTCAAAAAAAAATTACTTGAGTAAGCTTTTTAGTTTTTGGTCACTTAAATTTTATTAAGTGTGCAACTATTGGTTTCATTTTTTTTATTTGAGTCTTTTTTCATCTCTACTCTTAGAGCTAATCTAGGAAAGTTATTTGTGTGCTAGCTTCCTTTATGAGCCTTATGTTTTCTTGCTTGTCTTCTTTACTTCTTTGAGTTTGTCATTGTTTAATCTATCCACTTGGATTTGTGAACCTTGTTTTGTTATTCACCTTTGTTTGTTGTCTTGTGTTGTATTCGGCCTTGGTAAGGAAAGGTTGGGAAAGGTTCCATATATAAAATTTTGGCAAGTCAAAACAAGAGGAAACAAGGGTAGCATTCTTGGGGTGAGTTGATGCAACTCAAAGGGGCTTGATCAAAAGGAGACAAACACCAAAAAAGCTTGGAGTGAAGACTTTGTTTTATTTTTTTTATTCTTTGTATTGTGTATACTTAATTTTAGATTGGGAGTTTGAGTGCGCTTAAGGCCCTCCCTTGGGTGAGAAAAAACTTTGGTTCCAAAGACTCATCAAGCCACCTTAGGTGAGAAAAAAAAAAGAGAGGAGTGTTGCTTGAAAAAAAAAAAGTTTTTGGCCTACCCTTTAGTTTTTATCATCCAAGCACCATGACTTCCCACACACATTCTAGTGCACATAGTTGTTCATCAAGTAAGAGTGTCAACCAAAGAAAACCTTCTAAGGGAGACACTCTTGAAAACCTTAAATTAGAATTTAGGGAATGGATGGCTAAAGAACAAGAAAGGAGAGAAGAAAAAGAGAGAAAAAAAGAAATAAAAGAAAAGGAAAAACAAAAAGAGAAGGAAGAGTTAAAAAAAGAGATGTTGGAAATGAGAAAAGAGAAAAAAGAGCGAGAAGAGAGAAGGCAAAGAGAGAGAAGAGAGGATGAAGAAAGGAGAAGAAGGAAAGAACTACAAAGAAAAAGAGAAAAAGAGGAAGAAGAGAGAAGGAGAGGAGAAGAGAGTATGAGGAGAGATGGGAGGGAAAGTGATAGAAAAAATAAAGGAATTCTCATAAGATCCCCATCTAGGCATTTTAGCTCTAGTGAAGAAGAATACTATAGAAATCAACATAAGCATCACTCTCATTCATCATACAATCATCATTCTCCTCAAGAGAACATAAATCATGCTAGGGAACCAAAGGTAGACCTACCCCATTTTCATGGTAGGGAAGATGTTGAGACTTACCTAGATTGGGAAGTCAAAGTGGAACAACTCTTTCGATGCTATGGAATTAGGGAAGAAAGGAAAGTACCTTTGGCCTCCCTTAGTTTTCAAGGTTCTGCTTTGCATTGGTGGGATGGGTTAGTCAAGGATAGGGCCCGTAAACAAATGCCTGACATTCACTACTGGAATGATTTAAAAACTTGTTTGCGAAGAAGGCACATTCCTTCATATTATGAGAGGGATCTTTTGGATAGGCTCCAAGACTTAGGCAACATAACCTAAGTATTGAGGAGTATAGACAAAAGATGGAGCTTCTCATACTAAGGGCCAATATCATTGAGGAACCCAATGCCACCCTTGCTAGGTTTTTGTGTGGATTAAGCTCTGACATTAGAGATAAGGTAGAGCTTCTTTCATACTCAAACCTTGATGAGTTGGTAGAACTTTGTGTAAGAGCTGAGAATCAACTCAAGAGAAAAAGTTTTAAAAAAGATTCTCCCTCTTACTCAAAGAGAGACCAACTTAAGGGAAACTCTTTCAAGGGTTTTCCCAAAGAGGAACCCAAGCATTTTCAAGATACAAAAGCACCTCATGTATAGAGAAAACCCCTACTACTAAGCCTACTAAAAGGCAAAGTAGTATCAAATGCTTCAAATGTCTTGGGAGAGGCCACATTGCCTCTCAATGCCCTAACAAGAAAACCATGATCATGAGGGGACAAGACATTTGTAGTGAGAATAGCTCATCTTCCTCCTCTAGTGAGAGTGAGGAAGAAGGGGGACATACTTTTGAACAAGAGTGTGAGGAAGCTTTTCCTTATGAGGGGGACCTCCTTATGGTTCAAAGGCTTCTTGGAAGCCAACCTCTAGAGCTTGGCCAGTCACAAAGAGAGAACATCTTCCATACAAGATGTAAAGTAAATGACAAAGTATGTTCTCTCCTTGTTGATAGTGGCTCCTGTTGTAACTGTTGTAGCTCTAGGTTGGTTGAAAAACTAGCCTTGACTACCATGCCCCATCCCAAACCTTACAAATTGCAATGGCTCAATGAGCAAGGGGAGATGGTAGTCAATGAACAAGTTATGGTTCCAATTTCCATAGGATCTTATAATGATGAGATTCTTTGTCACATAGTTCCTATGGAGGCTGGTCATATCCTGTTAGGGAGACCATGGTAATTTGACAAAAAAGCTATTCACCATGGCCACTTCAACCAAATAATTCTCACCCATAATGAAAAGCGCTTCAAATTGTATCCTTTGTCACCTTCTCAAGTGGCTGAGGATCAATTTGCGATGAAAAAGAAAAGAGTTGAGGAAAAACAAAAACAAAAAAAAGCACAACAAGCTTTACCCTTAAAGCTTGAAAAGGGTAAAGAGAGAGAGTCGGAAGGTGATGCCCCTTCGAAAGGGAATATTAGTAAAAGGAGCCTATTTGCTACTAAACGTGATTTAAAAGAAGCTCCTTTAACTAACAAGCCCTTTTATCTCCTCTTTTGCAAAGAAGAATCAAATCCTTCTTCCATTTTGCATTCTTCTGCTGAGAGCACTGCCACAGCCCATGCACATGAGCACCTTCCTCAAGGGGTTCAAGATATTTTAAAAGAATTTGATGACATATTCCCTAATGAGGTTCCGAAAGGACTTCCTCCCATTAGGGGTATAGAACATCAAATTGATTTGGTGTCTGGCGCAAGTCTACCTAATAGACCTGCTTATAGGACCAACCCCATGGAGACCCAAGAGATTGAGTCTCAAGTGAATGAGCTATTGGAGAAGGGTTGGGTTCAAAAGAGCCTAAGCCCTTGTGCTATGCCAGTCTTGTTGGTGCCCAAGAAGAATGGCCAATGGAGGATGTGTGTTGATTGTCGTGCAATCAACAACATCACCATCAAATATAGGCACCCAATCCCCTGTCTTGATGACATGTTGGATGAATTGCATGGGGCAAAAATATTTTCAAAAATAGATCTTAGAAGTGGTTACCACCAAATAAGGATCAAAGAGGGTGATGAGTGGAAAACTGCTTTTAAGACTAAATTTGGTCTTTATGAGTGGTTGGTTATGCCTTTTGGGCTAACTAATGCCCCAAGCACATTCGTGCACTTAATGAATCATGTACTAAGGGATTGCCTTGGTAAATTTTGTGTAGTTTACTTTGATGACATTTTAGTTTACTCTAGGAACCTAGATGATCATTTAGGACATCTAAGGCATGTTTTTTCTCTTCTTAGGAGTAATCATCTTTTTGGTAACTTACAAAAATACACTTTTTGTGTAGATAGTGTAGTTTTCCTAGGTTTTGTAGTTAGCACAAAAGGGGTTCATGTTGACCCCGAAAAGATAAAAGCTATTCAAGAATGGCCCACCCCAAAGAGTGTGACAGAGATCAAAAGCTTTCATGGTCTCGCTGGATTTTATAGGCGCTTTGTGCCTAATTTCTCCACACTCTTGGCACCAATAAATGATTTGGTGAAAAAGGAAGTTCCTTTCCTTTGGGGTGAGAAACAAGAGAAAGCCTTCCAGCTAATTAAGCATAAACTGACCCATGCACCAGTCTTGGCATTACCTGACTTTTCTAAAACATTTGAACTTGAATGTGATGCCTCTGGTGTAGGTGTGGGGGCTGTCTTTGTTGCAAGGAGGGCACCCCATTGTGTATTTCAGTGAAAAACTCAATGGTGCCCCCCTCAACTACCCCACCTATGATAAGGAGTTTTATGCTCTAATTAGGGCCCTTCAAACTTGGGAGCATTACCTTGCTCCCAAGGAGTTTGTCATTCATAGTGACCATGAGTCACTAAAATATTTGAGGGGTCAAGGTAAATTGAACAAAAGGCATGCAACGTGGGTGGAATATCTTGAATCCTTCCCTTATGTCATCAAGTACAAGAAAGGAAAACAAAATGTGGTGGTTGATGCTCTTTCTAGGCATCATGCCCTTTATTCATCCTTGAGTGCAAAAATCTTGGGATTTGATGACATTCGGGCTATGTATCCGTCTGATAAGGATTTTGGCCCCATATTTGCTACCTCTGCATCTGCATTTACATTAAAGGCCCATGATGGGTACTTCATCAGTGAGGGGTATCTTTACAAAGGGAGTAAGCTTTGTATACCCCAAGGATCAATTAGGAACTTACTTACAAAAGAGAGTCATGGAGGTGGGCTCATGGGGCATTTTGGGATTTCAAAAACCCTCATGCTTTTACAAGAGAAATTCTTTTGGCCCCATATGCGTAGAGATGTCCATAGACATTGCTCTAAATGTATAGCTTGCTTGCAAGCAAAGTCTAAAGCAATGCCTCATGGACTATACACACCTTTACCTGCTCCTTCTGCACCTTGGGATGATATTAGCATGGATTTCATCCTTGGGCTCCCAAGAACCCAACGAGGTGCAGACTCCATATTTGTGGTGGTGGACCGATTTTAAAAAATGGCCCATGTTATTCCCTGCCACAAAGTGGATGATGCGAGCAACATCGCAAGACTTTTCTTTAAAGAGGTTGTCTGATTGCATGGTATACCCTCCTCAATAGTGTCAGATGGGGATGTGAAGTTCCTTAGCAATTTTTGGAAAACTCTTTGGGCTAAGCTGGGAACTAAACTTCTTTTTTCCATTACCTGTCACCCTCAAACTGATGGGCAAACAGAAGTGGTGAATAGATCTTTATCCACTATGCTGAGGGCTCTCCTTAAAGGCAACCATAAGTCTTGGGATGAGTAGCTTCCCCACATTGAATTTGCTTATAACTGGGTGGTTCATAGAACTACCAAGCATTCTCCTTTTGAGGTGGTCTATGGCTTTAATCCTCGTAATCCTCTAGATCTTTTACCTCTTCCTCTTTCTGTTGCTGTGCATAAAGAAGGAGAGGCAAAAGCCATTTTTGTAAAACAATTACATGAGAGTGTTAAAGTTAACATAGAGCGCCAATCCTTGAGAGATGCTACTTTCGCCAATAGGGGGAGGAAAGAAGTCATCTTTGAAAAGGGCGACTGGGTGTGGCTTCACTTGAGAAAGGATAGATTTCCTTCTCAAAGGAAGTCCAAACTTAGCCCTAGAGGAGATGGACCTTTCCAAATCCTTGAGCAGATCGGTAATAATGCCTATGTTTTAGATCTGCCAGAGGATTATGGGGTAAGCACCAGTTTTAATGTTTCTGATTTGTCTCCATTTGTAGGTGCTGAAAATGATGAAGACCCCATGGATTTGAGGTCAAATCCTCTTCAAGGGGGAGGAGATGATGTGACCATGCCTAGCCAAGGACCTATCACTAGGGCCATGGCTAGAAGGATTGAAGAAGACCTAGCCCTTGCAGACAAAGGAAGACTTCACCTCCTATGGAGAGTGAAGATATTAGGCTACAGACTTTAGTTAATAAAATGTAATTTTCCTTTATTTTAATTTTGAGGAGAATTAAGAATTTAATTTGGGACAAGTATTTAGTCCATTTTTTATTTTTAGGAGGTGTCTTAGGAATTTAGAGGGTGGATTTAGCTTTTTGGGTCTTTATGAAGGAAATAAGGGGTAGCCTTGATATCTACACCCCTCTTTTCTACATAAACCCCCTAAGCTAATAAGAAGGAATCTTGGCCCTTGGTTTGAGAAACTTGGGCACCAAGTTTGATGATCTAAGGAGGGAATTGTTTCTCAATTCTCCTCCCTTAGATCTCTCCTTTTAATCCTAGCCCTTCTTTTTTAGGTTATCTTGTTCAAGAGGTTAGTTACCTCGATAAATAGGAGCTCCTCCTTCACTTGTATTTTTGGACACTTGAATTTAATCCTAGAGACCATATTGGTTGACGTTCTTACCTTTGAGTGTCCCCCTTTCTCCTTTGTGAGAGCTTCTAAGAGTTATCAAGGGACCCCTCCCTTGTGGCCTCTCCCCTTTGGCTTATCAAACCTAGTATTTGTGGTGCCTCACCCCATTCCTTTCTTCTCCATAAATTCATTTCCCTTCCAAGTGACCTTTGAAAGGATCCTTTGGGCACGTGATCATCAAAGATCACATAAAAAAGAGGGATATTACGAAGGAAAGGAAGAAGAAGGAGATGAAGAGGAAGAAAAGAAAGGAAAGGAGAGGATGAAGAAGAAGTGGAAGAAAGAGAACAAGAGGAGGTAGGAGAAGTGGAAGAAAGATGAGAAGACGAAGAAGAAGGAGAGTAACTAGAAGAAGTGGAAGAAGGAGAAGAAAAGGAAGAAGAAGAAGATGTGGAAAATGAAGAAGGTGAACAAGAGGAGGAAGAAGAAGTAGTATAAGGAGGTGAGATGAAGAAGAAGAATTGCAACAACGAGAAAAGGGGGAAAAGGAAGAAGGAGGGGAAGAGAAGGGAAGAAGAAGCAGAAAAAGTGGAATCTAGAGGAGAAGAGGAAGAGGAAGAAGAAGAAGAAGTGTAAGCATAAGATTTGGGGGAAGGAGAAGAAGAGGAAGAGCAACAATGGGAAGCAACAGAAGTTGGCGATGGAGAAAAATAGGAAGGAGAAGACGAAAAGGAATGAAAAAGAAGTTGTGGAAGTTGAAGAAATGGAAGAAGAGAAAGAAGAACAAGTGCAAGCAGACGAAGCGGAAGAAGGAGACAAAAATGAAGAAGAACAACAAGTAGAAGTAGAAGAAGTGGTAGAAGGAGAGAATAAGAGGAACAGGAGGACGTAGTGGAATGAAAGGAGATGAAGAAGAAGAAGTGGAAGAAGGAGAACGGGAGGAGGGAGAAGAGGTGGCAGAAGGAAAAGATGAGGAAGAAGAAGAAGTGGAAGAACGAGAAGAAAAGGAAGAAGTGCAAGTGGACGAAGGAGAACAATATGAAGAAGAAGAAGAAGTGGAAGAATGAGAAAAAGAGGAGGAAGAAGAAGCAATGGAAAGAAAGGGGATGAAGAAGAAGTGGAACAAGGAGGAGAATAAGAAGGGGAGGAAACAGAAGTAGTGTAGGCAGAAGAAGGGCAAGAAGGAGAAAAGAGGGAAGAAGAAGAACAAGTGGATGTAGTAGAGGTGGAAGAAGGTGAACAAGAGGAGGAAGAAGAAGTAGTTGAAGTAGTGGGGATGATGGAGAAGAAGTGGAAGAAGGAGTACAAGAGGTAGAAATGCAAGTGGAAGCAGAAGAAGGAGAAAAAAAGGGATATGATGAAGGAAAGAAAGAAGAAGAAGGAGATGAAGAGGAAGAAAAGAAAGGAAAGGAAAGGATGAAGAAGAAGTGGAAGAAAGAGAACAAGAGGAGGCAGGAGAAGTGGAAGAAAGATAAGAAGAGGAAGAAGAAGGTGAGTAACTAGAAGAAGTGGAAGAAGTAGAAGAAAAGGAAGAAGAAGAAGATGTGGAAAGTGAAGAAGTTGACGAAGGTGAACAATAGGAGGAAGAAGAAGTAGTGGAAGGAGGTGAGATGAAGAAGAAGAATTGGAACAAGGAGAAAATGAGAAAAAGGAAGGAGGGGAAGGGAAGGGAAGAAGAAGCAGGAGAAGTGGAATCTGGAGGAGAAGAGGAAGAAGAAGAAGAAGTGTAAGCATAAGATTTGGGGGAAGGAGAAGAAGAGGAAGAGCAACAATGCGAGGCAACAAAAAGTGGAGGATGGCGAAAAAGAGCAAGGAGAAGACGGAAAGGCAAGAAGAAGAAGTTGTGGAAGGAGAAGAAATGGAAGAAGAGGAAGAAGAAGAAGTGTAAGCAGAAGAAACAGAAGAAAGAGACAAAAATGAAGAAGAACAACAAGTAGAAGTAGAAGAACTGGCAGAAGGAGAGAATAAATAGGAGGAAGTAGCGAAATGAAAGGAGATTAAGACGAAGAAGTGGAAGAAGGAGAACGGGAGGCGGGAGAAGAGGTGGCAGAAGGAGAAGAAGGGGAAGAAGAAGAAGTGGAAAGAGGGATATGACGAAGGAAAGGAAGAAGAAGAAGGAGATGAAGAGGAAGAAAAGAAAGGAAAGGAAAGGATGAAGAAGAAATGGAAGAAAACAACAAGAAGAGGCAGGAGAACTGGAAGAAAGATAAGAAGAGGTAGAAGAAAGAGAGTAACTAGAAGAAGTGGAAGAAGGAGAAGAAAAGGAAGAAGAAGAAGATGTGGAAAGTGAAGAAGGTGAGCAAGAGGAGGAAGAAGAAAGAAGCAGAAGAAGAAGTGGAAGAATGAGAAGAAAAGGAAGAAGTGCAAGTGGAAGAGGGAGAACAATAGGAAGAAGAAGAAGAAGTGGAAGAATGAGAAAAAGAGGAAGAAGAAGAAGCAATGGAAGGAAAGTGGATGAAGAAGAAGTGGAACAAGGAGGAGAAGAAGAAGGGGGGGAAGAAGAAGTAGTGTAGGCAGAAGATGGGCAAGAAGGAGAAGAGAGGGAAGAAGAAGAACAAATGGATGTAGTAGAAGTGGAAGAAGGTGAACAAGAGGAAAAAGAAGAAGTAGTTGAAGGAGTGAGGATGATGGAGAAGAAGTGGAAGAAGGAGAACAAGAGGTAGAAATGCAAGTGGAAGCAGAAGAAGAAGAAACAGAGGGATATGACGAAGGAAAGGAAGAAGAAGAAGGAGATGAAGAGGAAGAAAAGAAAGGAAAGGAGAGGATGAAGAAGAAATGGAAGAAAGAGAACAAGAGGAGGCAGGAGAACTGGAAGAAAGATAAGAAGAGGTAGAAGAAGGAGAGTAACTAGAAGAAGTGGAAGAAGGAGAAGAAAAGGAAGAAGAAGAAGATGTGGAAAGTGAAGAAGTTGAAGAAGGTGAATAAGAGGTGGAAGAAGAAGTAGTGGAAGGAGGTGAGATGAAGAAGAAGAATTGGAACAAGGAGTAAAGGAGGAAAAGGAAGAAGGAGGGGAAGGGAAGGGAAGAAGAAGCAGAAGAAGTGGAATCTGGAGGAGAAGAGGAAGAAGAAGAAGAAGTGTATGCGTAAGATTTGGGGGAAGGAGGAGAAGAGGAAGAGCAACAATGGGAAGCAACAGAAGTGGGGGATAGAGAAAAAGAGGAACGAGAAGACGGAAAGTGATGCATGCCTCCCTTGATATTTTTTCTAGAGGTTTTCTTCTTTGGTGAAATGGTTTGTGGAGAGGTAAGAAGTGAGGTGGTTTTAGGCGCCACTTAAGGTAAGATAAGCCTAAGAGGGAAAGTTTGCCACAAGGGATGGAACCCTTGATAAAAACCTAAGGAATTCTCAAAGAGAGAAGGGTGGACACTAAGAGAATTTTGGCCAACTCAAGGTTTTTCCATTCAATCAAGTGTAAAAAATACAAGAGTGTGAAGGAGCACCTTTTTATAGAGGGAGCTAACCTCTTGGACAAGTCATGAAGGAAATGAAGGACTAGGATTAAAAGGAGTCATCCAAGGGAGGAGGATTGAAGCCCAAAGTCCAATCAATACCCTCCTTTAGATGAGAATTGGTGCCCAAGCTACCTCATCCAAGGGCCAAGATTACTCCTTTATTAGTTTTGGGTTTTATTTAGCAAAAGAGGGTGTAGTTATCAAACTACCCCCTTATTTCCTAAATAAAGGCCCAAAAGCTAATCTTACCCCTTCTTATTACTAAGACACCTCCTAGAAAATTAAATGGACTAATACATGTCCAAAATAAAATCCTAGGTTCCTAAAATAAAAATTACAAGTAAATAAGTCATGGCTTGCATAACTTGATGGTCATATGGAGGTGAGATCTTCCTCCCTCTACCCTAGCCATGTCTTCTTCTATTCTTCTAGCCATCACCCTAGTGATAGGGCCCTTGCTTGTGGAGAATGCATCAGAAAGGAAAGAAGAACAAGTTGTGGAAGGAGAAGAATTGTAAGCAGAAGAAGCGGAAGAAGGAGACAAAAATGAAGAAGAACAACAAGTAGAATTAGAAGAAGTGGTAGACGGAGAGAATAAGAGCAATAAGAGGAAGTAGTGGAATGAAAGGAGATGAAGAAGAAGAAGTGGAAGAAGGAGAACGGGAGGAGGAAGAAGAGGTGGCAGAAGGAGAAGAAGAGGAAGAAGAAGAAGTGGAAGAACGAGAAGAAAAGGAAGAAGTGCAAGTGGAAGAAGGAGAACAATAGGAAGAAGAAGAAGTGGAAGAATGAGAAAAAAGGAGGAAGAAGAAACAATGGAAGGAAAGGGGATGAAGAAGAAGTGGAACAAGGAGGAGAAGAAGAAGGGGAGGAAGAAGAAGTAATGTAGGCAGAAGAAGGGCAAGAAGGAGAAGAGAGGGAAGAAGAAGAACAAGTTGATGTAGTAGAAGTGGATGAAGGTGAACAAGAGCAAGAAGAAGAAGTAGTTGAAGGAGTGGGGATGATGGAGAAGAAGTGGAAGAAGGAGAACAAGAGGTAGAAATGCAAGTGGAAGCAAAAGAAGGAGAAAAAGAGGGATATGACGAAGGAAAGGAAGAAGAAGAAGGAGATGAAGAGGAAGAAAAGAAAGGAAAGGAGAGGATGAAGAAGAAGTAGAAGAAAGAGAACAAGAGGAGGCAGGAGAACTGGAAGAAGGAGAATAAAAGGAAGAAGAAGAAGATGTTGAAAGTGAAGAAGGTGAACAAGAGGAGGAAGAAGAAGTAGTGTAAGTGGAAGAAAAGGAAGAAGGAAGAAGCAGAAGAAGAAGTGGAAGAATGAGAAGAAAAGGAAGAAGTGCAAGGGGAAGAGGGAGAACAATAGGAAGAAGAAGAAGTAGTGGAAGAATGAGAAAAAGAGGAGGAAGAAGAAAAATGTGATGTGATCTTTGATGATCACGTGCCCAAAGGATCCTTTCTAAGGTCACTTGGAATGGAAATGGATTTATGGAGAGGAAAGGAATGGGGTGAGGCGCCACAAATACTAGGTTTGATAAGCCAAAGGGGAGAGGCCACAAGGGAGGGGTCCCTTGATAACTCTTAGAAGCTCTCACAAAGGAGAAAGGGGGACACTCAAAGGTAAGAACCTCAACCAATATGGTCTCTAGGATTAAATTCAAGTGTAAAAAATACAAGTGAGGGAGGAGCTCCTATTTATAGAGGTAGCTAACCTCTTGAACAACATAACCTAAAAAAGAAGGGCTAGGATTAAAAGGAGAGATCTAAGGGAGGAGAATTGAGAAACAATTCCCTCCTTAGATCATCAAACTTGGTGCCCAAGTTTCTCAAACCAAGGGCCAAGATTCCTTCTTATTAGCTTAGGGGGTTTATGTAGAAAAGAGGGGTGTAGATATTAAGGCTACCCCTTATTTCCTTCATAAAGACCCAAAAAGCTAAATCCACCCTCTAAATTCCTAAGACACCTCCTAAAAATAAAAAATGGACTAAATACATGTCCCAAATTAAATTCTTAATGCTCCTCAAAATCAAAATAAAGAAAAATTACATTTTATTAACTAAAGTCTCTAGCCTAATATCTTCACTCTCCATAGGAGGTGAAGTCTTCCTTTGTCTGCAAGGGCTAGGTCTTCTTCAATCCTTCTAGCCATGGCCCTAGTGATAGGTCCTTGGCTAGGCATGGTCACATCATCTCCTCCCCCTTGAAGAGGATTTGACCTCAAATCCATGGGGTCTTCATCATTTTCAGCACCTACAAATGGAGACAAATCAGAAACATTAAAACTGGTGCTTACCCCATAATCCTCTGGCAGATCTAAAACATAGGCATTGTTACCGATCCGCTCAAGGATTTGGAAAGGTCCATCTCCTCTAGGGCTAAGTTTGGACTTCCTTTGAGAAGGAAATCTATCCTTTCTCAAGTGAAGCCATACCCAGTCGCCCTTTTCAAAGATGACTTCTTTCCTCCCCCTATTGGTGAAAGTAGCATCTCTCAAGGATTGGCGCTCTATGTTAAGTTTAACCCTCTCATGTAATTGTTTTACAAAATTGGCTTTTGCCTCTCCTTCTTTATGCACAGCAACAGAAAGAGGAAGAGGTAAAAGATCTAGAGGAGTACGAGGATTAAAGCCATAGACCACCTCAAAAGGAGAATGCTTGGTGGTTCTATGAACCGCCCGGTTATAAGCAAATTCAATGTGGGGAAGGTACTCATCCCAAGACTTATGGTTGCCTTTAAGGAGAGCCCTCAGCATAGTGGATAAAGATCTATTCACCACTTCTGTTTGCCCATCAGTTTGAGGGTGATAGGTAGTGGAAAAAAGAAGTTTAGTTCCCAGCTTAGCCCAAAGAGTTTTCCAAAAATGGCTAAGGAACTTCACATCCCTATCTGACACTATTGAAGAGGGTATACCATGCAATGGAACAACCTCTTTAAAGAAAAGTCTTGCGATGTTGCTCGCATCATCCACTTTGTGGCAGGGAATAAAATGGGCCATTTTTGAAAATCGGTCCACCACCACAAATATGGAGTCTGCACCTCGTTGGGTTCTTGGGAGCCCAAGGATGAAATCCATGCTAATATCCTCCCAAGGTGCAGAAGGAGCAGGTAAAGGTGTGTATAGTCCATGAGGCATTGCTTTAGACTTTGCTTGCAAGCAAGATATACATTTAGAGCAATGTCTATGGACATCTCTACGCATATGGGGCCAAAAGAATTTCTCTTGTAAAAGCATGAGGGTTTTTGAAATCCCAAAATGCCCCATGAGCCCACCTTCATGACTCTCTTTTGTAAGTAAGTTCCTAATTGATCCTTGGGGTATACAAAGCTTACTCCCTTTGTAAAGATACCCCTCACTGATGAAGTACCCATCATGGGCCTTTAATGCAAATGCAGATGCAGAGGTAGCAAAAATGGGGCCGAAATCCTTATCAGACGGATACATAGCCCGAATGTCATCAAATCCCAAGATTTTTGCACTCAAGGATGAATAAAGGGCATGACGCCTAGAAAGAGCATCAGCCACCACATTTTGTTTTCCTTTCTTGTACTTGATGACATAACGGAAGGATTCAAGATATTCCACCCACATTGCATGCCTTTTGTTCAATTTACCTTGACCCCTCAAATATTTTAGTGACTCATGGTGACTATGAATGACAAACTCCTTGGGAGCAAGGTAATGCTCCCAAGTTTGAAGGGCCCTAATTAGAGCATAAAACTCTTTATCATAGGTGGGGTAGTTGAGGGGGGCACCATTGAGTTTTTCACTGAAATACGCAATGGGGTTCCCTCCTTGCAACAAGACAGCCCCCACACCTACACCAGAGGCATCACATTCAAGTTCAAATGTTTTAGAAAAGTCAGGTAATGCCAAGACTGGTGCATGGGTCAGTTTATGCTTAATTAGCTGGAAGGCTTTCTCTTGTTTCTCACCCCAAAGGAAAGGAACTTCCTTTTCACCAAATCATTTATTAGTGCGAAGAGCGTGGAGAAATTAGGCACAAAGCGCCTATAAAATCCAGCGAGACCATGAAAGCTTTTGATCTCTGTCACACTCTTTGGGGTGGTCCATTCTTGAATAGCTTTTATCTTTTCGGGGTCAACATGAACCCCTTTTGTGCTAACTAAAAAACCTACGAAAACTACACTATCTACACAAAAAGTGCATTTTTCTAAGTTACCAAAAAGATGATTACTCCTAAGAAGAGAAAAAACATGCCTTAGATGTCCTAAATGATCATCTAGGTTCCTAGAGTAAACTAAAATGTCATCAAAGTAAACTACACAAAATTTACCAAGGCAATCCCTTAGTACATGATTCATTAAGCGCATGAATGTGCTTGGGGCATTAGTTAGCCCAAAAGGCATAACCAACCACTCATAAAGACCAAATTTAGTCTTAAAAGCAATTTTCCACTCATCACCCTCTTTGATCCTTATTTGGTGGTAACCACTTCTAAGATCTACTTTTGAAAATATTTTTGCCCCATGCAATTCATCCAACATGTCATCAAGACGGGGGATTGGGTGCCTATATTTGATGGTGATGTTGTTGATTGCACGACAATCAACACACATCCTCCATTGGCCCCAACAAGACTGGCACAGCACAAGGGCTTAGGCTCTTTTGAACCCAACCCTTCTCCAAAAGCTCATTCACTTGAGACTCAATCTCTTGGGTCTCCATGGGGTTGGTCCTATAGGCAGGTCTATTAGGTAGACTTGCGCCAGGCACCAAATCAATTTGATGTTCTATACCCCTAATGGGAGGAAGTCCTTTCGGAACCTCATTAGGGAATATGTCATCAAATTCTTTTAAAATATCTTGAACCCCTTGAGGAAGGTGCTCATGTGCATGGGTTGTGGTAGTGCTCTCAGCAGAAGAATGCAAAATGGAAGAAGGATTTGATGCTTCTTTGCAAAAGAGGAGATAAAAGGGCTTGTTAGTCAAATGAGCTTCTTTTAAATCACGTTTAGTAGCAAATAGGCTCCTTTTACTAATATTCCCTTTCGAAGGGGCGTCACCTTCCGACTCTCTCTCTTTACCCTTCTTGTTGTGCTTTTTTTTGTTTTTGTTTTTCCTCAACTCTTTTCTTTTTCATCGCAAATTGATCCTCAGCCACTTGAGAAGGTGACAAAGGATACAATTTGAAGCGCTTTTCATTATGGGTCAGAATTATTTGGTTGGAGTGGCCATGGTGAATAGCTTTTTTGTCAAATTGCCATGGTCTCCCCAACAGGATATGACCAGCCTCCATAGGAACTATGTCACAAAGAATCTCATCATTATAAGATCCTATGGAAATTGGAACCATAACTTGTTCATTGACTACCATCTCCCCTTGCTCATTGAGCCATTGCAATTTGTAAGGTTTGGGATGGGGCATGGTAGTCAAGGCTAGTTTTTCAACCAACCTAGAGCTACAACAGTTACAACAAGAGCCACTATCAACAAGGAGAGAACATACTTTGTTATTTACTTTACATCTTGTATGGAAGATGTTCTCTCTTTGTGACTAGCCAAGCTCTAGAGGTTGGCTTCCAAGAAGCCTTTGAACCATAAGGAGGTCCCCCTCATAAGGAAAAGCTTCCTCACACTCTTGTTCAAAAGTATGTCCCCCTTCTTCCTCACTCTCACTAGAGGAGAAAGATGAGCTATTATCACTACAAATGTCTTGTCCCCTCATGATCATGGTTTTCTTGTTAGGGCATTGAGAGGCAATGTGGCCTCTCCCAAGACATTTGAAGCATTTGATACTACTTTTCCTTTCAGTAGGCTTAGTAGTAGGGGGTTTTCTCTCTACATGAGGTGCTTTTGTATCTTGAAAATGCTTGGGTTCCTCTTTGGGAAAACCCTTGAAAGAGTTTCCCTTAAGTTGGTCTCTCTTTGAGTAAGAGGGAGAATCTTTTTTAAAACTTTTTCTCTTGAGTTGATTCTCAGCTCTTACACAAAGTTCTACCAACTCATCAAGGTTTGAGTATGAAAGAAGCTCTACCTTATCTCTAATGTCAGAGCTTAATCCACACAAAAACCTAGCAAGGGTGGCATTGGGTTCCTCAATGATATTGGCCCTTAGTATGAGAAGCTCCATCTTTTGTCTATACTGCTCAATACTTAGGTTATGTTGCCTAAGTCTTTGGAGCCTATCCAAAAGATCCCTCTCATAATATGAAGGAATGTGCCTTCTTCGCAAACAAGTTTTTAAATCATTCCAGTAGCGAATGTCAGGCATTTGTTTACGGGCCCTATCCTTGACTAACCCATCCCACCAATGCAAAGCAGAACCTTGAAAACTAAGGGAGGCCAAAGGTACTTTCCTTTCTTCCCTAATTTCATAGCATCGAAAGAGTTGTTCCACTTTGACTTTCCAATCTAGGTAAGTCTCAACATCTTCCCTACCATGAAAATGGGGTAGGTCTACCTTTGGTTCCCTAGCATGATTTGTGTTCTCTTGAGGAGAATGATGATTGTATGATGAATGAGAGTGATGCTTATGCTGATTTCTATAGTATTCTTCTTCACTAGAGCTAAAATGCCTAGATGGGGATCTTATGAGAATTCCTTTATTTTTTCTATCACTTTCCCTCCCATTTCTCCTCTTACTCTCTTCTCCTCTCCTTCTCTCTTCTTCCTCTTTTTCTCTTTTTCTTTCTAGTTCTTTCCTTCTTCTCCTTTCTTCATCCTCTCTTCTCTCTCTTTGCCTTCTCTCTTCTCGCTCTTTTTTCTCTTTTCTCATTTCCAACATCTCTTTTTTTAACTCTTCCTTCTCTTTTTGTTTTTCCTTTTCTTTTATTTCTTTTTTTCTCTCTTTTTCTTCTCTCCTTTCTTGTTCTTTAGCCATCCATTCCCTAAATTCTAAGTTAAGGTTTTCAAGAGTGTCTCCCCTAGAAGGTTTTCTTTGGTTGACACTCTTACTTGATGAACAACTATGTGCACTAGAATGTGTGTGGGAAGTCATGGTGCTTGGATGCTAAAACCTAAAGGGTAGGCCAAAAACTTTTTTTTTTTTTCAAGCAACACTCCTCTCTTTTTTTTTTCTCACCTAAGGTGGCTTGATGAGTCTTTGGAACTCTTAGCCTCTACACATTTTTTCAAAATAACATAAAATAAAATAAAAGTGCAAGAATGTAAAAGAGAAAGGGCTCTAATCGTGCTCCTAAGGTGTTGAAGGAAGTGTACCACTTCTCCCTTCTTCACCTAATTAACGAGGAACTACGCTAAAATTAACCAAAATTATTACAAACCAAGGGAGGGCCTTAAGGGCACTCAAACTCCCAATCTAAAATTAAGTATACACAATACAAAGAATAAAAAAAAATAAAACAAAGTCTTCACTCCAAGCTTTTTTGGTGTTTGTCTCCTTTTGATCAAGCCCCTTTGAGTTGCATCAACTCACCCCAAGAATGCTACCCTTGTTTCCTCTTGTTTGGACTTGCCAAAATTTTATATATGGAACCTTTGCCAACCTTTCCTTACCAAGGCCGAATACAACACAAGACAACAAACAAAGCTGAATAACAAAACAAGGTTCACAAATCCAAGTGAATAGATTAAACAATGACAAACTCAAAGAAGTAAAGAAGACAAGCAAGAAAACATAAGGCTCATAAAGGAAGGTAGCACACAAAAAACTTTCCTAGATTAGCTCTAAGAGTAGAGATGAAAAAAGACTCAAACAAAAAAAATGAAACCAATAGTTGCACACTTAATAAAATTTAAGTGACCAAAAACTAAAAAGCTTACTCAAGTAATTTTTTTTTTAATCAGAATTGGTTCCTCATATCAAATGTTTCTACTATTAGGTACACAACTTCAAATTTGTCTTTCTTTTGAGTTCTTTATCTTCTTTTTTTTTTTAACTTGAACTTTTTCTATTTTTTTTTTAACTTTTTCTAATCATTTTGCTGCACCTAATAGCTTGTTGAATTGAAATTTGAATGAGGATTCTTGAAATAATAACACTTGAGTGAATAAGCACAAAGTAAGGTCACACAATTTTCAAGCAATGCATGCAACTAAAGGCAAAACAACTTAGTAGTTCCAAATACCACTGAACTAATGGTGCTTAAGGAATGATTTAGGGCTGATTTTGAAGTAAATTGATTGCTCAAATTACTAACACAATTCACCCAAGCTAAAATTCCATAAAGAGGCACCAATAGTGAAGGTAAACCAAGTGGAAAGCTACTAATAATTCAACATAAAACAAGAAACATATAAAGATTGAATTGAGCAAATATTTAAGAACAACAAAGAGATTAATATGCTTGAACTAAAAGCATAAAAGACTTAAGAGACTCAACAAGAGGTTCACCTCTTAGGAGCTCAATTCAAACTGTTTTTGAAGGCTTTTTTGTAAAAACTTTAAGAGGCTAAAACCTATGGAATTTAAATGAGACAAAATAGGAAACTAACATGACTAGTATTTGACAAAACACAAGATTAAGAAAAAATAACACACCTAAAAATAGAGCAAAAATTTCAGCAAGAGACTTAAAACAAAAGGCACAACAAAGTGGCCAAAGTTGATCACCACAATGGTGTGGAAAAATCCTCAACCATGTGGGTTTAATGGTCACAACTTCGTAGGCACACTTTAACATAAAAAACCACGGGAAAATTAAGCAACTTGAACACAAAAATAAGATGCAAAGAAAGGGACAAATAAAATCGCATCAAATTAAATGGAACATAGGCGCGTAGATAGAAAACAAAAGCGCATATAATAGCAAGAATAAAAACCTATACTACTAGACAATAAAGGAAATAGAGATGAAAAAAACTGAAGGACTTTAAAATAAAGAGATCAAAGAAATAAACAACAAAGCAAAAAAAAAAATTGAGAAAGAACGTGACCTTTAGAAAGTGGCTCTGATACCACTTGATGTGATCTTTGATGATCACGTGCCCAAAGGATCCTTTCTAAGGTCACTTGGAAGGGAAATGGATTTATGGAGAGGAAAAGAATGGGGTGAGGTGCCACAAATACTAGGTTTGATAAGCCAAAGGGGAGAGGCCACAAGGGAGGGGTCCCTTGATAACTCTTAGAAGCTCTCACAAAGGAGAAAGAGGGACACTCAAAGGTAAGAACCTCAACCAATATGGTCTCTAGGATTAAATTCAAGTGTAAAAAATACAAGTGAGGGAGGAGCTCCTATTTATAGAGGTAGCTAACCTCTTGAACAAGATAACCTAAAAAAGAAGGGTTAGGATTAAAAGGAGAGATCTAAGGGAGGAGAATTGAGAAACAATTCCCTCCTTAGATCATCAAACTTGGTGCCCAAGTTTCTCAAACCAAGGGCCAAGGTTCCTTCTTATTAGCTTAGGGGGTTTATGTAGAAAAGAGGGGTGTAGATATCAAGGCTACCCCTTATTTCCTTCCTAAAGACCCAAAAAGGTAAATCCACCCTCTAAATTCCTAAGACACCTCCTAAAAATAAAAAATGGACTCAATACATGTCCCAAATTAAATTCTTAATGCTCCTCAAAATTAAAATAAAGGAAAATTACATTTTATTAACTAAAGTCTCTGGCCTAATAATATCTTCACTCTCCATAGGAGGTGAAGTCTTCCTTTGTCTGCAAGGGCTAGGTCTTCTTCAATCCTTCTAGCCATGGCCCTAGTGATAGGTCCTTGGCTAGGCATGGTCACATCACAATGGAAGGAAAGGGGATGAAGAAGAAGTGGAACAAGGACGAGAAGAAAAAGGGGAGGAAGAAGAAGTAGTGTAGGCAGAAGACGGGCAAGAAGGAGAAGAGAGGGAAGAAGAAGAACAAGTGGATGTAGTAGAAGTGGAAGTGGTGAACAAGAGGAAGAAGAAGAAGTAGTTGAAGGAGTGGGTGATATGAATCCACTGTCAGTTTAGGATTCTGAAAGGACCCTAGGAATTTAGCTGGCCGCGTTAACAAAATTAATCAACGTGGAATGCAAACAATTGCCAAAAATAAATTGATTAGAATTACTGTCAAACTCTTAGACATAGAATGGAAATTAAAAGTTATTGAAATTGAACGAGTAAACGAGTTTTCGAATAGTGTAGGACTTTCCTGTGCAATTGATCATAGAGTTTGCTGGCAGAATTGAGTATGAATGGAAAAGATAGAAAATGGAATTGGAATTGATAGACTTCACACTTCCAAGGATGGAAGATATGTCTATGAGATTGCACACACAAAGGGGTGAATTACCTTTGATAAATCTCAAAAGATTTTGGATTGTCAAGAACCCAAAGGAGAGAAAACCTCAACTAGTTTTTTTATTTCCAAAATATTCTGCCTTACATCTCAATCTTGCCCAAATTTATATGCCTAATAAACTCAGCTTGTGTAGGTTTAGTGGCTTTCTAAATTCAGCTGAAGTTACAAAATAATAAAAACTAATAATGGGCAGCTTAATAACAAAGTGTAACTGCCAAAGTAAATTAAACACGTATACTAATTCGAATTGATAAACTAGGTGGCTGCAACTTTAATTAGACAATTCTGGTTGCCCACCCTTAACTAAGTAAACTCCAAGAAAATGAGTTTAATTTATTCCAAACTTCTCTTCCATTAAGGTCAAGTATTGCTCTCTTCAGTCCTGAGACAATTAACAATTTTAAACTTTATTTCTGCAATGTTTGGCTCTTTTTGCAAAAGGGTTGTCAATACTTGTTAAATAGCTTCCTTAGCTCTTCTTGTCCTTGCCCTTGTCATAGGTCCTCCAAGTTGCATGTCCTCATCACTCCCCCCCTCTTGAAGAGGATTTTTCCCCAAATCAATAGCATCTTCATCTGCATCAAAGAGAGTTAAATCAGACACATTAAAAGTAGCACTAACATTATACTTATCTGGAAGATCAATCTTATAGGCATTGTCATTGATCTTTTCTAGAACTTGGAAAGGACAATCTCCCCTTGGTTGGAGTTTTGACTTTCTTTGTTTAGGGAACCTTTCCTTTCTCATGTGTACCCAAACCCAATCACCAGGTTGGAACACGATCTTCTTCCTACCCTTGTTAGCTTGCCTTGCATAACTCTCATTTTTCTTTTTAATTTGAGCCTTCACTTGCTCATGCAGCTTCTTCACATACTCAGCTTTAGCTTGTGCTTCATTATGCTTAAACATAGAAATGTTAGGCATGGACAACAAATCAAGAGGAGTCAAAGGATTGAACCCATACACAATTTCAAACGGAAAACAATTAGTCGTGCTATGGACAACCCTATTATAAGCAAACTCAACATGAGGCAAACATGTTTCCCAAGACTTAAGATTTTTCTTTAAAACAGTTCTAAGCAATGTGCCTAAAGTCCTATTGACTACCTCAGTCTGACCATCAGTTTGTGGGTGGCAAGTAGTAGAAAACAGAAATTTAGTACCAATTTTACCCCACAAGGTCCTCCAAAAGTGACTAAGGAATTTTGCATCCCTATCACTCACAATGCTCCTTGGCAGTCCATGAAGTCTCACTATTTCCTTGAAAAATAAATCAGCCACATGGCTAGCATCATCCACCTTTTTGCAAGGAATGAAATGTGCCATCTTGGAAAACCTATCAACAATAACAAACACAGAATCCTTTCCATTCTTTGTTTTAGGCAACCCCAAAACAAAGTCCATAGAAATGTCAGTCCAAGGATATTCAGGAACAGGCAAAGGAGTATACAATCCATGAGGCTTAACCTTAGATTTGGCCTTTTTACACACAATGTAGTGGTCACAAAACTTATGCACATATCGTTTCATATGAGGCCAAAAGAAATGCTCTTGCAAAATCTCCAAAGTCTTTTGAACCCCAAAGTGGCCCATCAAACTCCCTTCATGTGATTCACTCACAAGCAACTCTCTAATGGAACACTTAGGTACACATAATTTATTTGTTTTAAACAAGAATCCATTATGCCTATAGTATCCATTTTCAGAAAACCTTTCACATGCAGCAAATATTTCAGCAAAATCAACATCAAGCTTATACATTCCTTTCAAAGACTCAAGACCAAACAATTTAGTTTCAAGCATAGAAAGCAATGCATGCCTCCTAGAAAGCGCATCAGCCACTATATTTCCTTTCCCCTTTTTATGTTTGATGACATACGGAAATTGCTCTAAAAACTCTACCCACTTAGCATGCCTCTTGTTAAGCTTACCTTGTCCTTTCAAATATTTCAATGACTCATGATCACTATGAATGACAAACTCTTTGGGTAACAAATAATGCTGCCAAGTTTTTAAAGCTCTAACCAATGCATACAATTCCTTATCATAAGTAGAATAGTTAAGGGCAGCCCCACTTAACTTTTGACTAAAATAAGCAATCGGATGCCCATCTTGCAACAAAACAGCCCCAATACCAACATTTGATGCATCACACTCTATTTCAAAGGATTTTGCAAAATTAGGCATGGAAAGAATAGGAGCATTAGTTAGCCTATGCTTAAGGGCAGCAAAGGCCTCCTCTTGCTTCTTTCCCCATTTAAAAACCACATTCTTTTTAACAATTTCATTTAGAGGTGCAGCTAATGTACTGAAATCTTTAACAAATCTCCTATAGAAACTTGCTAAACCATGAAATCCCTTCACCTCACTCACAGACTTAGGTGTTGGCCATTCTTGGATGGCCTTAACCTTTTCCTCATCAACTAATACACCTTTAGCACTAATAACAAAGCCCAAAAATACCACATGATCAGTACAAAAAATGGATTTTTCCAGATTGGCATACAATTGTTCTTTTCTAAGCACATTCAAAACAGATTGCAAATGCTCAACATGCAACTCAAGACTAGTGCTATAGATGAGAATATCATCAAAGTACACTACAACAAATTTTCCAATAAACTCCCTTAAAACATGATTCATTAATCTCATAAAAGTACTAGGTGCATTAGTCAAACCAAATGGCATAACCAACCACTCATACAATCCATATTTAGTTTTAAAGGTAGTTTTCCATTCATCACCTTCTCTAATCCTAATCTGATTATAGCCACTTTTCAAGTCTATTTTTGAGAACACACATGCACCATAAAGTTCATCGAGAAGATCATCTAACCTGGGAATTGGATGCCTATACTTGATGGTGATGTTGTTTATGGCTCTACAATCAGAGCACATCCTCCATGAGCCATCTTTCTTTGGCACCAGAATCACAGGTACAACACACGGGCTCATGCTATCTCTCACCCAACCTTTGCTCATGAGCTCAACCACTTGCCTTTCAATCTCCTTAGTTTCTTTTGGGTTGCTCCTATATGCTGGCCGATTGGGTAATGATGCTCCTGGAATGAGATCAATGTGATGCTCAATTCCCCTCAAAGGTGGCAATCCACTAGGTACACTCTCTGGAAAAACATCTTGGAAATTCTGCAAAAGAGGTTTAACACAAGAAGGCAATTCAAAATTTTCAAATTGGTTAGCATGCAAAAACTGACTTGTACAATACAAAAAATATAGGGGTTGTCTTGAACAAAGCAGCCTCTTAACTTCCTCTTTTTTTGCTAAACAAGTGTGTTTTTCCTCAAGTGTTTCAATATCTTTCTTTTCTCTATTTTTCCTCTCAAGTGTTTCGCTCTTCCTCTCAAGTGTTTCACTCTTTCTTTCATTTGCTAACTTTTCTCTCATTTTAATTTGATCCTCACACACCTCTTTAGGAGACAAAGGCTTGAGAACCAACTTTTTATCCTGATACATGAAAGAAAATTTGTTAGTGAAGCCGTCATGAATGGCTTTGGTATCATACTGCCACGACCTTCCCAAAAGGATATGGCTGGCCTCCATGGGAACCACATCACATATGACTTTATCTTGATATTTTCCAATGGAGAATGAAACTATTGCTTGTTGTTTCACTTGAACTTCTTCTCCTTCACTAAGCCATTGAAGTTTATATGGTCTAGGATGCGGTGTAGTGTCCATGTTCATCTTTGACACTAATCTTGAACTCACCACATTGGTACAACTCCCTCCATCAATAATTACCAAACAAACATTACCATTGACTGAACATCTTGTGTGAAAGATGTTTTCCCTTTGAGATGCATCCTCGGCCTTGACTTGACTTCCAAGCATCCTCCTAATCATATACAACTCTCCTTCATTAGCCTTCAATTCTCCATCACTCTCCTCTTCTTCTCCACCACTAGCTTCTGATTGGCTTGTGTATTCCCCATTATCTTTGAGAAGAACAATCTTCTTTGTGGGACACTCATAGGCATAATGAGCCATGCCCAAGCACTTGAAACACTTCACTTCTCTAGTCTTTTTAGGAGGATGTTCAGGTTGCTTTTGAGGTGTTTTTCCATGGTTAGAAAGTGATGCATTGCTTGAGGAGGCAGCACCCTCTTTCTTAACTCTATCCTTCCAATTTGAAGCATTATATCCGGTAGAACTTCTTGTTGTACTCTTTCGTTTTATTTGCTGTTCAACTTGAATAGCCTTATGTAAAAGGTCCTCCATCTCCACAAACTCCTGCAACTCAACAACATCTCTAATGTCATGATTTAAACCACTAAGGAAGCGAGCCATAGTTAGCTCAGAATCTTCTTCAATTTGGGCTTGGATGATTAACATCTCCATCTCCTTATAATACTCCTCCACTCCCTTGCTTCCTTGAGACAATTTCTGAAGTTTTAATTTTATATCCCTATGGAAGCTAGAAGGTATATACTGCCTCCGCATGATCTTCTTCATTTCAGCCCAAGTGTCCACCCTAGGCTCCTCATTTCTAATCCTCTCCCTTTGCAACTTATTCCACCAAATGAGTGCATAATCAGAAAATTCAGCAGGTGCAAGTCTCACCTTTTGCTCCTCATTATAATTGTTGCAAGAAAACACATGCTCAATTTTTAACTCCCACTCCAAGTATGCCTCAGGATCACTCCTACCCTTGAAAGGAGGCACATTTAACTTCACTCCTTCTATTCTTCCTTCATTTCTATTTGGCCTTCCTCCTCCTCCTTGTTGGGTTCTATTCTCCAATTGGTCCAACCTCTCATGGAATTCATCTTGTTGTTGCTTCATCAATCTCTCTAAATGCTGAGATAATGCAGCAATTTGAAGCTGAAGATCATTGTTATTATTTCTTTCCGCCATGATAAATAAACAGGTCAAATGTCACAAGAAAAAGTATGTATGTGGTGTTTGAAAATGTTCTCACCAACTCAAGTATTTGCGCTAAAAAAAATTGGCTTTTACTATAATGAAACTCTCTTGCCTTTTTCCTCTTTATTCCTCCTTATGTTCTTAACAAACCAAAAGAGAAAAACTCAAAGATAAACATCAACTTGTGTGCAGGCAAATAAGACACAAGAAAACTAACAAAAATGACTAAAATGAAACCCAACGAAAGCAACAAATACTAGGACAACACTGGAATTTTTTTTTTTACACCAACAATACAGAAGAAATTTGTCTCAAAATGAAAACAAAGGAAGTATGAAAAGAAATGGACAAAAACTGGGCACACAAAAACAAAGGTACAAACAGCCACAACCAGAATTTTGAGTAGAAAATTGTACAGCCAATTTTAACAGGTAAAGACACAAACAGAGGATAAAATTTTGGCTAAAAATGAAACTAACAAGTGCAGCAAAATCCAGCAAGAATGTGCAGTATATGTGAAGCCAAAACAGAGTGGAATTGACACAATTTGCAACCAAGAAGTGTAGCCCAAAATTTCAGAAATGTAAACAAACAAGGTGCAGTAATTTTTCTTTCAAATCAAACACAATATTACCTTCAAAATGAAGAATTTCTAGCATGAACCATTCAGCCAATTATATATATATATATATATATATATATATATATTTTAAACACATTTGCATTCTTTGTTTTGCTTCTTTTTTTTTCTCTATATTTTTTTTTCTTCAGATTTTCAAAATTCCTCTTCCTTTTTTTTTTTAGAATCACAGATTTTTTTAAGGGCTTAACTTTTGCAATGGTTCAGCCTAACTGATTGACAATTAAGGTAATATTATTGATGATAAGAATCAAGGAAAGAAATTACCCGAAGTGCAGCCTTGCAATTCCTAGAAACCAAAGCTCTAATACCAAATGGTATGAATCCACTGTCAGTTTAGGATTCTGAAAGGACCTTAGGAATTTAGCTGGTCGCTTTAACAAAATTAATCAACGTGGAATGCAAACAATTGCCAAAAATAAATTGATTAGAATTACTGTCAAACTCTTAGACATAGAATGGAAATTAAAACTTATTGAAATTGAACGAGTAAATGAGTTTTCGAATAGTGTAGGACTTTCCTGTGCAATTGATCATAGAGTTTGCTGGGCAGAATTGAGTATGAATGGAAAAGACAGAAAATGGAATTGGAATTGATAGACTTCACACTTCCAAGGATGGAAGATATGTCTATGAGATTGCACACACAAAGGGGTGAATTACCTTTGATAAATCTCAAAAGATTTTGGATTGTCAAGAACCCAAAGGAGAGAAAACCTCAACTAGTTTTTTTATTTCCAAAATATTCTGCCTTACATCTCAATCTTGCCCAAATTTATATGCCTAATAAACTCAGCTTGTGTAGGTTTAGTGGCTTTCTAAATTCAGCTGAAGTTACAAAATAATAAAAACTAATAATGGGCAGCTTAATAACAAAGTGTAACTGCCAAAGTAAATTAAACACGTATACTAATTCGAATTGATAAACTAGGTGGCTGCAACTTTAATTAGACAATTCTGGTTGCCCACCCTTAACTAAGTAAACTCCAAGAAAATGAGTTTAATTTATTCCAAACTTCTCTTCCATTAAGGTCAAGTATTGCTCTCTTCAGTCCTGAGACAATTAACAATTTTAAACTTTATTTCTTCAATGTTTGGCTCTTTTTGCAAAAGGGTTGTCAATACTTGTTAAATAGCTTCCTTAGCTCTTCTTGTCCTTGCCCTTGTCATAGGTCCTCCAAGTTGCATGTCCTCATCAGTGGGGATGATGGAGAAGAAGTGGAAGAAGGAGAACAAGAGGTAGAAATGCAAGTGGAAGCATAAGAAGGAGAAAAAGAGGCATATGACGAAGGAAAGGAAGAAGAAGAAGGAGATGAAGAGGAAGAAAAGAAAAGAAAGGAGAGGATGAAGAAGTATCGAAAGAAAGAGAACAAGAGGAGGCAGGAGAAGTGGAAGAAAGATAAGAAGAGGAAGAAGAAGGAGAGTAACTAGAAGAAGTGGAAGAAGGAGAAGAAAAGGAAGAAGAAGAAGATGTGGAAAGTGAAGAAGCTGAAGAAGGTGAATAAGAGGTGGAAGAAGAAGCAATGGAAGGAAATGGGATGAAGAAGAAGTGGAACAAGGACGAGAAGAAGAAGGGGAGGAAGAAGAAGTAGTGTAGGCACAAGAAGGGCAAGAAGGAGAAGAGAGGGAAGAAGAAGAAGTGGATGTAGTAGAAGTGGAAGAAGGTGAAAAAATTAAGAAGAAGAAGTAGTTGAACGAGTGGGGATGATGGAGAAGAAGTGGAAGAAGGAGAACAAGAGGTAGAAATGCAAGTGGAAGCAGAAGAAGGAGAAAAAGTGGGATATGACGAAGGAAAGGAAGAAGAAGAAGGAGATGAAGAGGAAGAAAAGAAAGGAAAGGAGAGCATGAAGAAGAAGTGGAAGAAAAGAGAACAAGAGGAGGCAGGAGAAGTGGAAGAAAGATAAGAAGAGGAAGAAGAAGGAGAGTAACTAGAAGAAGTGGAAAAAGGAGAAGAAAAAGAAGAAGAAGACGATGTGGAAAGTGAAGAAGTTGAAGAAGGTGAACAAGAGGAGGAAGAAGAAGTAGTGGAGGAGGTGAGATGAAGAGGAAGAATTGGAACAAGGAGAAAAGGAGGAAAAGGCAGCAGGAGGGGAAGGGAAGGGAAGAAAAAGCAGATGAAGTGGAATCTGGAGGGAAAGAGGAAGAAGAAGAAGTGTAAGCATAAGATTTGGGGGAAGGAGAAGAAGAGGAAGAGCAACAATGGGAAGCAACAGCAGTGGCGGATGGAGAAAAAGAGGAAGGACGATGGAAAGGAAGAAGAAGAAGGAGATGAAGAGGAAGAAAAGAAAGGAGAGGAGAGGATGAAGAAGAAGTGGAAGAAAGAGAATAAGAGGAGGCAGGAGAAGTGGAAGAAAGATAAGAAGAGGAAGAAGAAGGAGAGTAATTAGAAGAAGTGGAAGAAAGAGAAGAAAAGGAAGAAGAAGAAGATATGGAAAGTGAAGAAGTTGAAGAAGGAGAAGAAATGGAAGAAGAACAAGTGTAAGCAGAAGAAGCAGAAGAAGGAGACGAAAATGAAGAAGAACAACAAGTAGAAGTAGAAGAAGTGGTAGAACTAGTGGAATGAAAGGAGATAAAGAAGAAGAAGTGGAAAAAGGAGAACGGGAGGAGGGAGAAGAGGTGGCAGAAGGAGAACAAGAGGAAGAAGAAGAAGTGGAAGAAGGAGAAGAAATGGAAGAAGTGCAAGTGAAAGAAGGAGAACAATACGAAGAAGAAGAAGAAGTGGAAGAATGAGAAAAAGAGCAGGAATAAGAAGCAATGGAAGGAAAGGGGATGAAGAAGAAGTGGAACCAGGAGGAGAAGAAGAAGGGGAGGAAGAAGAAGTAGTGTAGGCAGAAGGAGGGCAAGAAGGAGAAGAGAGGGAAGAAGAAGAAAAAGTGGATGTAGTAGAAGTGGAAGAAGGTGAACAAGAGGAACAAGAATAAGTAGTTGAAGGAGTGGGGATGATGGAGAAGAAGTGGAAGAAGGAGAACAAGAGGTAGAAATGCAAGTGGAAGCAGAAGAAGGAGAAAAAGAGGATATGACGAAGGAATGGAAGAAGAAGAAGGAGATGAAGAGGATGAAAAGAAAGGAAAGCAAAGGATGAAGAAGAAGTGGAAGAAAGAGAAAAAGAGGAGTCAGGAGAAGTGGAAGAAAGATAAGAAGAGGAAGAAGAAGGAGAGTAACTGGAAGAAGTGGAAGAAGGAGAAGAAAAGGAAGAAGAAGAAGATGTGGAAAGTGAAGAAGGTGAACAAGATGAGGAAGAAGAAGTAATGGAAGGAGGTGGGATGAAGAAGAAGAATTGGAACAACGAGAAAAGGAAGAAAAGGAAGAAGGAGGGGAAGGGAAGGGAAGAAGAAGCAGAAGAAGTGGAAGCTGGAGGAGAAGAGGAAGAAGAAGAAGAAGTGTAAGCATAAGATTTGGGGGAAGGAGAAGAAGAGGAAGAGCAACAATGGGAAGCAACAGAAGTGGGGAATGGAGAAAAAGAGGAAGGAGAAGACGGAAAGGAAAGAAGAAGAAGTTGTGGAAGGAGAAGAAATTGAAGAAGAGGAAGAAGAAGAAGTGTAACCAGAAGAAGCGAAAGAAGGAGAGGAAAATGAAGAAGAACAACAAGTAGAAGTAGAAGAAGTGGTAGAAGTAGTGCAATGAATGGAGATGAAGAAGAAGAAGTGGAAGAAGGAGAACGGGAGGAGGGAGAAGAGGTGGCAGAAGGAGAAGAAGAGGAAGAAGAAGAAGTGGAAGAACGAGAAGAAAAGGAAGAAGTGCAAGTGGAAGAAGGAGAACAATACGCAGAAGAAGAAGAAGAAGTGCAAGAATGAGATAAAGAGGAGGAAGAAGAAGCAATGGAAGGAAAGGGGATGAAGAAGAAGTGGAACAAGGAGGAGAAGAAGAAGGGGAGGAAGAAGAAGTAGTGTAGGCAGAAGAAGGGCAAGAAGGAGAAGAGAGGGAAGAAGAAGAACAAGTAGATGTAGTAGAAGTGGAACAAGGTGAACAAGAGGAAGAAGAAGAAGTATTTGAAGGAGTGGGTATGATGGAGAAGAAGTGGAAGAAGGAGAACAAGAGGTAGAAATGCAAGTGGAAGCAGAAAAAGGAGAAAAAGAGGGATATGACGAAGGAAAGGAAGAAGAAGAAGGAGATGAAGAGGAAGAAAAGAAAGGAAAGGAGAGGATGAAGAAGAAGTGGAAGAAGGAGAACGGGAGGAGGGAGAAGAGCTGGCAGAAGGAGAAGAAGAGGAAGAAGAAGAAGTCGAAGAAGGAGAAGAAATGGAAGAAGTGCAAGTGGAAGAAGGAGAACAATAGGAAGAAGAAGAAGAAGTGGAAGAATGAGAAAAAGAGGAGGAATAAGAAGCAATGGAAGGAAAGGGGATGAAGAAGAAGTGGAACAAGGAGGAGAAGAAGAAGGGGAGGAAGAAGAACTAGTGTAGGCAGAAGAAGGGCAAGAAGGAGAAGAAAGGGAAGAAGAAGAACAAGTGGATGTAGTAGAAGTGGAAGAAGGTGAACAAGAGGAAGAAGAAGAAGTAGTTGAAGGAGTAGGGATGATGGAGAAGAAGTGGAAGAAGGAGAACAAGAGGTAGAAATGCAAGTGGAAGCAGAAGAAGGAGAAAAAGAGGGATATGACGAAGGAAAGGAAGAAGAAGAAGGAGATGAAGAGGAAGCGGAAGAAAAGAAAGGAAAGGAGAGGATGAAGAAGAAGTGGAAGAAGGAGAACGGGAGGAGGGAGAAGAGGTGGCAGAAGGAGAAGAAGAGGAAGAAGAAAAAGTGGAAGAAGGAGAAGAAATGGAAGAAGTGCAAGTGGAAGAAGGAGAACAATAGGAAGAAGAAGAAGAAGAAGTGGAAGAATGAGAAAAAGAGGAGGAATAAGAAGCAATGGAAGGAAAGGGGATGAAGAAGAAGTGGAACAAGGAGGAGAAGAAGAAGGGAAGGAAGAAGAAGTAGTGTAGGCAGAAGAAGGGAAAGAAGGAGAAGAGAGGGAAGAAGAGGAAGAAGTGGATGTAGTAGAAGATGAAGAAGGTGAACAAGAGGAAGAAGAAGAACTAGTTGAAGGAGTGGGGATGATGGAGAAGAAGTGGAAGAAGGAGAATAATAGGTAGAAATGCAAGTGGAAGCAAAAGAAGCAGAAAAAGAGGGATATGACAAAGGAATGGAAGAAGAAGAAGGAGATGAAGAGGATGAAAAGAAAGGAAGAAGAAGTAGTGTACGCAGAAGAAGGGCAAGAAGGAGAAGACATGGAAGAAGAAGAACAAGTGCATGTAGTAGAAGTGGAAGAAGGTGAACAAGAGGAAGAGGAAGAAGTAGTTGAAGGAGTGGGGATGATGGAGAAGAAGTGGAAGAAGTAGAACAAGAGGTAGAAATGCAAGTGGAAGCAGAAGAAGGAGAAAAAGAGGGATATGACGAAGGAAAGGAAGAAGAAGAAGAAGTAGATGAAGAGGAAGAGCAACAATGGGAAGCAACAAAAGTGGGGGATGGAGAAAAATAGGAAGGAGAAGACGGAAAGGAAAGATGAAGAAGTTGTGGAAGGAGAAGAAGTGTAAGCAAAAGAGGAAAATGAAGAAGAACAACAAGTTGAATTAAAAGAAGTGGTAGAAGGAGAGAATAAGAGGAATAGGAGGAAGTGGTGGAATGAAAGGAGATGAAGAAGAAGAAGTGGAAGAAGGAGAACGGGAGGAGGAAGAAGAGGTGGCAGAAGGAGAAGAAGAGGAAGAAGAAGAAGTGGAAGAACGAGAAGAAAAGGAAGAAGTGCAAGTGGAGGAAAGAGAACAATAGGAAAAAGAAGAAGAAGTGGAAGAATGAGAAAAAGAGGAGGAAGAAGAAGCAATGGAAGGAAAGGGGATGAAGAAGAAGTGGAACAAGCAGGAGAAGAAGAATGGGAGGAAGAAGAAGTAGTGTAGGCAGAAGAAGGGCAAGAAGGAGAAGAGAGGGAAGAAGAAGAACAAGTGCATGTAGTAGAAGTGGAAGAAGGTGAAAAAGAGGAAGAAGAAGTAGTTGAAGGAGTGGGGATGATGGAGAAGTGGAAGAAAGAGAAAGAGAGGGATATGACAAAGGAAAGGAAGAAGAAGAAGGAGATGAAGAGGAAGAAAAGAAAGGAAAGGAGAGGATGAAGAAGAAGTGGAAGAAAGAGAACAAGAGGAGGCAAGAGAAGTGGAAGAAAGATAAGAAGAGGAAGAAGAAGCAGAGTAACTAGAAGAAGGGGAAGAAGGAGAAGAAAAGGAACAAGAAGAAGATGTGGAAAGTGAAGAAGGTGAACAAAGGGAGGAAGAAGAAGTAGTGGAAACTTAGATGATGATGAGGACATGAAGCTTGAAGGACTTGGAGGACCTATGACAAGGGGAAGGACAAGAAGAGCTAAGGAAGCTATTCAACAAGTATTGGCAGCCTTTTTGCAAAAAGAGCCAAACATTGAAGAAATAAAGTTTAAAATTATTAATTGTCTCAGGACTGAAGAGAGCAATACTTGACCTTAATGGAAGAGAAGTGTGGAATAAATTAAACTCATTTTCTTGGAGTTTACTTAGTTAATGGTGGGCAACTAGAATTGTCTAATTAAAGTTGCAACCACCTATGTTATCAATTCTAATTAGTATACATGTTTAATTTGCTTTGGCAGTTACACTTTGTTATTAACTGCCCATTATTAGTTTTTATTATTTTGTAACTTCAGCTGAATTTAGAAACTTCAGCTGAATTGTCTCAGGACTAAAGAGAGCAATACTTGACCTTAATGGAAGAGAAGTGTGGAATAAATTAAACTCATTTTCTTGGAGTTTACTTAGTTAATGGTGGGCAACTAGAATTGTCTAATTAAAGTTGCAACCACCTATGTTATCAATTCTAATTAGTATACATGTTTAATTTGCTTTGGCAGTTACACTTTGTTATTAACTGCCCATTATTAGTTTTTATTATTTTGTAACTTCAGCTGAATTTAGAAAGCCACTAAACCTACACAAGCTAAGTTTATTAGGCATATAAATTTGGGCAAAGACTGAGATGTAAGGCAGAATATTTTGGAAATAAAAAACTAGTTGAGTTTTCTCTCCTTTGGGTTCTTGACAATCCAAAATCCTTTGAGATTTATCAAAGGTAATTCACCCCTTTGTGTGTGCAATCTCGTAGACATATCTTCCATCCTTGGAAGTGTGGAGTTTATCAATTCCAATTCCATTTTCTATCTTTTCCGTTCATACTCAATTCTGCCCAGCAAACTCTATGACAGGAAAGTCCTACACTATTCGAAAACTCGTTTAATCGTTGAATTTCAATAACTTTTAATTTCCATTCTGTGTCTAAAAGTTTGATAGTAATTCTATTCAATTTATTTTTTGCAATTGTTTGCATTCCACGTTGATTAATTTTGTTAACGCGGCAAGCTAAATTCATAGGGTCCTTTTAGAATCCTAAACTGCCAGTGGATTCATATCAGATGAAGAAGAAGAATTGGAACAAGGAGAAAAGGAGGAAAAGGAAGAAGGAGGGGAAGAAGAAGCACAAGAAGTGGAATCTGGAGGAGAAGAGGAAGAAGAAGAAGAAGTGTAAGCATAAGATTTGGGGGAAGGAGAAGAAGAGGAAGAGCAATAATGGGAAGCAACAGAAGTGAGGGATGGAGTAAAAGAGGAAGGAGAAGACGGAAAGGGAAGAAGAAGAAGTTGTGGAAGGAGAACAAATGGAAGAAGAGGAAGAAGAAGAAGTGTAAGCAGAAGAAGCGAAAGAAGGATACGAAAATGAAGAAGAACAACAAGTAGAAGTAGAAGAAGTGGTAGAAGGAGAGAATAAGAGGAATAGGAGGAAGTAGTGGAATGAAAGGAGATGAAGAAGAAGAAGTGGAAGAAGGAGAACGGGAGGAGGGAGAAGAGGTGGCAGAAGGAGAAGAAGAGGAAGAAATATAAGAAGAGGAAGAAGAAGGAGAGTAACTAGAAGAAGTGGAAGAAGGAGAAGAAAATGAAAAAGAAGCAGATGTGGAAAGTGAAGAAGTTGAAGAAGGTGAAGAAGAGGAGGAAGAAGAAGTAGTGGAAGGAGGTGAGATGAAGAAGAAGAATTGGAACAAGGAGAAAAGGAGGAAAAGGAAGAAGGAGGGGAAGGGAAGGGAATGGAAGAAGAAGCAGAAGAAGTGGAATCTGGAGGAGAAGAGGAAGAAGAAGAAGAAGTGTAAGCATAAGATTTGGGGGAAGGAGAAGAAGAGGAAGAGCAACAATGGGAAGCAACAGAAGTGAGGGACGGAGTAAAAGAGGAAGGAGAAGACGGAAAGGGAAGAAGAAGAAGTTGTGGAAGGAGAAGAAATGGAAGAAGTGGAAGAAGAAGAAGTGTAAGCAGAAGAAGCGGAAGATGGAGACGAAAATGAACACGAACAACAAGTAGAAGTAGAAGAAGTGGTAGAAGGAGAGAACAAGAGGAATAGGAGGAAGTAGTGGAATGAAAGGAGATGAAGAAGAAGAAGTAGAAGAAGGAGAACGAGAGGAAGAAGAAGAAGTGGAAGAATGAGAACAATAGGAAGAAGAAAAAGAAGTGGAAGAATGAGAAAAAGAGAAGGAAGAAGAAGCAATGGAATGGGGATAAAGAACAAGTGCAACAAGGAGGAGAAGAAGGAGAAAGAAAGGGATATGACGAAGGAAAGGAAGAAGAAGAAGGAGATGAAGAGGAAGAAAAGAAAGGAAAGGAGAGGATGAAGAAGAAGTGGAAGAAATAGAACAAGAGGAGGCAGGAGAAGTGGAAGAAAGATAAGAAGAGGAAGAAGAAGGAGAGTAACTAGAAGAAGTGGAAGAAGGAGAAGAAAAGGAAGAAGAAGAAGATGTGGAAAGTGAAGAAGTTGAAGAAGGTGAACAAGAGGAGGAAGAAGAAGTAGTGGAAGGAGGTGAGCTGAAGAAGAAGAATTAGAACAAGGAGAAAAGGAGGAAAAGGAAGAAGGAGGGGAGGGAAAGGGAAGGGAATAAGAAGCAGAAGAAGTGTAAGCTGGAGGAGAAGAGGAACAAGAAGAAGAAGTGTAAGCATAAGATTTGGGGGAAGGAGAAGAAGAGGAAGAGCAACAATGGGAAGCAACAGAAGTGGGGGATGGAGAAAAATAGAAAGGAGAAGACGAAAAGGAAAGAAGAATAAGTTGTGGAAGGAGAAGAAATGGAAGAAGAGGAAGAAGAAGAAGTGTATGCAAAAGAAGCGGAAGAAGGAGACGAAAATGAAGAAGAAATACAAGTAGAAGTAGAAGAAGTGGTAGAAGTAGTGGAATGAAATGAGATGAAGAAGAAGAAGCGGAAGAAGGAGAACGGGAGGAGGGAGAAGAGGTGGCAGAAGGAGAAGAAGAGGAAGAAGAAGAAGTGGAAGAACAAGAAGAAAAGGTAGAAGTACAAGTGGAAGAAGGAGAACAATAGGAAGAAGAAGAAGAAGTGGAAGAATGTCAAAAAGAGGAGGAAGAAGAAGCAATGGAAGGAAAGGGGATGAAGAAGAAGTGGAACAAGCAGGAGAAGAAGAAGGGGAGGAAGAAGAAGTAGTGTAGGGAAAAGAAGGGCAAGAAGCAGAAGAGAGGGAAGAAGAAGAACAAGTAGATGTAGTAGAAGTGGAAGAAGGTGAACAAGAGGAAGAAGAAGAAGTAGTTGAAGGAGTGGGGATGATGGAGAAGAAGTGGAAGAAGGAGAACAAGAGGTAGAAATGCAAGTGGAAGCAGAAGAAGGAGAAAAAGAGGGATATGACGAAGGAAAGGAAGAAGAAAAAGGAGATGAAGAGGGAGAAAAGAAAGGAAAGGAGAGGATGGAGAAGAAGTGGAAGAAAGAGAACAAGAGGAGGCAGGAGAAGCGGAAGAAAGATAAGAAGAGAAAGAAGAAGGAGAGTAACTAGAAGAAGTGGAAGAAGGAGAAGAAAAGGAAGAAGAAGAAGATGTGGAAAGTGAAGAAGTTGAAGAAGGTGAACAAGAGGAGGAAGAAGAAGTAGTGGAAGGAGGTGAGATGAAGAAGAAGAATTGGAACAAGGAGAAAAGGAGGAAAAGGAAGAAGGACGCGAGGGGAAGGGAAGGGAAGAAGAAGAAAAAGTGTAAGCATAAGATTTGGGGGAAGGAGAAGAAGAGGAAGAGCATCAATGGGAAGCCACAGAAGTGGGGGATGGAGAAAAAGAGGAAGGAGAAGACGGAAAGGAAAGAAGAATAAGTTGTGGAAGGAGAAGAAATGGAAGAAGAGGAAGAAGAAGAAGTGTAAGCAGAAGAAGCGGAAGAAGGAGACGAAAATGAAGAAGAACAACAAGTAGAAGTAGAAGAAGTGGCAGAAGTAGTGGAATGAAACGAGATGAAGAAGAAGAAGTGGAAGAAGGAGAATGGGAGGAGGGAGAAGAGGTGGCAGAAGGAGAAGGATAGGAAGAAGAAGAAGTGGAAGAACGAGAAGAAAAGGTAGAATTGCAAGTGGAAGAAGGAGAACAATAGGAAGAAGAAGAAGAAGTGGAAGAATGAGAAAAAGAGGAGGAAGAAGAAGCAATGGAAGGAAAGGGGATGAAGAAGAAGTGGAACAAGGAGGAGAAGAAGAAGGGGAGGAAGAAGAAGTAGTGTAGGCAGAAGAAGGGCAAGAAGGAGAAGAGAGGGAAAAAGAAGAACAAGTGGATGTAGTAGATGTGGAGCAAGGTGAACAAGAGGAAGAAGAAGAAGTAGTTGAAGGAGTGAGGATGATGGACAAGAAGTGGAAGATGGAGAACAAGAGGTAGAAATGTAAGTGGAAGCAGAAGAAGGAGAAAAAGAGGGATATGACGAAGGAAAGGAAGAAGAAGAAGGAGATGAAGAGGAAGAAAAGAAAGGAAATGAGAGCATGAAGAAGAAGTGGAAGAAATAGAACAAGAGGAGGCAGGAGAAGTGGAAGAGAGATAAGAAGAGGAAGAAGAAGGAGAGTAACTAGAAGAAGTAGAAGAAGAGGAAGAAAAGGAAGAAGAAGAAGATTTGGAAAGTGAAGAAGGTGAACAAGAGGAGGGAGAAGAAGTAGTGGAAGGAGGTGAGATGAAGAAGAAGAATTGGAACAAGGAGAAAAGTAGGAAAAGGAAGAAGGAGGGGAGGGGAAGGGAAGGGAAGAAGAAACAGAAGAAGTGGTATTTGAGGAGAAGAGGAAGAGCAACAATGGGAAGCAACAAAAGTGGGGGATGGAGAAAAAGAGGAAGGACAAGACGGAAAGGAAAGAAGAAGAAGTTGTGGAAGGACAAGAAATGCAAGAAGAGGAAGAATAGGAATTGTAAGCAGAAGAAGCAGCAGAAGGAGACGAAAATGAAGAAGAACAACAAGTAGAAGTAGAAGAAGTGGTAGAAGGAGAGAATAAGAGGAATAGGAGAAAGTAGTGGAATGAAAGGAGATGAAGAAGAAGAAGTGGAAGAAGGAGAACGGGAGAAGGGAGAAGGGAGAAGGGAGAAGAGGTGGCAGAACGAGAAGAAGAGGAAGAAGAAAAAGTGGAAGAACAAGAAGAAAAGGAAGAAGTGCAAGTGGAAGAAGGAGAACAATCGGAAGAAGAAGAAGAAGTGGAAGAATGAGAAAAAGAGGAGGCAGAAGAAGCAATGGAAGGAAAGGGGATGAAGAAGAAGTTGAACAAGGAGGAGAACAAGAAGGGGAGGAAGAAGAAGTAGTGTAGGTAGAAGAAGGGCAAGAAGGAGAAGAGAGGGAAGAAGAAGAACAAGTGGATGTAGTAGAGGTGGAAGAAGGTGAACAAGAGGAAGAAGAAGAAGTAGTTGAAGGAGTGGGGTTGATGGAGAAGAAGTGGAAGAAGGAGAACAAGAGGTAGAAATGCAAGTGGAAGCAGAAGAAGGAGAAAAAGAGGGATATGACGAAGGAAAGGAAGAAGAAGAAGGAGATGAAGAGGAAGAAAAGAAAGGAAAGCAGAGGATGAAGAAGAAGTCGAAGAAAGAGAACAAGACGAGGCAGGAGAAGTGGAAGAAAGATAAGAAGAGGAAGAAGAAGGAACGTAACTAGAAGAAGTGGAAGAAGGAGAAGAAAAGCAAGAAGAAGAAAATGTGGAAAGTGAAGAAGGTGTACAAGAGGAGGAAGAAGAAGTAGTGGAAGGAGGTGAGACGAAGAAGAAAAATTGGAACAAGGAGAAAAGGAGGAAAAGGAAGAAGGAGGGGAAGGGAAGGGAAGAAGAAGCAGAAGAAGTGGAATCTGGAGGAGAAGAGGAAAAAGAAGAAGTGTAAGCATAAGATTTGAGGGAAGGAGAAGAAGTGGAAGAGCAACAATGGGAAGCAACAGAAGTGGGGGATAGAGAAAAAGAGGAAGGAGAAGACGGAAAGGAAAGAAGAAGCAGTTATGGAAGGAGAAGAAATGGAAGAAGACGAAGAAGAATAAGTGCAAGCAGAAGAAGCGGACGAAGGAGACGAAAATGAAGAAGAACAACAAGTAGAAGTAGAAGAAGTGGTAGCAGGAGAGAATAAGAGGAAGAGGAGGAAGTAGTGGAATGAAAGGAGATGAAGAAGAAGAAGTGGAAGAAGGAGAACGGGAGGAGGGAGAAGAGGTGGTAGAAGGAGAAGAAGAGGAAGAAGAAGAAGTGGAAGAACGAGAAGAAAAGGAAGAAGTGCAGGTGGAAGAAGGAGAACAATAGGAAGAAGAAGAAGAAGTGGAAGGATGAGAAAAAGAGGAGGAAGAAGAAGCAATGGAAGGAAAGGGGATAAAGAAGAAGTGGAACAAGGAGGAGAAGAAGAAGGGGAGGAAGAAGAAGTAGTGTAGGCAGAAGAATGGAAAGAAGGAGAAGAGAGGGAAGAAGAAGAACAAGTGGATGTAGTAGAAGTGGAAGAAGGTGAACATGAGGAAGAAGAAGAAGTAGTTAAAGGAGTGGGGATGATGGAGAAGAAGTGGAAGAAGGAGAACAAAAGGTAGAAACCCAAGTGGAAGCAGAAGAAGGTGAAAAAGAGGGATATTACGAAGGAAAGGAAGAAGAAGGAGATGAATAGGAAGAAAAGAAAGGAAAGGAGAGGATGAAGAAGAAGTGGAAGAAAGAGAACAAGAGGAGGCAGGAGAAGTGGAAGAAAGAGAACAAGAGGAGGCACGAGAAGTGGAAGAAAGATAAGAAGACGAAGAAGAGGAAGTGGATGAACGAGAAGAAAAGGAAGAAGTGCAAGTGGATGAAGGAGAACAATATGAAGAAGAATAAGAAGTGCAAAGAACGAGAAAAAAAGGAGGAAGAAGAAGCAAAGGAAGTAAAGGGGATGAAGAAGAAGTGGAACATGGAGGAGAAGAAGAAGGGGAGGAAGAAGAAGTAGTGTCGGCAGAAGAAGGGCAAGAAGGACAATAGAAGGAAGAAGAAGAACAAGTGGATGTAGTAGAAGTGGAAGAAGGTGAACAAGTGGACGAAGAAGAAGTAGTGGAAGGAGGTGAGATGAAGAAGAAGAATTGGAACAAGGAGAAAAGGAGGAAAAGGAAGAAGGAGGGGAAGGGAAGGGAAGGAGAAGCAGAAGAAGTGGAATCTGGAGGAGAAGAGGAAGAAGCAGAAGAAGTGTAAGCATAAGATTTGAGGGAAGGAGAAGAAGAGGAAGAGAAACAATGGGAAGCAACAGAAGTGGGGGATGGAGAAAAAGAGGAAAGAGAAGACGACAAGGAAAGAAGAAGCAGTTGTGGAAGGAGAAGAAATGGAAGAAGAGGAAGTAGAAGAACTGTAAGCAGAAGAAGCGGAAGAAGGAGACGAAAATGAAGAAGAACAACAAGTAGAAGTAGAAGAAGTGGTAGAAGTAGTGGAATGAAAGGAGATGAAGAAGAAGAAGTTGAAGAAGGAGAACGGGAGGAGGGAGAAGAGGTGGCAGAAGGAGAAGAAGAAGTGGAAGAACGAGAAGAAAAGGAAGAAGTGCAGGTGGAAGAAGGAGAACAATAGGAAGAAGAAGAAGAAGTGGAAGGATGAGAAAAAGAGGAGGAAGAAGAAGCAATGGAAGGGAAAGGGATGAAGAAGAATTGGAACAAGGAGAAGAAGAAGAAGGGGAGGAAGAAGAAGTAGTGTAGGCAGAAGAATGGCAAGAAGGAGAAGAGAGGGAAGAAGAAGAACAAGTGGATGTAGTAGAAGTGGAAGAAGGTGAACAAGAGGAAGAAGAAGAAGTAGTTGAAGGAGTGGGGATGATGGAGAAGAAGTGGAAGAAGGAGAACAAGAGGTAGAAATGCAAGTGGAAGCAGAAGAAGGAGAAAAAGAGGGATATTACGAATGAAAGGAAGAAGAAGGAGATGAAGAGGAAGAAAAGAAAGGAAAGGAGAGGATGAAGAAGAAGTGGAAGAAAGAGAACAAGAGGAGGCAGGAGAAGTTGAAGAAAGAGAACAAGAGGAGGCACGAGAAGTGGAAGAAAGATAAGAAGAGGAAGAAGAGGAAGTGGATGAACGAGAAGAAAAGGAAGAAGTGCAAGTGGATGAAGGAGAACAATATGAAGAAGAATAAGAAGTGCAAAGAACGAGAAAAAAAGGAGGAAGAAGAAGCAATGGAAGGAAAGGGGATGAAGAAGAAGTGGAACATGGAGGAGAAGAAGAAGGGGAGGAAGAAGAAGTAGTGTCGGCAGAAGAAGGGCAAGAAGGACAAGAGAAGGAAGAAGAAGAACAAGTGGATGTAGTCGATTTGGAAGAAGGTGAACAAGTGGAGGAAGAAGAAGTAGTGGAAGGAGGTGAGATGAAGAAGAAGAATTGGAACAAGGAGAAAGGGAGGAAAAGGAAGAAGGAGGGGAAGGGAAGGGAAGGAGAAGCACAAGAAGTGGAATCTGGAGGAGAAGAGGAAGAAGCAGAAGAAGTGTAAGCATGAGATTTGAGGGAAGGAGAAGAAGAGGAAGAGCAACAATGGGAAGCAACAGAAGTGGGGGATGGAGAAAAAGAGGAAAGAGAAGACGGCAAGGAAAGAAGAAGCAGTTGTGGAAGGAGAAGAAATGGAAGAAGAGGAAGTAGAAGAAGTGTAAGCAGAAGAAGCGGAAGAAGGAGACGAAAATGAAGAAGAACAACAAGTAGAAGTAGAAGAAGTGGTAGAAGTAGTGGAATGAAAGGAGATGAAGAAGAAGCAGTTGAAGAAGGAGAATGGGAGGAGGGAGAAGAGGTGGCAGAAGGAGAAGAAGAGGAAGAAGAAGAAGTGGAAGAACGAGAAGAAAAGGAAGAAGTGCAGGTGGAAGAAGGAGAACAATAGGAAGAAGAAGCAGAAGTGGAAGGATGAGAAAAAGAAGAGGAAGAAGAAGCAATGGAAGGAAAGGGGATGAAGAAGAAGTGGAACAAGGAGGAGAAGAAGAAGGGGAGGAAGAAGAAGTAGTGTAGGCAGAAGAAAGGCAAGAAGGAGAAGAGAGGGAAGAAGAAGAACAAGTGGATGTACTAGAAGTGGAAGAAGGTGAACAATAGAAGAAGAAGAAGTAGTTGAAGGAGTGGGGATGATGGAGAAGAAGTGGAAGAAGGAGAACAAGAGGTAGAAATGCAAGTGGAAGCAGAAGAAGGAGAAAAAGAGGGATATTACGAAGGAAAGGAAGAAGAAGGAGATGAAGAGGAAGAAAAGAAAGGAAAGGAGAGGATGAAGAAGAAGTGGAAGAAAGAGAACAAGAGGAGGCAGGAGAAGTGGAAGAAAGAGAACAAGAGGAGGCACGAGAAGTGGAAGAAAGATAAGAAGAGGAAGAAGAGGAAGTGGATGAACGAGAAGAAAAGGAAGAAGTGCAAGTGGATGAAGGAGAACAATATGAAGAAGAATAAGAAGTGCAAAGAACGAGAAAAAAAGGAGGAAGAAGAAGCAATGGAAGGAAAGGGGATGAAGAAGAAGTGGAACATGGAGGAGAAGAAGAAGGGGAGGAAGAAGAAGTAGTGTCGGCAGAAGAAGGGCAAGAAGGACAAGAGAAGGAAGAAGAAGAACAAGTGGATGTAGTCGAAGTGGAAGAAGGTGAACAAGTGGAGGAAGAAGAAGTAGTGGAAGGAGGTGAGATGAAGAAGAAGAATTGGAACAAGGAGAAAAGGAGGAAATGGAAGAAGGAGGGGAAGGGAAGGGAAGGAGAAGCAGAAGAAGTGGAATCTGGAGGAGAAGAGGAAGAAGCAGAAGAAGTGTAAGCATAAGATTTGAGGGAAGGAGAAGAAGAGGAAGAGCAACAATGGGAAGCAACAGAAGTGGGGGATGGAGAAAAAGAGGAAAGAGAAGACGGCAAGGAAAGAAGAAGCAGTTGTGGAAGGAGAAGAAATGGAAGAAGAGGAAGTAGAAGAAGTGTAAGCAGAAGAAGCGGAAGAAGGAGACGAAAATGAAGAAGAACAACAAGTAGAAGTAGAAGAAGTGGTAGAAGTAGTGGAATGAAAGGAGATGAAGAAGAAGCAGTTGAAGAAGAAGAACGGGAGGAGGGAGAAGAGGTGGCAGAAGGAGAAGAAGAGGAAGAAGAAGAAGTGGAAGAACGAGAAGAAAAGGAAGAAGTGCAGGTGGAAGAAGGAGAACAATAGGAAGAAGAAGCACAAGTGGAAGGATGAGAAAAAGAAGAGGAAGAAGAAGCAATGGAAGGAAAGGGGATGAAGAAGAAGTGGAACAAGGAGGAGAAGAAGAAGGGGAGGAAGAAGAAGTAGTGTAGGCAGAAGAAAGGCAAGAAGGAGAAGAGAGGGAAGAAGAAGAACAAGTGGATGTACTAGAAGTGGAAGAAGGTGAACAATAGAAGAAGAAGAAGTAGTTGAAGGAGTGGGGATGATGGAGAAGAAGTGGAAGAAGGAGAACAAGAGGTAGAAATGCAAGTGGAAGCAGAAGAAGGAGAAAAAGAGGGATATCACGAAGAAGGGAAAGAGGAAGAAAAGAAAGGAAAGGAGAGGATGAAGAAGAAGTGGAAGAAAGAGGACAAGAAGAGGCAGGCGAAGTGGAAGAAAGATAAGAAGAGGAAGAAGAAGGAGAGTAACTAGAAGAAGTGGAAGAAGGAGAAGAAAAGGAAGAAGAAGAAGATATGGAAAGTGAAGAAGGTGAACAAGAGGAGGAAGAAGAAGTAGTGGAAGGAGGTGAGATGAAGAAGAAGAATTGGAACAAGGAGAAAAGGAGGAAAAGGAAGAAGGAGGGGAAGGAAAGCGAAGAAGAACCAGAAGAAGTGGAATCTGGAGGAGAAGAGTAAGAAGAAGAAGAAGTGCAAGCATAAGAAAGAGAAGAAAGGGAAGAAGAGGAAGATGTGGAAACTGAAGAAGTTGAAGAAGGTGAACAAGAAGAGGAAGAAGAAGTAGTGGAAGGAGGTTAAATGAAGAAGACGAATTGTAACAAGGAGAAAAGGAGGAAAAGGAAGAAGGAGGGGAAGGGAAGGGAAGGGAAGGGAAGAAGAAGCAGAAGAGGTGGAATCTGGAGGAGAAGAGGAAGAAGAAGAAGAAGTGTAAGCATAAGATTTGGGTGAAGGAGAAGAAGAGGAAGACCAACAATGGGAAGCAAGTGAAGTGGGGGATGGAGAAAAACAGGAAGGAGAAGACAGAAAGGACATAAGAAGAAGTTGTGGAAGGAGAAGAAATGGAGGAAGAGGAAGAAGAAGAAGTGTAAGCAGAAGAAGCGGAAGAAGGAGAGGAAAATGAAGAAGAACAACAAGTAGTAGAAGAAGTGGTATCTGGGGGAGAAGAGGAGGAAGAAGAAGAAGTGTAAGCCTAAGATTTGGGGGAAGGAGAAGAAGAGGAAGAGCAATAATGGGAAGCAACAGCAGTAAGGGATGGAGAAAAAGAGGAAGGAGAAGACGGAAAGGAAAGAAGAAGAAGTTGTGGAAGGAGAAGAAATGGAAGAAGAGGAAGAAGAAGAAGAGTAAGCAGAAGAAGCGGAAGAAGGAGACGAAAATGAAGAAGAACAACAAGTAGAAGTAGAAGAAGTGGTAGAAGGAGAGAATAAGAGGAATAGGAGGAAGTAGTGGTATGAAAGGAGATGAAGAAGAAGAAGTGGAAGAAGGAGAACGGAAGGAGGGAGAAGAGGTGGCAGAAGGAGAAAAGAGGAAGAAGAAGAAGAAGTGGAAGAACGAGAAGAAATGGAAGAAGTGCAAGTGGAAGAAGGAGAACAATAGGAAGAAGAAGAAGAACTGGAAGAATGAGAAAAAGAGGAGGAAGAAGAAGCAATGGAAGGAAAGGGGATGAAGAAGAAGTGGAACAAGGAGGGGAAGAAACAGGGAAGGAAGAAGTAGTAGTGTAGGCAGAATAAGGGCAAGAAGGAGAAGAGATGGAAGAAGAAGAACAAGTGGATGTAGTAGAAGTGGAAGAAGGTCAATAAGAGGAAGAAGAAGAAGTAGTTGAAGGAGTGGGGATGATGGAGAAGAAGTAGAAGAAGGAGAACTAGAGGTAGAAATGCAACTAGAAGCAGAAGAAGGAGAAAAAGAGGGATATAACGAAGGAAAGGAAGAAGAAGAAGGACATGAAGAGGAAGAAAAGAGAGGAAAGGAGAGGATAAAGAAGAAGTGGAAGAAAGAGAACAAGAGGAGGCAAGGTAAGTGGAAGAAGGATAAGAAGAGGAAGAAGAAGGAGAGTAACTAGAAGAAGTGGAATAAAGAGAAGAAAAGGAAGAAGAAGATCTGGAAAGTGAAGAAGGTGAACAAGAGGAGGAAGAACAAGTAGTGGAAGGAGGTGAGATGAAGAAGAAGAAATGGAACAAGGAGAAAAGGAGGAAAAGGCAGAAGGACCGGACGGGAAGGGAAGGGAAGGGAAGAAGAAGCAGAAGAAGTGGAATCTGGAGGAGAAGAGGAAGAAGAAGAAGTGTAAGCATAAGATTTGGGGGAAAGAGAAGAAGAGGTAGAGCAACAATGGGAAGCAACAGAAGTAGGGGATGGAGAAAAAGTGGAAGGAGAAGACGGAAAGGAAAGAAGAAGAAGTTGTGGAAGGGGAAGAAATGGAAGAAGAGGAAGAAGAAGAAGTGTAAGCAGAAGAAGCGGAAGAAGGAGACGAAAATGAAGAAGAACAACAAGTAGAATTAGAACAAGTGGTAGAAGGAGAGAATAAGAAGAAAAGGAGGAAGTAGTGGAACGAAAGGAGATGAAGAAAAAGAAGTGGAAGAAGAGGTAGCAGAAGGAGAAGAAGAGGAAGAAGAAGAAGAAGTGGAAGAACGAGAAGAAAAGGAAGAAGTGCAAGTGGAAGAAGGAGAACAATAGGAAGAAGAAGAAGAAGTGGAAGAATGAGAAAAAAAGGAGCAAGAAGAAGCAATGGAAGGAAAGGTGATGAAGAAGAAGTGGAACAAGGAGGGGAAGAAATAGGGGAGGAAGAAGAAGTAGTGTAGGCAGAAGAACGGCAAGAAGGAGAAGAGAGGGAAGAAGAAGAACAAGCGGATGTAGTAGAAGTGGAAGAAGGTCAACAAGACGAAGAAGAAGAAGTAGTTGAAGGAGTGGGGATCATGGAGAAGAAGGAGAACAAGAGGTAGAAATGCAAGTGGAAGCAGAAGAAGGAGAAAAAGAGGGATATGAAGAAGGAAAGGAAGAAGAAGAAGGACATGAAGAGGAAGAAAAGAAAGGAAAGGAGAGGATAAAGAAGAAGCGGAAGAAAGAGAACAAGAGGAGGCAGGGGAAGTGGAAGAAGGATAAGAGGAGGAAGAAGAGGGAGAGTAACTAGAAGAAGCGGAATAAGGAGAAGAAAATAACAAAAAGATCTGGAAAGTGAAGAAGGTGAACAAGAGGAGGAAGAAGAAGTAGTGGAAGGAGGAGAAAAAGAGGAAGGAGAAGACGGAAAGGAAAGAAGAAGAACTTGTGCAAGGATAAGAAATGGAGGAAGAGGAAGAAGAAGAAGTGTAAGCAGAAGAAGCGGAAGAAGGAGACGAAAATGAAGAAGAACAATAAGTAGAAGTAGAAGACGTGGTAGAAGGAGAGAACAAGAGGAATAGGAGGAAGTAGTGGAATGAAAGGAGATGAAAAAGAAGAAGTGGAAGAAGGAGAACGGGAGGAGGATGAAGAGGTGGTAGAAGGAGAAGAAGAGCAAGAAGAAGAAGTGGAAGAACGAGAAGAAAAGGAAGAAGTGCAAGTGGTAGAAGGAGAACAATAGGAAGAAGTAGAAGAAGTGGAAGAATGAGAAAAAGAGGAGGAAGAAGAAGCAATGGAGGAAAGGGGATGAAGAAGAAGTGGAACAAGGAGGAGAAGAAGAAGGGGAGAAAGAAGAAGTAGTGTAGGCAGAAGAAGGGCAAGAAGGAGAAGAGAGGGAAGAAGAAGAACAAGTGGATGTAGTAGAAGTGGAAGAAGGTGAACAGGAGGAAGAAGAAGAAGTAGTTGAAGGAGTGGGGATGATGGAGAAGATGTGGAAGAAGGAGAACAAGAGGTACAAATGCAAGTGGAAGCAGAAGAAGGAGAAAAAGAGGGATATGACGAAGGAAAGGAGGAAGAAGAAGGAGATGAAGAGGAAGAAAAGAAAGGAAAGGAGAGGATGAAGAAGAAGTGGAAGAAAAAGGACAAGAGGAGGCAGGCGAAGTGGAAGAAAGATAAGAAGAGGAAGAAGAAGGAGAGTAACTAGAAGAAGTGGAAGAAGGAGAAGAAAAGGAAGAAGACGAAGATGTGGAAAGTGAAGAAATTGAAGAAGGTGAACAAGAGGAGGAAGAAGAAGTAGTGGAAGGAGGTGAGATGAAGAAGAAGAATTGGAACAAGGAGAAAAAGAGGAAAAGAAAGAAACGGAAGGGAAGAAGAAGCAGAAGAAGTGGAATCTAGAGGAGGAGAGGAAGAAGAAGAAGTGTAAGCATAAGATTTGGGGGAAGGAGAAGAAGAGGAAGGAGAATACGGAAAGGAATGATGAAGAAGTTTTGGAAGGAAAAGAAATGGAAGAAGAAGAAATGTAAGCAGAAGAAGCGAAAGAAGGAGACAAAAATGAAGAAGAACAACAAGTAGAAGTAGAAGAAGTGGTAGAAGGAGAGAATAAGAGGAATAGGAGGAAGTAGTGGAATGAAAGGAGATGAAGAAGAAGAAGTGGAAGAAGGAGAACGGGAGGAGGGAGAAGAGGTGGCAGAAGAAGAAGAAGAGGAAGAAGAAGAAATGGAAGAATGAGAAGAAACGGAAGAAGTGCAAGTGGAAGAAGGAGAACAATAGGAAGAAGAAGAAGAAGTGGAAGAATGAGAAAAAGAGGAGTAAGAAGAAGCAATGGAAGGAAAGGAGATGAAGAAGAAGAAGTGGAACAAGAAGGACAAGAAGAAGGGGAGGAAGAAGAAGTAGTGTAGGCAGAAGAAGGGCAAGAAGGAGAAGAGAGGGAAGAAGAAGAACAAGTGGATGTAGTAGAAGTGGAAGAAGGTAAACAAGAGGAAGAGGAAGAAGTAATTGAAGGAGTGGGGATGATGGAGAAGACGTGGAAGAAGGAGAACAAGAGGTACAAATGCAAGTGGAAGCAGAAGAAGGAGAAAAAGAGGGATATGACAAAGGAAAGGAAGAAGAAGAAGGAGATGAAGAGGAAGAAAAGATAGGAAAAGAGACGATGAAGAAGAAGTGGAAGAAAGAGAACAAGAGGAGGCAGGAGAAGTGGAAGAAAGATAAGAAGAGGAAGCAGAAGGATAGTAACTAGAAGAGGTGGAAGAAAAGGAAGGAGAAGAAGATGTGGAAAGTGAAGAAGTTGAAGAAGGTGAACAAGAGGAGGAAGAAGAAGTACTGGAAGGAAGTGAGACGAAGAAGAAGAATTGGAACAAGGAGAAAAGGAGGAAAAGGAAGAAGGAGGGGAAAGGAAGGGAAGAAGAAGCAGAAGAAGTGGAAACTGGAGGAGAAGAGGAAGAAGAAGAAGAAGAAGTGTAAGCATAAGATTTGGGGGAAGGAGAAGAAGAGGAAGAGCAGCAATGGGACGCAACAAAAGTGGGGGATGGAGAAAAAGAGGAAGGAGAATACGGAAAGGAAAGATGAAGAAGTTTTGGAAGGAGAAGAAATGGAAGAAGAAGAAATGTAAGCAGAAGAAGCGAAAAGAAGGAGACGAAAATGAAGAAGAACAACAAGTAGAAGTAGAAGAAGTGGTAGAAGGAGAGAATAAGAGGAATAGGAGGAAGTAGTGGATTGAAACGAGATGAAGAAGAAGATGTGGAAGAAGGAGAACGGGAGGAGGGAGAAGAGGTGACAGAGGAGAAGAAGAGGAAGAAGAAGAAGTGGAAGAATGAGAAGAAAAGGAAGAAGTGCAAGTGAAGAAGGAGAACAATAGGAAGAAGAAGAAGAAGAAGTGGAAGAATGAGAAAAAGAGGAGTAAGAAGAAGCAATGGAAGGAAAGGGGATGAAGAAGAAGAAGTGGAACAAGAAGGATAAGAAGAAGGGGAGGAAGAAGAAGTAGTGTAGGCAGAAGAAGGGCAAGAAGGAGAAGAGAGGGAAGAAGAAGAACAAGTGGATGTAGTAGAAGTGGAAAAAGGTAAACAAGAGGAAGAAGAAGAAGTAATTGAAAGAGTGGGGATGATGGAGAGGACGTGGAAGAAGGAGAACAAGAGGTACAAATGCAAGTGGAAACAGAAGAAGGAGAAAAAGAGGGACATGACGAAGGAAAGGAAGAAGGAGAAGGAAATGAAGGGGAGGAAAAGAAAGGAAAAGAGAGGATGAAGAAGAAGTGGAAGAAAGAGAACAAGAGGAGGCAGGAGAAGTGGAAGAAAGATAAGAAGAGGAAGAAGAAGAATAGTACCTAGAAGAAGTGGAAGAAAAGGAAGAAGAAGAAGTTGTGGAAAGTGAAGAAGTTGAAGCAGGTGAACAAGAGGAGGAAGAAGAAGTAGTGGAAGGAAGTGAGATTAAGAAGAAGAATTGGAACAAGGAGAAAAGGAGGAAAAGCAAGAAGGAGGGGAAAGGAAGGGAAGAAGAAGCAGAAGAAGTGGAAACTGGAGGAGAAGAGGAAGAAGAAGAAGAAGAAGTGTAAGCATAAGATTTGGGGGAAGGAGAAGAAGAGGAAGAGCAGCAATGGGACGCAACAAAAGTGGGGGATGGAGAAAAAGAGGAAGGAGAATACGGAAAGGAAAGATGAAGAAGTTTTGGAAGGAGAAGAAATGGAAGAAGAGGAAGAAGAGGAAGAAGAAGAAATGTAAGCAGAAGAAGCGGAAGAAGGAGACGAAAATGAAGAAGAACAACAAGTAGAAGTAGAAGAAGTGGTAGAAGTAGAGAATAAGAGGAATAGGAGGAAGTAGTGGATTGAAACGAGATGAAGAAGAAGAAGTGGAAGAAGGAGAACGGGAGGAGGGAGAAGAGGTGGCATAGGAGAAGAAGAGGAAGAAGAAGAAGTGGAAGAACGAGAAGAAAAGGAAGAAGTGCAAGTGGAAGAAGGAGAACAATAGGAAGAAGAAGCAGAAGTGGAAGAATGAGAAAACAGGAGTAAGAAGAAGCAATGGAAGGAAAGGGGATGAAGAAGAAGAAGTGGAACAAGAAGGATAAGAAGAAGGGGAGGAAGAAGAAGTAGTGTAGGCAGAAGAAGGACAAGAAGGAGAAGAGAGGGAAGAAGAAGAACAAGTGGATGTAGTAGAAGTGGAAGAAGGTGAACAAGAGGAAGAAGAAGAAGTAATTGAAAGAGTGGGGATGATGGAGAAGACGTGAAAGAAGGAGAACAAGAGGTACAAATGCAAGTGGAAACAGAAGAAGGAGAAAAAGAGGGACATGACGAAGGAAAGGAAGAAGAAGAAGGAGAGGAAGGGGAGGAAAAGAAAGGAAAAGAGAGGATGAAGAAGAAGTGGAAGAAAGAGAACAAGAGGAGGCAGGAGAAGTGGAAGAAAGATAAGAAGAGGAAGAAGAAGAATAGTACCTAGAAGAAGTGGAAGAAAAGGAAGAAGAAGAAGTTGTGGAAAGTGAAGAAGTTGAAGCAGGTGAACAAGAAGAGGAAGAAGAAGTAGTGGAAGGAAGTGAGATTAAGAAGAAGAATTGGAACAAGGAGAAAAGGAGGAAAAGCAAGAAGGAGGGGAAAGGAAGGGAAGAAGAAGCAGAAGAAGTGGAAACTGGACGAGAAGAGGAAGAAGAAGAAGAAGAAGTGTAAGCATAAGATTTGGGGGAAGGAGAAGAAGAGGAAGAGCAGCAATGGGACGCAACAAAAGTGGGGGATGGAGAAAAAGAGCAAGGAGAATACGGAAAGGAAAGATGAAGAAGTTTTGGAAGGAGAAGAAATGGAAGAAGAGGAAGAAGAGGAAGAAGAAGAAATGTAAGCAGAAGAAGCGGAAGAAGGAGACGAAAATGAAGAAGAACAACAAGTAGAAGTAGAAGAAGTGGTAGAAGTAGAGAATAAGAGGAATAGGAGGAAGTAGTGGATTGAAACGAGATGAAGAAGAAGAAGTGGAAGAAGGAGAACGGGAGGAGGGAGAAGAGGTGGCATAGGAGAAGAAGAGGAAGAAGAAGAAGTGGAAGAACGAGAAGAAAAGGAAGAAGTGCAAGTGGAAGAAGGAGAACAATAGGAAGAAGAAGCAGAAGTGGAAGAATGAGAAAACAGGAGTAAGAAGAAGCAATGGAAGGAAAGGGGATGAAGAAGAAGAAGTGGAACAAGAAGGATAAGAAGAAGGGGAGGAAGAAGAAGTAGTGTAGGCAGAAGAAGGACAAGAAGGAGAAGAGAGGGAAGAAGAAGAACAAGTGGATGTAGTAGAAGTGGAAGAAGGTGAACAAGAGGAAGAAGAAGAAGTAATTGAAAGAGTGGGGATGATGGAGAAGACGTGAAAGAAGGAGAACAAGAGGTACAAATGCAAGTGGAAACAGAAGAAGGAGAAAAAGAGGGACATGACGAAGGAAAGGAAGAAGAAGAAGGAGAGGAAGGGGAGGAAAAGAAAGGAAAAGAGAGGATGAAGAAGAAGTGGAAGAAAGAGAACAAGAGGAGGCAGGAGAAGTGGAAGAAAGATAAGAAGAGGAAGAAGAAGAATAGTACCTAGAAGAAGTGGAAGAAAAGGAAGAAGAAGAAGTTGTGGAAAGTGAAGAAGTTGAAGCAGGTGAACAAGAAGAGGAAGAAGAAGTAGTGGAAGGAAGTGAGATTAAGAAGAAGAATTGGAACAAGGAGAAAAGGAGGAAAAGCAAGAAGGAGGGGAAAGGAAGGGAAGAAGAAGCAGAAGAAGTGGAAACTGGACGAGAAGAGGAAGAAGAAGAAGAAGAAGTGTAAGCATAAGATTTGGGGGAAGGAGAAGAAGAGGAAGAGCAGCAATGGGACGCAACAAAAGTGGGGGATGGAGAAAAAGAGCAAGGAGAATACGGAAAGGAAAGATGAAGAAGTTTTGGAAGGAGAAGAAATGGAAGAAGACGAAGAAGAAGAAGTGTAAGCATAAGATTTGGGGGAAGGAGAAGAAGAGGAAGAGCAACAATGGGAAGCAACAGAAGTAGGGGATGGAGAAAAAGAGGAAGGAGAAGGCGGAAAGGAATGAAGAAGAACTTGTGGATGGAGAAGAAATGGAAGAAGAGGAAGAAAAACAAGTGTAAGCAGAAGAAGAGGAAGAAGGAGATGAAAATGAAGAAGAACAATAAGTAGAAGTAGAAGAAGTGGTAGAAGGAGAGAATAAGTGGAATAGGAGGAAGTAGTGGAATGAAACGACATGAATAAGAAGAAGTGGAAGAACAAGAAGAAAAAGAAGAACTGCAAGTGGAAGAAGGAGAACAATAGGAAGAAGAAGAAGAAGTGGAAGAATGAGAAAAAGAGGAGGAAGAAGAAGCAATGGAAGGAAAAGGGATGAAGAAGAAGTGGAACAATGAGGAGAAGAAGAATGGGAGGAAGAAGAAGTAGTGTAGGCAGAAGAAGGGCAAGAAGGAGAAGAGAGGGAAGAAGAAACACAAGTGAATGTAGTAGAAGTGGAAGAAGGCGAACAAGAGGAATAAGAAGAACTAGTTGAAGGAGTGGGGATGATGGAGAGGAAGTGGAAGAAGGAGAACAAGATGCAGAAACGCAAGTGGAAGCTGAAGAAGGAGAAAAAGAGGGATATGACGAAGGAAGGCAAGAAGAAGAAGGAGATGAAGAGGAAGAAAAGAAAGGAAAGGAGAGGATGAAGAAGAAGTGGAACAAGGAGAAGAAAAGGAAGAAGAAGAAGATGTGGAAAGTGAAGAAGTTGAAGAAGGTGAACAAGAGGAGGAAGAAGAAGTAGTGGCAGCAGGTTAGATGAAGAAGAAGAATTGGAACAAGGAGAAAAGGAGGAAAAGGAACAAGGAGGGGAAGGGAAGGGAAGAAGAAGCAGAAGAACTGGAAGCTGGAGGAGAAGAGGAAGAAGAAGAAGAAGTGTAAGCATAAGATTTGGGGGAAGGAGAAGAAGAGGAAGAGCAACAATGGGAAGCAACAGAAGTAGGGGATGGAGAAAAAGAGGAAGGAGAAGACAAAAAGGAAAGAAGAAGAAGTTGTGGAAGGAGAAGAAATGGAAGAAGAGGAAGAAGAAGAAGTGTAAGCAGAAGAAGCGGAAAAAAGAGACGAAAATGAAGAAGAACAACAAGTAGAAGTAGAAGAAGTGGTAGAAGGAGAGAATAAGAGGAATAGGAGGAAGTAGTGGAATGAAAGGAGATGAAGAAGAAGAAGTGGAAGAAGGAGAACAGGAGGAGGGAGGAGAGGTGGCGGAAGGAGAAAAAGAGGAAGAAGAAGAAGCGGAAGAACGAGAAGAAATGGAAAAAGTGCACGTGGGAGAAGGAGAACAATAGGAAGAAGAAGAAGTGGAAGAATGAGAAAAAGAGGAGGAAGAAGAAGCAATGGAAGGAAAGGCGATGAAGACGAAATGGAACAAGCAGGACAAGAAGAAGGGGAGGAAGAAGAAGTAGTGTAGGCAGAAGAAGGGCAAGAAGGAGAAGAGAGGGAAGAAGAAGAACAAGTGGATGTAGTAGAAGTGGAAGAAGGTGAACAAGAGGAAGAAGAAGAAGTAGTTGAAGGAGTGGTGATGATGGAGAAGAAGTGGAAGACGGAGAACAAGAGGTAGAAATGCAAGTGGAAGCAGAAGAAGGAGAAAAAGAGGGAGATGACGAAGGAAAGGAAGAAGAAGAAGGAGATGAAGAGGAAGAAAAGAAAGGAAAGGAAAAGATGAAGAAGAAGTCGAAGAAAGAGAACAAGAGGGAGCAGGAGAAGTGGAAGAAAGATAAGAAGAGGAAGAAGAAAGAGAGTAACTAGAAGAAGTGGAAGAAGGAGAAGAAAAGGAAGAAGAAGAAGATGTGGAAAGTGAAGAAGTTTAAGAAGGTGAACAAGAGGAGGAAGAAGAAGTAGTGGAAGGAGGTGAGATGAAGACGAAGAATTGGAAGGAGGAGAAAAGGAGGAAAAGGAAGAAGAAGGGGAAGGGAAGGGAAGAAGAAGCAAAAGAAGTGGAATCTGGAGGAGAAGAGGAAGAAGAAGAAGAAGAGTAAGCATAAGGTTTGGGGGAAGGAGAAGACGAGGAAGAGCAACAATGGGAAGCAACAGAAGTGGGGGATGGAGAAAAAGAGGAAGGAGAAGACGGAAAGGAAAGAAGAAGTTGTGGAAGGAGAAGAAATGGAAGAAGAGGAAGAAGAAGAAGTGTAAGCAGAAGAAGCGGAAGAAGGAGACGAAAATGAAGAAGAACAACAAGTAGAAGTGGAAGAAGTGGTAGAAGGAGAGAATAAGAGGAATAGGAGGAAGTAGTGGAATGAAAGGAGATGAAGAAGAAGAAGTGGAAGAAGGAGAATGGGAGGAGGGAGAAGAGGTGGCAGAAGGAGAAGAAGAAGAAGTGGCAGAACGAGAAGAAAAGGAAGAAGTGCTAGTGGAAGAAGGAGAACAATAGGAAGAAGAAGAAGAAATGGAAGGATGAGAAAAAGAGAAGGAAGAAGAAGCAATGGAAGGAAAGGAAGAAGAAGTGGAACAAGGAGGAGAAGAAGAAGGGGAGAAGGAAGAAGTAGTGTAGGCAGAAGAAAGGCAAGAAGAAAAAAGAGACGGAAGAAGAAGAACAGGTGGATGTAGTAGAAGTGGAAGAAGGTGAACAAGAGGTAGAAGAAGAAGTAGTTGAAGGAGTAAGGATGATTGAGAAGAAGTGGAAGAAGGAGAACAAGAGGTAGAAATGCAAGTGGAAGGAGAAGAAATAGAAAAAGAGGAATATGACGAAGGAAAGGAAGATGAAGAAGGAAATGAAGAGGAAGAAAAGAAAGGAAAGGAGACGCTGAAGAAGAAGCGGAAGAAAGAGAACAAGAGGAGGCACGAGAAGTGGAAGAAAGATAAGAAGAGGAAGAAGAAGGAGAGTAAGTAGAAGAAGTGGAAGAAGGAGAAGAAAAGGAAGAAGAAGAAGATGTGGAAAGTGAAGAAGGTGAACAGGAGGAGGAGGAAGAAGTAGTGGAAGGAGGTGAGATGAAGAAGAAGAATTGGAACAAAGAGAAAAGGAGGAAAAGGAAGAAGAAGGGGAAGGGAAGGGAAGAAGAACCAGAAGAAGTGGAAGCTGGCGGAGAAGAGGAAGAAGAAGAAGAAGTGTAAGCATAAGATTTGGGGGAAGGAGAAGAAGCGGAAGAGCAAGAATGGGAAGCAACAGAAGTGGGGGATGGAGAAAAAGAGGAAGGAGAAGACGGAAAGGAAAGAAGAAGTTGTGGAAGGAGATGAAATGGAAGAAGAAGAAGTGTAAGGAGAAGAAGCGGAAGAAGGAGACAAAAATGAAGAAGAACAACAAGTAGAAGTAGAAGAAGTGGTAGAAGCAGAGAATAAGAGGAATAGGAGGAAGTAGCGGAATGAAAGGACATGAAGAAGAAGAAGTGGAAGAAGGAGAACGGGAGGAGGGAGAAGAGGTGGCAGAAGGAGAAGAAGAGGAAGAAGAAGAAGTGGAAGAACGAGAAGAAAACGAAGAAGTTCAAGTGTAAGAAGGAGAACAATAGGAAGAAGAAGAACAAGTGGAAGCATAAGATTTGGGGGAAGGAGAAGAAGAGGAAGAGTAACAATGGGAAGCAACAGAAGTGGGGGATGGAGAAAAACAGGAAGGAGAAGACGGAAACGAAAGAAGAAGAAGTTGTGGAAGGAGAAGAAATGGAAGAAGAGGAAGAAGAAGAAGTGTAAGCAGAAGAAGCGAAAGAAGGAGACGAAAATGAAGAAGAACAACAAGTAGAAGTAGAAGAAGTGGTAGAAAGAGAGAATAAGAGGAATAGGAGGAAGTAGTGGAATGAAAGGGGATGAAGAAGAAGAAGAGGAAGAAGAAGAAGTGCAAGTGGAAGAAGAAGAACAATTGGAAGAAGAAGAAGAAGTGGAAGAATGAGAAAAAGAGGGGGAAGAAGAAGCAATGGAAGGAAAGGGGATGAAGAAGAAGTGGAACAAGGAGGAGAAGAAGAAGGGGAGGAAGAAGAAGTAGTGTAGGCAGAAGAAGGGCAAGAAGGAGAAGAGAGGGAAGAAGAAGAACAAGTGGATGTATTAGAAGTTTAAGAAGGTGAAGAAGAGGAAGAAGAAGAAGTAGTTGAAGGAGTGGGGCTGATGGAGAAGAAGTGGAAGAAGGAGAACAAGAGGTAGAAATGCAAGTGGAAGAAGAAGAAGGAGAAAAAGAGGGATATCACAAAGGAGAGGAAGAAGAAGAAGGAGATCAAGAGGAAGAAAAGAAAGGAAAGGAGAGGATGAAGGAAGAAAGAGAACAAGAGGAGGCAGGAGAAGTGGAAGAAAGATAAGAAGAGGAAGAAGAAGGAGAGTAACTGGAAGAAGTGGAAGAAGGAGAAGAAAAGGAAGAAGAAGAAGATGTGGAAAGTGAAGAAGTTGAAGAAGGTGAACAAGAGGAGGAAGAAGAAGTAGTGGAAGGAGGTGAGATGAAGAAGAAGAATTGGAACAAGGAGAAAAGGAGGAAAAGGAAGAAGGAGGGGAAGGGAAAGGAAGAAGAAGTGGAACAAGGAGGAGAAGAAGAAGGGGAGGAGGAAGAAGTAGTGTAGGCAGAAGAAAGGCAAGAAGGAAAAGAGACGGAAGAAGAAGAACAGGTGGATGTAGGCGAAGTGGAAGAAGGTGGGCAAGAGGTAGAAGAAGAAGTAGTTGAAGGAGTAAGGATGATGGAGAAGAAGTGGAAAAAGGAGAACAAGAGGTAGAAATGCAAGTGGAAGGAGAAGAAATAGAAAAAGAGGAATACGACGAAGGAAAGGAAGATGAAGAAGGAGATGAAGAGGAAGAAAAGAAAGGAAAGGAGAGGATGAAGAAGAAGCGGAAGAAAGAGAGCAACAAGTAGAAGTAGAAGAGGAAAAAGAAGGAGAGTAACTAGAAGAAGTGGAAGAAGGGGAAGAAAAGGAAGAAGAAGAAGATGTGGAAAGTGAAGAAGGTGAACAAGAGGAGGAGGAGGAAGTAGTGGAAGGAGGTGACGAAAATGAAGAAGAACAACAAGTAGAAGTAGAAGAAGTGGTAGAAGGAAAGAATGAGAGGAATAGGAGGAAGTAGTGGAATGAAAGGAGATGAAAAAGAAGAAGTGGAAGAAGGATAACGGGAGGAGGGAGAAGAGGTGGCAGAAGGAGAAGAAGAGGAAGTGGAAGAATGAGAAGAAAAGGAAGAAGAAGAAGAAGTGGAAGAATGAGAAAAAGAGGAGGAAGAAGTAGAGGTAGCCGAAGGAGAAGAAGAGGAAGAAGAAGAAGTGGAAGAACGAGAAGAACAGGAAGAAGTGCAAGTGAAAGAAGGAGAACAATAGGAAGAAGAAGAAGAAGAAGAAGTGGAAGAATGAGAAAAAGAGGACGAAGAAGAAGCAATGGAAGGAAAGGGGAATGAAGAAGAAGTGGAACAAGGACGAGAAGAAGAAGGGGAGGAAGAAGAAGTAGTGTAGGCAGAAGAAGGGCAAGAAGGAGAAGAGTGGGAAGAAGAAGAACAAGTGGATGTAGTAGAAGTGGAAGAAGGTGAACAAGAGGAAGACGAAGAAGTAGTTGAAGGAGTGGGGATGATGGAGAAGAAGTGGAAGAAGGAGAATAAGGGAAGGGAAGAAGAAGCAGAAGAAGTGGAATCTGGAGGAGAAAAGAAAGAAGAAGAAGAAGTGTAAGCATAAGATTTGGGGGAAGGAGAAGAAGAGGAAAAGCAACAATGGGAAGCAATAGAAGTGGGGGATGGAGAAAAAGAGGAAGGAGAGGACGGAAAGGAAAGAAGAAGAAGTTGTGGAAGGAGAAGAAATGGAAGAAGAGGAAGAAGAAGAAGTGTAAGCAGAAGAAGTGGAAGAAGGAGACGAAAATGAAGAAAAACAACAAGTAGAAGTAGAAGAAATGGTAGAAGGAGAGAATAGGAGGAATACGAGGAGAAGAAGAAGTGGAAGGAATGAGAAAAAGAGGAGGAAGAAGAAGCAATGGAAGGAATGGGGATGCAGAAGGAGTGGAACAAGGAGGAGAAGAAGAAGGGGAGGAAAAAGAAGTAGTGTAGGCAAAAGAAGGGCAAGAAGGAGAAGAGAGGGAAAGAGAAGAACAAGTGGATGTAGTAGAAGTGGAAGAAGGTGAAAAAGAGGAAGAAGAAGAAGTAGTTGAAGGAGTGGGGATGATGGAGAAGAAGTGGAAGAAGGAGAATAAGAGGTAGAAATGCAAGTGGAAGCAGAAGAAGGAGAAAAAGAGGTATATCATGAAGGAAAGGAAGAAGAAGAAGGAGATGAAGAGGAAGAAAAGAAAGGAAAGGAGAGGATGAAGAAGAAGTGGAAGAAAGAGAACAAGAGGAGGCAGGAGAAGTGGAAGAAAGATAAGAAGAGGAAGAAGAAGGAGAGTAACTAGAAGAAGTGGAAGAAGGAGAAGAAAAGGAAGAAGAAGAAGATGTGGAAAGTGAAGAAGGTAAACAAGAGGAGGAAGAAGAAGTAGTGAAAGGAGGTGAGATGAAGAAGAAGAATTGGAACAAGGAGAAAAGGAGGAAGAGGAAGAAGGAGGGGAAGGGAAGGGAAGAAGAACTAGAAGAAGTTGAATCTGGGGGAGAGGAGGAAGAAGAGGAAGAAGTGTAAGCGTAAGATTTGGGGGAAGGAGAAGAAGAGGAAGAGCAACAATGGGAAGCAACAGAAGTGGGGGATGGAGAAAAAGAGGAAGGAGAAGACGAAAAGGAAAGAAGAAGTTGTGGAAGGAGAAGAAATGGAAGAAGAGGAAGAAGAAAAAGTGTAAGCAGAAGAAGCGGAAGAAGGAGACGAAAATGAAGAACAACAAGTAGAAGTAGAAGAAGTGGTAGAAGGAGAGAATAAGAGGAATAGCAGGAAGTAGTGGAATGAAAGGAGATGAAGAAGAAGAAGTGGAAGAAGGAGAACGGGAGGAGGAAGAAGAGGTAGCAGAAGGAGAAGAAGAGGAAGAAGAAGAAGTGGAAGAACGAGAAGAACAGGAAGAAGTGCAAGTGGAAGAAGGAGAACAATAGGAAGAAGAAGAAGAAGAAGAAGAAGTGGAAGAATGAGAAAAAGAGGACGAAGAAGAAGCAATGGAAGGAAAGGGGAATGAAGAAGAAGTGGAACAAGGACGAGAAGAAGAAACGGAGGAAGAAGAAGTAGTGTAGGCAGAAGAAGGGCAAGAAGGAGAAGAGAGGGAAGACGAAGAACAAGTGGATGTAGTAGAAGTGGAAGAAGGTGAACAAGAGGAAGAAAAAGAAGTAGTTGAAGGAGTGGGGATGATGGAGAAGGAGTGGAAGAAGGAGGACAAGAGGTAGACATGCAAGTGGAAGCAAAAGAAGGATAAAAAGAGGGATATGAGGAAGGAAAGGAAGAAGAAGAAAGAGATTAATCGGAAGAAAAGAAAGGAAAGGAGAGGATGAAGAAGAAGTGGAAGAAAGAGAACAAGAGGAGGCAGGAGAAGTGGAAGAAAGATAAGAAGAGGAAGAAAAAGGAGAGTAACGAGAAGAAGTGGAAGAAGGAGAAGAAAAGGAAGAAGAAGAAGATGTGGAAAGTGAAGAAGGTGAACAAGAGGAGGAAGAAGAAGTAGTGGAATGAGGTGAGATGAAGAAGAAGAATTGGAACAAGGAGAAAAGGAGGAAGAGGAAGAACGAGGGGAAGGGAAGGGAAGAAGAACTAGAAGAAGTTGAATCTGGGGGAGAGGAGGAAGAAGAGGAAGAAGTGTAAGCGAAAGATTTGGGGGAAGGAGAAGAAGAGGAAGAGCAACAATGGGAAGCAACAGAAGTGGGGGATGGAGAAAAAGAGGAAGGAGAAGACGAAAAGGAAAGAAAAAGTGGAAGGAGAAGAAATGGAAGAAAAAGAGGCGTAAGCAGAAGAAGCGGAAGAAGGAGACGAAAATGAAGAAGAACAACAAGTAGAAGTAGAAGAAGTGGTAGAAGTAGTGGAATGAAAGGAGATGAAGAAGAAGAAGTGGAAGAAGGAGAACGGGAAGAGGGAGAAGTGGTGGCAGAAGGAGAAGAAGACGAAGAAGAAGAAGTGGAAGAACGTGAAGAAAAGGAAGAAGTGCAAGTCGAAGAAGGAGAACAATAAGAAGAAGAAGTGGAAGATTGAGAAAAAGAGGAGGAAGAAGAAGCAATGGAAGGAAAGTGGATGAAGAAGAAGTGGAAGAAGGAGGCGAAGAAGAAGCGGAGTAAGAAGAAGTAGTATAGGCAGAATAAGGGCAAGAAGGAGAAAAGAGGGAGGAAGAAGAACAAGTGGATGTAGTAGAAGAAGAAGAAGTGTAAGCAGAAGAAGCGGAAGAAAGAGACGAAAATGAAGAAGAACAACAAGTAGTAGAAGGAGAGGATAAGTGGAATAGGAGGAAGTAGTGGAATGAAAGGAGATGAAGAAGAAGAAGTGGAAGACGGAGAAGGGGAGGAGGGAGAAGAGGTGGCAGAAGGAGAAGAAGAGGAAGAAGAAGAAGTGGAAAAACGAGAAGAAAAGGAAGAAGTGCAAGTGGAAGAAGGAGAACAACAGGAAGAAGAAGAAGAAGTGGAAGAAAGAGAACAAGAGGAGGCAGGAGAAGTGGAAGAAAGATAAGAAGAGGAAAAAGAAGGAGAGTAACTAGAAGAAGTGGAAGAAGGAGAAGAAAAGCAAGAAGAAGAAGATGTGGAATGTGAAGAAGGTGAACAAGAGGAGGCAGAAGAAGTAGTGGAAGGAGGTGAGATGAAGAAGAAGAATTGGAACAAGGAGAAAAGGAAGAAAAGGAAGAAAAGGAAGAAGGAGGGGAAGGGAAGGGAAGAAGAAGAAGCAGAAGAAGTGGAATCTGGAGGAGAAGAGGAAGAAGAAGAAGAAGTGGAAGCATAAGATTTGGGGGAAGGAAAAGAAAAGGAAGATCAACAATGGGAGGAACAGAAGTGGGGGATGGAGAAAAAGAGGAAGGAGAAGATGGAAAGCAGAGAAGAAGAAGTTGTGCAAGGAGAAGAAATGGAAGAAGAGGAAGAAGAAGAAGTTTAGGTAGAAGAAGCGAAAGAAGGAGACGAAAATGAAGAAGAACAACAAGTAGAAGTTGAAGAAGTGGTAGAAGGAGAGAATAAGAGGAATAGGAGGAAGTAATGGAATGAAAGGAGACGAAGAAGAAGAAGTGGAAGAAGGAGAATGGGAGGAGGAAGAAGAGGTGGTAGAAAGAGAAGAAGTGGAAGAACGAGAAGAAAAGCAAGAAGTGCAAGTCGAAGAAGGAGAACAATAGGAAGAAGAAGAAGAAGCAATGGAAGGAAGGGGGAATAAAGAAGAAGTGGAAGAAGGAGGAGAAGAAGAAAGGGAGGAAGAAGAAGTAGTGCAGGCAGAAGAAGGGCAAGAAGGAGAAGAGAGGGAAGAAGAAGAACAAGTGGAAGAAAGAGAACAAGAGGAAGTAGGAGAAGTGGAAGAAAGATAAGAAGAGGAAGAAGAAGGAGAGTAACTAGAAGAAGTGGAAGAAGGAGAGGAAAAGGAAGAAGAAGATGTGGAAAATGAAGAAGTTGAAGAAGGTGAACAAGAGGAGGAAGAAGAAGTAATGGAAAGAGGTGAGGTGAAGAAGAGGAATTGGAACAAGGAGAAAAGGAGGAAAAGGAAGAAGGAGGGGAAGGGAAGGCAAGAAGAAGCAGAAGAAGTGGAAGCTGGAGGAGAAGAGGAAGAAGAAGAAGAAGTGTAAGCATAAGATTTGGGGGAAGGAGAAGAAGAGGAAGAGCAACAATTGGGAGCAACAGAAGTGGGGGATGGAGAAAAAGAGGAAGGAGAAGATGGAAAGGAAAGAAGAAGAAGTTGTGGAAGGAGAAGAAATTGAAGAAGAGGAAGAAGAAGAAGTGTAAGCAGAAGAAGCGGAAGAAGGAGACAAAAATGAAGAGGAATAAAAGAAAGGAAAGGAGAGGATGAAGAAGAAGTGGAAGAAAAAGAACAAGAGGAGGCAGGAGAAGTGGAAGAAAGATAAGAAGACGAAGAAGAATGAGAGTAACTAGAAGAAGTGGAAGGAGGAGAAGAAAAGGAACAAGAAGAAGATGTGGAAAGTGAAGAACTTGAAGAAGGTGAACAAGAGGAGGAAGAAGAAGTAATGGAAGGAGGTGAGATGAAGAAGAAGAATTGGAACAAGGAGAAAAGGAGGAATATGACGAAGGAAACGAAGCAGAAGAAGGAGATGAAGAGGAAGGAAAGAAAGGAAAGGAGAGGATGAAGAAGAAGTGCAAGAAACAGAACAAGAGGAGGCAGGAGAAGTGGAAGAAAGATAAGAAGAGGAAGAAGAAGGAGAGTAAGTAGAAGAAGTGGAAGAAGGAGAGATGAAGAAGAAGAATTGGAACAAGGAGAAAAGGAGGAATATGACGAAGGAAACGAAGCAGAAGAAGGAGATGAAGAGGAAGAAAAGAAAGGAAAGGAGAGGATGAAGAAGAAGTGGAAGAAAGAGAACAAGAGGAGGCAGCAGAAGTGGAAGAAAGATAAGAAGAGGAAGAAGAAGGAGAGTAAGTAGAAGAAGTGGAAAAAGAAGAAGAAAAGGAAGAAGAAGAATATGTGGAAAGTGAAGAAGTTGAAGAAGGTGGACAAGAGGAGGAACCAGAAGTAGTGGAAGTAGGTGAGATGAAGAAGAAGAATTGGAACAAGGAGAAAAGGAGGAAAAGGAAGAAGGAGGGGAAGGGAAGGGAAGAAGAAGCAAAAGAAGTCGAAGCTGGAGGAGAAGAGGAAGAAGAAGAACAAGTGTAAGCATAAGATTTGGGGGAAGGAGAAGAACAGGAAGAGCAACAATGGGAAGCAACAGAAGTGGGGGATGGAGAAAAAGAGGGAGGAGAAGACGGAAAGGAAAGAAGAAGGAGTTGTGGAAGGAGAAGAAATAGAAGAAGAGGAAGAAGAAGAAGTGTAAGCACAAGAAGCGAAAGAAGAAGATGAAAATGAAGAAGAACAATAAGTAGAAGTAGAAGAAGTGGTAGAAAGAGATAATAAGAGGAATAGGAGGAAGTAGTGGAATGAAACAAGATGAAGAAGAAAAATGGAAGAAGGAGAACGCGAGGAAGAGAAGAGGTGGCAGAAGGAGAAGAAAAGGAAGAAGAAGAAGTGGAAGAATGAGAAGAAAAGGAAGAAGTGCAAGTGGAAGAAGGAGAACAATAGGAAGAAGAAGAAGAAGTGGAAGAATGAGAAAAAGAGGAGGAAGTAGAAGCAATGGAAGGAAACGGGATGAAGAAGGAGCGGAATAAGGAGGAGAAGAAGAAGGGGAGGAAGAAGAAGTACTGTAGGCAGAAGAATGGCAAGAAAGAGAAAATAGGGAAGAAGAAGAAGAAGTGGATGTAGTAAAAGTGGAAGAACGTGAACAAGAGGACGAAGAGGAAGTTGAAGGAGTGGGGATGATGGACAAGAAGTGGAAGAAGGAGAAACAGAGGTAGAAATGCAAGTGGAAGCAGAAGAAGTAGAAAAAGAGGGTATGACGAAGGAAAGGAAGAAAAAGAAGGAGATGAAGAGGAAGAAAAGAAAGGAACGAAGAGGATGAAGAAGAAGTGGAAGAAAGAGAACAAGAGGAGGCAGGAGAAGTGGAAGAAAGATAAGAAGAGGAAGAAGAAGGAGAGTAACTAGAAGAAGTGGAAGAAGGAGAAGAAAAGGAAGAAGAAGAAGATGTGGAAAGTGAAGAAGTTGAAGAAGGTGAACAAGAGGAGGAAGAAGAAGTAGTGGAAGGAGGTGAGATGAAGAAGAAGAATTGGAACAAGAAGAAAAGGAGGAAGAGGAAGAAGCAGGGGAAGGGAAGGGACGAAGAAGCAGAAGAAGTGGAATCTGGAGGAGAAGAGGAAGAAGAAGAAGAAGTGTAGGCATAAGATTTGGGGGAAGGAGAAGAACAGGAAGAGCAACAATGGGAAGCCACAAAAGTGGGGCATGGAGAAAAAAAGGAAGGAGAAGACGGAAAGGAAAGAAGAAGAAGTTGTGGAAGGGGAAGAAATGGAAGAAGAGGAAGAACAAGAAGTTTAAGCAGAAGAAGCGGAAGAAGGAGACGAAAATGAAGAACAACAAGTAGAAGTAGAAGAAGTGGTAGAAGGAGAGAATAAGAGGAATAGGAGGAAGTAGTGGAATGAAACGAGATGAAGGAGATGAAGAGGAAGAAAAGAAAGGAAAGGAGAGGATGAAGAAGAAGTGGAAGAAAGAGAACAAGAGGAGGCAGGAGAAGTGGAAGAAAGATAAGAAGACGAAGAAGAAGGAGAGTAACTAGAAGAAGTGGAAGAAGGAGAAAAAAAGGAAGAAGAAGAAGATGTGGAATGTGAAGAAGGTGAACAATAGGAGGCAGAAGAAGTAGTGGAAGTAGGTGAGATGAAGAAAAAGAATTGGAACAAGGAGAAAAGGAGGAAAAGGAAGAAGGAGGGGAAGGGAAGGGAAGAAGAAGCAGAAGAAGTGGAAGCTGGAGGAGAAGAGGAAGAAGAAGAAGAAGTGTAAGCATAAGATTTTGGGGAAGGAGAAGAACAGGAAGAGCAACAATGGGAAGCAACAGAAGTGGGGGATGGAGAAAAAGAGGGAGGAGAAGACGGAAAGGAAAGAAGAAGGAGTTGTGGAAGGAGAAGAAATGGAAGAAGAGGAAGAAGAAGTGTAAGCACAAGAAGCGAAAGAAGAAGACGAAAATGAAGAAGAACAACAAGTAGAAGTAGAAGAAGTGGTCGCAAGGAGAGAATAAGAGGAATAGGAGGAAGTAGTGGAATGAAACGAGATGAAGGAGATGAAGAGGAAGAAAAGAAAGGAAAGGAGAGGATGAAGAAGAAGTGGAAGAAAGAGAACAAGAGGAGGCAAGAGAAGTAGATTCCTCTCCATCCCCCACTTCGGTTGCTTCCCATTGTTGCTCTTCCTCGTCTTCTCCTTCTTCCACTTCTTCTCCATCATCCCCACTCCTTCAACTACTTCTTCTTCTTCCTCTTGTTCACCTTCTTCAACTTCTACTACATCCACTTGTTCTTCTTCCACTTCTTCTTCTTCCTCCTCTTTTTCTCATTCTTCAACTTCTCCCTCTTCCTATTGTTCTCCTTCTCCCACTTGCACTTCTTCGTTTTTTTCTCGTTCTTCCGCTTCTTCTTCTTCCTTTTTTTTTCCTTTTGCCACCTCTCCTCCCTCCTCCCGTTCTCCTTCTTCCACTTCTTCTTCTTCTTCATCTCCTTTTATTCCACTACTTCCTCCTATTCCTCTTATTCTCTCCTTCTACCACTTCTACTTGTTGTTCTTCTTCATTTTCGTCTCTTTTTTCCGCTTCTCCTACTTACACTTCTTCTTCTTCTTCCTCTTTGTTCCACTCCTTCTTCATCCCCTTTGCTTCCATTGCTTCTTCTTCCTCCTCTTTTTCTCATTCTTCCACTTCTTCTTCTTCTTCCTCTTCTTCTCCTTCTGCCACCTCTTCTCCTCCTCCCATTCTCCTTGTTCCAATTCCTCTTCTTCATCTCACCTCCTTCCACTACTTCTTCTTCCTCCTCTTGTTCACCTTCTTCACTTTCCACATCTTCTTCTTCTTCCTTTTCTTTTCCTTCTTCCACTTCTTCTAGTTACTCTCCTTCTTCTTCCTCTTCTTATCATTCTTCCACTTCTCCTGCCTCCTTTTCTTTTCCTTCTTCCCACTTCTTCTTCATCCTCTCATTTCCTTTCTTTTCTTCCTCTTCATCTGCTTCTTTTTCTTCCTTTCCTTCGTCATATCCCTCTTTTTCTCCTTCTTCTGCTTCCACTTGCATTTCTACCTCTTGTTCTCCTTTTTCCACTTCTTCTCCATCATCCCCACTCCTTCAACTATTCTTCTTCTTCCTCTTATTCACCTTCTTCCACCTCTAATACATACTTGTTCTTCTTCTTCCCTCTCTTCTCCTTCTTGTCGTTCTTCTGCCTACACTACTTCTTCTTCCTCCCCTTCTTCTTCTACTCCTTGTTCCACTTCTTCTTCATCCCTTTTCCTTCCATTGCTTCTTCTTCCTCCTCTTTTTCTGATTGTTCCACTTCTTCCGCTTCTTCTGCTCACACTTCTTCTTCCTCCTTTTCTCTTTGTTCCAATTGTTCTTCTTCATCTCACCTCCTTCCACTACTTCTTCTTCCTCCTCTTCTTCACGTTCTTCACTTTCCACATCTTCTTCTTCTTCCTTTTCTTCTCCTTCTTCCACTTCTTCTAGTTAATCTCCTTCTTCTTCCTCTTTTTATCTTTCTTCCACTTCTCCTACCTCCTATTGTTCTCTTTCTTCCACTTCTTCTTCATCCTGTCCTTTCCTTTCTTTTCTTCCTCTTAATCTCCTTCTTCTTCTTCCGTTCCTTCGTCATATCCCTCTTTTTCTCCTTCTTCTGCTTCCACTTGCATTTCTACCTCTTGTTCTCCTTCATCCACTTCTTCTGCATAATTCCCACTCTTTCAACTACTTCTTCTTCTTCCTCTTATTCACATTCTTCCACCTCTACTACATCCACTTGTTCTTTTTCTTCCCTCTCTTCTCCTTCTTGCCCTTCTTCTGCCTACACTACTTCTTCTTCCTTCCCTTCTTCTTCTCCTCTTGTTCCACTTCTTCTTCATCGCCTTTCCTTCCATTGCCTCTTCTTCCTCCTCTTGTTCTCCTTCTTCCACTTCTTGTCCATCATCCCCAGTCCGTCAACTACTTCTTCTTCTTCCTCTTGTTCACCTTCTTCCACCTCTACTACATCCACTTCTTCGTCCTCTTCGCTCTCTTCTCCTTCTTGCCCTTTTTCTGCCTACACTACTTCTTCTTCCTCCCCTTCTTCTTCTCCTCCTTGTTCCACTTCGTCTTCATCCCCTTTCCTTCCATTGCTTCTTCTTCCTCCTCTTTTTCTCATTCTTCCACTTCTTCTTCTTCTTCCCATTGTTCTCCTTCTTCCACTTAAAGTTCTTCCTTTTCTTCTCATTCTTCCAGTTCTTGTTCTTCCTCTTCTTCTCCTTCTGCCACCTCTTCTCGCTACTCCCGTTCTCCTTCTTCCACTTCTTCTTCTTCATCTCCTTTCATTCCACTACTTCCTCCTATTCCTCTTATTCTCTCCTTCTACCACTTCTGCTACTTCTACTTTTTGTTCTTCTTCATTTTCGTCTCCTTCTTCCGCTTCTTCTTCTTACACTTCTTCTTCTTTCTCTTCTTCCATTTCTTCTCCTTCCACAAATTCTTCTTCTTTCCTTTCCGTCTTCTCCTTCCTCTTTTTCTCCATCCCCCACTTCTGTTTCCTCCCATTGTTGCTCTTCCTCTTCTTCTCCTTCCCCCAAATCTTATGCTTACACTTCTTCTTCTTCTTCCTCTTCTCCTCCAGATTCCATTTCTTCTGCTTCTTGTTCCCTTCCTTTCCCCTCCTTCTTCCTTTTCCTCCTTTTCTCCTTGTTCCAATTCTTCTTCTTCATCTCACCTCCTTCCACTACTTCTTCTTCCTCCTCTTGTTCACCTTCTTCAACTTCTTAACTTTCCACATCTTCGTCTTCTTCCCCTTTTTCTCCTCCTTCTTGCACTTCTGCTTCATCCCCTTTCCTTACATTGCTTCTTCTTCCTCTTTTTCTCATTCTTCCACATCTTCTTCTTCTTCCTCTTCTTCTCCTTCTGCCACCTCTTCTCCCTCCTCCCGTTCTCCTTCTTCCACTTCTTCTTCTTCATCTCCTTTCATTTCACTACTTCCTCCTATTCCTCTTATTCTCTCCTTCTACCACTTCTTCTAATTCTACTTTTTGTTCTTCTTCATTTTCGTCTCCTTCGTCTGCTTACACTTCTTCTCCTTGCACAACTTCTTCTTCTTTCCTTTCCGTCTTCTCCTTCCTCTTTTTCTCCATCCCCCACTTCTGTTGCTTCCCATTGTTGCTCTTCCTCTTCTCGTCCATCCACCAAATCTTATGCTTACACTTCTGCTTCTTCTTCCTCTTCTCCTCCAGATTCCACTTCTTCTGCTTCTTCTTCCCTTCCCTTCCCCTCGTTCTTCCTTTTTCTCCTTTTCTCCTTGTTCCAATTCTTCTTCTCTATCTCACCTCCTTCCACTACTTCTTCTTCCTCCTCTTGTTCACCTTCTTCACTTTCCACATCTTCTACTTATTCCTTTTCTTCTCCTTCTTCCACTTCTACTAGTTACTCTCCTTCTTCTTCCTCTTCTTATCTTTCTTCCACTTCTCCTGCGTCCTCTTGTTCTCTTTCTTCCACTTCCTCTTCATCTTCTCCTTTCCTTTCTTTTCTTCCTCTTCGTCTCCTTCTTTTCTTCCTTTCTTTCGTCATATCCCTCTTTTTCTCCTTCTTCTGCTTCCACTTGCATTTCTACCTCTTATTCTCCTTCTTCCACTTTTCCTGCGTCCTCTTGTTCTCTTTCTTCCACTTCTTCTACCCTCTCTTCTCCTTCTTACCCTTCTTCTGCCTACACTGCTTCTACTTCCTCCCCTTCTTCTTCTCCTCCTTGTTCCACTTCTTCTTCATCCCCTTTCCTTCCATTGCTTCTTCTTTCTCCTCTTTTTCTCATTCTTCCACTTGCACTTCTTCCTTTTCTTCTCGTTCTTCAACTTCTTCTTCTTCCACTTCTTCTTCTTCATCTCCTTTCATTCCACTACTTCCTCCTATTCCTCTTATTCTCTCCTTCTACCACTTCTTCTAATTCTACTTTTTGTTCTTCTTCATTTTCGTCTCCTTCGTCTGCTTACACTTCTTCTCCTTCCAGAACTTTTTCTTCTTTACTTTCCCTCTTCTCCTTCCTCTTTTTCTCCACCCCCCACTTTTGTTGGTTCCCATTGTTGCTCTTCCTTTTCTTCTCCTTCCCCCATATCTTATGCTTACAGTTCTTCTTCTTCTTCCTCTTCTCCTCTAGATTCCACTTCTTCTGCTTCTTTTTTCGTTCCCTTCCCCTCCTTCTTCCTTTTCCTCCTTTTCTCCTTGTTCCAATTCTTCTGCTTCATCTCACCTCCTTCCACTACTTCTTCTTCCTCCTCTCCTTCACCTTCTTCACTTTCCACATCTTCTTCTTCTTCCTTTTCTTCTCCTTCTTCCACTTCTTCCAATTACTCTCCTTCTTCTTCCTCTTCTTATCTTTCTTCCACTTCTCCTGCCTCCTCTTGTTCTCTTTCTACCACTTCTTCTTCATCCTCTCCTTTCCTTTCTTTTCTTCCTCTTCATCTCCTTCTTCTTCTTCCTTTCCTTCGTCATATCCCTCTTTTTCTCCTTCTTCTGCTTCCACTTGCATTTCTACCTCTTGTTCTCCTTCTTCCACTTCTTGTCCTTCATCCCCACTCCTTCAACTACTTCTTCTTCTTCCTCTTGTTCACCTTCTTCCACCTCTACTACATCCACTTCTTCTTCTTCATCCCTCTCTTCTCCTTCTTGCCCTTCTTCTGCCTACACTACTTCTTCTTCCTCCCCTTCTTCTTCTCCTTCATGTTCCACTTCTTTTTCATCCCTTTTCCTTCCATTGCTTCTTCTTCCTCCTTTTTTTCTCATTCTTCCACTTCTTCTTCTTCTTCCTATTCTTCTCCTTCTTCCACTTGCACTTCTTCCTTTTCTTCTCGTTCTTCCACTTCTTCTTCTTCCTCTTCTTCTCCTTCTGCCACCTCTTCTTCCTCTCACGTTCTCCTTCTTCCACTTCTTCTTCTTCATCTCGTTTCATTCCACTGCTTCCTCCTATTCCTCTTATTCTCTCCTTCTACCACTTCTGCTACTTCTACTTGTTGTTCTTCTTCATTTTCGTCTCCTTCTTCCGCTTCTTCTGCTTCTTCTGCTTACACTTCTTCTTCTTCTTCTTCTTCCATTTTTTCTCCTTCCACAACTTCTTCTTCTTTCCTTTTCGGCTTCTCCTTCCTCTTTTTCTCCGTCCCCCACTACTGTTGCTTCCCATTGTTACTCTTCCTCTTCTTCTCCTTCCCCCAAATCTTATGCTTACACTTTTTCTTCTTCTTCCTCTTCTCCTCTAGATTGCACTTCTTCAGCTTCTTCTTCCCTTCCCTTCCCTTCCCCTTCTTCTTCCTTTTCCTCCTTTTCTCCTTGTTCCAATTCATCTTCTTCATCTCACCTCCTTCCACTACTTCTTCTTCCCCCTCTTGTTCACCTTCTTCACTTTCCACATCTTCTTCTTCTTCCTTTTGTTCTCCTTCTTCCACTTCTTCTAGTTATTCTTCCTCTTCTTATCTTTCTTCCACTTCTCCTGCCTCCTTTTGTTCTCTTTCTTCCACTTCTTCTTCATCCTCTCCTTTCCTTTCTTTTCTTCCTCTTCATCTCCTTCTTCTTCTTCCTTTCCTTCGTCATATCCCACTTTTTCTCCTTCTTCTGCTTCCACTTGCATTTCTACCTCTTGTTCTCCTTCTTGCACTTTTCTCCATCATCCCCACTCCTTCAACTACCTCTTCTTCTTCCTCTTGTTCACCTTCTTCCACCTCTAATACATCCACTTGTTCTTCTTTTTCCCTCTCTTCTTGTTCTTGCCCTTCTTCTGCCTACACTACTTCTTCTTCCTCCCCTTCTTCTTCTCCTCCTTGTTCCACTTCTTCTTCATCCCCTTTCCTTCCATTCCTTCTTCTTCCTCCTTTTTTCTCATTCTTCCACTTCTTCTTCTTCTTCTTCCTATTGTTCTCTTTCTTCCCCTTGCACTGCTTCCTTTTCTTCTCGTTCTTCCACTTCTTTTTCTTCCTGTTCTTCTCCTTCTGCCACCTCTTCTCCCTCCCCCGGTCTCCTTCTTCCACTTCTTCTTCTTCATTTCCTTTCATTCCACTACTTCCTCCTATTCCTCTTATTCTCTACTTCTACCACTTCTTCTACTTGTTGTTCTTCTTCATTTTCGTCTCCTTCTACCACTTCTTCTACTTGTTGTTCTTCTACATCTTCATCTCCTTCTTCTTCTTCCTTTCCTTCGTCATATCCCTCTTTTTCACCTTTTTCTGCTTCTGCTTGCATTTCTACCTCTTGTTCTCCTTCTTCCACTTCTTCTCCATCATCCCCACTCCTTCAACTACTTCTTCTTGTTCACCTTCTTCCACCTCTACTACATCCACTTCTTCTTCTTCCCTCTCTTCTCCTTCTTGCCCTTCTTCTGCCCACACTGCTTCTTCTTCCTCCTCTTCTTCTTCTCCCCCTTGTTCCACTTCTTCTTCATCCCCTTTCCTTCAATTGCTTCTTCTTCCTCCTCTTTTTCTCATTCCTCCACTTCCCCCTCTACTACATCCTCCCGTTCTCCTTCTTCCACTTCTTCTTCTTCATCTCCTTTCATTCCATTACTTCCTCCTATTCCTCTTATTCTCTCCTGCTACCACTTCTTCTACTTTTACTTGTTGTTCTTCTTCATTTTCGTCTCCTTCTTCTGCTTCTTCTGCTTACACTTCTTCTTCTTCCTCTTCTTCCATTTCTCCTCCTTCCACAACTTCTTCTTCTTTGCTTTCCGTCTTCTCCTTCCTCTTTTTCTCCATCCCCCACTTCTGTTGCTTCCCATTGTCGCTCTTCCTATTCTTGTCCTTCCCCCAAATCTTATGCTTACACTTCTTCTTCTTCTTCCTCCTCTCCTCCAGATTCCACCTGTTCTGCTTCTTCTTCCCTTCCCTTCCCTTCCCCTCCTTCTTCCTTTTCCTCTTTTTGTCCTTTTTCCAATTCTTCTTCTTCATCTCACCTCCTTCAACTACTTCTTCTTCCTCCTCTTGTTCACCTTCTTCACTTTCCACATCTTCTTCATCTTCCTTTTCTTCTCCTTCTTCCACTTCTTCTGGTTACTCTCATTTCTTCTTCCTCTTCTTCTACTTCTGCCACCTCTTCTCCATGCTCCCGTTCTCCTCCTTCCACTTCTCCTTCTTCATCTCCTTTCATTCCACTACTTCCTCCGATTCCTCTTATTCTCTCCTTCTACCACTTCTTCTACTTCTACTTGTTGTTCTTCTTCATTTTCGTCTCCTTCTTCCGCTTCTTCTGCTTAGAATTCTTCTTTCTCTTCTTCCATTTCTTCTCCTTCCACAACGTCTTCTTCTTTCCTTTCCATCTTCTCCTTCCTCTTTTTCTCCATCCCCCACTTCTGTTGCTTCCCATTGTTGCTCTTCCTCTTCTTCTCCTTCCCCCAAATCCTACGCTTACACTTCTTCTTCTTCTTCCTCTTCTCCTCCAGATTGCACTTCTTCTACTTCTTCTTCCCTTCTCTTCCGTTTCTTCTTCCTTTTCTCCTTGTTCCAATTCTTCTTCTTCATCTCACCTCCTTCCACTACTTCTTCTTCCTCCTCTTTTTCACCTTCTTCAACTTCTTCACTTTCCACATCTTCTTCTTCTTCCTTTTCTTCTCCTTCTTCCACTTCTTCTAGTTACTCTCCTTCTTCTTCCTCTTCTTATCTTTCTTCCACTTCTCCTGTCTCCTCTTGTTCTCTTTCTTCCACTTCTTCTTCATCCTCTCCTTTTCTTCCTTTTCTTCCTCTTCATCTCCTTCTTCTTCTTCCTTTCCTTCGTCATATCCCTCTTTTTGTCCTTCTTCTGCTCCCACTTGCACTTCTACCTCTTGTTCTCCTTCTTCCACTTCTTCTCCATCATCCCCACTCCTTCAACTACTTCTTCTTCTTCCTCTTGTTCACCTTCTTCCACTTCTACTACATCCACTTTTTCTTCCTCTTCTCTCTCTTCTCCTGCTTGCCCTTCTTCTGCCTACACTACTTCTTCTTCCTCCCGTTCTTCTTCTCCTCCTTGTTCCACTTCTTGTTCATCCCCTTTCCTTCCATTGCTTCTTCTTCCTCCTCTTTTTCTCATTCTTCCATTTCTTCTTCTTCTTCCTATTGTTCGCCTTGTTCCACTTGCACTTCTTCCTTTTCTTCTCGTTCTTCCACTTCTACTTCTTCCTCTTCTTCTCCTTTTCTACCACCTCTTCTCCCCCCTCCCGTTCTACTTCTTCCACTTCTTCTTCTTCATCTCCTTTCATTCCACTACTTCCTCCTATTCCTCTTATTCTCTCCTTCTACCACTTCTTCTACTTCTACTTGTTGTTCTTCTTCATTTTCGTCTCCTTCTTTCGCTTCTTCTGCTTACACTTGTTTTCTTCCTCTTCTTCCATTTCTTCTCTGTCCACAACTTCTTCTTCTTTCATTTTCGTCCTCTCCTTCCTCTTTTTCTCCATCCCCCACTGCTGTTGCTTCCCATTGTTGCTCTTCCTCCTCTTCTCCTTCCCCCAAATCTTATGCTTACACTTCTTCTTGTTCTTCCTCTTCTCCTCTAGGTTCCACTTCTTCTGCTTCTTCTTACCTTCCCTTCCCTTCCCCTGTTTCTCCCTTTTCCTCCTTTTCTCCTTGTTCCAATTCTTCTCCTTCATCTCACCTCCTTCCACTACTTCTTCTTCCTGCTCTTGTTCACCTTCTTCAACTTCTTCACTTTCCACATTTTTCTTCTTCCTTTTCTTCTCCTTCTTCCACTTCTTCTAGTTAGTCTCCTTCTTCTTCCTCTTCTTATCTTTCTTCCACTTCTCCTGCCTCCTCTTGTTCTCTTTCTTCCACTTCTTCTTAATCCTCTCCTTTTCTTTCTTTTCTTCCTCTTCATCTCTTTCTTCTTCTTCCTTTGCTTCGTCATATCCCTCTTTTTCTCCTTCTTCTGCTTCCACTTGCACTTCTACCTCTTGTTCTCCTTCTTCCACTTCTTCTCCATCATCCCCACTCCTTCAACTACTTCTTCTTCTTTGTCTTGTTCACCTTCTTCCACCTCTACTACATCCACTTGTTCTTCTTCTTCCCTCTCTTCTCCTTCTTGCCCTTCTACTGCCTACTACCTCTTCTTCCTCCCCTTCTTGTTCTCCTCCTTGTTCCACTTCTTCTTCATCCCCTTTCCTTCCATTGCTTCTTCTTCCTCCTCTTTTTCTCATTCTTCCACTTCTTCTTCTTCTTCTTATTGTTCTCCTTCTTCCACTTGCACTTCTTCCTTTTCTTCTTCTTCTTCCACTTCTTCTTCTTCCTCTTCTTCTCCTTCTGCCACCTCTTCTCACTCCTCCCGTTCTCCTTCTTCCACCTTCTTCATCTTCTTTCATTCCACTACTTCCTCCTGTTCCTTTGATTCTCTCCTTCTACCACTTCTTCTACTTTTACTTGTTGTTCTTCTTCATTTTCGTCTCCTTCTTCCGCTTCTTTTGCTTACACTTGTTCTTCTTCCTCTTCTTCCATTTCTTCTCCTTCCACAACTTCTTCTTTCCTTTCTGTCTTCTCCTTCCTCTTTTTCTCCATCCCCCACTTCTATTGCTTCCCATTGTTGCTCTTCCACTTCTTCTCCTTCCCCCAAATCTTATGCTTACACTTCTTCTTCTTCTTCCTCTTCTCCTCCAGATTCCACTTCTTCTGCTTCTTCTTCCCTTCCCTTCCCCTCCTTCTTCCTTTTCCTCTTTTTCTCCTTGTTCCAATTCTTCTTCTTCATCTAACCTCCTTCCACTACTTCTTCTTCCTCCTCTTGTTCACGTTCTTCAACTTCTTGACTTTCCACATCTTCTTGTTCTTCCTTTTCTTCTCCTTCTTCCACTTCTTCTGGTTACCCTCCTTCTTCTTCCTCTTCTTATCTTTCTTCCACTTCTCCTGCCTCATCTTGTTCTCCTTCTTCCACTTCTTCTCCATCATCTCCTTTCCTTTCTTTTCTTCCTCTTCATCTCCTTCTTGTTCTTCCTTTCCTTTGTCATATCCCTCTTTTTCCTTCTTCTTCTGCTTCCACTTGCATTTCTACCTCTTGTTCTCCTTCTTCCACTTCTTCTCCATCATCCCCACTCCTTCAACTACTACTTCTTGTTCCTCTTGTTCACCTTCTTCCACTTCTACTACATCCACTTGTTCTTCTTCTTCCCTCTCTTCTCCTTCTTGCCCTTCTTCTGCCTACACTATTTCTTCTTCCTCCCCTTCTTCTTCTCCTCCATGTTCCACTTCTTCTTCATCCCCTTTCCTTCCAATGCTTCTTCTTCCTCCTCTATTTTTGATTCTTCCACTTCTTCTTCTTCTTCTTCCTATTGTTCTCCTTCTTCCACTTGCACTTCTTCCTTTTCTTCTCGTTCTTCCACTTCTTCTACTTCCACTTCTTCTCCTTCTGCCACCTCTTCTCCCTCCTCCCGTTCTCCTTCTTCCACTTCTTCTTCTTCATCTCCTTTCATTCCACTACTTCTACCACTTCTTCTACTTCTACTTGTTATTCTTCTTCATTTTTGTCTCCTTCTTCGCTTCTTCTGATTACACTTCTTCTTCTTCCATTTCTTCTCCTTCCATAAGTTCTTCTTTCCTTTCCGTCTTCCTTCCTTTTTTCTCCATCCCCCACTTCTGTTGCTTCCCATTGTTGCTCTTCCTCTTCCTCTCCTTCCCCCACATCTTATGCTTACACTTCTTCGTCTTCTTCCTCTTCTCCTCGAAATTCCACTTCTTCTGCTTCTTCTTCCCTTCCCTTCCCCTCCTTCTTCCTTTTCCTCTTTTTCTCCTTGTTCCAATTCTACTTCTTCATCTAACCTCCTTCCACTACTTCTTCTTCCTCCTCTTGTTCACGTTCTTCAACTTCTTGACTTTCCACATCTTCTTCTTCTTCCTTTTCTTCTCCTTCTTCCATTTCTTCTGGTTACCCTCCCTCTTCTTCCTCTTCTTGTCTTTCTTCCACTTCTCCTGCCTCATCTTGTTCTCTTTCTTCCACTTCTTCTCCATCCTCTCCTTTCCTTTCTTTTCTTCCTCTTCATCTCTTTCTTCTTCTTCCTTTCCTTTGTCATATCCCTTTCTTTCTCCTTCTTCTCCTCCTTGTTGCACTTGTTCTTTATCCCCATTCCATTGCTTCTTCTTCCTTCTCTTTTTCTCACTCTTCCACTTCTTCTTCTTCCTCTCGTTCTCCTTCTTCCACTTCTTCTTCTTCCTCTCGTTCTCCTTCTTGTTCTTCGTTTCCTTTGTTATATCCCTCTTTTTCTCCTTCTTCTGCTTCCACTTGCATTTCTACCTCTTGTTCTCGTTCTTCCACTTCTTCTCCATCATCCCCACTCCTTCAACTACTTCTTCATCTTCCTCTTGTTCACCTTCTTCCACTTCTACTATCCACTTGTTCTTCTTCTTCTTCCCTCTCTTCTCCTTCTTGCCCTTCTTTTGCCTACACTATTTCTTCTTCCTCCCCTTCTTCTTCTCCTCCTTGTTCCACTTCTTCTTCATCCTCTTTCCTTCAATTGCTTCTTCTTCCTCCTCTTTTTCTCATTTTTCCACTTCTTCTTCTTCCTCTTCTTCTCCTTCTGCCACCTCTTCTCCCTCCTCCCGTTCTCCTTCTTCCACTTCTTCTTCTTCATCTCCTTTCATTCCACTACTTCCTCCTATTCCTCTTATTGTCTCCTTTTACCACATTCTACTTGTTGTTCTTCTTCATTTTCGTCTCCTTCTTCCGCTTCTTTTGCTTACACTTGTTCTTCTTCCTATTCTTCCATTTCTTCTCCTTCCACAACTTCTTCTTCTTTCATTTTCGTCCTCTCCTTCCTCTTTTTCTCCATCCCCCACTGCTGTTGCTTCCCATTGTTGCTCTTCCTCCTCTTCTCCTTCCCCCAAATCTTATGCTTACACTTCTTCTTGTTCTTCCTCTTCTCCTCTAGGTTCCACTTCTTCTGCTTCTTCTTACCTTCCCTTCCCTTCCCCTGTTTCTCCCTTTTCCTCCTTTTCTCCTTGTTCCAATTCTTCTCCTTCATCTCACCTCCTTCCACTACTTCTTCTTCCTGCTCTTGTTCACCTTCTTCAACTTCTTCACTTTCCACATTTTTCTTCTTCCTTTTCTTCTCCTTCTTCCACTTCTTCTAGTTAGTCTCCTTCTTCTTCCTCTTCTTATCTTTCTTCCACTTCTCCTGCCTCCTCTTGTTCTCTTTCTTCCACTTCTTCTTAATCCTCTCCTTTTCTTTCTTTTCTTCCTCTTCATCTCTTTCTTCTTCTTCCTTTGCTTCGTCATATCCCTCTTTTTCTCCTTCTTCTGCTTCCACTTGCACTTCTACCTCTTGTTCTCCTTCTTCCACTTCTTCTCCATCATCCCCACTCCTTCAACTACTTCTTCTTCTTTGTCTTGTTCACCTTCTTCCACCTCTACTACATCCACTTGTTCTTCTTCTTCCCTCTCTTCTCCTTCTTGCCCTTCTACTGCCTACTACCTCTTCTTCCTCCCCTTCTTGTTCTCCTCCTTGTTCCACTTCTTCTTCATCCCCTTTCCTTCCATTGCTTCTTCTTCCTCCTCTTTTTCTCATTCTTCCACTTCTTCTTCTTCTTCTTATTGTTCTCCTTCTTCCACTTGCACTTCTTCCTTTTCTTCTTCTTCTTCCACTTCTTCTTCTTCCTCTTCTTCTCCTTCTGCCACCTCTTCTCACTCCTCCCGTTCTCCTTCTTCCACCTTCTTCATCTTCTTTCATTCCACTACTTCCTCCTGTTCCTCTGATTCTCTCCTTCTACCACTTCTTCTACTTTTACTTGTTGTTCTTCTTCATTTTCGTCTCCTTCTTCCGCTTCTTTTGCTTACACTTGTTCTTCTTCCTCTTCTTCCATTTCTTCTCCTTCCACAACTTCTTCTTTCCTTTCTGTCTTCTCCTTCCTCTTTTTCTCCATCCCCCACTTCTATTGCTTCCCATTGTTGCTCTTCCACTTCTTCTCCTTCCCCCAAATCTTATGCTTACACTTCTTCTTCTTCTTCCTCTTCTCCTCCAGATTCCACTTCTTCTGCTTCTTCTTCCCTTCCCTTCCCCTCCTTCTTCCTTTTCCTCTTTTTCTCCTTGTTCCAATTCTTCTTCTTCATCTAACCTCCTTCCACTACTTCTTCTTCCTCCTCTTGTTCACGTTCTTCAACTTCTTGACTTTCCACATCTTCTTGTTCTTCCTTTTCTTCTCCTTCTTCCACTTCTTCTGGTTACCCTCCTTCTTCTTCCTCTTCTTATCTTTCTTCCACTTCTCCTGCCTCATCTTGTTCTCCTTCTTCCACTTCTTCTCCATCATCTCCTTTCCTTTCTTTTCTTCCTCTTCATCTCCTTCTTGTTCTTCCTTTCCTTTGTCATATCCCTCTTTTTCCTTCTTCTTCTGCTTCCACTTGCATTTCTACCTCTTGTTCTCCTTCTTCCACTTCTTCTCCATCATCCCCACTCCTTCAACTACTACTTCTTGTTCCTCTTGTTCACCTTCTTCCACTTCTACTACATCCACTTGTTCTTCTTCTTCCCTCTCTTCTCCTTCTTGCCCTTCTTCTGCCTACACTATTTCTTCTTCCTCCCCTTCTTCTTCTCCTCCATGTTCCACTTCTTCTTCATCCCCTTTCCTTCCAATGCTTCTTCTTCCTCCTCTATTTTTGATTCTTCCACTTCTTCTTCTTCTTCTTCCTATTGTTCTCCTTCTTCCACTTGCACTTCTTCCTTTTCTTCTCGTTCTTCCACTTCTTCTACTTCCACTTCTTCTCCTTCTGCCACCTCTTCTCCCTCCTCCCGTTCTCCTTCTTCCACTTCTTCTTCTTCATCTCCTTTCATTCCACTACTTCTACCACTTCTTCTACTTCTACTTGTTATTCTTCTTCATTTTTGTCTCCTTCTTCGCTTCTTCTGATTACACTTCTTCTTCTTCCATTTCTTCTCCTTCCATAAGTTCTTCTTTCCTTTCCGTCTTCCTTCCTTTTTTCTCCATCCCCCACTTCTGTTGCTTCCCATTGTTGCTCTTCCTCTTCCTCTCCTTCCCCCACATCTTATGCTTACACTTCTTCGTCTTCTTCCTCTTCTCCTCGAAATTCCACTTCTTCTGCTTCTTCTTCCCTTCCCTTCCCCTCCTTCTTCCTTTTCCTCTTTTTCTCCTTGTTCCAATTCTACTTCTTCATCTAACCTCCTTCCACTACTTCTTCTTCCTCGTCTTGTTCACGTTCTTCAACTTCTTGACTTTCCACATCTTCTTCTTCTTCCTTTTCTTCTCCTTCTTCCATTTCTTCTGGTTACCCTCCCTCTTCTTCCTCTTCTTGTCTTTCTTCCACTTCTCCTGCCTCATCTTGTTCTCTTTCTTCCACTTCTTCTCCATCCTCTCCTTTCCTTTCTTTTCTTCCTCTTCATCTCTTTCTTCTTCTTCCTTTCCTTTGTCATATCCCTTTCTTTCTCCTTCTTCTCCTCCTTGTTGCACTTGTTCTTTATCCCCATTCCATTGCTTCTTCTTCCTTCTCTTTTTCTCACTCTTCCACTTCTTCTTCTTCCTCTCGTTCTCCTTCTTCCACTTCTTCTTCTTCCTCTCGTTCTCCTTCTTGTTCTTCGTTTCCTTTGTTATATCCCTCTTTTTCTCCTTCTTCTGCTTCCACTTGCATTTCTACCTCTTGTTCTCGTTCTTCCACTTCTTCTCCATCATCCCCACTCCTTCAACTACTTCTTCATCTTCCTCTTGTTCACCTTCTTCCACTTCTACTATCCACTTGTTCTTCTTCTTCTTCCCTCTCTTCTCCTTCTTGCCCTTCTTTTGCCTACACTATTTCTTCTTCCTCCCCTTCTTCTTCTCCTCCTTGTTCCACTTCTTCTTCATCCTCTTTCCTTCAATTGCTTCTTCTTCCTCCTCTTTTTCTCATTTTTCCACTTCTTCTTCTTCCTCTTCTTCTCCTTCTGCCACCTCTTCTCCCTCCTCCCGTTCTCCTTCTTCCACTTCTTCTTCTTCATCTCCTTTCATTCCACTACTTCCTCCTATTCCTCTTATTGTCTCCTTTTACCACTTCTTCTACTTCTACTTGTTGTTCTTCTTCATTTTCGTCTCCTTCTTCCGCTTCTTTTGCTTACACTTGTTCTTCTTCCTATTCTTCCATTTCTTCTCCTTCCACAACTTCTTCTTCTTTCCTTTCCGTCGTCTCCTTCCTCTTTTGCTCCATCTCCCACTTCTGTTGCTTCCCATTGTTGCTCTTCCTCTTCTTCTCCTTCCCCCGAATCTTATGCTTACAGTTCTTCTTCTTCTTCCTCTTCTCCTCCAGATTTCACTTCTTCAGCTTCTTCTTCCCTTCCTTTCCCCTGCTTATTGCTGTTCCTCCTTTTCTCCTTGTTTCAATTCTTCTTCTTCATCTCACCTCCTTCCACTACTTCTTCTTCCTCCTCTTGTTCACCTTCTTCACAATCCACATCTTCTTCTTCTTCCTTTTCTTGTCCTTCTTCAACTTCTTCTAGTTACTCTCCTTCTTCTTCCTCTTCTTATCTTTCTTCCACTTCTCCTGCCTCCTCTTGTTGTCTTTCTTCAACTTCTTCTTCATCCTCTCCTTTCCTTTCTTTTCTTCCTCTTCATCTCCTTCTTCTTCTTCCTTTTCTTCGTCATATCCCTCTTTTTCTCCTTCTTCTGCTTCCACTTGCATTTCTACCTCTTGTTCTCCTTCTTCCACTTCTTCTCCATCATCCCCACTAATTCAACTACTTCTTCTTCTTCCTCTTGTTCACCTTCTTCTACTTCTACTACATCCACTTGTTCTTCTTCTTCCCTCTCTTCTCCTTCTTGCCCTTCTTCTGCCTAGACTACTTCTTCTTCGTCCCCTTCTTCTTCTCCTCCTTGTTCCACTTCTTCTTCATCCCCTTTCCTTCCATTACTTCTTCTTCCTCCTCTTTTTCTCATTCTTCCAATTCTTCTTCTTCTTCCGATTATTCTCCTTCTTCCACTTGCACTTCTTCCTTTTCTTCTCGTTCTTCCACTTCTTCTACTTCCTCTTCTTCTCCTTCTACCACTTCTTCTCCCTCCTCCCGTTCTCCTTCTTCCACTTCTTCTTCTTCATCTCCTTTCATTCCACTACTTCTACCACTTCTTCTACTTCTACTTGTTGTTCTTCTTCATTTTCGTCTCCTTCTTCCGCTTTTTTTGCTTACACTTCTTCTTCTTCCATTTCTTCTCCTTCCACAACTTCTTCTTTCCTTCTGTCTTCCTTCCTCTTTTTCTCCATCCCCCACTTCTGTTGCTTCCCATTGTTGCTCTTTCTCTTCCTCTCCTTCCCCCAAATCTTATGCTTACACTTCTTCTTCTTCTTCCTATTCTCCTCCAAATTCCAGTTCTTCTGCTTCTTCTTCCCTTCCCTTCCCCTCCCTTTCTTCTTCCTTTTCCTCCTTTTCTCCTTGTTCCAATTCTTCTTCTTCATCTCACCTCCTTCCACTACTTCTTCTTCCTCCTCTTGTTCACCTTCTTCAACCTCTTCACTTTCCACATTTTCTTCTTCTTCCTTTTCTTCTCCTTCTTCCACTTCTTCTAGTTACTCTCCTTCTTCTTCCTCTTCTTATCTTTCTTCCACTTCTCCTGCCACCTCTTGTTCTCTTTCTTCCACTTCTTCTTCATCCTCTCCTTTCCTTCCTTTTCTTCCTCTTCATCTCCTTCTTCTTCTTCCTTTCCTTTGTCATATCCCTCTTTTTCTCCTTCTTCTGCTTCCACTTGCATTTCTACCTCTTGTTCTCCTTCTTCCACTTCTTCTCCATCATCCCCACTCCTTCAACTACTTCTTCTTCTTCCTCTTGTTCACCTTCTTCCACTTCTACTACATCCACTTGTTCTTCTTCTTCCCTCCTCCTTTTTGCCCTTCCTCTGCCTACACTACTTCTTGTTCCTCCCCTTCTTCTTCTCCTCCTTGTTCCACTTCTTCTTCATCCCCTTTCCTTCCATTGCTTCTTCTTCCTCCTCTATTTCTGATTCTTCCACTTCTTCTTCTTCTTCTTCCTATTGTTCTCCTTCTTCACTTGCACTTCTTCCTTTTCTTCTCGTTCTTCCACTTCTTCTACTTCCACTTCTTCTCCTTCTGCCACCTCTTCTCCCTCCTCCCGTTCTCCTTCTTCCACTTCTTCTTCTTCATCTCCTTTCATTCCACTACTTCTACCACTTCTTCTACTTCTACTTGTTATTCTTCTTCATTTTCGTCTCCTTCTTCGCTTCTTCTGATTACACTTCTTCTTCTTCCATTTCTTCTCCTTCCATAAGTTCTTCTTTCCTTTCCGTCTTCCTTCCTTTTTTCTCCATCCCCCACTTCTGTTGCTTCCCATTGTTGCTCTTCCTCTTCCTCTCCTTCCCCCACATCTTATGCTTACACTTCTTCGTCTTCTTCCTCTTCTCCTCCAAATTCCACTTCTTCTGCTTCTTCTTCCCTTCCCTTCCCCTTCTTCTTCGTTTTCCTCCTTTTCTCCTTGTTCCAATTCATCTTCTTCATCTCACCTCTTAACTGATATGAATCCGCTGTCAGTTTAGGATTCTGAAAGGACCCTAGGAATTTAGCTTGCCGCGTTAAGAAAATTAATCAACATGGAATGCAAACAATTGCAAAAAAAATAAACTGAATAGAATTACTATCAAACTTTTAGACACAGAATGGAAATTAAAAGTTTTTGAAATTCAACAATTAAACGAGTTTTTGAATAGTGTAGCACTTTCCTGTTATAGAGTTTGCTGGCCAGAATTGAGTATGAATGGAAAAGACAGAAAATGGAATTGGAATTGATAGACTCCACACTTCCAAGGATGGAAGATATGTCTACGAGATTGCACACACAAAGGGGTGAATTACCTTTGATAAATCTCAAAAGATTTTGGATTGTCAAGAATCCAAAGGAGAGAAAACCTCAACTAGTTTTTTTTATTCCCAAAATATCCTCCCTTACATCTCAGTCTTGCCCAAATTTATATGGCTAATAAACTCAGCTTGTGTAGGTTTAGTGGCTTTCTAAATTCAGCTGAAGTTACAAAATAATAAAAACTAATAATGGGCAGCTTAATAACAAAGTGTAACTGCCAAAGTAAATTAAACACGTATACTAATTATAATTGATAACCTAGGTGGCTGCAACTTTAATTAGACAATTCTGGTTGCCCACCATTAACTAAGTAAACTCTAAGAAAATGAGTTTAATTTATTTCAAACTTCTCTTCCATTAAGGTCAAGTATTGCTCTCTTCAGTCCTGAGACAATTAACAATTTTAAACTTTATTTCTTCAATGTTTGGCTCTTTTTGCAAAAGGGCTGCCAATACTTGTTGAATAGCTTCCTTAGCTCTTCTTGTCCTTGCCCTTGTCATAGGTCCTCCAAGTCCTTCAAGCTTGATGTCCTCATCACTCCCCCCATCTTGAAGAGGATTTGTCCCCAAATCAATAGCATCTTCATCTGGGAATTGGATGCCTATACTTGATGGTGATGTTGTTTATGGCTCTACAATCAGGACACATCCTCCATGAGCCATCTTTCTTTGGCACCAAAATCATAGGTACAGCACACGGGCTCATGCTATCTCTCACCCAACCGTTGCTCATGAGTTCAGCCACTTGCCTTTCAATCTCCTTAGTTTCTTGTGGGTTGCTCCTATATGCTGGCCGATTGGGTAATGATGCTCCTGGAATGAGATCAATGTGATGCTCAATTCCCCTCAAAGGTGGCAATCCACTAGGTACACTCTCTGGAAAAACATCTTGGAAATTCTGCAAAAGAGCTTTAACACAAGAAGGCAATTCAAAATTTTCAAATTGGTTAGCATGCAAAAACTGACTCGTACAATACAACAAATATAGGGGTTGTCTTGCACAAAGCAGCCTCTTAACTTCCTCTTTTTTTGCTAAACAAGTGTGTTTTTCCTCAAGTGTTTCAATATCTTTCTTTTCTTTATTTTTCCTCTCAAGTATTTCGCTCTTCCTCTCAAGTGTTTCACTCTTTCTTTCATTTGCTAACTTTTCTCTCATTTTGATTTGATCCTCACACACCTCTTTAGGAGACAAAGGCTTGAGAACCAACTTTTTATCCTGATACATGAAAGAAAATTTGTTAGTGAAGCCGTCATGAATGGCTTTGGTATCATACTGCCACGGCCTTCCCAAAAGGATATGGCTGGCCTCCATGGGAACCACATCACATATGACTTTATCTTGATATTTTCCAATGGAGAACGAAACTATTGCTTGTTGTTTCACTTGAACTTCTTCTCCTTCACTAAGCCATTGAAGTTTATATGGTCTAGGATGTGGTGTAGTGTCTATGTTCATCTTTGACACTAATCTTGAACTCACCACATTGGTACAACTCCCTCCATCAATAATTACCAAACAAACATTACCATTGACTGAACATCTTGTGTGAAAGATGTTCTCCCTTTGAGATGCATCCTCGGCCTTGACTTGACTTCCAAGCATCCTCCTAATCATATACAACTCTCCTTCATTAGCCTTCAATTCTCCATCACTCTCCTCTTCTTCTCCACCACTAGCTTCTGATTGGCTTGTGTATTCCCCATTATCTTTGAGAAGAACAATCTTCTTTGTGGGACACTCATAGGCATAATGACCCATGCCCAAGCACTTGAAACACTTCACTTCTCTAGTCTTTTTAGGAGGATGTTCAGGTTGCTTTTGAGGTGCTTTTCCATGGTTAGAAAGTGATGCATTGCTTGAGTAGGCAGCACCCTCTTTCTTAACTCTATCCTTCCAATTTGAAGCATTATACCCGGTAGAACTTCTTCTTGTTGTAATCTTTCGTTTTATTTGCTGTTCAACTTGAATAGCCTTATGTAAAAGGTCCTCCATCTCCATAAACTCCTGCAACTCAACAACATCTCTAATGTCATGATTTAAACCATTAAGGAAGCGAGCCATAGTTAGCTCAAGATCTTCTTCAATTTGGGCTTGGATGATTAGCATCTCCATCTCCTTATAATACTCCTCCACTCCCTTGCTTCCTTGAGACAATTTCTGAAGTTTTAATTTTATATCCCTATGGAAGCTAGAAGGTATATACCGCCTCCTCATGATCCTCTTCATTTCAGCCCAAGTGTCTACCCTAGGCTCCTCATATCTAATCCTCTCCCTTTGCAACTTATTCCACCAAATGAGTGCATAATCAGAAAATTCAGCAGCTGCAAGTCTCACCGTTTGCTCCTCACTATAATTGTTGCAAGAGAACACATGCTCAATTTTTAACTCCCACTCCAAGTATGCATCAGGATCACTCCTACCCTTGAAAGGAGGCACATTCAACTTCACTCCTTCTATTCTTCCTTCATTTCTATTTGGCCTTCCTCTTCCTCCTGCTGGTGGGGTCCTATTCTCCAATTGGTCCAACCTCTCATGGAATTCATCTTGTTGTTGCTTCATCAATCTCTCTAAATGCTGAGATAATGCAGCAATTTGAAGCTGAAGATCATTGTTATTATTTCTTTCTGCCATGATAAACAAACAGGTCAAATGTCACAAGAAAAAGTATGTATGTGGTGTTTGAAAATGTTCTCACCCACTCAAGTGTTTGCGCTAAAAATAAATTGGCTTTTACTATAATGAAACTCTCTTGCCTTTTTCCTCTTTATTCGTCCTTAAGTTCTTAACAAACCAAAAGAGAAAAACTCAAAGACAAACACCAACCTGTGTGCAGGCAAATAAGACACAAGAAAACTAACAAAAATGACTAAAATTAAACCCAACGAAAGCAACAAATACTAGGACAACAACTGAATTATTTTTTTTAACACCAACAACACAGAGGAAATTTGTCTCAAAATGAAAACAAAAGGAAGTACGAAAAGAAATGGACAAAAACTGGGCACACAAAAACAAAGGTACAAACAGCCACAACCAGAATTTTGAGTAGAAAATTGTGCATCCAATTTTAACAGGTAAAGACACAAACAGAGGATAAAATTTTGGCTTAAAATGAAACTAATAGGTGCAGCAAAATTCAGAATTGTATACTAACAAGGTGCAGTATTTTCTTCCTCAATTCAAACACAATATTACCTTAAGAATGAGCTTAAAATTATTCTAATAACATGAACCATTCAGCCCAATTTTTTTTTTTAACTCAATTTTTTTTGCATGCTTTCTTTCACTTCTATTTTTTTTTTTTTTAAATTCAGAATTGTTTTAAGGACCTAACTTTTGCAATGGTTCAGTCAAAGAAATAACAATAAGGTAATATTATGATATGATGAAAATTAAGGACAGAAATTACCCAGAACAACAGCCTTGCAATTCCTAGAAACCGGAGCTCTGATACCAAATGATATGAATCCGCTGTCAGTTTAGGATTCTGAAAGGACCCTAGGAATTTAGCTTGCCGCGTTAACAAAATTAATCAACATGGAATGCAAACAATTGCAAAAAAAATAAACTGAATAGAATTACTATAAAAAAAGACACAGAATGGAAATTAAAAGTTTTTGAAATTCAACAATTAAACGAGTTTTTGAATAGTGTAGCACTTTCTTGTTATAGAGCTTGCTGGCCAGAATTGAGTATGAATGGAAAAGATAGAAAATGGAATTGGAATTGATAGACTCCACACTTCCAAGGATGGAAGATATGTCTACGAGATTGCACACACAAAGGGGTGAATTACCTTTGATAAATCTCAAAAGATTTTGGATTGTCAAGAACCCAAAGGAGAGAAAACCTCAACTAGTTTGTTTTATTCCCAAACTATTCTCCCTTACATCTCAGTCTTCTTCCACTTCTTCTACTTCCTCTTCTTCTCCTTCTGCCACCTCTTCTCCCTCCTCCCGTTCTCCTTCTTCCACTTCTTCTTCTTCATCTCCTTTCATTCCACTACTTCTACCACTTCTTCTACTTCTACTTCTTCTTCCTCCTCTTGTTCACCTTCTTCAACCTCTTCACTTTCCACATTTTCTTCTTCTTCCTTTTCTTCTCCTTCTTCCACTTCTTCTAGTTACTCTCCTTCTTCTTCCTCTTCTTATCTTTCTTCCACTTCTCCTGCCTCCTCTTATTCTCTTTCTTCCACTTCTTCTTCATCCTCTCCTTTCCTTCCTTTTCTTCCTCTTCATCTCCTTCTTCTTCTTCCTTTCCTTCGTCATATCCCTCTTTTTCTCCTTCTTCTGCTTCCACTTGCATTTCTACCTCTTGTTCTCCTTCTTCCACTTCTTCTCCATCATCCCCATTCCTTCAACTACTTCTTCTTCTTCCTCTTCTTCACCTTCTTCCACTTCTACTACATCCACTTGTTCTTCTTCTTCCCTCTCTTCTCCTTTTTGCCCTTCTTCTTCTCCTCCTTGTTCCACTTCTTCTTCATCCCCTTTCCTTCCATTGCTTCTTCTTCCTCCTCTTTTTCTGATTCTTCCACTTGCACTTCTTCCTTTTCTTCTTGTTCTTCCACTTCTTCTACTTCCTCTTCTTCTCCTTCTGCCACCTCTTCTCCCTCCTCCCGTTCTCCTTCTTCCACTTCTTCTTCTTCATCTCCTTTCATTCCACTACTTCTACCACTTCTTCTACTTCTACTTGTTGTTCTTCTTCATTTTCGTCTCCTTCTTCCGCTTCTTCTGCTTACACTTCTTCCTCTTCCATTTCTTCTCCTTCCACAACTTCTTCTTTCCTTTCCGTCTTCCTTCCTCTTTTTCTCCATCCCCCACTTCTGTTGCTTCCCATTGTTGCTCTTCCTCTTCCTGTCCTTCCCGCAAATCTTATGCTTACACTTATTCTTCTTCTTCCTCTTCTCCTCCAAATTCCACTTCTTCTGCTTCTTCTTCCCTTCCCTTCCTCTTCTTCTTCCTTTTCCTCCTTTTCTCCTTGTTCCACTTCTTCTTCTTCATCTCACTTCCTTCCACTACTTCTTCTTCCTCCTCTTGTTCACCTTCTTCAGTTTCCACATCTTCTTCTTCTTCCTTTTCTTCTCCTTCTTCCACTTCTTCTAGTTAGTCTCATTCTTCTTCCTCTTCTTATCTTTCTTCCACTTCTCCCGCCTCCTCTTGTTCTCTTTCTTCCACTTCTTCTTCATCCTCTCCTTTCCTTTCTTTTCTTCCTCTTCATCTCCTTCTTCTTCTTCCTTTGCTTCGTCATATCCCTCTCTTCTCCTTCTTGCCCTTCTTCTGCCTACACTACTTCTTCTTCCTCCCCTTCTTCTTTTCCTCCTCGTTCCACTTCTTCTTCATCCCCTTTCCTTCCATTGCTTCTTCTTCCTCCTCTTTTTCTCATTCTTCCACTTCTTCTTCTTCTTCCTATTGTTCTCCTTCTTCCACTTGCACTTCTTCCTTTTCTTCTCGTTCTTCCACTTCTTCTTCTTCCTCTTTTCTCTTCTGCCACCTCTTCTCCCTCCTGCCGTTCTCCTTCTTGCACTTCTTTTTCTTCATCTCCTTTCATTCCACTACTTCTACCACTTCTTCTACTTCTACTTGTTGTTCTTCTTCATTTTCGTCTCCTTCTTCCACTTCTTCTGCTTACACTTCTTTTCCTTCCACAACTTCTTCTTCTTTCCTTTCCGTCTTCTCCTTCCTCTTTTTCTCCATCCCCCACTTCTGTTGCTTCCCATTGTTGCTCTTCCTCTTCTTCTCCTTCCGCCAAATATTATGCTTACACTTCTTCTTCTTCTTCCTCTTCTCCTCCAGATTCCACTTCTTGTGCTTCTTCTTCCCTTCCCTTCCCCTCCTTCTTCCTTTTCCTCCTTTTCTCCTTGTTCCAATTCTTCTTCTTCATCTCACCTCCTTCCACTACTTCTTCTTCCTCCTCTTCTTCACCTTCTTCAGTTTCCACATCTTCTTCTTCTTCCTTTTCTTCTCCTTCTTCCACTTCTTCTAGTTAGTCTCATTCTTCTTCCTCTTCTTATCTTTCTTCCACTTCTCCCGCCTCCTCTTGTTCTCTTTCTTCCACTTCTTCTTCATCCTTTCCTTTCCTTTCTTTTCTTCCTCTCCATCTCTTTCTTCTTCTTCCTTTCCTTCGTAATATCCCTCTTTTTCTCGTTCTTCTGCTTCCACTTGGATTTCTACCTCTTGTTCTCCTTCTTCCACTTCTTCGCCATCATCCCCACAACTTCAACTACTTCTTCTTCTTCCTCTTGTTCACCTTCTTCCACCTCTACTACATCCACTTGTTCTTCTTCTTCCCCCTTTTCTCCTTCTTGCCCTTCTTCTGCCTACACTACTTCTATTTCCTCCCCTTCTTCTTCTCCTCCTTGTTCCACTTCTTCTTCATCCCCTTTCCTTCCATTGCTTCTTCTTCCTCCTCTTTTCTCATTATTCCACTTCTTCTTCTTCTTGATATTGTTCTCCTTCTTCCACTTGCACTTCTTCCTTTTCTTCTCGTTCTTCCACTTCTTCTTCTTGATCTCCTTTCATTCCAGTGCTTCCTCCTATTCCTTTTATTCTCTCCTTCTACCACTTCTTCTACTTCTACTTGTTGTTCTTCTTCATTTTCGTCTCCTTCTTCTGCTTACACTTCTTCTTCCTCCTCTTCTTCCATTTCTTCTCCTTCCACAACTTCTTCTTCTTTCCTTTCCGTCTTCTCCTTCCTCTTTTTCTCCATCCCCCACTTCTGTTGCTTCCCATTGTTGCTCTTCCTCTTCTTCTCCTTCCCCCAAATCTTATGCTTACACTTCTTCTTCTTCTTCTTCTTCTCCTCTAGATTTCACTTTTTCTGCTTCTTCTTCCCATTGTTCCAATTCTTCTTGTTCATCTCACCTCCTTATACTACTTCTTCTTGCTCCTCTTGTTCACCTTCTTCATTTTCCACATCTTCTTCTTCTTCCTTTTCTTCTCCTTCCTCCACTTCTTCTAGTTACTCTCCTTCTTCTTCGTCTTCTTATCTTTCTTCCACTTCTCCTACCTCCTCTTGTTCTCTTTCTTCCACTTCTCCTGCCTCCTCTTGTTCTCTTTCTTCAACTTCTTCTTCATTCTTTCCTTTCCTTTCTTTTCTTCCTCTCCATCTCCTTCTTCTTCTTCCTTTCCTTCGCAATATCCCTCTTTTTCTCCTTCTTCTGCTTCCACTTGGATTTCTACCTCTCGTTCTCCTTCTTCCACATCTTCTCCATCATCCCCACTCCTTCAACTACCTCTTCTTCTTCCTATTGTTCATCTTCTTCCACCTCTACTACATCCACTTTTTCTTCTTCTTCCCTCTCTTCTCCTTCTTGCCCTTCTTCTGCTTACACTACTTCTTCTTCCTCCCCTTCTTCTTCTCCTCCTTGTTCCACTTCTTCTTCATCCCCTTTACTTCCATTGCTTCTGCTTCCTCCTTTTTTTCACATTCTTCCACTTCTTCTTCTTCTTCCTATTCTTCTCCTTCTTCCACTTGCACTTCTTCCTTTTCTTCTCGTTCGTCCACTTCTTCTTCTTCCTCTTCTTCTTCTTCCACTTCCTCTTCTTCTCCTTCTGCCACCTCTCCTACCTCCTCCCGTTCTCCTTCTTCCACTTCTTCTTCTTCATCTCCTTTCATTCCACTACTTCCTCCTATTCCTCTTATTCTCTACTTCTACCACTTCTTCTACTTCTACTTGTTGTTCTTCTTCATTTTCGTCTCCTTCTTCCGCTTCTTCTGCTTACAATTCCTCTTCTTCCATTTCTTGTCCTTCCACAACTTCTTCTTCTTTCCTTTCCGTCTTCTCCTTCCTCTTTTTCTCCATCCCCCACTTCTGTTGCTTCCCATTATTGCTCTTCCGCTTCTTCTCCTTCCCCTAAATCTTATGATTACACTTCTTTTTCTTCTTCCTCTTCTCCTCTAGATTCCACTTCTTCTGCTTCTTCTTCCCTTCCCTTCCCCTCTTTCTTCCTTTTCCTCCTTTTCTCCTTGTTCCAATTCTTCTTCTTCATCTCACCTCCTTCCACTATTTCTTCTTCCTCCTCTTGTTCACCTTCTTCACTTTCCACATCTTGTTCGTCTTTCTTTTCTTCTCCTTCTTCCACTTCTTCTAGTTACTCCCCTTCTTCTTCCTCTTCTTATCATTCTTCCACTTCTCCTGCCTCCTCTTGTTCTCTTACTTTCACTTCTTCTTCATCCTCTCCTTTCCTTTCTTTTCTTCTTCTTCATCTCCTTCTTCTTCTTCGTTTCCTTCGTCATATCCCTCTTTTTCTCCTTCTTCTGCTTCCACTTGCATTTCTATCTCTTGTTCTCCTTCTTTTTCTTACACTTCTTCACCTTCCACAACTTCTTCTTCTTTCCTTTCCGTCTTCTCCTTCCTCTTTTTCTCCATCCCCCACTTCTGTTGCTTCCCATTGTTGCTTTTCCTCTTTTTCTCCTTCCCCCAAATCTTATGCTTACACTTCTTCTTCTTCTTCCTCTTCTCCTCCAAATTCCACTTCTTCTGCTTCTTCTTCCCTTCCCTTCCCCTCCTTCTTCCTTTTCCTTGTTCCAATTCTTCTTTTTTATCTAACCTCCTTCCACTACTTCTTCTTCCTCCTCTTGTTCACCTTCTTCACTTTCCACATCTTCTTCTTCTTCCTTTTCTTCTCCTTCCTCCACCTCTTCTAGTTACTCTCGTTGTTCTTCCTCTTCTTATCTTTCTTGCACTTCTCCCGCCTCCTTTTGTTCTCTTTCTTCCACTTCTTCTTCATCCTCTCCTTTCCTTTCTTTTCTTCCTCTTCATCTCCTTCTTCTTCTTCCTTTCCTTCGTCATATCCCTCTTTTTCTCCTTCTTCTGCTTCCACTTGCATTTGTACCTCTTGTTCTCCTGCTTCCACTTCTTCTCCATCATCCCCACTCCTTCAACTACTTCTTCTTCTTCCTCTTGTTCACCTTCTTCCACTTCTACTACATCCACTTCTTCTTCTTCTTCCCTCTCTTCTTCTTCTTGCCCTTCTTCTGCCTACACTACTTTTTCTTCCTCCCCTTCTTCATCTCCTCCTTGTTCCACTTCTTCTTCATCCCTTTTCTTTCCATTGCTTCTTCTTCCTCCTCTTTTTCTAATTCTTCTACTTCTTGTTCTTCTTCCTATTGTTCTCCTTCTTCCACTTCCACTTCTTCCTTTTCTTCTCGTTCTTCCACTTTTTCTCCATCCCCTACTTTGTGTTGCTTCCCATTGATGCTCTTCCTCCTCTTCTCCTTCCCCCAAATCTTATGCTTACACTTCTTCTTCGTCTTCCTCTTCTCCTCCAGATTCCACCTCTTCTGCTTCTTCTTCCCTTCCCTGCCCTTCCCTCCTTCTTCCTTTTCCTCCTTTTCTCCTTGTTCCAATTCTTCTTCTTCATCTCACCTCCTTCCACTACTTCTTCTTCATCTCACCTTCTTCTTCTTTACTTTCCACATCTTCTTCTTCTTCCGTTTCTTCTCCATCATCCCCACTCCTTCAACTACTTCTTCTTCTTACTTTTGTTCACCTTCTTCCACCTCCAATACACCCACTTGTTCCTCTTCTTATCTTTCTTCCACTTCTCATGCCTCCTCTTGTTCTCTTTCTTCCGCTTCTTCTTCATCGTCTCCTTTCCTTTCTTTTCTTCCTCTTGTCCGTCTCCTTCTTCCCCTTCTTCTGCTTACACTTCTTCTTCTTCCATTTCTTCTCCTTCCACAACTTCTTCTTTCCTTTCCGTCTTCTCCTACCTTTTTTTCTCCATCCCCCACTTCTGTTGCTTCCCATTGTTGCTCTTCCTCTTCTTCTCCTTCCCCCAAATCTTATCCTTACACTTCTTCTTCTTCTTCCTCTTCTCCTCCAAATTCCACTTCTTCTGCTTCTTCTTGCCTTCCCTTCCCCTCCTTCTTCCTTTTCCCCCTTTCCTCCTTGTTCCAATTCTTCTTCTTCATCTCACCTCCTTCTACTACTTCTTCTTCCTCCTCTTGTTCACCTTCTTCACTTTCCACATCTTCTTCTTCTTCCTTTTCTTCTCCTTCTTCCACTTCTTCTAGTTACTCTCCTTCTTCTTCCTCTTCTTATCTTTCTTCCACTTCTCCTGCCTCCTCTTATTCTCTTTCTTCCACTTCTTCTTCATCCTCTCCTTTCCTTTCTTTTCTTCCTCTTCGTCTCCTTCTTCTTCTTCCTTTCCTTCATCATATCCCTCTTTTTCTCCTTCTTCTGCTTCCACTTGCATTTCAACCTCTTGTTCTCCTTCTTCCACTTCTTTTGCATCATCCCCACTCCTTCAACTACTTCTTCTTCTTGGTATTGTTCACCTTCTTCCACTTCTACTACATCCTCTTGTTCTTTTTCTTCCCTTTCTTCTCCTTCTTGCCCTTCTTCTGGCTACGCTACTTCTCCCTACCCCTCCTTCTTCCTTTTCCTCCTTTTCTCCTTATTCGAATTCTTCTTCTTCATCTCACCTCTTTCAACTACTTCTTCTTCCTCCTCTTGTTCACCTTCTTCACCTTCCACATCTTCTTCTTCTTCCTTTTCTTCTCATTCTTTGACTTCTTCTTCATTTCCCTTTCCGTCCATTGCTTCTTCTTCCTCCTCTTTTTCTCATTCTTACACTTCTTCTTCTTCTTCCTGTTGTTCTCCTTCTTCCACTTGCACTTCTTCCTTTTCTTCTCGTTCTTCCACTTCTTCTTCTTCCTATTCTTCTCCTTCTGCCACCTCTTCTTCCTCCTCCCTTTCTCCTTCTTCTACTTCTTCTTGTTCATCTCCTTTCATTCCATTACTTCCTCCTATTCCTCTTATTCTCTCCTTCTACCACTTCTTCTACTTCTACTTGTTGTTCTTCTTCATTTTCGTCTCCTTCTTCCGCTTCTTCTGCTTACACTTCTTCTTGTTCCTCTTCTTCCATTTCTTCTCCTTCCACAACTTTTCCTTTCCTTTCCATCTTCTCTTTCCTCTTTTTCTCCATCCCCCACTTCTGTTGCTTCGCATTGTTGCTCTTCCTCTTCTCCTTCCCCCAAATATTATGCTTACGCTTCTTCTTCTTCTTCCTCTTCTGCTCCAGCTTCCACTTCTTCTGCTTCTTCTTCCCTTCCCTTCCTTTCCCTTCCCCTCCTTCCTTTTCCTCCTTTTCTCCTTGTTCCAAGTCTTCTTCTTCATCTAACGTCCTTCCACTACTTCTTCTTCCTCCTCTTGTTCAACTTATTCACTTTCCACATCTTCTTCTGCGTCCTTTTCTTCTCCTTCTTCCACTTCTTCTAGTTACCTTTGTTCTTCTTCCTCTTCTTATCTTTCTTCCAGTTCTCCTGCCTCCTCTTGTTCTCTTTCTTCCACTTGTTCATCCTCTCCTTTCCCTTCTTTTCTTCCTCTTCATCCCCATCCTGTTCTTCCTTTCCTTCGTCATATCCCTCTTTTTCTCCTTCTTCTGCTTCCACTTGAATTTCTACCTCTTGTTCTTCTTCCTCCACTTCTTCTCCATCATCCCCACTCCTTCAACTACTTCTTCTTCTTCCTCTTGTTCACCTTCTTCCACTTCTACTACATCCACTTGCTCTTTTTCTTCCCTCCATTCTCCTTCTTGCCCGTCTTCTGCCTACACTACTTCTTCTTCCTCCCCTTCTTCTTGTCCTCCTTGTTCCACTTCTTCTTCATCGCCTTTCCTTCCATTGCTTCTTCTTCCTCCTCTTTTTCTCATTCATCCACTTCTTATTCTTCTTCCTATTGTTCTCCTTCTTCCACTTGCACTTCTTCCTATTCTTCTCGTTCTTCCACTTCTTCTTGTTCCTCTTCTTCTCCTTCTGCCACCTCTTCTCCCTCCTCCTGTTCTCCTTCTTCCACTTCTTCTTTTTCATCTCCTTTCATTCCACTACTTCCTCCTATTCCTCTTATTCTCTGCTTCTACCACTTCTTCTACTTCTACTTGTTGTTCTTCTTCATTTTCGTCTCCTTCTTCCACTTCTTCTGCTTACACTTCTCCTTCTTCCTCTTCTTCCATTTCTTCTACTTCTTCCATTTCTTCTAGTTACTCTACTTCTTCTTCCTCTTCTTATCTGTCTTCCACTTTTCCTGCCTCCTTTTGTTCTCCTTCTTCCACTTCTTATTCTTCATGCCCTTTCATTCCACTACTTCCTCCTATTCCTCTTATTCTCTCCTTCTACTACTTCTTCTACTTCTACTTGTTGTTCCTCTTCATTTTTGTCTCTTTCCTCCGCTTCTTCTGCTCACACTTCTTCTTCTTCCTCTTCTTCCATGTCTTCTCCTTCCACAACTTCTTCTGCTTTCCTTTCCGTCTTCTCCTTCCTCTTTTTCTCCATCCCCCACTTTTGTTGCTTCCCATTGTTGCTCTTCCTCTTCTTCTCCTTTCCCCGAATCTTATGCTTACACTTCTTCTTCTTCCTTTTCTCCTCCAGATTCCACTTCTTCTGCTTCTTCTTCCCTTCCTTTCCCTTCCCCTCCTTCTTCCTCCTCTTGTTCACCTTCTTCTTTCCACAACTTCTTCTTCTTCCTTTTCTTCTCCTTGTTCCACTTCTTCTAGTTACTATCCTTCTTCTTCCTCTTCTTATCTTTCTTCCACTTATCCTGTCTCCTCTTGTTCTCTTTCTTCCACTTCTTCTTCATCCTCTCCTTTCCTTTCTTTTCTTCCTCTTCATCTCCTTCTTCTTCTTCCTTTCCTTCGTCATATCCCTCTTTTTCTCCTTCTTCTTCTTCCACTTGCATTTCTACCTCTTGTTCTCCGTCTTCCACTTCTTCTCCATCATCCCCACTCCTTCAACTACTTCTTCTTCTTCTTCCTCTTGTTCACCTTCTTCCACATCTACTACATCCACTTGTTCTTCTTCTTCCCTCTCCTCTCCTTCTTGCCCTACTTCTGCCTACACTACTTCTTCTTCCTCCCCTTCTACTTCTCCTGCTTGTTCCATTTCGTCTTCATCCCCTTTCCTTCCATTGTTTCTTCTTCCTCCTCTTTTTCTCATTCTTCCACCTCTTCTTCTTCCTCCTCTTTTTCTCATTCTTCAACTTCTTCTTCTTCCTATTGTTCTCCTTCTCCCACTTGCACTTCTTCCTTTTCTTCTCGTTCTTCCGCTTCTTCTTCTTCCTCTTTTTCTCCTTCTACCACTTCTTCTACTTCTACTTGTTGTTCTTCTTCATTTTCGTCTCTTTTTTCCGCTTCTCCTACTTACACTGCTTCTTCTTCTTCCTCTTTGTTCCACTCCTTCTGCATCCCCTTTGCTTCCATTGCTTCTTCTTCCTCCTCTTTTTCTCATTCTTCCACTTCTTCTTCTTCTTCTTCTTCTTCTTCTTCTTCTCCTTCTGCCACCTCTTCTCCTCCTCCCGTTCTCCTTCTACCACTTCTTCTACTTCTACTTGTTGTTGTTCTTCATTTTCGTCTCCTTCTTTCACTTCTTCTGCTTACACTTCTTCTTCTTTCCTTTTCGTCTTCTTCTTCCACTTTTTCTCAATCCCCCACTTCTGTTGCTTCCCATTGTTGCTCTTCTTGTTCTTCTCCTTCCCCCAAATCTTATGCTTACACTTCCTCTTCTTCTTCGTCTTCTCCTCCAGCTTCCACTTCTTCTGCTTCTTCTTCCTTTCCCTTCGCCTCCTTCTTCCTTTTCCTCCTTTTCTCCTTGTTCCAATTCTTCTTCTTCATCTAACCTGCTTCCACTACTTCTTCTTCCTCCTCTTGTTCACCTTCTTCCACTTTTATTACATCCACTTCTTCTTCTTCTTCCCTCTCTTCTCCTTCTTGCCCTTCTTCTGCCTACACTACCTCTTCTTCCTCCCCTTCTTCTTCTCCTCCTTGTTCCACTCCTTCTTCATCCCCTTTCCTTCCATTGCTTCTTCTTCCTCCTCTTTTTCTCATTCTTCCACTTCTTCTTCTTCCTCTTCTTCTCCTTCTGACACCTCTTCTCCCTCCTCCCGTTCTCCTTCTTCCACTTCTTCTTCTTCATCTCCTTCCATTCCACTACTTCCTCCTATTCCTCTTATTCTCTCCTTCTACCACTTCTTCTACTTCTACTTGTTGTTCTTCTTCATTTTTGTCTCCTTCTTCCGCTTCTTCTGCTTACACTACTTCTTCTTCCATTTCTTCTCCTTCCACAACTTCTTCTTCTTTCGTTTCCGTCTTTTCCTTCCTCTTTTTCTGCATCCCCCACTTCTGTTACTTCCCATTGTTGCTCGTCCTCTTCTTTTCCTTCCCCCAAATCTTATGCTTACACTTCTTCTTCTTCTTCCTCTTCTCCTCGAGATTCCATTTCTTCTGCTTTTTCTTCCTCTTCTTATCTTTCTTCCACTTCTCTTGCCTCCTCTTGTTTTCCTTCTTCCACTTCTTCTTCATCCTCTCCTTTCCTTTCTTTTCTTTTTCTTCATCTTCCACTTCTTCTGGTTCTTCTTCCCTTGCCTTCCCCTCCTTCTTCCTTTTCCTCCTTTTCTCCTTGTTCCAATTCCTCTTCTTCATCTCACCTCCTTCCACTTCTTCTTCCTTCTCTTCTCCGTCTTGCCCTTCTTCTGCCTACACTACTTCTTCTTCCTCCCCTTCTTCTTCTCCTCCTTGTTCCACTTCTTCTTCATTCCCCTTTCCTTCCATTGCTTCTTCTTCCTCCTTTTTTTCTCATTCTTCCACTTCTTCTTCTTCTTCCTCTTCTTCTCCTTCTGCCACCTCTTTTCCTCCTCCCGTTCTCCTTCGTCCATTTCTTCTTCTTTGTATCCTTTCATTCCACTACTTCCTGCTATTCCTCTTACTCTCTTCTTCTACCACTTCTTCTAGTTGTTGTTCTTCTTCATCTTCATCTCCTTCTTCTTCTTTCTTTCCTTCCTCATATCCCTCTTTTTCTCCTTCTTCTGCTTCCACTTGCATTTCTACCTCTTGTTCTCCTTCTTCCACTTCTTCTCCATGATCCCCACTCCTTCAACTACTTCTTCTTCTTAACTTGTTCACCTTCTTCCACCTCTACTACATCCACTTCTTCTTCTTCTTCCCTTTCTTCTCCTTCTTGCCCTTCTTCTGCCTACACTACTTCTTCTTCCTCCTCTTCTTCTTCTCCTCCTTGTTCCACTTCTTCTTCATCCCCTTTCCTTCCATTGCTTCTTCTTCCTCCTCTTTTTCTCATTCTTCCACTTCTTCTTCTTCTTCCTATTGTTCTCCTTCTTTCACTTGCACTATTTTTTCCTTTTCTTCTCGTTCTTCCACTTCTTCTTCTTCCTCTTCTTCTCCTTCTGCCACCTCTTCTCCCTCCTCCCGTTCTCCTTCTTCCACTTCTTCCACTTCTTCTTCTTCATCTCCTTTCATTCCACTACTTCTACCACTTCTTCTACTTCTACTTGTTGTTCTTCTTCATTTTTGTCTCCTTCTTCCGCTTCTTCTGCTTACACTTCTTCTTCTTCCATTTCTTCTCCTTCCACAACTTCTTCTTCTTTCCTTTCCGTCTTCTCCTTCCTCTTTTTCTCCATCCCCGACCTTTGTTGCTTCCCATTGTTGCTCTTCCTCTTCTTCTCCTTCCCCCAAATCTTATGCTTACGCTTCTTCTTCTTCTACCTCTTCTCCTCCAGATTTCACTTCTTCTGCTTCTTCTTCCCTTCCCTTCCCCTCCTTCTTCCTTTTCCTCCTTTTCTCCTTGTTCCAATTCTTCTTCTTCATCTCACTCCTTCCACTACTTCTTCTTCCTCCTCTTGTTCACCTTCTTCAACTTCTTCACTTTCCACATCTTCTTCTTCTTCCTTTTCTTCTCCTTCTTCCACCTCTTCTAGTTACTCTCCTTCTTCTTCCTCTACATTCTTTCTTCCACTTCTCCTGCCTCCTCTTGTTCTCTTTCTTCCACTTCTTCTTCATCCTCTCCTTTTCTTTCTTTTCTTCCTGTTCATCTTCTTCTTCTTCTTCCTTTCCTTCATCATATCCCTCTCTTTCTCCTTCTTCCACTTCTTCTCCATCATCCCCACTCCTTCAACTACTTCTTCTTCTTCACTTGTTCACCTTCTACCACCTCTACTACATCCACTTGTTATTCTTCTTCCCTCTCTTCTCCTTCTTGCCCTTCTTCTGCCTACACTACTTCTTCTTCCTCCCCTTCTTCTTCTCCTCCTTCTTCCACTTCTTCTTCATTCCCCTTTCCTTCCATTGCTTCTTCTTGCTCCTCTTTTTCTCATTCTTCCACTTCTTCTTCTTCCCTCTCTTCTAATTCTTGCCCTTCTTCTGCCTACACCACTTCGTCAACCTCCCCTTCTTCTTCTCCTCCTTGTTCCACTTTTTCTTCATTCCCCTTTCCTTCCATTGCTTGTTCTTCCTCCTATTTTTCTCATTCTTCCAGTTCTTCTTCTTCTTCCTATTGGTCTCCTTCTTCCACATGCACTTCTTCCTTTTCTTCTGGTTCTTCCACTTCTTCTTCTTCTCCTTCTGCCACCTCTTCTCCCTCCTCCCGTTATCCTTCTTCCACTTCTTCATTTTCATCTCCTTTCATTCCACTACTTCCTCCTATTCCTCTCATTCTTTCCTTCTACCACTTCTTCTACTTCTACTTGTTGTTCTTCTTCATTTTCGTCACCTCCTTCCACTACTTCTTGCTCCTCCTCTTGTTCACTTTCTTCACTTTCCACATCTTCTTCTTCTTCCTTTTCTTCTCCTTCTTCCACTTCTTCTAGTTACTCTCCTTCTTCTTCCTCTACTTTTCTTTCTTCCACTTATCCTGCCTCCTCTTGTTCTCTTTCTTTCGCTTCTTCTTCATCCTCTCCTTTCCTTTCTTTTCTTCCTCTTCATCTCCTTCTTCATCTTCCTTTCCTTCGTCGTATTCCTCTTTTTCTATTTCTTCTCCTTCCTCTTGCATTTCTACCTCTTGTTCTCCTTCTTCCACTTCTTCTCCATCATCCTTACTCCTTCAACCACTTCTTCTTCTACCTCTTATTCACCTTCTTCCACTTCTACTACATCCACCTGTTCTTCTTCTTTCGTCTCTTTTCCTTCTTGCCTTTCTTCTGCCTACACTACTTCTTCCTCCTCCCCTTCTTCTTCTCCTCCTTGTTCCACTTCTTCTTCCTTTCCCTTCCCCTCCTTCTTCCTTTTCCTCCTTTTCTCCTTGTTCCAATTCTTCTTCTTCATCTCACCTCCTTCCACTACTTCTTCTTCCTCCTCTTGTTCACCTTCTTCAACTTCTTCACTTTCCACATCTTCTTCTTCTTCCTTTTCTTCTCCTTCTTCCACCTCTTCTAGTTACTCTCCTTCTTCTTCCTCTACATTCTTTCTTCCACTTCTCCTGCCTCCTCTTGTTCTCCTTCTTCCACTTCTTCTTTATCCTCTCCTTTTCTTTCTTTTCTTCCTCTTCATCTTCTTCTTCTTCTTCCTTTCCTTCGTCATATCCCTCTCTTTCTCCTTCTTCCACTTCTTCTCCATCATCCCCACTCCTTCAACTACTTTTTCTTCTTCACTTGTTCACCTTCTACCACCTCTACTACATCCACTTGTTATTCTTCTTCCCTCTCTTCTCCTTCTTGCCCTTCTTCTGCCTACACTACTTCTTCTTCCTCCCCTTCTTCTTCTCCTCCTTCTTCCACTTCTTCTTCATTCCCCTTTCCTTCCATTGCTTCTTCTTGCTCCTTTTTTTCTCATTCTTCCACTTCTTCTTCTTCCCTCTCTTCTACTTCTTGCCCTTCTTCTGCCTACACCACTTCGTCAACCTCCCCTTCTTCTTCTCCTCCTTGTTCCACTTTTTCTTCATTCCCCTTTCCTTCCATTGCTTGTTCTTCCTCTTGTTTTTCTCATTCTTCCAGTTCTTCTTCTTCTTCCTATTGGTCTCCTTCTTCTTCCTCTTCTTATCTTTCTTCCATTTCTCCTGCCTCCTCTTGTTCTCTTTCTTCCACTTCTTCTTCATCCTCTCCTTTCCTTTCTTTTCTTCCTCTTGATCTCCTTCTTCTTCTTCCTCTCCTTCGTGATATCCCTCTTTTTCTCCTTCTTCTTCTTCCACTTGCATTTCTACCTCTTGTTCTCCTTCTTCCACTTCTTCTCCATCAGCCCCACTCCTTCAACTACTTCTTCTTCTTCCTCTTGTTCACCTTCTTCCACTTCTACTACATGCACTTGTTCTTCTTCTTCCCTCTCTTCTCCTTCTTGCCCTTCTTCTGCCTACACTACTTCTTCTTCCTCCCCTTCTTCTTCTCCTCCTTGTTCCACTTCTTCTTCATCCCCTTTCCTTCCATTGCTTCTTCTTCCCCCTCTTTTTCTCATTCTTCCACTTCTTCTTCTTCTTCCAATTGTTCTTCTTCTTCCACTTGCACTTCTTCTTCTTCCTCTTCTTCTCCTTTTGCCACCTCTTCTTCCTCCTCCTGTTCTCCTTCTTCCACTTCTTCTTCTTCATCCCCTTTCATTCCACTACTTCCTCCTATTCCTCTTATTCTCTCTTTCTACCACTTCTTCTACTTCTACTTGTTGTTCTTCTTCATTCTCGTCTCCTTCTTCCGCTTCTTCTGCTTACACTTCTTCTTCTTCCTCTTCTTCCATTTCTTCTCCTTCCACAACTTCTTCTTCTTTCCTTTCCGTCTTCTCCTTCCTCTTTTTCTCCATCCCCCACTTCTGTTGCTTCCCATTATTACTCTTCCTCTTCTTCTCCTTCCCCCAAATCTTATGCTTACACTTCTTCTTCTTCTTCCTCTTCTCCTCTAGATTCCTTCCATTGCTTATTCTTCCTCCTCTTTTTCTCATTCTTCCACTTGTTCTTCTTCTTCCTATTGTTCTCCTTCTTACACTTGAACTTCTTCCTTTTCTTCTCGTTCTTCCACTTCTTCTTCTTCCTCTTCTTCTCCTTCTGCCACCTCTTCTCCCTCCTCCCGTTCTCCTTCTTCCACTTCTTCTTCTTCATGTCCTTTCATTCCACTACTTCCTCCTATTCCTCTTATTCTCTCGTTCTACCACTTCTTCGACTTCTACTTGTTGTTCTTCTTCATTTTTGTCTCCTTCTTCCGCTTCTTCTGCTTACACTTCTTCTTCTTCCTCTTCTTCCATTTCTTCTCCTTCCACAACTTCTTCTTTCCTTTCCGTCTTCTCCTTCCTTTCTTGCTCTTCCGCTTCTTCTCCTTCCCCCAAATCTTATGCTTACACTTCTTCTTCTTCTTCCTCTTCTCCCCCAACTTCCACTTCTTCTGGTTCTTCTTCCCTTCCCTTCCCCTTCTTCTTCCTTTTCCTCTTTTTCTCTTTGTTCCAATTCTTCTTCTTCATCTCACCTCCTTCCACTACTTCTTCCTCCTCCTCTTGTTCACCTTCTTCACTTTCCACATCTTCTTCTTCTTCCTTTTCTTCTCCTTCTTCCACTTCTTCTAGTTGCTCTCCTTCTTCTTCCTCTTCTTATCTTTCTTCCACTTCTCGTGCCTCCTCTTGTCCTTTTTCTTCCGCTTCTTCTTCATCCTCTCCTTTCCTTTCTTTTCTTCCTCTTCATCTCCTTCTTCATCTTCCTTTCCTTCGTCATATTCCTCTTTTTCTATTTCTTCTCCTTCCACTTGCATTTCTACCTCTTTTTCTCCTTCTTCCACTTCTTCTCAATCATCCTTACTCCTTCAACTACTTCTTCTTCTACCTCTTGTTCACCTTCTTCCACTTCTACTACATCCCACTGTTCTTCTTCTTTCATCTCTTTTCCTTCTTGCCTTTCTTCTGCCTACACTACTTCTTCTTCCTCCCCTTCTTCTTCTCCTCCTTCTTCCACTTCTTCTTCATTCCCCTTTCCTTCCATTGCTTCTTCTTGCTCCTTTTTTTCTCATTCTTCCACTTCTTCTTCTTCCCTCTCTTCTACTTCTTGCCCTTCTTCTGCCTACACCACTTCGTCAACCTCCCCTTCTTCTTCTCCTCCTTGTTCCACTTTTTCTTCATTCCCCTTTCCTTCCATTGCTTGTTCTTCCTCTTGTTTTTCTCATTCTTCCAGTTCTTCTTCTTCTTCCTATTGGTCTCCTTCTTCTTCCTCTTCTTATCTTTCTTCCATTTCTCCTGCCTCCTCTTGTTCTCTTTCTTCCACTTCTTCTTCATCCTCTCCTTTCCTTTCTTTTCTTCCTCTTGATCTCCTTCTTCTTCTTCCTCTCCTTCGTGATATCCCTCTTTTTCTCCTTCTTCTTCTTCCACTTGCATTTCTACCTCTTGTTCTCCTTCTTCCACTTCTTCTCCATCAGCCCCACTCCTTCAACTACTTCTTCTTCTTCCTCTTGTTCACCTTCTTCCACTTCTACTACATGCACTTGTTCTTCTTCTTCCCTCTCTTCTCCTTCTTGCCCTTCTTCTGCCTACACTACTTCTTCTCCTCCTTGTTCCACTTCTTCTTCATCCCCTTTCCTTCCATTGCTTCTTCTTCCCCCTCTTTTTCTCATTCTTCCACTTCTTCTTCTTCTTCCAATTGTTCTTCTTCTTCCACTTGCACTTCTTCTTCTTCCTCTTCTTCTCCTTTTGCCACCTCTTCTTCCTCCTCCTGTTCTCCTTCTTCCACTTCTTCTTCTTCATCCCCTTTCATTCCACTACTTCCTCCTATTCCTCTTATTCTCTCTTTCTACCACTTCTTCTACTTCTACTTGTTGTTCTTCTTCATTCTCGTCTCCTTCTTCCGCTTCTTCTACTTACACTTCTTCTTCTTCCTCTTCTTCCATTTCTTCTCCTTCCACAACTTCTTCTTCTTTCCTTTCCGTCTTCTCCTTCCTCTTTTTCTCCATCCCCCACTTCTGTTGCTTCCCATTATTACTCTTCCTCTTCTTCTCCTTCCCCCAAATCTTATGCTTACACTTCTTCTTCTTCTTCCTCTTCTCCTCTAGATTCCTTCCATTGCTTATTCTTCCTCCTCTTTTTCTCATTCTTCCACTTGTTCTTCTTCTTCCTATTGTTCTCCTTCTTACACTTGAACTTCTTCCTTTTCTTCTCGTTCTTCCACTTCTTCTTCTTCCTCTTCTTCTCCTTCTGCCACCTCTTCTCCCTCCTCCCGTTCTCCTTCTTCCACTTCTTCTTCTTCATGTCCTTTCATTCCACTACTTCCTCCTATTCCTCTTATTCTCTCGTTCTACCACTTCTTCGACTTCTACTTGTTGTTCTTCTTCATTTTTGTCTCCTTCTTCCGCTTCTTCTGCTTACACTTCTTCTTCTTCCTCTTCTTCCATTTCTTCTCCTTCCACAACTTCTTCTTTCCTTTCCGTCTTCTCCTTCCTTTCTTGCTCTTCCGCTTCTTCTCCTTCCCCCAAATCTTATGCTTACACTTCTTCTTCTTCTTCCTCTTCTCCCCCAACTTCCACTTCTTCTGGTTCTTCTTCCCTTCCCTTCCCCTTCTTCTTCCTTTTCCTCTTTTTCTCTTTGTTCCAATTCTTCTTCTTCATCTCACCTCCTTCCACTACTTCTTCCTCCTCCTCTTGTTCACCTTCTTCACTTTCCACATCTTCTTCTTCTTCCTTTTCTTCTCCTTCTTCCACTTCTTCTAGTTGCTCTCCTTCTTCTTCCTCTTCTTATCTTTCTTCCACTTCTCGTGCCTCCTCTTGTCCTTTTTCTTCCGCTTCTTCTTCATCCTCTCCTTTCCTTTCTTTTCTTCCTCTTCATCTCCTTCTTCATCTTCCTTTCCTTCGTCATATTCCTCTTTTTCTATTTCTTCTCCTTCCACTTGCATTTCTACCTCTTGTTCTCCTTCTTCCACTTCTTCTCAATCATCCTTACTCCTTCAACTACTTCTTCTTCTACCTCTTGTTCACCTTCTTCCACTTCTACTACATCCCACTGTTCTTCTTCTTTCATCTCTTTTCCTTCTTGCCTTTCTTCTGCCTACACTACTTCTTCCTCCTCCCCTTCTTCTTCTCCTCCTTGTTCCACTTCTTCTTCCTTTCCTTCCATTGCTTCTTCTTCCTTCTCTTTTTCTCATTCTTCCATTTCTTCTTCTTCTTCCTATTGTTCTCCTTCTTCCACTAGCACTTCTTCCTTTTCTTCTCGTTCTGCCACTTCTTCTTCTTCTCCTTCTACCACCTCTTCTCCCTCCTCCCGTTCTCCTTCTTCCACTTCTTCTTCTTCATCTCCTTTCATTCCACTACTTCCTCCTATTCCTCTCATTCTTTCCTTCTACCACTTCTTCTACTTCTCCTTGTTGTTTTTCTTCATTTTCGTCTCCTTCTTTCGCTTCTTCTGCTTACACTTCGTCTTCTTCCTCTTCTTCCATTTCTTCTCCTTCCACAACTTCTTGTTCTTTCCTTTACGTCCTCTCCTTCCTTTTTTTCTCCATCCCCCACTTTTGTGGCTTCCCATTGTTGCTCTTCCTCTTCTTCTCCTTCCCCCAAATCTTATACTTACACTTCTTCTTGTTCTTCCTCTTCTCCTCCAGATTCCACTTCTTCTGCTTCTTCTTCCCTTCCCTTCCCCTCCTTCTTCCTTTTCCTCCTTTTCTCCTTGTTCCAATTCTTCTTCTTCATCTCACCTCCTTCCACTACTTCTTATTCCTCCTCTTGTTCACCTTCTTCAACTTCTTCACTTTCCACATCTTCTTCTTCTTCCTTTTCTTCTCCTTCTTCCACTTCTTCTAGTTACTCTCCTTCTTCTTCCTCTACTTTTCTTTCTTCCACTTCTCCTGCCTCCTCTTGTTCTCTTTCCACTTCTCCGGCTTTTACTTGCATTTCTACCTCTTGTTCTCCTTCTTCCACTTCTTCTCCATCATCCCCACTCCTTCAACTACTTCTTCTTCTTCCTCTTATTCACCGTCTTCCACCTCTACTACATCCACTTCTTCTTCTTCTTCCCACTCTTCTCCTTCTTGCCTTTCTTCTTTCTACACTACTTCTTCTTCCTCCCGTTCTTCTTCTCCTCATTGTTCCCCTTCTTCTTGATTCCCCTTTCCTTCCATTGCTTCTTCTTCCTCCTCTTTTTCTCATTCTTCGCCTTCCCCTCCTTCTTCCTTTTCCTCCTTTTCTCCTTGTTCCAATTCTTCTTCTTCATCTCACCTCCTTCACTTACTTCTTCTTCCTCCTCTTGTTCACCTTCTTCAACTTCTTCACTTTCCACATCTTCTTCTTCCTTTTCTTCTCCTTCTTCCACTTCTTCTAGTTACTCTCCTTCTTCTTCCTCTTCTTATGTTTCTTCCACTTCTTCTCCAGCCTCTCCTTTCCTTTCTTTTCTTCCTCTTCATCTCCTACTTCCTCTTCCTTTCCTTCGTCATATCCCTCTCTTTCTCCTTCTTCTGCTTCCACTTGCATTTCTACCTCTTGTTCTCCTTCTTCCACTTCTTCTCCATCATCCCCTCTCCTTCAACTACTTCTTCTTCTTCCTCTTGTTCACCTTCTTCCACCTCTGCTACATCCTCTTGTTCTTCTTCTTCCCTCTCTTCTCCTTCTTGCCCTTCTTCTGCCTACACTACTTCTTCTTCCTCCCCTTCTTCTTCTCCTCCTTGTTCCACTTCTTCTTCATTCCTCTTTCCTTCCATTGCTTCTTCCTCCTCCTTTTTTTCTCATTCTTCCACTTCTTCTTCTTCTTCTTCCTATTGTTCTCCTTCTTCCAGTTGCACTTCTTCCTTTCCTTCTCGTTCTTCCACTTCTTCCTCTTCTTCTCCTTCTGCCACCTCTTCTCCCTCCTCCCGTTCTCCTTCTTCGACTTCTTCTTCTTCATCTCCTTTCATTCCACTACTTCCTCCTATTCCTCTTATTCTCTCCTTCTACCACTCCAACTTCTGCTTGTTGTTCTTCTTCATTTTCGTCTCCTTCTTCCGCTTCTTCTGCTTACACTTCTTCTTCCTCATCTTCCATATATTCTCCTTCCACAACTTCTTCTTCTTTCCTTTCTGTCTTCTCTTTCCTCTCTTTCTCCATCCCCCACTTTTGTTGCTTCCCATTGTTGCTCTTCGTCTTCTTCTCCTTCCCCCAAATCTTATGCTTACACTTCTTCTTCTTCTTCCTCTTCTCCTCCAGATTCCACTTCTTCTGCTTCTTCTTCCCTTCCCTTCCCCTCCTTCTTCCTCTTCCTTCTTTTCTCCTTGTTCCAATTCTTCTTCTTCATCTCACCTCCTTCCACTACTTCTTCTTCCTCCTCTTGTTCACCTTCTTCACTTTCCACATCTTCTTCTGCTTGCTTTTCTTCTCCTTCTTCCACTTCTTCTAGTTACTCTCATTCTTCTTCCTCTTCTTATCTTCCTTCCACTTCTCCTGCCTCTTCTTGTTGTCTTTCTTCCACTTCTTCTTCATCCTCTCCTTTCCTTTATTTTCTTCCTCTTCATCTCCTTCTTCTTCTTCCTTTCCTTCGTCATATCCCTCTTTTTCTCCTTCTTCTGCTTCCACTTGCATGTCTACCTCTTGTCCTCCTTCTTCCATTGCTTCTCCATCATCCCCACTCCTTCAACTACTTCTTCTTCTTCCTCTTGTTCACCTTCTTCCACTTCTACTACATCCACTTGTTCTTCTTCCTCCCTCTCTTCTCCTTCTTGCCCTTCTTCTGCCTACACTACATCTTCTTCCCCCGCTTCTTCTTCGCCTCCTTGTTCCACTTCTTCTTCATCCCCTTTCCTTCCATTGCTTTTTCTTCTTCCTCTTTTTCTCATTCTTCCACTTCTTCTTCTTCTTCCTATTGTTCTCCTTCTTCCACTTGCAGTTCTTCCTTTTCTTCTCGTTCTTCCACTTCTTCTTCCTCCTCCTCTTCTCCTTCTGCCACCTCTTCTTCCTCCTCCCGTTCTCCTTCTTCCACTTCTTCTTCTTCATCTCCTTCCATTCCACTACTTCCTCCTATTCCTCTTATTCTCTCTTTCTACCACTTCTTCTACTTCTACTTGTTGTTTTTCTTCATTTTCGTCTGCTTCTTCTGCGTACACTTCTTCCTCTTCCTCTTCTTCTCCTTCCCCCACATCTTATGCTTACACTTCTTCTTCTTCTTCCTCTTCTCCTCTAGATTCCACTTCTTCTGCTTCTTCTTCCTTTCCCTTCCCCTCCTTCTTCCTTTTCCTCCTTTTCTCCTTGTTCCAATTCTTCTTCTTCATCTCACCTCCTTCCACTACTTCTTCTTCCTCCTCTTCTTCACCTTCTTCACTTTCCATATCTTATTCATCTTCCTTTTCTACCCCTTCTTTCACTTCTTCTACTTACTCTCCTTCTTCTTCGTCTTCTTATCTTTCTTCCACTTCTCCTACCTCCTCTTGTTCACTTTGTTCCACTTCTTCTTCTTCATCCTCTCCTTTCCTTTCTTTTCTTCTTCTTCATCTCCTTCTCCTTCTTCCTTTCCTTTGTCATATCCCGCTTTTTCTCCTTCTTCTGCTTCCACTTGCATTTCTACCTCTTGTTCTCTTTCATCTACTTCTTCTGCATAATTCACACTCTTTAAACTACTTCTTCTTCTTCCTCTTATTCACATTCTTCCACCTCTACTACATCCACTTGTTCTTCTTCTTCCCTCTCTTCTCCTTCTTGCCCTTCTTCTGCCTGCACTACTTCTTCTTCCTCCCCTTCTTCTTCTCCTCCTTCTTCCACTTCTTCTTTATTCCCCCTTCCTTCCATTGCTTCTTCTTCCTCCTCTTTTTGTCATTCTTCCACTTCTTCTTCCTATTGTTCTCCTTCTTCCAGTTGCACTTCTTGCTTTTCCTCTCGTTCTTCCACAGCTTCTTCTTCCTCTTCTTCTCCTTCTGCCACCTCTTCTCCCTCCTCCCGTTCTCCTTCTTCCCCTTCTGCTTCTTCATCTCCTTTCATTCCACTACTTCCTCCTATTCCTCTTATTCTCTCCTTCTACCACTTCTTCTACTTCTACTTGTTGTTCTTCTTCATTTTGTCTCCTTCTTCCGCTTCTTCTGCTTACACTTCTTCTTCTTCCTCTTCTTCCATTTCTTCTCCTTCCATAACTTCTTCTTCTTTCCTTTCCGTCTTCTCCTTCCTCTTTTTCTCCATCCCCCACTTCTGTTGCTTCACATTGTTGCTCTTCCTCTTCTTCTCCTTCCCCCAAATCTTATGCTTACACTTCTTCTTCTTCTTCCTCTTCTCCTCCAAATTCCACTTCTTCTGCTTCTTCTTCCCTTCCCTTCCCCTCCTTCTTCCTTTTCCTCCTTTTCTCCTTGTTCCAATTCTTCTTCTTCATCTCACCTCCTTCCACTACTTCTTCTTCCTCCTCTTGTTTACCTTCTTCACTTTCCACATCTTCTTCTTCTTCCTTTTCTTCTCCTTCTTCCACTTCTTCTAGTTACTCTCCTTCTTCTTCCTCTTCTTATCTTTCTTCCACTTCTCCTGCCTCCTCTTGTTCTCTTTCTTCCACTTCTTCTTCATCCTCTCCTTTCCTTTCTTTTCGTCCTCTTCATCTCCTTCTTCTTCTTCCTTTCCTTCGTCATACCCCTCTTTTTCTCCATCTTCTGCTTCCACTTGCATTTCTACCTCTTGTTCTCCTTATTCCACTTCTTCTCCATCATCCCCACTCCTTCAACTACTTATTCTTCTTCCTCTTGTTCACCTTCTTCCACTTCTACTACATCCACCTGTTCTTCTTCTTCCTTCTCTTCTCGTTATTGCCCTTCTTCTGCCTACACTACTTCTTCTTCCTCCCCTTCTTCTTCTCCTCCTTGTTCCACTTCTTCTTCATTCCCCTTTCCTTCCATTGCTTCTTCTTCCTCCTCTTTTTCTTATTCTTCCAGTTGTTCTTCTTCTTCCTATTGTTCTCCTTCTGACACTTGCACTTCTTCCTTTTCTTCTCGTTCTTCCACTTCTTCTTCTTCCTATTCTTCTCCTTCTGCCACCTCTTGTTCCTCCTCCCGTTCTCCTTCTTCCACTTCTTCTTCTTCATCTCCTTTCATTCCATTACTTCCTCCTATTGCTCTTCTTCTCTCCTTCTACCACTTGTTCTACTTCTAGTTGTTGTTCTTCTCCATTTTTGTCTCCTTCTTCTGCTTCTTCTGCTTAGACTTCTTCGTCTTCCTCTTCTTCCATTTCTTCTCCTTCCACAACTTCTTCTTCTTTCCTTTCCGTCTTCTCCTTCCTCTTTTTCTCCATCCCCCACTTCTGTTGCTTCCCATTATTGCTCTTCCTCTTCTTCTCCTTGCCCCCAATCTTATGCTTACACTTCTTCTTCTTCTTCCTCTTCTCCTCTAGATTCCACTTCTTCTGCTTCTTCTTCCCTTCCCTTCCCATCCTTCTTCCTTTTCCTCCTTTTCTCCTTGTTCCAATTCTTCTTCTTCATCTCACCTCCTTCCACTACTTCTTCTTCCTCCTTTTCTTCACCTTCTTCACTTTCCACATCTTCTTCTTCTTCCTTTTCTTCTCCTTCTTCCACTTCTTCTTCTTCCTTTTCTTCTCCTTCTTCCACTTCTTCTAGTTACTCTCCTTCTTCTTCCACTTCTTATCTTTCTTCCACTTCTCTTGCCTCCTTTTGTTCTCTTTCTTCCACTTCTTCTTCATCCTCTCCTTTCCTTTCTTTTCTTCCTCTTCATCTCCTTCTTCTTCTTCCTTTCCTTCGTCACATCCCTCTTTTTCTCCTTCTTCTGCTTCCAGTTACATTTCCACCTCTTGTTCTCCTTCTTCCACTTCTTCTCCATCATCCCCACTCCTTCAACTACTTCTTCTTCTTCCTCTTGTTCACCTTCTTCCACCTCTACTACATCCACTTGTTCTACTTCTTCCCTCTCTTCTCCTTCTTTCCCTTCTTCTGCCTACACTACTTCTTCTTCTCCCCTGCATCTTCTCCTCCTTGTTCCACTTCTTCTTCATCCCCTTTCCTTCCATTGCTTCTTCTTCCTCCTCTTTTTCTCATTCTTCCACTTCTTCTTCTTCTTCCTGTTGTTCTCCTTCTTCCACTTGCACTTCTTCCTTTTCTTCTTGTTTTTCCACTTCTTCTTCTTCCTCTTCTTCCATTTCTTTTCCTTCCACAACTTCTTCTTCTTTCCTTTCCGTCTTCTCCTTCCTCTTTTTCTCCAACCCCCACTTCTGTTGCTTCCCATTGTTGCTCTTCCTCTTCTTCTCCTTCCCCCAAATCTGATGCTTACACTTCTTCTTCTGCTTCCACTTGCATTTCTACCTCTTGTTCTCCTTCTTCTACTTCTTCTCCATCATCCTCACTTCTTCAACTAGTTTTTCTTCTTCCTCTTGTTCTCCTTCTTCCACTTCTTCTACTTCATCCCCTTTCATTCCACTACTTCCTCCTATTACTCTTATTCTTTATTTCTAACACTTCTTCTACTTCTACTTGTTGTTCTTCTTCATTTCCGTCTCCTTCTTCTGCTTCTTCTGCTTACACTTCTTGTTCTTCCTCTTTTTCCATTTCTTCTCCTTCCACAACTTCTTCTTCTTTCCTTTCCGTCTTCTCCTTCCTATTTTTCTCCATGCCCCACTTCTGTTGCTTCCCATTGTTGCTCTTCCTCTTCTTCTCCTTCCCCCAAATCTTATGCTTACACTTCTTCTTCTTCTTCCTCTTCTCCTCCACATTCCACTTCTTCTACTTCTTCTTCCCTTTCCTTCCCCTCCTTCTTCATTTTCCTCCTTTTCTCCTTGTTCCAATTGTTCGTCTTCATCTCACCTCCTTCCACTACTTCTTCATCCCCTTTCCTTCCATTGCTTCTTCTTCCTCTTCTTTTTCTCATTCTTCCACTTCTTCTTCTTCTTCATATTGGTCTCCTTCTTCCACTTGCACTTCTTCCTTTTCTTCTCGTTCTTCCACTTCTTCTTCTTCCTATTGTTCTCCTTCTTCCACTTGCATTTCTTCCTTTTCTTCTCATTCTTCCACTTCTTCTTCTTCTCCTTCTGCCACCTCTTCTCCTTCCTCCCGTTATCCTTCTTCCACTTCTTCTTTTTCATCTCCTTTCATTCCACTACTTCCTCCTATTCCTCTCATTCTTTCCTTCTACCACTTCTTCTACTTCTTCTTGTTGTTCTTCTTCATTTTCGTCACTTCCTTCCACTACTTCTTCCTCCTCCTCTTGTTCACCTTCTTCACTTTCCACATCTTCTTCTTCTTCCTTTTCTTCTCCTTCTTCCACTTCTTCTAGTTACTCTCCTTCTTTTTCCTCTTCTTATCTTTCTTCCACTTCTCCTGCCTCCTCTTGTTCTCTTTCTTCCGCTTCTTCTTCATCCTCTCCTTTCCTTTCTTTTCTTGCTCTTCATCTCCTTCTTCATCTTCCTTTCCTTCGTCGTATTCCTCTTTTTCTATTTCTTCTCCTTCCACTTGCATTTCTACCTCTTGTTCTCCTTCTTCCACTTCTTCTCCATCATCCTTACTCCTTCAACTACTTCTTCTTCTACCTCTTGTTCACCTTCTTCCACTTCTACTACATCCACCTGTTCTTCTTCTTCCGTCTCTTTTCCTTCTTGCCTTTCTTCTGCCTACACTACTTCTTCCTCCTCCCCTTCTTCTTCTCCTCCTTGTTCCAGTTCTTCTTCCTTTGCCTTCCCCTCCTTCTTCCTTTTCCTCCTTTTCTCCTTGTTCCAATTCTTCTTCTTCATCTCACCTCCTTCCACTACTTCTTCTTCCTCCTCTTGTTCACCTTCTTCAAGTTCTTCACTTTCCACATCTTCTTCTTCTTCCTTTTCTTCTCCTTCTTCCACTTCTTCCAGTTACTCTCCTTCTTCTCCCTTTTCTTATCTTTCTTCCACTTCTCCTACCTCCTCTTGTTCTCTTTCTTCCTTCGTCCTCTCCTTTCCTTTCTTTTCTTCAACTTCATCTCCTTCTTCTTCTTCCTTACCTTTGTCATATCACTCTTTTTCTCCTTCTTTTGCTTCCACTTGCATTTATACCTCTTCTTCTCCTTCTTCCACTTCTTCTCCATCATCCCCACTCCTTCAACTACTTCTTCTTCTTCCTCTTGTTCACCTTCTTCCACTTCTACTACATCCACTTGTTCTCCTTCTTCCACTACCTCTTCTTCATTTCCTTTCATTCCACTACTTGCACTTCCTATTCCTCTTATTCTCTCCTTCAACCACTTCTTCTACTTCTACTTGTTGTTCTTCTTCATTTTCGTCTCCTTCTTCAGCTTCTTCTGCTTACACTTCCTCTCCTTCTTCTTCCTCTTCTTCCTCTTCTTATTCTTCTTCCACTTCTTCTGCCTCCTCTTGTTCTCTTTCTTCCACTTCTTCATCCTCTCCTTTCCTTTCTTTTCCTCCTCTTCATCTCCTTCGTCTTCTTCCTTTCCTTCATCATATCCCTCTTTTTCTCCTTCTTCTGCTTCCACTTGCATGTCTACCTCTTGTCCTCCTTCTTCCACTGCTTCTCCATCATCCCCACTCCTTCAACTACTTCTTCTTCTTCCTCTTGTTCACCTTCTTCCACTTCTACTACATCCACTTGTTCTTCTTCTTCCCTCTCTTCTCCTTCTTGCCCTTCTTCTGCCTACACTACTTCTTCTTCCTCCGCTTCTTCTTCGCCTCCTTGTTCCACTTCTTCTTCATCCCCTTTCCTTCCATTGCTTCTTTTTCCTCCTCTTTTTCTCATTCTTCCACTTCTTCTTCTTATTGTTCTCCTTCTTCGACATGCACTTCTTCCTTTTCTTCTCATTCTTCCACTTCTTCTTCTTCCTCTTCTTCTCCTTCTGCCACCACTTCTCCCTCCTCCCGTTCTCCTTCTTCCACTTCTTCTTCTTCATCTCTTTTCATTCCACTACTTCTACCACTTCTTCTACTTCTACTTGTTGTTCTTCTTCATTTTCTTCTCCTTCCACTTTTTCTTTCCTTTTCGTCTTCTCCTTCCTCTTTTTCTCCTTCCCCCAAATCTTATGCTTACACTTCTTCCTCTTCTTCCTCCTCTCCCCCAGATTCCACTTCTTCTAGTTCTTCTTCCCTTCCCTTCCCCTCTTTCTTCCTCTTCCTCCTTTTCTCCTTGTTCCAATTCTTCTTCTTCATCTCACATCCTTCCACTACTTCTTCTTCCTCCTCTTGTTCACCTTCTTCACTTTCCACATCTTCTTCTTCTTCCTTTTCTTCTCCTTCTTCCACTTCTTCTCATTACTCTCCTTCTTCTTCCTCTTCTTATCTTTCTTCCACTTCTCCTGCCTCCTCTTGTTGTCTTTCTTCCACTTCTTCTTCATCCTCTCCTTTCCTTTCTTTTCTTCCGATTAATCTCCTTCTTCTTCTTCCTTTCCTTCCTCATATCACTCTTTTTCTCCTTCTTCTACTTCCACTTGCATGTCTACCTCTTGTCCTCCTTCTTCCACTCCTTCTCCATCATCCCCACTCCATCAACTACTTCTTTTTATTCCTCTTGTTCACCTTCTTCCACTTCTACTACATCCACTTGTTCTTCTTCTTCCCTCTCTTCTCCTTCTTGCCCTTCTTCTGCCTACACTACTTCTTCTTCCTCCCCTTCTTCTTCTCCTCCTTGTTCCACTTCTTCTTCATCCCCTTTCCTTCCATTGCTTCTTCTTCCTCCTCTTTTTCTCATTCTTGCACTTCTTGTTCTTCTTCCTATTGTTCTCCTTCTTCCACTTGCAGTTCTTCCTTTTCTTCTCATTCTTCCACTTGTTCTTCCTCCTCCTCTTCTCCTTCTGGCACCTCTTCTTCCTCCTCCCGTTCTCCTTTTTCCACTTCTTCTTCTTCATCTCCTTTCATTCGACTACTTCCTCCTATTCCTCTTATTCTCTCCTTCTACCACTTCTTCTACTTCTACTTGTTGTTGTTCTTCATTTTAGTCTGCTTCTTTCGCTTCTTCTGCGTACACTTCTTCCTCTTCCTATTCTTCCATTTCTTCTCCTTCCACAACTTCTTCTTCTTTCCTTTCTGTCTTCTTCTTCCTCTTTTTCTCCATCGCCCACTTTTGTTGCTTCCCATTGATGCTCTTCCTCTTCTTCACCTTCCCCCAAATCTTATGCTTACACTTCTTCTTCGTCTTTCTCTTCTCCTCCAGATTCCACCTCTTCTGCTTCTTCTTCCTTTTCCTCCTTTTCTCCTTGTTCCAATTCTTCTTCTTCATCTCACCTCCTTCCACTACTTCTTCTTCCTCCTCCTGTTCACCTTCTTCAACTTCTTCACTTTCCACATCTTCTTCTGCTTCCTTTTCTTCTCCTTTTTCCACTTCTTCTAGTTACTCTCCTTCTTCTTCCTCTTCTTATATTCTTCGACTTCTCCTGCCTCCTCTTGTTCTCTTTCTTCCACTTCTTCTTCATCCTCTCCTTTGCTTTCTTTTCTTCCTCTTCACCTCCTTCTTCTTCTTCCTTTCCTTCGTCATATGCCTCTTTTTCTCCTCCTTTTACTTCCACTTGCATTTCTACCTCTTGTTCTCCTTCCTCCACTTTTCCATCATCCCCACCTCTTCAACTACTTCTTCTTCTTCCTCTTGTTTACCTTCTTCCACTTCTCCTATGTCCACTTGTTCTTCTTCTTCCCTCTCTTCTCCTTGTTCCCCTTCTTCTGCCTACACTACTTCTTCTTCCTCCCCTTCTTCTTCTCCTCCTTGTTCCACTTCTTCCTCATTACCCCTTCCTTCCATTGCTTCTTCTTCCTCCTCTTTTTCTCATTCTTCCACTTCTTCTTCTTCTTCCTATTGGTCTCCTTCTTCCACTTGCACTTCTTCCTTTTCTTCTCGTTCTTCCACTTCTTCCTCTTCCTCTTCTTCTCCTTCTGCCACCTCTTCTTCCTCCTCCTGTTCTCCTTCTTCCACTTCTTCTTCTTCATCTCCTTTCATTCCACTACTTCCTCCTATTCCTCTTGTTCTCTCCTTCTACCACTTCTTCTACTTCTACTTGTTGTTCTTCTTCATTTTCGCTCCTTCTTTCGCTTCTTCTGCTTACACTTCTTCTTCTTCCATTTCTTATCCTTCCACAACTTCTTCTTCTTTCCTTTCCGTCTTCTCCTTCCTTTTTTTCTCCATCCCCGACTTCTGTTGCTTCTCCCATTGTTGCTCTTCCTCTTCTTTTCCTTCTACCATATCTTATGCTTACACTTCTTCTTCTTCTTCCTCTTCTCCTCCAGATTCTACTTCTTTTGCTTCTTCTTCCCTTCTCTTCCCCTCCTTCTTCCTTTTCCTCCTTTTCTCCTTGTTCCAATTCTTCTTCTTCATCTCACCTCCTTCCACTACTTCTTCTTCCTCCTTTTGTTCACTTTCTTCACTTTCCACATCTTCTTCTTCTTCCTTTTCTTCTCCTTCTTCTAGTTACCCTCCTTCTTCTTCCTCTTCTTACCTTTCTTCCACTTCTCCTGCCTCCTCTTGTTCTCTTTCTTCCACTTCTTCTTCATCCTCTCATTTCCTTTCTTTTCTTCCTCTTCATCTTCTTCTTCTTCTTCCTTTCCTTCGTCATATACCTCTTTTTCTCCTTCTTCTACTTCCACTTGCATTTCTACCTCTTGTTCTCCTTCTTCCACTTCTTCTCCATCATCCCCACTCCTTCAACTACTTCTTCTTCTTCCTCTGGTTCACCTTCTTCCACTTCTACTACATCCACTTGTTCTTCTTCTTCCCTCTCTTCTCCTTCTTGCCCTTCTTCTGCCTACACTACTTCTTCTTCCTCCCCTTCTTCTTCTCCTCCTTGTTCCACTTCTTCTTCATTCCCCTTTCCTTCCATTGCTTCTTCTTCCTCCTCTTTTTCTCATTCTTCCACTTGTTCTTCTTCTTCCTCTTCTTCTCCTTCTGCCACCTCTTGTCCTCCTCCCGTTCTCCTTCGTCCACTTCTTCTTCTTTGTCTCCTTTCATTCCACTACTTCCTACTATTCCTCTTATTCTCTCCTTCTACCACTTCTTCTACTTGTTGTTCTTCTTCATCTTCATCTCCTTCTTCCTCTTTCTTTCCTTTGTCATATCCCTCTTTTTCCCCTTCTTCTGCTTCCACTTGCATTTCTAACTCTTGTTCTCCTTCTTCCACTTCTTCTCCATGATCTCCACTCCTTCAACTACTTGTTCTTCTTAACTTGTTCACCATCTTCCACCTCTACTACATCCACTTCTTCTTCTTCTTCCCTTTCTTCTCCTTCTTGCCCTTCTTCTGCCTACACTACTTTTTCTTCCTCCCCTTCTTCTTCTGCTCCTTGTTCCACTTCTTCTTCATCCCTTTTCTTTCCATTGCTTCTTCTTCCTCCTCTTTTTCTAATTCTTCTACTTCTTGTTCTTCTTCCTATTGTTCTCCTTCTTCCACTTCCACTTCTTCCTTTTCTTCTCGTTCTTCCACTTTTTCTCCATCCCCTACTTTGTGTTGCTTCCCATTGATGCTCTTCCTCTTCTTCACCTTCCCCCAAATCTTATGCTTACACTTCTTCTTCGTCTTTCTCTTCTCCTCCAGATTCCACCTCTTCTGCTTCTTCTTCCTTTTCCTCCTTTTCTCCTTGTTCCAATTCTTCTTCTTCATCTCACCTCCTTCCACTACTTCTTCTTCCTCCTCCTGTTCACCTTCTTCAACTTCTTCACTTTCCACATCTTCTTCTGCTTCCTTTTCTTCTCCTTTTTCCACTTCTTCTAGTTACTCTCCTTCTTCTTCCTCTTCTTATATTCTTCGACTTCTCCTGCCTCCTCTTGTTCTCTTTCTTCCACTTCTTCTTCATCCTCTCCTTTGCTTTCTTTTCTTCCTCTTCACCTCCTTCTTCTTCTTCCTTTCCTTCGTCATATGCCTCTTTTTCTCCTTCTTTTACTTCCACTTGCATTTCTACCTCTTGTTCTCCTTCCTCCACTTTTCCATCATCCCCACCTCTTCAACTACTTCTTCTTCCTCTTGTTTACCTTCTTCCACTTCTCCTATGTCCACTTGTTCTTCTTCTTCCCTCTCTTCTCCTTGTTCCCCTTCTTCTGCCTACACTACTTCTTCTTCCTCCCCTTCTTCTTCTCCTCCTTGTTCCACTTCTTCCTCATTACCCTTTCCTTCCATTGCTTCTTCTTCCTCCTCTTTTTCTCATTCTTCCACTTCTTCTTCTTCTTCCTATTGGTCTCCTTCTTCCACTTGCACTTCTTCCTTTTCTTCTCGTTCTTCCACTTCTTCCTCTTCCTCTTCTTCTCCTTCTGCCACCTCTTCTTCCTCCTCCTGTTCTCCTTCTTCCACTTCTTCTTCTTCATCTCCTTTCATTCCACTACTTCCTCCTATTCCTCTTGTTCTCTCCTTCTACCACTTCTTCTACTTCTACTTGTTGTTCTTCTTCATTTTCGCTCCTTCTTTCGCTTCTTCTGCTTACACTTCTTCTTCTTCCATTTCTTATCCTTCCACAACTTCTTCTTCTTTCCTTTCCGTCTTCTCCTTCCTTTTTTTCTCCATCCCCGACTTCTGTTGCTTCTCCCATTGTTGCTCTTCCTCTTCTTTTCCTTCTACCATATCTTATGCTTACACTTCTTCTTCTTCTTCCTCTTCTCCTCCAGATTCTACTTCTTTTGCTTCTTCTTCCCTTCTCTTCCCCTCCTTCTTCCTTTTCCTCCTTTTCTCCTTGTTCCAATTCTTCTTCTTCATCTCACCTCCTTCCACTACTTCTTCTTCCTCCTTTTGTTCACTTTCTTCACTTTCCACATCTTCTTCTTCTTCCTTTTCTTCTCCTTCTTCTAGTTACCCTCCTTCTTCTTCCTCTTCTTACCTTTCTTCCACTTCTCCTGCCTCCTCTTGTTCTCTTTCTTCCACTTCTTCTTCATCCTCTCATTTCCTTTCTTTTCTTCCTCTTCATCTTCTTCTTCTTCTTCCTTTCCTTCGTCATATACCTCTTTTTCTCCTTCTTCTACTTCCACTTGCATTTCTACCTCTTGTTCTCCTTCTTCCACTTCTTCTCCATCATCCCCACTCCTTCAACTACTTCTTCTTCTTCCTCTGGTTCACCTTCTTCCACTTCTACTACATCCACTTGTTCTTCTTCTTCCCTCTCTTCTCCTTCTTGCCCTTCTTCTGCCTACACTACTTCTTCTTCCTCCCCTTCTTCTTCTCCTCCTTGTTCCACTTCTTCTTCATTCCCCTTTCCTTCCATTGCTTCTTCTTCCTCCTCTTTTTCTCATTCTTCCACTTGTTCTTCTTCTTCCTCTTCTTCTCCTTCTGCCACCTCTTGTCCTCCTCCCGTTCTCCTTCGTCCACTTCTTCTTCTTTGTCTCCTTTCATTCCACTACTTCCTACTATTCCTCTTATTCTCTCCTTCTACCACTTCTTCTACTTGTTGTTCTTCTTCATCTTCATCTCCTTCTTCCTCTTTCTTTCCTTTGTCATATCCCTCTTTTTCCCCTTCTTCTGCTTCCACTTGCATTTCTAACTCTTGTTCTCCTTCTTCCACTTCTTCTCCATGATCTCCACTCCTTCAACTACTTGTTCTTCTTAACTTGTTCACCATCTTCCACCTCTACTACATCCACTTCTTCTTCTTCTTCCCTTTCTTCTCCTTCTTGCCCTTCTTCTGCCTACACTACTTCTTCTTCCTCCTCTTCTTCTTCTGCTCCTTGTTCCACTTCTTCTTCATCCCTTTCCTTCCATTGCTTCTTCTTCCTCCTCTTTTTCTCATTCTTCCACTTCTTCTTCTTCTTCCTATTGTTCTCCTTCTTCCACTTGCACTATTTTTTCCTTTTCTTCTCGTTCTTCCACTTCTTCTTCTTCCTCTTCTTCTCCTTCTGCCACCTCTTCTCCCTCCTCCCGTTCTCCTTCTTCAACTTCTTCCACTTCTTCTTCTTCATCTCCTTTCATTCCACTACTTCTACCACTTCTTCTACTTCTACTTGCTGTTCTTCTTCATTTTCGTCTCCTTCTTTCGCTTCTTCTGCTTACACTTCTTCTTCCTCCTCTTCTTCCATTTCTTCTCCTTCCACAACTTCTTCTTCTTTCCTTTCCGTCTTCTCATTCCTCTTTTTCTCCATCCCCCACTTCTGTTGCTTCCCATTGTTGCTCTTCCTCTTCTTCTCCTTCCCCCAAATCTTATGCTTACAGTTCTTCTTCTTCTTCCTCTTCTCCTCCAGATTTCACTTCTTCAGCTTCTTCTTCCCTTCCTTTCCCCTGCTTCTTCTTCATCTTCTTCTTCCTGTTCTTCTCCTTCCCCCAAATCTTAAACTTTATTTCTTCAATGTTTGGCTCTTTTTGCAAAAGGGCTGCCAATACTTGTTGAATAGCTTCCTTAGCTCTTCTTGTCCTTCCCCTTGTCATAGGTCCTCCAAGTCCTTCAAGCTTCATTTCCTCATCATCATCTAAGCTTCCACTACTTCTTCTTCCTCCCCTTGTTCACCTTCTTCACTTTCCACATCGTCTTCTTCTTCCCTTCGCCTCCTTGTTCCTTTTCCTCGTTTTCTCCTTGTTCCAATTCTTCTTCTTCATCTCACCTCCTTCCATTACTTCTTCTTCCTCATCTTCTTCACCTTCTTCACCTTCTTCACTTTCCACATCTTCTTCTTCTTCCTTTTCTTCTCCTTCTTCTAGTTACTCTCCTTCTTCTTCCTCTTCTTATCTTTCTTCCACTTCTCCTGCCTCCTCTTTTTCTCTTTCTTCCACTTCTTCTTCATCCTCTCCTTTCCTTTCTTTTCATCCTCTTCATCTCCTTCTTCTTCTTCCATTCCTTCGTCATATCCCTGTTTTTCTACTTCTTTTGCTTCCACTTGCATTTCTACCTATTGTTCTCCTTCTTCCACTTCTTCTCCATCATCCCCACTCCTTCAACTACTTCTTCTTCTTCCTCTTCTTCACCTCATCGTCCACAACATCCACTCGTTCTTCTTCTTCCCTCTCTTCTCCTTCTTGCCCTTCTTCTGCCTACACTACTTCTTCTTCCTCCCCTTCTTCTTCTCCTCCTTGTTCCACTTCTTCTTCATCCCCTTTCCTTCCATTGCTTCTTCTTCCCCCTCTTTTTCTCATTCTTCCACTTCTTCTTCTTCTTCCAATTGTTCTTCTTCTTCCACTTGCACTTCTTCTTCTTCCTATTCTTCTCCTTTTGCCACCTCTTCTTCCTCCTCCTGTTCTCCTTCTTCCACTTCTTCTTCTTCATCCCCTTTCATTCCACTACTTCCTCCTATTCCTCTTATTCTCTCTTTCTACCACTTCTTCTACTTCTACTTCCTCCTCATTCTTCCGCTTCTTCTGCTTACACTCGTTCTTCTTCCTCTTCTTCCATTTCTTCTCCTTCCACAACTTCTTCTTCTTTCCTTTCTGTCTTCTCGTTCCTCTTTTTTTCCATCATCCACTTCTTTTGTTTCCCATTGTTGCTCTTCCTCTTCTTGTGCTTCCCCCATATGTTATGCTTACACTTCTTCTTCTTCTTACTCTTCTCCTCAAGGTTGCACTTCTTCTGCTTCTTCTTTCCTTCCCTTCCCCTCCTTCTTCCTTTTCCTCTTTTTCTCCTTGTTCCAATTCATCTTCTTCATGTCACCTCCTTCCACTACTTCTTATTCCTCCTCTTGTTCACCTTCTTCAACTTCTTCACTTTCCACATCTTCTTCTTCTTCCTTTTCTTCTCTTTCTTCTACTTCATCTAATTACTCTCCTTCCCCTTCCTCTTCTTATCTTTCTTCCACTTCTCCTGCCTCCTCTTATTCTCTTTCTTCCACTTCTTCTTCATCCTCTCCTCTCCTTTCTTTTCTTCCTCTTCATCTCCTTTTTCTTCTTCCTTTCCTTCGTCATATCCCTCTTTTTCTCCTTCTTCTGCTTCCACTTGCATTTCTACCTCTTGTTCTCCTTCCTTCACTTCTTCTTCTTCATCTCCTTTCATTCCACTACTTCCTCATATTCCTCTTATTCTCTCCTTCTACCACTTCTTCTACTTCTACTTTTTCTTCTTCTTCATTTTTGTCTCCTTCTTCCGCTTCTTCTGCTTACACTTCTTCTTCTTCCTCTTCTTCCATTTCTTCTCCTTCCACAACTTCTTCTTCTTTCCTTTCCGTCTTCTCCTTCATCTTTTTCTCCGTCCGTCACTGTTGTTGCTTCCCATTGTTGCTCTTCCTCTTCTTCTCCTTCCCCCAAATCTTATGCTTACACTTCTTCTTCTTCCTCTTTCCCTCCAGATTCCACTTCATCTGCTTCTTCTTCCCTTCCCTTCCCCTCCTGCTGCCTTTTCCTCCTTTTCTCCTTGTTCCGGTTCTTCCTCTTCATCTCACCTCCTCCACTACTTCTTCTTCCTCCTCTTGTTCACCTTCTTCAACTTCTTCACTTTCCACATCTTCTTCTTCTTCCTTTTCTTCTCTTTCTTCTACTTCATCTAATTACTCTCCTTCCCCTTCCTCTTCTTATCTTTCTTCCACTTCTCCTGCCTCCTCTTATTCTCTTTCTTCCACTTCTTCTTCATCCTCTCCTCTCCTTTCTTTTCTTCCTCTTCATCTCCTTTTTCTTCTTCCTTTCCTTCGTCATATCCCTCTTTTTCTCCTTCTTCTGCTTCCACTTGCATTTCTACCTCTTGTTCTCCTTCCTTCACTTCTTCTTCTTCATCTCCTTTCATTCCACTACTTCCTCATATTCCTCTTATTCTCTCCTTCTACCACTTCTTCTACTTCTACTTTTTCTTCTTCTTCATTTTTGTCTCCTTCTTCCGCTTCTTCTGCTTACACTTCTTCTTCTTCCTCTTCTTCCATTTCTTCTCCTTCCACAACTTCTTCTTCTTTCCTTTCCGTCTTCTCCTTCATCTTTTTCTCCGTCCGTCACTGCTGTTGCTTCCCATTGTTGCTCTTCCTCTTCTTCTCCTTCCCCCAAATCTTATGCTTACACTTCTTCTTCTTCCTCTTTCCCTCCAGATTCCACTTCATCTGCTTCTTCTTCCCTTCCCTTCCCCTCCTGCTGCCTTTTCCTCCTTTTCTCCTTGTTCCGGTTCTTCCTCTTCATCTCACCTCCTCCACTACTTCTTCTTCCTCCTCTTGTTCACCTTCTTCAACTTCTTCACTTTCCACATCTTCTTCTTCTTCCTTTTCTTCTCTTTCTTCTACTTCATCTAATTACTCTCCTTCCCCTTCCTCTTCTTATCTTTCTTCCACTTCTCCTGCCTCCTCTTATTCTCTTTCTTCCACTTCTTCTTCATCCTCTCCTCTCCTTTCTTTTCTTCCTCTTCATCTCCTTTTTCTTCTTCCTTTCCTTCGTCATATCCCTCTTTTTCTCCTTCTTCTGCTTCCACTTGCATTTCTACCTCTTGTTCTCCTTCCTTCACTTCTTCTTCTTCATCTCCTTTCATTCCACTACTTCCTCATATTCCTCTTATTCTCTCCTTCTACCACTTCTTCTACTTCTACTTTTTCTTCTTCTTCATTTTTGTCTCCTTCTTCCGCTTCTTCTGCTTACACTTCTTCTTCTTCCTCTTCTTCCATTTCTTCTCCTTCCACAACTTCTTCTTCTTTCCTTTCCGTCTTCTCCTTCATCTTTTTCTCCGTCCGTCACTGCTGTTGCTTCCCATTGTTGCTCTTCCTCTTCTTCTCCTTCCCCCAAATCTTATGCTTACACTTCTTCTTCTTCCTCTTTCCCTCCAGATTCCACTTCATCTGCTTCTTCTTCCCTTCCCTTCCCCTCCTGCTGCCTTTTCCTCCTTTTCTCCTTGTTCCGGTTCTTCCTCTTCATCTCACCTCCTCCACTACTTCTTCTTCCTCCTCTTGTTCACCTTCTTCAACTTCTTCACTTTCCACATCTTCTTCTTCTTCCTTTTCTTCTCTTTCTTCTACTTCATCTAATTACTCTCCTTCCCCTTCCTCTTCTTATCTTTCTTCCACTTCTCCTGCCTCCTCTTATTCTCTTTCTTCCACTTCTTCTTCATCCTCTCCTCTCCTTTCTTTTCTTCCTCTTCATCTCCTTTTTCTTCTTCCTTTCCTTCGTCATATCCCTCTTTTTCTCCTTCTTCTGCTTCCACTTGCATTTCTACCTCTTGTTCTCCTTCCTTCACTTCTTCTTCTTCATCTCCTTTCATTCCACTACTTCCTCATATTCCTCTTATTCTCTCCTTCTACCACTTCTTCTACTTCTACTTTTTCTTCTTCTTCATTTTTGTCTCCTTCTTCCGCTTCTTCTGCTTACACTTCTTCTTCTTCCTCTTCTTCCATTTCTTCTCCTTCCACAACTTCTTCTTCTTTCCTTTCCGTCTTCTCCTTCATCTTTTTCTCCGTCCGTCACTGCTGTTGCTTCCCATTGTTGCTCTTCCTCTTCTTCTCCTTCCCCCAAATCTTATGCTTACACTTCTTCTTCTTCCTCTTTCCCTCCAGATTCCACTTCATCTGCTTCTTCTTCCCTTCCCTTCCCCTCCTGCTGCCTTTTCCTCCTTTTCTCCTTGTTCCGGTTCTTCCTCTTCATCTCACCTCCTCCACTACTTCTTCTTCCTCCTCTTGTTCACCTTCTTCAACTTCTTCACTTTCCACATCTTCTTCTTCTTCCTTTTCTTCTCTTTCTTCTACTTCATCTAATTACTCTCCTTCCCCTTCCTCTTCTTATCTTTCTTCCACTTCTCCTGCCTCCTCTTATTCTCTTTCTTCCACTTCTTCTTCATCCTCTCCTCTCCTTTCTTTTCTTCCTCTTCATCTCCTTTTTCTTCTTCCTTTCCTTCGTCATATCCCTCTTTTTCTCCTTCTTCTGCTTCCACTTGCATTTCTACCTCTTGTTCTCCTTCCTTCACTTCTTCTTCTTCATCTCCTTTCATTCCACTACTTCCTCATATTCCTCTTATTCTCTCCTTCTACCACTTCTTCTACTTCTACTTTTTCTTCTTCTTCATTTTTGTCTCCTTCTTCCGCTTCTTCTGCTTACACTTCTTCTTCTTCCTCTTCTTCCATTTCTTCTCCTTCCACAACTTCTTCTTCTTTCCTTTCCGTCTTCTCCTTCATCTTTTTCTCCGTCCGTCACTGCTGTTGCTTCCCATTGTTGCTCTTCCTCTTCTTCTCCTTCCCCCAAATCTTATGCTTACACTTCTTCTTCTTCCTCTTTCCCTCCAGATTCCACTTCATCTGCTTCTTCTTCCCTTCCCTTCCCCTCCTGCTGCCTTTTCGTCCTTTTCTCCTTGTTCCGGTTCTTCCTCTTCATCTCACCTCCTCCACTACTTCTTCTTCCTCCTCTTGTTCACCTTCTTCAACTTCTTCACTTTCCACATCTTCTTCTTCTTCCTTTTCTTCTCCTTCTTCCACTTCTTCTAGTTACTCTCCTTCTTCTTCCTCTTCTTATCTTTCTTCCACTTCTCCTGCCTCCTCTTGTTCTCTTTTCTTCCACTTCTTCTGCATGCTCTCCTTTCCTTTCTTTTCTTCCTCTTCATCTCCTTCCTCCTCTTCCTTTCCTTCGTCATATCCCTCCTTTTCTCCTTCTTCTGCTTCCACTTGCATTTCTACCTCTTGTTCTCCTTCTTCCACTTCTTCTCCATCATCCCCACTCCTTCAACTAGTTCTTCTTCTTCCTCTTGTTCACCTCTTCCACTTCTACTACATCCACTTGTTCTTCTTCTTCCCTCTCTTCTCCTTCTTGCCCGTCTTCTTCCTACACTACTTCTTCTTCCTCCCCTTTTTCTTCTCGTCCTTGTTCCACTTCTTCTTCATCCCCTTTCCTTCCATTGCTTCTTCTTCCTCCGTTTTTTCTCATTCTTTCACTACTTCTTCTTCTTCCTATTGTTCTCCCTCTTCCCCTTGCACTTCTTCCTCTTCTTCTCATTCTTCCACTTCTTCTTCTGCTTCTTCCTTCTTCCTTTTCTTCCGCTTACACTACTTCTTCTTCCTCCTCCTGTTCACCTTTTTCATTTTCAACATCTTGTTTTCTTCCTTTTCTTCTCCTTCTTCCAGTTCTCCTGCCTCCTCTTGTTCTCTTTTTTCTACTTCTTCTTCATCCTCTCCTTTCTTTTCTTTTCTTCCTCTTCATCTCCTTCTTCTTCTTCCTTTCCTTCGTCATATGCCTCTTTTTCTCGTTCTTCTGCTTCCACTTGCATTTCTACCTCTTGTTCTCCTTCTTCCACTTCTTCTCCATCATCCCCACTCCTTCAACTACTTCCTCTTCTTCCTCTTGTTCACCTTCATCCACTTCTACTACATCAACTTGTTCTTCTTCTTCCCTCTCTGCTCCTTCTTGCCCTTCTTCTGCCTACATTACTTCTTCTTCCTCCCCTTCTTCTTCTTCTCCTTGTTCCACTTCTTCTTCATCCCCTTTCCTTCCATTGTTTCTTCTTCCTCCTCTTTTTCTCATTCTTCCACTTCTTCTTCTTCCTATTGTTCTCCTTCTTCCACTTGCACTTCTTCCTTCTCTTCTCATTATTCCACTTCTTCTTCTTCCTCTTCTTCTCCTTCTGCCATCTCTTCTTCCTCCTCCCGTTCTCCTTCTTCCACTTCTTCTTCTTCATCACCTTTCATTCCACGACTTCCTATTATTCCTCTTATTCTCTCCTTCTACCACTTCTTCTAATTCTACTTGTTGTTCTTCTTCATTTTTGTCTCCTTCTTCCGCTTCTTCTGCTCATAATTCTTCTCCTTCCACAACTTCTTCTTCTTTCCTTTCCGTCTTCTCCTTCCTCTTTTTCTCTATCCCCCACTTCTGTTGCTTCCCATTGTTGCTCTTGCTCTTCTCCTCGTTCCCCGAAATCTTACGCATACACTTCTTCTTCTTCTTCCTTTTCTCCTCCAGATTCCACTTCTTGTGCTTCTTCTTCCCTTCCCTTCCCCTCTTTCTTCCTTTTCCTCCTTTACTCCTTGTTCCAATTCTTCTTCTTCATCTCACCTCCTTCCACTACTTCTTCTTCCACCTCTTATTCACCTTCTTCAACTTCTTCACTTTCCACATCTTCTTCTTCTTCCTTTTCTTCTCCTTCTTCCACTTCTTCTAGTTACTCTCCTTCTTCTACCTCTTCTTATCTTTCTTCCACTTCTCCTGCCTCCTCTTGTTCTCTTTCTTCCATTTCTTCTTCATCCTCTCCTTTCCTTTCTTTTCTTCCTCTTCATCTCCTTCTTCTTCTTCCTTTCCTTCGTCATATCCCTGTTTTTCTTCTTCTTCTTCTGCTTCCACTTGCATTTCTACCTCTTGTTCTCCATCATCCCCACTCCTTCAACTAGTTCTTCTTCTTCCTCTTGTTCACCTTCTTCGACTTCTACTACATCCACTTGTTCTTCTCCTTCCCTCTCTTCTCCTTCTTGCCTGTCTTCTGCCTACACTACTTCTTCTTCCTCCCCTTCTTCTTCTCCTCCTTGTTCCACTTCTTCTTCATCCAGTTTGCTTCCATTGCTTCTTCTTCTTCCTCTTTTTCTCATTCTTCCACTTCTTCGTCTTCTTCCTATTAATCCCCCTCTTCCACTTGCACTTCTTCCTTTTCATCTCATTTTTCCACTTCTTCTTCTGCTTCTTCCTTCTTCCTTTTCTTCCGCTTACACTACTTCTTCTTCCTCCTCTTGTTCACCTTCTTCACTTTCAACATCTTCTTCTTCTTCCTTTTCTTCTCCTTCTTCCAGTTCTCCTGCCTCCTCTTGTTCTCTTTTTTCTACTTCATCTTCATCCTCTCCTTTCTTTTCTTTTCTTCCTCTTCATCTCCTTCTTCTTCTTCCTTTCCTTCGTCATATGCCTCTTTTTCTCCTTCTTCTGCTTCCACTTGCATTTCTACCTCTTGTTCTCCTTCTTCCACTTCTTCTCCATCATCCCCACTCCTTCAACTACTTCCTCTTCTTCCTCTTGTTCACCTTCATCCACTTCTACTACATCAACTTGTTCTTCTTCTTCCCTCTCTGCTCCTTCTTGCCCTTCTTCTGCCTACATTACTTCTTCTTCCTCCCCTTCTTCTTCTTCTCCTTGTTCCACTTCTTCTTCATCCCCTTTCCTTCCATTGTTTCTTCTTCCTCCTCTTTTTCTCATTCTTCCACTTCTTCTTCTTCCTATTGTTCTCCTTCTTCCACTTGCACTTCTTCCTTCTCTTCTCATTACTCCACTTCTTCTTCTTCCTCTTCTTCTCCTTCTGCCATCTCTTCTTCCTCCTCCCGTTCTCCTTCTTCCACTTCTTCTTCTTCATCACCTTTCATTCCACGACTTCCTATTATTCCTCTTATTCTCTCCTTCTACCACTTCTTCTAATTCTACTTGTTGTTCTTCTTCATTTTTGTCTCCTTCTTCCGCTTCTTCTGCTCATAATTCTTCTCCTTCCACAACTTCTTCTTCTTTCCTTTCCGTCTTCTCCTTCCTCTTTTTCTCTATCCCCCACTTCTGTTGCTTCCCATTGTTGCTCTTGCTCTTCTCCTCCTTCCCCGAAATCTTACGCATACACTTCTTCTTCTTCTTCCTTTTCTCCTCCAGATTCCACTTCTTGTGCTTCTTCTTCCCTTCCCTTCCCCTCCTTCTTCCTTTTCCTCCTTTACTCCTTGTTCCAATTCTTCTTCTTCATCTCACCTCCTTCCACTACTTCTTCTTCCACCTCTTATTCACCTTCTTCAACTTCTTCACTTTCCACATCTTCTTCTTCTTCCTTTTCTTCTCCTTCTTCCACTTCTTCTAGTTACTCTCCTTCTTCTACCTCTTCTTATCTTTCTTCCACTTCTCCTGCCTCCTCTTGTTCTCTTTCTTCCATTTCTTCTTCATCCTCTCCTTTCCTTTCTTTTCTTCCTCTTCATCTCCTTCTTCTTCTTCCTTTCCTTCGTCATATCCCTGTTTTTCTTCTTCTTCTTCTGCTTCCACTTGCATTTCTACCTCTTGTTCTCCATCATCCCCACTCCTTCAACTAGTTCTTCTTCTTCCTCTTGTTCACCTTCTTCGACTTCTACTACATCCACTTGTTCTTCTCCTTCCCTCTCTTCTCCTTCTTGCCTGTCTTCTGCCTACACTACTTCTTCTTCCTCCCCTTCTTCTTCTCCTCCTTGTTCCACTTCTTCTTCATCCAGTTTGCTTCCATTGCTTCTTCTTCTTCCTCTTTTTCTCATTCTTCCACTTCTTCGTCTTCTTCCTATTAATCCCCCTCTTCCACTTGCACTTCTTCCTTTTCATCTCATTTTTCCACTTCTTCTTCTGCTTCTTCCTTCTTCCTTTTCTTCTCCTTCTTCCAGTTCTCCTGCCTCCTCTTGTTCTCTTTTTTCTACTTCATCTTCATCCTCTCCTTTCTTTTCTTTTCTTCCTCTTCATCTCCTTCTTCTTCTTCCTTTCCTTCGTCATATGCCTCTTTTTCTCCTTCTTCTGCTTCCACTTGCATTTCTACCTCTTCTTCTCCTTCTTCCACTTCTTCTCCATCATCCCCACTCTTTCAACTACTTCCTCTTCTTCCTCTTGTTCACCTTCATCCACTTCTACTACATCAACTTGTTCTTCTTCTTCCCTCTCTGCTCCTTCTTGCCCTTCTTCTGCCTACATTACTTCTTCTTCCTCCCCTTCTTCTTCTTCTCCTTGTTCCACTTCTTCTTCATCCCCTTTCCTTCCATTGTTTCTTCTTCCTCCTCTTTTTCTCATTCTTCCACTTCTTCTTCTTCCTATTGTTCTCCTTCTTCCACTTGCACTTCTTCCTTCTCTTCTCATTATTCCACTTCTTCTTCTTCCTCTTCTTCTCCTTCTGCCATCTCTTCTTCCTCCTCCCGTTCTCCTTCTTCCACTTCTTCTTCTTCATCACCTTTCATTCCACGACTTCCTATTATTCCTCTTATTCTACTTGTTGTTCTTCTTCATTTTTGTCTCCTTCTTCCGCTTCTTCTGCTCATAATTCTTCTCCTTCCACAACTTCTTCTTCTTTCCTTTCCGTCTTCTCCTTCCTCTTTTTCTCTATCCCCCACTTCTGTTGCTTCCCATTGTTGCTCTTGCTCTTCTCCTCCTTCCCCGAAATCTTACGCATACACTTCTTCTTCTTCTTCTTCCTTTTCTCCTCCAGATTCCACTTCTTGTGCTTCTTCTTCCCTTCCCTTCCCCTCCTTCTTCCTTTTCCTCCTTTACTCCTTGTTCCAATTCTTCTTCTTCATCTCACCTCCTTCCACTACTTCTTCTTCCACCTCTTATTCACCTTCTTCAACTTCTTCACTTTCCACATCTTCTTCTTCTTCCTTTTCTTCTCCTTCTTCCACTTCTTCTAGTTACTCTCCTTCTTCTACCTCTTCTTATCTTTCTTCCACTTCTCCTGCCTCCTCTTGTTCTCTTTCTTCCATTTCTTCTTCATCCTCTCCTTTCCTTTCTTTTCTTCCTCTTCATCTCCTTCTTCTTCTTCATTTCCTTCGTCATATCCCTGTTTTTCTTCTTCTTCTTCTGCTTCCACTTGCATTTCTACCTCTTGTTCTCCATCATCCCCACTCCTTCAACTAGTTCTTCTTCTTCCTCTTGTTCACCTTCTTCGACTTCTACTACATCCACTTGTTCTTCTCCTTCCCTCTCTTCTCCTTCTTGCCTGTCTTCTGCCTACACTACTTCTTCTTCCTCCCCTTCTTCTTCTCCTCCTTGTTCCACTTCTTCTTCATCCAGTTTGCTTCCATTGCTTCTTCTTCTTCCTCTTTTTCTCATTCTTCCACTTCTTCGTCTTCTTCCTATTAATCCCCCTCTTCCACTTGCACTTCTTCCTTTTCATCTCATTTTTCCACTTCTTCCTTCTTCCTTTTCTTCCGCTTACACTACTTCTTCTTCCTCCTCTTGTTCACCTTCTTCACTTTCAACATCTTCTTCTTCTTCCTTTTCTTCTCCTTCTTCCAGTTCTCCTGCCTCCTCTTGTTCTCTTTCTTCTACTTCTTCTTCATCCTCTCCTTTCCTTTCATTTCTTCCTCTTCATCTGCTTCTTCTTCTTCCTTTCCTTCGTCATATCCCTCTTTTTCTCCTTCTTCTGCTTCCACCTGCATTTCTACCTCTTGTTCTCCTTCTTCCACTTCTTCTCCATCATCCCCACTCCTTCAACTACTTCTTCTTCTGCCTCTTGTTCACCTTCATCCACTTCTACTACATCAACTCGTTCTTCTTCTTCCCTCTCTTCTCCTTCTTGCCCTTCTTCTCCCTACATTACTTCTTCTTCCTCCCCTTCTTCTTCTCCTCCTTGTTCTACTTCTTCTTCATCCCCTTTCCTTCCATTGCTTCTCCTTCCTCCTCTTTTTCTCATTCTTCCACTTCTTCTTTTTCCTATTGTTCTCCTTCTTCCACTTGCACTTCTTCCTTTTCTTCTCGTTCTTCCACTTCTTCTTCTTCCTCTTCTTCTCCTTCTGCCACCTCTTCTTCCTCCTCCCGTTCTCCTTCTTCCACTTCTTCTTTGTTCATCTCCTCTCATTCCACTACTTCCTCTTATTCCTCTTATTCTCTCCTTCTACCACTTCTTATAATTCTACTTGTTGTTCCTCTTCATTTTTGTCTCCTTCTTCCGCTTCTTCTGCTTACAATTCTTCTCCTTCCACAACTTCTTCTTCTTTTTCCGTCTTCTCCTTCCTCTTTTTCTCTATCCCCCACCTCTGTTACTTCCCATTGTTGCTCTTCCTCTTCTCCTCCTTCCCCCAAATCTTACACATACACTTCTTCTTCTTCTTCCTCTTCTCCTCCAGATTCCACTTCTTCTGCTTCTTCTTCCCTTCCCTTCCCCTCCTTCTTCCTTTTCCTCCTTTACTCCTTGTTCCAATTCTTCTTCTTCATCTAACCTCCTTCCACTACTTCTTCTTCCTCCACTTGTTCACCTTCTTCACTTTCCACATCTTCTTCTTCTTCCTTTTCTTCTCCTTCTTCCACTTCTTCTAGTTACTCTCCTTCTTCTTCCTCTTCTTATCTTTCTTCCACTTCTCCTGCCTTCTCTTGTTCTCTTTCTTCCACTTCTTCTTTATCCTCTCCTTTCCTTTCTTTTCTTCCTCTTCATCTCCTTCTTCTTCTTCCTTTCCTTCGTCATATCCCTCTTTTTCTCCTTCTTCTGCTTCCACTTGCATTTCTACCTCTTGTTCTCCCTCTTCTACTTCTTCTCCATCATCCCCACTCCTTCAACTACTTCTTCTTCTTCCTCTTGTTCACCTTCTTCCACCTCTACTACATCCACTTCTTCTTCTTCTTCCCTGTCTTCTCCTTCTTGCCCTTCTTCTGCCTACACTACCTCTTCTTCCTCCCCTTCTTCTTCTCCTCCTTGTTCCACTTCTTCTTCATTCCTCTTTCCATCCATTGCTTCATCTTCCTCCTTTTTTTCTCATTCTTCCACTTCTTCTTCTTCTTCCTATTGTTCTCCTTCTTCCACTTGCACTTCTTCCTTTTCTTCTCGTTCTTCCATATCTTCTTCTTCCTCTTCTTCTCCTTCTGCCACCTCTTCTTCCTCCTCTTGTTCTCCTTCTTCCACTTCTGCTTCTTCATGTCCTTTCATTCCACTACTTCCTCCTATTCCTCTTATTCTCTCCTACTACCGCTTCTTCTACTTCTACTTGTTGTTCTTCTTCGTTTTCGTCTCCTTCTTCTGCTTCTTCTGCTTACACTTCTTCTTCTTCCTCTTCTTCCATTTCATCTCCTTCCACAAGTTCTTCTTCTTTACTTTCCGTCTTCTCCTTCCTCTTTTTCTCCATCCCCCACTTCTCTTGCTTCCCATTGTTGGTCTTCCTCTTCTTCTCCTTCCCCCAAATCTTATGCTTACACTTCTATTTCTTCTTCCTCTTCTCCCCCAGCTTACTCTTCTTCTGCTTCTTCTTCCCGTCCCTTCCCCTAGTTCTTCCTTTTCCTCCTTTTCTCTTTGTTCCAATTCTTCTTCTTCATCTCACCTCCTTCCACTACTTCTTCCTCCTCCTCTTGCTCACCTTCTTCACTTTCCACATCTTCTTCTTCTTCCTTTTCTTCTCCTTCTTCCACTTCTTGTAGTTACTCTCCTTCTTCTTCCTCTTCTTATCTTTCTTCCACTTCTCCTGCCTCCTGTTGTTCTCTTTCTTCCGCTTCTTCTTCATCCTCTCCTTTCCTTTCTTTTCTTCCTCTTCATCTCCTTCTTCATCTTCCTTTCCTTCGGCATATTCCTCTTTTTCTATTTCTTCTCCTTTCACTTGCATTTCTACCTCTTGTTCTCCTTCTTCCACTTCTTCTCCATCATCCTTACTCCTTCAACTACTTCTTCTTCTTCCTCTTGTTCACCTTCTTCCACTTCTACTACATCCACCTATTCTTCTTCTTCCGTCTCTTTTCCTTCTTGCCTTTCTTCTACCTACACTACTTCTTCCTCCTCCCCTTCTTCTTCTCCTCCTTGTTCCACTTCTTCTTCCTTTCCTCCCATTGCTTCTTCTTCCTTCTCTTTTTCTCATTCTTCCATTTCTTCTTCTTCTTCCTATTGTTCTCCTTCTTCCACTAGCACTTCTTCCTTTTCTTCTCGTTCTGCCACTTCTTCTTCTTCTCCTTCTGCCACCTCTTCTCCCTCCTCCCGTTCTCCTTCTTCCACTTCTTCTTCTTCATCTCCTTTCGTTCCACTACTTCCTCCTATTCCACTTATTCTCTCCTTCTACGACTTCTTCTACTTCTACTTATTGTTCTTCTTCATTTTCGTCTCCTTCTTCTGCTTCTTCTGCTTACACTTCTTCTTCTTCCTCTTCTTCCATTTCTTCTCCTTCCACAACTTCTTCTTCTTTCCTTTCTGTCTTCTCCTTCCTCTTTTTCTCCATCCCCTACTTCTGTTGCTTCCCATTGTTGCTCTTCCTCTTCTTCTCCTTCCCCTAAGTCTTATGCTTACACTTCTTCTTCTTCTTCCTCTTCTCCTCCACCTTCCACTTCTTCTACTTCTTCTTCCCTTCCCTTTCCCTCCTTCTTCCTTTTCCACCTTTTCTCCTTGTTCCAATTCTTCTTCTTCATCTCACCTCCTTCCACTACTTCTTCTTCCTCCTCTTGTTCACCTTATTCAACTTCTTCACTTTCCACATCTTCTTCTTCTTGCTTTTCTTCTCCTTCATCCACTTCTTCTAGTTACACTCCTTCCTCTTCTTATCTTTCTTCCACTTCTCCTGCCTCCTCTTGTTCTCTTTCTTCCACTTCTTCTTCATCCTCTCCTTTCCTTTTCTTCCTCTTCATTTCCTTCTTCCACCTCCTTTCCTTCTTCATATCCATCTTTTTCTCCTTCTTCTGCTTCCACTTGCATTTCTACCTCTTGTTCTCCTTCTTCCACTTCTTCTCCATCATCCCCACTCCTTCAACTACTTCTTCTTCTTCCTCTTGTTCACCTTCTTCCACTTCTGCTACATCCACTTGTTCTTGTTCTTCCCTCTTTTCTCCTTCTTGCCCTTCTTCTGCCTACACTACTTCTTCTTGCTCCCCTTCTTCTTCTTCTCCTTGTTCCACTTCTTCTTCATCCCGTTTCCTTCCATTGGTTCTTCTTCCTCCTTTTTTTCTCATTCTTCCACTTCTTCTTCTTCTTCCTATTGTTCTCCTTCTTCCACTTGCACTTCTTCTTTTTCTTCTCGTTCTTTCACTTCTTCTTCTTCCTCTTCTTCTCCTTCTGCCACCTCTTCTCCCTCCTCCCGTTCTCCTTCTTCCACTTCTTCTTCTTCATCTCCTTTCATTCCACTACTTCCTCCGATTCCTCTTATTCTCTCCTTCTACCACTTCTTCGACTTCTACTTGTTGTTCTTCATTTTCGTCTCCTTCTTCCGCTTCTTCTGCTTACACTTCTTCTTCTTCCTCTTCTTCCATTTATTCTCCTTCCACAACTTCTTATTTCCTTTCCGTCTTCTCCTTCCTCTTTTTCTCCATCCCCCACTTCTGTTGCTTCCCATTGTTGCTCTTCCTCGTCTTGTCCTTCCCCCAAATCTTATGCTTACTCTTCTTCTTCTTCTCCTCCAGATTCCACTTCCTCTGCTTCTTCTTCCCTTCCCTTCCCCTCCCCTCCCCTCTTCCTTCCTTTTCCTCCTTTTCTCCTTGTTCCAATTCTTCTTCTTCATCTCACCTCCTTCCACTACTTCTTCTTCCTCCTCTTGTTCACCTTCTTCAACTTCTTCAGTTTCCACATCTTCTTGTTCTTCCTTTTCTTCTCCTTCTTTCACTTCTTCTAGTTACTCTCCTTCTTCTTCCTCTTTTTATCATTTTTCCACTTCTCCTGCTTCCTCTTGTTCTCTTTCTTCCACTTCTTCTTCATCATCTCCTTTCCTTTCTTTTCTTCCTCTTCATATCCTTCTTCTTCTTCCTTTCCTTCGTCATATCCCTGTTTTTCTCATTCTTCTGCTTCCACTTGCCTTTCTACCTCTTGTTCTCCTTTCTCAACTTCTTCTCCCTCATCACCACTCCTTCAACTACTTCTTCTTCTTCCTCTTCTTCACCTTCTTCCACTTCTACTACATCCACTTGTTCTTCTTCTTCCCTCTCTTATCCTTCTTTCCCTTCTTCTGCCTACACTACTTCTTCTTCCTCCCCTTCATCTTCTCCTTCTTGTTCCATTTCGTCTTCATCCCCTTTCCTTCCATGGCTTCTTCTTCCTCCTCTTTTTCTAATTCTTCCACTTCTTCTTCTTCTTCCTATTGTTCTCCATCTTCCACTTGCACTTCTTCCTGTTCTTCTCGTTCTTCCACTTCTTCTTCTTCCTCTTCTTCTCCTTCTGCTTACACTTCTTCTTCCACTTCTTCTGCTTCTTCTTCACTTCCCTTCCCCTCCTTCTTCCTTTTCCTCCTTTTCTCCTTGTGCAATTCTTCTTCTTCATCTCGCCTCCTTCCACTACTTCTTCTTCCTCCTCTTGTTCACCTTCTTCACTTTCCACATCTTCTTCTTCTTCCTTTTCTTCTCCTCCTTCCACTTCTTCCAGTTACTCTCCTTCTTCTTCCTATTCTTATCTTTCTTCCACTTCTCCTACCTCCTCTTGTTCTCTTTCTTCCACATCTTCTTCATCCTCTCCTTTCCTTTGTTTTCTTCCTCTTCATCTCCTTCTTCTACTTCCACTTGCATTTCTACCTCTTGTTCTCCTTCTTCCACTTCTTCTCCATCATCCCCAATCCTTCAACTACTTCTTCTTCTTCCTCTTGTTCACCTTCTTCCACTTCTACTACATCTACTCGTTCTTCTTCTTCCCTATCTTCTCCTTCTTGCCCTTCTTCTGCCTGCACTACTTCTTCTTCCTCCCCTTCTTCTTCTCCTCCTTGTTCCACTTCTTCTTCATCTCCTTTCCTTCCATTGCTTCTTCTTCCTCCTCTTTTTCTTATTCTTCCACTTCTTCTTCTTCTTCCTATTGTTCTCCTTCTTCCACTTGCGCTTCTTCCTTTTCTTCTCGTTCTTCCACTTCTTGTTCTTCCTCTTCTTATCCTTCTGCCACCTCTTCTCCCTCCTCCCGTTCTCCTTCTTCCACTTCTTCTTCTTCATCTCCTTTCATTCCACTACTTCCTCCTATTCCTCTTATTCTCTCCTTCTACCACTTCTTCTACTTCTACTTCTTGTTCTTCTTCATTTTCATCTTCTTCTTCCGCTTCTTTTGCTTACACTTCTTCTTCTTCCTCTTCTTCCATTTTTTCTCCTTCCACAACTTCTTCTTCTTTCCTTTCTGTCTTCTCTTTCCTCTCTTTTTCCATCCCTCACTTCTGTTGCTTTCCATTTTTGCTCTTCCTCTTCTTCTCCTTCCCCCAAATCTTATGCTTACACTTCTTCTTCTTCTTCCTCTTCTCCCCCAGATTCCACTTCTTTTACTTCTTCTTCCCTTCCCTTCCCCTCCTTCTTCCTTTTCGTCCTTTTCTCCTTGTTCCAATTCTTCTTCATCATCTCACCTCCTTCCACCACTTCTTCTTCCTCCTCTTGTTCACCTTCTTAAACTTCTTCACTTTCCACATCTTCTTCTTCTTCCTTTTCTTCTCCTTCTTCCACTTCTTCTAGTTACTCTCCTTCTTCTTCCTCTTCTTATCTTTCTTCCACTTCTCCTGCCTCCTCTTATTCTCTTTCTTCCACTTCTTCTTCATCCTCTGCTTTCCTTTCTTTTCTTCTTCTTCATCTCCTTCTTCTTCTTCCTTTCCTTCGTCATATCCCTCTTTTTCTCCTTCGTCTGCTTCCACTTGCATTTCTACCTCTTGTTCTCCTTCTTCCACTTCTTCTCGATCATCCCCACTCCTTCAACTGCTTCTTCTTCTTCTTCCTCTTGTTCCCCTTCTCCCACTTGTTCTACTCCTTCCCTCTCTTCTCCTTCTTGCCCTTCTTCTGCCTACACTACTTCTTCTTCCTCTCCTTCTTCTTCTCCTCCCTGTTCCACTTCTTCTTCATCCCCTTTCCTTCCATTGCTTCTTCTTCCTCCTCTTTTTCTCATTCTTCCACTACTTCTTCTTCTTCCCATTGTTCTCCTTCTTCCACTTGCACTTCTTCCTTTTTCTCTCTTTCTTCCACTTCTTCTTCTTCCTCTTCTTCTCCTTCTACCACCTTTTCTCCCTCCCCCCTCCTCCCGTTCTCCTTCTTCCACTTCTTCTTCTTCATCTCCTTTCATTCCACTACTTCCTCTTGTTCCTCTTATTCTCTCCTTCTACCACTTCTTCTACTTCTACTTGTTGTTCTGCTTCATTTTCGTCTCCTTCTTCCGCTTCTTCCGCTTACACTTCTTCTTCTTCCTCTTCTTCCATTTCTTCTCCTTCCACAACTTCTTCTTCTTTCCTTTTCGTCTTCTCCTTCCTCTTTTTCTCCATCCCCCACTTCTGTTGCTTCCCATTGTTGCTCTACCTCTTCTTCTCCAGATTCAACTTCTTCTGGTTCTTCTTCCCTTCCCCTCCGTCTTCCTTTTCCTCCTTTCTCCTTGTTCCAATTCTTCTTCTTCATCTCACCTCCTTCCACTACTTCTTCTTCCTCCTCTTGTTCACCTTCTTCACTTTCCACATCTTCTTCTTCTTCCTGTTCTTTTCCTTCTTCCACTTCTTCTATTTATTCCCCTTCTTCTTCCTCTTCTTATCTTTCTTCCACTTCTCCTGCCTCCTCTTGTTCCCTTTCTTCCACTTCTTCTTCATCCTGTCATTTCCTTTCTTTTCTTCCTCTCCATCTGCTTCTTCTTCTTCCTTTCCTTCGTCATATGCCCCTTTTTCTCATTCTTCTGCTTCCACTTTCATTTCTACCTCTTGTTCTCCTTCTTCCACTTCTTCTCCATCATCCCCACTCCTTCAACTACTTCTTCTTCTTCCTCTTGTTCACCTTCTTCCACCTCTAATACATACACTTGTTCTTCTTCTTCCCTCTCTTCTCCTTCTTACCGTTCTTGTGCCTACACTACTTCTTCTTCCTCCCCTTCTTCTTCTCCTCCTTCTTCCACTTCTTCTTCATCCCTTTTCCTTCCATTGCTTCTTCTTCCTCCTCTTTTTCTCATTCTTCCACTTCTCCTTCTTCTTCCTACTGTTCTCCTTCTTCCACTTGCACTTCTTCCTTTTCTTTCTTTCTTCCACTTCTTTTTCTTCCTCTTCTTCTCGTTCTGCCACCTCTTCTCCCTCCTCCCTCCTTCCGTTCTCCTTCTCCACTTCTTCTTCTTCATCTCCTTTCATTCCACTACTTCCTCCTATTCCTCTTATTCTCTCCATCCACCACTTCTTCTACTTCTACTTGTTGTTCTTCTGCATTTTTGTCTCCTTCTTCTGCTTCTTCTGCTTACACTTCCTCTTCTTCTCCTTCCCACAAATCTTATGCTTAGACTTCTCCTTCTTCTTCCTCTTCTCCTCCAGATTCCACTTCTTCTAGTTCTTCTTCCCTTCCCTTCTCCTCTTTCTTCTTTTCCTCCTTTTCTCCTTGTTCGAATTCTTTTTCTTCATCTCACCTCCTTCCACTGCTTCTTCTTCCTCCTCTTGTTCACGTTCTTCACTTTGCACATCTTCTTCTTCTTCCTTTTCTTCTCTTTCTTCCACTTCTTCTAGTTACTCTCCTTCTACTTCCTCTTCTTATCTTTCTTCCACTTCTCCTGCCTCCTCTTATTCTCTTTCTTCCACTTCTTATTCATCCTCTGCTTTCCTTTCTTTTCTTCCTCTTCATCTCCTTCTTCTTCTTCCTTTCCTTTGTCATATCCTCTTTTTCTCCTTTGTCTGCTTCCACTTGCATTTCTACCTCTTGTTCTCCTTCTTCCACTTCTTCTCGATCATCCCCACTCCTTCAACTACTTCTTCTTCTTCTTCCTCTTGTTCCCCTTCTCCCACTTCTACTACATCCACTTGTTCTACTCCTTCCCTCTCTTTTCCTTCTTGCCCTTCTTCTGCCTACACTACTTCTTCTTCCTCTCCTTCTTCTTCTCCTCCTTGTTCCACTTCTTCTTCATCTCCTTTCCTTCCATTGCTTCTTCTTCCTCCTCTTTTTCTCATTCTTCCACTACTTCTTCTTCTTCCCACTGTTCTCCTTCTTCCACTTGCACTTCTTCATTTTCTTCTCTTTCTTTCACTTCTTCTTCTTGCTCTTCTTCTCCTTCTGCCACCTCTTCTCCCACCTCCCGTTCTCCTTCTTCCACTGCTTCTTCTTCATCTCCTTTCATTCCACTTCATCCTCCTATTCCTCTTATTCTCTCCTTCTACCACTTCTTCTACTTCTACTTGTTGTTCTTCATTTTCGTCTCCTTCTTCTGCTTCTTCTGCTTACACTTCTTCTTCCTCTTCTTCCATTTCTTCTCCTTCTACAACTTCTTACTCTTTTTTTCCGTCTTCTCCTTCCTCTTTTTCTCCATCCCCCACTTCTGTTGCTTCCCATTGTTGCGCTTCCTCTTGTTCTCCTTCCCCCAAATCTTATGCTTACACTTCTTCTTCTTCTTCTAGTTACTCTCCATCTTCTTCCTCTACTTATCTTCTTCTTCCCATTGTTGCACTTCTTCTTCTTCCTCTTCTTCCATTTCTTCTCCTTCCACAACTTCTTCTTTCCTTTCCGTCTTCTCCTTCCTCTTTTTCTCCATCCCCCACTTCTGTTGCTTCCAATTGTTGCTCTTCCTCTTCTTCTCCTTCCCCAATATCTTATGCTTGCACTTCTTCTTCTTCCTCCTCTTCTCCTCCAGATTCCACTTGTTTTGCTTCTTATTCCCTTCCCTTCCCCTCCTTCTTCCTTTTCCTCCTTTTCTCCTTGTTCCAATTCTTCTTCTTCATCTCACCTCCTTTCCACATCTTCTTCTTCCTTTTCTTCTCCTTCTTCCACTTCTTCTCCATCACCCCCACTCCTTCAACTACTTCTTCTTCTTCCTCTTGCTCACCTTCTTCCACTTCTACTACATCCCCTGGTTCTTCTTCTTCCCTCTCTTCTCCTTCTTGCCCTTCTTCTGCCTACACTACTTCTTCTTCCTCCCCTTCTTCTTCTCCTCCTTGTTCCACTTCTTCTTCATCCTCTTTCCTTCCATTACTTCTTCTTCCCCCTCTTTTTCTCATTCTTCCACTTCTTCTTCTTCTTCCTATTGTTCTCCTTCTTCCACTTATTCCTGTTATTCTCTATTTCTACCTCTTCTTCTACTTCTACTTCTTGTTCTTCTTCATTTTCGTCTCCTTCTTCCGCTTCTTCTCCTTACACTTCCTCTTCTTCCATTTTTCTCCTTCCACAACTTCTTCTTCTTTCCTTTCCGTCTTCTCCTTCCTCTTTTTCTCCATCCCCCACATCTGTTGCTTCCCATTATTGCTCTTCCTCTTCTTCTCTGTCCCCCAAATCTTATGCTTACACTTCTTTTTCTTCTTCCTCTTCTCCTCCAGATTCCACTTCTTTTTCCCTTCCCCTCCTTCTTCCTTTTCCTCCTTTTCTCCTTGTTCCAATTCTTCTTCTTCATCTCACCTCCTTGCACTACTTCTTGTTCCTCCTATTGTTAAACTTCTTCACTTTCCACATCTTCTTCATCTTCCTTTTCTTCCCCTTCTTTCACTTCTTCTAGTTACTCTCCTTCTTCTTCCTCTTCTTATCTTTCTTCGACTTCTCCTGCCTCGTCTTGTTTTCTTTTTTCCACTTCTCCTTCATCCTCTCTTTTCCTTTCTTTTCTTCCTCTTCATCTCCTTCTTCTTTTTCCTTTCCTTGGTCATATCCCTCTTTTTCTCCTTCTTCTGCTTCCACTTGCATTTCTACCTCTTGTTGTCCTTCTTCCACTTCTTCTCCATCATCCCCACTCCTTCAACTACTTCTTCTTCTTCCTCTTGTTCACCTTCTTCCACTTCTACTAAATCCACTTGTTCTTCTTCTTCCCTCTCTTCTCCTTCTTGCCCTTCTTCTGCCTACACTACTTCTTTTTCCTCCCCTTCTTCTTCTCCTCCTTGTTCCACTTCTTCTTCATCCCCTTTCCTTCCATTGCTTCTTCCTCCTCCTCTTTTTCTCATTCTTCCAGTTCTTCTTCTTCTTCCTATTGTTCTCCTTCTTGCACTTGCACTTCTTCCTTTTCTTCTCGTTCTTCCACTTCTTCTTCTTCTTCTTCTCCTTCTTCCACCTTTTCTCCCTGCTCCCGTTCTCCTTCTTCCACTTCTTGTTCTTCATCTCCTTTCATTCCACTACTTCCTCCTATTCCTCTTATTTTCTCCTGCAACAACTTCTTCTACTTCTACTTATTGTTCTTCTTCATTTTTGTCTCCTTCTTCCGCTTCTTTTGCTTACACTTCTTCTTCTTCCTCTTCTTCCATTTTTTCTCCTTCCACAACTTCTTCTTCTTTCCTTTCCGTCGTCTCCTTCCTCTTTTTCTCCATCCCCACTTCTGTTGCTTCCCATTGTTGCTCTTCCTCTTCTTCTCCTTCCCCCAAATCTTATGCTTACACTTCTTCTTCTTTTTCTTCGTCTCCTCCAGATTCCACCTCTTCTGCTTCTTCTTCCCTTCCCTTCCCTTCCCCTCCTTCTTCCTTTTCCTCCTTTTCTCCTTGTTCCAATTCTTCTTCTTCATCTCACCTCCTTCCACTACTTCTTCCTCATCTTGTTCACCGTCTTCACCTTCTTCACTTTCCACATCTCCTTCTTCTTCCTCTTCTTATCTTTCTTCCAGTTCCACTTCCTCCTTTTCTTCTCGTTCTTCCACTTTTTCTCCATCCCCTACTTTGTGTTGCTTCCTATTGATGCTCTTCCTCTTCTTCTCCTTCCCCCAAATTTTATGCTTACACTTCTTCTTCGTCTTCCTCTTCTCCTCCAGATTCCACCTCTTCTGCTTCTTCTTCCCTTCCCTTCCCTTCCCTCCTTCTTCCTTTTCCTCCTTTTCTCCTTGTTCCAATTCTTCTTCTTCATCTCACCTCCTTCCACTACTTCTTCTTCATCTCACCTTCTTCTTCTTCTTTAATTTCCACATCTTCTTCTTCTTCCTTTTCTTCTCCATCATCCCCACTCTTTCAACTACTGCTTCTTCTTACTTTTGTTCACCTTCTTCCACCTCTAATACATCCACTTGTTCCTCTTCTTATCTTTCTTCCACTTCTCATGCCTCCTCTTGTTCTCTTTCTTCCGCTTCTTCTTCATCCTCTCCTTTCCTTTCTTTTCTTCCTCTTGATCTCCGTCTCCTTCTTCCGCTTCTTCTGCTTACACTTCTTCTTCTTCTTCCATTTCTTCTCCTTCCACAACTTCTTCTTTCCTTTTCGTCTTCTCCTACCTCTTTTTCTCCATCCCCCACTTCTGTTGCTTCCCATTGTTGCTCTTCGTCTTCTTCTCCTTCCCCCAAATCTTATCCCTACATTTCTTCTTCTTCTTCCTCTTGTTCACCTTCTTCCACCTCTAATACATCCACTTGTTCTTCTTCTTCCCTCTCTTATCCTTCTTGCCGTTATTCTGCGTACACTACTTCTTCTTCCTCCCCTTCTTCTTCCTCCTCTTTTTCTCATTCTTCCACTTCTTCTTCTTCTTCCTATTGTTCTCCTTCTTCCACTTGAAGTTCTTTCTTTTCTTCTCGTTCTTCCACTTCTTGTTCTTCCTCTTCTTCTCCTTCTGCCACCTCTTCTCCCTCCTCCCGTTCTCCTTCTTCCACTTCTTCTTCTTCATCTCCTTTCATTCCACTACATCCTCCTATTCCTCTTATTCTCTCCTTCTACCACTTCTTCTACTTCTACTTGTTGTTCTTCTTCATTTTCGTCTCCTTCTTCCGCTTCTTCTGCTTACACTTCTTCTTCTTCCATTTCTTCTCTTTCCACAACTTCTTCTTCTTTCCTTTCGGTCTTCTCCTTCCTCTTTTTCTCCATCCCCCACTTCTGTTGCTTCCCATTGTTGCTCTTCCTCTTCTTCTCCTTCCCCCAAATCTTATGCTTACACTTCTTCTTCTTCTTCCTCTTCTCCTCCAAATTCCACTTCTTCTGCTTCTTCCTCCCTTCCCTTCCCCTCCTTCTTCCTTTTCCTCCTTTTCTCCTTGTGCCAATTCTTCTTCTTCATCTCACCTCCTTCCACTACTTCTTCTGCCTCCTCTTGTTCACCTTCTTCACTTTGCACATCTTCTTCTCCTTCCTTTTCTTCTCTTTCTTCCTTTCTTCTAGTTACTCTCCTTTTTCTTCCTCTTCTTATCTTTCTTCCACTTCTTCTGCCTCCTCTTGTTCTCTTTCTTCCACTTCTTCTTCTTCTTCCTATTGTTCTCCTTCTTCCACTTGAAGTTCTTCCTTTTCTTCTCGTTCTTCCACTTCTTGTTCTTCCTCTTCTTCTCCTTCTGCCACCTCTTCTCCCTCCTCCCGTTCTCCTTCTTCCACTTCTTCTTCTTCATCTCCTTTCATTCCACTACATCCTCCTATTCCTCTTATTCTCTCCTTCTACCACTTCTTCTACTTCTACTTGTTGTTCTTCTTCATTTTCGTCTCCTTCTTCCGCTTCTTCTGCTTACACTTCTTCTTCTTCCTCTTCTTCCATTTCCTCTCCTTCCACAACTTCTTCTTCTTTCCTTTCCGTCTTCTCCTTCCTCTTTTTCTCCATCCCCACTTCTTTTGCTTCCCATTCTTGCTCTTCCTCTTCTTCTCCTTCCCCCAAATCTTATGCTTACACTTCTTTTCTTCTTCCTCTTCTCCTCCAGATTCCACTTCTTCTGCTTCTTCTTCCCTTCCCTTCCCCTCCTTCTTCCTTTTCCTCCTTTTCTCCATGTTCCAATTCTTCTTCTTCATCTCACCTCGTTCCACCACTTCTTCTTCCACCTCTTGTTCACCTTCTTCACTTTGTACATATTCTTCTTCTTCCTTTTCTTCTCTTTCTTCCACTTCTTCTAGTTACTCTCCTTCTTCTTCCTCTTCTTATGTTTCTTCCACTTCTCCTACCTCTTCTTGTTCTCTTTCTTCCTCTTCTTCTTCATCCTCTCTTTTCCTTTCTTTTCTTCCTCTTCATCTCCTTCTTCTTCTTCCTTTCCTTCGTCATATCCGTCTTTTTCTCCTTCTTCTGCTCCCACTTGCATTTCTACCTCTTGTTCTCCTTCTTCCACTTCTTCTCCATCATCGCCACTCCTTCAACTACTACTTCTTCTTCCTCTTGTTCACCTTCTTCCACTTCTACTACATCCACTTGTTCTTCTTCTTCCCTCTCTTCTCCTTCTTGCCCTTCTTCTCCCTACACTACTTCTTCTTCCTCCCCTTCTTCTTTTCCTCCTTATTCCACTTCTTCTTCATGCCCTTTCCTTCCATTGCTTCTTCTTCCTCCTCTATTTCTCATTCTTCCACAACTTCTTCTTCTTCCTATTGTTCACCTTCTTCCACTTGCACTTCTTCCTTTTCTTCTGTTTCTTCCACTTCTTCTTCTTTCTCTTCATCTCCTTCTTCTTCTTCCTTTCCTTCGTCATATCCCCCTTTCTCTCTTTCTTTTGCTTCGACTTGCATTTCTACCTCTTGTTCTCCTTCTTGCACTTCCTCTGCATCATCCCCACTCCTTCAACTACTTCTTCTTCTGACGTGAATCCTCTTGTTCTCCTTCTTCCACTTCTCCTGCGTCCTCTTGTTCTCTTTCTTCCACTTCTTCTTCCCTCTCTTCTCCTTCTTTCCCTTCTTCTGCCTACACTACTTCTACTTCCTCCCCTTCTTCTTCTTCTCCTTGTTCCACTTCTTCTTCATCCCCTTTCCTTCCATTGCTTCTTCGTTGTCCTCTATTTCTCATTCTTCCACTTCTTCTTCTTCTTCCTATTGTTCTCCTTCTTCAACTTGCACTTCTTCCTTTTCTTCTCGTTCTTCCACTTCTTTTTCTTCCTCTTCTTCTCCTTCTGCCACCTCTTCTTCCTCCTCCCGTTCTCCTTCTTCCACTTCTTCTTCTTCATCTCCTTTCATTCCACTACTTCCTCCTATTCCTCTTATTCTCTCCCTCTACTACTTCTTCTACTTCTACTTGTTGTTTTTTTTATTTTCGTCTACTTCCTCGACTTCTTCTGCTTACAATTCTTCTTCTTCCTCTTCTTCCATTTCTTCTCCTTCCACAACTTCTTCTTCTTTCCTTTCCGTCTTCTCCTTCCTCTTTTTCTCCATCCCCCACTTCTGTTGCTTCCCATTGTTGCTCTTCGTCTTCTGCTCCTTCCCCCAAATCTTATGCTTACACTTCTTCTTCTTCTTCCTTTTCTCCTCCAAATTCCACTTCTTCTGCTTCTTCTTCCCTTCCCTTCCCCTCCTTCTTCCTTTTCCACCTTTTCTCCTTGTTCCAATTCTTCTTCTTCATCTCACCTCCTTCCACTACTTCTTCTTCCTCCTCTTGTTCACCTTCTTCACTTTCCACACCTTCTTCTTCTTCCTTTTCTTCTACTTCTTCCACTTCTTCTAGTTTCTCTCCTTCTTCTTCCACTTCTTATCTTTTTCCACTTCTCCTGCCTCCTCTTTTTCTCCTTCTTCCTCTTCTTCTTCATCCTTTCCTTTCCTTTCTTTTCTTCCTCTTCATCTCCTTCTTCTTCTTCCTTTCCTTCGTCGTATCCCTCTTTTTCTCCTTCTTCTGCTTCGACTTGCATTTCTACCTCTTGTTCTTATTCTTCCACTTCTTCTCCATCATCCACACTCCTTCAACTACTTCTTGTTCTTCCTCTTGTTCCCCTTCTTCCGCTTCTACTACATCCACTTGTTCTTCTTCTCCTTCTTGTCGTGCCTCTGCCTACATTACTTATTCTTCCTCCCCTTCTTCTTCTCCTCCTTGTTGCACTTCTTCTTCATTCCCCTTTCCTTCCATTGCTTCTTCTTCCTCCTCCTTTTCTCATTCTTCCACTTCTTCTTCTTCTTCCTATTGTTCTCCTTCTTCCACTTGCAGTTGTTCCTTTTCTTCTCGTTCTTCCACTTCTTTTCCTTCCTCTTCTTCTCCTTCTACCACCTCTTCTTCCTCCTCCCGTTCTCCTTCTTCCACTTCTTCTTCATCCAAATCCTTCCATTGCTTCTTCTTCCTCCTCTTTTTCTCATCCTTCCACTTCTTCTTCTTCTTCCTATTGTTCTCCTTCTTCCACTTGCACTTCTTCCTTTTCTTCTCGTACGTCCACTTCTTCTTCTTCATCTCCTTTTATTCCACTACTTCCTCCTATTCCTCTTATTCTCTCCTTCTACCACTTCTTCTACTTCTACTTGTTGTTCTTCTTCATTTTCATCTCGTTTTTTTGCTTCTTCTGCTTACACTTCTTCTTCTTCTTCTTCCATTTCTTATCCTTTCACAACTTCTTCTTCTTTCCTTTCCGTCTTCTCCTTCCTCTTTTTCTCCATTCCCGACTTCTGTTGCTTCCCATTGTTGCTCTTCCTCCTCTTCTCCTTCCCCCAAATCTTATGCTTACACTTCTTCTTCTTCCACTTCTCCTCCAGGTTGCACTTCTTCTGCTTCTTCTTCCCTTCCCTTCCCCTCCTTCTTCCTGTTCCTCCTTGTCTCCTTGTTCCAATTCTTCTTCTTCATCTCACCTCCTTCCACTACTTCTTCTTCATCCTCTTGTTCACCTTCTTCAACTTCTTCACTTTCCACATCTTCTTCTGCTTCCTTTTCTTCTCCTTCTTCTACTTCTTCTAGTTACTCTCCTTCTTCTTCCTCTTCTTATCTTTCATCCACTTCTCCTGACTCCTCTTGTTCTCTTTCTTCCACTTCTTCTTCATCCTCTCATTTCCTTTCTTTTCTTCCTCTTCATCTCCTTCTTCTTCTTCCTTTCTTTCGTCATATCCCTCTTTTTCTCCTTCTTCTGCTTCCACTTGCATTTCTACCTCTTGTTCTCCTTCTTCCACTTCTGCTACATCCACTTGTTCTTCTTCTTCCCTCTCTTCTCCTTCTTCCCCTTCTTCTGCCTACACTACTTCTTCTTCCTCCCCTTCTTCTTCTCCTCCTTGTTCTACTTCTCCTTCTTTCCCCTTTCCTTCCATTGCTTCTTCTTCCTCCTCTTTTTCTCATTCTTCCACTTCTTCTTCCTATTGTTCTCCTTCTTCCACTTGCATTTCTTCCTTCTCTTCTCGTTCATCCACTTATTCTTCTTCCTGTTCTTCTCCTTTTGCCACCTCTTCTTCCTCCTCCCGTTATCCTTCTTCCACTTCTTCTTCATCTCCTTTCATTCCACTACTTCCTCATATTCCTCTTATTCTCTCCTTCTACAACTTCTTCTACTTCTACTTATTGTTCTTCTCCATTTTCGTCTCCTTCTTCCGCTTCTTCTGCTTACCCTTCTTATTCTTCCTCTCCTTCCATTTCTCCTCTTCTTCAACTTCTTCACTTTCCACATCTTCTTCTGCTTCCTTTTCTTCTCCTTTTTCCACTTTTTCTAGTTACCCTTCTTATTTTCTTCCACTTTTCCTGCCTCCTCTTGTTCTCTTTCTTCCACTTCTTCTTCATCCTCTCCTTTCCTTTCTTTTATTCCTCTTCATGTCTTTCTTCTTCTTCCTTTCCTTCGTCATATGCCTCTTTTTCTCCTTCTTCTACTTCCACTTGCATTTCTACCTCTTGTTCTCCTTCCTCCACTTCTTCTCCATCATCCCTACCTCTTCAACTACTTCTTCTTCTTCCTCTTATTCACCTTCTTCCACTTCTACTACATCCACTTCTTCTTCTTCTTCCCTCTCTTCTCCTTCTTCCCCTTCTTCTGCCTACACTACTTCTTCTTCCTCCCCTTCTTCTTCTCCTACTTGTTCCACTTCTTCCTCATTCCCATTTCCTTCCATTGCTTCTTCTTCCTCCTCTTTTTCTCATTCTTCCACTTCTTCTTCTTCTTCCTATTGGTCTCCTTCTTCCACTTGCACTTCTTCCTTTTCTTCTCGTTCTTCCACTTCTTCTTCTTCCTCTTCTTCTCCGTCTGCCACCTCTTCTTCCTCATCCTGTTCTCCTTCTTCCACTTCTTCTTCTTCATCTCCTTTCATTCCACTACTTCCTCCAATTCCTCTTATTCTCTCCTTCTACCACTTCTTCTACTTCTACTTGTTGTTCTTCTTCATTTTCATCTCATTTTTTTGCTTCTTATGCTTACACTTCTTCTTCTTCTTCTTCCGTTTCTTATCCTTCCACAACTTCTTCTTCTTTCCTTTCCGTCTTCTCCTTCCTCTTTTTCTCCATCCCCGACTTCTGTTGCTTCCCATTGTTGCTCTTCCTCTTCTTCTCCTTCTACCATATCTTATGCTTACACTTCTTCTTCTTCTTCCTCTTCTCCTCCAGATTCCACTTCTTCTGCTTCTTCTTCCCTTCCCTTTCCCTCCTTCTTACTTTTCCTCCTTTTCTCCTTGTTCCAATTCTTCTTCTTTATCTCACCTCCTTCCACTACTTCTTCTTCCTACTCTTGTTTACCTTCTTCACTTTCCACATCTTCTTCTTCTTCCTTTTCTTCTCCTTCTTCCACTTCTTCTAGTTACTCTTCTTCTTCTTCCTCTTCTTATCTTTCTTCCACTTCTCCTGCCTCCTCTTGTTCTCTTTCTTCCACTTCTTCTTCATCCTCTCCTTTCCTTTCTTTTCTTCGTCTTCATCTCCTTCTTCTTCTTCCTTTCCTTCGTCATATACCTCTTTTTCTACTTCTTCTGCTTCCACTTGCATTTCTACCTCTTATTCTCCTTCTTCCACTTCTTCTCCATCATCCCCACTCCTTCAACTACTTTTTCTTGTTCCTCTTTTTCACCTTCTTCCACTTCTACTACATCCACTTGTTCTTCTCTTTCCCTCTCTTCTCCTTCTTGCCCTTTTTCTGCCTACACTACTTCTTTTTCCTCCCCTTCTTCTTCTCCTCCTTGTTCCACTCCTTCTGCATCCCCATTGCTTCCATTGCTTCTTCTTCCTCCTCTTTTTCTCATTCCTTCCACTTCTTCTTCTCCTCATATTCCTCCTATTCTCTCCTTCTACCATTTCTTCTACTTCTACTTGTTGTTTTTCTTCATTTTCGTCTCCTTCTTCCACTTCTTCTGCTTACACTTCTTCTTCTTCCTCTTCTTCCATTTCTTCTCCTTCCACAACTTCTTCTTCTTTCCTTTCCGTCTTCTCCTTCCTCTTTTTCTCCATCCCCCACTTCTATTGCTTCCCATTGTTGCTTTTCCTCTTCTTCTCCTTCCCCCAAATCTTATGCTTACACTTCTTCTTCTTCTTCCTTTTCTCCTCCAGATTCCACTTCTTCTGTTTCTTCTTCCCTTCCCTCCCCCTCCTTCCTTTTCCTCCTTTTTTCCTTGTTCCAATTCTTCTTTTTTATCTCACCTTCTTCCACTACTTCTTCTTCCTCCTCTTGTTAACCTTCTTCACTTTCCACATCTTCTTCTTCTTCCTTTTCTTCTCCTTCTTCCACTTCTTCTAGTTACTCTCCTTGTTTTTCCTCTTCTTATGTTTCTTCCACTTCTCCTACCTCCTCTTGTTCTCTTTCTTCCACTGCTTCTTCATCCTGTCCTTTCGTTTCTTTTCTTCTTCTTCATCTCCTTCTTCTTCTTCCTTTCCTTCATCATATCCCTCTTTTTCTCTTTCTTCTGCTTCCACTTGCATTTCTACCTCTTGTTCTCCTTCTTCCAATTCTTCTCCATCATCCCCACTCCTTCAACTACTTCTTCCTGTTCCTCTTGTTCACCTTCTTCCACTTCTACTAGATCCACTTGTTCTTCTTCTTCCCTCTCTTCTCCTTCTTCCCCTTCTTCTGCCTACACTACTTCTTCTTCTCCTACTTGTTTCACTTCTTCCTCATTCCCCTTTCCTTCCAATGCTTCTTCTTCCTCCTTTTTTTCTCATTCTTCCACTTCTTCTTCTTCCTCCTCTTTTTCTCATTCTTCAACTTCTTCTTCTTCCTATTGTTCTCCTTCTCCCACTTGCACTTCTTCGTTTTCTTCTCGTTCTTCTGCTTCTTCTTCTTCCTCTTTTTCTCCTTCTGCCACCTCTCCTCCCTCCTCCCGTTCTCCTTCTTCCACTTCTTCTTCTTCTTCATCTCCTTTCATTCCACTACTTCCTCCTATTCCTCTTATTCTCTCCTTCTACCACTTCTTCTACTTCTACTTGTTGTTCTTCTTCATTTTCGTCTCCTTCTTCCGCTTCTCCTACTTGATGAGGACATCAAGCTTGAAGGACTTGGAGGGCCTATGACAAGGGCAAGGACAAGATGAGCTAAGGAAGCTATTCAACAAGTATTAGCAGCCCTTTTGCAAAAAGAGCCAAACATTGAAGAAATAAAGTTTAAAATTGTTAATTGTCTCAGGACTCAAGAGAGTAATACTTGACCTTAATGGAAGAGAAGTTTGAAATAAATTAAACTCATTTTCTTGGAGTTTACTTAGTTAATGGTGGGCAACCAGAATTGTCTAATTAAAGTTGCAGCCACCTAGGTTATTAATTATAATTAGTATACGTGTTTAATTTACTTTGGCAGTTACACTTTGTTATTAAGCTGTCCATTATTAGTTTTTATTATTTTGTAACTTCAGCTGAATTTAGAAAGCCACTAAACTTAAACAAGCTGAGTTTATTAGGCATATAAATTTGGGCAAGACTGAGATGTAAGGCAGAATATTTTGGAAATAAAAAACTAGTTGAGTTTTCTCTCCTTTGGGTTCTTGGCAATCCAAAATCTTTTTGAGATTTATCAAAGGTAATTCACCCCTTTGTGTGTGCAATCTCGTAGACATATCTTCCATCCTTGGAAGTGTGGAGTCTATCAATTCCAATTCCATTTTCTGTCTTTTCCATTCATACTCAATTCTGCCCAGCAAACTCTATGATCAATTGCACAGGAAAGTCCTACACTATTCGAAAACTCGTTTACTCGTTCAATTTCAATAACTTTTAATTTCCATTACATGTCTAAGAGTTTGACAGTAATTCTAATCAATTTATTTTTGGCAATTGTTTGCATTCCACGTTGATTAATTTTGTTAACGCGGCCAGCTAAATTCCTAGGGTCCTTTCAGAATCCTAAACTGACAGTGGATTCATATCACTACTTACACTTCTTCATCTTCTTCCTCTTTGTTCCACTCCTTCTTCATCCCTTTTGCTTCCATTGCTTCTTCTTCCTCCTCTTTTTCTCATTCTTCCACTTCTTCTTCTTCTTCCTCTTCTTCTCCTTCTGCCACCTCTTCTCCTCCTCCCGTTCTCCTTCTACCACTTCTTCTACTTCTACTTGTTGTTCTTCTTCATTTTTGTCTCCTTCTTTCGCTTCTTCTGCTTACACTTCTTCTTCTTTCCTTTCCGTCTTGTCCTTCCACTTTTTCTCCATCCCCCACTTCTGTTGCTTCCCATTGTTTCTCTTCTTGTTCTTCTCCTTCCCCCAAATCTTATGCTTCCACTTCTTCTTCTTCTTCCTCTTCTCCTCCAGCTTCCACTTCTTCTGCTTCTTCTTCCCTTCCCTTCGCCTCCTTCTTCCTTTTCCTCCTTTTCTCCTTGTTCCAATTCTTCTTCTTCATCTAACCTGCTTCTACTACTTCTTCTTCCTCCTCTTGTTGCTTCCCATTGTTGCTCTTCCTCTTGTTCACCTTCTTCCACTTTTACTACATCCACTTCTTCTTCTTCTTCCCTCTCTTCTCCTTCTTGCCCTTCTTCTGCCTACACTACCTCTTCTTCCTCCCCTTCTTCTTCTCCTCCTTGTTCCACTCCTTCTTCATCCCCTTTCCTTCCATTGCTTCTTCTTCCTCCTCTTTTTCTCATTCTTCCACTTCTTCTTCTTCTTCCTCTTCTTCTCCTTCTTCCACTTCAAGTTCTTCCTTTTCTTCTCGTTCTTCCACTTCTTGTTCTTCCTCTTCTTCTCCTTCTGCCACCTCTTCTCCCTCCTCCCATTCTCCTTCTTCCACTTCTTCTTCTTCATCTCCTTCCATTCCACTACTTCCTCCTATTCCTCTTATTCTCTCCTTCTACCACTTCTTCTACTTCTACTTGTTGTTCTTCTTCATTTTCGTCTCCTTCTTCCGCTTCTTCTGCTTACACTACTTCTTCTTCCATTTCTTCTCCTTCCACAACTTCTTCTTCTTTCCTTTCTGTCTTTTCCTTCCTCTTTTTCTCCATCCCCCACTTCTATTGCTTCCCATTGTTGCTCGTCCTCTTCTTTTCCTTCCCCCAAATCTTTTGCTTACACTTCTTCTTATTCTTCCTCTTCTCCTCCAGATTCCACTTCTTCTGGTTCTTCTTCCCTTCCCTTCCCCTCCTTCTTCCTTTTCCTCCTTTTCTCTTTGTTCCAATTCCTCTTCTTCATCTCACCTCCTTCCACTACTTCTTCTTCCTCCTCTTGTTCACCTTCTTCACTTTCAACATCTTCTTCTTCTTCCTTTTCTTTTCCTTCTTCCACTTCTTCTAGTTACTCTCCTTCTTCTTCCTCTTCTTATCATTCTTCCACTTCTCCTGCCTCCTCTTGTTCTCTTTCTGCCCACTTCTTCTTCATCCTCTCATTTCCTTTCTTTTCTTCCTCTTCATCTGCTTCTTCTTCTTCCTTTCCTTCGTCATATCCCTCTTTTTCTCCTTCTTCTGCTTCCACTTGCATTTCTACCTCTTGTTCTCCTTTTTCCGCTTCTTCTCCATCATCCCCACTCCTTCAACTATTCTTCTTCCTCCTCTTGTTCACCTTCTTCCACCTCTAATACATCCACTTCTTCTTCTTCTTCCCTCTCTTCTCCTTCTTGCCGTTCTTCTGCCTACACTACTTCTTCTTGCTCCCCTTATTCTTCTACTCCTTGTTCCACTTCTTCTTCATCCCTTTTCCTTCCATTGCTTCTTCTTCCTCCTTTTTTTCTGATTGTTCCACTTCTTCTTCTTCTTCCTATTGTTCTCCTTCTTCCACTTGCACTTCTTCCTTTTCTTCTCGTTCTTCCACTTCTTCTGCTTCCTCTTCTTCTCCTTCTGCCACATCTTCTCCATCCTCCGGTTCTCCTTCTTCCACTTTTTCTTCTTCACCTGCTTTCATTCCACTACTTCTACCACTTCTTCTACTTGTACTTGTTGCTCTTCTTTATTTTCGTCTCCTTCTTCCGCTTCTTCTGCTTACACTTCTTCTTCTTCCGTTTCTTCTCCTTCGACAACTTCTTCTTCTTTCTGTTCCGTCTTCTCCTTTCTCTTTTTCTCCATCCCCCACTTCTGTTGCTTCCCATTGTTGCTCGTCCTCTTCTTTTCCTTCCCCCAAATCTTATGCTTACACTTCTTCTTCTTCTTCCTCTTCTCCTCCAGATTCCATTTCTTCTGCTTTTTCTTCCTCTTCTTATCTTTCTTCCACTTCTCCTGCCTCCTCTTGTTCTCTTTCTTCCACTTCTCCTGCCTCCTCTTTTTCTCCTTCTTCTGCTTCCACTTGCATTTCTACCTCTTGTTCTCCTTCTTCCACTTCTTCTCCATCATCCCCACTCCTTCAACTACTTCTTCTTCTTCCTCTTGTTCAGCTTCTTCCACTTCTACTACATCCACTTGTTCTTCTTCTTCCCTCTTTTCTCCTTCTTGCCCTTCTTCTGCCTACACTACTTCTTCTTCCTCCCCTTCTTCTTCTCCTACTTGTTCCACTTTTTCTTCATCCCGTTTCCTTCTATTGGTTCTTCTTCCTCCTCTTTTTCTCATTCTTCCACTTCTTCTTCTTCTTCCTATTGTTCTCCTTCTTCCACTTGCAGTTCTTCCTTTTCTTCTCATTCTTCCTCTTCTTCTTCTGCCTCTTCTTCTCCTTCTGCCACCTCTTCTCCCTCCTCCCGTTCTCCTTCTTCCACTTCTTCTTCTTCATCTCCTTTCATTCCACTACTTCCTCCTATTCCTCTTATTCTCTCCTTCTACCCCTTCTTCTACTTCTACTTGTTGTTCCTCTGCATTTTCGTCTCCTTCTTCCTCTTCTTTTGCTTACACTTCTTCTTCTTCCTCTTCTTCCATTTCTTCTCCTTCCACAACTTCTTATTCTTTCCTTTCCGTCTTCTCCTTCTTCCTTTTCCTCCTTTTCTCCTTGTTCCAATTCTTTTTCTTCATCTCACCTCCTTCCACTACTTCTTCTTCCTCCTCTTGTTCACCTTCTTCAAATTCTTCACTTTCCACATCTTCTTCTTCTTCCTTTTCTTCCCCTTCTTCTAGTTACTCTCCTTCTTCTTCCTCTACTTTTCTTTCTTCCACTTCTCCTTCCTCCTCTTGTTCTTTTTCTTCTATTTCTTCTTCATCCTCTCCTTTCCTTTCTTTTCTTCCTCTTCATCTCCTTCTTCCTCTTCCTTTCCTTCATCATATCCCTCTTTTTCTCCTTCTTCTGCTTCCACTTGCATTTCTACCTCTTGTTCTACTTGTTACACTTCTTCTCCATCATCCCCACTCCTTCAACTACTTCTTCTTCTTCCTCTTGTTCACCCTAGTCCACTTCTACTACATCCACTTGTTCTTCTTCTTCCCTCTCTCCTCCTTCTTGCCCTTCTTCTGCCTACACTACTTCTTCTTCCTCCCCTTCTTGTTCTGCTCCTTGTTTCACTTCTTCTTCATCCCCTTTCCTTCCATTGCTTCTTCTTCCTCCTCTTTTTCTCATTCTTCTACTTGTTCTTCTTCTTCCTATTGTTCTCCTTCTTCCACTTGCACTTCTTCCCTCACTTCTCGTTCTTCCACTTTTTCTTCTTCCTCTTCTTCTCCTTCTGCCACATCTTCTTTCTCCTCCCGTTCTTCTTCTTCCACTTCTTCTTCTTCATCTCCTTTCATTCCACTACTTCCTCCTATTCCTCTTATTCTCTCCTTCTACCACTTCTTCTACTTCTACTTGTTGTTCCTCTTCATTTTCGTCTCCTTCTTCCGCTTCTTTTGCTCACACTTCTTCTTCTTCCTCTTCTTCCATTTCTTCTCCTTCCACAACTTCTTATTCTTTCCTTTTCGTCTTCTCCTTCTTCCTTTTCCTCCTTTTCTCTTTGTTCCAATTCTTCTTCTTCATCTCACCTCCTTCCACTACTTCTTCTTCCTCCTCTTCTTCACCTTCTTCAGTTTCCACATCTTCTTCTTCTTCCTTTTCTTCTACTTCTTCCACTTCTTCTAGTTACTCTCCTTCTTCTTCCTCTTCTTATCTTTCTTCCACTTCTCCTGCCTCCTCTTGTTCTCTTTCTTCCACTTCTTCTTCATCCTTTCCTTTCCATTCTTTTCTTCCTCTTAATCTCCTTCTTCTTCTTCCTTTCCTTCGTCATATCCCTCTTTTTTCTCCTTCTTCTGCTTCCACTTGCATTTCTACCTCTTGTTCTCCTTCTTCCACTTCTTGTCCATCATCCCCAGTCCGTCAACTACTTCTTCTTCTTCCTCTTGTTCACCTTCTTCCACCTCTACTACATCCATTTCTTTGTCCTCTTCGCTCTCTTCTCCTTCTTTCCCTTTTTCTGCCAACACTACTTCTTCTTCCTCCCCTTCTTCTTCTCTTCTTGTTCCACTTCGTCTTCATCCCCTTTCCTTCCATTGCTTCTTCTTCCTACTCTTTTTCTCATTCTTTCACTTCTTCTTCTTCTTCCCATTGTTCTCCTTCTTCCACTTGAAGTTCTTCCTTTTCTTCTCGTTCTTCCAGTTCTTGTTCTTCCTCATCTTCTCCTTCTGCCACCTCTTCTCGCTACTCCCGTTCTCCTTCTTCCACTTCTTCTTCTTCATCTCCTTTCATTCCACTGCTTCCTCCTATTCCTCTTATTCTCTCCTTCTACCACTTCTGCTACTTCTACTTGTTGTTCTTCTTCATTTTCGTCTCCTTCATCCGCTTCTTCTGCTTACACTTCTTCTTCTTCCTCTTCTTCCATTTCTTCTCCTTCCACAACTTCTTCTTCTTTCCTTTCCGTCTTCTCCTTCCTCTTTTTCTCCATCCCCCACTTCTGTTTCCTCCCATTGTTGCTCTTCCTCTTCTTCTCCTTCCCCCAAATCTGATGCTTACACTTCTTCTTCTTCTTCCTCTTCTCCCCCAGATTCCATTTCTTCTGCTTCTTCTTCCCTTCCCTTCCCCTTCTTCTTCCTTTTCCTCCTTTTTTCCTTGTTCCAATTCTTCTTCTTCATCTCTCCTCCTTCCACTACGTCTTCTTCCTCCTCTTGTTCATCTTCTTCACTTTCCACATCTTCGTCTTCTTCCTTTTCTTCTCCTTCTTCCACTTCTTCTCCTTCTTCCATTTCTTCTAGTTACTCTCTTTATTCTTCCTCTTCTGATCTTTCTTCCACTCCTCCTGCCTCCTCTTGTTCTCTTTCTTCCACTTCTTCTTCATCCTCCCCTTTCCTTTGTTTTCTTCCTCTTCATCTCCTTCTTCTTCTTCCCTTCCTTCGTCATATCCCTCTTTTTTCTCCTACTTCTACTTCCACTTGCATTTCTACCTCTTCTTCTTTCTCTTGTTCACCTTCTTCCACCTCTAATACATCTACTTGTTCTTCTTCTTCCCTCTTTTCTCGTTCTTGCCCTTCTTCTGCCTACACTACTTCTTCTTCATCCCCTTCTTCTTCTCCTCCTTGTTCCACTTCTTCTTCATCCCCTTTCCTTCCATTGCTTCTTCTTCCTCCTTTTTTCTCATTCTTCCACTTCTTTTTCTTCTTCTTCCTATTGTTCTCTTTCTTCCACTTGCACTGCTTCCTTTTCTTCTCGTTCTTCCACTTCTTCTTCTTCCTCTTCTTCTCCTTCTGCCACCTCTTCTCCCTCCTCCCGTTCTCCTTCTTCCACTTCTTCTTCTTCATTTCCTTTCATTCCTCTACTTCCTCCTATTCCTCTTATTCTCTCCTTCTACCACTTCTTCTACTTATTGTTCTTCTTCAGTTTCATCTCCTTCTACCACTTCTTCTACTTGTTGTTCTTCTTCATCTTCGTCCTTTCCTTCGTCATATCCCTCCCTCTTTCTTCCACTTCTTCTTCTTCTTCGTATTATTCTCCTTCTTCCACATGCACTTCTTCCTTTTCTTCTCGTTCTTCCACTTCTTCTTCTTCGTCTTCTTCTCCTTCTCCCACCTCTTCTTCCTCCTCCTTTTCTCCTTCTTCCACTTCTTCTTCTTCATCTCCTTTCATTCCATTACTTCCTCCTATTCCTCTTATTCTCTCCTTCTACCACTTCTTCTACTTCTACTTGTTGTTCCTCTTCATTTTCGTCTCCTTCTTCCGCTTCTTCTGCTCACACTTCCTCTTCTTCCATTTATTCTCCTTCCACAACTTCTTATTCTTTCCTTTCCGTCTTCTCCTTCTTCCTTTTGCTCCTTTTCTCTTTGTTCCAATTCTTCTTCTTCATCTCACCTCCTTCCACTACTTCTTCTTCCTCCTCTTCTTCACCTTCTTCACTTTCCACATCTTCTTCTTCTTCCATTTCTTCTCCTTTTTCCAGTTCTTGTAGTTACTCTCTTTCTTCTTCCTCTTCTTATCTTTCTTCCACTTCTCCTGCCTCCTGTTGTTCTCTTTCTTCCACTTCTTCTTCATCCTTTCCTTTCCTTTCTTTTCTTCCTCTTAATCTCCTTCTTCTTCTTCCTTTCGTTCGTCATATCCCTCTTTTTCTCCTTCTTCTGCTTCCACTTGCATTTCTACCTCTTGTTCTCCTTCTTCCACTTCTTGTCCATCATACCCAGTCCGTCAACTACTTCTTCTTCTTCCTCTTGTTCACCTTCTTCCACCTCTACTACATCCAGTTCTTCGTCCTCTTCGCTCTTTTCTCTTTCTTCCCCTCCTTCTTCCTTTTCCTCCTTTTCTCCTTGTTCCAATTCTTCTTCTTCAACTACTTCTTCTTCTTCCTCTTGTTCACCTTCTTCCACTTCTACTACATCCACTTGTTCTTCTTCTTCCCTCTCTTCTCCTTCTTGACCTTCTTCTGCCTACACTACTTCTTCTTCCTCCCCTTCTTCTTCTCCTCCTTGTTCCACTTCTTCTTCATTCCCCTTTCCTTCCATTGCTTCTTCTTCCTCCTCTTTTTCTCATTCTTCCACTTCTTCTTCTTCTTCCTCTTCTTCTCCTTCTGCCACCTCTTTTCCTCCTCCCGTTCTCCTTCGTCCACTTCTTCCTCTTTGTCTCCTTTCATTCCACTACTTCCTGCTATTCCTCTTATTCTCTTCTTCTACCACTTCTTCTAGTTGTTTTTCTTCTTCATCTTCATCTCCTTCTTTTTCTTTCTTTCCTTCATCATATCCCTCTTTTTCTCCTTCTTCTGCTTCCACTTGCATTTCTACCTCTTGTTCTCCTTCTTCCACTTCTTCTCCATGATCCCCACTCCTTCAACTACTTCTTCTTCTTAACTTGTTCACCTTCTTCCACCTCTACTACATCCACTTCTTCTTCTTCTTCCCTTTCTTCTCCTTCTTGCCCTTCTTCTGCCTACACTACTTCTTCTTCCTCCTCTTCTTCTTCTCCTCCTTGTTCCACTTATTCTTCATCCCTTTCCTTCCATTGCTTCTTCTTCCTCTTTTTTTCTCATTCTTCCACTTCTTTTCCTTCTTCTTCCTATTGTTCTCTTTCTTCCACTTGCACTGCTTCCTTTTCTTCTCGTTCTTCCACTTCTTCTTCTTCGTCTTCTTCTCCTTCTGCCACCTCGTCTCCCTCCTCCCGTTCTCCTGCATTGTGTGTAAAAAGGCCAAATCTAAGGTTAAGCCTCATGGATTGTATATTCCTTTGCCTGTTCCTGAATATCCTTGGACTGACATTTCTATGGACTTTGTTTTGGGGTTGCCTAAAACAAAGAATGGAAAGGATTTTGTGTTTGTTGTTGTTGATAGGTTTTCCAAGATGGCACATTTCATTCCTTGCAAAAAGGTGGATGATGCTAGCCATGTGGCTGATTTATTTTTCAAGGAAATAGTGAGACTTCATGGACTGCCAAGGAGCATTGTGAGTGATAGGGATGCAAAATTCCTTAGTCACTTTTGGAGGACCTTGTGGGGTAAAATTGGTACTAAATTGCTGTTTTCTACTACTTGCCACCCACAAATTGATGGTCAAACTGAGGTAGTCAATAGGACTTTAGGCACATTGCTTAGGACTGTTTTAAAGAAAAATCTTAAGTCTTGGGAAGCATGTTTGCCTCATGTTGAGTTTGCTTATAATAGGGTTATCCATAGCACGACTAATTGTTCTCCGTTTGAAATTGTGTATGGGTTCAATCCTTTGACTCCTCTTGATTTGTTGTCCATGCCTAACATTTCTATGTTTAAGCATAATGAAGCACAAGCTAAAGCTGAGTATGTGAAGAAGCTGCATGAGCAAATGAAGGCTCAAATTGAAAAGAAAAATGAGAGTTATGCAAGGCAAGCTAAGAAGGGTAGGAAGAAGGTCGTGTTCCAACCTGGTGATTGGGTTTGGGTACACATGAGAAAGGAAAGGTTCCCTAAACAAAGAAAGTCAAAACTCCAACCAAGGGGAGATGGTCCTTTCCAAGTTCTAGAAAAGATCAATGACAATGCCTATAAGATTGATCTTCCAGATGAGTATAATGTTAGTGCTACTTTTAATGTGTCTGATTTAACTCTCTTTGATGCAGATGAAGATGCTATTGATTTGGGGACAAATCCTCTTCAAGAGGGGGGGAGTGATGAGGACATCAAGCTTGAAGGACTTGGAGGACCTATGACAAGGGCAAGGACAAGAAGAGCTAAGGAAGCTATTCAACAAGTATTGGCAGCCCTTTTGCAAAAAGAGCCAAACATTGAAGAAATAAAGTTTAAAATTGTTAATTGTCTCAGGACTGAAGAGAGCAATGCTTGACCTTAATGGAGGAGAAGTTTGAAATAAATTAAACTCATTTTCTTGGAGTTTACGTAGTTAATGGTGGGCAACCAGAATTGTCTAATTAAAGTTGCAGCCACCTAGGTTATCAATTATAATTAGTATACGTGTTTAATTTACTTTGGCAGTTACACTTTGTTATTAAGCTGCCCATTATTAGTTTTTATTATTTTGTAACTTCAGCTGCATTTAGAAAGCCACTAAACCTACACAAGATGAGTTTATTAGGCATATAAATTTGGGCAAGACTGAGATGTAAGGAGAATATTTTGGGAAATAAAAAAAAACTAGTTGAGGTTTTCTCTCCTTTGGGTTCTTGACAATCCAAAATCTTTTGAGATTTATCAAAGGTAATTCACCCCTTTGTGTGTGCAATCTCGTAGACATATCTTCCATCCTTGGAAGTGTGGAGTCTATCAATTCCAATTCCATTTTCTGTCTTTTCCATTCAAACTCAATTCTGGCCAGCAAACTCTATAACAGGACAGTGCTACACTATTCAAAAACTCGTTTAATTGTTGAATTTCAAAAACTTTTAATTTCCATTCTGTGTCTAAAAGTTTGATAGTAATTGTAGGCAGAAGAAGGGCAAGAAGGAGAACAGAGGGAAGAAGAACAATAAGTGGATGTAGTAGAAGTGGAAGAAGGTGAACAAGAGGAAGAAGAAGAAGTAGTTGAAGGAGTGGGGATGATGGAGAAGAAGTAGAGTAACTAGAAGAAGTGGAAGAAGGTGAATAAGAGGAAGAAGAAGAAGTAGTTGAAGGAGTGGGGATGATGGAGAAGAAGTGGAAGAAGGAGAACAAGAGGTAGAAATGCACGTGGAAGCAGAAGAAGGCGAAAAAGAGGGATATGATGAAGGAAAGGAAGAAGAAGAAGGAGATGAAGAGGAAGAAAAGGAAGGAAAGGAGAGGATGAAGAAGAAGTGGAAGAAAGAGAACAAGAGGAGGCAGGAGAAGTGGAAGAAAGATAAGAAGAGGAAGAAGAAGTAGAGTAACTAGAAGAAGTGGAAGAAGGAGAAGAAAAGGAAGAAGAACAAGATGTGGAAAGTGAAGAAGTTGAAGAAGGTGAACAAGAGGAGGAAGAAGAAGTAGTGGAAGGAGGTGAGATGAAGAAGAAGAATTGGAACGAGGAGAAAAGGAGGAAAAGGAAGAAGGCGGGGAAGGGAAGGGAAGAAGAAGCAGAAGAAGTGGAATCTGGAGGAGAAGAGGAAGAAGAAGAAGAAGTGTAAGCATAAGATTTGGGGGAAGGAGAAGAACAGGAAGACCAACAATTGGAAGCCACATAAGTGTGGGGATGGAAAAAAAGAGGAGGGAGAAAAGACAGAAAGGAAAGAAGAAGAAGTTGTGGAAGGAGAAGAAATGGAAGAAGAGGAACAAGAAGACGTGTAAGCAGAAGAAGAGGAAGAAGGAGACGAAAATGAAGAAGAACAACAAGTAGAAGTAGAAGAAGTGGTAGAAGTAGTGGAATGAAAGGAGATGAAGAAGAAGAAGTGCAAGAAGGAGAACGGGTGGAGGAAGAAGAGGTGGCAGAAGGAGAAGAAGAGTAAGAAGAAGAAGTGGAAGAAGGAGAAGAAAAGGAAGAAGTGCAAGTGGAAGAAGGAGAACAATAGGAAGAAGAAGAACTAGAAGAATGAGAAAAAGAGTAAGAAGAAGAAGCAATGGAAGGAAAGGGGATGAAGAAGAAGTGGAATAAGGAGGAGCAGAAGAAGGGGAGGAAGAAAAAGTAGTGTAGGCAGAAGAAGGGCAAGAAGGAGAAGAGAGGGAAGAAGAAGAACAAGTGGATGTAGTAGAAGTGGAAGAAGGTGAACAAGAGGAAGAAGAAGAAGTAGTTGAAGGAGTGGGGATGATGGAGAAGAAGTGGAAAAAGGAGAACAAGAGGTAGAAATGCAAGTGGAAGCAGAAGAAGGAGAAAAAGAGGGATATAACAAAGGAATGGAAGAAGAAGAAGGAGATGAAGAGGATGAAAAGAGAGGAAAGGAGAGGATGAAGAAGATATGGAAGAAAGAGAACAAGAGGAGGCAGGAGAAGTGGAAGAAAGATAAGAAGAGGAAGAAGAAGGAGAGTAACTAGAAGAAGTGGAAGAAGGAGAACAAAAGGAAGAAGAAGAAGAAGTGGAAAGTGAAGAAGGTGAACAAGATGAGGAAGAAGAAGTAATGGAAGGAGGTGAGATGAAGAAGAAGAATTGGAACAAGGAGAAAGGGAGGAAAAGGAAGAAGGAGGGGAAGGGAAGGGAAGAAGAAGCAGAAGAAGTGGAATTTGGAGGAGAAGAGGAAGAAGAAGAAGAAGTGTAAGCATAAGATTTGGGGGAAGGAGAAAAAGAGGAAGAGCAACAATGGGAAGCAACAGAAGTGGGGGATGGAGAAAAAGAGAAAAGAGAAGACGAAAATGAAAAAAGAAGAAGTTGTGGAAGGAGAAGAAATGGAAGAAGAGGAAGAAGAAGAAGTGTAAGCAGAAGAAGTGGAAGAAGGAGACGAAAATGAAGAAGAACAACAAGTAGAAGTAGAAGAAGTGGTAGAAGGAGAGAATAAGAGGAATAGTAGTGGAATGAAAGGACATGAAGAAGAAGACGTGGAAGAAGGAGAACAGGAGGAGGTAGAAGAGGTGGCAGAAGGAGAAGAAGAGGAACAAGAAGAAGTGTAGAACGAGAAGAAAAGGAAGAAGTGCAAATGGAAGAAGGAGAACAATAGGAAGAAGAAGAAGTGGAAGAATGAGAAAAAGAGGAGGAAGAAGAAGCGATGGAAGGAAAGGGGATGAAGAAGAAGTGGAACAAGGAGCAGAAGAAGAAGGGGAGGAAGAAGAAGTAGTGTAGGCAGAAGAAGGGCAAGAAGGAGAAAAGAGGGAAGAAGAAGAACAAGTGGATGTAGTAGAAGTTGAAGAAAGTGAATAAGAGGAAGAAGAAGAAGTAGTTGAAGGAGTGGGGATGATGGAGAAGAAGTGGAAGAAAGAGAACAAGAGGTAGAAATGCACGTGGAAGCAGAAGAAGGAGAAAAAGAGGGATATGACGAAGGAAAGGAAGAAGAAGAAGCAGATGAAGAGGAAGAAAAGGAAGGAAAGGAGAGGATGAAGAAGAAGTGGAAGAAAGAGAACAAGAGGAGGCAGGAGAAGTGGAAGAAAGATAAGAAGAGGAAGAAGAAGGAGAGTAACTAGAAGAAGGAGAAGAAAAGGAAGAAGAAGAAAATGTGGAAAGTGAAGAGGTTGAAGAAGGTGAACAAGAGGACGAAGAAGAAGTAGTGGAAAGAGGTGAGATGAAGAAGACGAATTGGAACAAGGAGAAAAGGAGGAAAAGGAAGAAGAAGGGGAAGGGAAGGGAAGCGAAGAAGAAGCAGAAGAAGTGGAATTTGTAGGAGAAGAGGGAGAAGAAGAAGAAGCGTAAGCATAACATTTGGGGGAAGGAGAGGAAGAGGAAGAGCAACAATGGGAAGCAAGAGAAGTGGGGGATGGACAAAAGAGGAAGGAAGACAGAAAGGAAAGAAGAAGTTGTGGAAGGAGAAGAAATGGAAGAAGAAGAAGTGTAAGCAGAAGAAGCGGAAGAAGGAGACGAAAATGAAGAAGAACAACAAGTAGACGTAGAAGAAGTGATAGAAGTAGTGGAATGAAAGAAGAGGATGAAGAAGAAGTGGAAGAAGGAGAACGGGAGGAGGGAGAAGAGGTGGCAGAAGGAGAAAAAGAGGATGAAGAAGAAGTGGAAGAAGGAGAAGAAAAGGAAGAAGTGCAAGTGGAAGAAGGAGAACAATAGGAAGAAGATGAAGAAATGGAAGAATGAGAAAAAGAGGAGGAAGAAGAAGCAATGGAAGGAAAGGGGATGAAGAAGAAGTGGAACAAGGAGGAGAAGAAGAAGGGGAGGAAGAAGAAGTAGTGTAGGCAGAAGAAGGGCAAGAAGGAGAACAGAGGGAAGAAGAACAATAAGTGGATGTAGTGGAAGTGGAAGAAGGTGAACAAGAGGAAGAAGAAGAAGTAGTTGAAGGAGTGGGGATGATGGAGAAGAAGTAGAGTAACTAGAAGAAGTGGAAGAAGGTGAATAAGAGGAAGAAGAAGAAGTAGTTGAAGGAGTGGGGATGATGGAGAAGAAGTGGAAGAAGGAGAACAAGAGGTAGAAATGCACGTGGAAGCAGAAGAAGGCGAAAAAGAGGGATATGACGAAGGAAAGGAAGAAGAAGAAGGAGATGAAGAGGAAGAAAAGGAAGGAAAGGAGAGGATGAAGAAGAAGTGGAAGAAAGAGAACAAGAGGAGGCAGGAGAAGTGGAAGAAAGATAAGAAGAGGAAGAAGAAGGAGAGTAACTAGAAGAAGGAGAAGAAAAGGAAGAAGAAGAAAATATGGAAAGTGAAGAGGTTGAAGAAGGTGAACAAGAGGACGAAGAAGAAGTAGTGGAAAGAGGTGAGATGAAGAAGATGAATTGGAACAAGGAGAAAAGGAGGAAAAGGAAGAAGAAGGGGAAGGGAAGGGAAGCGAAGAAGAAGCAGAAGAAGTGGAAGAAGGAGAGTAACTAGAAGAAGTGGAAGAAGGAGAAGAAAAGGAAGAAGAACAAGATGTGGAAAGTGAAGAAGTTGAAGAGGTGAACAAGAGGAGGAAGAAGAAGTAGTGGAAGGAGGTGAGATGAAGAAGAAGAATTGGAACGAGGAGAAAAGGAGGAAAAGGAAGAAGGCGGGGAAGGGAAGGGAAGGGAAGAAGAAGCAGAAGAAGTGGAATCTGGAGGAGAAGAGGAAGAAGAAGAAGAAGTGTAAGCATAAGATTTGGGGGAAGGAGAAGAACAGGAAGACCAACAATTGGAAGCAACAGAAGTGTGGGGATGGAAAAAAAGAGGAGGGAGAAGACAGAAAGGAAAGAAGAAGAAGTTGTGGAAGGAGAAGAAATGGAAGAAGAGGAACAAGAAGACGTGTAAGCAGAAGAAGAGGAAGAAGGAGACGAAAATGAAGAAGAACAACAAGTAGAAGTAGTGGAATGAAAGGAGATGAAGAAGAAGAAGTGCAAGAAGGAGAACGGGTGGAGGAAGAAGAGGTGGCAGAAGGAGAAGAAGAGTAAGAAGAAGAAGTGGAAGAAGGAGAAGAAAAGGAAGAAGTGCAAGTGGAAGAAGGAGAACAATAGGAAGAAGAAGAACTAGAAGAATGAGAAAAAGAGTAAGAAGAAGAAGCAATGGAAGGAAAGGGGATGAAGAAGAAGTGGAATAAGGAGGAGAAGAAGAAGGGGAGGAAGAAAAAGTAGTGTAGGCAGAAGAAGGGCAAGAAGGAGAAGAGAGGGAAGAAGAAGAACAAGTGGATGTAGTAGAAGTGGAAAAAGGTGAACAAGAGGAAGAAGAAGAAGTAGTTGAAGGAGTGGGGATGATGGAGAAGAAGTGGAAGAAGGAGAACAAGAGGTAGAAATGCAAGTGGAAGCAGAAGAAGGAGAAAAAGAGGGATATAACAAAGGAATGGAAGAAGAAGAAGGAGATGAAGAGGATGAAAAGAAAGGAAAGGAGAGGATGAAGAAGATGTGGAAGAAAGAGAACAAGAGGAGGCAGGAGAAGTGGAAGAAAGATAAGAAGAGGAAGAAGAAGGAGAGTAACTAGAAGAAGTGGAAGAAGGAGAACAAAAGGAAGAAGAAGAAGAAGTGGAAAGTGAAGAAGGTGAACAAGATGAGGAAGAAGAAGTAATGGAAGGAGGTGAGATGAAGAAGAAGAATTGGAACAAGGAGAAAGGGAGGAAAAGGAAGAAGGAGGGGAAGGGAAGGGAAGAAGAAGCAGAAGAAGTGGAAGCTATAGGAGAAGAGGAAGAAGAAGAAGAAGTGTAAGCATAAGATTTGGGGGGAAGGACAAGAAGAGGAAGAGCAACAATGGGAAGCAACAGAAGTGGGGGATGGAGAAAAAGAGGAAGGAGAAGACGGAAAGCAAAGAAGAAGAAGTTGTGGAAGGAGAAGAAATGGAAGAAGAGGAACCAGAAGAAGTGTAACCAGAAGAAGCGATAGAAGGAGACGAAAATGAAGAAGAACAACAAGTAGAAGTAGAAGAAGTGGTAGAAGTAGTGGAATGAAAGGAGATGAAGAAGAAGAAGCGGAAGAAGGAGGACGGGAGGAGGGAGAAGAGGTGGCAGAAGGAGAAGAAGAAGTGGAATAACGAGAAGAAAAAGAAGTGCAAGTTGGAGAAGGAGAACAATAGGAAGAAAGAAGAAGAAGTGGAAGAATGAGAAAAAGAAGAGGAAGAAGAAGCATTGGAAGGAAAGGGGATGAAGAAGAAGTGGAACAAGGAGGAGGAGAAGAAGGGGGGAAGAAGAAGTAGTGTAGGCAGAAGAAGGGCAAGAAGGAGAAGAGAGGGAAGAAGAAGAACAAGTGGATATAGAAGAAGTGGAAGAATGAGAAGAAAAGGAAGATGAAGAAGATGTGGAAAGTGAAGAAGTTGAAGAAGATGAACAAGAGGAGGAAGAAGAAGTAGTGGAAGGAGGCGAGATGAAGAAGAAGAATTGGAACAAGGAGAAAAGGAGGAAAAGGAAGAAGGAGGGGAAGGGAAAGGAAGAAGTAGCAGAAGAAGTGGAATTTGGAGGAGAAGAGGAAGAAGAAGAAGAAGTGTAAGCATAAGATTTGGGGGAAGGAGAAAAAGAGGAAGAGCAAGAATGGGAAGCAACAGAAGTGGGGGATGCAGAAAAAGAGAAAAGAGAAGACGAAAACGAAAGAAGAAGAAGTTGTGGAAGGAGAAGAAATGGAAGAAGAGGAAGAAGAAGAAGTGTAAGCAGAAGAAGTGGAAGAAGGAGACGAAAATGAAGAAGAACAACAAGTAGAAGTAGAAGAAGTGGTAGAAGGAGAGAATAAGAGGAATAGTAGTGGAATGAAAGGACATGAAGAAGAAGACGTGGAAGAAGGAGAACAGGAGGAGGTAGAAGAGGTGGCAGAAGGAGAAGAAGAGGAACAAGAAGAAGTGTAGAACGAGAAGAAAAGGAAGAAGTGCAAATGGAAGAAGGAGAACAATAGGAAGAAGAAGAAGTGGAAGAATGAGAAAAAGAGGAGGAAGAAGAAGCGATGGAAGGAAAGGGGATGAAGAAGAAGTGGAACAAGGAGCAGAAGAAGAAGGGGAGGAAGAAGAAGTAGTGTAGATAGAAGAAGGGCAAGAGGAGAAGAGAGGGAAGAAGAAGAACAAGTGGATTTAGTAGAAGTGGAAAAAGGTGCACAAGAGGAAGAAGAAGTAGTTGATGGAGTGGGGATGAGGGAGAAAAAGTGGAAGAAGGAGAACAAGAGGTAGAAATGCAAGTGGAAGTAGAAGAAGGAGAAAAAGGGGGATATGACAAAGGAAAGGAAGAAGAAGAAGGAGATGAAGAGGAAGAAAAGAAAGGAAAGGAGAGGATGAAGAAGAAATGGAAGAAAGAGCACAAGAGGAGGCAGGAGAAGTGGAAGAAAGATAAGAAGAGGAAGAAGTGGAAGAAGGAGAAGAAAAGGAAGAAGACGAATATGTGCAAAGTGAAGAAGTTGAAGAAGGTGAACAAGAGGAGGAAGAAGAAGCAGTGGAAGGGGGTGAGATGAAGAAGAAGAATTGGAACAAGGAGTAAAGGAGGAAAAGGAAGAAGGAGGGGAAGGGAAGGGAAGAAGAAGCAGAAGAAGTGGAAGCTATAGGAGAAGAGGAAGAAGAAGAAGAAGTGTAAGCATAAGATTTGGGGGAAGGAGAAGAAGAGGAAGAGCAACAATGGGAAGCAACAGAAGTGGGGGATGGAGAAAAAGAGGAAGGAGAAGACGGAAAGCAAAGAAGAAGAAGTTGTGGAAGGAGAAGAAATGGAAGAAGAGGAACCAGAAGAAGTGTAACCAGAAGAAGCGATAGAAGGAGACGAAAATGAAGAAGAACAACAAGTAGAAGTAGAAGAAGTGGTAGAAGTAGTGGAATGAAAGGAGATGAAGAAGAAGAAGCGGAAGAAGGAGGACGGGAGGAGGGAGAAGAGGTGGCAGAAGGAGAAGAAGAAGTGGAATAACGAGAAGAAAAAGAAGTGCAAGTTGGAGAAGGAGAACAATAGGAAGAAGAAGAAGAAGTGGAAGAATGAGAAAAAGAAGAGGAAGAAGAAGCATTGGAAGGAAAGGGGATGAAGAAGAAGTGGAACAAGGAGGAGGAGAAGAAGGGGGGAAGAAGAAGTAGTGTAGGCAGAAGAAGGGCAAGAAGGAGAAGAGAGGGAAGAAGAAGAACAAGTGGATATAGAAGAAGTGGAAGAATGAGAAGAAAAGGAAGATGAAGAAGATGTGGAAAGTGAAGAAGTTGAAGAAGATGAACAAGAGGAGGAAGAAGAAGTAGTGGAAGGAGGCGAGATGAAGAAGAAGAATTGGAACAAGGAGAAAAGGAGGAAAAGGAAGAAGGAGGGGAAGGGAAAGGAAGAAGTAGCAGAAGAAGTGGAATTTGGAGGAGAAGAGGAAGAAGAAGAAGAAGTGTAAGCATAAGATTTGGGGGAAGGAGAAAAAGAGGAAGAGCAAGAATGGGAAGCAACAGAAGTGGGGGATGCAGAAAAAGAGAAAAGAGAAGACGAAAACGAAAGAAGAAGAAGTTGTGGAAGGAGAAGAAATGGAAGAAGAGGAAGAAGAAGAAGTGTAAGCAGAAGAAGTGGAAGAAGGAGACGAAAATGAAGAAGAACAACAAGTAGAAGTAGAAGAAGTGGTAGAAGGAGAGAATAAGAGGAATAGTAGTGGAATGAAAGGACATGAAGAAGAAGACGTGGGAGAAGGAGAACAGGAGGAGGTAGAAGAGGTGACAGAAGGAGAAGAAGAGGAACAAGAAGAAGTGTAGAACGAGAAGAAAAGGAAGAAGTGCAAATGGAAGAAGGAGAACAATAGGAAGAAGAAGAAGTGGAAGAATGAGAAAAAGAGGAGGAAGAGGAAGCGATGGAAGGAAAGGGGATGAAGAAGAAGTGGAACAAGGAGCAGAAGAAGAAGGGGAGGAAGAAGAAGTAGTGTAGATAGAAGAAGGGCAAGAGGAGAAGAGAGGGAAGAAGAAGAACAAGTGGATTTAGTAGAAGTGGAAAAAGGTGCACAAGAGGAAGAAGAAGTAGTTGATGGAGTGGGGATGATGGAGAAAAAGTGGAAGAAGGAGAACAAGAGGTAGAAATGCAAGTGGAAGTAGAAGAAGGAGAAAAAGGGGGATATGACAAAGGAAAGGAAGAAGAAGAAGGAGATGAAGAGGAAGAAAAGAAAGGAAAGGAGAGGATGAAGAAGAAATGGAAGAAAGAGCACAAGAGGAGGCAGGAGAAGTGGAAGAAAGATAAGAAGAGGAAGAAGTGGAAGAAGGAGAAGAAAAGGAAGAAGACGAATATGTGCAAAGTGAAGAAGTTGAAGAAGGTGAACAAGAGGAGGAAGAAGAAGCAGTGGAAGGGGGTGAGATGAAGAAGAAGAATTGGAACAAGGAGTAAAGGAGGAAAAGGAAGAAGGAGGGGAAGGGAAGGGAAGAAGAAGCAGAAGAAGTGGAAGCTATAGGAGAAGAGGAAGAAGAAGAAGAAGTGTAAGCATAAGATTTGGGGGAAGGAGAAGAAGAGGAAGAGCAACAATGGGAAGCAACAGAAGTGGGGGATGGAGAAAAAGAGGAAGGAGAAGACGGAAAGCAAAGAAGAAGAAGTTGTGGAAGGAGAAGAAATGGAAGAAGAGGAACCAGAAGAAGTGTAACCAGAAGAAGCGATAGAAGGAGACGAAAATGAAGAAGAACAACAAGTAGAAGTAGAAGAAGTGGTAGAAGTAGTGGAATGAAAGGAGATGAAGAAGAAGAAGCGGAAGAAGGAGGACGGGAGGAGGGAGAAGAGGTGGCAGAAGGAGAAGAAGAAGTGGAATAACGAGAAGAAAAAGAAGTGCAAGTTGGAGAAGGAGAACAATAGGAAGAAGAAGAAGAAGTGGAAGAATGAGAAAAAGAAGAGGAAGAAGAAGCATTGGAAGGAAAGGGGATGAAGAAGAAGTGGAACAAGGAGGAGGAGAAGAAGGGGGGAAGAAGAAGTAGTGTAGGCAGAAGAAGGGCAAGAAGGAGAAGAGAGGGAAGAAGAAGAACAAGTGGATATAGAAGAAGTGGAAGAAGGAGAAGAAAAGGAAGAAGAAGAAGATGTGGAAAGTGAAGAAGGTGAACAAGAGGAGGAAGAAGAAGTAGTGGAAGGAGGTGAGATGAAGAAGAAAAATTGGACCAAGTAGAAAAGGAGGAAAAGGAAGAAGGAGGGGAAGGGAAGGGAAGAAGAAGCAGAAGAAGTGGAATCTAGATGAGAAGAGGAAGAAGAAGAAGAAGTGTAAGCATAAGATTTGGGGGAAGGAGAAGAAGAGGACGAGCAACAATGGGAAGCAACAGAAGTGGGGGTTGGAGAAAAAGAGGAAGGAGAAGACGGAAAGGAAAGAAGAAGAAGTTGTGGAAGGAGAAGAAATGGAAGAAGAGGAAGAAGAAGAAGTGTAAGCAGAAGAAGCGGAAGAAAGATACGAAAATGAAGAAGAACAACAAGTAGTAGAAGGAGAGGATAAGTGGAATAGGAGGAAGTAGTGGAATGAAAGGAGATGAAGAAGAAGAAGTGGAAGACGGAGAAGGGGAGGAGGGAGAAGAGGTGGCAGAAGGAGAAGAAGAGCAAGAAGAAGAAGTAGATGAACGAGAAGAAAAGGAAGAAGTGCAAGTGGAAGACGGAGAACAATAGGAAGAAGAAGAAAAAGTGGAAGAATGAGAAAAATAGGAGGAAGAAGAAGCAATGGAAGGAAAGGGGATGAAGAAGAAGTGGAACAAGGAGGAGAAGAAGAAGGGGAGGAAAGAGAATAATAGGAAGAAGGTGAAGAAGTGGACGAATGAGAAAAAGAGGAGGAAGAAGAAGCAATGGAAGGAAAGGGGAATGAAGAAGAAGTGGAACAAGGAGGAGAAGAAGAAGAGGAGGAAGAAGTAGTGTAGGCAGAAGAAGGGCAAGAGGAGAAGAGAGGGAAGTAGAAGAACAAGTGGATGTAGTAGAAGTGGAAGAAGGTGAACAAGAGGAAGAAAAAGAAGTAGTTGAAGGAGTGGGGATGATGGAGAAGGAGTGGAAGAAGGAGGACAAGAGGTAGACATGCAAGTGGAAGCAGAAGAAGGAGAAAAAGAGGGATATGAGGAAGGAAAGGAAGAAGAAGAAGGAGATGAAGAGGAAGAAAAGAAAGGAAAGGAGAGGATGAAGAAGAAGTGGATGACAGAGAACAAGAGGAGGTAGTTGAAGTGGAAGAAAGATAAGAAGAGGAAGAAGAAGGAGAGTAACTAGAACAAGTTGAAGAAGGAGAAGAAAAGGAAGAAGAAGAAGATATGGAAAGTGAACAAGTTGAAGAAGGTGAACAAGAGGAGGAAGAAGAAGTAGTGGAAGCAGGTGAGATGAAGAAGAAGAATTGGAACAAGGAGAAAAGGAGGAAAACGAAGAAGGAGGGGAAGGGAAGGGAAGAAGAAAGAGAAGAAGTGGAATCTGGAGGAGAAGAGGAAGAAGAAGAAGAAGTGTAAGCATAAGATTTGGGGGAAGGAGAAGAAGAGGAAGAGCAACAATGGGAAGCAACAGAAGTGGGGGATGGAGAAAAAGAGGAAGGAGAAGACAGAAAGGAAAGAAGAAGAAGTAGTGGAAGGAGAAGAAATGGAAGAAGAGGAATAAGAAAAAGTGTAAGCAGAAGAAGCGGAAGAAGGAGACAAAAATGAAGAAGAACAACAAGTAGAAGTAGAAGAAGTGGTAGAAGGAGAGAATAAGAGGAATAGGAGGAAGTAGTGGAATGAAAGGAGATGAAGAAGAAGAAGTGGAAGAAGGAGAACAGGAGGAGTGAGAGGAAGGGGCAGAAGGAGAAGAAGAGGAAGAAGAAGAAGTGGAAGAGCGAGAAGAAAAGGAAGAAGTGCAAGTGGAAGTGGGAGAACAATAGTAAGAAGAAGAAGAAGTGGAAGAATGAGAAAAAGAGGAGGAAGAAGAAGCAATGGAAGGAAAGGGGATGAAGAAGAAGTGGAACAAGGAGGAGAAGAAGAAGTAGTGTAGGTAAAAGAAGGGGAAGAAGGAGAAGAGAGGGAAGAAGCAGAACAAGTGGATCTAGTAGAAGTGGAAGAAGGAGAACAAGAGGTAGAAATGCAAGTGGAAGCAGAAGAAGGAGAAAAAGAGCGATATGACGAAGGAAAGGAAGAAGAAGAATGAGATGAAGAGGAAGAATAAGATGAAGAGGAAGAAAAGAAAGGAAATGAGAGGATGAAGAAGAAGTGGAAGAAAGAGAAGTAGGAGAAGTGGATGAAAGATAAGAAGAGGAAGAAGAAGGCGAGTAACTAGAAGAAGTGGAAGAAGGAGAAGAGGAGGAAGAAGAAGAAGATGTGGAAAGTGAAGAAGTTGAAGAAGGTGAACAAGAGGAGGAAGCAGAAGTAGTGGAAGGAGGTTAGATGAAGAAGAAGACTTGGAACAAGGAAAGAAGGAGGAAAAGGAAGAAGGAGGGGAAGGGAAAGGAAGAAGAAGTTAAGAAGTGGAAGCTGGAGGAGAAGAGGAAGAAGATGAAGAAGTGTAAGCATAAGATTTAGGGGAAGGAGAAGAAGAGGAAGAGTAACAATGGGAAGCAACAGAAGTGGGGGATGGAGAAAAAGAGGAAGGAGAAGACGAAAAGGAAAGAAAAAGTGGAAGGAGAAGAAATGGAGGAAAAAGAGGCGTAAGCAGAGGAAGCGGAAGAAGGAGACGAAAATGAAGAACAACAACAAATAGAAGTAGAAGAAGTGGTAGAAGTAGTGGAATGAAAGGAGATGAAGAAGAAGAAGTGGAAGAAGGAGAACGGGAGGAGGGAGAAGTGGTGGCAGAAGGAGAAGAAGAGGAAGAAGAAGAAGTGGAAGAATGAGAAGAAAAGGAAGAAGTGCATGTCGAAGAAGGAGAACAATAAGAAGAAGAAGTGGAAGAATGAGAAAAAGAGGAGGAAGAAGAAGCAATGGAGAGAAAGGGGATGAAGAAGAAGTGGAACAAGGAGGCGAAGAAGAAGCGGAGGAAGAAGAAGTAGTGTAGGCAGAAGAAGGGCAAGAAGGAGAAGAGAGGGAGGAAGAAGAACAAGTGGATGTAGTAGAAGTGGAAGAAGGTGAACAAGAGGAAGAAGAAGAAGTAGTTGAAGGAGTGGGGATGATGGAGAAGCAGTGGAAGAAGGAGGACAAGAGGTAGACATGCAAGTGGAAGCAGAAGAAGGAGAAAAAGAGGGATATGACGAAGGAAAGGAAGAAGAAAAAGGAGATGAAGAGGAAGAAAAGAAAGGAAAGGAGAGGATGAAGAAGAAGTGGAAGAAAGAGAACAAGAGGAGGCAGGAGAAGTGGAAGAAAGATAAGAAGAGGAAGAAGAAGGAGAGTAACTAGAAGAAGTGGAAGAAGGAGAAGAAAAGGAAGAAGAAAAAGATGTTGAAAGTGAGGAAGGTGAACAAGAGGAGGAAGAAGAAGTAGTGGAAGGAGGTGAGATGAAGAAGAAGAATTGGAACAAGGAGAAAAGGAGGAAAAGGAAGAAGGAGGGGAAGGACTTTATTTAAAATAAACAAAATCAACCTCCAGGATCAAATGTAACTTGTAAAAATTCATGCATTAAATTCAGAATTTATCCTTTTACCCTGCAACCAAGGTTTCCCTAAAAGAAAATGACATTAGTCCATGGGAGCAATATCGCATGTCACTTCCTCCACATATTTTCCAATAGTGAATCTAAACTTAGTTTGCCTAGGATGAAGACTCGTTGGTAAGTTAAGTTTATTCACCAATCTTTTGCTCACCACGTTGCTATAACTTTCTTCATCAACTGCAAATAAACACAAATGACCTTCGATTAAACATCTTGTATAAAAAATATCCACCATAGTTCCAAACCTAGAGCCGAAGCTCTGATACCAACTGATAGAAATCCAGAGGGGTTGAATTCGTTTTGCAGATCTATCTAGGTTGGAAGGTAATAAGTTAACAAAACAATGAGAATTGGGTAAACAAGAAAATGGAAAGGATGAAAATGGTTTAACGAAGGGATAAACGACACCACTTCCAATGATGGAAGATAAGTCATATGACGCCACAAGGGTAGTGATTTACCCTTGATAAGTCTAGGAGAACGCCACAAGGAAAAATTCCTTGATAAGTTCTAAAGAGAAATTCATCTCTCACAAAAGGGTAAAACCCAAATATAATTTCATTAATTCAATGGTTGTCCTTTGAGTACAATTCAACCCCTATTTATAGAACTAGGTGGCTGTTCAAAATCATAACTCCTAAAAGAAAAATTAAATACTTCATTATCACGCAATTATCACATATGATTAATTGCATGTTACATTAATTCCTAAATTAATGAAACGTTACAAAAAATGAAAAGTCATTGTCTTCGGCATTCACATCAGAAAGAATATGAAGAAGAAGAAGTGGAAGAAGGAGAACGGGAGGAGGGAGAAGAGGTGGCAGAAAGAGAAGAAGAGGAAGAAGAAGAAGTGGAAGAATGAGAAGAAAAGGAAGAAGTGCAAGTGGAAGAAGGAGAACAATAGGAAGAAGAAGAAGAAGAAGTGGAAGAACGAGAAAAAGAGGAGGTAGAAGAAGCAATGGAACGAAAGGGGATGAAGAAAAAGTGGAACAAGGAGGAGAAGAAGAAGGGGAGGTTGACGAAGTGGTGTAGGCAGAAAATGGGCAAGAAGTTGAAGAGAGGGAAGAAGAAGAACAAGTGGATGTAGTAGAAGTGGAAGAAGGTGAACAAGAGGAAGAAGAAGAAGTAGTTGAAGGAGTAGGGATGATGGAGAAGAAGTGGAAGAAGGAGAACAAGAGGTAGAAATTCAAGTGGAAGTAGAAGAAGGAGAAAAAGAGGGATATGACGAAGGAAAGGAAGAAGAAGAAAGAGATGAAGAAGAAGAAAAGAAAGGAAAGGAGAGGATGAAGAAGAAGTGGAAGAAAGAGAACAAGAGGAGGCAGGAGAAGTGGAAGAAAGATAAGAAGAGGAACAAGAAGGAGAGTAACTAGAAGAAGTGGAAGAAGGAGAAGAAAAGGAAGAAGAAGAAGATGTGGAAAGTGAAGAAGTTGAAGAAGGTGAACAAGAGGAGGAAGAAGAAGTAGTGGAAGCAGGTGAGATGAAGAAGAAGAATTGGAACAAGGAGAAAAGGAGGAAAACGAAGAAGGATGGGAAGGGAAGGGAAGAAGGAGTAGAAGAAGTGGAATCTAGAGGAGAAGAAGAAGAAGAAGAAGAAGAAGTGTAAGCATAAGATATGGGGGAAGGAGAAGAAGAGGAAGAGCAACAATGGGAAGCAACAGAAGTGGGGGATGGAGAAAAAGAGGAAGGAGAAGACAGAAAGGAAAGAAGAAGAAGTAGTGGAAGGAGAAGAAATGGAAGAAGAGGAATAAGAAAAAGTGTAAGCAGAAGAAGCAGAAGAAGGAGACGAAAATGAAGAAGAACAACAAGTAGAAGTAGAAGAAGTGGTAGAAGGAGAGAATAAGAGGAATAGGAGGAAGTAGTGGAATGAAAGGAGATGAAGAAGAAGAAGTGGAAGAAGGAGAACGGGAGGAGTGAGAGGAAGGGGCAGAAGGAGAAGAAGAGGAAGAAGAAGAAGTGGAAGAGCGAGAAGAAAAGGAAGAAGTGCAAGTGGAAGAGGGAGAACAATAGTAAGAAGAAGAAGAAGTGGAAGAATGAGAAAAAGAGGAGGAAGAAGAAGCAATGGAAGGAAAGGGGATGAAGAAGAAGTGGAACAAGGACGAGAAGAAGAAGTAGTGTAGGTAAAAGAAGGGGAAGAAGGAGAAGAGAGGGAAGAAGCAGAACAAGTGGATGTAGTAGAAGTGGAAGAAGGTGAACAAGAGGAAGAAGAAGAAGTAGTTGAAGGAGTGGGGATGTTGGAGAAGAAGTGGAAGAAGGAGAACAAGAGGTAGAAATGCAAGTGGAAGCAGAAGAAGGAGAAAAAGAGCGATATGACGAAGGAAAGGAAGAAGAAGAATGAGATGAAGAGGAAGAATGAGATGAAGAGGAAGAAAAGAAAGGAAATGAGAGGATGAAGAAGAAGTGGAAGAAAGAGAAGTAGGAGAAGTGGATGAAAGATAAGAAGAGGAAGAAGAAGGCGAGTAACTAGAAGAAGTGGAAGAAGGAGAAGAGGAGGAAGAAGAAGAAGATGTGGAAAGTGAAGAAGTTGAAGAAGGTGAACAAGAGGAGGAAGCAGAAGTAGTGGAAGGAGGTTAGATGAAGAAGAAGACTTGGAACAAGGAAAGAAGGAGGAAAAGGAAGAAGGAGGGGAAGGGAAAGGAAGAAGAAGTTAAGAAGTGGAAGCTGGAGGAGAAGAGGAAGAAGATGAAGAAGTGTAAGCATAAGATTTAGGGGAAGGAGAAGAAGAGGAAGAGCAACAATGGGAAGCAACACAAGTAGGGGATGGAGAAAAAGAGGAAGGAGAAGACAGAAAGGAAAGAAGAAGAAGTGTAAGCAGAAGAAGCGGAAGAAGGAGACAAAAATGAAGAGGAATAATAAGTAGAAGTAGAAGAAGTGGTAGAAGGAGAGAATAAGTGGAATAGGAGGAAGTAGTGGAATGAAAGGACATGAAGAAAAAGAAGTGGAAGAACGAGAAGAAAAGGAAGAACTGCAAGTGGAAGAAGGAGAACAATAGTAAGAACAAGAGGAAGTGGAAGAATGAGAAAAAGAGGAGGAAGAAGAAGCAATGGAAGGAAAGGGGATGAAGAAGGAGTGGAACAAGGAGGAGAAAAAGAAGGGTAGGAAGAAGAAGAACAAGTGGATGTAGTAGAAATGGAAGAAGGTGAACAAGAGGAAGAAGCAGAAGTAGTTGAAGGAGTGAGGATGATGGAGAAGAAGCGGAAGAAGGAGAACAAGAGGTAGAAAATCAAGTGGAAGCAGAAGAAGGAGAAAAAGAGGGATATGACGAAGGAAAGGAAGAAGAAGAAGGAGATGAAGAGGAAGAAAAGAAAGGAAAGGAGAGGATGAAGAAGAACTGGAAGAAAGAGAACAAGAGGAGGCAGGAGAAGTGGAGGAAAGATAAGAAGAGGAAGAAGAAGGAGTGTAACTAGAAGAAGTGGATGAAGGAGAAGAAAAGCAAGAAGAAGAAGATATGGAAAGTGAAGAAGTTGAAGAAGGTGAACAAGAGGAGGAAGAAGAAGTAGTGGAAGGAGGTGAGATGAAGAAGAAGAATTGGAACAAGGGGAAAAGGTGGAAAAGGAAGAAGGAGGGGAAGGGAAGGTAAGAAGAAGCAGAAGAAGTTGAATCTGCAGGAGAAGAGGAAGAAGAAGTATAAGCATAAGATTTGGGGGAAGGAGAAGAAGAGGAAGAGCAACAATGGGAAGCAACAGAAGTAGGGGATGGAGAAAAAGAGGAAGGAGAAGGCAGAAAGGAATGAAGAAGAAGTTGTGGATGGAGAACAAATGGAAGAAGAGGAAGAAGAAGAAGTTTAAGTAGAAGAAGCGGAAGAAGGAGACGAAAATGAAGAAGAACAACAAGTAGAAGTAGAAGAAGTGGTAGTAGGAGAGAATAAGAGGAATAGGAGTAAGTAGTGGAATGATAGGAGATGGAGAAGAAGAAGTGGAAGAAGGAGAACGGGAGGAGGCAGAAGAGGTGGTAGAAGGAGAAGAAGAGGAAGAAGTAGGGGAATGGAAGGGAAGAAGAAGCAGAAGAAGTGGAAGCTGGGGGAGAAGAGGAAGAAGAAGAAGAAGTGTAAGCATAAGATTTGGGGGAAGGAGAAGAAGAGGAAGAGCAACAATGGGAAGCCACAAAAGCGGGGGATGGAGAAAAAAAGGAAGGAGAAGACGTAAAGGAAAGAACAAGAAGTTGTCGAAGGAGAAGAAATGGAAGAAGAGGAAGAAGAAGAAGTTTAAGCAGAACAAGAGGAAGAAAGAGACGAAAATGAAGAAGAACAACAAGTAGAAGTAGAAGAAGTGGTAGAAGGAGAGAATAAGAGAAATAGGAGGAAGTAGTGGAATGAAAGGAGATGAAGAAGAAGAATGGAAGAAGAAGAACGGGACGAGTGAGAAGAGGTGGCAGAAGGAGAAGGAGAGGAAGAAGAAGAAGTGCAAGAACGAGAAGAAAAGGAAGAAGTGCAAGTGGAAGAGGGAGAACAATAGGAAGAAGAAGAAGAAGTGGAAGAATGAGAAAAATAGGAGGAAGAAGAAGCAATGGAAGGAAAGGGGATGAAGAAGAAGTGGAACAAGGAGGAGAAAAAGAAGGGTAGGAAGAAGAAGAACAAGTGGATGTAGTAGAAATGGAAGAAGGTGAACAAGAGGAAGAAGCAGAAGTAGTTGAAGGAGTGAGGATGATGGAGAAGAAGCGGAAGAAGGAGAACAAGAGGTAGAAATGCAAGTGGAAGCAGAAGAAGGAGAAAAAGAGGGATATGACGAAGGAAAGGAAGAAGAAGAAGGAGATGAAGAGGAAGAAAAGAAAGGAAAGGAGAGGATGAAGAAGAACTGGAAGAAAGAGAGCAAGAGGAGGCAGGAGAAGTGGAGGAAAGATAAGAAGAGGAAGAAGAAGGAGTGTAACTAGAAGAAGTGGATGAAGGAGAAGAAAAGCAAGAAGAAGAAGATATGGAAAGTGAAGAAGTTGAAGAAGGTGAACAAGTGGAGGAAGAAGAAGTAGTGGAAGGAGGTGAGATGAAGAAGAAGAATTGGAACAAGGAGAAAAGGAGGAAAAGGAAGAAGGAGGGGAAGGGAAGGGAAGAAGAAGCAGAAGAAGTGGAATCTAGAGGAGAAGAGGAAGAAGAAGAAGAAGTGTAAGCATAAGATTTGGGGGAAGGAGAAGAAGAGGAAGAGCAACAATGGGAAGCCACAAAAGTGGGGGATGGAGAAAAAAAGGAAGGAGAAGACGTAAAGGAAAGAATAAGAAGTTGTGGAAGGAGAAGAAATGGAAGAAGAGGAAGAAGAAGAAGTGTAAGTAGAAGAAGCGGAAGAAGGAGACGAAAATGAAGAAGACCAACAAGTAGAAGTAGAAGAAGTGGTAGAAGGAAAGAATGAGAGGAATAGGAGGAAGTAGTGGAATGAAAGGAGATGAAGAATAAGAAGTGGAAGAAGGAGAACGGGAGGAGGGAGAAGAGGTGGTAGAAGGAGAAGAAGAAGAAGTGGCAGAATGAGAAGAAAAGGAAGAAGTGCTAGTGGAAGAAGGAGAACAATAGGAAGAAGAAGAAGAAATGGAAGAATGAGAAAAAGAGAAGGAAGAAGAAGCAATGGAAGGAAAGGAAGAAGAAGTGGAACAAGGAGGAGAAGAAGAAGCGAATGAGGAAGAAGTAGTGTAGTTAGAAGAAAGGCAAGAAGGAAAAGAGACGGAAGAAGAAGAACAGGTGGATGTAGTAGAAGTGGAAGAAGGTGAACAAGAGGTAGAAGAAGAAGTAGTTGAAGGAGTAAGGATGATGGAGAAGAAGTGTTAGAAGGAGAACAAGAGGTAGAAATTCAAGTGGAAGGAGAAGAAGTAGAAAAAGAGGAATATGACGAAGGAAAGGAAGATGAAGAAGGAGATGAAGAGGAAGAAAAGAAAGGAAAGGAGAGGATGAAGAAGAAGCGGCAGAAAGAGAACAAGAGGAGGCACGAGAAGTGGAAGAAAGATAAGAAGAGGAAGAAGAAGGAGAGTAACTAGAAGAAGTGGAAGAAGGAGAAGAAAAGGAAGAAGAAGAAGATGTGGAAAGTGAAGAAGGTGAACAAGAGGAGGAGGAAGAAGTAGTGGAAGGAGGTGAGATGAAGAAGAAGAATTGGAACAAAGAGAAAAGGAGGAAAAGGAAGAAGTAGGGGAAGGGAAGGGAAGAAGAAGCAGAAGAAGTGGAAGCTGGGGGAGAAGAGGAAGAAGAAGTGTAAGCATAAGATTTGGGGGAAGGAGAAGAAGAGGAAGAGCAACAATGGGAAGCCACAAAAGCGGGGGATGGAGAAAAAAAGGAAGGAGAAGACGTAAAGGAAAGAACAAGAAGTTGTCGAAGGAGAAGAAATGGAAGAAGAGGAAGAAGAAGAAGTTTAAGCAGAACAAGAGGAAGAAAGAGACGAAAATGAAGAAGAACAACAAGTAGAAGTAGAAGAAGTGGTAGAAGGAGAGAATAAGAGAAATAGGAGGAAGTAGTGGAATGAAAGGAGATGAAGAAGAAGAATGGAAGAAGAAGAACGGGACGAGTGAGAAGAGGTGGCAGAAGGAGAAGGAGAGGAAGAAGAAGAAGTGCAAGAACGAGAAGAAAAGGAAGAAGTGCAAGTGGAAGAGGGAGAACAACAGGAAGAAGAAGAAGAAGTGGAAGAATGAGAAAAATAGGAGGAAGAAGAAGCAATGGAAGGAAAGGGGATGAAGAAGAAGTGGAACAAGGAGGAGAAGAAGAAGGGGATGAAGAAGAAGTAGTGTAGGGAAAAGAAGGGCAAGAAGGAGAAGAGAGGGAAGAAGAAGAACAAGTGGATATAGTAGAAGTGTAAGAAGGTGAACAAGAGGAAGAAGACGAAGTAGTTGAATTAGTGGGGATGATGGAGAAGAAGTGGAAGAAGGAGAACCAAAGGTAGAAATGCAACTGGAAGCAGAGGAAGGAGAAAAGGAGGGATATGACGAAGGAAAGGAAGAAGCAGAAGGAGATGAAGAGGAAGAAAAGATAGGAAAGGAGAGGATCAAGAAGAAATTGAAGAAAGAGAACAAGAGGAGCCAAGAGAAGTGGAAGAAAGATAAGAAGAGGAAGAAGAAGGAGAGTAACTACAAGAAGTGGAAGAAGGAGAAGAAAAGGAAGAAGAAGAAGATGTGGAAAGTGAAGAACTTGAAGGAAGGTGAACAAGAGGAGGAAAAAGAAGTAGAATGGAAGAAGGATAACGAGAGGAGTGAGAAGAGGTGGCAGAAGGAGAAGAAGAGGAAGAAGAAGAAGTGGAAGAATGAGAAGAAAAGGAAGAAGTGCAAGTGGAAGAGGGAGAACAATAGGAAGAAGAAGAAGAAATGGAAGAATGAGAAAAATAGGAGGAAGAAGAAGCAATGGAAGGAAAGGGGATGAAGCAGAAGTGCAACAAGGAGGAGAAGAAGGGGAGGAAGACGAAGATGTGGAAAGTTAAGAAGTTAAAGAAGGTGAACAAGAGGAGGAAGAAGAAGTAGTGGAAGGAGGTGAGATGAAGAAGAAGAATTGGAACAAGGAGAAAAGGAGCAAAAGGAAGAAAGAAGGGAAAGGAAGGGAAGAAGAAGCAGAAGAAGTGGAATCTGGAAAAGAAGAGCAAGAAGAAGAAGAACTGTAAGCATAAGATTTGGGGGAAGGAGAACAAGAGTAAGAGCAACAATGGGAAGCAACAAAAGTGGCGAATGGAGCAAAAGAGGAAGGAGAAGATGGAAAGGAAAGAAGAAGAAGTTGTGGAAGGAGAAGACATGGAAGAAGAGGAAGAAGAAGAAGTGTAAGCACAAGAAGCGGAAGAAGGAGACGAAAATTAAGAAGAACAACAAGTAGAAGTAGAAGAAGTGGTAGAAGGAGAGAATAAGAGGAATAGGAGGAAGTAGTGGAGTGAAAGGAGATGAAGAAGAAGAAGTGGAAGAAGGAGAACGGGAGGAGGGAGAAGAGGTGGTAGAAGGAGAAGAACAGGAAGAAGGGGAAGAACGAGAAGAAAAGGAAGAAGTGCAAGTGGAAGAAGGAGAACAATAGGAAGAAGAAGAAGAAGTGGAAGAATGAGAAAAAGAGGAGAAAGAAGAAGCAATGGAAGGAAAGGGGATGAAGAAGAAGTGGAACAAGGAGGAAAACAAGAAGGGGAGGAAGTAGAAGCAGTGTAGGCAGAAGAAGGGTAAGAAGGAGAAGAGAGGGTAGAAAAAGTGGAAGAAAGAGAACAAGAGGACGCAGGAGAAGTGGAAGAAGGAGAATAAGAGGTAGAAATGCAAGTGGAAGCAGAAGAAGGAGAAAAAGAGGGATATGACGAAGGAAAGGAAGAAAAGAAGGAGACGAAGAGGAAGAAAAGAAAGGAAAGGAGAAGATGAAGAAGAAGTGGAAGAAAGAGAACAAGAGGACGCAGGAGAAGTGGAAGAAAGATAAGAAGAGGAAGAAGAAGGAGAGTAACTAGTAGAAGTGGAAGAAGGAGAAGAAAAGGAATAAGTAGAAGATGTGGAAAGTGAAGAAGGTGAACAAGAGGAGGAAGAAGAAGTAGTGGAAGGAGGTGAGATGAAGAAGAAGAATTGGACCAAGGAGAAAAGGAGGAAAAGGAAGAACGAGGGGAAGGGAAGGGAAGAAGAAGCAGAAGAAGTGGAATCTGGAGGAGAAGAGGAAGAAGAAGAAGAAGTGTAAGCATAAGATTTGGTGGATGGACGAGAAGAGGAAGAGCAACAATGGGAAGCAACAGAAGTGGGCGATGGAGAAAAAGAGGAAGGAGAAGACGGAAAGGAAAGAAGAAGAAGTTGTGGAAGGAGAAGAAGTGTAAGCAGACGAAGGAGACGAAAATGAAGAAGAACAAAAAGTAGAATTAGAAGAAGTGGTAGAAGGAGAGAATGAGAGGAATAGGAGGAAGTAGTGGAATGAAAGGAGATGAAGAAGAAAAAGTGGAAGAAGGAGAACGGGAGGAGGGAGAAGAGGTGGCAGAAGGAGAATAAGAGGAAGAAGAAGAAGATGTGGAAGAATGAGAAAAAGAGGAGGAAGAAGAAGCAATGTAAGGAAAGGGGATGAAGCAGAAGTGCAACAAGGAGGAGAAGAAGGGGAAGAAGACGAAGATGTGGAAAGTTAAGAAGTTGAAGAAGGTGAACAAGAGGAGGAAGAAGAAGTAGTGGAAGGAGGTGAGATGAAGAAGAAGAATTGGAACAAGGAGAAAAGGAGGAAAAGGAAGAAGGAGGGGAAAGGAAGGGAAGAAGAAGCAGAAGAAGTGGAATCTAGAGGAGAAGAGGAAGAAGAAGAAGTAGTGGAAGGAGGTGAGATGAAGAAGAAGAATTTGAACAAGGAGAAAAGGAGGAAAAGGAAGAAGGAGGGGAAGGGAAGGGAAGAAGAAGCAGAAGAAGTGGAATCTAGAGGAGAAGAGGAAGAAGAAGAAGAAGTGTAAGCATAAGATTTGGGGGAAGGAGAAGAAGAGGAAGAGCAACAATGGGAAGCAACAGAAGTGGGGTTGGAGAAAAAGAGGAAGGAGAAGACGGAAAGGAAAGAAGAAGAAGTTGTGGACGGAGAAGAAATTGAAGAAGAGGAAGAAGAAGAAGTGTAAGCAGAAGAAGCGGAAGAAGGAGACGAAAATGAAGAAGAACAACAAGTAGTAGAAGGAGAGGATAAGTGGAATAAGAGGAAGTAGTGGAATGAAAGGAGATGAAGAAGAAGAAGTGGAAGACGGAGAACGGGAGGAGGGAGAAGAGGTGGCAGAAGGAGAAGAAGAGGAAGAAGAAGAAGTGGAAAAATGAGAAGAAAAGGAAGACGTGCAAGTGGAAGAAGGAGAACAACAGGAAGAAGAAGAAGAAGTGGAAGAAAGAGAACAAGAGGAGGCAGGAGAAGTGGAAGAAAGATAGGAAGAGGAAGAAGAAGGAGAGTAACTAGAAGAAGTGGAAAAAGGAGAAGAAAAGTAAGAAGAAGAAGATGTGGAATGTGAAGAATGTGAACAAGAGGAGGCAGAAGAAGTAGTGGAAAGAGGCGAGATGAAGAAGAAGAATTGGAACAAGGAGAAAAGGAAGAAATGGAAGAAGGAGGGGAAGGGAAGCGAAGAAGAAGAAGCAGAAGAAGTGGAATCTGGAGGAGAAGAGGAAGAAGAAGAAGTGTAAGCACAAGATTTGGGGGAAGGAGAAGAAGAGGAACAACAACAATGGGAAGCAACAGAAGTGCGGGATGGAGAAAAAGAGGAAGGAGAAGGCGGAAAGGAAAGAAGAAGAAGTTGTGGAAGGAGAAGAAATGGAAGAAGAGGAAGAAGAAGAAGTATAAGCAGAAGTAGCGGAAGAAGGAGACGAAAATGAAGAAGATGAAGGCAAGGAAGAAGAAGAAGGAGATGAAGAGGAATAAAAGAAAGGAAAGGAGAGGATGAAGAAGAAGTGGAAGAAAGAGAACAAGAGGAGGCAGGAGAAGTGGAAGAAAGATAAGAAGAGGAAGAAGAAGGAGAGTAACTAGAAGAAGTGGAAGAAGGAGAGGAAAAGGAAGAAGAAGAAGATGTGGAAAGTGAAGAACTTGAAGAAGGTGAACAAGAGGAGGAAGAAGAAGTAATGGAAGGAGGTGAGATGAAGAAGAAGAATTGGAACAAGGAGAAAAGGAGGAATATGACGAAGGAAAGGAAGCACAAGAAGGAGATGAAGAGGAAGAAAAGAAAGGAAAGGAGAGGATGAAGAAGAAGTGGAAGAAAGATAAGAAGAGGAAGAAGAAGGAGAGTAAGTAGAAGAAGTGGAAGAAGAAGAAGAAAAGGAAGAAGAAGAATATGTGGAAAGTGAAGAAGTTGAAGAAGGTGGACAAGAGAAGGAACCAGAAGTAGTGGAAGTAGGTGAGATGAAGAAGAAGAATTGGAACAAGGAGAAAAGGAGGAAAAGGAAGAAGGAGGGGAAGGGAAGGGAAGAAGAAGCAGAAGATGTGGAAGCTGGAGGAGAAGAGGAAGAAGAAGAAGAAGTGTAAGCATAAGATTTTGGGGGAAGGAGAAGAAGTGGAAGAGCAAGAAGCGAAAGAAGAAGAGGAAGAAGAAGTGTAAGCACAAGAAGCGAAAGAAGAAGACGAAAATGAAGAAGAACAACAAGTAGAAGTAGAAGAAGTGGTCGCAAGGAGAGAATAAGAGGAATAGGAGGAAGTAGTGGAATGAAACGAGATGAAGGAGATGAAGAGGAAGAAAAGAAAGGAAAGGAGAGGATGAAGAAGAAGTGGAAGAAAGAGAACAAGAGGAGGCAAGAGAAGTAGATTCCTCTCCATCCCCCACTTCGGTTGCTTCCCATTGTTGCTCTTCCTCGTCTTCTCCTTCTTCCACTTCTTCTCCATCATCCCCACTCCTTCAACTACTTCTTCTTCTTCCTCTTGTGCACCTTCTTCAACTTCTACTACATCCACTTGTTCTTCTTCTTCCCTCTCTTCTCCTTCTTGCCCTTCTTCTGCCTACACTATTTCTTCTTCCTCCCCTTCTTCTTCTCCTCCATGTTCCACTTCTTCTTCATCCCCTTTCCTTCCATTGCTTCTTCTTCCTCCTCTTTTTCTCATTCTTCCACTTCTTCTTCTTCCTCTTCTTCTCCTTCTGCCACCTCTTCTCCCTCCTCCCGTTCTCCTTCTTCCATTTCTTCTTCTTCATCTCCTTTCATTCCACTACTTCCTCCTATTCCTCTTATTGTCTCCTTTTACCACCTCTTCTACTTCTACTTGTTGTTCTTCTTCATTTTCGTCTCCTTCTTCCGCTTCTTTTGCTTACACTTGTTCTTCTTCCTATTCTTCCATTTCTTCTCCTTCCACAACTTCTTCTTCTTTCCTTTCCGTCTTCTCCTTCCTCTTTTTCTCCATCCCCCACTTCTATTGCTTCCCATTGTTGCTCTTCCACTTCTTCTCCTTCCCCCAAATCTTATGCTTACACTTCTTCTTCTTCTTCCTCTTCTCCTCTAGATTCCACTTCTTCTGCTTCTTCTTCCCTTCCCTTCCCCTCCTTCTTCCTTTTCCTCTTTTTCTCCTTGTTCCAATTCTGCTTCTTCATCTAACCTCCTTCCACTACTTCTTCTTCCTCCTCTTGTTCACGTTCTTCAACTTCTTGACTTTCCACATCTTCTTCTTCTTCCTTTTCTTCTCCTTCTTCCATTTCTTCTGGTTACCCTCCTTCTTCTTCCTCTTCTTATCTTTCTTCCACTTCTCCTGCCTCATCTTGTTCTCTTTCTTCCACTTCTTCTCCAGCCTCTCCTTTCCTTTCTTTTCTTCCTCTTCATCTCCTTCTTGTTCTTCCTTTCCTTTGTCATATCCCTCTTTTTCTCCTTCTTCTGCTTCCACTTGCATTTCTACCTCTTGTTCTCCTTCTTCCACTTCTTCTCCATCATCCCCACTCCTTCAACTACTTCTTCTTCTTCCTCTTGTTCACCTTCTTCCACTTCTACTATCCACTTGTTCTTCTTCTTCTTCCCTCTCTTCTCCTTCTTGCCCTTCTTTTGCCTACACTATTTCTTCTTCCTCCCCTTCTTCTTCTCCTCCTTGTTCCACTTCTTCTTCATCCCCTTTCCTTCCATTGCTTCTTCTTCCTCCTCTTTTTCTCATTTTTCCACTTCTTCTTCTTCCTCTTCTTCTCCTTCTGCCACCTCTTCTCCCTCCTCCCGTTCTCCTTCTTCCACTTCTTCTTCTTCATCTCCTTTCATTCCACTACTTCCTCCTATTCCTCTTATTGTCTCCTTTTACCACCTCTTCTACTTCTACTTGTTGTTCTTCTTCATTTTCGTCTCCTTCTTCCGCTTCTTTTGCTTACACTTGTTCTTCTTCCTATTCTTCCATTTCTTCTCCTTCCACAACTTCTTCTTCTTTCCTTTCCGTCTTCTCCTTCCTCTTTTTCTCCATCCCCCACTTCTATTGCTTCCCATTGTTGCTCTTCCACTTCTTCTCCTTCCCCCAAATCTTATGCTTACACTTCTTCTTCTTCTTCCTCTTCTCCTCCAGATTCCACTTCTTCTGCTTCTTCTTCCTTTCCCTTCCCCTCCTTCTTCCTTTTCCTCTTTTTCTCCTTGTTCCAATTCTTCTTCTTCATCTAACCTCCTTCCACTACTTCTTCTTCCTCCTCTTGTTCACGTTCTTCAACTTCTTGACTTTCCGCATCTTCTTCTTCTTCCTTTTCTTCTCCTTCTTCCACTTCTTCTGGTTACCCTCCTTCTTCTTCCTCTTCTTATCTTTCTTCCACTTCTCCTGCCTCATCTTGTTCTCCTTCTTCCACTTCTTCTCCATCATCTCCTTTCCTTTCTTTTCTTCCTCTTCATCTCCTTCTTGTTCTTCCTTTCCTTTGTCATATCCCTCTTTTTTCTCCTTCTTCTGCTTCCACTTGCATTTCTACCTCTTGTTCTCCTTCTTCCACTTCTTCTCCATCATCCCCACTCCTTCAACTACTTCTTCTTCTTCCTCTTGTTCACCTTCTTCCACTTCTACTACATCCACTTGTTCTTCTTCTTCCCTCCTCCTTTTTGCCCTTCCTCTGCCTACACTACTTCTTGTTCCTCCCCTTCTTCTTCTCCTCCTTGTTCCACTTCTTCTTCATCCCCTTTCCTTCCATTGCTTCTTCTTCCTCCTCTATTTCTGATTCTTCCACTTCTTCTTCTTCTTCTTCCTATTGTTCTCCTTCTTCCACTTGCACTTCTTCCTTTTCTTCTCGTTCTTCCACTTCTTCTACTTCCACTTCTTCTCCTTCTGCCACCTCTTCTCCCTCCTCCCGTTCTCCTTCTTCCACTTCTTCTTCTTCATCTCCTTTCATTCCACTACTTCTACCACTTCTTCTACTTCTACTTGTTATTCTTCTTCATTTTCGTCTCCTTCTTCGCTTCTTCTGATTACACTTCTTCTTCTTCCATTTCTTCTCCTTCCATAAGTTCTTCTTTCCTTTCCGTCTTCCTTCCTTTTTTCTCCATCCCCCACTTCTATTGCTTCCCATTGTTGCTCTTCCTCTTCCTCTCCTTCCCCCACATCTTATGCTTACACTTCTTCGTCTTCTTCCTCTTCTCCTCCAAATTCCACTTCTTCTGCTTCTTCTTCCCTTCCCTTCCCCTTCTTCTTCGTTTTCCTCCTTTTCTCCTTGTTCCAATTCATCTTCTTCATCTCACCTCTTAACTGATATGAATCCGCTGTCAGTTTAGGATTCTGAAAGGACCCTAGGAATTTAGCTTGCCACGTTAACAAAATTAATCAACATGGAATGCAAACAATTGCAAAAAAAATAAACTGAATAGAATTACTATCAAACTTTTAGACACAGAATGGAAATTAAAAGTTTTTGAAATTCAACAATTAAACGAGTTTTTGAATAGTGTAGCACTTTCCTGTTATAGAGTTTGCTGGCCAGAATTGAGTATGAATGGAAAAGACAGAAAATGGAATTGGAATTGATAGACTCCACACTTCCAAGGATGGAAGATATGTCTACGAGATTGCACACACAAAGGGGTGAATTACCTTTGATAAATCTCAAAAGATTTTGGATTGTCAAGAATCCAAAGGAGAGAAAACCTCAACTAGTTTTCTTTATTCCCAAAATATTCTCCCTTACATCTCAGTCTTGCCCAAATTTATATGGCTAATAAACTCAGCTTGTGTAGGTTTAGTGGGTTTCTAAATTCAGCTGAAGTTACAAAATAATAAAAACTAATAATGGGCAGCTTAATAACAAAGTGTAACTGCCAAAGTAAATTAAACACGTATACTAATTATAATTGATAACCTAGGTGGCTGCAACTTTAATTAGACAATTCTGGTTGCCCACCATTAACTAAGTAAACTCTAAGAAAATGAGTTTAATTTATTTCAAATTTCTCTTCCATTAAGGTCAAGTATTGCTCTCTTCAGTCCTGAGACAATTAACAATTTTAAACTTTATTTCTTCAATGTTTGGCTCTTTTTGCAAAAGGGCTGCCAATACTTGTTGAATAGCTTCCTTAGCTCTTCTTGTCCTTGCCCTTGTCATAGGTCCTCCAAGTCCTTCAAGCTTGATGTCCTCATCACTCCCCCCCTCTTGAAGAGGATTTGTCCCCAAATCAATAGCATCTTCATCTGGGAATTGGATGCCTATACTTGATGGTGATGTTGTTTATGGCTCTACAATCAGGACACATCCTCCATGAGCCATCTTTCTTTGGCACCAAAATCATAGGTACAGCACACGGGCTCATGCTATCTCTCACCCAACCTTTGCTCATGAGTTCAGCCACTTGCCTTTCAATCTCCTTAGTTTCTTGTGGGTTGCTCCTATATGCTGGCCGATTGGGTAATGATGCTCCTGGAATGAGATCAATGTGATGCTCAATTCCCCTCAAAGGTGGCAATCCACTAGGTACACTCTCTGGAAAAACATCTTGGAAATTCTGCAAAAGAGGTTTAACACAAGAAGGCAATTCAAAATTTTCAAATTGGTTAGCATGCAAAAACTGACTCGTACAATACAACAAATATAGGGGTTGTCTTGCACAAAGCAGCCTCTTAACTTCCTCTTTTTTTGCTAAACAAGTGTGTTTTTCCTCAAGTGTTTCAATATCTTTCTTTTCTTTATTTTTCCTCTCAAGTATTTCGCTCTTCCTCTCAAGTGTTTCACTCTTTCTTTCATTTGCTAACTTTTCTCTCATTTTGATTTGATCCTCACACACCTCTTTAGGAGACAAAGGCTTGAGAACCAACTTTTTATCCTGATACATGAAAGAAAATTTGTTAGTGAAGCCGTCATGAATGGCTTTGGTATCATACTGCCACGGCCTTCCCAAAAGGATATGGCTGGCCTCCATGGGAACCACATCACATATGACTTTATCTTGATATTTTCCAATGGAGAACGAAACTATTGCTTGTTGTTTCACTTGAACTTCTTCTCCTTCACTAAGCCATTGAAGTTTATATGGTCTAGGATGTGGTGTAGTGTCTATGTTCATCTTTGACACTAATCTTGAACTCACCACATTGGTACAACTCCCTCCATCAATAATTACCAAACAAACATTACCATTGACTGAACATCTTGTGTGAAAGATGTTCTCCCTTTGAGATGCATCCTCGGCCTTGACTTGACTTCCAAGCATCCTCCTAATCATATACAACTCTCCTTCATTAGCCTTCAATTCTCCATCACTCTCCTCTTCTTCTCCACCACTAGCTTCTGATTGGCTTGTGTATTCCCCATTATCTTTGAGAAGAACAATCTTCTTTGTGGGACACTCATAGGCATAATGACCCATGCCCAAGCACTTGAAACACTTCACTTCTCTAGTCTTTTTAGGAGGATGTTCAGGTTGCTTTTGAGGTGCTTTTCCATGGTTAGAAAGTGATGCATTGCTTGAGGAGGCAGCACCCTCTTTCTTAACTCTATCCTTCCAATTTGAAGCATTATACCTGGTAGAACTTCTTCTTGTTGTAATCTTTCGTTTTATTTGCTGTTCAACTTGAATAGCCTTATGTAAAAGGTCCTCCATCTCCATAAACTCCTGCAACTCAACAACATCTCTAATGTCATGATTTAAACCATTAAGGAAGCGAGCCATAGTTAGCTCAAGATCTTCTTCAATTTGGGCTTGGATGATTAGCATCTCCATCTCCTTATAATACTCCTCCACTCCCTTGCTTCCTTGAGACAATTTCTGAAGTTTTAATTTTATATCCCTATGGAAGCTAGAAGGTATATACCGCCTCCTCATGATCCTCTTCATTTCAGCCCAAGTGTCTACCCTAGGCTCCTCATATCTAATCCTCTCCCTTTGCAACTTATTCCACCAAATGAGTGCATAATCAGAAAATTCAGCAGCTGCAAGTCTCACCTTTTGCTCCTCACTATAATTGTTGCAAGAGAACACATGCTCAATTTTTAACTCCCACTCCAAGTATGCATCAGGATCACTCCTACCCTTGAAAGGAGGCACATTCAACTTCACTCCTTCTATTCTTCCTTCATTTCTATTTGGCCTTCCTCTTCCTCCTGCTGGTGGGGTCCTATTCTCCAATTGGTCCAACCTCTCATGGAATTCATCTTGTTGTTGCTTCATCAATCTCTCTAAATGCTGAGATAATGCAGCAATTTGAAGCTGAAGATCATTGTTATTATTTCTTTCTGCCATGATAAACAAACAGGTCAAATGTCACAAGAAAAAGTATGTATGTGGTGTTTGAAAATGTTCTCACCCACTCAAGTGTTTGCGCTAAAAATAAATTGGCTTTGACTATAATGAAACTCTCTTGCCTTTTTCCTCTTTATTCGTCCTTAAGTTCTTAACAAACCAAAAGAGAAAAACTCAAAGACAAACACCAACCTGTGTGCAAGCAAATAAGACACAAGAAAACTAACAAAAATGACTAAAATGAAACCCAACGAAAGCAACAAATACTAGGACAACAACTGAATTATTTTTTTTAACACCAACAAGACAGAGGAAATTTGTCTCAAAATGAAAACAAAAGGAAGTACGAAAAGAAATGGACAAAAACTGGGCACACAAAAACAAAGGTACAAACAGCCACAACCAGAATTTTGAGTAGAAAATTGTGCATCCAATTTTAACAGGTAAAGACACAAACAGAGGATAAAATTTTGGCTTAAAATGAAACTAATAGGTGCAGCAAAATTCAGAATTGTATACTAACAAGGTGCAGTATTTTCTTCCTCAATTCAAACACAATATTACCTTAAGAATGAGCTTAAAATTATTCTAATAACATGAACCATTCAGCCCAATTTTTTTTTTTAACTCAATTTTTTTTGCATGCTTTCTTTCACTTCTATTTTTTTTTTTTTTTAAATTCAGAATTGTTTTAAGGACCTAACTTTTGCAATGGTTCAGTCAAAGAAATAACAATAAGGTAATATTATGATATGATGAAAATTAAGGACAGAAATTACCCAGAACAACAGCCTTGCAATTCCTAGAAACCGGAGCTCTGATACCAAATGATATGAATCCGCTGTCAGTTTAGGATTCTGAAAGGACCCTAGGAATTTAGCTTGCCGCGTTAACAAAATTAATCAACATGGAATGCAAACAATTGCAAAAAAAATAAACTGAATAGAATTACTATAAAAAAAGACACAGAATGGAAATTAAAAGTTTTTGAAATTCAACAATTAAACGAGTTTTTGAATAGTGTAGCACTTTCCTGTTATAGAGTTTGCTGGCCAGAATTGAGTATGAATGGAAAAGACAGAAAATGGAATTGGAATTGATAGACTCCACACTTCCAAGGATGGAAGATATGTCTACGAGATTGCACACACAAAGGGGTGAATTACCTTTGATAAATCTCAAAAGATTTTGGATTGTCAAGAACCCAAAGGAGAGAAAACCTCAACTAGTTTGTTTTATTCCCAAAATATTCTCCCTTACATCTCAGTCTTCTTCCACTTCTTCTACTTCCTCTTCTTCTCCTTCTGCCACCTCTTCTCCCTCCTCCCGTTCTCCTTCTTCCACTTCTTCTTCTTCATCTCCTTTCATTCCACTACTTCTACCACTTCTTCTACTTCTACTTCTTCTTCCTCCTCTTGTTCACCTTCTTCAACCTCTTCACTTTCCACATTTTCTTCTTCTTCCTTTTCTTCTCCTTCTTCCACTTCTTCTAGTTACTCTCCTTCTTCTTCCTCTTCTTATCTTTCTTCCACTTCTCCTGCCTCCTCTTATTCTCTTTCTTCCACTTCTTCTTCATCCTCTCCTTTCCTTCCTTTTCTTCCTCTTCATCTCCTTCTTCTTCTTCCTTTCCTTCGTCATATCCCTCTTTTTCTCCTTCTTCTGCTTCCACTTGCATTTCTACCTCTTGTTCTCCTTCTTCCACTTCTTCTCCATCATCCCCACTCCTTCAACTACTTCTTCTTCTTCCTCTTCTTCACCTTCTTCCACTTCTACTACATCCACTTGTTCTTCTTCTTCCATCTCTTCTCCTTTTTGCCCTTCTTCTTCTCCTCCTTGTTCCACTTCTTCTTCATCCCCTTTCCTTCCATTGCTTCTTCTTCCTCCTCTTTTTCTGATTCTTCCACTTGCACTTCTTCCTTTTCTTCTTGTTCTTCCACTTCTTCTACTTCCTCTTCTTCTCCTTCTGCCACCTCTTCTCCCTCCTCCTATTCTCCTTCTTCAACTTCTTCTTCTTCATCTCCTTTCATTCCACTACTTCTACCACTTCTTCTACTTCTACTTGTTGTTCTTCTTCATTTTCGTCTCCTTCTTCCGCTTCTTCTGCTTACACTTCTTCCTCTTCCATTTCTTCTCCTTCCACAACTTCTTCTTTCCTTTCCGTCTTCCTTCCTCTTTTTCTCCATCCCCCCACTTCTGTTGCTTCCCATTGTTGCTCTTCCTCTTCCTGTCCTTCCCGCAAATCTTATGCTTACACTTATTCTTCTTCTTCCTCTTCTCCTCCAAATTCCACTTCTTCTGCTTCTTCTTCCCTTCCCTTCCTCTTCTTCTTCCTTTTCCTCCTTTTCTCCTTGTTCCACTTTTTCTTCTTCATCTCACCTCCTTCCACTACTTCTTCTTCCTCCTCTTGCTCACCTTCTTCAGTTTCCATATCTTCTTCTTCTTCCTTTTCTTCTCCTTCTTCCACTTCTTCTAGTTAGTCTCATTCTTCTTCCTCTTCTTATCTTTCTTCCACTTCTCCCGCCTCCTCTTGTTCTCTTTCTTCCACTTCTTCTTCATCCTCTCCTTTCCTTTCTTTTCTTCCTCTTCATCTCCTTCTTCTTCTTCCTTTGCTTCGTCATATCCCTCTCTTCTCCTTCTTGCCCTTCTTCTGCCTACACTACTTCTTCTTCCTCCCCTTCTTCTTTTCCTCCTCGTTCCACTTCTTCTTCATCCCCTTCCCTTCCATTGCTTCTTCTTCCTCCTCTTTTTCTCATTCTTCCACTTCTTCTTCTTCTTCCTATTGTTCTCCTTCTTCCACTTGCACTTCTTCCTTTTCTTCTCGTTCTTCCACTTCTTCTTCTTCCTCTTTTCTCTTCTGCCACCTCTTCTCCCTCCTGCCGTTCTCCTTCTTGCACTTCTTTTTCTTCATCTCCTTTCATTCCACTACTTCTACCACTTCTTCTACTTCTACTTGTTGTTCTTCTTCATTTTCGTCTCCTTCTTCCACTTCTTCTGCTTACACTTCTTTTCCTTCCACAACTTCTTCTTCTTTCCTTTCCGTCTTCTCCTTCCTCTTTTTCTCCATCCCCCACTTCTGTTGCTTCCCATTGTTGCTCTTCCTCTTCTTCTCCTTCCGCCAAATATTATGCTTACACTTCTTCTTCTTCTTCCTCTTCTCCTCCAGATTCCACTTCTTGTGCTTCTTCTTCCCTTCCCTTCCCCTCCTTCTTCCTTTTCCTCCTTTTCTCCTTGTTCCAATTCTTCTTCTTCATCTCACCTCCTTCCACTACTTCTTCTTCCTCCTCTTCTTCACCTTCTTCAGTTTCCACATCTTCTTCTTCTTCCTTTTCTTCTCCTTCTTCCACTTCTTCTAGTTAGTCTCATTCTTCTTCCTCTTCTTATCTTTCTTCCACTTCTCCCGCCTCCTCTTGTTCTCTTTCTTCCACTTCTTCTTCATCCTTTCCTTTCCTTTCTTTTCTTCCTCTTAATCTCCTTCTTCTTCTTTCTTTCCTTCGTCATATCCCTCTTTTTCTCCTTTTTCTGCTTCCACTTGCATTTCTACCTCTTGTTCTCTTTCTTCCACTTCTTCTCCATCATCCCCACTCCTTCAACTACTTCTTCTTCTTCCTCTTGTTCACCTTCTTCCACATCTACTACATCCACTTGTTCTTCTTCTTCCCTCTCTTCTCCTTCTTGCCCGTCTTCTGCCTACACTACTTCTTCTTCCTCCCCTTCTTCTTCTCCTCCTTGTACCACTTCTTCTTCATCCCCTTTCCTTCCATTGCTTCTTCTTCCTTCTCTTTATCTCATTCTTCCACTTCTTCTTCTTCTTCTGCCTATTGTTCTCCTTCTTCCACTTGCAATTCTACCTTTTCTTCTCGTTCTTCCACTTCTTCATCTTCCTATTCTTCTCCTTCTGCCACCTCTTCTCCCTCCTCCCGTTCTCCTTCTTCCACTGCTTCTTCTTCATCTCCTTTCATTCCACTACTTCCTCCTATTCCTCTTATTCTCTCCTTCTACCACTTCTTCTGCTTCTACTTGTTGTTCTTCTTCATTTTCGTCTCCTTCTTCCGCTTCTTCTGCTTACACTTCTTCTTCTTCCTCTTCTTCCATTTCTTCTCCTTCCACAACTTCTTGTTCTTCCCTCTCCGTCTTCTCCTTCCTCTTTTACTCCATCCCTTACTTCTAGTTGCCCACCATTAACTACGTAAACTCCAAGAAAATGAGTTTAATTTATTCCAGACTTCTCTTCCATTAAGGTCAAGTATTGCTCTCTTCAGTCCTGAGACAATTAACAATTTTAAACTTTATTTCTTCAATGTTTGGCTCTTTTTGCAAAAGGGCTGCCAATACTTGTTGAATAGCTTCCTTAGCTCTTCTTGTCCTTCCCCTTGTCATAGGTCCTCCAAGTCCTGTCCTCATCATCATCTAAGCTTCCACTACTTCTTCTTCCTCCCCTTGTTCACCTTCTTCACTTTCCACATCTTCTTCTTCTTCCTTTTCTTCTCCTTCTTCCACTTCTTCTAGTTACTCTCCTTCTTCTTCCTCTTCTTATCTTTCTTCCACTTCTCCTGCCTCCTCTTGTTCTCTTTCTTCCACTTCTTCCTCATCCTCTCCTTTCCTTTCTTTTCTTCCTCTTCATCTCCTTCTTCTTCTTCCTTTCCTTTGTCATATCCCTCTTTTTCTCCTTCTTCTGCTTCCACTTGCATTTCTACCTCTTGTTCTCCTACTTCCACTTCTTCTAGTTACTCTCCTTCTTCCGCTTCTTCTCCATCATCCCCACAACTTCAACTACTTCTTCTTCTTCCTCTTGTTCACCTTCTTCCACCTCTACTACATCCACTTGTTCTTCTTCTTCGCCCTTTTCTCCTTCTTGCCCTTCTTCTGCCTACACTACTTCTATTTCCTCCCCTTCTTCTTCTCCTCTTTGTTCCACTTCTTCTTCATCCCCTTTCCTTCCATTGCTTCTTCTCCTCCTCTTTTCTCATTATTCCACTTCTTCTTCTTCTTCATATTGTTCTCCTTCTTCCACTTGCACTTCTTCCTTTTCTTCTCGTTCTTCCACTTCTTCTTCTTCATCTCCTTTCATTCCAGTACTTCCTCATATTCCTTTTATTCTCTCCTTCTACCACTTCTTCTACTTCTACTTGTTGTTCTTCTTCATTTTCGTCTCCTTCTTCTGCTTACACTTCTTCTTCCTCCCCTTCTTCCATTTCTTCTCCTTCCACAACTTCTTCTTCTTTCCTTTCCGTCTTCTCCTTCCTCTTTTTCTCCATCCCCCACTTCTGTTGCTTCCCATTGTTGCTCTTCCTCTTCTTCTCCTTCCCCCAAATCTTATGCTTACACTTCTTCTTCTTCTTCTTCTTCTCCTCTAGATTCCACTTTTTCTGCTTCTTCTTCCCTTCCCTTTCCCTCCTTCTTTCTTTTCCTCCTTTTCTCGTTGTTCCAATTCTTCTTGTTGATCTCACGTCCTTATACTACTTCTTCTTGCTCCTCTTGTTCACCTTCTTCATTTTCCACATCTTCTTCTTCTTCCTTTTCTTCTCCTTCTTCCACTTCTTCTAGTTACTCTCCTTCTTCTTCGTCTTCTTATCTTTCTTCCACTTCTCCTACCTCCTCTTGTTCTCTTTCTTCCACTTCTCCTGCCTCCTCTTGTTCTCTTTCTTCCACTTCTTCTTCATTCTTTCCTTTCCTTTCTTTTCTTTCTCTCCATCTCCTTCTTCTTCTTCCTTTCCTTCGCAATATCCCTCTTTTTCTCCTTCTTCTGCTTCCACTTGGATTTCTACCTCTTGTTCTCCTTCTTCCACATCTTCTCCATCATCCCCACTCCTTCAACTACTTCTTCTTCTTCCTATTGTTCATCTTCTTCCACCTCTACTAGATCCACTTTTTCTTCTTCTTCCCTCTCTTCTCCTTCTTGCCCTTCTTCTGCCTATACTACTTCTTCTTCCTCCCCTTCTTCTTCTCCTCCTTGTTCCACTTCTTCTTCATCCCCTTTACTTCCATTGCTTCTTCTTCCTCCTTTTTTTCACATTCTTCCACTTCTTCTTCTTCCTATTCTTCTCCTTCTTCCACTTGCACTTCTTCCTTTTCTTCTCGTTCATCCACTTCTTCTTCTTCCTCTTCTTCTTCTTCCACTTCCTCTTCTTCTCCTTCTGCCACCTCTTCTCCCTCCTCCCGTTCTCCTTCTTCCACTTCTTCTTCTTCATCTCCTTTCATTCCACTACTTCCTCCTATTCCTCTTATTCTCTACTTCTACCACTTCTTCTACTTCTACTTGTTGTTCTTCTTCATTTTCGTCTCCTTCTTCCGCTTCTTCTGCTTACAATTCCTCTTCTTCCCCTTCTTCCATTTCTTGTCCTTCCACAACTTCTTCTTTCCTTTCCGTCTTCTCCTTCCTCTTTTTCTCCATCCCCCACTTCTGTTGCTTCCCATTATTGCTCTTCCTCTTCTTCTCCTTCCCCTAAATCTTATGATTACACTTCTTTTTCTTCTTCCTCTTCTCCTCTAGATTCCACTTCTTCTGCTTCTTCTTCCCTTCCCTTCCCCTCTTTCTTCCTTTTCCTCCTTTTCTCCTTGTTCCAATTCTTCTTCTTCATCTCACCTCCTTCGACTGTTTCTTCTTCCTCCTCTTGTTCACCTTCTTCACTTTCCACATCTTGTTCGTCTTTCTTTTCACCTCCTTCTTCCACTTCTTCTAGTTACTCCCCTTCTTCTTCCTCTTCTTATCATTCTTCCACTTCTCCTGCCTCCTCTTGTTCTCTTACTTTCACTTCTTCTTCATCCTCTCCTTTCCTTTCTTTTCTTCTTCTTCATCTCCTTCTTCTTCTTCGTTTCCTTCGTCATATCCCTCTTTTTCTCCTTCTTCTGCTTCCACTTGCATTTCTATCTCTTGTTCTCCTTCTTTTTCTTACACTTCTTCACCTTCCACAACTTCTTCTTCTTTCCTTTCCGTCTTCTCCTTCCTCTTTTTCTCCATCCCCCACTTCTGTTGCTTCTCATTGTTGCTCTTCCTCTTCATCTCCTTCTTCTTCTTCTTCCTTTCCTTCGTCATATCCCTCTTTTTCTCCTTCTTCTGCTTCCACTTGCATTTTTACCTCTTGTTCTACTTCTTCCACTTCTTCTCCATCATCCCCACTCCTTCAACTACTTCTTCCTCTTCCTCTTGTTCACCTTCTTCCACTTCTACTACATCCACTTGTGCTTCTTCTTCCATCTCTTCTCCTTCTTCCCCTTCTTCTGCGTACACTACTTCTTCCTCCCCTTCTTCTTCTCCTCCTTGTTCCACTTCTTCTTCATCCCCTTTCCTTCCATTGCTTCTTCTTCCTCCTCTTTTTCTCATTCTTCCACTTCTTCTTCTTCTTCCTATTGTTCTCCTTCTTCCACTTGCACCTCTTCCTTTTCTTCTCGTTCTTCCACTTCTTCTTCTTCCTCTTCTTCTCCTTCTGCCACCTCTTCTCCCTCGTCCCATTCTCCTTCTTCCACTTCTTCTTCTTCATCTCCTTTCATTCCCCTACTTCCTCCTATTCCTCTTATTCTCTCCTTCTACCACTTCCTCTACTTCTACTTGTTGTTCTTCTTCATTTTCGTCTCCTTCTTCCGCTTCTTCTGCTTACACTTCTTCTTCCTCCTCTTCTTCCATTTCTTCTCCTTCCACAACTTCTTCTTCTTTCCTTTCCGTCTTCTCCTTCCTCTTTTTCTCCATCCCCCACTTCTGTTGCTTCCCATTGTTGCTCTTCCTCTTCTTCTCCTTCCCCAAAATCTTATGCTTACAGTTCTTGTTCTTCTTCCTCTTCTCCTCCAGATTCCACTTCTTGTGCTTCTTCTTCCCCTCCTTCTTCCTTTTCCTCCTTTTCTCCTTGTTCCAATTCTTCTTCTTCATCTGATATGAAGCCGCTGTCAGTTTAGGATTCTAAAAGGACCCTAGGAATTTAGCTTGCTGTGTTAACAAAATTAGTCAACGTGGAATGCAAACAATTGCAAAAAATAAATTGAATAGAATTACTATCAAACTTTTAGACACAGAATGGAAATTAAAAGTTATTGAAACTCAACGATTAAACGAGTTTTCGAATAGTGTAGAACTTTCCTGTCATAGAGTTTGCTGGGCAGAATTGAGTATGAATGGAAAAGACAGAAAATGGAATTGGAATTGATAGACTCCACACTTCCAAGGATGGAAGATATGTCTACGAGATTGCACACACAAAGGGGTGAATTACCTTTGATAAATCTCAAAAGATTTTTGATTGTCAAGATCCCAAAGGAGAGAAAACTCAACTAGTTTTTTATTTCCAAAATATTCTACCACTTCTTTTAATTCAAATTGTTGTTCTTCTTCATTTTCGTCTTTTGCTTACACTTCTTCTCCTTCCACAACTTCTTCTTCTTTCCTTTCCGTCTTCTCCTTCCTCTTTTTCTCCATCCCCCACTTCTGTTGCTTCCCATTATTGCTCTTCCTCTTCTTCTCCTTCCCCTAAATCTTATGATTACACTTCTTTTTCTTCTTCCTCTTCTCCTCTAGATTCCACTTCTTCTGCTTCTTCTTCCCTTCCCTTCCCCTCTTTCTTCCTTTTCCTCCTTTTCTCCTTGTTCCAATTCTTCTTCTTCATCTCACCTCCTTCGACTGTTTCTTCTTCCTCCTCTTGTTCACCTTCTTCACTTTCCACATCTTGTTCGTCTTTCTTTTCACCTCCTTCTTCCACTTCTTCTAGTTACTCCCCTTCTTCTTCCTCTTCTTATCATTCTTCCACTTCTCCTGCCTCCTCTTGTTCTCTTACTTTCACTTCTTCTTCATCCTCTCCTTTCCTTTCTTTTCTTCTTCTTCATCTCCTTCTTCTTCTTCGTTTCCTTCGTCATATCCCTCTTTTTCTCCTTCTTCTGCTTCCACTTGCATTTCTATCTCTTGTTCTCCTTCTTTTTCTTACACTTCTTCACCTTCCACAACTTCTTCTTCTTTCCTTTCCGTCTTCTCCTTCCTCTTTTTCTCCATCCCCCACTTCTGTTGCTTCTCATTGTTGCTCTTCCTCTTCATCTCCTTCTTCTTCTTCTTCCTTTCCTTCGTCATATCCCTCTTTTTCTCCTTCTTCTGCTTCCACTTGCATTTTTACCTCTTGTTCTACTTCTTCCACTTCTTCTCCATCATCCCCACTCCTTCAACTACTTCTTCCTCTTCCTCTTGTTCACCTTCTTCCACTTCTACTACATCCACTTGTGCTTCTTCTTCCATCTCTTCTCCTTCTTCCCCTTCTTCTGCGTACACTACTTCTTCCTCCCCTTCTTCTTCTCCTCCTTGTTCCACTTCTTCTTCATCCCCTTTCCTTCCATTGCTTCTTCTTCCTCCTCTTTTTCTCATTCTTCCACTTCTTCTTCTTCTTCCTATTGTTCTCCTTCTTCCACTTGCACCTCTTCCTTTTCTTCTCGTTCTTCCACTTCTTCTTCTTCCTCTTCTTCTCCTTCTGCCACCTCTTCTCCCTCGTCCCATTCTCCTTCTTCCACTTCTTCTTCTTCATCTCCTTTCATTCCCCTACTTCCTCCTATTCCTCTTATTCTCTCCTTCTACCACTTCCTCTACTTCTACTTGTTGTTCTTCTTCATTTTCGTCTCCTTCTTCCGCTTCTTCTGCTTACACTTCTTCTTCCTCCTCTTCTTCCATTTCTTCTCCTTCCACAACTTCTTCTTCTTTCCTTTCCGTCTTCTCCTTCCTCTTTTTCTCCATCCCCCACTTCTGTTGCTTCCCATTGTTGCTCTTCCTCTTCTTCTCCTTCCCCAAAATCTTATGCTTACAGTTCTTGTTCTTCTTCCTCTTCTCCTCCAGATTCCACTTCTTGTGCTTCTTCTTCCCCTCCTTCTTCCTTTTCCTCCTTTTCTCCTTGTTCCAATTCTTCTTCTTCATCTGATATGAAGCCGCTGTCAGTTTAGGATTCTAAAAGGACCCTAGGAATTTAGCTTGCTGTGTTAACAAAATTAGTCAACGTGGAATGCAAACAATTGCAAAAAATAAATTGAATAGAATTACTATCAAACTTTTAGACACAGAATGGAAATTAAAAGTTATTGAAACTCAACGATTAAACGAGTTTTCGAATAGTGTAGAACTTTCCTGTCATAGAGTTTGCTGGGCAGAATTGAGTATGAATGGAAAAGACAGAAAATGGAATTGGAATTGATAGACTCCACACTTCCAAGGATGGAAGATATGTCTACGAGATTGCACACACAAAGGGGTGAATTACCTTTGATAAATCTCAAAAGATTTTTGATTGTCAAGATCCCAAAGGAGAGAAAACTCAACTAGTTTTTTATTTCCAAAATATTCTACCACTTCTTTTAATTCAAATTGTTGTTCTTCTTCATTTTCGTCTTTTGCTTACACTTCTTCTCCTTCCACAACTTCTTCTTCTTTCCTTTCCGTCTTCTCCTTCCTCTTTTTCTCCATCCCCCACTTCTGTTGCTTCCCATTATTGCTCTTCCTCTTCTTCTCCTTCCCCTAAATCTTATGATTACACTTCTTTTTCTTCTTCCTCTTCTCCTCTAGATTCCACTTCTTCTGCTTCTTCTTCCCTTCCCTTCCCCTCTTTCTTCCTTTTCCTCCTTTTCTCCTTGTTCCAATTCTTCTTCTTCATCTCACCTCCTTCGACTGTTTCTTCTTCCTCCTCTTGTTCACCTTCTTCACTTTCCACATCTTGTTCGTCTTTCTTTTCACCTCCTTCTTCCACTTCTTCTAGTTACTCCCCTTCTTCTTCCTCTTCTTATCATTCTTCCACTTCTCCTGCCTCCTCTTGTTCTCTTACTTTCACTTCTTCTTCATCCTCTCCTTTCCTTTCTTTTCTTCTTCTTCATCTCCTTCTTCTTCTTCGTTTCCTTCGTCATATCCCTCTTTTTCTCCTTCTTCTGCTTCCACTTGCATTTCTATCTCTTGTTCTCCTTCTTTTTCTTACACTTCTTCACCTTCCACAACTTCTTCTTCTTTCCTTTCCGTCTTCTCCTTCCTCTTTTTCTCCATCCCCCACTTCTGTTGCTTCTCATTGTTGCTCTTCCTCTTCATCTCCTTCTTCTTCTTCTTCCTTTCCTTCGTCATATCCCTCTTTTTCTCCTTCTTCTGCTTCCACTTGCATTTTTACCTCTTGTTCTACTTCTTCCACTTCTTCTCCATCATCCCCACTCCTTCAACTACTTCTTCCTCTTCCTCTTGTTCACCTTCTTCCACTTCTACTACATCCACTTGTGCTTCTTCTTCCATCTCTTCTCCTTCTTCCCCTTCTTCTGCGTACACTACTTCTTCCTCCCCTTCTTCTTCTCCTCCTTGTTCCACTTCTTCTTCATCCCCTTTCCTTCCATTGCTTCTTCTTCCTCCTCTTTTTCTCATTCTTCCACTTCTTCTTCTTCTTCCTATTGTTCTCCTTCTTCCACTTGCACCTCTTCCTTTTCTTCTCGTTCTTCCACTTCTTCTTCTTCCTCTTCTTCTCCTTCTGCCACCTCTTCTCCCTCGTCCCATTCTCCTTCTTCCACTTCTTCTTCTTCATCTCCTTTCATTCCCCTACTTCCTCCTATTCCTCTTATTCTCTCCTTCTACCACTTCCTCTACTTCTACTTGTTGTTCTTCTTCATTTTCGTCTCCTTCTTCCGCTTCTTCTGCTTACACTTCTTCTTCCTCCTCTTCTTCCATTTCTTCTCCTTCCACAACTTCTTCTTCTTTCCTTTCCGTCTTCTCCTTCCTCTTTTTCTCCATCCCCCACTTCTGTTGCTTCCCATTGTTGCTCTTCCTCTTCTTCTCCTTCCCCAAAATCTTATGCTTACAGTTCTTGTTCTTCTTCCTCTTCTCCTCCAGATTCCACTTCTTGTGCTTCTTCTTCCCCTCCTTCTTCCTTTTCCTCCTTTTCTCCTTGTTCCAATTCTTCTTCTTCATCTGATATGAAGCCGCTGTCAGTTTAGCATTCTAAAAGGACCCTAGGAATTTAGCTTGCTGTGTTAACAAAATTAGTCAACGTGGAATGCAAACAATTGCAAAAAATAAATTGAATAGAATTACTATCAAACTTTTAGACACAGAATGGAAATTAAAAGTTATTGAAACTCAACGATTAAACGAGTTTTCGAATAGTGTAGAACTTTCCTGTCATAGAGTTTGCTGGGCAGAATTGAGTATGAATGGAAAAGACAGAAAATGGAATTGGAATTGATAGACTCCACACTTCCAAGGATGGAAGATATGTCTACGAGATTGCACACACAAAGGGGTGAATTACCTTTGATAAATCTCAAAAGATTTTTGATTGTCAAGATCCCAAAGGAGAGAAAACTCAACTAGTTTTTTATTTCCAAAATATTCTACCACTTCTTTTAATTCAAATTGTTGTTCTTCTTCATTTTCGTCTTTTGCTTACACTTCTTCTCCTTCCACAACTTCTTCTTCTTTCCTTTCCGTCTTCTCCTTCCTCTTTTTCTCCATCCCCCACTTCTGTTGCTTCCCATTATTGCTCTTCCTCTTCTTCTCCTTCCCCTAAATCTTATGATTACACTTCTTTTTCTTCTTCCTCTTCTCCTCTAGATTCCACTTCTTCTGCTTCTTCTTCCCTTCCCTTCCCCTCTTTCTTCCTTTTCCTCCTTTTCTCCTTGTTCCAATTCTTCTTCTTCATCTCACCTCCTTCGACTGTTTCTTCTTCCTCCTCTTGTTCACCTTCTTCACTTTCCACATCTTGTTCGTCTTTCTTTTCATCTCCTTCTTCCACTTCTTCTAGTTACTCCCCTTCTTCTTCCTCTTCTTATCATTCTTCCACTTCTCCTGCCTCCTCTTGTTCTCTTACTTTCACTTCTTCTTCATCCTCTCCTTTCCTTTCTTTTCTTCTTCTTCATCTCCTTCTTCTTCTTCGTTTCCTTCGTCATATCCCTCTTTTTCTCCTTCTTCTGCTTCCACTTGCATTTCTATCTCTTGTTCTCCTTCTTTTTCTTACACTTCTTCACCTTCCACAACTTCTTCTTCTTTCCTTTCCGTCTTCTCCTTCCTCTTTTTCTCCATCCCCCACTTCTGTTGCTTCTCATTGTTGCTCTTCCTCTTCATCTCCTTCTTCTTCTTCTTCCTTTCCTTCGTCATATCCCTCTTTTTCTCCTTCTTCTGCTTCCACTTGCATTTTTACCTCTTGTTCTACTTCTTCCACTTCTTCTCCATCATCCCCACTCCTTCAACTACTTCTTCCTCTTCCTCTTGTTCACCTTCTTCCACTTCTACTACATCCACTTGTGCTTCTTCTTCCATCTCTTCTCCTTCTTCCCCTTCTTCTGCGTACACTACTTCTTCCTCCCCTTCTTCTTCTCCTCCTTGTTCCACTTCTTCTTCATCCCCTTTCCTTCCATTGCTTCTTCTTCCTCCTCTTTTTCTCATTCTTCCACTTCTTCTTCTTCTTCCTATTGTTCTCCTTCTTCCACTTGCACCTCTTCCTTTTCTTCTCGTTCTTCCACTTCTTCTTCTTCCTCTTCTTCTCCTTCTGCCACCTCTTCTCCCTCGTCCCATTCTCCTTCTTCCACTTCTTCTTCTTCATCTCCTTTCATTCCCCTACTTCCTCCTATTCCTCTTATTCTCTCCTTCTACCACTTCCTCTACTTCTACTTGTTGTTCTTCTTCATTTTCGTCTCCTTCTTCCGCTTCTTCTGCTTACACTTCTTCTTCCTCCTCTTCTTCCATTTCTTCTCCTTCCACAACTTCTTCTTCTTTCCTTTCCGTCTTCTCCTTCCTCTTTTTCTCCATCCCCCACTTCTGTTGCTTCCCATTGTTGCTCTTCCTCTTCTTCTCCTTCCCCAAAATCTTATGCTTACAGTTCTTGTTCTTCTTCCTCTTCTCCTCCAGATTCCACTTCTTGTGCTTCTTCTTCCCCTCCTTCTTCCTTTTCCTCCTTTTCTCCTTGTTCCAATTCTTCTTCTTCATCTGATATGAAGCCGCTGTCAGTTTAGCATTCTAAAAGGACCCTAGGAATTTAGCTTGCTGTGTTAACAAAATTAGTCAACGTGGAATGCAAACAATTGCAAAAAATAAATTGAATAGAATTACTATCAAACTTTTAGACACAGAATGGAAATTAAAAGTTATTGAAACTCAACGATTAAACGAGTTTTCGAATAGTGTAGAACTTTCCTGTCATAGAGTTTGCTGGGCAGAATTGAGTATGAATGGAAAAGACAGAAAATGGAATTGGAATTGATAGACTCCACACTTCCAAGGATGGAAGATATGTCTACGAGATTGCACACACAAAGGGGTGAATTACCTTTGATAAATCTCAAAAGATTTTTGATTGTCAAGATCCCAAAGGAGAGAAAACTCAACTAGTTTTTTATTTCCAAAATATTCTACCACTTCTTTTAATTCAAATTGTTGTTCTTCTTCATTTTCGTCTTTTGCTTACACTTCTTCTCCTTCCACAACTTCTTCTTCTTTCCTTTCCGTCTTCTCCTTCCTCTTTTTCTCCATCCCCCACTTCTGTTGCTTCCCATTGTTGCTTTTCCTCTTCTTCTCCTTCCCCCAAATCTTATGCTTACACTTCTTCTTCTTCTTCCTCTTCTCCTCCAAATTCCACTTCTTCTGCTTCTTCTTCCCTTCCCTTCCCCTCCTTCTTCCTTTTCCTTCTTCTTCTTCTTCCTTTCCTTCGTCATATCCCTCTTTTTCTCCTTCTTCTGCTTCCACTTGCATTTCTACCTCTTGTTCTACTTCTTCCACTTCTTCTCCATCATCCCCACTCCTTCAACTACTTCGTCTTCTTCCTATCTACATCTTCTTCAACCTCTACTAAATCCACTTGTTCTTCTTCTTCCCTCTCTTCTCCTTCTTGCCCTTCTTCTGCCTACACTACTTCTTCGTCCTCCCCTTCTTCTTCTCCTCCTTGTTCCACTTCATCTTCATCCCCTTTCCTTCCATTGCTTCTTCTTCCTCCTTTTTTTCTCATTCTTCCACTTCTTCTTCTTCTTCCTATTCTTCTTCTTCTTCCATTTGCACTTCTTCCTTTTCCTCTCGTTCTTCCACTTCTTCTTCTTCCTCTTCTTCTTCTTCCACTTCCTCATCTTCTCCTTCTGCCACCTCTTCTCCCTCCTCCCGTTCTCCTTCTTCCACTTCTTCTTCTTCATCTCCTTTCATTCCACTACTTCCTCCTATTCCTCTTATTCTCTCCTTCTACCACTTCTTCTACTTCTACTTGTTGTTCTTCTTCATTTTTGTCTCCTTCTTCCGATTCTTCTGCTTACACTTCTTCTTATTCCTTTTCTTCCATTTCTTCTCCTTCCACAACTTTTTCTTCTTCCTCTTCTTCCATTTCTTCTCCTTGCACAACTTCTTCTTCTCTTTCTTCCACTTCTTCTCCATCATCCCCACTCCTTCAACTACTTCTTCTTCTTCCTCTTGTTCACCTTCTTCCACTTCTACTACATCCACTTGTTCTCCTTCTTCCCTCTCTTCTCCTTCTTGCCCTTCTTCTGCCTACATTACTTCTTCTTCTCCTCCTTGTTCCACTTCTTCTTCATCCCCTTTCCTTCCATTGCTTCTTCCTCCTCCTCTTTTTCTCATTCTTCCACTTCTTCTTCTTCTCCTTGTTCCACTTCTTCTTCATCCCCTTTCCTTCATTGCTTCTTCATCCTCCTCTTTTTCTCATTCTTCCACTTCTTCTTCTACTTCCTATTGTTCTCCTTCTTCCACCTGCACTTCTTCCTTCTCTTCTCGTTCTTCCACTTCTTCTTCTTCCTCTTCTTCTCCTTCCGCCACCTCTTCTCCTCCTCCCATTCTCCTTCATCCACTTCTTCTTCTTCATCTCCTTTCATTCCACTACTTCCTCCTATTCCTCTTATTCTCTCCTTCAACCACTTCTTCTACTTCCTATTGTTGCCCTTCTTCTGCCTATACTACTTCTTCTTCCTCCCCTTCTTCTTCTCCTCCTTGTTTCACTTCTTCTTCATCCCCTTTCCTTCATTGCTTCTTCATCCTCCTCTTTTTCTCATTCTTCCACTTCTTCTTCTACTTCCTATTGTTCTCCTCCTTCCACCTGCACTTCTTCCTTCTCTTCTCGTTCTTCCACTTCTTCTTCTTCCTCTTCTTCTCCTTCTGCCACCTCTTCTCCTCCTCCCATTCTCCTTCATCCACTTCTTCTTCTTCATCTCCTTTCATTCCACTACTTCCTCCTATTCCTCTTATTCTCTCCTTCAACCACTTCTTCTACTTCTACTTGTTCTTCTTCATTTTTGTCTCCTTCTTCCGCTTCTTCTGCTTACACTTCTTCCATTCCTTCTCCTTCCGCAACTTCTTCTTCTTTCCTTTCCATCTTCTCCTTCCTCTTTTTCTCCATCCCCCACTTCTGTTGCTTCCCATTGTTGCTTTTCCTCTTCTTCTCCTTCCCCCAAATCTTATGCTTACACTTCTTCTTCTTCTTCCTCTTCTCCTCCAAATTCCACTTCTTCTGCTTCTTCTTCCCTTCCCTTCCCCTCCTTCTTCCTTTTCCTTCTTTTTTCCTTGTTCCAATTCTTCTTTTTTATCTCACCTCCTTCCACTACTTCTTCTTCCTCCTCTTGTTCACCTTCTTCACTTTCCACATCTTCTTCTTCTTCCTTTTCTTCTCCTTCTTCCACTTCTTCTAGTTACTCTCCTTGTTCTTCCTCTTCTTATCTTTCTTGCACTTCTCCCACCTCCTTTTGTTCTCTTTCTTCCACTTCTTCTTCATCCTCTCCTTTCCTTTCTTTTCTTCCTCTTCATCTCCTTCTTCTTCTTCCTTTCCTTCGTCATATCCCTCTTTTTCTCCTTCTTTTGCTTCCACTTGCATTTGTACCTCTTGTTCTCCTTCTTCCACTTCTTCTCCATCATCCCCACTCCTTCAACTACTTCTTCTTCTTCCTCTTGTTCACCTTCTTCCACTTCTACTACATCCACTTCTTCTTCTTCTTCCCTCTCTTCTCCTTCTTGCCCTTCTTCTGCCTACACTACTTTTTCTTCCTCCCTTTCTTCTTCTCCTCCTTGTTCCACTTCTTCTTCATCCCTTTTCTTTCCATTGCTTCTTCTTCCTCCTCTTTTTCTAATTCTTCTACTTCTTGTTCTTCTTCCTATTGTTCTCCTTCTTCCACTTCCACTTCTTCCTTTTCTTCTCGTTCTTCCACTTTTTCTCCATCCCCTACTTTGTGTTGCTTCCCATTGATGCTCTACCTCTTCTTCTCCTTCCCCCAAATCTTATGCTTACACTTCTTCTTCGTCTTCCTCTTCTCCTCCAGATTCCACCTCTTCTGCTTCTTCTTCCCTTCCCTGCCCTTCCCTCCTTCTTCCTTTTCCTCCTTTTCTCCTTGTTCCAATTCTTCTTCTTCATCTCACCTCCTTCCACTACTTCTTCTTCATCTCACCTTCTTCTTCTTTACTTTCCACATCTTCTTCTTCTTATGTTTCTTCTCCATCATCCCCACTCCTTCAACTACTTCTTCTTCTTACTTTTGTTCACCTTCTTCCACCTCTAATACACCCACTTGTTCCTCTTCTTATCTTTCTTCCACTTCTCATGCCTCCTCTTGTTCTCTTTTTTCCGCTTCTTCTTCATCGTCTCCTTTCCTTTCTTTTCTTCCTCTTGATCTCCGTCTCCTTCTTCCGCTTCTTCTGCTTACACTTCTTCTTCTTCCATTTCTTCTCCTTCCACAACTTCTTTTTTCCTTTCCGTCTTCTCCTACCTCTTTTTCTCCATCCCCCACTTCTGTTGCTTCCCATTGTTGCTCTTCCTCTTCTTCTCCTTCCCCCAAATCTTATCCTTACACTTCTTCTTCTTCTTCCTCTTCTCCTCCAAATTCCACTTCTTCTGCTTCTTCTTCCCTTCCCTTCCCCTCCTTCTTCCTTTTCCTCCTTTCCTCCTTGTTCCAATTCTTCTTCTTCATCTCACCTCCTTCTACTACTTCTTCTTCCTCCTCTTGTTCACCTTCTTCACTTTCCACATCTTCTTCTTCTTCCTTTTCTTCTCCTTCTTCCACTTCTTCTAGTTACTCTCCTTCTTCTTCCTCTTCTTATCTTTCTTCCACTTCTCCTGCCTCCTCTTATTCTCTTTCTTCCACTTCTTCTTCATCCTCTCCTTTCCTTTCTTTTCTTCCTCTTCGTCTCCTTCTTCTTCTTCCTTTCCTTCATCATATCCCTCTTTTTCTCCTTCTTCTGCTTCCACTTGCATTTCTACCTCTTGTTCTCCTTCTTCCACTTCTTTTGCATCATCCCCACTCCTTCAACTACTTCTTCTTCTTGGTATTGTTCACCTTCTTCCACTTCTACTACATCCTCTTGTTCTTTTTCTTCCCTTTCTTCTCCTTCTTGCCCTTCTTCTGGCTACGCTACTTCTCCCTACCCCTCCTTCTTCCTTTTCCTCCTTTTCTCCTTATTCGAATTCTTCTTCTTCATCTCACCTCTTTCAACTACTTATTCTTCCTCCTCTTGTTCACCTTCTTCACCTTCCACATCTTCTTCTTCTTCCTTTTCTTCTCATTCTTTGACTTCTTCTTCATTTCCCTTTCCGTCCATTGCTTCTTCTTCCTCCTCTTTTTCTCATTCTTACACTTCTTCTTCTTCTTCCTGTTGTTCTCCTTCTTCCACTTGCACTTCTTCCTTTTCTTCTCGTTCTTCCACTTCTTCTTCTTCCTATTCTTCTCCTTCTACCACCTCTTCTTCCTCCTCCCTTTCTCCTTCTTCTACTTCTTCTTGTTCATCTCCTTTCATTCCATTACTTCCTCCTATTCCTCTTATTCTCTCCTTCTACCACTTCTTCTACTTCTACTTGTTGTTCTTCTTCATTTTCGTCTCCTTCTTCCGCTTCTTCTGCTTACACTTCTTCTTGTTCCTCTTCTTCCATTTCTTCTCCTTCCACAACTTTTCCTTTCCTTTCCATCTTCTCTTTCCTCTTTTTCTCCATCCCCCACTTCTGTTGCTTCGCATTGTTGCTCTTCCTCTTCTCCTTCCCCCAAATATTATGCTTACACTTCTTCTTCTTCTTCCTCTTCTGCTCCAGCTTCCACTTCTTCTGCTTCTTCTTCCCTTCCCTTCCTTTCCCTTCCCCTCCTTCCTTTTCCTCCTTTTCTCCTTGTTCCAAGTCTTCTTCTTCATCTAACGTCCTTCCATTACTTCTTCTTCCTCCTCTTGTTCAACTTATTCACTTTCCACATCTTCTTCTGCGTCCTTTTCTTCTCCTACTTCCACTTCTTCTAGTTACCTTTGTTCTTCTTCCTCTTCTTATCTTTCTTCCAGTTCTCCTGCCTCCTCTTGTTCTCTTTCTTCCACTTGTTCATCCTCTCCTTTCCCTTCTTTTCTTCCTCTTCATCCCCTTCCTGTTCTTCCTTTCCTTCGTCATATCCCTCTTTTTCTCCTTCTTCTGCTTCCACTTGAATTTCTACCTCTTGTTCTTCTTCCTCCACTTCTTCTCCATCATCCCCACTCCTTCAACTACTTCTTCTTCTTCCTCTTGTTCACCTTCTTCCACTTCTACTACATCCACTTGCTCTTTTTCTTCCCTCTATTCTCCTTCTTGCCCGTCTTCTGCCTACACTACTTCTTCTTCCTCCCCTTCTTCTTGTCCTCCTTGTTCCACTTCTTCTTCATCGCCTTTCCTTCCATTGCTTCTTCTTCCTCCTCTTTTTCTCATTCATCCACTTCTTCTTCTTCTTCCTATTGTTCTCCTTCTTCCACTTGCACTTCTTCCTTTTCTTCTCGTTCTTCCACTTCTTCTTCTTCCTCTTCTTCTCCTTCTGCCACCTCTTCTCCCTCCTCCCGTTCTCCTTCTTCCACTTCTTCTTTTTCATCTCCTTTCCTTCCACTACTTCCTCCTATTCCTCTTATTCTCTGCTTCTACCACTTCTTCTACTTCTACTTGTTGTTCTTCTTCATTTTCGTCTCCTTCTTCCACTTCATCTGCTTACACTTCTTCTTCTTCCTCTTCTTCCATTTCTTCTACTTCTTCCATTTCTTCTAGTTACTCTACTTCTTCTTCCTCTTCTTATCTGTCTTCCACTTTTCCTGCCTCCTTTTGTTCTCCTTCTTCCACTTCTTATTCTTCATCTCCTTTCATTCCACTACTTCCTCCTATTCCTCTTATTCTCTCCTTCTACTACTTCTTCTACTTCTACTTGTTGTTCTTCTTCATTTTTGTCTCCTTCCTCCGCTTCTTCTGCTCACACTTCTTCTTCTTCCTCTTCTTCCATGTCTTCTCCTTCCACAACTTCTTCTGCTTTCCTTTCCGTCTTCTCCTTCCTCTTTTTCTCCATCCCCCACTTTTGTTGCTTCCCATTGTTGCTCTTCCTCTTCTTCTCCTTTCCCCGAATCTTATGCTTACACTTCTTCTTCTTCCTTTTCTCCTCCAGATTCCACTTCTTCTGCTTCTTCTTCCCTTCCTTTCCCTTCCCCTCCTTCTTCCTCCTCTTGTTCACCTTATTCTTTCCACAACTTCTTCTTCTTCCTTTTCTTCTCCTTGTTCCACTTCTTCTAGTTACTATCCTTCTTCTTCCTCTTCTTATCTTTCTTCCACTTCTCCTGTCTCCTCTTGTTCTCTTTCTTCCACTTCTTCTTCATCCTCTCCTTTCCTTTCTTTTCTTCCTCTTCATCTCCTTCTTCTTCTTCCTTTCCTTCGTCATATCCCTCTTTTTCTCCTTCTTCTGCTTCCACTTGCATTTCTACCTCTTGTTCTCCGTCTTCCACTTCTTCTCCATCATCCCCACTCCTTCAACTACTTCTTCTTCTTCCTCTTGTTCACCTTCTTCTACATCTACTACATCCACTTGTTCTTCTTCTTCCCTCTCCTCTCCTTCTTGCCCTTCTTCTGCCTACACTACTTTTCTTCCTCCCCTTCTACTTCTCCTGCTTGTTCCATTTCGTCTTCATCCCCTTTCCTTCCATTGTTTCTTCTTCCTCCTCTTTTTCTCATTCTTCCACTTCTTCTTCTTCCTCCTCTTTTTCTCATTCTTCAACTTCTTCTTCTTCCTATTGTTCTCCTTCTCCCACTTGCACTTCTTCCTTTTCTTCTCGTTCTTCCGCTTCTTCTTCTTCCTCTTTTTCTCCTTCTACCACTTCTTCTACTTCTACTTGTTGTTCTTCTTCATTTTCGTCTCTTTTTTCCGCTTCTCTTACCTACACTGCTTCTTCTTCTTCCTCTTTGTTCCACTCCTTCTTCATCCCTTTTGCTTCCATTGCTTCTTCTTCCTCCTCTTTTTCTCATTCTTCCACTTCTTCTTCTTCTTCTTCTTCTTCTCCTTCTGCCACCTCTTCTCCTCCTCCCATTCTCCTTCTACCACTTCTTCTACTTCTACTTGTTGTTGTTCTTCATTTTCGACTCCTTCTTTCACTTCTTCTGCTTACACTTCTTCTTCTTTCCTTTTCGTCTTCTCCTTCCACTTTTTCTCCATCCCCCACTTCTGTTGCTTCCCATTGTTGCTCTTCTTGTTCTTCTCCTTCCCCCAAATCTTATGCTTACACTTCCTCTTCTTCTTCGTCTTCTCCTCCAGCTTCCACTTCTTCTGCTTCTTCTTCCTTTCCCTTTGCCTCCTTCTTCCTTTTCCTCCTTTTCTCCTTGTTCCAATTCTTCTTCTTCATCTAACCTGCTTCCACTACTTCTTCTTCCTCCTCTTGTTCACCTTCTTCCACTTTTATTACATCCACTTCTTCTTCTTCTTCCCTCTCTTCTCCTTCTTGCCCTTCTTCTGCCTACACTACCTCTTCTTCCTCCCCTTCTTCTCCTCCTCCTTGTTCCACTCCTTCTTCATCCCCTTTCCTTCCATTGCTTCTTCTTCCTCCTCTTTTTCTCATTCTTCCACTTCTTCTTCTTCCTCTTCTTCTCCTTCTGCCACCTCTTCTCCCTCCTCCCGTTCTCCTTCTTCCACTTCTTCTTCTTCATCTCCTTCCATTCCACTACTTCCTCCTATTCCTCTTATTCTCTCCTTCTACCCCTTCTTCTACTTCTACTTGTTGTTCTTCTTCATCTTCATCTCCTTCTTCTTCTTCCTTTCCTTTGTCATATCCCCACTCCTTCAACTACTTCTTCTTCTTCACTTGTTCGCCTTCTTCCACCTCTACTACATCCACTTCTTCTTCTTCTTCCCTTTCTTCTCCTTCTTGCCCTTCTTCTGCCTACACCACTTCTTCTTCCTCCTCTTCTTCTTCTCCTCCTTGTTCCACTTCTTCTTCACCCCCTTTCCTTCCATTGCTTCTTCTTCCTCCTCTTTTTCTCATTCTTCCACTTCTTCTTCTTCTTCCTATTGTTCTCCTTCTTTCACTTGCACTATTTTTTCCTTTTCTTCTCGTTCTTCCACTTCTTCTTCTTCCTCTTCTTCTCCTTCTGCCACCTCTTCTCCCTCCTCCCGTTCTCCTTCTTCCACTTCTTCCACTTCTTCTTCTTCATCTCCTTTCATTCCACTACTTCTACCACTTCTTCTACTTCTACTTGTTGTTCTTCTTCATTTTTGTCTCCTTCTTCCGCTTCTTCTGCTTACACTTCTTCTTGTTCCATTTCTTCTCCTTCCACAACTTCTTCTTCTTTCCTTTCCGTCTTCTCCTTCCTTTTTTTCCCCATCCCCGACCTTTGTTGCTTCCCATTGTTGCTCTTCCTCTTCTTCTCCTTCCCCCAAATCTTATGCTTACACTTCTTCTTCTTCTTCCTCTTCTCCTCCAGATTTCACTTCTTCTGCTTCTTCTTCCCTTCCCTTCCCCTCGTTCTTCCTTTTCCTCCTTTTCTCCTTGTTCCAATTCTTCTTCTTCATCTCACTCCTTCCACTACTTCTTCTTTCTCCTCTTGTTCACCTTCTTCAACTTCTTCACTTTCCACATCTTCTTCTTCTTCCTTTTCTTCTCCTTCTTCCACCTCTTCTAGTTACTCTCCTTCTTCTTCCTCTACATTCTTTCTTCCACTTCTCCTGCCTCCTCTTGTTCTCTTTCTTCCACTTCTTCTTCATCCTCTCCTTTTCTTTCTTTTCTTCCTCATCATCTTCTTCTTCTTCTTCCTTTCCTTCGTCATATCCCTCTCTTTCTCCTTCTTCCACTTCTTCTCCATCATCCCCACTCCTTCAACTACTTCTTCTTCTTCACTTGTTCACCTTCTACCACCTCTACTACATCCACTTGTTATTCTTCTTCCCTCTCTTCTCCTTCTTGCCCTTCTTCTGCCTACACTACTTCTTCTTCCTCCCCTTCTTCTTCTCCTCCTTCTTCCACTTCTTCTTCATTCCCCTTTCCTTCCATTGCTTCTTCTTGCTCCTCTTTTTCTCATTCTTCCACTTCTTCTTCTTCCCTCTCTTCTACTTCTTGCCCTTCTTCTGCCTACACCACTTCGTCAACCTCCCCTTCTTCTTCTCCTCCTTGTTCCACTTTTTCTTCATTCCCCTTTCCTTCCATTGCTTGTTCTTCCTCCTGTTTTTCTCATTCTTCCAGTTCTTCTTCTTCTTCCTATTGGTCTCCTTCTTCCACTTGCACTTCTTCCTTTTCTTCTGGTTCTTCCACTTCTTCTTCTTCCACCTCTTCTCCCTCCTCCCGTTATCCTTCTTCCACTTCTTCTTTTTCATCTCCTTTTGATTCCACTACTTCCTCCTATTCCTCTCATTCTTTCCTTCTACCACTTCTTCTACTTCTACTTGTTGTTCTTAGTCATTTTCGTCACCTCCTTCCACTACTTCTTGCTCCTCCTCTTGTTCACCTTCTTCACTTTCCACATCTTCTTCTTCTTCCTTTTCTTCTCCTTCTTCCACTTCTTCTAGTTACTCTCCTTCTTCTTCCTCTACTTTTCTTTCTTCCACTTCTCCTGCCTCCTCTTGTTCTCTTTCTTTCGCTTCTTCTTCATCCTCTCCTTTCCTTTCTTTTCTTCCTCTTCATCTCCTTCTTCATCTTCCTTTCCTTCTTCGTATTCCTCTTTTTCTATTTCTTCTCCTTCCACTTGCATTTCTACCTCTTGTTCTCCTTCTTCCACTTCTTCTCCATCATCCTTACTCCTTCAACCACTTCTTCTTCTACCTCTTGTTCACCTTCTTCCACTTCTACTACATCCACCTGTTCTTCTTCTTCCATCTCTTTTCCTTCTTGCCTTTCTTCTGCCTACACTACTTCTTCCTCCTCCCCTTCTTCTTCTCCTCCTTGTTCCACTTCTTCTTCCTTTCCCTTCCCCTCCTTCTTCCTTTTCCTCCTTTTCTCCATGTTCCAATTCTTCTTCTTCATCTCACCTCTTTCCACTACTTCTTCTTCCTCCTCTTGTTCACCTTCTTCAACCTCTTCACTTTCCACATCTTCTTCTTCTTCCTTTTCTTCTCCTTCTTCCACTTCTTCAGTTACTCTCCTTCTTCTTCCTCTTCTTATCTTTCTTCCACTTCTCCTGCCTCCTCTTGTTCTCTTTCTTCCACTTCTTCTTCGTCCTCTCCTTTCCTTTCTTTTCTTCCTCTTGATCTCCTTCTTCTTCTTCCTCTCCTTCGTGATATCCCTCTTTTTCTCCTTCTTCTTCTTCCACTTGCATTTCTACCTCTTGTTCTCCTTCTTCCACTTCTTCTCCATCAGCCCCACTCCTTCAACTACTTCTTCTTCTTCCTCTTGTTCACCTTCTTAAACTTCTACTACATCCACTTGTTCTTCTTCTTCCCTCTCTTCTCCTTCTTGCCCTTCTTCTGCCTACACTACTTCTTCTTCCTCCCCTTCTTCTTCTCCTCCTTGTTCCACTTCTTCTTCATCCCCTTTCCTTCCATTGCTTCTTCTTCCCCCTCTTTTTCTCATTCTTCCACTTCTTCTTCTTCTTCCAATTGTTCTTCTTCTTCCACTTGCACTTCTTCTTCTTCCTCTTCTTCTCCTTTTGCCACCTCTTCTTCCTCCTCCTGTTCTCCTTCTTCCACTTCTTCTTCTTCATCCCCTTTCATTCCACTACTTCCTCCTATTCCTCTTATTCTCTCTTTCTACCACTTCTTCTACTTCTACTTGTTGTTCTTCTTCATTTTCGTCTCCTTCTTCCGCTTCTTCTGCTTACACTTCTTCTTCTTCCTCTTCTTCCATTTCTTCTCCTTCCACAACTTCTTCTTCTTTCCTTTCCGTCTTATCCTTCCTCTTTTTCTCCATCCCCCACTTCTGTTGCTTCCCATTATTACTCTTCCTCTTCTTCTCCTTCCCCCAAATCTTATGCTTACACTTCTTCTTCTTCTTCCTCTTCTCCTCTAGATTCCTTCCATTGCTTATTCTTCCTCCTCTTTTTCTCATTCTTCCACTTGTTCTTCTTCTTCCTATTGTTCTCCTTCTTACACTTGAACTTCTTCCTTTTCTTCTCGTTCTTCCACTTCTTCTTCTTCCTCTTCTTCTCCTTCTGCCACCTCTTCTCCTTCTCCCGTTCTCCTTCTTCCACTTCTTCTTCTTCATGTCCTTTCATTCCACTACTTCCTCCTATTCCTCTTATTCTCTCCTTCTACCACTTCTTCGACTTCTACTTGTTGTTCTTCTTCATTTTTGTCTCCTTCTTCCGCTTCTTCTGCTTACGCTTCTTGTTCTTCCTCTTCTTCCATTTCTTCTCCTTCCACAACTTCTTCTTTCCTTTCCGTCTTCTCCTTCCTTTCTTGCTCTTCCGCTTCTTCTCCTTCCCCCAAATCTTATGCTTACACTTCTTCTTCTTCTTCCTCTTCTCCCCCAACTTCCACTTCTTCTGGTTCTTCTTCCCTTCCCTTCCCCTTCTTCTTCCTTTTCCTCTTTTTATCTTTGTTCTAATTCTTCTTCTTCATCTCACCTCCTTCCACTACTTCTTCCTCCTCCTCTTGTTCACCTTCTTCACTTTCCACATCTTCTTCTTCTTCCTTTTCTTCTCCTTCTTCCACTTCTTCTAGTTGCTCTCCTTCTTCTTCCTCTTCTTATCTTTCTTCCACTTCTCGTGCCTCCTCTTGTCCTTTTTCTTCTGCTTCTTCTTCATCCTCTCCTTTCCTTTCTTTTCTTCCTCTTCATCTCCTTCTTCATCTTCCTTTCCTTCGTCATATTCCTCTTTTTCTATTTCTTCTCCTTCCACTTGCATTTCTACCTCTTGTTCTCCTTCTTCCACTTCTTCTCAATCATCCTTACTCCTTCAACTACTTCTTCTTCTACCTCTTGTTCACCTTCTTCCACTTCTACTACATCCCACTGTTCTTCTTCTTTCATCTCTTTTCCTTCTTGCCTTTCTTCTGCCTACACTACTTCTTCCTCCTCCCCTTCTTCTTCTCCTCCTTGTTCCACTTCTTCTTCCTTTCCTTCCATTGCTTCTTCTTCCTTCTCTTTTTCTCATTCTTCCATTTCTTCTTCTTCTTCCTATTGTTCTCCTTCTTCCACTAGCACTTCTTCTGCTTCTTCTTTCCTTCCCTTCCCCTCCTTCTTTCTTTTCCTCCTTTTCTCCTTGTTCCAATTCTTCTTCTTCATCTCACCTCCTTCCACTACTTCTTCTTCCTCCTCTTGTTCACGTTCTTCAACTTCTTGACTTTCCACATCTTCTTCTTCTTCCTTTTCTTCTCCTTCTTCCACTTCTTCTGGTTACCCTCCTTTTTCTTCCTCTTCTTATCTTTCTTCCACTTCTCCTGCCTCATCTTTTTCTCTTTCTTCCACTTCTTCTCCATCCTCTCCTTTTGTTTCTTTTCTTCCTCTTCACCTCCTTCTTCTTCTTCCTTTCCTTTGTCATATCCCTCTTTTTCTCCTTCTTCTGCTTCCACTTGCATTTCTACCTCTTGTTCTCCTTCTTCCACTTCTTCTCCATCATCCCCACTCCTTCAACTACTTCTTCTTATTCCTCTTGTTCACCTTCTTCCACTTCTACTACATCCACTTGTTCTTCTTCTTCCCTCTCTTCTCCTTCTTGCCCTTCTTCTGCCTACACTATTTCTTCTTCCTCCCCTTCTTCCTCTCCTCCTTGTTCCACTTCTTCTTCATCCCCTATCCTTCCATTGCTTCTTCTTCCTCCTCTTTTTCTCATTCTTCCACTTCTTCTTCTTCCTCTTCTTCTCCTTCTGCCACCTCTTCTCCCTCCTCCCGTTCTCCTTCTTCCACTTCTTCTTCTTCATCTCCTTTCATTCCAAAGTGATAGAAATCCAAAGTGGTTGGGTTCGTTTTGCGGATCTATCTAGGTTGGAAGGTAATAAGTTAACAAAACAATGAGAATTGGGTAAACAAGAAAATGGAAAGGATGAAAATGGTTTAACGAAAAGATAGATGACGCCGCTTCCAAGGCTGGAAGATAAGTCATATGACGCCACAAGGGTGGTGATTTACCCTTGATAAGTCTAGGAGAACGCCACAAGGAAAAATTCCTTGATAAGTTCTAAAGAGAAATTCATCTCTCACAAAAGGGTAAAACTCAAATATAATTTTACTAATTCAATGGTTCCCCTTAGAGTACAATTCAACCCCTATTTATAGAATTAGGTGACTGTTCAAAATCGTCACTCCCAAAAGAAAAATTAAATACTCTATTATCACGCAATTATCACACATGATTAATTGCATGTTACATTAATTCCTAAATTAATGAAACGTTACAAAAAATGAAAAGTCATTGTCTTCGGCATTCACATCACTTCCACTTCTTCTTCTTCCTCTTCTTCTCCTTCTGCCACCTCTTCTCCCTCCTCCCGTTCTCCTTCTTCCACTTCTTCTACTTCATCTCCTTTCATTCCACTACTTCCTCCTATTCCTCTTATTCTCTCCTTTTACCACTTCTTCTACTTCTACTTGTTGTTCTTCTTCATTTTCGTCTCCTTCTTCCGCTTCTTTTGCTTACACTTGTTCTTCTTCCTATTCTTCCATTTCTTCTCCTTCCACAACTTCTTCTTCTTTCCTTTCCGTCTTCTCCTTCCACTTTTTCTCCATCCCCCACTTCTGTTGCGTCCCATTGTTGCTCTTCCTCTTCTTCTCCTTCCCCAAATCTTATGCTTACACTTCTTCTTCTTCTTCCTCTTCTCCTCCAGATTCCACTTCTTCTGCTTCTTCTTCCCTTCCCTTCCCCTCCTTCTTCCTTTTCCTCCTTTTCTCCTTGTTCCAATTCTTGTTGTTCATCTCACCTCCTTCCACTACTTCTTCTTCCTCCTCTTGTTCACGTTCTTCAACTTCTTGACTTTCCATATCTACTTCTTCTTCCTTTTCTTCTCGTTCTTCCACTTCTTCTGGTTACCCTCCTTCTTCTTCCTCTTCTTATCTTTCTTCCACTTCTCCTGCCTCATCTTTTTCTCTTTCTTCCACTTCTTCTCCATCCTCTCCTTTCGTTTCTTTTCTTCCTCTTCATCTCCTTCTTGTTCTTCCTTTAATTTGTCATATCCCTCTTTTTCTCCTTCTTCTGCTTCCACTTGCATTTCTACCTCTTGTTCTCCTTCTTCCACTTCTTCTCCATCATCCCCACTCCTTCAACTACTTCTTCTTCTTCCTGTTGTTCACCTTCTTCCACTTCTACTACATCCACTTGTTCTTCTTCTTCCCTCTCTTCTCCTTCTTGCCCTTCTTCTGCCTACACTATTTCTTCTTCCTCCCCTTCTTCTTCTCCTCATTGTTCCACTTCTTCTACATCCCCTTTCCTTCCATTGCTTCTTCGTCCTCCTCTTTTTCTCATTCTTCCACTTCTTCTTCTTCCTCTTCTTCTCCTTTTGCCACCTCTTCTCCCTCCTCCCGTTCTCCTTCTTCCACGTTTTCTTCTTCATCTCCTTTCATTCCACTACTTCCTCCTATTCCTCTTATTCTCTCCTTTTACCATTTCTTCTACTTCTACTTGTTTATCTTCTTCATTTTCGTCTCCTTCTTCCGCTTCTTTTGCTTACACTTGTTCTTCTTCCTATTCTTCCATTTCTTCTCCTTCCACAACTTCTTCTTCTTTCCTTTCCATCTTCTCCTTCCTCTTTTTGTCCATTCACCACTTCTGTTGCGTCCCATTGTTGCTCTTCCTCTTCTTCTCCTTCCCCCAAATCTTATGCTTACACTTCTTCTTCTTCTTCCTCTTCTCCTCTAGATTCCACTTCTTCTGCTTCTTCTTCCCTTCCCTTCCCCTCCTTCTTCCTTTTCCTCCTTTTCTCCTTGTTCCAATTCTTCTTCTTCATCTCACCTCCTTCCACTACTTCTTCTTCGTCCTCTTTTTCACCTTCTTCAACTTCTTCACTTTCCACATCTTCTTCTTCTTCCTTTTCTTCTCCTTCTTTCACTTCTTCTAATTACTCTCTTTCTTCTTCCTCTTCTTCTCTTTCTTCCACTTCTCCTGCCTCCTCTTGTTCTCTTTCTTCCACTTCTTCATCCTCTCCTTTCCTTTCTTTTGTTCCTCTTCATCTCCTTCTTCTTCTTCCTTTCCTTCGTCATATCCCCCTTTTTCTCCTTCTTCTGCTTCCACTTGTATTTCTACCTCTTGGTCTCCTTCTTCCACTTGGACTTCTTCCTTTTCTTCTCGTTCTTCCACTTCTTCTTCTTCCTCTTCTTCTCCTTCTGCCACCTCTTCTCCCTCCTCCCGTTCTCCCTCTTCCACTTCTTCTTCTTCATCTTCTTTAATTCCCTACTTCCTCCTATTCCTCTTATTGTCTCCTTTTACCACTTCTTCTACTTCTACTTGTTGTTCTTCTTCATTTTTGTCTCTTTCTTCCGCTTCTTCTGCTTACACTTCTTTGTCTTCCTCTTCTTCCATTTCTTCTCCTTCCACAACTTCTTCTTCTTTCCTTTCCGTCTTCTCCTTCCTCTTTTTCTCCATCGCCCACTTCTGTTGCTTCCCATTGTTGCTCTTCCTCTTCTTCTCCTTCCCCCAAATCTTATGCTTACACTTCTTCTTCTTCTTCCTCTTTCCCTCCAGATTCCACTTCTTCTGCTTCTTCTTCTGTTCCCTTCCCCTGCTTCTTCCTTTTCATCCTTTTCGCCTTGTTCCAATTCTTCTTCTTCATCTAACCTCCTTCCACTACTTCTTCTTCCTCCTCTTGTTCACCTTCTTCACTTTCCACATCTTCTTCTTCTTCCTTTTCTTCTCCTTCTTCCACTTCTTCTAGTTACTCTCCTTCTTCTTCCTCTTCTTATCTTTCTTCCACTTCTCCTGCCTCCTCTTGTTCTCTTTCTTCCACTTCTTCTTCATCCTCTCCTTTCCTTTCTTTTCTTCCTCTTCATCTCCTTCTTCTTCTTCCTTTCCTTCGTCATATCCCTCTTTTTCTCCTTCTTCAGCTTCCACTTGCATTTCTACCTCTTGTTCTCCCTCTTCTACTTCTTCTCCATCATCCCCACTCCTTCAACTACTTCTTCTTCTTCCTCTTGTTCACCTTCTTCCACCTCTACTACATCCACTTCTTCTTCTTCTTCCCTGTCTTCTCCTTCTTGCCCTTCTTCTGCCTACACTACCTCTTCTTCCTCCCCTTCTTCTTCTCCTCCTTGTTCCACTTCTTCTTCATTCCTCTTTCCATCCATTGCTTCATCTTCCTCCTTTTTTTCTCATTCTTCCACTTCTTCTTCTTCTTTCTATTGTTCTCCTTCTTCCACTTGCACTTCTTCCTTTTCTTCTCGTTCTTCCACATCTTCTTCTTCCTCTTCTTCTCCTTCTGCCACCTCTTCTTCCTCCTCTTGTTCTCCTTCTTCCACTTCTGCTTCTTCATGTCCTTTCATTCCACTACTTCCTCCTATTCCTCTTATTCTCTCCTACTACCGCTTCTTCTACTTCTACTTGTTGTTCTTCTTCGTTTTCGTCTCCTTCTTCTGCTTCTTCTGCTTACACTTCTTCTTCTTCCTCTTCTTCCATTTCATCTCCTTCCACAAGTTCTTCTTCTTTACTTTCCGTCTTCTCCTTCCTCTTTTTCTCCATCCCCCACTTCTCTTGCTTCACATTGTTGGTCTTCCTCTTCTTCTCCTTCCCCCAAATCTTATGCTTACACTTCTATTTCTTCTTCCTCTTCTCCCCCAGCTTACTCTTCTTCTGCTTCTTCTTCCCGTCCCTTCCCCTAGTTCTTCCTTTTCCTCCTTTTCTCTTTGTTCCAATTCTTCTTCTTCATCTCACCTCCTTCCACTACTTCTTCCTCCTCCTCTTGTTCACCTTCTTCACTTTCCACATCTTCTTCTTCTTCCTTTTCTTCTCCTTCTTCCACTTCTTCTAGTTACTCTCCTTCTTCTTCCTCTTCTTATCTTTCTTCCACTTCTCCTGCCTCCTGTTGTTCTCTTTCTTCCGCTTCTTCTTCATCCTCTCCTTTCCTTTCTTTTCTTCCTCTTCATCTCTTTCTTCATCTTCCTTTCCTTTGGCATATTCCTCTTTTTCTATTTCTTCTCCTTTCACTTGCATTTCTACCTCTTGTTCTCCTTCTTCCACTTCTTCTCCATCATCCTTACTCCTTCAACTACTTCTTCTTCTACCTCTTGTTCACCTTCTTCCACTTCTACTACATCCAATTATTCTTTTCTTCCGTCTCTTTTCCTTCTTGCCTTTCTTCTGCCTACACTACTTCTTCCTCCTCCCCTTCTTCTTCTCCTCCTTGTTCCACTTCTTCTTCCTTTCCTTCCATTACTTCTTCTTCCTTCTCTTTTTCTCATTCTTCCATTTCTTCTTCTTCTTCCTATTGTTCTCCTTCTTCCACCAGTACTTCTTCCTTTTCTTCTCGTTCTGCCACTTCTTCTTCTTCTCCTTCTGCCACCTCTTCTCCCTCCTCCCGTTCTCCTTCTTCCACTTCTTCCTCTTCATCTCCTTTCACTCCACTACTTCCTCCTATTCCTCTTATTCTCTCCTTCTACCACTTCTTCGACTTCTACTTATTGTTCTTCTTCATTTTCGTCTCCTTCTTTCGCTTCTTCTGCTTACACTTCATCTTCTTCCTCTTCTTCCATTTCTTCTCCTTCCACAACTTCTTCTTTCCTTTTCGTCTTCTCCTTCCTCTTTTTCTCCATCCCCCACTTCTGTTGCTTCCCATTGTTGCTCTTCCTTGTCTTCTCCTTCCCCCAAACCTTATGCTTACTCTTCTTCTTCTTCTTCCTCTTCTCCTCCAGATTCCACTTCTTTTGCTTCTTCTTCCCTTCCCTTCCCCTACTTCTTCCTTTTCCTCCTTTTCTCCTTGTTGCACTTCTTCGTCTTCATCTCACCTCCTTCCACTACTTCTTCTTCCTCCTCTTGTTCACCTTCTTCAACTTCTTCACTTTCCACATCTTCTTCTTCTTCCTTTTATTCTCCTTCTTCCACTTCTTCTAGTTACTCTCTTTCTTCTTCCTCTTCTTATCTTTCTTCCACTTCTCCTGCCCCCTATTGTCCTCTTTCTTCCACTTCTTCTTCATCTTTTCCTTGCCTTTCTTTTCTTCCTCTTCATCTCCTTCTTCTTCTTCCTTTCCTTTGTCCTATCCCTCTTTTTCTCCTTCTTCTGATTCCACTTGCATTTCTACCTCTTATTCTCCTTCTTCCACTTCTTCTCCATCATCCCCACTCCTTCAACTACTTCTTCTTCTTCCTTTTGTTCACCTTCTTCAACTTCTACTACATCCACTTGTTCTTCTTCTTCCCTCTCTTCTCCTTCTTCCCCTTCTTCTGCCTACACTACCTCTTCTTCTTCCCCTTCTTCTTCTCTTCCTTGTTCCACTTCTTCTTCATGCCCCTTTCCTTCCATTGCTTCTTCTTCCTCCTCTTTTTCTCATTCTTCCACTTCTTCTTCTTCCTATTGTTCTCCTTCTTCCACTTGCACTTCTTCCTTTTCTTCTTGTTCTTCTACTTCTTGTTCTTCCTCTTCTTCTCCTTCTGCCACCTCTTCTTCCTCCTCCCGTTCTCCTTCTAGAAGTTCTTCTTCTTCATCTCCTTTCATTCCACTACTTCCTCCTATTCCTCTTATTCTCTCCTTCTACCACTTCTTCCACTGCTACTTGTTGTTCTTCTTCATTTTCGTCTCCTTCTTCCACTTCTTCTGCTTACAATTCTTCTTCTTCCTCTTCTTGCATTTCTTCTCCTTCCACAACTTCTTATTTCCTTTCCGTCTTCTCCTTCCTCTTTTTCTCCATCCCCCACTTCTATTGCTTCCCATTGTTGCTCTTCCTCATCTTCTCCTTCCCCCAAATCTTATGCTTACTCTTCTTCTTCTTCTTCTTCTTCTTCTTCTTCTCCTCCAGATTCCACTTCCTCTGTTTCTTCTTCCCTTCCCTTCCCCTCCCCTCTTCCTTCCTTTTCCTCCTTTTCTCCTTATTCCAATTCTTCTTCTTCATCTCACCTCCTTCCACTACTTCTTCTTCCTCCTCTTGTTCACCTTCTTCAACTTCTTCACTTTCCACATCTTCTTGTTCTTCCTTTTCTTCTCCTTCTTCCAGTTCTTCTAGTTACTCTCCTTCTTCTTCCTCTTCTTATCATTTTTCCACTTCTCCTGCTTCCTCTTGTTCTCTTTCTTCCACTTCTTCTTCATCATCTCCTTTCCTTTCTTTTCTTCCTCTTCATCTCCTTCTTCTTCTTCCTTTCCTTCATCATATCCCTCTTTTTCTGATTCTTCTGCTTCCACTTGCCTTTCTACCTCTTGTTCTCCTTTCGCAACTTCTTCTCCATCATCACCACTCCTTCAACTACTTCTTCTTCTTCCTCTTCTTCACCTTCTTCCACTTCTACTACATCCACTTGTTCTTCTTCTTCCCTCTCTTATCCTTCTTTCCCTTCTTCTGCCTACACTACTTCTTCTTCCTCCTCTTCTTCTTCTCCTCCTTGTTCCACTTCTTCTTCCTCCCCTTCTTCTTCTCCTTCTTGTTCCATTTCGTCTTCATCCCCTTTCCTTCCATGGCTTCTTCTTCCTCCTGTTTTTCACATTCTTCGACTTCTTCTTCTTCCTCTTGTTTTTCTCATTCTTCCACTTCTTCTTCTTCTTCCTATTGTTCTCCTTCTCCCACTTGTACTTCTTCCTTTTCTTCTCGTTCTTCCACTTCTTCTTCTTCCTCTTCTTCTCCTTCTACCACCTCTTCTCCCTCCTCCCGTTCTCCTTCTTCCACTTCTTCTTCTTCATCTCCTTTCATTCCACTACTTCCTCCTATTCCTCTTATTCTCTCCTTCTACCACTTCTTCTACTTCTACTAGTTGTTCTTCTTCATTTTTGTCTCCTTCTTCGGCTTCTTCTGCTAACACTTCTTCTTCTTCCATTTCTTCTGCTTCCACAACTTCTTCTTCTTTCCTTTCTGTCTTCTCCATCCTTTTTTTCTCCATCCCCCACTTCTGTTGCTTCCCATTGTTGCTCTTCCTCTTCTTCTCCTTCCCCCAAATCTTATGCTTACACTTCTTCTTCTTCTTCCTCTTTCCCTCCAGATTCCACTTCTTCTGCTTCTTCTTCTGTTCCCTTCCCCTGCTTCTTCCTTTTCATCCTTTTCTCCTTGTTCCAATTCTTCTTCTTCATCTAACCTCCTTCCACTACTTCTTCTTCCTCCTCTTGTTCACGTTCTTCAACTTCTTGACTTTCCGCATCTTCTTCTTCTTCCTTTTCTTCTCCTTCTTCCACTTCTTCTGGTTACCCTCCTTCTTCTTCCTCTTCTTATCTTTCTTCCACTTCTCCTGCCTCCTCTTGTTCTCTTTCTTCCACTTCTTCTTCATCCTTTCCTTTCCTTTCTTTTCTTCCTCTTCATCTCCTTCTTCTTCTTCCTTTCCTTCGTCATATCCCTCTTTTTCTCCTTCTTCTGCTTCCACTTGCATGTCTACCTCTTGTTCTCCTTCATCCACTTCTTGTCCATAAGCCCCACTCTTTCAACTACTTCTTCTTCTTCGTCTTATTCTCATTCTTCCACCTCTACTACATCCACTTGTTCTTCTTCTCCTTCTTGGCCTTCTTCTGCCTGCAGTACTTCTTCTTCCTCCCTTTCTTCTTCTCCTCCTTGTTCCACTTCTTCTTCATTCCCCTTTCTTTCCATTGCTTCTTCTTCCTCCTCTTTTTCTCATTCTTCAACTTCTTCTTCTTCCTATTGTTCTACTTCTCCCACTTGCTCTTCTTCCTTTTCTTCTCGTTCTTCCACTTCTTCTTCTTCCTCTTTTTCTCCTTCTGCCACCTCTCCTCCCTCCTCCTGTTCTCCTTCTTCCACTTCTTCTTCTTCATCTCCTTTCATTCCACTACTTCCTCCTATTCCTCTTATTCTCTCCTTCTACCACTTCTTCTACTTCTACTTGTTGTTCTTCTTCATTTTCGTCTCCTTCCTCCGCTTCTTCTGCTCACACTTCTTCTTCTTCACCTTCTTCCATGTCTTCTCCTTCCACAACTTCTTCTGATTTCCTTTCCGTCTTCTCCTTCCTCTTTTTGTCCATCCCCCACTTTTGTTGCTTCCCATTGTTGCGCTTCCTCTTCTTCTCCTTCCCCTAAATCTTATGCTTACACTTCTTCTTCTTCTTCCTCTTTCCCTCCAGATTCCACTTCTTCTGCTTCTTCTTCTGTTCCCTTCCCCTGCTTCTTCCTTTTCAACCTTTTCTCCTTGTTCCAATTCTTCTTCTTCATCTCACCTCCTTCTGCTACTTCTTCTTCCTCCTCTTGTTCACCTTCTTCAACTTCTTCACTTTCCACGTCTTCTTCTTCTTGCTTTTCTTCTCCTTCCTCCACTTCTTCTAGTTACTCTCCTTCTTCTTCCTCTTCTTATCTTTCTTCCACTTCTCCTGCCTCCTCTTGTTCTCTTTCTTCCACTTCTTCTTCATCCTTTCCTTTCCTTTCTTTTCTTCCTCTTCATCTCCTTCTTCTTCTTCCTTTCCTTCGTCATATCCCTCTTTTTCTCCTTCTTCTGCTTCCACTTGCATGTCTACCTCTTGTTCTCCTTCATCCACTTCTTGTCCATAAGCCCCACTCTTTCAACTACTTCTTCTTCTTCGTCTTATTCTCATTCTTCCACCTCTACTACATCCACTTGTTCTTCTTCTCCTTCTTGGCCTTCTTCTGCCTGCAGTACTTCTTCTTCCTCCCCTTCTTCTTCTCCTCCTTGTTCCACTTCTTCTTCATTCCCCTTTCTTTCCATTGCTTCTTCTTCCTCCTCTTTTTCTCATTCTTCAACTTCTTCTTCTTCCTATTGTTCTACTTCTCCCACTTGCTCTTCTTCCTTTTCTTCTCGTTCTTCCACTTCTTCTTCTTCCTCTTTTTCTCCTTCTGCCACCTCTCCTCCCTCCTCCTGTTCTCCTTCTTCCACTTCTTCTTCTTCATCTCCTTTCATTCCACTACTTCCTCCTATTACTCTTATTCTCTCCTTCTACCACTTCTTCTACTTCTACTTGTTCTTCTTCTTCATTTTCGTCTCCTTCCTCCGCTTCTTCTGCTCACACTTCTTCTTCTTCGTCTTCTTCCATGTTTTCTCCTTCCACAACTTCTTCTGCTTTCCTTTCCGTCTTCTCCTTCCTCTTTTTGTCCATCCCCCACTTTTGTTGCTTCCCATTGTTGCGCTTCCTCTTCTTCTCCTTCCCCTAAATCTTATGCTTACACTTGTTCTTCTTCCTCTTCTCCTCCAGATTCCACTTCTTCTGCTTCTTCTTCCCTTCCTTTCCCTTCCCCTCCTTCTTCCTTTTCATCCTTTTCTCCTTGTTCCAATTCTTCTTCTTCCTCTTGTTCAGCTTCTTCTTTCCACATCTTCTTCTTCTTCCTTTTCTTCTCCTTCTTCCACTTCTTCTAGTTACTCTCCTTCTTCTTCCTCTTCTTATCTTTCTTCCACTTCTCCTGTCTCCTCTTGTTCTCTTTCTTCCACTTCTTCTTCATCCTCTCCTTTCCTTTCTTTTCTTCCTCTTCATCTCCTTCTTCTTCTTCCTTTCCTTCGTCATATCCCTCTTTTTATGCTTCTTCTGCTTCCACTTGCATTTCTACCTCTTGTTCTCCTTCTTCCACTTCTTCTCCATCATCCCCACTCCTTCAACTACTTCTTCCTCTTCCTCTTGTTGACCTTCTTCCACTTCTACTACATCCATTTGTTCTTCTTCTCTTTCTTGCCCTTCTTTTGCCTACATTACTTCTTCTTCCTCCCCTTCTTCTTCTCCTCCTTCTTCAACTACCACTTCTTCTACTTCTACTTGTTATTCTTCTTCATTTTTGTCTCCTTCTTCTGCTTCTTCTGCTTACACTTCTTCTTCTTCCTCTTCTTCCATTTCTTCTCCTTCCACAACTTCTTCTTCTTTCCTTTCCGTCTTCTCCTTCCTCTTTTTCTCCATCCCCCACTTCTGTTGCTTCCCATTGTTGCTCTTCCTCTTCTTCTCCTTCCCCCAAATCTTATGCTTACACTTCTTCTTCTTCTTCCTCTTCTCCTCCAGATTGGACTTCTTCTGCTTCTTCTTCCCTTCCCTTCCCCTCCTTCTTCCTTTTCCTCCTTTTCTCCTTGTTCCAATTCTTCTTCTTCTTCATCTCTCCTCCTTCCACTACTTTTTCTTCCTCCTCTTGTTCACCTTCTTCAACTTCTCCACTTTCCACATCTTCTCCTTCTTCCTCTTCTTCTCCTTCTTCCACTTCTTCTAGTTACTCTCCTTCTTCTTCCTCTTCTTATCTTTCTTCCACTTCTCCTTCCTCCTCTTGTTCTCTTTCTTTTCTTCTTCTTCATCTCCTTCTTCTTCTTTCTTTCCTTCGTCATATCCCTCTTTTTGTCCTTCTTCTCCTTCCACTTGCATTTCTACCTCTTATTCTCCTTCTTCCACTTCTTCTCCATCATCCCCACTCCTTCAACTACTTCTTCTTCTTCCTCTTGTTCACGTTCTTCTACTTCTACTACATCCACTTGTTCTTCTTCTCCTTCTTGGCCTTCTTGTGCCTGCACTACTTCTTCTTCCTCCCCTTCTTCTTCTCCTCCTTGTTCCACTTCTACTTCATTCCCCTTTCTTTCCATTGCTTCTTCTTCCTCCTCTTTTTCTCATTCTTCCACTTCTTCTTCTTCTTCCTATTGTGCTCCTTCTTCCACTTGCACTTCTTTCTTTTCTTCTTGTTCTTACACTTCTTCTCCTTCTGCCACCTCTTCTTCCTCCTCCCGTTCTCCTTCTTCCACTTCTTCTTCTTCATCTCCTTTCATTCCATTACTTCCTCCTATTCCTCTTATTCTCTCCTTCTACCACTTCTTCTACTACTTGTTATTCTTCTTCATTTTCGTCTCCTCCTTTCGCTTCTTCTGCTTACACTTCTTCTTCTTCCATTTCTTCTCCTTCCACAACTTCTTCTTTTTTCCTTTCCGTCTTCTCCTTCCTCTTTTTCTCCATCCCCTACTTCTGTTGCTTCCCATTGTTGCTCTTCCTCTTGTTCTCCTTCCCCCAAATCTTATGCTTATTCTTCTTCTTCTTCCTCTTATCCTCCAGATTCCACTTCTTCTGCTTCTTCTTCCGTTCCCTTCCCCTCCTTCTTCCTTTTCCTCCTTTTCTCCTTGTTCCAACTCTTCTTCTTCATCTCACCTCCTTCCACCACTTTTTCTTCCTCCTCTTGTTCACCTTCTTCAACTTCTTCACGTTCCACATCTTCTTCTTCTTCCTTTTCTTCTCCTCCTTCCACTTCTTCTTGTTACTCTCCTTCTTCTTCCTCTTCTTATCTTTCTTCCACTTCTCCTACCTCCTCTTGTTCTCTTTCTTCCACTTCTTCTTCATCCTCTCCTTTCCTTTCTTTTCTTCCTCTTCATCTCCTTCTTCTACTTCCACTTGCATTTCTACCTCTTGTTCTCCTTCTTCCACTTCTTCTCCATCATCCCCAATCCTTCAACTACTTCTCCTTCTTCCTCTTGTTCACCTTCTTCCACTTCGACTACATCTACTCGTTCTGCTTCTTCCCTCTCTTCTCCTTCTTGCCCTTCTTCTGCCTGCACTACTTCTTCTTCCTCCCCTTCTTCTTCTCCTCCTTGTTCCACTTCTTCTTCACCCCCTTTCCTTCCATTGCTTCTTCTTTCTCCTCTTTTTCTCATTCTTCCACTTCTTCTTCTTATTGTTCTCCTTCTTCGACATGCAGTTCTTCCTTTTCTTCTCATTCTTCCACTTCTTCTTCTTACTCTTTTTCTCCTTCTGCCACCACTTCTCCCTCCTCCAGTTCGCCTTCTTCCACTTCTTCTTCTTCATCTCCTTTCATTTCACTACTTCTACCACTTCTTCTACTTCTACTTGTTGTTCTTCTTCATTTTCATCTCCTTCTTCCGCTTCCTCTCCTTACGCCTCTTTTTCCTCCATTTCTTCTCCTTCCACTTTTTCTTTCCTTTTCGTCTTCTCCTTCCTCTTTTTCTCCATCCCCCACTTCTGTTGCTTCCCATTGTTGCTCTTCCTCTTCTTCTCCTTCCCCCAAATCTTATGCTTACACTTCTTCCTCTTCTTCCTCCTCTTCCCCAGATTCCACTTCTAGTTCTTCTTCCCTTCCCTTCCCCTCCTTCTTCCTCTTCCTCCTTTTCTCCTTGTTCCAATTCTTCTTCTTCATTTCACCTCCTTCCACTACTTCTTCTTCCTCCTCTTGTTCGACTTCTTCACTTTCCACATCTTCTTCTTCTTCCTTTTCTTTTCCTTCTTCCACTTCTTCTGTTTATTCCCCTTCTTCTTCCTCTTCTTATCTTTCTTCCACTTCTCCTGCCTCCTCTTGTTCCCTTTCTTCCACTTCTTCTTCCTCCTCTTTTTCTCATTCTTCCACTTCTTCTTCTTCTTCTTCCTGTTGTTCTCCTTGTTCCACTTGCACTTCTTCCTTTTCTTCTCGTTCTTCCACTTCTACTTCTTCCTCTTCTTCTCCTTCTGCCACCTCTTCTCCCCGCTCCCGTTCTCCTTCTTCGACTTCTTCTTCTTCATCTCCTTTCATTCCACTGCTTCCTCTTATTCCTCTTATTCTCTCCTTCTACCACTTCATCTACTTCTACTTGTTGTTCTTCTCCATTTTCGTCTCCTTCTTTCGCTTCTTCTGCTTACACTTCTTCTTCTTCCTCTTCTTCCATTTCTTCTCTGTCCACAACTTCTTCTTCTTTCCTTTCCGTCTTCTCCTTCCTCTTTTTCTCCATCCCCCACTTCTGTTGCTTCCCATTGTTGCTCTTCCTCCTCTTCTCTTTCCCCAAATCTTATGCTTACACTTCTTCTTCTTCCTCGTATTCTCCTCCAGATTCCACTTCTTCTGCTTCCTCTTCCCTTCCCTTCCCCTACTTCTTCCTTTTCCTCCTTTTCTCCTTGTTGCACTTCTTCGTCTTCATCTCACCTCCTTCCACTACTTCTTCTTCCTCCTCTTGTTCACCTTCTTTAACTTCTTCACTTTCCACATCTTCTTCTTCTTCCTTTTATTCTCCTTCTTCCACTTCTTCTAGTTACTCTCTTTCTTCTTCCTCTTCTTATCTTTCTTCCACTTCTCCTGCCCCCTCTTGTCCTCTTTCTTCCACTTCTTCTTCATCTTTTCCTTGCCTTTCTTTTCTTCCTCTTCATCTCCTTCTTCTTCCTCCTTTCCTTTGTCCTATCCCTCTTTTTCTCCTTCTTCTGATTCCACTTGCATTTCTACCTCTTATTCTCCTTCTTCCACTTCTTCTCCATCATCCCCACTCCTTCAACTACTTCTTCTTCTTCCTCTTCTTCTCCTTCTGCCACCTCTTCTTCCTCCTCCCGTTCTCCTTCTAGAACTCCTTCTTCTTCATCTCCTTTCATTCCACTACTTCCTCCTATTCCTCTTATTCTCTCCTTCTACCACTTCTTCCACTGCTACTTGTTGTTCTTCTTCATTTTCGTCTCCTTCTTCCACTTCTTCTGCTTACACTTCTTCTTCTTCCTCTTCTTCTTCTTCCTCTTGTTCACCATCTTCCACTTCTACTACATCCACTCGTTCTTCTTCTTCCCACTCTTCTCCTTCTTGCCCTTCTTCTGCATACACTACTTCTTCTTCTTCCCATTCTTCTTCTCCTCCTTGTTCCACTTCTTCGTCATCCCTTTTCCTTTTATTGCTTCTTCCTCTTCTTCTCCTTCTACCACCTCTTCTCCCTCCTCCCGTTCTCCTTCTTCCACTTCTTCTTCTTCAACTCCTTTGATTCCACTACTTCCTCCTATTCCTCTTATTCACTCCTTCTACCACTTCTTCTACTTCTACTTGTTGTTCTTCTTCATTTTCGTCTCCTTCTTCCTCTTCTTCCATTTCTTATCCTTCCACAACTTCTTCTTCTTCTTTCCTTTCCGCCTTCTCCTTCTACCACCTCTTCTCCCTCTCCCGTTTTCCTTCTTTGACTTCTTCTTCTTCATCTCCTTTCATTCCATTACTTCCTCCTATTCCTCTTATTCTCTCCTTCTACCACTTCCACTTCTACTTGTTGTTCTTCTTCATTTTCGTCTCCTTCTTCCGCTTCTTCTGCTTACACTTCTTCTTCCTCTTCTTCCATTTCTTCTCCTTCCACAACTTCTTCTTCTTTCCTTTCCGTCTTCTCCTTGCTCTTTTTCTCCATCCCCCATTCTGTTGCTTCCCATTGTTGCTCTTCCTCTTCTTCTCCTTCCCCCAAATCTTATGCTTACACTTCTTCTTCTTCTTCCTCTTCTCCTCCAGATTCAACTTCTTCTGCTTCTTCTTCCCTTCCCTTCCCCTCCTTCTTCCTTTTCCTCCTTTTCTCCTTGTTCCAATTCTTCTTCTTTATCTCACGTCCTTCCACTACTTCTTCTTCCTCCTCTTGTTCACCTTCTTCAAATTCTTCACTTTCCACATCTTCTTCTTCTTCCTTTTCTTCTCTTTCTTCCACTTCTTCTAGTTACTCTCCTTCTTCTTCCTCTTCTTATCCTTCTTCCACTTCTCCTGCCTTCTCTTGTTCTCTTTCTTCCACTTCTTCTTCATCCTCTCCTTTCTTTTCTTTTCTTGCTCTTCATCTCCTTCTTCTTCTCCCTTTCCTTCGTCATATCCCTCTTTTTCTCCTACTTCTGCTTCCACTTGCATTTCTATCTCTTGTTCTGCTTCATCCACTTCTTCTCCATCATCCCCACTCCTTCAACTACTTCTTCTTCCTCCTCTTGTTCACCTTCTTCACTTTCCACATCTTCTTCTTCTTCCTTTTCTTTTCCTTCTTCCACTTCTTCTATTTATTCCCCTTCTTCTTCCTCTTCTTATCTTTCTTCCACTTCTCCTGCCTCCTCTTGTTCTCTTTCTTCCACTTCTTCTTCATCCTCTCCTTTCCTTTCTTTTCTTCCTCTTCATCTCCTTCTTCTTCTTCCTTTCCTTCGTCATATCCCTCTTTTTCTCCTTACTCTGCTTCCACTTGCATTTCTACCTCTTGTTCTCCTTCTTCCACTTCTTCTCGATCATCCCCACTCCTTCAACTACTTCTTCTTCTTCTTCCTCTTGTTCCCCTTCTCCCACTTCTACTACATCCACTTGTTCTACTCCTTCCCTCTCTTCTCCTTCTTGCCCTTCTACTGCTTACACTACTTCTTCTTCCTCCCCTTCTTCTTCTCCTCCTTGTTCCACTTCTTCTTCATCCCCTTTCCTTCCATTGCTTCTTCTTCCTCCTCTTTCTCTCATTCTTCCACTACTTCTTCTTCTTCCCATTGTTCTCCTTCTTCCACTTGCACTTCTTCCTTTTCTTCTCTTTCTTCCACTTCTTCTTCTTCCTCTTCTTCTCCTTCTGCCACGTCTTCTCCCTCCTCCAGTTCTCCTTCTTCCACTTCTTCTTCTTCATCTCCTTTCATTCCACTACTTCCTACTATTCCTCTTATTCTCTCCTTCTACCACTTCTTCTACTTCTACTTGTTGTTCTTCTTCATTTTCGTCTCCTTCTTCCGCTTCTTCCGCTTACACTTCTTCTTCTTCTTCTCCTTCCACAACTTCTTCTTCTTTCCTTTCCGTCTTCTCCTTCCTCTTTTTCTCCATCCCCCACTTCTGTTGCTTCCCATTGTTGCTCTTCCTCTTCTTCTCCAGATTCCACTTCTTCTGGTTCTTCTTCCCTTCCCCTCCTTCTTCCTTTTCCTCCTTTTCTCCTTGTTCCAATTCTTGTTCTTCATCTCACCTCCTTCCACTACTTCTTCTTCCTCCTCTTGTTCACCTTCTTCACTTTCCACATCTTCTTCTTCTTCCTTTTCTTTTCCTTCTTCCACTTCTTCTATTTATTCCCCTTCTTCTTCCTCTTCTTATCTTTCTTCCACTTCTCCTGCCTCCTCTTGTTCCCTTTCTTCCACTTCTTCTTCATCCTCTCATTTCCTTTCTTTTCTTCCTCTTCATCTGCTTCTTCTTCTTCGTTTCCTTCGTAATATCCCTCTTTTTCTCCTTCTTCTGCTTCCACTTGCATTTCTACCTCTTGTTCTCCTTCTTCCACTTCTTCTCCATCATCCTCACTCCTTCAACTACTTCTTCTTCTTCCTCTTGTTCACCTTCTTCCACCTCTAATACATACACTTGTTCTTCTTCTTCCCTCTCTTCTCCTTCTTGCCGTTCTTGTGCCTGCACTACTTCTTCTTACTCCCCTTCTTCTTCTCCTCCTTCTTCCACTTCTTCTTTATCCCTTTTCCTTCCATTGCTTCTTCTTCCTCCTCTTTTTCTCATTCTTCCACTTCTCCTTCTTCTTCCTATTGTTCTCCTTCTTCCACTTGCACTTCTTCCTTTTCTTTTCTTTCTTCCACTTCTTTTTCTTCCTCTTCTTCTCATTCGGCCACCTCTTCTCCCTCTTCCTTCCTTCCGTTGTCCTTCTTCCACTTCTTCTTCTTCCACTTCTTCTTCTTCCACTTCTTCTTCTTCATCTCCTTTCATTCCACTACTTCCTCCTATTCCTCTTATTCTCTCCTTCTACCACTTCTTCTACTTCTACTTGTTGTTCTTCTTCATTTTCGTCTCTTTCTTCCGCTTTTTCTACTTACACTTCTCCTTTTTCCATTTCTTTTCCTTCCACAACTACTTCTTATTTCCTTTCCGTCTTCTCCTTCCTCTTTTTCTCCATCCCCCACTTCTGTTGCTTCCCATTGTTGCTCTTCCTCTTCTTCTCCTTCCCCCAAATCTTAAGCTTACATTTCTTCTTCTTCTTCCTCTTCTCCTCCAGATTCCACTTGTTCTGGTTCTTCTTCCCTTCCCCTCCTTCTTCCCTTTTCTCCTTGTTCCAATTCTTCTTGTCCATCTCACCTTCTTCCACTACTTCTTCTTCCTCCTCTTGTTCACGTTCCTCACTTTGCACATCCTCTTCATCTCCTTCTTCTGCTTCCTTTCCTTCGTCATATCCCTCTTTTTCTCCTTCTTCTGCTTCCACTTGCATTTCTACCTCTTGTTCTCCTTCTTCCACTTCTTCTCCATCATCCTCACTCCTTCAACTACTTCTTCTTCTTCCTCTTATTCACCTTCTTCCACCTCTACTACATCTACTTGTTCCTCTTTTCATTCTTGCCCTTCTACTGCCTACACTACTTCTTCTTCCTCCCCTTCTTCTTCTCCTCCTTGTTCCACTTCTTCTTCATCCGCTTTACTTCCATTGCTTCTTCTTCCTCCTCTTTTTCTCATTCTTCCACTTCTTCTTCTTCTTCCTATTGTTCTCCGTCTTCCACTTGCACTCCTTCCTTTTCTTCTCGTTCTTCCACTTCTTCTTCTTCCTTTTCTTCTCCTTCTTCCACTTCTTCTAGTTACTCTCCTTCTTCTTCCTCTTCTTATCTTTCTTCCACTTCTCCTGCCTCCTCTTGTTCTCTTTCTTCCACTGCTTCTTCATCCTCTCATTTCCTTTCTTTTCTTCCTCTTCATATCGCTTCTTCTTCGTTTCCTTCATCATATCCCTCTTTTTCTCCTTCTTCTACTTCCACTTGCATGTCTACCTCTTGTTCTCCTTCTTCCACTCCTTCTCCATCATCCCCACTCCTTCAACTACTTATTTTTCTTCCTCTTGTTCACCTTCTTCCACTTCTACTACATCCACTTGTTCTTCTTCTTCCCTCTCTTCTCCTCCTTGTTCCACTTCTTCTTCATCCCCTTTCCTTCCATTGCTTCTTCTTCCTCCTCTTTTTCTCATTCTTCCACTTCTTCTTCTTCTTCCTATTGTTCTCCTTCTTCCACTTCTTCTTGCACTTCTTCTCCTTCTTCCTATTGTTCTCCTTCCCCCAAATCTTATGCTTACACTTCTTTTTCTTCTTCCTCTTCTCCTCCAGATTCCACTTCTTCTGCTTCTTCTTCCTTTCCTTCTTCCTTTTCCTCCTTTTCTCCTTGTTCCAATTCTTCTTCTTCATCTCAAGTGGATGTACTAGAGGTGGAAGAAGGTGAACAAGAGGAAGAACAAGAAGTAATTGAAGGAGTGGGCATGATGGAGAAGAAGTGGCAGAAGGAGAACAAGAGGTAAAAATGGAAGTCGACGCAGAAGAAGGAGAAAAAGAGGGATATGACAAAGGAAAGGAAGAAGAAGAAGGAGATGAGAGGAAGAAAAGAAAGGAAAGGAGAGGATGAAGAAGAAGTGGAAGAAGGAGAAGAAGAGGAGGCAGGAGAGGTGGAAGAAAGATAAGAAGAGGAAGAAGAAGGAGAGTAACTAGAAGAAGTGGAAGAAGGAGAAGAAAGGAAGAAGAAGAAGATGTGGAAATTGAAGAAGTTGAAGAAGGTGAATAAGAGGAGGAAGAAGAAGTAGTGGAAGGAGGTGAGATGAAGAAGAAGAATTGGAACAAGGAGGAAAAGGAAGAAGGAGGGGAAGGGAAAGGAAGAAGAAGGAGAAGAAGTGGAATCTGGAGGAGAAGAGGAAGAAGAAGAAGAACTGTAAGCATAAAATTTGGGGGAAGGAGAAGAAGAGCAAGAGCAACAATGGGAAGGAACAGAAGTGGGGGATGGAGAAAAAGAGGAAGGAGAAGACGAGAAGGAAAGAAGAAGAAGTTGTGGAAGGAGAAGAAATGGAAGAAGAGGAAGAAGAAGAAGTGTAGGCAGAAGAACGGCAAGAAGGAGAAGAGAGGGAAGAAAAGAACAAGTGGATGTAGTAGAAGTGGAAGAAGGTGAACAAGAGGAAGAAGAAGAAATAGTTGAAGGAGTAGGGATGATGGAGAAGAAGTGGAAGAAGGAGAACAAGAGGTAGAAATGCAAGTGAAAGCAGAAGAATGAGAAAAAGAGGGATATGACGAAGCAAAGGAAGAAGAAGAAGGAGATGAAGAGGAAGAAAAGAAAGGAAAGGAGAGGATGAAGAAGAAGTGGAAGAAGGAGAATGGGAGGAGGGAGAAGAGGTGGCAGAAGGAGAAGAAGAGGAAGAAGAAGAAGTGGAAGAAGGAGAAGAAATGGAAGAAGTGCAAGTGGAAGAAGGAGAACAATAGGAAGAAGAAGAAGTGGAAGAATGAGAAAAAGAGGAGGAATAAGAAGCAATGGAAGGAAAGGGGATGAAGAAGAAGTGGAACAAGGAGGAGAAGAAAAAGGGGAGGAAGAAGAAGTAGTGTAGGCAGAAGACGGGCAAGAAGGAGAAGAGAGGGAAGAAGAAGAACAAGTTGATGTAGTAGAAGTGGAAGAAGGTGAAAAAAAGGAAGAAGAAGAAGTAGTTGAAGGAGTGGGGATCATGGAGAAGAAGTGGAAGAAGGAGAACAAGAGGTAGAAAAGCAAGTGGAAGCAGAAGAAGGAGAAAAAGAGGCATATGACGAAGGAAAGGAAGACGAAGAAGGAGATGAAGAGGAAGAAAAGAAAGGAAAGGAGAGGATGAAGAAGTAGCGGAAGAAAGAGAACAAGAGGAGGCAGGAGAAGTGGAAGAAAGATAAGAAGAGGAAGAAGAAGGAGAGTAACTACAAGAAGTGGAAGAAGGAGAAGAAAAGGAAGAAGAAGAAGATGTGGAAAGTGAAGAAGTGTAAGAAGGTGAATAAGAGGTGGAAGAAGAAGCAATGGAAGGAAAGGGGATGAAGAAGAAGTGGAACAAGGACGAGAAGAAGAAGGGGAGGAAGAAGAAGTAGTGTAGGCAGAAGAAGGGCAAGAAGGAGAAGAGAGTGAAGAAGAAGAAGAAGTGGATGTAGTAGAAGTGGAAGAAGGTGAAAAAATGAAGAAGAAGAAGTAGTTGAAGGAGTGTGGATGATGGAGAAGAAGTGGCAGAAGGAGAACAAGAGGTAGAAATGCAAGTGGAAGCAGAAGAAGGAGAAAAGGAGGGATATGACGAAGGAAAGGAAGAAGAGGAAGGAGATGAAGAGGAAGAAAAGAAAGGAACGAAGAGCATGAAGAAGAAGTGGAAGAAAAGAGAACAAGAGGAGGCAGGAGAAGTGGAAGAAAGATAAGAAGAGGAAGAAGAAGGAGAGTAACTACAAGAAGTGGAAGAAGGAGAAGAAAAGGAAGAAGAAGAAGATGTGGAAAGTGAAGAAGTTGAAGAAGGTGAACAAGAGGAGGAAGAAGAAGTAGTGCAGGAGGTGAGATGAAGAGCAAGAATTGGAACAAGGAGAAAAGGAGGAAAAGGAAGCAGGAGGGGAAGGGAAGGGAAGAAGAAGCAGATGAAGTGGAATCTGGAGGGAAAGGGGAAGAAGAAGAAGTGTAAGCATAAGATTTGGGGGAAGGAGAAGAAGAGGAAGAGCAACAAGAAGCAACAGCAGTGGCGGATGGAGAAAAAGATGAAGGAGAAGATGGAAAGGAAAGAAGAAGAAGTTGTGGAAGGAGAAGAAATGGAAGAAGAGGAACAAGAAGAAGTGTAAGCAGAAGAAGCGGAAGAAGGAGACGAAAATGAAGAAGAACAACAAGTAGAAGTAGAAGAAGTGGTAGAAGGAGAGAGTAAGAGGAATTGGAGGAAGTAGTGGAATGAAAGGAGATGAAGAAGAAGTGGAGGAAGGAGAACGGGAGGAGGAATAAGAGGTGGCAGAAGGAGAAGAAGAACGCGAAGAAAAGGAAGAAGTTCAAGTGGAAGAAGGAGAACAATAGGAAGAAGAAGAAGTGGAAGAATGAGAAAAAGAGGAGGAATAAGAAGCAATGGAAGGAAAGGGGATGAAGAAGAAGTGGAACAAGGAGGTGAAGAAGAAGGGGAGGAAGACGAAGTTGTGTAGGCAGAAGAAGGGCAAGAAGGAGAAGAGAGGGAAGAAGAAGAACAAATGGATGTAGTAGAAGTGGAAGAAGGTGAACAAGAGGAAGAAGAAGAAGCAGTTGAAGGAGTGGGGATGATGGAGAAGAAGTGGAAGAAGGAGAACAAGAGGTAGAAATGCAAGTGGAAGCAGAAGAAGGAGAAAAAGAGGGATATGATGAAGGAAAGTAAGAAGAAGAAGGAGATGAAGAGGAAGAAAAGAAAGGAAAGGAGAGGATGAAGAAGAAGTAGAAGAAAGAGAAGAAGAGCAGGTAGGAGAAGTGCAAGAAAGATAAGAAGAGGAAGAAGAAGGAGAGTAACTAGAAGAAGTTGAAGAAGGAGAAGAAAAGGAAGAAGAAGAAGATGTGGAAAGTGAAGAAGTTGAAGATGGTGTACAAGAGGAGGAAGAAGAAGTAGTGGAAGGAGGTGAGATGAAGAAGAAGAATTGGAACAAGGAGAAAAGGAGGAAAAGGAAGAAGGAGGGGAAGGGAAGGAAAGAAGAAGCAGAAGAAGTGGAATCTGGAGGAGAAGAGGAAGAAGAAGAAGAAGTGTAAGCCTAAGATTTGGGGGAAGGAGAAGAAGAGGAAGAGGAACAATGGGAAGGAGAAGACGGAAAGGAAAGAAGAAGTTGTGGAAGGAGAAGAAATGGAAGAAGAGGAAGAAGAACAAGTGTTGTGTAGGCAGAAGAAGGGCAAGAAGGAGAAGAAAGGGAAGAAGAAGAACAAATGGATGTAGTAGAAGTGGAAGAAGGTGAACAAGAGGAAGAAGAAGAAGTAGTTGAAGGAGTGGGGATGATGGAGAAGAAGTGGAAGAAGGAGAACAAGAGGTAGAAATGCAAGTGGAAGCAGAAGAAGGAGAAAAAGAGGGATATGACGAAGGAAAGGAAGAAGAAGAAGGAGATGAAGAGGAAGAAAAGAAAGGAGAGGAGAGGATGAAGAAGAAGTGGAAGAAAGAGAATAAGAGGAGGCAGGAGAAGTGGAAGAAAGATAAGAACAGGAAGAAGAAGGAGAGTAATTAGAAGAAGTGGAAAAAGGAGAAGAAAAGGAAGAAGAAGAAGATGTGGAAACTGAAGAAGTTGAAGAAGGTGAAGAAGAGGAGGAATAACAAGTAGTGGAAGGAGGTGAGATGAAGAAGATGAATTGGAACAAGGAGAAAAGGAGGAAAAGGAAGAAGGAGGGGAAGGGAAGGAAAGAAGAAGCAGAAGAAGTGGAATCTGGAGGAGAAGAGGAAGAAGAAGAAGAAGTGTAAGCAAAAGAAGTGGAATCTGGAGGGGAAGGACAAGAAGAGGAAGAGCAACAATGGGAAGCAAAAGAAGTGGGAGATGGAAAAAAAGAGGAAGGAAAAGACGGAAAGGAAAGAAGTAGAAGTTGTGGAAGGAGAAGAAATGGAAGAAGAGCAAGAAGAACAAGTGTAAGCAGAAGAAGCGGAAGAAGAGGACGAAAATGAAGAAGAAAAACAAGTAGAAGTAGAAGAGTGGTAGAAGTAGTGGAATGAAAGGAGATGAAGAAGAAGAAGTGGAAGAAGGAGAACAGGACGAGGGAGAAGAGGTGGCAGAAGGAGAAGAAGAGGAAGAAGAAAAAGTGGAAGAAGGAGAACGAGAGGAGGGAGAAGAGGTGGCAGAAGGAGAAGAAGAGGAAGAAGAAGAAGTGGAAGAAGGAGAAGAAATGGAAGAAGTGCAAGTGGAAGAAGGAGTAGAAGAAGAAGGGGAGGAAGAAGAAGTGGAACAAGGAGGAGAAGAAGAAGAGGAGGAAGAAGAAGTACTGTAGGCAGAAGAAGGGCAAGAAGGAGAAGAGAGGGAAGAAGAAGAACAAGTGGATGTAGTAGACGTGGAAGAAGGTGAACAAGCGGAAGAAGAGGAAGTAGTTGAAGGAGTGGGGATGATGGAGAAGAAGTGGAAGAAGGAGAACAAGAGGTAGAAATGCAAGTGGAAGCAGAAGAAGGAGAAAAAGAGGGATATGACAAAGGAATGGAAGAAGAAGAAGGAGATGAAGAGGATGAAGAAGAAGTGGAAGAAAGAGAAAAAGGGGAGGTAGGAGAAGTGGAAGAAAGATAAGAAGAGGAAGAAGAAGGAGAGTAACTGGAAGAAGTGCAAGAAGGAGAAGAAAAGGAAGAAGAAGAAGATGTGGAAAGTGAAGAAGGTGAACAAGATGAGGAAAAAGAAGTAATGGAAGGAGGTGAGATGAAGAAGAAGAATTGGAACAAAGAGAAAAGGAAGAAAAGGAAGAAGGAGGGGAAGGGAAGGGAAGAAGAAGCAGAAGAAGTGGAAGCTGGAGGAGAAGAGGAAGAAGAAGAAGAAGTGTAAGCATAAGATTTGGGGGAAGGAGAAGAAGAGGAAGAGCAACAATGGGAAGCAACAGAAGTGGGGGATGGAGAAAAAGAGGAAGGAGAAGACGGAAAGGAAAGAAGAAGAAGTTGTGGAAGGAGAAGAAATGGAAGAAGAGGAAGAAGAAGAAGTGTAACCAGAAGAAGCGAAAGAAGGAGACAAAAATGAAGAAGAACAACAAGTAGAAGTAGAAGAAGTGGTAGAAGTAGTGGAATGAAAGGAGATGAAGAAGAAGAAGTGGAAGAAGGAGAACGGGAGGAGGGAGAAGAGGTGGCAGAAAGAGAAGCAGTGGAAGAAGAAGAAGTGGAAGAACGAGAAGAAAAGGAAGAAGTGCAAGTGGAAGAAGGAAAACAGTAGGCAGAAGAAGAAGAAGAAGTGGAAGAATGAGAAGAAATGCAAAAAGTGCAAGTGGAAGAAGGAGAACAATAGGAAGAAGAAGAAGAAGTGGAAGAATGAGAAAAAGAGGAGGAATAAGAAGCAATGGAAGGAAAGGGCATGAAGAAGAAGTGGAACAGGGAGGAGAAGAAGAAGGGGAGGAAGAAGAAGTAGTGCAGGCAGAAGAAGGGCAAGAAGGAGAAGAGAGGGAAGAAGAAGAACAAGTGGATGTAGTAGAAGTGGAAGAAGAAGAAGTAGTTGAGGGAGTAGGGACGATGGAGAAGAAGTGGAAGAAGGAGAACAAGAGGTAGAAATGCAAGTGGAAGCAGAAGAAGGAGAAAAAGAGGGATATGATGAAGGAAAGGAAGAAGAAGAAGGAGATTAAGAGGAAGAAAAGAAAGGTAAGGAGAGGATGAAGAAGAAGTGGAAGAACGAGAACGGGAGGAGGGAGAAGAGGTGGCAGAAGGAGAAGAAGAGTAAGAATAAGAAGTGGAAGAAGGAGAAGAAATGGAAGAAGTGCAAGTGGAAGAAGGAGAACAATAGGCAGAAGAAGAAGAAGAAGTGGAAGAATGAGATAAAGAGGAGGAAGAAGAAGCAATGGAAGGAAAGGGGATGAAGAAGAAGTGGAACAAGGAGGAGAAGAAGAAGGGGAGGAAGAAGAAGTAGTATAGGCAGAAGAAAGGCAAGAAGGAGAAGAGAGGGAAGAAGAAGAACAAGTGGATGTAGTAGAAGTGGAAGAAGAAGAACGATAGGAAGAAGAAGAAGAAGTGGAAGAATGAGAAAAAGAGGAGGAATAAGAAGCAATGGAAGGAAAGGGGATGAAGAAGAAGTGGAACAAGGAGGAGAAGAAGAAGGGAAGGAAGAAGAAGTAGTGTAGGCAGAAGAAGGGCAAGAAGGAGAAAAGAGGGAAGCAGAAGAACAAGTGGATGTAGTAGAAGGTGAACAAGAGGAAGAAGAAGAAGTAGTTGAAGGAGTGGGGATGATGGAGAAGAAGTGGAAGAAGGAGAACAAGAGGTAGAAATGCAAGTGGAAGCAGAAGAAGGAGAAAAAGAGGGATATGACGAAGGAAAGGAAGAAGAAGAAGGAGATGAAGAGGAAGAAAAGAAAGGAGAGGAGAGGATGAAGAAGAAGTGGAAGAAAGAGAATAAGAGGAGGCAGGAGAAGTGGAAGAAAGATAAGAACAGGAAGAAGAAGGAGAGTAACTGGAAGAAGTGGAAAAAGGAGAAGAAAAGGAAGAAGAAGAATATGTGGAAAGTGAAGAAGGTGAACAAGATGAGGAAGAAGAAGTAATGGAAGGAGGTGAGATGAAGAAGAAGAATTGGAACAAGGAGAAAAGGAAGAAAAGGAAGAAGGAGGGGACGGGAAGGGAAGAAGAAGCAGAAGAAGTGGAAGCTGGAGGAGAAGAGGAAGAAGAAGAAGAAGTGTAAGCATAAGATTTGGGGGAAGGAGAAGAAGAGGAAGGAGAAGACGGAAAGGAAAGAAGAAGAAGTTGTGGAAGGAGAAGAAATGGAAGAAGAGGAAGAAGAAGAAGTGTAACCAGAAGAAGCGAAAGAAGGAGACGAAAATGAAGAAGAACAACAAGTAGAAGTAGAAGAAGTGGTAGAAGTAGTGGAATGAAAGGAGATGAAGAAGAAGAAGTGGAAGAAGGAGAACGGGAGGAGGGAGAAGAGGTGGCAGAAGGAGAAGAAGAGGAAGAAGAAGAATTGGAAGAACGAGAAGAAAAGGAAGAAGTGCAAGTGGAAGAAGGAGAACAATAGGCAGAAGAAGAAGAAGAAGTGGAAGAATGAGAAGAAATGCAAGAAGTGCAAGTGGAAGAAGGAGAACAATAGGAAGAAGAAGAAGAAGTGGAAGAATGAGAAAAAGAGGAGGAATAAGAAGCAATGGAAGGAAAGGGCATGAAGAAGAAGTGGAACAGGGAGGAGAAGAAGAAGGGGAGGAAGAAGAAGTAGTGTAGGCAGAAGAAGGGCAAGAAGGAGAAGAGAGGGAAGAAGAAGAACAAGTGGATGTAGTAGAAGTGGAAGAAGAAGAAGTAGTTGAGGGAGTAGGGATGATGGAGAAGAAGTGGAAGAAGGAGAACAAGAGGTAGAAATGCAAGTGGAAGCAGAAGAAGGAGAAAAAGAGGGATATGACGAAGGAAAGGAAGAAGAAGAAGGAGATGAAGAGGAAGAAAAGAAAGGTAAGGAGAGGATGAAGAAGAAGTGGAAGAAGGAGAACGGGAGGAGGGAGAAGAGGTGGCAGAAGGAGAAGAAGAGTAAGAATAAGAAGTGGAAGAAAGAGAAGAAATGGAAGAAGTGCAAGTGGAAGAAGGAGAACAATAGGCAGAAGAGGAAGAAGAAGTGGAAGAATGAGATAAAGAGGAGGAAGAAGAAGCAATGGAAGGAAAGGGGATGAAGAAGAAGTGGAACAAGGAGGAGAAGAAGAAGGGGAGGAAGAAGAAGTAGTATAGGCAGAAGAAAGGCAAGAAGGAGAAGAGAGGGAAGAAGAAGAACAAGTGGATGTAGTAGAAGTGGACGAAGAAGAACGATAGGAAGAAGAAGAAGAAGTGGAAGAATGAGAAAAAGAGGAGGAATAAGAAGCAATGGAAGGAAAGGGGATGAAGAAGAAGTGGAACAAGGAGGAGAAGAAGAAGGGAAGGAAGAAGAAGTAGTGTAGGCAGAAGAAAGGCAAGAAGGAGAAGAGAGGGAAGAAGAAGAACAAGTGGATGTAGTAGAAGTGGACGAAGAAGAACGATAGGAAGAAGAAGAAGAAGTGGAAGAATGAGAAAAAGAGGAGGAATAAGAAGCAATGGAAGGAAAGGGGATGAAGAAGAAGTGGAACAAGGAGGAGAAGAAGAAGGGAAGGAAGAAGAAGTAGTGTAGGCAGAAGAAGGGCAAGAAGGAGAAGAGAGGGAAGCAGAAGAACAAGTGGATGTAGTAGAAGGTGAACAAGAGGAAGAAGAAGAAGTAGTTGAAGGAGTGGGGATGATGGAGAAGAAGTGGAAGAAGGAGAACAAGAGGTAGAAATGCAAGTGGAAGCAGAAGAAGGAGAAAAAGAGGGATATGACGAAGGAAAGGAAGAAGAAGAAGGAGATGAAGAGGAAGAAAAGAAAGGAGAGGAGAGGATGAAGAAGAAGTGGAAGAAAGAGAATAAGAGGAGGCAGGAGAAGTGGAAGAAAGATAAGAACAGGAAGAAGAAGGAGAGTAACTGGAAGAAGTGGAAAAAGGAGAAGAAAAGGAAGAAGAAGAATATGTGGAAAGTGAAGAAGGTGAACAAGATGAGGAAGAAGAAGTAATGGAAGGAGGTGAGATGAAGAAGAAGAATTGGAACAAGGAGAAAAGGAAGAAAAGGAAGAAGGAGGGGACGGGAAGGGAAGAAGAAGCAGAAGAAGTGGAAGCTGGAGGAGAAGAGGAAGAAGAAGAAGAAGTGTAAGCATAAGATTTGGGGGAAGGAGAAGAAGAGGAAGGAGAAGACGGAAAGGAAAGAAGAAGAAGTTGTGTAAGGAGAAGAAATGGAAAAAGAGGAAGAAGAAGAAGTTTAACCAGAAGAAGCAAAAGAAGGAGACGAAAATGAAGAAGAACAACAAGTAGAAGTAGAAGAAGTGGTAGAAGTAGTGGAATGAAAGGAGATGAAGAAGAAGAAGTGGAAGAAGGAGAACGGGAGGAGGGAGAAGAGGTGGCAGAAGGAGAAGAAGAGGAAGAAGAAGAATTGGAAGAACGAGAAGAAAAGGAAGAAGTGCAAGTGGAAGAAGGAGAACAATAGGCAGAAGAAGAAGAAGAAGTGGAAGAATGAGATAAAGAGGAGGAAGAAGAAGCAATGGAAGGAAAGGGGATGAAGAAGAAGTGGAACAAGGAGGAGAAGAAGAAGGGCAGGAAGAAGAAGTAGTATAGGCAGAAGAAAGGCAAGAAGGAGAAGAGAGGGAAGAAGAAGAACAAGTGGATGTAGTAGAAGTGGAAGAAGAAGAAGTAGTTGAAGGAGTAGGGATGATGGAGAAGAAGTGGAAGAAGGAGAACAAGAGGTAGAAATGCAAGTGGAAGCAGAAGAAGGAGAAAAAGAGGGATATGACGAAGGAAAGGAAGAAGAAGAAGGAGATTAAGAGGAAGAAAAGAAAGGAAAGGAGAGGATGAAGAAGAAGTGGAAGAAGGAGAACGAGAGGAGGGAGAAGAGGTGGTAGAAGGAGAAGAAGAGGAAGAAGAAGAAGTGGAAGAACGAGAAGAAAAGGAAGAAGTGCAAGTGTAAGAAGGAGAACAATAGGCAGAAGAAGAAGAAGAAGTGGAAGAATGAGAAAAAGAGGAGGAATAAGAAGCAATGGAAGGAAACGGGATGAAGAAGAAGTGGAACAAGGAGGAGAAGAAGAAGGGGAAGAAGAAGAAGTAGTGTAGGCAGAAGAAGGGAAAGAAGGAGAAGAGAGGGAAGAAGAAGAACAAGTGGATGTAGTAGAAGTGGAAGAAGGTGAACAAGAGGAAGAAGAAGAAGTAGTTGAAGGAGTGGGGATGATGGAGAAGAAGTGGAAGAAGGAGAACAATAGGTAGAAATGCAAGTGGAAGCAAAAGAAGCAGAAAAAGAGGGATATGACGAAGGAATGGAAGAAGAAGAAGGAGAGTAACTGGAAGAAGTGGAAGAAGGAGAAGAAAAGGAAGAAGAAGAAGATGTGGAAAGTGAAGAAGGTAAACAAGATGAGGAAAAAGAAGTAATGGAAGGAGGTGAGATGAAGAAGAAGAATTGGAACAAGGAGAAAAGGAGGAACAGGAAGAAGCAGGGGAAAGGAAGGGAAAAAGAAGCTGAAGAAGTGAAATCGGGAGGAGAAGAGGAAGAAGAAGAAGAACTGTAAGCATAAGATTTGGGGGAAGGAGAAGAAGAGGAAGAGCAACAATGGGAAGCAACAGAAGTGGGGGATGGAGAAAAAGAGGAAGGAGAAGACGGAAAGGAAAGAAGAAGAAGTTGTGGAAGGAGAGGAAATGGTAGAAGAGGAGGAAGAAGAAGTGTAAGCAGAAGAAGCGGAAGAAGGAGACGAAAATGAAGAAGAACAACAAGTAGAAGTAGAAGAAGTGGTAGAAGGAGAGAATAAGAGGAATAGGTGGAAGTAGTGGAATGAAAGGAGATGAAGAAGAAGAAGTGGCAGAAGGAGAATGGGACGAGGGAGAAGAGCCGGCTGAAGGAGAAGAAGAGGAAGAAGAAGAAGTGGAAGAACGAGAAGAAAAGGAAGAGGTGCAAGTGGAAGAATGAGAACAATAGGAAGAAGAAGAAGAAGTTGAAGAATGAGAAAAAGAGGAGGAAGAAGAAGCGATGGAAGGAAAGGGATGAAGAAGAAGTGGAACAAGGAGGAGAAGAAGAAGGGGAGGAAGAAGAAGTAGTGTACGCAGAAGAAGGGCAAGAAGGAGAAGAGATGGAAGAAGAAGAACAAGTGGGTGTAGTAGAAGTGGAAGAAGGTGAACAAGAGGAAGAGGAAGAAGTAGTTGAAGGAGTGGGGATGATGGAGAAGAACGGGAAGAAGTAGAACAAGAGGTAGAAATGCAAGTGGAAGCAGAAAAAGGAGAAAAAGAGGGATATGACGAAGGAAAGGAAGAAGAAGAAGAAGGAGATGAAGAGGAAGAGCAACAATGGGAAGCAACAGAAGTGGGGGATGGAGAAAAAGAGGAAGGAGAAGACGGAAAGGAAAGAAGAAGAAGAAGGAGATGAAGAGGAAGAAAAGAAAAGAAAGGAGAGGATGAAGAAGAAGTGGAAAACAAGAGGAGGCAGGAGAAGTGGAAGAGAGATAAGAAGAGGAAGAAGAAGGAAAGTAACTAGAAGAAGTGAAGGAAGGAGAAGCAAAGGAAGAAGAAGAAGATGTGGAAAGTGAAGAAGTTGAAGAAGGTGAACAAGAGGAGGAAGAAGAAGTAGTGGAAGGAGGTGAGATGAAGAAGAAGAATTGGAACAAGGAGAAAAGGAGGAAAAGGAAGAAGGAGGGGAAGGAAAGGGAAGAAGAAGCAGAAGAAGTGGAATCTGGAGGAGAAGAGGAAGAAGAAGAAGTGTAAGTAGAAGAACCGGAAGAAGGAGACGAAAATGAAGAAGAACAGCAAGTAGAAGTAGAAGAAGTGGTAAAAGGGGAGAATCAGAGGAATAGGAGGAAGTAGTGGAATAAAAGGAGATGAGGAAGAAGAATTGGAAGAAGGAGAACGGGAGGAGGAACAAGAGGTGGCAGAAGGAGAAGAAGAGGAAGAAGAAGGAGAGTAACTAGAAGAAGTTGAAGAAGGAGAAGAAAAGGAAGAAGAAGAAGATGCGGAAAGTGAAGAAGTTGAAGAAGGTGAGATAAACAAGAAGAATTGGAACAAGGAGAAAACAAGGAAAAGAAAGAAGGAGGGGAAGGGAAGGGCAGAAGAAGCAGAAGAAGTGGAATCTGGAAGAGAAGAGGAAGAAGAAGAAGTGTAAGCATAAGATTTGGGGGAAGGAGAAGGAAAGAAGAAGACGTTGTGGAAGGAGAAGAAATGGAAGAAGAGGAAGTGTAAGCAGAAGAAGCGGAAGAAGGAGACGAAAATGAAGAAGAACAAGAAGTAGAAGTAGAAGAAGTGGTAGAAGGAGAGAATAAGAGGAATAGTAGTGGAATGAAAGGACATGAAGAAGAAGAAGTGGAAGAAGTTGAACAGGAGGAGGTAGAAGAGGTGGCAGAAGGAGAAGAAGTGGAACAAGAAGAAGTGTAGAACGAGAAGAAAAGGAAGAAGTGCAAATGGAAGAAGGAGAACAATAGGAAGAAGAAGAAGTGGAAGAATGAGAAAAAGAGGAGGAAGAAGAAGCGATGGAAGGAAAGGGATGAAGAAGAAGTGGAACAAGGAGCAGAAGAAGAAGGGGAGGAAGAAGAAGTAGTGTAGGCAGAAGAACGACAAGAAGGAGAAAAGAGGGAAGAAGAAGAAGAAGAAGTGGATGTAGTAGAGGTGGAAGAAGGTGAACAAGAGGAAGAAGAAGAAGTAGTTAAAGGAGTGGGGATGACGGAGAAGAAGTGGAAGAAGGAGAACAAGAGGTAGAAATGCAAGTGGAAGCAGAAGAAATAGAAAAAGAGGGATATGACAAATGAAAGGAGAGGATGAAGAAGAAGTGGAAGAAAGAGAACAAGAGGAGGCAGGAGAAGTGGAAGAAAGATAAAAAGAGGAAGAAGAAGGAGAGTAACTAGAAGAAGTGGAAGAAGGAGAAGAAAAGGAAGAAGAAGAAGATGTGGAAAGTGAAGAAGTTGAAGAAGGTCAACAAGAGGAGGAAGAAGAAGCAGTGGAAGGAGGTGAGATGAAGAAGAAGAATTGGAACAAGGAGTAAAGGAGGAAAAGGAAGAAGGAGGGGAAGGGAAGGGAAGAAGAAGCAGAAGAAGTGGAATCAGGAGGAGAAGAGGAAGAAGAAGAAGAAGTGTATGCGTAAAATTTGGGGGAAGGAGGAGAAAAGGAAGAGCAACAATGGGAAGCAACAGAAGTGGGGGATAGAGAAAAAGAGGAAGGAGAAGACGGAAAGGAAAGAAGAAGAAGTTGTGGAAGGAGAAGAATTGTAAGCAGAAGAAGCGGAAGAAGGAGAGAAAAATGAAGAAGAACAACAAGTAGAATTAGAAAAAGTGATAGAAGGAGAGAATAAGAGGAATAAGAGGAAGTAGTGGAATGAAAGGAGACGAAGAAGAAGTGGAAGAAGGAGAACGGGAGGAGGAAGAAAAGGTGGCAGAAGGAGAAAAAGAGGAAGAAGAAGAAGTGGAAGAACGAGAAGAAAAGGAAGAAGTGCAAGTGGAAGAAGGAGAACAATAGGAAGAAGAAGAAGTGGAAGAATGAGAAAAAGAGGAGGAAGAAGAAGCAATGGAAGGAAAGGGGATGAAGAAGAAGTGGAACATGGAGGAGAAGAAGAAGGGGAGGAAGAAGAAGTAGTGTAGGCAGAAGAAGGGCAAGAAGGAGAAGAGAGGGAAGAAGAAGAACAAGTGGATGTAGTAGAAGTGGAAGAAGGTGAACAAGAGGAAGAAGAAGAAGTAGTTGAAGGAGTGGGGATGATGGAGAAGAAGTGGCAGAAGGAGAACAAGAGGTAGAAATGCAAGTGGAAGCAGAAGAAGGAGAAAAAGAGGGATATGACGAAGGAAAGGAAGAAGAAGAAGGAGATGAAGAGGAAGAAAAGAAAGGAAAGGAGAGGATGAAGAAGAAGTAGAAGAAAGAAAACAAGAGGAGGCAGGAGAACTGGAAGAAAAGGAAGAAGAAGAAGATGTTGAAAGTCAAGAAGGTCAACAAGAGGAGGAAGAAGAAGTAGTGTAAGCGGAAGAAAAGGAACAAGGAAGAAGCAGAAGAAGAAGTGGAAGAATGAGAAGAAAAGGAAGAAGTGCAAGTGGAAGAAAGAGAAGAAGAGCAGGCAGGAGAAGTGGAAGAAAGATAAGAAGAGGAAGAAGAAGGAGAGTAACTAGAAGAAGTGGAAGAAGGAAAAGAAAAGGAAGAATAAGAAGATGTGGAAAGTGAAGAAGTTGAACATGGTGAACAAGAGGACGAAGAAGAAGTAGTGGAAGGAGGTGAGATGAAGAAGAAGAATTGGAACAAGGAGAAAAGGAGGAAAAGGAAGAAGGAGGGGAAGGGTAGGGAAGAAGAAGCAGAAGAAGTGGAATCTGGAGGAGAAGACGAAGAAGAAGAAGAAGAAGAAGAAGTGTAAGCATAAGATTTGGGGTAAGGAGAAGAAGAGGAAGAGCAACAATGGGAAGCAACAAAAGTGGGGGATGGAGAAAAAGAGGAAGGAGAAGACGGAAAGGAAAGAAGAAGAAGTTGTGGAAGGAGAAGAAATGGAAGAAGAGGAAGAAGAAGAAGTGTAACCAGAAGAAGCGAAAGAAGGAGACGAAAATGAAGAAGAACAACAAGTAGAAGTAGAAGAAGTGGCAGAAGTAGTGGAATGAAAGGAGATGATGAAGAAGAAGTGGAAGAAGCAGAACGGGAGGAGGGAGAAGAGGTGGCAGAAGGAGAAGAAGAGGAAGAAGAAGAAGTGGAAGAACGAGAAGAAAAGGAAGAAGTGCAAGTGGAAGAAGGAGAACAATAGGCAGAAGAAGTGGAAGAATGAGAAAAAAAGGAGGAAGAAGAAGCAATGGAAGGAAAGGGGATGAAGAAGAAGTGGAACAAGCAGAAGTAGTGTAGGCAGAAGAAGGGCAAGAAGGAGAAGAGAGGGAAGAAGAAGAACAAGTGGATGTAGTAGAAGTGGAAGAAGGTTAACAAGAGGAAGAAGAAGAAGTAGTTGAAGGAGTAGGGATGATGGAGAAGAAGTGGAAGAAAGAGAACAAGAGGTAGAAATGCAAGTGGAAGCAGAAGAAGGAGAAAAAGAGGGATATGACAAAGGAAAGGAAGAAGAAGAAGGAGATGAAGAGGAAGAAAAGAAAGGAAAGGAGAGGATGAAGAAGAAGTGGAAGAAGGAGAACGGGAGGAGGGAGAAGAGGTGGCAGAAGGAGAAGAAGAGGAAGAAGAAGAAGTGGAAGAAGGAGAAGAAATGGTAGAAGTGCAAGTGGAAGAAGGAGAACAATAGGAAGAAGAAGAAGAAGTGGAAGAATGAGAAAAAGAGGAGGAATAAGAAGCAATGGAAGGAAAGGGGATGAAAAAGAAGTGGAACAAGGAGGAGCAGAAGAAGGGGAGGAATAAGAAGTAGTGTAGGCAGAAGAAGGGCAAGAAGGAGAAGAGAGGGAAGAAGAAGAACAAGTGGGTGTAGTAGAAGATGAAGAAGGTGAACAAGAGGAAGAAGAAGAAGTAGTTGAAGTAGTGGGGATGATGGAGAAGAAGTGGAAGAAGGAGAACAAGAGGTAGAAAGGAAAGTGGAAGCAGAAGAAGCAGAAAAAGAGGGATATGACGAAGGAATGGAAGAAGAAGAAGGAGATGAAGAGGATGACAAGAAAGGAAAGCAGAGGATGAAGAAGAAGTGGAAGAAAGAGAAAAAGAGGAGGCAGGAGAAGTGGAAGAAAGATAAGAAGAGGAAGAAGAAGGAGAGTAACTGGAAGAAGTGGAAGAAGGAGAAGAAAAGGAAGAAGAAGAAGATGTGGAAAGTGAAGAAGGTGAACAAGATGAGGAAGAAGAAGTAATGGAAGGAGGTGAGATGAAGAAGAAGAATTGGAACAAGGAGAAAAGGAAGAAAAGGAAGAAGGAGGGGAAGGGAAGGGAAGAAGAAGCAGAAGAAGTGGAAGCTGGAGGAGAAGAGGAAGAAGAAGAAGAAGTGTAAGCATAAGATTTGGGCTAATGAGAAGAAGAGGAAGAGCATCAATGGGAAGCAACAGAAGTGGGGGATGAAGAAAAAGAGGAGAGAGAAGACGAAAAGGAAAGAAGAAGAAGTTGTGGAAGGAGAAGAAATGGAAGAAGAGGGAGAAGAAGAAGTGTAAGCAGAAGAAGCGAAAGAAGGAAACGAAAATGAAGAAGAACAACAACTAGAAGTAGAAGAAGTGGTAGAAGTAGTGGAATGAAAGGAGATGAAGAAGAAGAAGTGGAAGAAGGAGAAAGGGAGGAGGGAGAAGAGGTGGCAGAAGAAGAAGAAGTGGAAGAACGAGAAGAAAAGGAAGAAGTGCAAGTGGAAGAAGGAGAACAATAGGCAGAAGAAGAAGAAGAAGTGGAAGAATGAGAAAAAGAGGAGGAATAAGAAGCAATGGAAGGAAAGGGGATGAAGAAGAAGTGGAACAAGGAGGAGAAGAAGAAGGGGAAGAAGAAGAAGTAGTGTAGGCAGAAGAAGGGAAAGAAGGAGAAGAGAGGGAAGAAGAAGAACAAGTGGATGTAGTAGAAGTGGAAGAAGGTGAACAAGAGGAAGAAGAAGAAGTAGTTGAAGGAGTAGGGATGATGGAGAAGAAGTGAAAGAAGGAGAACAAGAGGTAGAAATGCAAGTGGAAGCAGAAGAAGGAGAAAAAGAGGGATATGACGAAGGAAAGGAAGAAGAAGAAGGAGATGAAGAGGAAGAAAAGAAAGGAAAGGAGAGGGTGAAGAAGAAGTGGAAGAAAGAGAACAAGACGAGGCAAGAGAAGTGGAAGAAAGATAAGAAGAAGAAGAAGAAGGAGAGTAACTAGAAGAAGTGGAAGAAGGAGAAGCAAAGGAAGAAGAAGAAGATGTGGAAAGTGAAGAAGGTGAACAAGAGGAGGAAGAAGAAGTAGTGGAAGGAGGTGAGATGAAGAAGGTGAATTGGAACAAAGAGAAAAGGGGGAAAACGAAGAAGGAGGGGAAGGGAAGGGAAGAAGAAGCAGAAGAAGTGGAATCTGGAGGAGAAGAGGAAGAAGAAGAAGAAGTGTAAGCATAAGATTTGGGGGAAGGAGAAGAAGAGGAAGAGCAACAATGGGAAGCAACAGAAGTGGAGGATGGAGAAAAAGAGGAAGGAGAAGACGGAAAGGAAAGAAGAAGAAGTTGTGGAAGGAGAAGAAATGGAAGAAGAGGAAGAACAAGAAGTGTAAGCAGAAGAAGCGGAAGAAGGAGACAAAAATGAAGAAGAACAACAAGTAGAAGAAGAAGAAGTGGTAGAAGGAGAGAATAAGAGGAATAGGAGGAAGTAGTGGAATGAAAGGAGATGAAGAAGAAGAAGTGGAAGAAGGAGAACGGGAGGAGGGAGAAGAGGTGGCAGAAGGAGAAGAAGAAGAAGAAGAAGAAGAAGTGGAAGAATGAGAAAAAGAGGAGGAAGAAGAAGCAATGGAAGGAAAGGGGATGAAGAAGAAGCGGAACCAGGAGGAGAAGAAGAAGGGGAGGAAGAAGAAGTATGGTAGGCAGAAGAAGGGCAAGAAGGAGAAGAGAGGGAAGAAGAAGAACAAGTTGATGTAGTAGAACTGGAAGAAGGTGAACAAGAGGAAGAAGAAGAAGTAGTTGAAGTAGTGGGGATGATGGAGAAGAAGTGGAAGAAGGAGAACAAGAGGTAGAAAGGAAAGTGGAAGCAGAAGAAGGAGAAAAAGAGGGATATGACGAAGGAAAGGAAGAAGAAGAAGGAGATGAAGAGGAAGAAAAGAAAGGAAAGGAGAGGGTGAAGAAGAAGTGGAAGAAAGAGAACAAGAGGAGGCAAGAGAAGTGGAAGAAAGATAAGAAGAAGAAGAAGAAGGAGAGTAACTAGAAGAAGTGGAAGAAGGAGAAGCAAAGGAAGAAGAAGAAGATGTGGAAAGTGAAGAAGGTGAACAAGAGGAGGAAGAAGAAGTAGTGGAAGGAGGTGAGATGAAGAAGGTGAATTGGAACAAAGAGAAAAGGGGGAAAACGAAGAAGGAAGGCAAGGGAAGGGAAGAAGAAGCAGAAGAAGTGGAAGCTGGAGGAGAAGAGGAAGAAGAAGAAGAAGTGTAAGCATAAGATTTGGGCTAATGAGAAGAAGAGGAAGAGCAACAATGGGAAGCAACAGAAGTGGGGGATGAAGAAAAAGAGGAAGGAGAAGACGAAAAGGAAAGAAGAAGAAGTTGTGGAAGGAGAAGAAATGGAAGAAGAGGAAGAAGAAGAAGTGTAAGCAGAAGAAGCGGAAGAAGGAAACGAAAATGAAGAAGAACAACAAGTAGAAGTAGAAGAAGTGGTAGAAGTAGTGGAATGAAAGGAGATGAAGAAGAAGAAGTGGAAGAAGGAGAAAGGGAGGAGGGAGAAGAGGTGGCAGAAGAAGAAGAAGTGGAAGAACGAGAAGAAAAGGAAGAAGTGCAAGTGGAAGAAGGAGAACAATAGGCAGAAGAAGAAGAAGAAGTGGAAGAATGAGAAAAAGAGGAGGAATAAGAAGCAATGGAAGGAAAGGGGATGAAGAAGAAGTGGAACAAGGAGGAGAAGAAGAAGGGGAAGAAGAAGAAGTAGTGTAGGCAGAAGAAGGGAAAGAAGGAGAAGAGAGGGAAGAAGAAGAACAAGTGGATGTAGTAGAAGTGGAAGAAGGTGAACAAGAGGAAGAAGAAGAAGTAGTTGAAGGAGTAGGGATGATGGAGAAGAAGTGAAAGAAGGAGAACAAGAGGTAGAAATGCAAGTGGAAGCAGAAGAAGGAGAAAAAGAGGGATATGACGAAGGAAAGGAAGAAGAAGAAGGAGATGAAGAGGAAGAAAAGAAAGGAAAGGAGAGGGTGAAGAAGAAGTGGAAGAAAGAGAACAAGACGAGGCAAGAGAAGTGGAAGAAAGATAAGAAGAAGAAGAAGAAGGAGAGTAACTAGAAGAAGTGGAAGAAGGAGAAGCAAAGGAAGAAGAAGAAGATGTGGAAAGTGAAGAAGGTGAACAAGAGGAGGAAGAAGAAGTAGTGGAAGGAGGTGAGATGAAGAAGGTGAATTGGAACAAAGAGAAAAGGGGGAAAACGAAGAAGGAGGGGAAGGGAAGGGAAGAAGAAGCAGAAGAAGTGGAATCTGGAGGAGAAGAGGAAGAAGAAGAAGAAGTGTAAGCATAAGATTTGGGGGAAGGAGAAGAAGAGGAAGAGCAACAATGGGAAGCAACAGAAGTGGAGGATGGAGAAAAAGAGGAAGGAGAAGACGGAAAGGAAAGAAGAAGAAGTTGTGGAAGGAGAAGAAATGGAAGAAGAGGAAGAACAAGAAGTGTAAGCAGAAGAAGCGGAAGAAGGAGACAAAAATGAAGAAGAACAACAAGTAGAAGAAGAAGAAGTGGTAGAAGGAGAGAATAAGAGGAATAGGAGGAAGTAGTGGAATGAAAGGAGATGAAGAAGAAGAAGTGGAAGAAGGAGAACGGGAGGAGGGAGAAGAGGTGGCAGAAGGAGAAGAAGAAGAAGAAGAAGAAGAAGTGGAAGAATGAGAAAAAGAGGAGGAAGAAGAAGCAATGGAAGGAAAGGGGATGAAGAAGAAGCGGAACCAGGAGGAGAAGAAGAAGGGGAGGAAGAAGAAGTATGGTAGGCAGAAGAAGGGCAAGAAGGAGAAGAGAGGGAAGAAGAAGAACAAGTTGATGTAGTAGAACTGGAAGAAGGTGAACAAGAGGAAGAAGAAGAAGTAGTTGAAGTAGTGGGGATGATGGAGAAGAAGTGGAAGAAGGAGAACAAGAGGTAGAAAGGAAAGTGGAAGCAGAAGAAGGAGAAAAAGAGGGATATGACGAAGGAAAGGAAGAAGAAGAAGGAGATGAAGAGGAAGAAAAGAAAGGAAAGGAGAGGGTGAAGAAGAAGTGGAAGAAAGAGAACAAGAGGAGGCAAGAGAAGTGGAAGAAAGATAAGAAGAAGAAGAAGAAGGAGAGTAACTAGAAGAAGTGGAAGAAGGAGAAGCAAAGGAAGAAGAAGAAGATGTGGAAAGTGAAGAAGGTGAACAAGAGGAGGAAGAAGAAGTAGTGGAAGGAGGTGAGATGAAGAAGGTGAATTGGAACAAAGAGAAAAGGGGGAAAACGAAGAAGGAAGGCAAGGGAAGGGAAGAAGAAGCAGAAGAAGTGGAAGCTGGAGGAGAAGAGGAAGAAGAAGAAGAAGTGTAAGCATAAGATTTGGGCTAATGAGAAGAAGAGGAAGAGCAACAATGGGAAGCAACAGAAGTGGGGGATGAAGAAAAAGAGGAAGGAGAAGACGAAAAGGAAAGAAGAAGAAGTTGTGGAAGGAGAAGAAATGGAAGAAGAGGAAGAAGAAGAAGTGTAAGCAGAAGAAGCGGAAGAAGGAAACGAAAATGAAGAAGAACAACAAGTAGAAGTAGAAGAAGTGGTAGAAGTAGTGGAATGAAAGGAGATGAAGAAGAAGAAGTGGAAGAAGGAGAAAGGGAGGAGGGAGAAGAGGTGGCAGAAGAAGAAGAAGTGGAAGAACGAGAAGAAAAGGAAGAAGTGCAAGTGGAAGAAGGAGAACAATAGGCAGAAGAAGAAGAAGAAGTGGAAGAATGAGAAAAAGAGGAGGAATAAGAAGCAATGGAAGGAAAGGGGATGAAGAAGAAGTGGAACAAGGAGGAGAAGAAGAAGGGGAAGAAGAAGAAGTAGTGTAGGCAGAAGAAGGGAAAGAAGGAGAAGAGAGGGAAGAAGAAGAACAAGTGGATGTAGTAGAAGTGGAAGAAGGTGAACAAGAGGAAGAAGAAGAAGTAGTTGAAGGAGTAGGGATGATGGAGAAGAAGTGAAAGAAGGAGAACAAGAGGTAGAAATGCAAGTGGAAGCAGAAGAAGGAGAAAAAGAGGGATATGACGAAGGAAAGGAAGAAGAAGAAGGAGATGAAGAGGAAGAAAAGAAAGGAAAGGAGAGGGTGAAGAAGAAGTGGAAGAAAGAGAACAAGACGAGGCAAGAGAAGTGGAAGAAAGATAAGAAGAAGAAGAAGAAGGAGAGTAACTAGAAGAAGTGGAAGAAGGAGAAGCAAAGGAAGAAGAAGAAGATGTGGAAAGTGAAGAAGGTGAACAAGAGGAGGAAGAAGAAGTAGTGGAAGGAGGTGAGATGAAGAAGGTGAATTGGAACAAAGAGAAAAGGGGGAAAACGAAGAAGGAGGGGAAGGGAAGGGAAGAAGAAGCAGAAGAAGTGGAATCTGGAGGAGAAGAGGAAGAAGAAGAAGAAGTGTAAGCATAAGATTTGGGGGAAGGAGAAGAAGAGGAAGAGCAACAATGGGAAGCAACAGAAGTGGAGGATGGAGAAAAAGAGGAAGGAGAAGACGGAAAGGAAAGAAGAAGAAGTTGTGGAAGGAGAAGAAATGGAAGAAGAGGAAGAACAAGAAGTGTAAGCAGAAGAAGCGGAAGAAGGAGACAAAAATGAAGAAGAACAACAAGTAGAAGAAGAAGAAGTGGTAGAAGGAGAGAATAAGAGGAATAGGAGGAAGTAGTGGAATGAAAGGAGATGAAGAAGAAGAAGTGGAAGAAGGAGAACGGGAGGAGGGAGAAGAGGTGGCAGAAGGAGAAGAAGAAGAAGAAGAAGAAGAAGTGGAAGAATGAGAAAAAGAGGAGGAAGAAGAAGCAATGGAAGGAAAGGGGATGAAGAAGAAGCGGAACCAGGAGGAGAAGAAGAAGGGGAGGAAGAAGAAGTATGGTAGGCAGAAGAAGGGCAAGAAGGAGAAGAGAGGGAAGAAGAAGAACAAGTTGATGTAGTAGAACTGGAAGAAGGTGAACAAGAGGAAGAAGAAGAAGTAGTTGAAGTAGTGGGGATGATGGAGAAGAAGTGGAAGAAGGAGAACAAGAGGTAGAAAGGAAAGTGGAAGCAGAAGAAGGAGAAAAAGAGGGATATGACGAAGGAAAGGAAGAAGAAGAAGGAGATGAAGAGGAAGAAAAGAAAGGAAAGGAGAGGGTGAAGAAGAAGTGGAAGAAAGAGAACAAGAGGAGGCAAGAGAAGTGGAAGAAAGATAAGAAGAAGAAGAAGAAGGAGAGTAACTAGAAGAAGTGGAAGAAGGAGAAGCAAAGGAAGAAGAAGAAGATGTGGAAAGTGAAGAAGGTGAACAAGAGGAGGAAGAAGAAGTAGTGGAAGGAGGTGAGATGAAGAAGGTGAATTGGAACAAAGAGAAAAGGGGGAAAACGAAGAAGGAAGGCAAGGGAAGGGAAGAAGAAGCAGAAGAAGTGGAAGCTGGAGGAGAAGAGGAAGAAGAAGAAGAAGTGTAAGCATAAGATTTGGGCTAATGAGAAGAAGAGGAAGAGCAACAATGGGAAGCAACAGAAGTGGGGGATGAAGAAAAAGAGGAAGGAGAAGACGAAAAGGAAAGAAGAAGAAGTTGTGGAAGGAGAAGAAATGGAAGAAGAGGAAGAAGAAGAAGTGTAAGCAGAAGAAGCGGAAGAAGGAAACGAAAATGAAGAAGAACAACAAGTAGAAGTAGAAGAAGTGGTAGAAGTAGTGGAATGAAAGGAGATGAAGAAGAAGAAGTGGAAGAAGGAGAAAGGGAGGAGGGAGAAGAGGTGGCAGAAGAAGAAGAAGTGGAAGAACGAGAAGAAAAGGAAGAAGTGCAAGTGGAAGAAGGAGAACAATAGGCAGAAGAAGAAGAAGAAGTGGAAGAATGAGAAAAAGAGGAGGAATAAGAAGCAATGGAAGGAAAGGGGATGAAGAAGAAGTGGAACAAGGAGGAGAAGAAGAAGGGGAAGAAGAAGAAGTAGTGTAGGCAGAAGAAGGGAAAGAAGGAGAAGAGAGGGAAGAAGAAGAACAAGTGGATGTAGTAGAAGTGGAAGAAGGTGAACAAGAGGAAGAAGAAGAAGTAGTTGAAGGAGTAGGGATGATGGAGAAGAAGTGAAAGAAGGAGAACAAGAGGTAGAAATGCAAGTGGAAGCAGAAGAAGGAGAAAAAGAGGGATATGACGAAGGAAAGGAAGAAGAAGAAGGAGATGAAGAGGAAGAAAAGAAAGGAAAGGAGAGGGTGAAGAAGAAGTGGAAGAAAGAGAACAAGACGAGGCAAGAGAAGTGGAAGAAAGATAAGAAGAAGAAGAAGAAGGAGAGTAACTAGAAGAAGTGGAAGAAGGAGAAGCAAAGGAAGAAGAAGAAGATGTGGAAAGTGAAGAAGGTGAACAAGAGGAGGAAGAAGAAGTAGTGGAAGGAGGTGAGATGAAGAAGGTGAATTGGAACAAAGAGAAAAGGGGGAAAACGAAGAAGGAGGGGAAGGGAAGGGAAGAAGAAGCAGAAGAAGTGGAATCTGGAGGAGAAGAGGAAGAAGAAGAAGAAGTGTAAGCATAAGATTTGGGGGAAGGAGAAGAAGAGGAAGAGCAACAATGGGAAGCAACAGAAGTGGAGGATGGAGAAAAAGAGGAAGGAGAAGACGGAAAGGAAAGAAGAAGAAGTTGTGGAAGGAGAAGAAATGGAAGAAGAGGAAGAACAAGAAGTGTAAGCAGAAGAAGCGGAAGAAGGAGACAAAAATGAAGAAGAACAACAAGTAGAAGAAGAAGAAGTGGTAGAAGGAGAGAATAAGAGGAATAGGAGGAAGTAGTGGAATGAAAGGAGATGAAGAAGAAGAAGTGGAAGAAGGAGAACGGGAGGAGGGAGAAGAGGTGGCAGAAGGAGAAGAAGAAGAAGAAGAAGAAGAAGTGGAAGAATGAGAAAAAGAGGAGGAAGAAGAAGCAATGGAAGGAAAGGGGATGAAGAAGAAGCGGAACCAGGAGGAGAAGAAGAAGGGGAGGAAGAAGAAGTATGGTAGGCAGAAGAAGGGCAAGAAGGAGAAGAGAGGGAAGAAGAAGAACAAGTTGATGTAGTAGAACTGGAAGAAGGTGAACAAGAGGAAGAAGAAGAAGTAGTTGAAGTAGTGGGGATGATGGAGAAGAAGTGGAAGAAGGAGAACAAGAGGTAGAAAGGAAAGTGGAAGCAGAAGAAGGAGAAAAAGAGGGATATGACGAAGGAAAGGAAGAAGAAGAAGGAGATGAAGAGGAAGAAAAGAAAGGAAAGGAGAGGGTGAAGAAGAAGTGGAAGAAAGAGAACAAGAGGAGGCAAGAGAAGTGGAAGAAAGATAAGAAGAAGAAGAAGAAGGAGAGTAACTAGAAGAAGTGGAAGAAGGAGAAGCAAAGGAAGAAGAAGAAGATGTGGAAAGTGAAGAAGGTGAACAAGAGGAGGAAGAAGAAGTAGTGGAAGGAGGTGAGATGAAGAAGGTGAATTGGAACAAAGAGAAAAGGGGGAAAACGAAGAAGGAAGGCAAGGGAAGGGAAGAAGAAGCAGAAGAAGTGGAAGCTGGAGGAGAAGAGGAAGAAGAAGAAGAAGTGTAAGCATAAGATTTGGGCTAATGAGAAGAAGAGGAAGAGCAACAATGGGAAGCAACAGAAGTGGGGGATGAAGAAAAAGAGGAAGGAGAAGACGAAAAGGAAAGAAGAAGAAGTTGTGGAAGGAGAAGAAATGGAAGAAGAGGAAGAAGAAGTGTAAGCAGAAGAAGCGGAAGAAGGAAACGAAAATGAAGAAGAACAACAAGTAGAAGTAGAAGAAGTGGTAGAAGTAGTGGAATGAAAGGAGATGAAGAAGAAGAAGTGGAAGAAGGAGAAAGGGAGGAGGGAGAAGAGGTGGCAGAAGAAGAAGAAGTGGAAGAACGAGAAGAAAAGGAAGAAGTGCAAGTGGAAGAAGGAGAACAATAGGCAGAAGAAGAAGAAGAAGTGGAAGAATGAGAAAAAGAGGAGGAATAAGAAGCAATGGAAGGAAAGGGGATGAAGAAGAAGTGGAACAAGGAGGAGAAGAAGAAGGGGAAGAAGAAGAAGTAGTGTAGGCAGAAGAAGGGAAAGAAGGAGAAGAGAGGGAAGAAGAAGAACAAGTGGATGTAGTAGAAGTGGAAGAAGGTGAACAAGAGGAAGAAGAAGAAGTAGTTGAAGGAGTAGGGATGATGGAGAAGAAGTGAAAGAAGGAGAACAAGAGGTAGAAATGCAAGTGGAAGCAGAAGAAGGAGAAAAAGAGGGATATGACGAAGGAAAGGAAGAAGAAGAAGGAGATGAAGAGGAAGAAAAGAAAGGAAAGGAGAGGGTGAAGAAGAAGTGGAAGAAAGAGAACAAGACGAGGCAAGAGAAGTGGAAGAAAGATAAGAAGAAGAAGAAGAAGGAGAGTAACTAGAAGAAGTGGAAGAAGGAGAAGCAAAGGAAGAAGAAGAAGATGTGGAAAGTGAAGAAGGTGAACAAGAGGAGGAAGAAGAAGTAGTGGAAGGAGGTGAGATGAAGAAGGTGAATTGGAACAAAGAGAAAAGGGGGAAAACGAAGAAGGAGGGGAAGGGAAGGGAAGAAGAAGCAGAAGAAGTGGAATCTGGAGGAGAAGAGGAAGAAGAAGAAGAAGTGTAAGCATAAGATTTGGGGGAAGGAGAAGAAGAGGAAGAGCAACAATGGGAAGCAACAGAAGTGGAGGATGGAGAAAAAGAGGAAGGAGAAGACGGAAAGGAAAGAAGAAGAAGTTGTGGAAGGAGAAGAAATGGAAGAAGAGGAAGAACAAGAAGTGTAAGCAGAAGAAGCGGAAGAAGGAGACAAAAATGAAGAAGAACAACAAGTAGAAGAAGAAGAAGTGGTAGAAGGAGAGAATAAGAGGAATAGGAGGAAGTAGTGGAATGAAAGGAGATGAAGAAGAAGAAGTGGAAGAAGGAGAACGGGAGGAGGGAGAAGAGGTGGCAGAAGGAGAAGAAGAAGAAGAAGAAGAAGAAGTGGAAGAATGAGAAAAAGAGGAGGAAGAAGAAGCAATGGAAGGAAAGGGGATGAAGAAGAAGCGGAACCAGGAGGAGAAGAAGAAGGGGAGGAAGAAGAAGTATGGTAGGCAGAAGAAGGGCAAGAAGGAGAAGAGAGGGAAGAAGAAGAACAAGTTGATGTAGTAGAACTGGAAGAAGGTGAACAAGAGGAAGAAGAAGAAGTAGTTGAAGTAGTGGGGATGATGGAGAAGAAGTGGAAGAAGGAGAACAAGAGGTAGAAAGGAAAGTGGAAGCAGAAGAAGGAGAAAAAGAGGGATATGACGAAGGAAAGGAAGAAGAAGAAGGAGATGAAGAGGAAGAAAAGAAAGGAAAGGAGAGGGTGAAGAAGAAGTGGAAGAAAGAGAACAAGAGGAGGCAAGAGAAGTGGAAGAAAGATAAGAAGAAGAAGAAGAAGGAGAGTAACTAGAAGAAGTGGAAGAAGGAGAAGCAAAGGAAGAAGAAGAAGATGTGGAAAGTGAAGAAGGTGAACAAGAGGAGGAAGAAGAAGTAGTGGAAGGAGGTGAGATGAAGAAGGTGAATTGGAACAAAGAGAAAAGGGGGAAAACGAAGAAGGAAGGCAAGGGAAGGGAAGAAGAAGCAGAAGAAGTGGAAGCTGGAGGAGAAGAGGAAGAAGAAGAAGAAGTGTAAGCATAAGATTTGGGCTAATGAGAAGAAGAGGAAGAGCAACAATGGGAAGCAACAGAAGTGGGGGATGAAGAAAAAGAGGAAGGAGAAGACGAAAAGGAAAGAAGAAGAAGTTGTGGAAGGAGAAGAAATGGAAGAAGAGGAAGAAGAAGAAGTGTAAGCAGAAGAAGCGGAAGAAGGAAACGAAAATGAAGAAGAACAACAAGTAGAAGTAGAAGAAGTGGTAGAAGTAGTGGAATGAAAGGAGATGAAGAAGAAGAAGTGGAAGAAGGAGAAAGGGAGGAGGGAGAAGAGGTGGCAGAAGAAGAAGAAGTGGAAGAACGAGAAGAAAAGGAAGAAGTGCAAGTGGAAGAAGGAGAACAATAGGCAGAAGAAGAAGAAGAAGTGGAAGAATGAGAAAAAGAGGAGGAATAAGAAGCAATGGAAGGAAAGGGGATGAAGAAGAAGTGGAACAAGGAGGAGAAGAAGAAGGGGAAGAAGAAGAAGTAGTGTAGGCAGAAGAAGGGAAAGAAGGAGAAGAGAGGGAAGAAGAAGAACAAGTGGATGTAGTAGAAGTGGAAGAAGGTGAACAAGAGGAAGAAGAAGAAGTAGTTGAAGGAGTAGGGATGATGGAGAAGAAGTGAAAGAAGGAGAACAAGAGGTAGAAATGCAAGTGGAAGCAGAAGAAGGAGAAAAAGAGGGATATGACGAAGGAAAGGAAGAAGAAGAAGGAGATGAAGAGGAAGAAAAGAAAGGAAAGGAGAGGGTGAAGAAGAAGTGGAAGAAAGAGAACAAGACGAGGCAAGAGAAGTGGAAGAAAGATAAGAAGAAGAAGAAGAAGGAGAGTAACTAGAAGAAGTGGAAGAAGGAGAAGCAAAGGAAGAAGAAGAAGATGTGGAAAGTGAAGAAGGTGAACAAGAGGAGGAAGAAGAAGTAGTGGAAGGAGGTGAGATGAAGAAGGTGAATTGGAACAAAGAGAAAAGGGGGAAAACGAAGAAGGAGGGGAAGGGAAGGGAAGAAGAAGCAGAAGAAGTGGAATCTGGAGGAGAAGAGGAAGAAGAAGAAGAAGTGTAAGCATAAGATTTGGGGGAAGGAGAAGAAGAGGAAGAGCAACAATGGGAAGCAACAGAAGTGGAGGATGGAGAAAAAGAGGAAGGAGAAGACGGAAAGGAAAGAAGAAGAAGTTGTGGAAGGAGAAGAAATGGAAGAAGAGGAAGAACAAGAAGTGTAAGCAGAAGAAGCGGAAGAAGGAGACAAAAATGAAGAAGAACAACAAGTAGAAGAAGAAGAAGTGGTAGAAGGAGAGAATAAGAGGAATAGGAGGAAGTAGTGGAATGAAAGGAGATGAAGAAGAAGAAGTGGAAGAAGGAGAACGGGAGGAGGGAGAAGAGGTGGCAGAAGGAGAAGAAGAAGAAGAAGAAGAAGAAGTGGAAGAATGAGAAAAAGAGGAGGAAGAAGAAGCAATGGAAGGAAAGGGGATGAAGAAGAAGCGGAACCAGGAGGAGAAGAAGAAGGGGAGGAAGAAGAAGTATGGTAGGCAGAAGAAGGGCAAGAAGGAGAAGAGAGGGAAGAAGAAGAACAAGTTGATGTAGTAGAACTGGAAGAAGGTGAACAAGAGGAAGAAGAAGAAGTAGTTGAAGTAGTGGGGATGATGGAGAAGAAGTGGAAGAAGGAGAACAAGAGGTAGAAAGGAAAGTGGAAGCAGAAGAAGGAGAAAAAGAGGGATATGACGAAGGAAAGGAAGAAGAAGAAGGAGATGAAGAGGAAGAAAAGAAAGGAAAGGAGAGGGTGAAGAAGAAGTGGAAGAAAGAGAACAAGACGAGGCAAGAGAAGTGGAAGAAAGATAAGAAGAAGAAGAAGAAGGAGAGTAACTAGAAGAAGTGGAAGAAGGAGAAGCAAAGGAAGAAGAAGAAGATGTGGAAAGTGAAGAAGGTGAACAAGAGGAGGAAGAAGAAGTAGTGGAAGGAGGTGAGATGAAGAAGGTGAATTGGAACAAAGAGAAAAGGGGGAAAACGAAGAAGGAAGGCAAGGGAAGGGAAGAAGAAGCAGAAGAAGTGGAAGCTGGAGGAGAAGAGGAAGAAGAAGAAGAAGTGTAAGCATAAGATTTGGGCTAATGAGAAGAAGAGGAAGAGCAACAATGGGAAGCAACAGAAGTGGGGGATGAAGAAAAAGAGGAAGGAGAAGACGAAAAGGAAAGAAGAAGAAGTTGTGGAAGGAGAAGAAATGGAAGAAGAGGAAGAAGAAGAAGTGTAAGCAGAAGAAGCGGAAGAAGGAAACGAAAATGAAGAAGAACAACAAGTAGAAGTAGAAGAAGTGGTAGAAGTAGTGGAATGAAAGGAGATGAAGAAGAAGAAGTGGAAGAAGGAGAAAGGGAGGAGGGAGAAGAGGTGGCAGAAGAAGAAGAAGTGGAAGAACGAGAAGAAAAGGAAGAAGTGCAAGTGGAAGAAGGAGAACAATAGGCAGAAGAAGAAGAAGAAGTGGAAGAATGAGAAAAAGAGGAGGAATAAGAAGCAATGGAAGGAAAGGGGATGAAGAAGAAGTGGAACAAGGAGGAGAAGAAGAAGGGGAAGAAGAAGAAGTAGTGTAGGCAGAAGAAGGGAAAGAAGGAGAAGAGAGGGAAGAAGAAGAACAAGTGGATGTAGTAGAAGTGGAAGAAGGTGAACAAGAGGAAGAAGAAGAAGTAGTTGAAGGAGTAGGGATGATGGAGAAGAAGTGAAAGAAGGAGAACAAGAGGTAGAAATGCAAGTGGAAGCAGAAGAAGGAGAAAAAGAGGGATATGACGAAGGAAAGGAAGAAGAAGAAGGAGATGAAGAGGAAGAAAAGAAAGGAAAGGAGAGGGTGAAGAAGAAGTGGAAGAAAGAGAACAAGACGAGGCAAGAGAAGTGGAAGAAAGATAAGAAGAAGAAGAAGAAGGAGAGTAACTAGAAGAAGTGGAAGAAGGAGAAGCAAAGGAAGAAGAAGAAGATGTGGAAAGTGAAGAAGGTGAACAAGAGGAGGAAGAAGAAGTAGTGGAAGGAGGTGAGATGAAGAAGGTGAATTGGAACAAAGAGAAAAGGGGGAAAACGAAGAAGGAGGGGAAGGGAAGGGAAGAAGAAGCAGAAGAAGTGGAATCTGGAGGAGAAGAGGAAGAAGAAGAAGAAGTGTAAGCATAAGATTTGGGGGAAGGAGAAGAAGAGGAAGAGCAACAATGGGAAGCAACAGAAGTGGAGGATGGAGAAAAAGAGGAAGGAGAAGACGGAAAGGAAAGAAGAAGAAGTTGTGGAAGGAGAAGAAATGGAAGAAGAGGAAGAACAAGAAGTGTAAGCAGAAGAAGCGGAAGAAGGAGACAAAAATGAAGAAGAACAACAAGTAGAAGAAGAAGAAGTGGTAGAAGGAGAGAATAAGAGGAATAGGAGGAAGTAGTGGAATGAAAGGAGATGAAGAAGAAGAAGTGGAAGAAGGAGAACGGGAGGAGGGAGAAGAGGTGGCAGAAGGAGAAGAAGAAGAAGAAGAAGAAGAAGTGGAAGAATGAGAAAAAGAGGAGGAAGAAGAAGCAATGGAAGGAAAGGGGATGAAGAAGAAGCGGAACCAGGAGGAGAAGAAGAAGGGGAGGAAGAAGAAGTATGGTAGGCAGAAGAAGGGCAAGAAGGAGAAGAGAGGGAAGAAGAAGAACAAGTTGATGTAGTAGAACTGGAAGAAGGTGAACAAGAGGAAGAAGAAGAAGTAGTTGAAGTAGTGGGGATGATGGAGAAGAAGTGGAAGAAGGAGAACAAGAGGTAGAAAGGAAAGTGGAAGCAGAAGAAGGAGAAAAAGAGGGATATGACGAAGGAAAGGAAGAAGAAGAAGGAGATGAAGAGGAAGAAAAGAAAGGAAAGGAGAGGGTGAAGAAGAAGTGGAAGAAAGAGAACAAGACGAGGCAAGAGAAGTGGAAGAAAGATAAGAAGAAGAAGAAGAAGGAGAGTAACTAGAAGAAGTGGAAGAAGGAGAAGCAAAGGAAGAAGAAGAAGATGTGGAAAGTGAAGAAGGTGAACAAGAGGAGGAAGAAGAAGTAGTGGAAGGAGGTGAGATGAAGAAGGTGAATTGGAACAAAGAGAAAAGGGGGAAAACGAAGAAGGAAGGCAAGGGAAGGGAAGAAGAAGCAGAAGAAGTGGAAGCTGGAGGAGAAGAGGAAGAAGAAGAAGAAGTGTAAGCATAAGATTTGGGGGAAGGAGAAGAAGAGGAAGAGCAACAATGGGAAGCAACAGAAGTGGAGGATGGAGAAAAAGAGGAAGGAGAAGACGGAAAGGAAAGAAGAAGAAGTTGTGGAAGGAGAAGAAATGGAAGAAGAGGAAGAACAAGAAGTGTAAGCAGAAGAAGCGGAAGAAGGAGACAAAAATGAAGAAGAACAACAAGTAGAAGAAGAAGAAGTGGTAGAAGGAGAGAATAAGAGGAATAGGAGGAAGTAGTGGAATGAAAGGAGATGAAGAAGAAGAAGTGGAAGAAGGAGAACGGGAGGAGGGAGAAGAGGTGGCAGAAGGAGAAGAAGAAGAAGAAGAAGAAGAAGAAGTGGAAGAATGAGAAAAAGAGGAGGAAGAAGAAGCAATGGAAGGAAAGGGGATGAAGAAGAAGCGGAACCAGGAGGAGAAGAAGAAGGGGAGGAAGAAGAAGTATGGTAGGCAGAAGAAGGGCAAGAAGGAGAAGAGAGGGAAGAAGAAGAACAAGTTGATGTAGTAGAAGTGGAAGAAGGTGAACAAGAGGAAGAAGAAGAAGTAGTTGAAGGAGTGGGGATGATGGAGAAGAAGTGGAAGAAGGAGAACAAGAGGTAGAAAGGAAAGTGGAAGCAGAAGAAGGAGAAAGAGAGGGAGATGACGAAGGAAAGGAAGAAGAACAAGGAGATGAAGAGGAAGAAAAGAAAGGAAAGGAAAGGATGAAGAAGAAGTGGAAGAAAGACAACAAGAGGAGGCAGGAGAAGTGGAAGAAAGATCAGAAGAGGAAGAAGAAGGAGAGTAACTAGAAGAAGTGGAAGAAGGAGACGAAAAGGAAGAAGAAGAAAATGTGGATTGTGAAGAAGGTGAACAAGAGGAGGAAGAAGAAGTAGTGGAAGGAGGTGAGATGAAGAAGAAGAATTGGAACAAGGAGAAAAGGAGGAACAGGAAGAAGCAGGGGAAAGGAAGGGAAGAAGAAGCTGAAGAAGTGAAATCTGGAGGAGAAGAGGAAGAAGAAGAAGAACTGTAAGCATAAGATTTGGGGGAAGGAGAAGAAGAGGAAGAGCAACAATGGGAAGCAACAGAAGTGGGGGATGGAGAAAAAGAGGAAGGAGAAGACGGAAAGGAAACAAGAAGAAGTTGTGGAAGGAGAAGAAATGGAAGAAGAGGAGGAAGAAGAAGTGTAAACAGAAGAAGCGGAAGAAGGAGACGAAAATGAAGAAGAATGATGAGGACATCAAGCTTGAAGGACTTGGAGGACCTAAGACAAGGGCAAGGACAAGAAGAGCTAAGGAAGCTATTCAACAAGTATTGGCAGCCCTTTTACAAAAAGAGCCAAACGTTGAAGAAATAAAGTTTAAAATTGTTAATTGTCTCAGGACTGAAGAGAGCGATACTTGACCTTAGTGGAAGAGAAGTTTGAAATAAATTAAACTCATTTTCTTGGAGTTTACTTAGTTAATGGTGAGCAACCAGAATTATCTAATTAAAGTTGCAGCCACCTAGGTTATCAATTATAATTAGTATACGTGTTTAATTTACTTTGGCAGTTACGCTTTGTTATTAAGCTGCCCATTATTAGTTTTTATTATTTTGTAACTTCAGCTGAATTTAGAAAGCCACTAAACCTACACAAGCTGAGTTTATTAGGCATATAAATTTGGGCAAGAATGAGATGTAAGGCAGAATATTTTGGAAATAAAAAAACTAGTTGAGTTTTCTCTCCTTTGGGTTCTTGACAATCCAAAATCTTTTGAGATTTATCAAAGGTAATTCACCCCTTTGTGTGTGTAATCTCATAGACATATCTTCCATCCTTGGAAGTGTGGAGTCTATCAATTCCAATTCCATTTTCTGTCTTTTCCATTCATACTCAATTCTGGCCAGCAAACTCTATAACAGGAAAGTGCTACACTATTCAAAAACTCGTTTAATTGTTGAATTTCAAAAACTTTTAATTTCCATTCTGTGTCTAAAAGTTTGATAGTAATTCTATTCAGTTTATTTTTTTTGCAATTGTTTGCATTCCATGTTGATCAATTTTGTTAACGCGGCAAGCTAAATTCCTAGGGTCCTTTCAGAATCCTAAACTGACAGCGGATTCATATCATTTGGTATCAGAGCTCCGGCTCCTAGGAATTGCTAGGCTGCTGTTCTGGGTAATTTCTGTCCTTGATTTTCATCATATCATAATATTACCTTTATTGTTATTTCTTTGACTGAACCATTGCAAAAGTTAGGTCCTTAAAACAATTCTGAATTTTTTTTTTTTAAAAAAAAAATAGAAGTGAAAGAAAGCATGCAAAAATTTAGTTAAAAAAAAAAATTGGGCTGAATGGTTCATGTTATTAGAAAAATTTTAAGCTCATTCTTAAGGTAATATTGTGTTTGAATTGAGGAAGAAAATAATGCACCTTGTTAGTATACAATTCTGAATTTTGGCTGCACTTCTTGGTTGCAAATTGTTCAATTTCCATTCTGGTTTGCTGCACCTGTGTTGCGCATCATTCCCTGAATTTTGCTGCACCTATTGGCTTCATTTTAAGCCAAAATTTCAACCCTTTGTTGGTGTCAAAATTCTGGTTGTTGTCCTATTTGTTTGTGTTCTTCTTTGTGTTTCATTTGAGTCATTTTTGTTAGCTTTTCTTGAGTTATTTGGGCTGTACACAGGTTGGTGTTGTCTTTGAATTTATTCTCTTTTTGGTCTGTTAAGAACTTAAGGAGGAATAGAGAGGAAAAAGGCAAGAGAGTTTCATTATAGTAAAAGCCAATATTGTTTAGCGCAAACACTTGAGTGGGTGAGAACATTTTCAAACACCACATACATACTTTTTCTTGTGACATTTGACCTGTTTGTTTATCATGGTGGAAAGAAATAATAACAATGATCTTCATTTTTTGTAACGTTTCATTAATTTAGGAATTAATGTAACATGCAATTAATCATGTGTGATAATTGCGTGATAATAGAGTATTTAATTTTTCTTTTGGGAGTTACGATTTTGAACAGTCACCTAATTCTATAAATAGGGGCTGAATTGTACTCTAAGGAGAACGATTGAATTAGTGAAATTATATTTGGGTTTTACCCTTTTGTGAGAGATGAATTTCTCTTTAGAACTTATTAAGGAATTTTTCCTTGTGGCGTTCTGCTAGACTTATCAAGGGTAAATCACTACCCTTGTGGCGTCATATGACTTATCTTCCATCATTGGAAGTGATGTCATTTATCCCTTCGTTAAACCATTTTCATCCTTTCCATTTTCTTGTTTACCCAATTCTCATTGTTTTGTTAACTTATTACCTTCCAACCTAGATAGATCTGCAAAACGAATGCAACCCCTCTGGATTTCTATCAGAGAGAGAAGAGAGGATGAAGAAAGGAGAAGAAGGAAAGAACTAGAAAGAAAAAGAGAAAAAGAGGAAGAAGAGAGGAGGAGAGGAGAAGAGAGTAAGATCTGGGAGGGAGAGTGATAGAAAAAATAAAGGAATTCTCATAAGATCCCCATCTAGGCATTTTAGCTCTAGTGAAGAAGAATACTATAGAAATCAACATAAGCCTCACTCTCATTCATCATACAATCATCATTCTCCTCAAGAGAACATAAATCATGCTAGGGAACCAAAGGTAGACCTACCCCATTTTCATGGTAGGGAAGATGTTGAGACTTTCCTAGATTGGGAAGTCAAAGTGGAACAACTCTTTCGATGCTATGAAATTAGGGAAGAAAGGAAAGTACCTTTGGCCTCCCTTAGTTTTCAAGGTTCTGCTTTGCATTGGTGGGATGGGTTAGTCAAGGATAGGGCCCGTAAACAAATGCCTGACATTCGCTACTGGAATGATTTAAAAACTTGTTTGCGAAGAAGGCACATTCCTTCATATTATGAGAGGGATCTTTTGGATAGGCTCCAAAGACTTAGGCAACATAACCTAAGTATTGAGGAGTATAGACAAAAGATGGAGCTTCTCATACTAAGGGCCAATATCATTGAGGAACCCAATGCCACCCTTGCTAGGTTTTTGTGTGGATTAAGCTCTGACATTAGAGATAAGGTAGAGCTTCTTTCATACTCAAACCTTGATGAGTTGGTAGAACTTTGTGTAAGAGCTGAGAATCAACTCAAGAGAAAAAGCTTTAAATAAGATTCTCCCTCTTACTCAAAGAGAGACCAACTTAAGGGAAACTCTTTCAAGGGTTTTCCCAAAGAGGAACCCAAGCATTTTCAAGATACAAAAGCACCTCATGTAGAGAGAAAAACCCCTACTACTAAGCCTACTGAGAGGCAAAGTAGTATCAAATGCTTCAAATGTCTTGGGAGAGGCCACATTGCCTCTCAATGCCCTAACAAGAAAACCATGATCATAAGGGGACAAGACATTTGTAGTGAGAATAGCTCATCTTCCTCCTCTAGTGAGAGTGAGGAAGAAGGGGGACATACTTTTGAACAACAGTGTGAGGAAGCTTTTCCTTATGAGGGGGACCTCCTTATGGTTCAAAGGCTTCTTGGAAGCCAACCTCTAGAGCTTAGCCAGTCACAAAGAGAGAACATCTTCCATACAAGATGTAAAGTAAATGACAAAGTATGTTCTCTCCTTGTTTATAGTGGCTCCTGTTGGAACTGTTGTAGCTCTAGGTTGGTTGAAAAGCTAGCCTTGACTACCATGCCCCATCCCAAACCTTACAAATTGCAATGGCTCAATGAGCAAGGGGAGATGGTAGTCAATGAACAAGTTATGGTTCCAATTTCCATAGGATCTTATAATGATGAGATTCTTTGTGACATAGTTCCTATGGAGGCTGGTCATACCCTGTTGGGAAGACCATGGCAATTTGACAAAAAAGCTATTCACCATGGTCACTCCAACCAAATAATTCTCACCCATAATGAAAAGCGCTTAAAATTGTATCCTTTGTCACCTTCTCAAGTGGCTGAAGATCAATTTGCGATGAAAAAGAAAAGAGTTAAGGAAAAACAAAAACAAAAAAAAAAATACAACAAGCTTTACCCTTAAAGCTTGAAAAGGGTAAAGAGAGAGAGCCGGAAGGTGATGCCCCTTCAAAAGGAAATATTAGTAAAAGGAGCCTATTTGCAACTAAACGTGATTTAAAAGAAGCTCCTTTGACTAACAAGCCCTTTTATCTCCTCTTTTGAAAAGAAGCATCAAATCCTTCTCCCATTTTGCATTCTTCTGCTGAGAGCACTACCACAGCCCATGCACATGAGCACCTTCCTCAAAGGGTTCAAGATATTTTAAAAGAATTTGATGACATATTCCCTAATGAGGTTCCGAAAGGACTTCCTCCCATTAGGGGTATAGAACATCAAATTGATTTGGTGCCTGGCGCAAGTCTACCTAATAGACCTGCCTATAGACCCCATGGAGACCCAAGAGATTGAGTCTCAAGTGAATGAGCTGTTGGAGAAGGGTTCGGTTCAAAAGAGCCTAAGCCCTTGTGCTGTGCCAGTCTTGTTGGTGCCCAAGAAGAATGGCCAATGGAGGATGTGTGTTGATTGTCGTGCAATCTGATGAGGACATCAAGCTTGAAGGACTTGGAGGACCTATGATAAGGGCAAGGACAAGAAGAGCTAAGGAAGCTATTCAACAAGTATTGGCAGCCCTTTTGCAAAAAGAGCCAAAGATTGAAGAAATAAAGTTTAAAATTGTTAATTGTCTCAGGACTGAAGAGAGCAATGCTTAACCTTAATGGAGGAGAAGTTTGAAATAAATTAAACTCATTTTCTTGGAGTTTACTTAGTTAATGGTGGGCAACCAGAATTGTCTAATTAAAGTTGCAGCCACCTAGGTTATCAATTATAATTAGTATACGTGTTTAATTTACTTTGGTAGTTACACTTTGTTATTAAGCTGCCCATTATTAGTTTTTATTATTTTGTAACTTCAGCTGAATTTAGAAAGCCACTAAACCTACACAAGCTGAGTTTATTAGGCATATAAATTTGGGCAAGACTGAGATGTAAGGAGAATATTTTGGGAAATAAAAAAAAACTAGTTGAGGTTTTCTCTCCTTTGGGTTGTTGACAATCCAAAATCTTTTGAGATTTATCAAAGGTAATTCACCCCTTTGTGTGTGCAATCTCGTAGACATATCTTCCATCCTTGGAAGTGTGGAGTCTATCAATTCCAATTCCATTTTCTGTCTTTTCCATTCATACTCAATTCTGGCCAGCAAACTCTATAACAGGAAAGTGCTACACTATTCAAAAACTCGTTTAATTGTTGAATTTCAAAAACTTTTAATTTCCATTCTGTGTCTAAAAGTTTGATAGTAATTCTATTCAGTTTATTTTTTTGCAATTGTTTGCATTCCATGTTGATTAATTTTGTTAACGCGGCAAGCTAAATTCCTAGGGTCCTTTCAGAATCCTAAGCTGACAGCGGATTCATATCATTTGGTATCAGAGCTCCGGTTTCTAGGAATTGCAAGGCTGCTGTTCTGGGTAATTTCTGTCCTTAATTTTCATCATATCATGATATTACCTTATTGTTATTTCTTTGACTGAACCATTGCAAAAGTTAGGTCCTCAAAACAATTCTGAATTTAAAAAAAAAAAAAATAGAAGTGAAAGAAAGCATGCAAAAATTGAGTTAAAAAAAAAAATTGGGCTGAATGGTTCATGTTATTAGAAAAATTTTAAGCTCATTCTTAAGGTAATATTGTGTTTGAATTGAGGAAGAAAATACTGCACCTTGTTAGTATACAATTCTGAATTTTGGCTGCACTTCTTGGTTGCAAATTGTTCAATTTCCATTCTGGTTTGCTGCACTTGTGTTGCGCATCATTCCCTGAATTTTGCTGCACCTATTGGCTTCATTTTAAGCCAAAATTTCAACCCTTTGTTGGTGTCAAAATTCTGGTTGTTGTCCTATTTGTTTGTGGTCTTCTTTGTGTTTCATTTGAGTCATTTTTGTTAGCTTTTCTTGAGTTATTTGGGCTGCACACAGGTTGGTGTTGTCTTTGAATTTATTCTCTTTTTGGTCTGTTAAGAACTTAAGGAGGAATAGAGAGGAAAAAGGCAAGAGAGTTTCATTATAGTAAAAGCCAATATTGTTTAGCGCAAACACTTGAGTGGGTGAGAACATTTTCAAACACCACATACATACTTTTTCTTGTGACATTTGACCTGTTTCTTTATCATGGCGGAAAGAAATAATAACAATGATCTTCAGCTTCAAATTGTTGCACTATCCCAGCATTTAGAGAGATTGATGAAGCAACAACAAGATGAGTTCCATGAGAGGTTGGATCAGTTGGAGAATAGAACCCCACCAGCAGGAGGAGGAGGAGGAGGAAGGCCAAATAGAAATGAAGGAAGAATAGAAGGAGTGAAGTTGAATGTGCCTCCTTTCAAGGGTAGGAGTGATCCTGAGGCATACTTGGAGTGGGAGTTAAAAATTGAGCATGTGTTCTCTTGCAACAATTATAGTGAGGAGCAAAAGGTGAGACTTGCAGCTGCTGAATTTTCAGATTATGCTTTGATTTGGTGGAACAAGTTGCAAAGGGAGAGGATTAGAGATGAAGAGCCTATGGTGGACACTTGGACTGAAATGAAGAGGCTCATGAGGAAGCGGTATGTACCTTCTAGCTTCCATAGAGACTTAAAATTGAAACTTCAAAAATTGTCTCAAGGAAGCAAGGGAGTGGAGGAGTACTATAAGGAGATGGAGGTGCTTATCATCCAAGCAAAAATTGAAGAAGATCCTGAGGTAACTATGGCTCGCTTCCTTAGTGGCTTAAATCATGATATTAGAGATGTTGTTGAGTTGCAGGAATTTGTAGAAATGGAGGATCTGTTGCATAAGGCCATTCAGGTAGAACAACAGTTAAAAAGAAAAAGTGCAACAAGAAGGAGTTCTACCAATTTTAATAATTCCAATTGGAAGGATAGGAGGAAAGAAGGAGCTGCCTCATCTAGTAATACAACACCTTCTAGCCATGGAAAAGCCCCTCAAAAGAAAGATGATAATCCACCTAAAAAGACTAGAGAAGTGAAGTGTTTCAAGTGCTTGGGCATGGGTCATTATGCCTATGAGTGTCCCACAAAGAAGATTGTTCTTCTCAAAGATAATGGGGAATACACAAGCCAATCAGAAGCTAGTGGTGGAGAAGAAGAGGAGAGTGATGGAGAATTGGCAGCTAATGAAGGAGAGTTGTACATGATTAGGAGACTGTTGGGAAGTCAAGTCAAGGCCGAAGATGCATCTCAAAGGGAGAACATCTTTCACCCAAGATGTTTAGTCAATGGTAATGTTTGTTTGGTAATTATTGATGGAGGGAGTTGTACCAATGTGGTGAGTTCAAGATTAGTGTCAAAGATGAACATGGACACTACACCGCATCCTAGACCATATAAACTCCAATGGCTTAGTGAAGGAGAAGAAGTTAAAGTGAAACAGCAAGCAGAGGTTCCTTTCTCCATTGGGAAGTATCAAGATAAGGTTTTATGTGATATGGTTCCCATGGAGGCCAGCCATATCCTTTTAGGGAGGCCGTGGCAGTATGATACCAAAGCTATTCATGATGGTTTCACTAATAAAATTTCCTTTATGTATCAGGATAAAAAGGTGGTTCTTAAGCCTTTGTCTCCTAAAGAGGTATGTGAGGATCAATTAAAAATGAGAGAAAAGTTAGCAAATGAGAGAAAGAGTGAAACACCTGAGAGGAAAAAGAGTGAAACACCTGAAAGAAAAAAGAGAGAAAAGAATAAGAGTGAAACACTTGAGGGCAAGCAGCTGTGTTTAGCAAGAGAAAGGGAGGTAAGGAGGGTGCTTTGCACAAGACAGCCCCTCTACTTATCGCTTTGTCAAAATCAAATTTTGTATGCTAACCAGTTTGACAAGTTTGAATTGCCTTCTTGTATTGAGTCTCTTTTGCAGGATTTTGAGGATGTGTTTCCAGCAAATGTACCTGATGGCTTGCCACCTGTGAGGGGAATTGAGCATCACATTGATCTCATTCCAGGAGCTTCTTTGCCCAATCGTCCAGCTTATAGGAGCAACCCACAGGAGACCAAAGAGATCGAAAGGCAAGTTACTGAACTCATGAGCAAAGGGTGGGTAAGAGACAGCATGAGTCCATGTGCTGTACCTGTGATTCTAGTACCCAAAAAGGATGGTTCATGGAGGATGTGTTCTGATTGTAGAGCCATAAACAACATCACCATCAAATATAGACATCCAATTCCCAGGTTAGATGATCTTCTTGATGAACTATATGGTGCATGTGTGTTTTCTAAAATTGATCTGAAAAGTGGCTATAATCAGATTAGGATTGGAGAAGGAGATGAATGGAAAACTGCTTTTAAGACTAAATATGGATTGTATGAGTGGCTGGTTATGCCTTTTGGTTTGACAAATGCACCTAGTACTTTCATGAGATTAATGAATCATGTCTTAAGAGAGTTTATTGGAAAATTTGTTGTGGTGTACTTTGATGATATTCTGATCTATAGCACTAGTCTTGAATTGCATGTTGAACATTTGCGGGCTGTTATGAATGTGCTTAGAAAAGAACAATTGTATGCCAATTTGGACAAATGCATTTTTTGTACTGATCATGTAGTATTCCTAGGCTTTGTTGTTAATGCTAAAGGGGTACAGGTTGATGTGGAAAAGGTTAAGGCCATCCAAGAATGGCCTACACCTAAAACCGTGAGTGAGGTGAGGGGATTTCATGGTTTAGCAAGTTTCTATAGGAGATTTGTTAAAGATTTTAGTACTGTGGCTGCACCTCTAAATGAAATTGTTAAAAAAAATGTGGGTTTTAAATGGGGAGAGAAACAAGAAGAGGCCTTTGCTGCCCTTAAGCATAAGCTTGTTAATGCACCTATTCTTGCCATGCCTAATTTTGCAAAATCATTTGAAATTGAATGTGATGCATCAAATGTGGGTATTGGGGCTGTTTTATTGCAAGATGGTCATCCCATTGCTTATTTCAGTGAAAAGTTAAGTGGGGTTGCCCTTAACTATTCTACTTATGATAAGGAATTATATGCGTTGGTGAGGGCTTTAAAAACATGGCAGCATTATCTGTTACCCAAGGAATTTGTCATTCATAGCGACCATGAGTCTTTAAAATATTTAAAGGGTCAAGGTAAGCTTAATAAGAGGCATGCTAAGTGGGTAGAATTTTTAGAACAATTTCCATATGTTATCAAGCATAAAAAGGGAAAAGGGAACGTAGTGGCTGATGCGCTTTCTAGGAGGCATGCATTACTTTCTATGCTTGAGACTAAATTGTTTGGTCTTGAATCTTTGAAAGATATGTATAAACATGATGTAGATTTTGCTGAAATATTTGCTGCATGTGAAAAGCTTTCTGAAAATGGATATTATAGGCATAATGGATTTTTGTTTAAAGCCAATAAATTGTGTGTGCCTAAATGTTCCATTAGAGAGTTGCTTGTAAGTGAATCACATGAGGGGGGTTTGATGGGTCATTTTGGGGTTCAAAAGACTTTGGAAATTTTGCAAGAGCATTTCTTTTGGCCTCACATGAAACGATATGTGCATAAGTTTTGTGACCACTGCATTGTCTGTAAAAAGGCCAAATCTAAGGTTAAGCCTCATGGATTGTATATTCCTTTGCCTGTTCCTGAATATCCTTGGACTGGCATTTCTATGGACTTTGTTTTGGGTTGCCTAAAACAAAGAATGGAAAGGATTTTGTGTTTGTTGTTGTTGATAGGTTTTCCAAGATGGCACATTTCATTCCTTGCAAAAAGGTGGATGAGGCTAGCCATGTGGCTGATTTATTTTTCAAGGAAATAGTGAGACTTCATGGACTGCCAAGGAGCATTGTGAGTGATAGGGATGCAAAATTCCTTAGTCACTTTTGGAGGACCTTGTGGGGTAAAATTGGTACTAAATTGCTGTTTTCTACTACTTGCCACCCACAAATTGATGGTCAAACTGAGGTAGTCAATAGGACTTTAGGCACATTGCTTAGGACTGTTTTAAAGAAAAATCTTAAGTCTTGGGAAGCATGTTTGCCTCATGTTGAGTTTGCTTATAATAGGGTTATCCATAGCACGACTAATTGTTCTCCGTTTGAAATTGTGTATGGGTTCAATCCTTTGACTCCTCTTGATTTGTTGTCCATGCCTAACATTTCTATGTTTAAGCATAATGAAGCACAAGCTAAAGCTGAGTATGTGAAGAAGCTGCATGAGCAAATGAAGGCTCAAATTGAAAAGAAAAATGAGAGCTATGCAAGGCAAGCTAACAAGGGTAGGAAGAAGGTCATGTTCCAACCTGGTGATTGGGTTTGGGTACACATGAGAAAGGAAAGGTTCGCTAAACAAAGAAAGTTAAAACTCCAACCAAGGGGAGATGGTCCTTTCCAAGTTCTAGAAAAGATCAATGACAATGCCTATAAGATTGATCTTCCAGATGAGTATAATGTTAGTGCTACTTTTAATGTGTCTGATTTAACTCTCTTTGATGCAGATGAAGATGCTATTGATTTGGGGACAATCCTCTTCAAGAGGGGGGGAGTGATGAGGACATCAAGCTTGAAGGACTTGGAGGACCTATGACAAGGGCAAGGACAAGAAGAGCTAAGGAAGCTATTCAACAAGTATTGGCAGCCCTTTTGCAAAAAGAGCCAAACATTGAAGAAATAAAGTTTAAAATTGTTAATTGTCTCAGGACTGAAGAGAGCAATGCTTGACCTTAATGGAGGAGAAGTTTGAAATAAATTAAACTCATTTTCTTGGAGTTTACTTAGTTAATGGTGGGCAACCAGAATTGTCTAATTAAAGTTGCAGCCACCTAGGTTATCAATTATAATTAGTATACGTGTTTAATTTACTTTGGCAGTTACACTTTGTTATTAAGCTGCCCATTATTAGTTTTTATTATTTTGTAACTTCAGCTGAATTTAGAAAGCCACTAAACCTACACAAGCTGAGTTTATTAGGCATATAAATTTGGGCAAGACTGAGATGTAAGGAGAATATTTTGGGAAATAAAAAAAAACTAGCTGAGGTTTTCTCTCCTTTGGGTTCTTGACAATCCAAAATCTTTTTAGATTTATCAAAGGTAATTCACCCCTTTGTGTGTGCAATCTCGTAGACATATCTTCCATCCTTGGAAGTGTGGAGTCTATCAATTCCAATTCCATTTTCTGTCTTTTCCATTCATACTCAATTCTGGCCAGCAAACTCTATAACAGGACAGTGCTACACTATTCAAAAACTCATTTAATTGTTGAATTTCAAAAACTTTTAATTTCCATTCTGTGTCTAAAAGTTTGATAGTAATTCTATTCAGTTTATTTTTTTGCAATTGTTTGCATTCCATGTTGATTAATTTTGTTAACGCGGCAAGCTAAATTCCTAGGATCCTTTCAGAATCCTAAACTGACAGCGGATTCATATCACAATCAACAACATCACCATCAAATATAGGCACCCAATCCCCCGTCTTGATGACATGTTGGATGAATTGCATGGGGCAAAAATATTTTCAAAAATAGATCTTAGAAGTGGTTACCACCAAATAAGGATCAAAGAGGGTGATGAGTGGAAAACTGCTTTTAAGACTAAATTTGGTCTTTATGAGTGGTTGGTTATGCCTTTTGGGCTAACTAATGCCCCAGGCACATTCATGCGCTTAATGAATCATGTACTAAGGGATTGCCTTGGTAAATTTTGTGTAGTTTACTTTGATGACATTTTAGTTTACTCTAGGAACCTAGATGATCATTTAGGACATCTAAGGCATGTTTTTTCTCTTCTTAGGAGCAATCATCTTTTTGGTAACTTAGAAAATGCACTTTTTGTGCAGATAGTGTAGTTTTCCTAGGTTTTGTAGTTAGCACAAAAGGGGTTCATGTTGACCCTGAAAAGATAAAAGCTATTCAAGAATGGCCCACCCAAAAGAGTGTGACAGAGATCAAAAGCTTTCATGGTCTTCCTGGATTTTATAGGATCTTTGTGCCTAATTTCTCCACGCTCTTCGCACCAATAAATGATTTGGTGAAAAAGGAAGTTCCTTTCCTTTGGGGTGAGAAACAAGAGAAAGCCTTCCAGCTAATTAAGCATAAACTGACCCATGCACCAGTCTTGGCATTACCTGACTTTTCTAAAACATTTGAGCTTGAATGTGATGCCTCTGGTGTAGGTGTAGGGGCTGTCTTGTTGCAAGGAGGGCACCCCATTGCGTATTTCAGTGAAAAACTCAATGGTGCCCCTCAACTACCCCACCTATGATAAGGAGTTTTATGCTCTAATTAGGGCCCTTCAAACTTGGGAGCATTACCTTGCTCCCAAGGAGTTTGTCATTCATAGTGACCATGAGTCACTAAAATATTTGAGGGGTCAAGGTAAATTGAACAAAAGGCATGCAACGTGGGTGGAATATCTTGAATCCTTCCCTTATGTCATCAAGTACAAGAAAGGAAAACAAAATGTGGTGGCTGATGCTCTTTCTAGGCGTCATGCCCTTTATTCATCCTTGAGTGCAAAAATCTTGGGATTTGATGACATTCGGGCTATGTATCCGTCTGATAAGGATTTCGGCCCCATATTTGCTACCTTTGCATCTGCATTTGCATTAAAGGCCCATGATGGGTACTTCATCAGTGAGGGGTATCTTTACAAAGGGAGTAAGCTTTGTATACCCCAAGGATCAATTAGGAACTTACTTACAAAAGAGAGTCATGAAGGTGGGCTCATGGGGCATTTTGGGATTTCAAAAACCCTCATGCTTTTACAAGAGAAATTCTTTTGGCCCCATATGCGTAGAGATGTCCATAGACATTGCTCTAAATGTATAGCTTGCTTGCAAGCAAAGTCTAAAGCAATGCCTCATGGACTATACACACCTTTACCTGCTCCTTCTGCACCTTGGGAGGATATTAGCATGGATTTCATCCTTGGGCTCCCAAGAACCCAATGAGGTGCAGACTCCATATTTGTGGTGGTGGACCGATTTTCAAAAATGGCCTATTTTATTCCCTGCCACAAAGTGGATGATGCGAGCAACATCGCAAGACTTTTCTTTAAAGAGGTTGTCCGATTGCATGGTATACCCTCCTCAATAGTGTCAGATGGGGATGTGAAGTTCCTTAGCCATTTTTGGAAAACTCTTTGGGCTTCTTTTTTCCACTACCTGTCACCCTCAAACTGATGGGCAAACAGAAGTGGTGAATAGATCTTTATCCACTATGCTGAGGGCTCTCCTTAAAGGCAACCATAAGTCTTGGGATGAGTACCTTCCCCACATTGAATTTGCTTATAACCGGGTGGTTCATAGAACTACCAAGCATTCTCCTTTTGAGGTGGTCTATGGCTTTAATCCTCGTACTCCTCTAGATCTTTTACCTTTTCCTCTTTCTGTTACTGTGCATAAAGAAGGAGAGGCAAAAGCCATTTTTGTAAAACAATTACATGAGAGGGTTAAAGTTAACATAGAACGCCAATCCTTGAGAGATGCTACTTTCGCCAATAGGGGGAGGAAAGAAGTCATCTTTGAAAAGGGTGACTGGGTATGGCTTCACTTGAGAAAGGATAGATTTCCTTCTCAAAGGAAGTCCAAACTTAGCCCTAGAGGAGATGGACCTTTCCAAATCCTTGAGCGGATCGGTAATAATGCCTATGTTTTAGATCTGCCTGAGGATTATGGCATAAGCACCAGTTTTAATGTTTCTGATTTGTCTCCATTTGTAGGTGCTGAAAATGACGAAGACCCCATGGATTTGAGGTCAAATCCTCTTCAAGGGGGAGGAGATGATGTGACCATGCCTAGCCAAGGACCTATCACTAGGGCCATGGCTAGAAGGATTGAAGAAGACCTAGCCCTTGTAGACAAAGGAAGACTTCACCTCCTATGGAGAGTGAAGATATTAGGCTAGGGACTTTAGTTAATAAAATGTAATTTTCCTTTATTTTAATTTTGAGGAGCATTAAGAATTTAATTTGGGACATGTATTTAGTCCATTTTTTATTTTTAGGAGGTGTCTTAGGAATTTAGAGGGTGGATTTAGCTTTTTGGGTCTTTATGAAGGAAATAAGGGGTAGCCTTGATATCTACACCCCTCTTTTCTACATAAACCCCCTAAGCTAATAAGAAGGAATCTTGGCCCTTGGTTTGAGAAACTTGGGCACCAAGTTTGATGATCTAAGGAGTGAATTGTTTCTCAATTCTCCTCCCTTAGATCTCTCCTTTTAATCCTAGCCCTTCTTTTTTAGGTTATCTTGTTCAAGAGGTTAGCTACCTCTATAAATAAGAGCTCATCCCACACTTGTATTTTTTGACACTTGAATTTAATCCTAGAGACCATATTGGTTGAGGTTCTTACCTTTGAGTGTCCCTCTTTCTCCCTTGTGAGAGCTTCTAAGAGTTATCAAGGGACCCCTCCCTTGTGGCCTCTCCCCTTTGGCTTATCAAACATAGTATTTGTGGCACCTCACCCCATTCCTTTCCTATCCATAAATCCATTTCCCTTCCAAGTGACCTTAGAAAGGATCCTTTGGGCACGTGATCATCAAAGATCACATCAGGAGGAAGAAGAAGCAATGAAAGGAAAGGGGATGAAGAAGAAGTGGAACGACGAGGAGAAGAAGAAGGGGAGGAAGAAGAAGTAGTGTAGGTAGAAGAAGGGCAAAAAGGAGAAGAGAGGGAAGAAGAAGAACAAGTGGATGTAGTAGAAGTGGAAGAAGGTGAACAAGAGGAAGAAGAAGAAGTAGTTGAAGGAGTGGGGATGATGGAGAAGAAGTGGAAGAAGGAGAACAAGAGGTAGAAATGCAAGTGGAAGCAGAAGAAGGAGAAAAAGAGGGATATGACGAAAGAAAGGAAGAAGAAGAAGGAGATGAAGAGCAAGAAAAGGAAGGAAAGGAGAGGATGAAGAAGAAGTGGAAGAAAGAGAACAAGAGGAGGCAGGAGAAGTGCAAGAAAGATAAGAAGAGGAAGACGAAGGAGAGTAAGTAGAAGAAGTGGAAGAAGGAGAAGAAAAGGAAGAAGAAGAAAATGTGGAAAGTGAAGAGGTTGAAGAAGGTGAACAAGAGGAGGAAGAAGAAGTAGTGTTAAGAGGTGAGATGAAGAAGACGAATTGGAACAAGGAGAAAAGGAGGAAAACGAAGAAGAAGGGGAAGGGAAGGGAAGAAGAAGCAGAAGAAGTGGAATTTGGAGGAGAAGAGGAAGAAGACGAAGAAGTGTAAGCATAAGATTTGGGGGAAGGAGAGGAAGAGGAAGAGCAATAATGGGAAGCAACAGAAGTGGGGGATGGAGAAAAAAGGAAGGAAGACGGAAAGGAAAGAAGAACTTGTGGAAGGAGAAGAAATGGAAGAAGAAGAAGTGTAATGAGAAGAAGCGAAGAAGGAGACGAAAATGAAGAAGAACAACAAGTAGAAGTAGAAGAAGTGGTAGAAGTAGTAGAATGAAAGGAGATGAAGAAGAAGAAGTGGAAGAAGGAGAACGGGAGGAGGGAGAAGAGGTGGCAGAAGGAGAAGAAGAGGAAGTGGAAGAACGAGAAGAAAAGGAAGAAGTGCAAGTGGAAGAAGGAGAACAATAGGAAGAAGAAGAAGAAGTGGAAGAATGAGAAAAAGAGGAGGAAGAACAAGCAATGGAAGGAAAGGGGATGAAGAAGAAGTGGAACAAGGAGGAGAAGAAGAAGGGGAGGAAGAAGAAGTAGTGTAGGCAGAAGAAGGGCAAGAAGGAGAAGAGAGGGAAGAAGAAGAACAAGTGGATGTAGTAGAAGTGGAAGAAGGTGAACAAGAGGAACAAGAAGAAGTAGTTGAAGGAGTGGGGATGATGGAGAAGAAGTGGAAGAAGGAGAACAAGAGGTAGAAATGCAAGTGGAAGCAGAAGAAGGAGAAAAAGAGGGATATGATGCAGGAAAGGAAGAAGAAGAAGGAGATGAAGAGGAAGAAAAGAAAAGAAAGGAGAGGATGAAGAAGAAGTGGAACAAAGAGAACAAGAGGAGGCAGGAGAAGTGGAAGAAAGATAAGAAGAGGAAGAAGAAGGAGAGTAACTAGAAGAAGTGGAAGAAGGAGAAGAAAAGGAAGAAGAAGAAGATTTGGAAAGTGAAGAAGGTGTACAAGAGTAGGAAGAAGAAGTAGTGGAAGGAGGTGCGACAAAGAAGAAGAGTTGGAACAAGGAGAAAAGGAGGAAAAGGAAGAAGGAGGGGTAGGGAAGGGAAAAAGAAGTAGAAGAAGTGGAATCTGGAGGAGAATAGGAAGAAGAAGAAGAAGTGTAAGCATAAGATTTGGGGGAAGGAGAAGAAGAGGAAGAGCAACAATGGGAAGCAACAGAAGTGGGTGATAGATAAAAAGAGGAAGCAGAAGACGGAAAGGAAAGAAGAAAAAGTTGTGGAAGGAGAAGAAATGGAAGAAGAGGAAGAAGAAGAAGTGTAAGTAGAAGAAGCGGAAGAAGGAGACGAAAATGAAGAAGAACAACAAGTAGAAGTAGGAGAAGTGGTAGAAGGAGAGAATAAGAGGAATAGGATGAAGAAGAAGAACTGGAAGAAGGAGAACGGGAGAAGGGAGAAGAGGTGGCAGAATGAGAAGAAGAGGAAGAAGAAGAAGTGGAAGAACGAGAAAAAAAGGAAGAAGTGCAAGTGGAAGAAGGAGAACAATAGGAAGAAGAAGAAGCAGTGGAAGAATGAGAAAAAGAGGAGGAAGAAGAAGCAATGGAAGGAAAAGGGATGAAGAAGAAGTGGAACGACGAGGAGAAGAAGAAGGGGAGGAAGAAGAAGTAGTGTAGGCAGAAGAAGGGCAAGAAGGAGAAAAGAGGGAAGAAGAAGAACAAGTGGATGTAGTAGAGGTGGAAGAAGGTGAACAAGAGGAAGAAGAAGAAGTAGTTGAAGGAGTGGGGATGATGGAGAAGAAGTGGCAGAAGGAGAACAAGAGGTAAAAATGCAAGTCGACGCAGAAGAAGGAGAAAAAGAAGGATATGACGAAGCAAAGGAAGAAAAAGAAGGAGATGAAGAGGAAGAAAAGAAAGGAAAGGAGATGATGAAGAAGAAGTGGAAGAAAGAAGGAGAGTAACTAGTAAAAGTGGAAGAAGGAGAAGAAAAGGAAGAAGAAGAAGATGTGGAAAGTGAAGAAGTTGAGGAACGTGAACAGGAGTAGGAAGAAGAAGTAGTGGAACGAGGTGAGATGAAGAAGAAGAATTGGAAGAAGGAGAAAAGGAGGAAAACGAAGAAGGAGGGGAAGGGAAGGGAAGAAGAAGCAGAAGAAGTGGAATCTCGAGGAGAAGTCGAAGAAGAGGAAGAGTAACAATGGGAAGCAACAGAAGTGGGGGATGGAGAAAAACAGGAAGGCGAAGACAGAAAGGAAAGAAGAACAAGTTGTGGAAAGAGAAGAAATGGAAGAAGAGGATGAAGAAGAAGTGTAAGCAGAAGAAGCAGAAGAGGGAGACGAAAATGAAGAAGAACAATAAGTAGAAGTAGAAGAAGTGGTAGAAGAAGAGAATAAGAGGAATAGGAGGAAGTAGTGGAATGAAAGGAGATGAAGAAGAAGAACTGGAAGAAGCAGAACGGGAGAAGGGAGAAGAGGTGGCAGAATGAGAAGAAGAGGAAGAAGAAGAAGTGAAAGAACGAGAAGAAAAGAAAGAAGTGCAAATGGAAGAAGGAGAACAATAGGAAGAAGAAGAAGCAGTGGAAGAATGAGAAAAAAAGGAGGAAGAAGAAGCAATGGAAGGAAAGGGGATGAAGAAGAAGTGGAACAAGGAGGAGAAGAAGAAGGGGAGGAAGAAGAAGTAGTGTAGGCAGAAGAAGGGCAAAAAGGAGAAGAGAGGGAAGAACAAGAACAAGAGAATATAGTAGAAGTGGAAGAAGGTGAACAAGAGGAAGAAGAAGAAGTAGTTGAAGGAGTGGGGATGATGGAGAAGAAGTGGAAGAAGGAGAACAAGAGGTAGAAATGCAAGTGTTAGAAGAAGAAGGAGAAAAAGAGGGATATGATGAAGGAAAGGAAGAAGAAGAAGGAGATGAAGAGGAAGAAAAGAAAGCAAAGGAGAGGATGAATAAGAAGTGGAAGAAAGAGAACAAGACGAGGCAGGAGAAGTGGAAGAAAGATAAGAAGAGGAAGAAGAAGGAGAGTAACTAGAAGAAGTGGAAGAAGGAGAAGAAAAGGAAGAAGAAGAAAATGTGGAAAGTGAAGAGGTTGAAGAAGGTGAACAAGAGGAGGAAGAAGAAGTAGTGGAAAGAGGTCAGATGAAGAAGACGAATTGGAACAAGGAGAAAAGGAGGAAAACTGATGAGGACATCAAGCTTGAAGTACTTGGAGGACCTATGACAAGGGCAAGGACAAGAAGAGCTAAGGAAGCTATTCAACAAGTATTGGCAGCCCTTTTGCAAAAAGAGCCAAACATTGAAGAAATAAAGTTTAAAATTGTTAATTGTCTCAGGACTGAAGAGAGCAATACTTGACCTTAATGGAAGAGAAGTTTGAAATAAATTAAACTCATTTTCTTGGAGTTTACTTAGTTAATGGTGGGCAACCAGAATTGTCTAATTAAAGTTGCAGCCACCTAGGTTATCAATTATAATTAGTATACGTGTTTAATTTACTTTGGCAGTTACACTTTGTTATTAAGCTGCCCATTATTAGTTTTTATTATTTTGTAACTTTAGCTGAATTTAGAAAGCCACTAAACCTACACAAGCTGAGTTTATTAGGCATATAAATTTGGGCAAGACTGAGATGTAAGGCAGAATATTTTGGAAATAAAAAACTAGTTGAGTTTTCTCTCCTTTGGGTTCTTGACAATCCAAAATCTTTTGAGATTTATCAAAGGTAATTCACCCCTTTGTGTGTGCAATCTCGTAGACATATCTTCCATCCTTGGAAGTGTGGAGTCTACAAATTCCAATTCCATTTTCTGTCTTTTCCATTCGTACTCAATTCTGGCCAGCAAACTCTATAACAGGAAAGTTTTACACTATTCAAAAACTCGTTTAATTGTTGAATTTCAAAAACTTTTAATTTCCATTATGTGTCTAAAAGTTTGATAGTCATTCTATTCAGTTTATTTTTTGCAATTGTTTGCATTCCATGTTGATTAATTTTGTCAACGCAGCAAGCTAAATTCCTAGGGTCCTTTCAGAATCCTAAACTGACAGCGGATTCATATGAAAAACGAAGAAGAAGGGAAGAAGAAGCAGAAGAAGTGGAATTTGGAGGAGAAGAGGAAGAAGATCAAGAAGTGTAAGCATAAAATTTGAGAGAAGGAGAGGAAGAGGAAGAGCAACAATGGGAACCAACAGAAGTGGGGGATGGAGAAAAAAAGGAAGGAAGAAGGAAAGGAAAGAAGAACTTGTGAAAGGAGAAGAAATGGAAGAAGAAGAAGTCTAATCAGAAGAAGCGAAGAAGGAGACGAAAATGAAGAAGAACAACAAGTAGAAGTGAAAGGAGATGAAGAAGCAGAAGTGGAAGAAGGAGAACGGGAGGAGGGAGAAGAGGTGGCAGAAGGAGAAGAAGAGGAAGTAGAAGAAGTGGAAGAACGAGAAGAAAAGGAAGAAGTGCAAGTGGAAGAAGGAGAACAATAGGAAGAAGAAGAAGAAGTGGAAGAATCAGAAATAGAGGAGGAAGAAGAAGCAATGGAAGGAAAGGGGATGAAGAAGAAGTGGAACAAGGAGGAGAAGAAGAAGGGGAGGAAGAAGAAGTAGTGTAGGCAGAAGAAGGGCAAGAAGGAGAAAAGAGGGAAGAAGAAGAACAAGTGGATGTAGTAGAAGTTGAAGAAGGTGAATAAGAGGAAGAAGAAGAAGTAGTTGAAGGTGTGGGGATGATGGAGAAGAAGTGGAAGAAGGAGAACAAGAGGTAGAAATGCACGTGGAAGCAGAAGAAGGAGAAAAAGAGGGATATGACGAAGGAAAGGAAGAAGAAGAAGGACATGAAGAGGAAGAAAGGGAAGGAAAGGAGAGGATGAAGAAGAAGTGGAAGAAAGAGAACAAGAGGAGGCAGGAGAAGTGGAAGAAAGATAAGAAGAGGAAGAAGAAGGAGAGTAACTAGAAGAAGTGGAAGAAGGAGAAGAAAAGGAAGAAGAAGAAAATGTGGAAAGTGAAGAGGTTGAAGAAGGTGAACAATAGGAGGAAGAAGAAGTAGTGGAAAGAGGTCATATGAAGAAGACGAATTGGAACAAGGAGAAAAGGAGGAAAAGGAAGAAGAAGGGGAAGGGAAGGGAAGCGAAGAAGAAGCAGAAGTAGTGGAATTTGTAGGAGAAGAGGGAGAAGAAGAAGAAGTGTAAGCATAAGATTTGGGGGAAGGAGAGGAAGAGGAAGAGCAACAATGGGAAGCAACAGAAGTGGGGGATGGAGAAAAGAGGAAGGAAGACAGAAAGGAAAGAAGAAGTTGTGGAAGGAGAAGAAATGGAAGAAGAAGAAGTGTAAGCAGAAGAAGCGGAAGAAGGAGACAAAAATGAAGAAGAACAACAAGTAGAAATAGAAGAAGTGATAGAAGTAGTGGAATGAAAGAAGAGGATGAAGAAGAAGTGGAAGAAGGAGAACGGGAGGAGGGAGAAGAGGTGGCAGAAGGAGAAAAAGAGGATGAAGAAGAAGTGGAAGAAGGAGAAGAAAAGGAAGAAGTTCAAGTGGAAGAAGGAGAACAATAGGAAGAAGATGAAGAAATGGAAGAATGAGAAATAGAGGAGGAAGAAGAAGCAATGGAAGGAAAGGGGATGAACAAGAAGTGGAACAAGGAGGAGAAGAAGAAGGGGAGGAAGAAGAAGTAGTGTAGGCAGAAGAAGGGCAAGAAGGAGAACAGAGGGAAGAAGAACAACAAGTGGATGTAGTAGAAGTGGAAGAAGGTGAACAAGAGGAAGAAGAAGAAGTAGTTGAAGGAGTGGGGATGATGGAGAAGAAGTAGAGTAACTAGAAGAAGTGGAAGAAGGTGAATAAGAGGAAGAAGAAGCAGTAGTTGAAGGAGTGGGGATGATGGAGAAGAAGTGGAAGAAGGAGAACAAGAGGTAGAAATGCACGTGGAAGCAGAAGAAGGCGAAAAAGAGGGATATGACGAAGGAAAGGAAGAAGAAGAAGGAGATGAAGAGGAAGAAAAGGAAGGAAAGGAGAGGATGAAGAAGAAGTGGAAGAAAGAGAACAAGAGGAGGCAGGAGAAGTGGAAGAAAGATAAGAAGAGGAAGAAGAAGTAGAGTAACTAGAAGAAGTGGAAGAAGGAGAAGAACAGGAAGAAGAACAAGATGTGGAAAATGAAGAAGTTGAAGAAGGTGAACAAGAGGAGGAAGAAGAAGTAGTGGAAGGACGTGAGATGAAGAAGAAGAATTGGAACGAGGAGAAAAGGAGGAAAAGGAAGAAGGCGTGGAAGGGAAGGCAAGAAGAAGCAGAAGAAGTGGAATCTGCAGGAGAAGATGAAGAAGAAGAAGAAGTGTAAGCATAAGATTTGGGGGAAGGAGAAGAACAGGAAGACCAATAATTGGAAGCAACAGAAGTGTGGGGATGGAAAAAAAAAGGAGGGAGAAGACAGAAAGGAAAGAAAAAGAAGTTGTGGAAGGAGAAGAAATGGAAGAAGAGGAACAAGAAGACGTGTAAGCAGAAGAAGAGGAAGAAGGAGACGAAAATGAAGAAGAACAACAAGTAGAAGTAGAAGAAGTGGTAGAAGTAGTGGAATGAAAGGAGATGAAGAAGAAGAAGTGCAAGAAGGAGAACGGGTGGAGGGAGAAGAGGTGGCAGAAGTAGAAGAAGAGGAAGAAGAAGAAGTGGAAGAAGGAGAACAACAGGAAGAAGAAGAACTAGAAGAATGAGAAAAAGAGTAGGAAGAAGAAGCAATGGAAGGAAAGGGGATGAAGAAGAAGTGGAATAAGGAGGAGAAGAAGAAGGGGAGGAAGAAAAAGTAGTGTAGGCAGAAGAAGGGCAAGAAGGAGAAGAGAGGGAAGAAGAAGAACAAGTGGATGTAGTAGAAGTGGAAGAAGGTGAACAAGAGGAAGAAGAAGAAGTAGTTGAAGGAGTGGGGATGATGGAGAAGAAGTGGAAGAAGGAGAACAACAGGTAGAAATGCAAGTGGAAGCAGAAGAAGGAGAAAAAGAGGGATATAACAAAGGAATGGAAGAAGAAGAAGGAGATGAAGAGGATGAAAAGAAAGGAAAGGAGAGGATGAAGAAGATGTGGAAGAAAGAGAACAAGAGGAGGCAGGAGAAGTGGAAGAAAGATAAGAAGAGGAAGAAGAAGGAGAGTAACTAGAAGAAGTGGAAGAAGGAGAACAAAAGGAAGAAGAAGAAGAAGTGGAAAGTGAAGAAGGTGAACAAGATGAGGAAGAAGAAGTAATGGAAGGAGGTGAGATGAAGAAGAAGAATTGGAACAAGGAGAAAGGGAGGAAAAGGAAGAAGGAGGGGAAGGGAAGGGAAGAAGAAGCAGAAGAAGTGGAAGCTGTAGGAGAAGAGGAAGAAGAAGAAGAAGTGTAAGCATAAGATTTGGGGGAAGGACAAGAAGAGGAAGAGCAACAATGGGAAGCAACAGAAGTGGGGGATGGAGAAAAAGAGGAAGGAGAAGACGGAAAGGAAAGAAGAAGAAGTTGTGGAAGGAGAAGAAATGGAAGAAGAGGAACCAGAAGAAGTGTAACCAGAAGAAGCGATAGAAGGAGACGAAAATGAAGAAGAACAACAAGTAGAAGTAGAAGAAGTGGTAGAAGTAGTGGAATGAAAGGAGATGAAGAAGAAGAAGCGGAAGAAGGAGAACGGGAGGAGGGAGAAGAGGTGGCAGAAGGAGAAGAAGAAGTGGAATAACGAGAAGAAAAAGAAGTGCAAGTTGGAGAAGGAGAACAATAGGAAGAAGAAGAAGAAGTGGAAGAATGAGAAAAAGAAGAGGAAGAAGAAGCATTGGAAGGAAAGGGGATGAAGAAGAAGTGGAACAAGGAGGAGAAGAAGAAGGGGGGGAAGAAGAAGTAGTGTAGGCAGAAGAAGGGCAAGAAGGAGAAGAGAGGGAAGAAGAAGAACAAGTGGATATAGTAGAAGTGGAAGAAGGTGAACAAAAGGAAGAAGAAGAAGTAGTTGAAGGAGTGGGGATGATGGAGAAGAAGGGGAAGAAGGAGAACAAGAGGTAGAAATGCAAGTGGAAGCATAAGAAGGAGAAAAAGAGTGATATGATGAAGGAAAGGAAGAAGAAGAAGGAGATGAAGAGGAAGAAAAGAAAGGAAAGGAGAGGATGAAAAAGAAGTGGATGAAAGAGAACAAGAGGAGGCAGGAGAAGTGGAAGAAAGATAAGAAGAGGAAGAAGAAGGAGAGTAACTAGAAGAAGTGTAAGAAGGAGAACAAAAGGAAGAAGAAGAAGAAGTGGAAAGTGAAGAAGGTGAACAAGATGAGGAAGAAGAAGTAATGGAAGGAGGTGAGATGAAGAAGAAGAATTGGAACAAGGAGAAAGGGAGGAAAAGGAAGAAGGAGGGGAAGGGAAGGGAAGAAGAAGCAGAAGAAGTGGAAGCTGTAGGAGAAGAGGAAGAAGAAGAAGAAGTGTAAGCATAAGATTTGGGGGAAGGACAAGAAGAGGAAGAGCAACAATGGGAAGCAACAGAAGTGGGGGATGGAGAAAAAGAGGAAGGAGAAGACGGAAAGGAAAGAAGAAGAAGTTGTGGAAGGAGAAGAAATGGAAGAAGAGGAACCAGAAGAAGTGTAACCAGAAGAAGCGATAGAAGGAGACGAAAATGAAGAAGAACAACAAGTAGAAGTAGAAGAAGTGGTAGAAGTAGTGGAATGAAAGGAGATGAAGAAGAAGAAGCGGAAGAAGGAGAACGGGAGGAGGGAGAAGAGGTGGCAGAAGGAGAAGAAGAAGTGGAATAACGAGAAGAAAAAGAAGTGCAAGTTGGAGAAGGAGAACAATAGGAAGAAGAAGAAGAAGTGGAAGAATGAGAAAAAGAAGAGGAAGAAGAAGCATTGGAAGGAAAGGGGATGAAGAAGAAGTGGAACAAGGAGGAGAAGAAGAAGGGGGGGAAGAAGAAGTAGTGTAGGCAGAAGAAGGGCAAGAAGGAGAAGAGAGGGAAGAAGAAGAACAAGTGGATATAGTAGAAGTGGAAGAAGGTGAACAAGAGGAAGAAGAAGAAGTAGTTGAAGGAGTGGGGATGATGGAGAAGAAGGGGAAGAAGGAGAACAAGAGGTAGAAATGCAAGTGGAAGCATAAGAAGGAGAAAAAGAGTGATATGATGAAGGAAAGGAAGAAGAAGAAGGAGATGAAGAGGAAGAAAAGAAAGGAAAGGAGAGGATGAAAAAGAAGTGGATGAAAGAGAACAAGAGGAGGCAGGAGAAGTGGAAGAAAGATAAGAAGAGGAAGAAGAAGGAGAGTAACTAGAAGAAGTGGAAGAAGGAGAACAAAAGGAAGAAGAAGAAGAAGTGGAAAGTGAAGAAGGTGAACAAGATGAGGAAGAAGAAGTAATGGAAGGAGGTGAGATGAAGAAGAAGAATTGGAACAAGGAGAAAGGGAGGAAAAGGAAGAAGGAGGGGAAGGGAAGGGAAGAAGAAGCAGAAGAAGTGGAAGCTGTAGGAGAAGAGGAAGAAGAAGAAGAAGTGTAAGCATAAGATTTGGGGGAAGGACAAGAAGAGGAAGAGCAACAATGGGAAGCAACAGAAGTGGGGGATGGAGAAAAAGAGGAAGGAGAAGACGGAAAGGAAAGAAGAAGAAGTTGTGGAAGGAGAAGAAATGGAAGAAGAGGAACCAGAAGAAGTGTAACCAGAAGAAGCGATAGAAGGAGACGAAAAAGAAGAAGAACAACAAGTAAAAGTAGAAGAAGTGGTAGAAGTAGTGGAATGAAAGGAGATGAAGAAGAAGAAGCGGAAGAAGGAGAACGGGAGGAGGGAGAAGAGGTGGCAGAAGGAGAAGAAGAAGTGGAATAACGAGAAGAAAAAGAAGTGCAAGTTGGAGAAGGAGAACAATAGGAAGAAGAAGAAGAAGTGGAAGAATGAGAAAAAGAAGAGGAAGAAGAAGCATTGGAAGGAAAGGGGATGAAGAAGAAGTGGAACAAGGAGGAGAAGAAGAAGGGGGGGAAGAAGAAGTAGTGTAGGCAGAAGAAGGGCAAGAAGGAGAAGAGAGGGAAGAAGAAGAACAAGTGGATATAGTAGAAGTGGAAGAAGGTGAACAACAGGAAGAAGAAGAAGTAGTTGAAGGAGTGGGGATGATGGAGAAGAAGGGGAAGAAGGAGAACAAGAGGTAGAAATGCAAGTGGAAGCATAAGAAGGAGAAAAAGAGTGATATGATGAAGGAAAGGAAGAAGAAGAAGGAGATGAAGAGGAAGAAAAGAAAGGAAAGGAGAGGATGAAAAAGAAGTGGATGAAAGAGAACAAGAGGAGGCAGGAGAAGTGGAAGAAAGATAAGAAGAGGAAGAAGAAGGAGAGTAACTAGAAGAAGTGGAAGAAGGAGAACAAAAGGAAGAAGAAGAAGAAGTGGAAAGTGAAGAAGGTGAACAAGATGAGGAAGAAGAAGTAATGGAAGGAGGTGAGATGAAGAAGAAGAATTGGAACAAGGAGAAAGGGAGGAAAAGGAAGAAGGAGGGGAAGGGAACGGAAGAAGAAGCAGAAGAAGTGGAAGCTGTAGGAGAAGAGGAAGAAGAAGAAGAAGTGTAAGCATAAGATTTGGGGGAAGGACAAAAAGAGGAAGAGCAACAATGGGAAGCAACAGAAGTGGGGGATGGAGAAAAAGAGGAAGGAGAAGACGAAAAGGAAAGAAGAAGAAGTTGTGGAAGGAGAAGAAATGGAAGAAGAGGAACCAGAAGAAGTGTAACCAGAAGAAGCGATAGAAGGAGACGAAAAAGAAGAAGAACAACAAGTAGAAGTAGAAGAAGTGGTAGAAGTAGTGGAATGAAAGGAGATGAAGAAGAAGAAGCGGAAGAAGGAGAACGGGAGGAGGGAGAAGAGGTGGCAGAAGGAGAAGAAGAAGTGGAATAACGAGAAGAAAAAGAAGTGCAAGTTGGAGAAGGAGAACAATAGGAAGAAGAAGAAGAAGTGGAAGAATGAGAAAAAGAAGAGGAAGAAGAAGCATTGGAAGGAAAGGGGATGAAGAAGAAGTGGAACAAGGAGGAGAAGAAGAAGGGGGGGAAGAAGAAGTAGTGTAGGCAGAAGAAGGGCAAGAAGGAGAAGAGAGGGAAGAAGAAGAACAAGTGGATATAGTAGAAGTGGAAGAAGGTGAACAAAAGGAAGAAGAAGAAGTAGTTGAAGGAGTGGGGATGATGGAGAAGAAGGGGAAGAAGGAGAACAAGAGGTAGAAATGCAAGTGGAAGCATAAGAAGGAGAAAAAGAGTGATATGATGAAGGAAAGGAAGAAGAAGAAGGAGATGAAGAGGAAGAAAAGAAAGGGAAGGAGAGGATGAAAAAGAAGTGGATGAAAGAGAACAAGAGGAGGCAGGAGAAGTGGAAGAAAGATAAGAAGAGGAAGAAGAAGGAGAGTAACTAGAAGAAGTGGAAGAAGGAGAACAAAAGGAAGAAGAAGAAGAAGTGGAAAGCGAAGAAGGTGAACAAGATGAGGAAGAAGAAGTAATGGAAGGAGGTGAGATGAAGAAGAAGAATTGGAACAAGGAGAAAGGGAGGAAAAGGAAGAAGGAGGGGAAGGGAAGGGAAGAAGAAGCAGAAGAAGTGGAAGCTGTAGGAGAAGAGGAAGAAGAAGAAGAAGTGTAAGCATAAGATTTGGGGGAAGGACAAGAAGAGGAAGAGCAACAATGGGAAGCAACAGAAGTGGGGGATGGAGAAAAAGAGGAAGGAGAAGACGGAAAGGAAAGAAGAAGAAGTTGTGGAAGGAGAAGAAATGGAAGAAGAGGAACCAGAAGAAGTGTAACCAAAAGAAGCGATAGAAGGAGACGAAAAAGAAGAAGAACAACAAGTAGAAGTAGAAGAAGTGGTAGAAGTAGTGGAATGAAAGGAGATGAAGAAGAAGAAGCGGAAGAAGGAGAACGGGAGGAGGGAGAAGAGGTGGCAGAAGGAAAAGAAGAAGTGGAATAACGAGAAGAAAAAGAAGTGAAAGTTGGAGAAGGAGAACAATAGGAAGAAGAAGAAGAAGTGGAAGAATGAGAAAAAGAAGAGGAAGAAGAAGCATTGGAAGGAAAGGGGATGAAGAAGAAGTGGAACAAGGAGGAGAAGAAGAAGGGGGGGAAGAAGAAGTAGTGTAGGCAGAAGAAGGGCAAGAAGGAGAAGAGAGGGAAGAAGAAGAACAAGTGGATATAGTAGAAGTGGAAGAAGGTGAACAAAAGGAAGAAGAAGAAGTAGTTGAAGGAGTGGGGATGATGGAGAAGAAGGGGAAGAAGGAGAACAAGAGGTAGAAATGCAAGTGGAAGCATAAGAAGGAGAAAAAGAGTGATATGATGAAGGAAAGGAAGAAGAAGAAGGAGATGAAGAGGAAGAAAAGAAAGGAAAGGAGAGGATGAAAAAGAAGTGGATGAAAGAGAACAAGAGGAGGCAGGAGAAGTGGAAGAAAGATAAGAAGAGGAAGAAGAAGGAGAGTAACTAGAAGAAGTGGAAGAAGGAGAACAAAAGGAAGAAGAAGAAGAAGTGGAAAGTGAAGAAGGTGAACAAGATGAGGAAGAAGAAGTAATGGAAGGAGGTGAGATGAAGAAGAAGAATTGGAACAAGGAGAAAGGGAGGAAAAGGAAGAAGGAGGGGAAGGGAAGGGAAGAAGAAGCAGAAGAAGTGGAAGCTGTAGGAGAAGAGGAAGAAGAAGAAGAAGTGTAAGCATAAGATTTGGGGGAAGGACAAGAAGAGGAAGAGCAACAATGGGAAGCAACAGAAGTGGGGGATGGAGAAAAAGAGGAAGGAGAAGACGGAAAGGAAAGAAGAAGAAGTTGTGGAAGGAGAAGAAATGGAAGAAGAGGAACCAGAAGAAGTGTAACCAGAAGAAGCGATAGAAGGAGACGAAAAAGAAGAAGAACAACAAGTAGAAGTAGAAGAAGTGGTAGAAGTAGTGGAATGAAAGGAGATGAAGAAGAAGAAGCGGAAGAAAGAGAACGGGAGGAGGGAGAAGAGGTGGCAGAAGGAGAAGAAGAAGTGGAATAACGAGAAGAAAAAGAAGTGCAAGTTGGAGAAGGAGAACAATAGGAAGAAGAAGAAGAAGTGGAAGAATGAGAAAAAGAAGAGGAAGAAGAAGCATTGGAAGGAAAGGGGATGAAGAAGAAGTGGAACAAGGAGGAGAAAAAGAAGGGGGGGAAGAAGAAGTAGTGTAGGCAGAAGAAGGGCAAGAAGGAGAAGAGAGGGAAGAAGAAGAACAAGTGGATATAGTAGAAGTGGAAGAAGGTGAACAAGAGGAAGAAGAAGAAGTAGTTGAAGGAGTGGGGATGATGGAGAAGAAGGGGAAGAAGGAGAACAAGAGGTAGAAATGCAAGTGGAAGCATAAGAAGGAGAAAAAGAGTGATATGATGAAGGAAAGGAAGAAGAAGAAGGAGATGAAGAGGAAGAAAAGAAAGGAAAGGAGAGGATGAAAAAGAAGTGGATGAAAGAGAACAAGAGGAGGCAGGAGAAGTGGAAGAAAGATAAGAAGAGGAAGAAGAAGGAGAGTAACTAGAAGAAGTGGAAGAAGGAGAACAAAAGGAAGAAGAAGAAGAAGTGGAAAGTGAAGAAGGTGAACAAGAAGAGGAAGAAGAAGTAATGGAAGGAGGTGAGATGAAGAAGAAGAATTGTAACAAGGAGAAAGGGAGGAAAAGGAAGAAGGAGGGGAAGGGAAGGGAAGAAGAAGCAGAAGAAGTGGAAGCTGTAGGAGAAGAGGAAGAAGAAGAAGAAGTGTAAGCATAAGATTTGGGGGAAGGACAAGAAGAGGAAGAGCAACAATGGGAAGCAACAGAAGTGGGGGATGGAGAAAAAGAGGAAGGAGAAGACGGAAAGGAAAGAAGAAGAAGTTGTGGAAGGAGAAGAAATGGAAGAAGAGGAACCAGAAGAAGTGTAATCAGAAGAAGCGATAGAAGGAGACGAAAAAGAAGAAGAACAACAAGTAGAAGTAGAAGAAGTGGTAGAAGTAGTGGAATGAAAGGAGATGAAGAAGAAGAAGCGGAAGAAGGAGAACGGGAGGAGGGAGAAGAGGTGGCAGAAGGAGAAAAAGAATTGGAATAACGAGAAGAAAAAGAAGTGCAAGTTGGAGAAGGAGAACAATAGGAAGAAGAAGAAGAAGTGGAAGAATGAGAAAAAGAAGAGGAAGAAGAAGCATTGGAAGGAAAGGGGATGAAGAAGAAGTGGAACAAGGAGGAGAAGAAGAAGGGGGGGAAGAAGAAGTAGTGTAGGCAGAAGAAGGGCAAGAAAGAGAAGAGAGGGAAGAAGAAGAACAAGTGGATATAGTAGAAGTGGAAGAAGGTGAACAAGAGGAAGAAGAAGAAGTAGTTGAAGGAGTGGGGATGATGGAGAAGAAGGGGAAGAAGGAGAACAAGAGGTAGAAATGCAAGTGGAAGCATAAGAAGGAGAAAAAGAGTGATATGATGAAGGAAAGGAAGCAGAAGAAGGAGATGAAGAGGAAGAAAAGAAAGGAAAGGAGAGGATGAAAAAGAAGTGGATGAAAGAGAACAAGAGGAGGCAGGAGAAGTGGAAGAAAGATGAGAAGAGGAAGAAGAAGGAGAGTAACTAGAAGAAGTGGAAGAAGGAGAACAAAAGGAAGAGGAAGAAGAAGTGGAAAGTGAAGAAGGTGAACAAGATGAGGAAGAAGAAGTAATGGAAGGAGGTGAGATGAAGAAGAAGAATTGGAACAAGGAGAAAGGGAGGAAAAGGAAGAAGGAGGGGAAGGGAAGGGAAGAAGAAGCAGAAGAAGTGGAAGCTGTAGGAGAAGAGGAAGAAGAAGAAGAAGTGTAAGCATAAGATTTGGGGGAAGGACAAGAAGAGGAAGAGCAACAATGGGAAGCAATAGAAGTGGGGGATGGAGAAAAAGAGGAAGGAGAAGACGGAAAGGAAAGAAGAAGAAGTTGTGGAAGGAGAAGAAATGGAAGAAGAGGAACCAGAAGAAGTGTAACCAGAAGAAGCGATAGAAGGAGACGAAAATGAAGAAGAACAACAAGTAGAAGTAGAAGAAGTGGTAGAAGTAGTGGAATGAAAGGAGATGAAGAAGAAGAAGCGGAAGAAGGAGAACGGGAGGAGGGAGAAGAGGTGGCAGAAGGAGAAGAAGAAGTGGAATAACGAGAAGAAAAAGAAGTGTAAGTTGGAGAAGGAGAACAATAGGAAGAAGAAGAAGAAGTGGAAGAATGAGAAAAAGAAGAGGAAGAAGAAGAAGTGGAACAAGGAGGAGAAGAAGAAGGGGGGGAAGAAGAAGTAGTGTAGGCAGAAGAAGGGCAAGAAGGAGAAGAGAGGGAAGAAGAAGAACAAGTGGATATAGTAGAAGTGGAAGAAGGTGAACAAGAGGAAGAAGAAGAAGTAGTTGAAGGAGTGGGGATGATGGAGAAGAAGGGGAAGAAGGAGAACAAGAGGTAGAAATGCAAGTGGAAGCATAAGAAGGAGAAAAAGAGTGATATGATGAAGGAAAGGAAGAAGAAGAAGGAGATGAAGAGGAAGAAAAGAAAGGAAAGGAGAGGATGAAAAAGAAGTGGATGAAAGAGAACAAGAGGAGGCAGGAGAAGTGGAAGAAAGATAAGAAGAGGAAGAAGAAGGAGAGTAACTAAAAGAAGTGGAAGAATGAGAAGAAAAGGAAGAAGAAGAAGATGTGGAAAGTGAAGAAGTTGAAGAAGATGAACAAGAGGAGGAAGAAGAAGTAGTGGAAGGAGGCAAGATGAAGAAGAAGAATTGGAACAAGGAGAAAAGGAGGAAAAGGAAGAAGGAGGGGAAGGGAAGGGAAGAAGTAGCAGAAGAAGTGGAATTTGGAGGAGAAGAGGAAGAAGAAGAAGAAATGTAAGCATAAGATTTCGGGGAAGGAGAAAAAGAGGAAGAGCAACAATGGGAAGCAACAGAAGTGAGGGATGGAGAAAAAGAGAAAAGAGAAGACGGAAACGAAAGAAGAAGAAGTTATGGAAGGAGAAGAAATGGAAGAAGAGGAAGAAGAAGTGGAAGAAGGAGACGAAAATGAAGAAGAACAACAAGTAGAAGTAGAAGAAGTGGTAGAAGGAGAGAATAAGAGGAATAGTAGTGGAATGAAAGGACATGAAGAAGAAGACGTGGAAGAAGGAGAACAGGAGGAGGTAGAAGAGGTGGCAGAAGGAGAAGAAGAGGAACAAGAAGAAGTGTAGAACGAGAAGAAAAGGAAGAAGTGCAAATAAAAGGAGAACAATAGGAACAAGAAGAAGTGGAAGAATGAGAAAAAGAGGAGGAAGAAGAAGCGATGGAAGGAAAGGGGATGAAGAAGAAGTGGAACATGGAGCAGAAGAAGAAGGGGAGGAAGAAGAAGTAGTGTAGATAGAAGAAGGGCAAGAGGAGAAGAGAGGGAAGAAGAAGAACAAGTGGATTTAGCAGAAGTGGAAAAAGGTGCACAAGAGGAAGAAGAAGTAGTTGATGGAGTGGGGATGATGGAGAAAAAGTGGAAGAAGGAGAACAAGAGGTAGAAATGCAAGTGGAAGTAGAAGAAGGAGAAAAAGAGGGATATGACGAAGGAAAGGAAGAAGAAGAAGGAGATGAAGAGGAAGAAAAGAAAGGAAAGGAGAGGATGAAGAAGAAATGGAAGAAAGAGAACAAAAGGAGGCAGGAGAAGTGGAAGAAAGATAAGAAGAGCAAGAAGTGGAAGAAGGAGAAGAAAAGGAAGAAGACGAACATGTGCAAAGTGAAGAAGTTGAAGAAGGTGAACAAGAGGAGGAAGAAGAAGCAGTGGAAGGAGGTGAGATGAAGAAGAAGAATTGGAACAAGGAGTAAAGGAGGAAAAGGAAGAAGGAGGGGAAGGGAAGGGAAGAAGAAGCAGAAGAAGTGGAATCTGGAGGAGAAGAGGAAGAAGAAGAAGTGTATGCGTAAGATTTGGGGGAAGGAGGAGAAGAGGAAGGGCAACAATGGGAAGCAACAGAAGTGGGGGATAGAGAAAAAGAAGAAGGAGAAGATGAAAAGGAAAGAAGAAGTTGTGGAAGGAGAAGAATTGTAAGCAAAAGAAGCGGAAGTAGGAGACAAAAATGAAGAAGAACAATAAGTAGAATTAGAAGAAGTGGTAGAAGGAGAGAATAAGAGGAATAAGAGGAAGTAGTGGAATGAAAGGAGATGAAGAAGAAGAAGTGGAAGAAGGAGAACGGGAGGAGGAAGAAGAGGTGGCAGAAGGAGAAGAAGAGGAAGAAGAAGAAGTGGAAGAACGAGAAGAAAAGGAAGAAGTGCAAGTGGAAGAAGGAGAAATATAGGAAGAAGAAGAAGTGGGAGAATGAGAAAAAGAGGAGGAAGAAGAAGCAATGAAAGGAAAGGGGATTAAGAAGAAGTGGAACAAGGAGGAGAAGCAGAAGGGGAGGAGGAAGAAGTAATGTAGGCAGAAGAAGGGCAAGAAGGAGAAGAGAGGGAAGAAGAAGAACAAGTTGATGTAGTAGAAGTCGATGAAGGTGAACAAGAGGAAGAAGAAGAAGTAGTTGAAGGAGTGGGGATGATGGAGAAGAAGTGGAAGAAGGAGAACAAGAGGTAGAAATGCAAGTGGAAGCAGAAGAAGGAGAAAAAGACGGATATGATGAAGGAAAGGAAGAAGAAGAAGGAGATGAAGAGGAAGAAAGAAAGGAAAGGAGAGGATGAAGAAGAAGTAGAAGAAAGAGAACAAGAGGAGGCAGGAGAATTGGAAGAAGGAGAAGACAAGGAAGAAGAAGAAGATGTTGAAAGTGAAGAAGGTTAACAAGAGGAGGAAGAAGAAGTAGTGTAAGCGGAAGAAGAGGAAGAAGGAAGAAGCAGAAGAAGAAGTGGAAGAATGAGGAGAAAAGGAAGAAGTGCAAGTGGAAGAGGGAGAACAATAGGTAGAAGAAGATGAAGTGGAAGAATGGGAAAAAGAGGAAGAAGAAGAAGCAATGGAAGGAAAGGGGATGAGGAAGAAGTGGAACAAGGAGGAGAAGAAGAAGGGGAGGAAGAAGAAGTAGTGTAGGCAGAAGACGGGCAAGAAGGAGAAGAGAGGGAAGAAGAAGAACAAGTGGATGTAGTAGAAGTGGAAGAAGGTGAACAAGAGGAAGAAGAAGAGGTAGTTGAAGGACTGGCGATGATGGAGAAGAAGTGGAAGAAGGAGAACAAGAGGTAGAAATGCAAGTGGAAGCAGAAGAAGGAGAAAAAGAGGGATATGACGAAGGGAAGGAAGAAGAAGAAGGAGATGAAGAGGAAGAAAAGAAAGGAAAGGAGAGGATGAAGAAGAAATGGAAGAAAGAGAACAAGAGGAGGCAGGAGAAGTGGAAGAAATATAAGAAGAGGAAGAAGTGGAAGAAGGAGAAGAAAAGGAAGAAGACGAAATTGTGCAAAGTGAAGAAGTTGAAGAAGGTGAACAAGAGGAGGAAGAAGAAGCAGTGGAAGGAGGTGAGATGAAGAAGAAGAATTGGAACAAGGAGTAAAGGAGGAAAAGGAAGAAGGAGGGGAAGGGAAGGGAAGAAGAAGCAGAAGAAGTGGAATCTGGAGGAGAAGAGGAAGAAGAAGAAGTGTATGCGTAAGATTTGGGGGAAGGAGGAGAAGAGGAAGGGCAACAATGGGAAGCAACAGAAGTGGGGGATAGAGAAAAAGAAGAAGGAGAAGATGAAAAGGAAAGAAGAAGTTGTGGAAGGAGAAGAATTGTAAGCAAAAGAAGCGGAAGTAGGAGACAAAAATGAAGAAGAACAATAAGTAGAATTAGAAGAAGTGGTAGAAGGAGAGAATAAGAGGAATAAGAGGAAGTAGTGGAATGAAAGGAGATGAAGAAGAAGAAGTGGAAGAAGGAGAACGGGAGGAGGAAGAAGAGGTGGCAGAAGGAGAAGAAGAGGAAGAAGAAGAAGTGGAAGAACGAGAAGAAAAGGAAGAAGTGCAAGTGGAAGAAGGAGAAATATAGGAAGAAGAAGAAGTGGGAGAATGAGAAAAAGAGGAGGAAGAAGAAGCAATGAAAGGAAAGGGGATTAAGAAGAAGTGGAACAAGGAGGAGAAGAAGAAGGGGAGGAAGAAGAAGTAGTGTAGGCAGAAGACGGGCAAGAAGGAGAAGAGAGGGAAGAAGAAGAACAAGTGGATGTAGTAGAAGTGGAAGAAGGTGAACAAGAGGAAGAAGAAGAGGTAGTTGAAGGAGTGGCGATGATGGAGAAGAAGTGGAAGAAGGAGAACAAGAGGAGGAAGAAGAAGTAGTGTAAGCGGAAGAAAAGGAAGAAGGAAGAAGCAGAGAAGAAGTGGAAGAATGAGAAGAAAAGGAAGAAGTGCAAGTGGAAGAGGGAGAACAATAGGAAGAAGAAGAAGAAGTGGAAGAATGAGAAAATGAGGAGGAAGAAGAAGCAATGGAAGGAAAGGGGATGAAGAAGAAGTGGAAGAAAGAGAACAAGAGCAGGTAGGAGAAGTGGAAGAAAGATAAGAAGACGAAGAAGAAGGAGAGTAACTAGAAGAAGTGGAAGAAGGAGAAGAAAAGGAAGAAGAAGAAGATGTGGAAAGTGAAGAAGTTGAAGATGGTGAACAAGAGGAGGAAGAAGTAGTGGAAGGAGGTGAGATGAAGAAGAAGAATGGGAAAAAGGAGAAAAGGAGGAAAAGGAAGAAGGAAGGGAAGGTTAGCGAAGAAGAAGCAGAAGAAGTGGAATCTGGAGGAGAAGACGAAGAAGAAGAAGAAGTGTAAGCATAAGATTTGGGGTAAGGAGAAGAAGAGGAAGAGCAACAATGGGAAGCAACAGAAGTGGGGGATGGAGAAAAAGAGGAAGGAGAAGACGGAAAGGAAAGAAGAAGAAGTTGTGGAAGGAGAAGAAATGGAAGAAGAGGAAGAAGAAGAAGGGTAAGCAGAAGAAGCGGAAGAAGGAGACGAAAATGAAGAAGAAGAAAAAATAAAAGTAGAAGAAGTGGTAGAAGGAGAGAATAAGAGGAATATGAGGAAGTAGTGGAATGAAAGGAGATGAAGAAGAACAAGTGAAAGAAAGAGAACAAGAGGAGGCAGGAGAAGTGGAAGAAAGATAAGAAGAGGAAGAAGAAGGAGAGTAACTAGAAGAAGTGGAAGAAAGAACAGAAAAGGAAGAAGAAGAAGATGCGGAAAGTGAAGAAGTTGAAGAAGGTGAACAAGAGGAGGAATAAGAAGTAGTGGAAGGAGCTGAGATGAAGAAGATGAATTGGAACAAGGAGAAAAAGAGGAAAAGGAAGAAGGAGGGGAAGGGAAGGGAAGAAGAAGCAGAAGAAGTGGAATCTGGAGGAGAAGAGGAAGAAGAAGAAGAAGTGTAAGCATAAGATTTGGGGGAAGGACAAGAAGACGAAGAGCAACAATGGGAAGCAAAAGAAATGGGGGATGGAAAAAAAGGGGAAGGAGAAGACGGAAAGGAAAGAAGAAGCAGTTGTGGAATTTTTCTCCTTCTTCTGCTTCCACTTGCATTTCTACCTCTTGTTCTCCTTCTTCCACTTCTTCTCCATCATCCCCACTCCTTCAACTACTACATCCATTTGTTCTTCTTCTTCCCTCTCTTCTCCTTCTTGCCCTTCTTCTGCCTACACAACACTTCTTCTTCTTCCTCTTCTTCCATTTCTTCTCCTTCCACAACTTCTTCTTTCCTTTCCGTCTTCTTCTTCCTATTTTTCTCCATCCGCAACTTCGGTTGCTTCCCATTGTTGCTCTTCCTCTTCTTCTCCTTCCCCCAAATCTTATGCTTACACTTCTTCTTCTTCTTCCTCTTCTCCTCCAGATTCCACTTCTTCTGCTTGTTCTTCCCTTCCCTTCCCTTCCCTTCCCCTCCTTGTTCCTTTTCCTCCTTTGCTCCTTGTTGCAATTCTTCTTCTTCAGCTCACCACCTCCTTCGACTACTTCTTCTTCCTCCTCTTGTTCACCTTCTTCAACTTCTTTCCTTTCCACATCTTCTTCTTCTCCCGTTTCTTCTCCTTCTTCCACTTCTTCTAGTTACTCACTTTCTTCTTCCTCTTCTTATCTTTCATTCACTTCTCCTGCCTCCTCTTGTTCTCTTTCTTCCACTTCTTCTTCATCCTCTCCTTTCCTTTCTTTTCTTCCTCTTCATCTCCTTCTTCTTCTTCCTTTCCTCGTCATATCCCTCTTTTTCTCCTTCTTCTGCTTCCACTTGAATTTCTACCCCTTGTTCTCCTTCTTCCACTTCTTCTTCATCCCCTTTCCTTCCATTGCTCCTTCTTCCTCCTCTTTTTCTCATTCTTCCAATTCTTCTTCTTCTTCCTGTTGTTCTCCTTCTTCCACTTGCACTTCTTCCTTTTCTTCTCGTTCTTCCACTTCGACTTCTTCCTCTTCTTCTCCTTCTGCCACCTCTTCTCCCTCCTCCCGTTCTCCTTCTCCCACTTCTTCTTCTTCATCTCCTTTCATTCCACTACTTCCTCCTATTCCTCTTATTCTCTCCTTCTACCACTTGTTCCACTTCTACTTCTTGTTCTTCTTCATTTTCGTCTCCTTCTTCTGCTTCTTCTGCTTACACTTCCTCTTCTTCCATTTCTTCTCCTTCCAGAACTTCTTCTTCTTTCCTTTCCGTCTTCTCCTTCCTCTTTTTCTTCATCCCCACTTCTGTTGCTTCCCATTGTTGCTGTTTCTCTTCTTCTCCTTCCCCCAAATCTTATGCTTACACTTCTTCTTCTTCTTCTTCCTCTTCTCCTCCAGATTCCACTTCTTCTGCTTCTTCTTCCCTGCCCTTGCCCTCCTTTTTCCTTTTCCTCCTTTTCCTCCTTTTCTCCTTGTTCCAATTCTTCTTCTTCATCTCACCTCCTTCCATTACTTCTTCTTCCTCTTCTTGTTCACCTTCTTCAACTTCTTCACTTTCCACATCTTCTTCTTCTTCCTTTTCTGCTGCTTCTTCCACTTCTTCTAGTTACTCTCCTTCTTTCTTCCACTTCTGTTGCCTCTTCTTGTTCTCTTTCTTCCACTTCTTCTTCATCGTTTCCTTTCCTTTCTTTTCTTCCTCTTCATCTCCTTCTTCTTCTTCCTTTCCTTCGTCATATCCCTCTTTCCACTTCTTCTTCCTCTTCTTCTCCTTCTGCAACCTCTTCTCCCTCCTCCCGTTCTCCTTCTTCCAATTCTTCATCTTCATCTCCTTTCATTTCGCTACTTCCTCCTATTTATTCTCTCCTTCTACCAGTTCTTCTACTTCTACTTGTTCTTCTTCATTTTCGTCTCTTTCTTCCGCATCTTCTGCTTACACTTCTTCTTCTTCCTCTTCTTCCATTTCTTCTCCTTCCACAACTTCTTCTTCTTGCCTTTCCGTCTTCTCCTTGCTCTTTTTCTCCATCCCCCACTTTTGTTGCCTCCCATTGTTGCTCTTCCTCTTCTTCTCCTTCCCCCAAATCTTATGCTTACACTTCTTCTTCTTCTTCCTCTTCTCCTCCAGATTCCACTTCTTCTGCTTCTTCTTCCCTTCCCTTCCCCTCCTTCCTTTTTCTCATTTTCCCCTTGTTCCAATTCTTCTTCTTCATCTCACCTCGTTCCACTACTTTTTCTTCCTCCTCTTGTTCACCTTCGTCAACTTCTTCACTTTCCACATCTTCTTCTTCTTCCTTTTCTTCTGCTTCTTCTACTTCTTCTAGTTACTCACCTTCTTCTTCCTCTTCTTATCTTTCTTCCACTTCTCCCGCCTCCTCTTGTTCTCTTTCTTCCACTTCTTCTTCATCCTTTCCTTTCCTTTCTTTTCTTCCTCTTTATCTCCTTCTTCTTCTTCCTTTCCTTCGTCATATCCCTCTTTTTCTCCTTCTTCTGCTTCCACTTGCATTTCTACCTCTTGTTCTCCTTCTTCCATTTCTTCTCCATCATCCCCACTACTTCACCTACTTCTTCTTCCTCCTCTTGTTCACCTTTTTCCACCTCTACTACATCAATTTGTTCTTCTTCTTCCCTCTTTTCTCCTTCTTGCCCTTCTTCTGCCTACACTACTTCTGTTTCCTCCCCTTCTTCTTCTCCTCCTTGTTCCACTTCTTCTTCATCCCCTTTCCTTCCATTGCTTCTTCTTCCTCCTCTTTTTCTCATTCTTCCACTTCTTCTTCTTCTTTATATTGTTCTCCTTCTTCCACTTGCACTTGTTCCTTTTCTTCTCGTTCTTCCACTTCTTCTTCTTCCTCTTCTTTTCCTTCTGCCACCTCTTCTCCCTCCTCCCGTTCTCCTTCTTCCACTTCTTCTTCTTCATCTCCTTTCATTCCACTACTTCCTCCTGTTCCTCTTATTCTCTCCTTCTACCACTTCTTCTACTTCTACTTGTTGTTCTTCTTCATTTTTGTCTCCTTCTTTTGCTTCGTCTGCTTGCACTTCTTCTTCTTCCTCTTCTTCCATTTCTTCAACTTCCACAACTTCTTTTTCATTCCTTTTCGTCTTCTCCTTCCTCTTTTTCTCCATCCCCCACTTTTGTTGCTTCCCATTGTTGCTCTTCCTCTTCTTCTCCTTCCCCCAAATCTTATGCTTACACTTCTTCTTCTTCTTCCTCTTCTCCTCTAGATTCCACTTTTTCTGCTTCTTCTTCCCTTCTCTTACCCACCTTCTTCCTTTTCCTCCTTTTCTCGTTGTTGCAATTCTTCTTCTTCATCTCACCTCCTTATACTACTTCTTCTTCCTCCTCTTGTTCACCTTCTTCATTTTCCACATCTTCTTCTTCTTCCTTTTCTTCTCCTTCTTCCACTTCTTCTAGTTACTCTCCTTCTTCTTCCTCTTCTTATCTTTCTTCCACTTCTCCTGCCTCCTCTTGTTCTCTTTCTTCCACTTCTTCTTCATCCTTTCCTTTCCTTTCTTTTCTACCTCTTCATCTCCTTCTTCTTCTTCCTTTCCTTCCTAATATCCCTCTTTTTCTCCTTCTTCTGCTTCCACTTGCATTCTACCTCTTGTTCTCCTTCTTCCACATCTTCTCCATCATCCCCACTCCTTCAACTACTTCTTCTTCTTCCTATTGTTCATCTTCGTCCACCTCTACTACATCCACTTGTTCTTCTTCTTCCCTCTCTTCTCCTTCTTGCCCTTCTTCTGCCTACACTACTTCTTCTACCTCCCCTTCCTCTTCTCCTCCTTGTTCAACTTCTTCTTCATCCCCTTTTCTTCCATTGCTTCTTCTTCCTCCTTTTTTTCTCATTCTTCCACTTCTTCTCCTTCTTCCACCTGCACTTCTTCCTTTTCTTCTCGTTCTTCCACTTCTTCTTCTTCCTCTTCTTCTCCTTCCACCACCTCTTCTCCCTCCTCTCGTTCTCCTTCTTCCACTTCTTCTTCTTCATCTTCTTTCATTCCACTACTTCCTCCTATTCCTCTTATTCTCTCCTTCTACCACTTCTTCTACTTCTACTTGTTGTTCTGCTTCATTTTCGTCTCCTTCGTCCGCTTCTTCTGCTTACACTTCCTCTTCTTCCTCTTCTTCTTCACCTTCTTCCACTTCTACTACATCCATTTGTTCTTCTTCTTCCCTCTCTTCTCCTTCTTGCCCTTCTTCTGTCTACACAACTTCTTCTTCCTCCCCTTCTTCTTCACCTCCTTGTTCGACTTCTTCTTCATCCCCTTTCCTTCCATTGCTTCTTCTTCCTCCTCTTTTTCTCATTCTTCCACTTCTTCTTCTTCTTCCTATTGTTCTCCTTCTTCCACTTGCACTTCTTCCTTTTCTTCGCGTTCTTCTTCTCCTTCTGCCACCTCTTATTCCTCCTCCCGTTCTCCTTCCTCCACTTCTTCTTCATTTCCTTTCATTCCACTACTTCCTCCTATTCCTCTTACTCTCTACTTCTACCACTTCTTCTACTTCTACTTGTTGTTCTTCTTCATTTTCGTCTCCTTCTTCCACTTCTTCTGCTTACACTTCTTCTTCTTCTTCTTCTTCCATTTCTTCTCCTTCCACAACTTGTTCTTCTTTCCTTTCCGTCTTCTCCGTCATCTTTTTCTCCATCCGCCACTGCTGTTGCTTCCATTGTTGCTCTTCCTCTTCTTCTCCTTCCCCCAAATCTTATGCTTACACTTCTTCTTCTTCCTCTTTCCCTCCAGATTCCACTTCATCTGCTTTTTCTTCCCTTCCCTTCCCCTCCTGCTGCCTTTTCCTCCTTTTCTCCTTGTTCCAGTTCTTCCTCTTCATCTCACCTCCTCCACTACTGCTTCTTCCTCCTCTTGTTCACCTTCTTCAACTTCTTCACTTTCCACATCTTCTTCTTCTTCTTTTTCTTCTCCTTCTTCCACTTCTTCTAGTTACTCTCCTTCTTCTTCCTCTTCTTATCTTTCTTCCACTTCTCCTGCCTCCTCTTGTTCTCTTTCTTCCGCTACTTCTTCATCCTCTCCTTTCCTTTCTTTTCTTCCTCTTCATCTCCTTCTTCTTCTTCCTTTCCTTCATCATATGCCTCTTTTTCTCCTTCTTCTGCTTCCACTTGCTTTTCTACCTCTTGTTCTCCTTCTTCCACTTCTTCTCCATCATCCCCACTCCTTCAACTACTTCTTCTTCTTCCTCTTGTTCACCTCTTCCACTTCTACTACATCCACTTGTTCTTCTTCTTCCCTCTCTTCTCCTTCTTGCCCGTCTTCTGCCTACACTACTTCTTCTTCCTCCCCTTTTTCTTCTCGTCCTTGTTCCACTTCTTCTTCATCCCCTTTCCTTCCATTGCTTCTTCTTCCTCCTCTTTTTCTCATTCTTCCACTACTTCTTCTTCTTCTTATTGTTCTCCCTCTTCCCCTTGCACTTCTTCCTTTTCTTCTCATTCTTCCACTTTTTCTTCTTCCCCCAAATCTTATGCTTACACTACTTCTTCTTCTTCCTCTTTCCCTCCAGATTCCACTTCTTCTGCTTCTTCTTCCCTTCCCTTCCCTTCCCTTCCCCTCCTTCTTCCTTTTCCTCCTTTTCGCCTTGTTCCAATTCTTCTTCTTCATCTTACCTCCTTCCACTACTTCTTCTTCCTCCTCTTGTTCACCTTCTTGACTTTCCACATCTTCTTCTTCTTCCTTTTCTTCTCCTTCTTCCACTTCTTCTAGTTACTCTCCTTCTTCTTCCTCTTCTTATCTTTCTTCCTCTTCTCCTGCCTCCTCTTGTTCTCTTTCTTCCACTTCTTCTTCATCCTCTCCTTTCCTTTCTTTTCTTCCTCTTCATCTCCTTCGTCTTCTTCCTTTCCTTCCTCATATCCCTCTTTTTCTCCATCTTCTGCTTCCACTTGCATTTCTACCTCTTGTTCTCCTTCTTCCACTTCTTCTCCATCATCCCCACTCCTTCAACTACTTCTTCTTCTTCCTCTTGTTCACCTTCTTCCACCTCTACTACATCCACTTCTTCTTCTTCTTCCCTGTCTTCTCCTTCTTGCCCTTCTTCTGCCTGCACTACTTCTTCTTCCTCCCCTTCTTCTTCTACTCCTTGTTCCATTTCTTCTTCATTTCCCTTTCCTTCCATTGCTTCATCTTCCTCCTCTTTTTCTCATTCTTCCACTTCTTCTTCTTCTTCCTATTGTTCTCCGTCTTGCACTTGCACTTCTTCCTTTTCTTCTCGTTCTACCACTTCTTCTTCTTCCTCTTCTTCTCCTTCTGCCACCTCTTCTTCCTCTTCCCGTTCTCCTTCTTCCACTTCTTCTTCTTCATCTCCTTTCATTCCACTACTTCCTCCTATTCCTCTTATTCTCTCCTTCTACCACTTCTTCTACTTCTACTTGTTGTTCTTCTTGATTTTCGTCTCCTTCTTCCGCTTCTTCTGCTTACACTTCTTCTTCTTCCTGTTCTTCCATTTCTTCTCCTTCCACAACTTCTTCTTCTTTCCTTTTCGTCTTCTCCTTTCGCTTTTTCTCCATCCCCCACTTCTGTTGCTTCCCATTGTTGCTCTTCCTCTTCTTCTCCTTCCCCCAAATCTTATGCTTACACTTCTTCTTCTTCTTCCCTTCCCTTCCCCTCCTTCTTCCTTTTCCTCCTTTTCTCCTTGTTCCAATTCTTCTTCTTCATCTCACCTCCTCCACTACTTCTTCTTCCTCCTCTTGTTCACCTTCTTCAACTTCTTCACTTTCCACATCTTCTTCTTCTTCCTTTTCTTCTCCTTCTTCCACTTCTTCTAGTTACTCTCCTTCTTCTTCCTCTTCTTATCTTTCTTCCACTTCTCCTGCCTCCTCTTGTTCTCTTTCTTCCGCTACTTCTTCATCCTCTCCTTTCCTTTCTTTTCTTCCTCTTCATCTGCTTCTTCTTCTTCCTTTCCTTCATCATATGCCTCTTTTTCTCCTTCTTCTGCTTCCACTTGCTTTTCTACCTCTTGTTCTCCTTCTTCCGCTTCTTCTCCATCATCCCCACTCCTTCAACTACTTCTTCTTCTTCCTCTTGTTCACCTCTTCCACTTCTACTACATCCACTTGTTCTTCTTCTTCCCTCTCTTCTCCTTCTTGCCCGTCTTCTGCCTACACTACTTCTTCTTCCTCCCCTTTTTCTTCTCGTCCTTGTTCCACTTCTTCTTCATCCCCTTTCCTTCCATTGCTTCTTCTTCCTCCTCTTTTTCTCATTCTTCCACTACTTCTTCTTCTTCTTATTGTTCTCCCTCTTCCCCTTGCACTTCTTCCTTTTCTTCTCATTCTTCCACTTTTTCTTCTTCCCCCAAATCTTATGCTTACACTACTTCTTCTTCTTCCTCTTTCCCTCCAGATTCCACTTCTTCTGCTTCTTCTTCCCTTCCCTTCCCTTCCCTTCCCCTCCTTCTTCCTTTTCCTCCTTTTCGCCTTGTTCCAATTCTTCTTCTTCATCTTACCTCCTTCCACTACTTCTTCTTCCTCCTCTTGTTCACCTTCTTGACTTTCCACATCTTCTTCTTCTTCCTTTTCTTCTCCTTCTTCCACTTCTTCTAGTTACTCTCCTTCTTCTTCCTCTTCTTATCTTTCTTCCTCTTCTCCTGCCTCCTCTTGTTCTCTTTCTTCCACTTCTTCTTCATCCTCTCCTTTCCTTTCTTTTCTTCCTCTTCATCTCCTTCGTCTTCTTCCTTTCCTTCCTCATATCCCTCTTTTTCTCCATCTTCTGCTTCCACTTGCATTTCTACCTCTTGTTCTCCTTCTTCCACTTCTTCTCCATCATCCCCACTCCTTCAACTACTTCTTCTTCTTCCTCTTGTTCACCTTCTTCCACCTCTACTACATCCACTTCTTCTTCTTCTTCCCTGTCTTCTCCTTCTTGCCCTTCTTCTGCCTGCACTACTTCTTCTTCCTCCCCTTCTTCTTCTACTCCTTGTTCCATTTCTTCTTCATTCCCCTTTCCTTCCATTGCTTCATCTTCCTCCTCTTTTTCTCATTCTTCCACTTCTTCTTCTTCTTTCTATTGTTCTCCGTCTTGCACTTGCACTTCTTCCTTTTCTTTTCGTTCTACCACTTCTTCTTCTTCCTCTTCTTCTCCTTCTGCCACCTCTTCTTCCTCTTCCCGTTCTCCTTCTTCCACTTCTTCTTCTTCATCTCCTTTCATTCCACTACTTCCTCCTATTCCTCTTATTCTCTCCTTCTACCACTTCTTCTACTTCTACTTGTTGTTCTTCTTGATTTTCGTCTCCTTCTTCCGCTTCTTCTGCTTACACTTCTTCTTCTTCCTGTTCTTCCATTTCTTCTCCTTCCACAACTTCTTCTTCTTTCCTTTTCGTCTTCTCCTTTCTCTTTTTCTCCATCCCCCACTTCTGTTGCTTCCCATTGTTGCTCTTCCTCTTCTTCTCCTTCCCCCAAATCTTATGCTTACACTTCTTCTTCTTCTTCCTTTTCTCCTCCAGATTCCACTTCTTCTCCTTCTTCTTCCCTTCCCTTCCCCTCCTTCTTCCTTTTCCTCCTTTCTCCTTGTTCCAATTCTTCTTCTTCATCTCACCTCCTTCCACTACTTCTTCTTCCTCCTCTTGTTCACCTTCTTCAACTTCTTCAATTTCCACATCTTCTTCTTCTTCCTTTCTTCTCCTTCTTCCACTTCTTCTAGTTATTCTGCTTCTTCTTCCTCTACTTATCTTTCTTCCACTTCTCTTGCCTCCTCTTCTTCTCCTTCTTCCACTTCTTCTTCATCCGCACCTTTCCTTTCTTTTCTTCCTCTTCATCTCCTTCTTCTTCTTCCTTTCCTTCGTCATATCCCTCTTTTTCTCCTTCTTCTGCGTCCACTTGCATTTTTACCTCTTGTTCTCCTTCTTCCACTTCTTCTCCATCGTCCCCACTCCTTCAACTACTTCTTCTTGTTCCTCTTGTTCACCTTCTTCCACCTCTAGTACATCCACTTGTTCTTCTTCTTCCCTCTCTTCTCCTTCTTGCCCTTCTTCTGCCTACACTACTTCTTCTTCCTCCGCTTCTTCTTCTCCTACTTGTTCCGCTTCTTCTTCATCCCCTTTCCTTCCATTGCTTCTTCTTCCTCCTTTTTTTCTCATTCTTCCACTTCTTCTTCTTCTTCCTATTCTTCTCCTTCTCCCATTTGCACTTCTTCCTTTTCCTCTCGTTCTTTCACTTCTTCTTCTTCCTCTTCTTCTTCTTCCACTTCCTCTTCTTCTGCTTCTGTCACCTCTTCTCCCTCCTCCCATTCTCCTTCTTCCACTTCTTCTTCTTCATCTCCTTTCATTCCAGTACTTCTACCACTTCTTCTACTTCTACTTGTTGTTCTTCTTTATTTTCGTCTCCTTCTTCTGCTTCTTCTGCTTACACTTCTTCTTCTCCCTCTTCTTCCATTTCTTCTCTTGCACAACTGCTTCTTCTTTCCCTTCCGCCTTTCCCTTCCGCCTTTCCCTTCCTCCTTTTCTCCATCCCCCACTTCTGTTGCTTCCCATTGTTGCTCTTCCTCTTCTTCTCCTTGCCTCAAATCTTATGCTTACACTTCTTCTGCTTCTTCCTCTTCTCCTCCAGATTCCACTTCTTATGCTTCTTCTTCCCTTCCTTCCCTTCCCCTCCTTCTTCCTTTTCCTCCTTTTCTCCTTGTTCCAATTCTTCTTCTTCATCTCACCTCCTTCCACTACTTCTTCTTCCTCCTCTTGTTCACCTTCTTCCACTTCTGCTACATCCACTTGTTCTTCTTCTTCCTTCTCTTGTCCTTCTTGCCCTTCTTCTGCCTACACTACTTCTTCTTCCTCCCCTTCTTCTTCTCCTCCATGTTCTATTTCTTCTTCATACCCTTTCCTTCCATTGCTTCTTCTTCCTCCTCTTTTTCTCATTCTTCCACTTCTTCTTCTTCTTCGTATTGTTCTCCTTCATCCACTTGCACTTCTTCCTTTTCTTCTCGTTCTTTCACATCTTCTTCTTCCTCTTCTTATCTTTCTTCCACTTCTCCTGCCTCCTTTTGTTCTCTTTCTTCCACTTCTCCTGCCTCCTCTTGTTCTCTTTCTTCCACTTCTTCTTCATCCTCTCCTTTCCTTTCTTTTCTTCCCCTTGATCTCCTTCTTCTACCTTTCCATCGTAATATCCCTCTTTTTCTCCTTCTTCTGCTTCTTCTCCATCATCCCCACTCCTTCAACTACTTCTTCTTCTTCCTCTTGTTCACCTTCTTCCACTTCTACTACATCCAATTGTTCTTCTTCTTCCCTCTCTTCTCCTTCTTGTCGTTCTTCTGCCTACACTAGTTCTTCTTCCTCCCCTTCTTCTTCTCCTCCTTCTTCCACTTCTTCTTCATCCCCTTTCCTTCCATTGCTACTTCTTCCTTCTCTTTTTCTCATCCTTCCACCTCTTCTTCTTCTTCCTATTGTTCTCCTTCTTCCACTTGCACTTCTTCCTTTTCTTCTTGTTCGTCCACTTCTTCTTCTTCATCTCCTTTTATTCCACTACTTCCTCCTATTCCTCTTATTGTCGGCTTCTACCACTTCTTCTACTTCTACTTGTTGTTCTTCTTCATTTTCATCTCCTTCGTCCGCTTCTTCTGCTTACACTTCTTCTTCTTCCTCTTCTTCCATTTCTTCGCCTTGCATATCTGCTTCTTCTTTCCTTTCCGTCTTCTCCTTCCTCTTTTTCTCCATCCCCCACTTCTGTTGCTTCCCATTGTTGCTCTTCCACTTCTTCTCCTTCCCTCAAATCTTATGCTTACACTTCTTCTTCTTCTTCCTCTTCCTCTCCAGATTCCACTTTTTTTGCTTCTTCTTCCCTTCCCTTCCCCTCCTTCTTCCTTTTCCTCCTTTTTTCCTTTTTCCAATTCTTCTTCTTTATCTCACCTCCTTCCACTACTTCTTCTTCCTCCTCGTGTTCACCTTCTTGACTTTCCACATCTTCTTCTTCTTCCTTTTCTTTTCCTTCTTCCACTTCTTCTAGTTACTCTCCTTCTTCTTCCTCTTCTTATCTTCCACTTCTCCTGCCTCCTCTTGTTCTCTTTCTTCCATTTCTTCTTTATGCTTTCCTTTCCTTTCTTTTCTTCCTCTTCATCTCCTTCTTCTTTTTCCTTTCCTTCCTCATATCCCTCTTTTTCTCGTTCTTCTGCTTCTAGTTGCATTTCTACCTCTTCTTCTCCTTCTTACACTTCTTCTCCATCATCCCCACTCCTTCAACTACTTCTTCTTCTTCCTCTTGTTCACCTTCTTCCACTTCTACTACATCCACTTGTTCTTTTTCTTCCCTCTCTTCTCCTTCTTGCCCTTCTTCTGCGTACACTACTTCTTCTTCCTCCCCTTCTTCTTCTCCTCCTCGTTCCACTTCTTCTTCATCCCCTTTCCTTCCATTGTTTCTTTTTCCTACTCTTTTTCTCATTCTTCGACTTCTTCTTCTTCTTCCTATTGTTCTCCTTCTTCCGCTTCTACTTCTTCCTTTTCTTCTCGTTCGTCCACTTCTTCTTCTTCCTCTTCTTCTCCTTCTGCCACCTCTTCTCCCTCCTCCCATTCTCCTTCTACCACTTCTTCTTCTTCATCTCCTTTCATTCTACTACTTCCTCCTATTCCTCTTATTCTCTCCTGCTACCACTTCTGCTACTTCTACTTGTTGTTCTTCTTCATTTTCGTCTCCTTCTTCCGCTTCTTCTGCTTACACTTCCTCTTCTTCTCCATCCACAACTGCTTCGTCTTTCCTTTCCGTCTTCTCCTCGCTCTCTTTCTCCATCCCCCACTTCTGTTGCTTCCCATTAACCTCTTCCTCTTCTTCTCCTTCCCCCAAACCTTATGCTTACACTTCTTCTTCTTCTTCCTCTTCTCCTCCAGATTCCACTTCTTCTGCTTCTTCTTACCTTCCCTTCCCCTCCTTCTTCCTTTTCCTCCTTATTCCAATTCTTCTTCTTCATCTCACCTCCTTCCACTACTTCTTCTTCCTCCTCTTGTTCACGTTCTTCAACTTCTTCACTTTCCACATCTTCTTCTTCTTCCTTTTCTTCTCCTTCTTCCACTTCTTCTGGTTACCCTACTTCTTCTTCCTCTTCTTATCTTTCTTCCAGTTCTCCTGCCTCATCTTGTTCTCTTTCTTCCACTTCTTCTCCATCCTCTCCTTTGCTTTCTTTTCTTCCTCTTCATCTCCTTCTTATTCTTCCTTTCCTTTGTCATATCCCTCTTTTTCTCCTTCTTCTGCTTCCACTTGCATTTCTACCTCTTGTTCTCCTTCTTCCACTTATTCTCCATCATCCCCACTCCTTCAACTACTTCTTCTTCTTCCTCTTGTTCACCTTCTTCCACTTCTACTACATCCACTTGTTCTTCTTCTTCCCTCTCTTCCTTCTTGCCCTTCTTTTACCTACACTATTTCTTCTTCCTCCCTTTCTTCTTCTCCTCCTTGTTCCACTTCTTCTTCATCCCCTTTCCTTCCATTGCTTCTTCTTCCTCTTCTTTTTCTCATTCTTCCACTTCTTCTTCTTACTCTTCTTCTCCTTCTACCACCTCTTCTCCCTCCTCCCGTTCTCCTTCTTCCACTTCTTCTTCTTCATCTCCTTTCATTCCACTACTTCCTCCTATTCCTCTTATTCTCTCCTGTTACAACTTCTTCTACTTCTACTTGTTGTTCTTCTTCATTTTCGTCTCCTTCTTCCGCTTCTTTTGCTTACACTTGTTCTTCTTCCTATTCTTCCATTTCTTCTCCTTCCACAACTTCTTCTTCTTTCCTTTCCGTCTTCTCCTTCCTCTTTTTCTCCATCCCCCACTTCTGTTGCTTCCCATTGTTGCTCTTCCTCTTCTTCTCCTTCCCCCAAATCTTATGCTTACACTTCTTGATATGAATCCACTGTCAGTTTAGGATTCTGAAAGGACCCTAGGAATTTAGCTTGCTGCGTTAACAAAATGAATCAACGTGGAATGCAAACAATTGCAAAAAAAATAAACTAAATAGAATTACTATCAAACTTTTAGACACAGAATGGAAATTAAAAGTTATTGAAATTCAACGATTAAACGAGTTTTTGATAGTGTAGGACTTTCCTGTCATAGAGTTTAATGGGCAGAATTGAGTATGAATGGAAAAGACAGAAAATGGAATTGGGATTGATAGACTCCACACTTCCAAGGATGGAAGATATGTCTACGAGATTGCACACACAAAGGGGTGAATTACCTTTAATAAATCTCAAAAGATTTTGGATTGCCAAGAACCCAAAGGAGAGAAAACTCAACTAGTTTTTATTTCCAAAATATTCTTCCTTACATCTCAGTCTTGCCCAAATTTATATGCCTAATAAACTCAGCTTGTGTAGGTTTAGTGGCTTTCTCAATTCACGTGAAGTTACAAAATAATAAAAACTAATAATGGCAGTTTAATAACAAAGTGTAACTGCCAAACTAAATTAAACACGTATACTAATTAGAATTGATAACCTAGGTGGTTGCAACTTTAATTAGACAATTCTGGTTGCCCACCATTAACTAAGTAAACTCCAAGAAAATGAGTTTAATTAATTCCAAACTTCTCTTCCATTAAGGTCAAGTATTACTCTCTTCAGCCCTAAGACAATTAACAATTTTAAACATTATTTCTTCAATGTTTGGCTCTTTTTGCAAAAGGGCTGTCAATACTTGTTGAATAGCTTCCTTAGCTCTTCTTGTCCTTACCCTTGTGATAGGTCTTCCAAGTCCTTCAAGCTGCATGTCCTCATCACTTCTTCTTCTTCTTCCTCTTCTCCTCTAGATTCCACTTCTTCTGCTTCTTCTTCCCTTCCCTTCCCCTCCTTCTTTCTTTTCCTCTCCTTTCGTTTCTTTTCTTCCTCTTCATCTCCTTCTTGTTCTTCCTTTCCTTTGTCATATCCCTCTTTTTCTCTTTCTTCTGCTTCCACTTGCATTTCTACCTCTTGTTCTCCTTCTTCCACTTCTTCTCCATCATCCCCACTCCTTCAACTACTTCTTCTTCTTCCTCTTGTTCACCTTCTTCCACTTCTACTACATCCACTTGTTCTTCTTCTTCCCTCTCTTCTCCTTCTTGCCCTTCTTCTGCCTATACTATTTCTTCTTCCTCCCCTTCTTCTTCTCCTCCTTGTTCCACTTCTTCCTCATCCCCTTTCCTTCCATTGCTTCTTCTTCCTCCTCTTTTTCTCATTCTTCCACTTCTTCTTCTTCCTCTTCTTCTCCTTCTGCCACCTCTTCTCCCTCCTCCCGTTCTCCTTCTTCCACTTCTTCTTCTTCATCTCCTTTCATTCCAAAGTGATAGAAATCCAAAGTGGTTGGGTTCATTTTGCGGATCTATCTAGGTTGGAAGGTAATAAGTTAACAAAACAATGAGAATTGGGTAAACAAGAAAATGGAAAGGATGAAAATGGTTTAACGAAAAGATAGATGACACCACTTCCAAGGATGGAAGATAAGTCATATGACGCCACAAGGGTGGTGATTTACCCTTGATAAGTCTAGGAGAACGCCACAAGGAAAAATTCCTTGACAAGTTCTAAAGAGAAATTCATCTCTCACAAAAGGGTAAAACCCAAATATAATTTTACTAATTCAATGGTTCCCCTTAGAGTACAATTCAACCCCTATTTATAGAATTAGGTGACTGTTCAAAATCGTAACTCCCAAAAGAAAAATTAAATACTCTATTATCACGCAATTATCACACATGATTAATTGCATGTTACATTAATTCCTAAATTAATGAAACGTTACAAAAAATGAAAAGTCATTGTCTTCGGCATTCACATCATTCCCTCCTTCTTCGAAAAGATTCATCCCCGAATCTATGACTTTATTTTCCTACAAATTTTATTCACTTATAACGAACAAAACAACCTCCAGGATCAAATACAACTTGTAAAATATCATGCATCAAAGAATTTCTCCTTTTTGGTGCCCAGACCCAGACTTGAAAATTTTTCTCATGAGTTTGAATTTCAACAATGGACTCGATGTACAATGACGCTCTAGAAGTGATGTCAATATTTTTCTTCCTTACCCATGACCATTTGTGCGTTGTATACTCATGATCCTGTGCATTTATAATATCAAGAGAAGAAGAAAAATCAATAGCAGTTAAAGTTTTATAGTTCTTTTTCTGTCTTTCTCTTTCCTTTTCTCTCTCTTCTTCTTCACTCTTTTCTTTTTCTATTTTTCTCTTTTCTTCTCTGTCTTTTTCTATTTTCTCCTTCAACTTAAGTTTATCATCACAAACTTTACTTGGTGTCAGAAATTTCAAATTAAGTTTGCGTCCTTCATGCACCAAAGAAACTGAAAGTCTTTCATAATTTATCCTTTTACCCTGCAACCAAGGTTTCCCTAAAAGAAAATGACATGAGTCCATGGGAGCAATATCGCATGTCACTTCCTCCACATATTTTCCAGTAGTGAATCTAAACTTAGTTTGCCTAGGATGAAGACTCGTTGGTAAGTTAAGTTTATTCACCAATCTTCCGCTCACCACGTTGCTATAACTTTCTTCATCAACTGCAAATAAACACAAATGACCTTCGATTAAACACCTTGTATAAAAAATATCCACCATAGTTCCAAACCTAGAGCCGAAGCTCTGATACCAACTGATATAAATCCAAAGGGGTTGGGTTCGTTTTGCGGATCTATCTAGGTTGGAAGGTAATAAGTTAACAAAACAATGAGAATTGGGTAAACAAGAAAATGGAAAGGATGAAAATGGTTTAACGAAAAGATAGATGACGCCACTTCCAAGGATGGAAGATAAGTCATATGATGCCACAAGGGTGGTGATTTACCCTTGATAAGTCTAGGAGAACGCCACAAGGAAAAATTCCTTGATAAGTTCTAAAGAGAAATTCATCTCTCACAAAAGGGTAAAACCCAAATATAATTTTACTAATTCAATGGTTCCCCTTAGAGTACAATTCAGCCCCTATTTATAGAATTAGGTTACTGTTCAAAATCGTAACTCCCAAAAGAAAAATTAAATACTCTATTATCACACAATTATCACACATGATTAATTGCATGTTACATTAATTCCTAAATTAATGAAACGTTACAAAAAATGAAAAGTCATTGTCTTCGGCATTCACATCACTTCCACTTCTTCTTCTTCTCCTTCTGCCACCTCTTCTCCCTCCTCCCGTTCTCCTTCTTCCACTTCTTCTTCTTCATGTCCTTTCATTCCACTACTTCCTCCTATTCCTCTTATTCTCTCCTTTTACCACTTCTTCTACTTCTACTTGTTGTTCTTCTTCATTTTCGTCTCCTTCTTCTGCTTCTTTTGCTTACACTTGTTCTTCTTCCTCTTCTTCCATTTCTTCTCCTTCCACAACTTCTTCTTCTTTCCTTTCCGTCTTCTCCTTCCCCCAAATCTTATGCTTACACTTCTTCTTCTTCTTCCTCTTCTCCTCCAGCTTCCACTTCTTCTGCTTCTTCTTCCCTTCCCTTCCCCTCCTTCTTCCTTTTCCTCCTTTTCTCCTTGTTCCAATTCTTCTTCTTCATCTCACCTCCTTCCACTACTTCTTCTTCCTCCTCTTGTTCACGTTCTTCAACTTCTTGACTTTCCACATCTTCTTCTTCTTCCTTTTCTTCTCCTTCTTCCACTTCTTCTGGTTACCCTCCTTCTTCCTCTTCTTATCTTTCTTCCACTTCTCCTGCCTCATCTTTTTCTCTTTCTTCCACTTCTTCTCCATCCTCAACTTTCGCTTCTTTTCTTCCTCTTCATCTCCTTCTTGTTCTTCCTTTCCTTTGTCATATCCCTTTTTTTCTTCTTCTTCTGCTTCCACTTGCATTTCTACCTCTTGTTCTCCTTCTTCCACTTCTTCTCCATCATCCCCACTCCTTCAACTACTTCTTCTTCTTCCTCTTGTTCACCTTCTTCCACTTCTACTACATCCACTTGTTCTTCTTCTTCCCTCTCTTCTCCTTCTTGCCCTTCTTCTGCCTACACTATTTCTTCTTCCTCCCCTTCTTCTTCTCCTCCTTGTTCCACTTTTTCTTCATCCCCTTTCCTTCCATTGCTTCTTCTTCCTCCTCTTTTTCCCATTCTTCCACTTCTTCTTCTTCCTCTTCTTCTACTTCTGCCACCTCTTCTCCCTCCTCCCGTTCTCCTTCTTCCACTTCTTCTTCTTCATCTCCTTTCATTCCACTACTTCCTCCTATTACTCTTATTCTCTCCTTTTACAAATTCTTCTACTTCTACTTGTTGTTCTTCTTCATTTTCGTCTCCTTCTTCCGCTTCTTTTGCTTACACTTCTTCTTCTTCTTCCTCTTCTCCTCCAGATTCCACTTCTTGTGCTTCTTCTTCCCTTTCCTTCCCCTCCTTCTTCCTTTTCCTCCTTTTCTCCTTGTTCCAATTCTTCTTCTTCATCTCACCTCCTTCCACTACTTTTTCTTCCTCCTCTTGTTCACGTTCTTCAACTTTTTGACTTTCCACATCTTCTTCTTCTTCCTTTTCTTCTCCTTCTTCCACTTCTTCTGGTTACCCTCCTTCTTCTTCCTCTTCTTATCTTTCTTCCACTTCTCCTGCCTCATCTTTTTCTCTTTCTTCCACTTGTTCTCCATCCTCTCCTTTCCTTTCTTTTCTTCCTCTTCAAATCCTTCTTGTTCTTCCTTTCCTTTGTCATATCCCTCTTTTTCTCCTTCTTCTGCTTCCACTTGCATTTCTACCTCTTGTTCTCCTTCTTCCACTTCTTCTCCATCATCCCCACTCCTTCAACTACTTCTTCTTCTTCCTCTTGTTCACCTTCTTCCACTTCTACTACATCCACTTGTTCTTCTTCTTCCCTCTCTTCTCCTTCTTGCGCTTCCTCTGCCTACACTATTTCTTCTTCCTCCCCTTCTTCTTCTCCTCCTTGTTCCACTTCTTCTTCATCCCCTTTCCTTCCATTGCTTCTTCTTCCTCCTCTTTTTCTCATTCTTCCACTTCTTCTTCCTCTTCTTCTCCTTCTACCACCTCTTCTCCCTCCTCCCGTTCTCCTTCTTCCACTTCTTCTTCTTCATCTCCTTTCATTCCACTACTTCCTCCTATTCCTCTTATTCTCTCCTTTTACCACTTCTTCTACTTCTACTTGTTGTTCTTCTTCATTCTCGTCTCCTTCTTCTGCTTCTTTTGCTTACACTTGTTCTTCTTCCTATTCTTCCATTTCCTCTCCTTCGACAACTTCTTCTTCATTCCTTTCCATCTTCTCCTTCCTCTTTTTCTCCATCCCCCACTTCTGTTGCATCCCATTGTTGCTCTTCCTCTTCTTCTCCTTCCCCCAAATCTTATGCTTACACTTCTTCTTCTTCATCCTCTTCTCCTCCAGATTCCACTTCTTCTGCTTCTTCTTCCCTTCCCTTCCCCTCCTTCTTCCTTTTCCTCCTTTTCTCCTTGTTCCAATTCTTCTTCTTCATCTCACCTCCTTCCACTACTTCTTGTTCCTGCTCTTGTTCACGTTCTTCAACTTCTTGACTTTCCACATCTTCTTCTTCTTCCTTTTCTTCTCCTTCTTCCACTTCTTCTGGTTACCCTCCTTCTTCCTCCTCTTCTTATCTTTCTTCCACTTGTCTTGCCTCATCTTTTTCTCTTTCTTCCTGATATAAATCCAAAGGGGTTGGATTCGTTTTGCGGATCTATCTAGGTTGGAAGGTAATAAGTTAACAAAACAATGAGAATTGGGTAAACAAGAAAATGGAAAGGATGAAAATGGTTTAACAAAAAGATAGATGACGCCACTTCCAAGATGAAAGATAAGTCATATGACGCCACAAAGGTGGTGATTTACCCTTGATAAGTCTAGGAGAACGCCACAAGGAAAAATTCGTTGATAAGTTCTAAAGAGAAATTCATCTCTCACAAAAGGGTAAAACCCAAATATAATTTCACTAATTCGATCGTTCTCTTTAGAGTACAATTCAGCCCCTATTTATAGAATTAGGTGACTGTTCAAAATCGTAACTCCCAAAAGAAAAATTAAATACTCTATTATCACACAATTATCACACATGATTAATTGCATGTTACATTAATTCCTAAATTAATGAAACGTTACAAAAAATGAAAAGTCATTGTCTTCGGCATTCACATCATTCCCTCCTTCTTCGAAAAGATTCGTCCTCGAATCTATGACTTTATTTTCCTATCAATTTTATTCACTTATAATTTAAAATAAACAAAATCAACCTCCAGGATCAAATGTAACTTGTAAAAATTCATGCATTAAAGAAGTTTTCCTTTTTGGTTTCCAAACCCAAACATTGGAATCAAGAGGAATTATTCTTTTAAAATAAACTTGTGCATTTTCTTCGGGAGTTTTAACCTCAACAATGTACTGAATGTACAATGACTCTGGAAAAGGGATATCCACATTTTTCTTCCTCAAATATGGCAATTTGTGGGTTGTATTCTCATGGTCCTGTGCATTCAAAATACCAATAAAAGAAGAAAAATCATTAGCAGTTTTTATTTTAACGTTCTTTTTGTCTCTTTCTCTTTGCTTTTCTCTCTCTTCCTCTTCACTCTTTTCTTTTTCTATTTTTCTCTTTTCTTCTCTCTCTTTTTCTATTTTCTCCTTCAACTTAAGTTGACCATCACAAACTTCACTTGGTGTCAGAAATTTCAAATTAAGTTTGCGTCCTTCATGTACCAAAGAAACTGAAAGTCTTTCATAATTTATCCTTTTACCCTGCAACCAAGGTTTCCCTAAAAGAAAATGACATGAGTCCATGGGAGCAATATCGCATGTCACTTCATCCACGAATTTTCCAACAGTGAATTTAAACTTAGTTTGTCTAGGATGAAGACTCGTCGATAAGTTGAGTTTATTCACCAATCTTTCGCTCACGACGTTGCTACAGCTTCCTCCATCAACTGCAAATAAACACAAATGACCTTCGATTAAACACCTTGTATAAAAAATATCCACCATAGTTTCAAACCTAGAGCCGAAGCTCTTATACCAACTGATATAAATCCAGAGGGGTTGGATTCGTTTTGCGGATCTATCTAGGTTGGAAGGTAATAAGTTAACAAAACAATGAGAATTGGGAAAACAAGAAAATGGAAAGGATGAAAATGGTTTAACGAAAAGATAGATGACGCCACTTCCAAGGATGGAAGATAAGTCATATGACGCCACAAGGGTGGTGATTTACCCTTGATAAGTCTAGGAGAACACCACAAGGAAAAATTCGTTGATAAGTTCTAAAGAGAAATTCATCTCTAACAAAACGGTAAAACCCAAATATAATTTCAATAATTCAATCGTTCTCTTTAGAGTACAATTCAGCCCCTATTTATAGAATTAGGTGACTGTTCAAAATCGTAACTCCCAAAAGAAAAATTAAATACTCTATCATCACACAATTATCACACATGATTAATTGCATGTTACATTAATTCCTAAATTAATGAAACGTTACAAAAAATGAAAAGTCATTGTCTTTGGCATTCACATCACTTCCACTTCTTCTCCATCCTCTCCTTTCGTTTCTTTTCTTCCTCTTCATCTCCTTCTTGTTCTTCCTTTCCTTTGTCATATCCCTCTTTTTCTCCTTCTTCTGCTTCCACTTGCATTTCTACCTCTTGTTCTCCTTCTTCCACTTCTTCTCCATCATCCCTACTCCTTCAACTACTTCTTCTTCTTCCTCTTGTACACCTTCTTCCACTTCTACTACATCCACTTGTTCTTCTTCTTCCCTCTCTTCTCCTTCTTGCCCTTCTTCTGCCTACACTATTTCTTCTTCCTCCCCTTCTTCTTCTCCTCCTTGTTCCACTTCTTCTTCATCCCCTTTCCTTCCATTGCTTCTTCTTCCTCCTCTTTTTCTCATTCTTCCACTTCTTCTTCTTCCTCTTCTTCTCCTTCTGCCACCTCTTCTCCCTCCTCCCGTTCTCCTTCTTCCACTTCTTCTTCTTCATCTCCTTTCATTCCACTACTTCCTCCTATTCCTCTTATTGTCTCCTTTTACCACCTCTTCTACTTCTACTTGTTGTTCTTCTTCATTTTCGTCTCCTTCTTCCGCTTCTTTTGCTTACACTTGTTCTTCTTCCTATTCTTCCATTTCTTCTCCTTCCACAACTTTTTCTTCTTTCCTTTCCGTCTTCTCCTTCCTCTTTTTCTCCATCTCCCACTTCTGTTGCTTCCCATTATTGCTCTTCCTCTTCTTCTCCTTCCCCCAAATCTTATGCTTACACTTCTTCTTCTTCTTCCTCTTCTCCTCCAGATTCCACTTCTTCTGCTTCTTCTTCCCTTCCCTTCCCCTCCTTCTTCCTTTTCCTACTTTTCTCCTTGTTCCAATTCCTCTTCTTCATCTCACCTCCTTCCACTACTTCTTCTTCCTCCTCTGGTTCACGTTCTTCAACTTCTTGACTTTCCACATCTTCTTCTTCTTCCTTTTCTTCTCCTTCTTCCACTTCTTCTAGTTACCCTCCTTCTTCTTCCTCTTCTTATCTTTCTTCCACTTCTCCTGCCTCATCTTGTTCTCTTTCTTCCACTTCTTCTCCATCCTCTCCTTTCCTTTCTTTTCTTCCTCTTCATCTCCTTCTTGTTCTTCCTTTCCTTTGTCATATCCCTCTTTTTCTCCTTCTTCTGCTTCCACTTGCATTTCTACCTCTTGTTCTCCTTCTTCCACTTCTTCTCCATCATCCCCATTCCATCAACTACTTCTTCTTCTTCCTCTTGTTCACCTTCTTCCACTTCTACTACATCCACTTGTTCTTCTTCTTCCCTCTCTTCTCCTTCTTGCCCTTCTTCTGCCTACACTATTTCTTCTTCCTCCCTTTCTTCTTCTCCTCCTTGTTCCACTTCTTCTTCATCCCCTTTCCTTCCATTGCTTCTTCTTCCTCCTCTTTTTCTCATTCTTCCACTTCTTCTTCTTCTTCCTATTGTTCTCCTTCTCCAACTTGCACTTCTTTTTCTTCTCGTTATTCCACTTCTTCTTCTCCTTCTGCCACCTCTTCTCCCTCCTCTCGTTCTCCTTCTTCCGCTTCGTCTTCTTCATCTCCTTTCATTCCACTACTTCTACCACTTCTTCTACTTCTACTTGTTGTTCTTCTTCATTTTCGTCTCCTTCTATCGCTTCTTCTGGTTACACTTCTTCTGGTTCCTCTTCTTCCATTTCTTCTCCTTCCACAACTTCTTCTTCTTTCCTTTCCGTCTTCTCCTTCCTCTTTTTCTCCATCCCCCACTTCTGTTGCTTCCCATTGTTGCTCTTCCTCTTCTTGTCCTTCCCCCTAATCTTATGGTTACACTTCTTCTTCTTCTTCCTCTTCTCCTACAGCTTCCACTTCTTCTGCTTCTTCTTCCCTTCCCTTCCCCTCCTTCTTCCTTTTCCTCCCTTTCTCCTTATTCCAATTCTTCTTCTTCATCTCACCTCCTTCCATTACTTCTTCTTCCTCATCTTGTTCCTCTTCTTCTCCTTCTGCCACCTCTTCTACCTCCTCCTGTTCTCCTTCTTCCACGTCTTCTTCTTCATGTCCTTTCATTCCACTACTATTCCTCTTATTCTCTCCTTCTACCACTTCTTCTACTTCTACTTGTTGTTCTTCTTGATTTTTGTCTCCTTCTTCCACTTCTTCTGCTTACACTTCTTCTTCTTCCTCTTCTTCCATTTCTTCTCCTTCCACAACTTCTTCTTCTTTCGTTTCCATCTTCTCTTTTCTCTTTTTCTCCATCCCCCACTTCTGTTGCTTCCCATTGTTGCTCTTCCTCTTTTTCTCCTTCCCCCAAATCTTATGCTTACACTTCTTCTTCTTCTTCCTCTTCTCCTCCAAATTCCACTTCTTCTGCTACTTCTTCCCTTCCCTTCCCCTCCTTCTTCCTTTTCCTCCTTTTCTCCTTGTTCCAATTCTTCTTCTTCATCTCGCCTCCTTCCACTACTTCTTCTTCCTACTCTTGTTCATCTTCTTCAACTTCTTCACTTTCCACATCTTCTTCTTCCTTTTCTTCTCATTCTTCCACTTCTTTTAGTTACTCTCCTTCTTCTTCCTCTTCTTATCTTTCTTCCACTTCTCCTGCCTCCTCTTGTTCTCTTTCATCCACTTCTTTTTCATCCTCTCCTTTCCTTTCTTTTCTTCCTCTTCATCTCCTTCTTCTTCTTCCTTTCCTTCGTCATATCACTCTTTTTCTCCTTCTTATGCTTCCACTTGCATTTCTACCTCTTGTTCTCCTTCTTCCCCTTCTTCTCCATCATCCCCACTCCTTCAACTACTTCTTCTTCTTCCTCTTGTTCACCTTCTTCCACTTCTACTATATCCACTTGTTCTTCTTCTTCCCTCTCTTCTCCTACTTGCCCTTCTTCTGCCTACACTACTTCTTCTTCCCCCCTTCTTCTTCTCCTCCTTGTTCCACTTCTTCTTCATCCCCTTTCCTTCCAATGCTTCTTCTTCCTCTTCTTTTTCTCATTCTTCCACTTCTTCTTCTTCTTCCTATTGTTCTCCTTCTCCAACTTGCACTTCTTTTTCTTCTCGTTATTCCACTTCTTCTTCTCCTTCTGCCACCTCTTCTCCCTCCTCCCGTTCTCCTTCTTCTGCTTCGTCTTCTTCATCTCCTTTCATTCCACTACTTCTACCACTTTTTCTACTTCTACTTTATGTTCTTCTTCATTTTTGTCTCCTTCTATCGCTTCTTCTGGTTACACTTCTTCTGGTTCCTCTTCTTCCATTTCTTCTCCTTCCACAAGTTCTTCTTTCCTTTCCGTCTTCCTTCCTTTTTTCTCCGTCCCCCACTTCTGTTGCTTCCCATTGTTGCTCTTCCTCTTCCTTTCCTTCCCTCAAATTTTATGCTTACACTTCTTCGTCTTCTTCCTCTTCTCCTCCAAATTCCACTTCTTCTGCTTCTTCTTCCCTTCTTCTTCGTTTTTGATATGAATCCGCTGTCAGTTTAGGATTCTGAAAGGACCCTAGGAATTTAGCTTGCCGCGTTAACAAAATTAATCAACATGGAATGCAAACAATTGCAAAAAAATAAACTGAATAGAATTACTATCAAACTTTTAGACACATAATGGAAATTAAAAGTTTTTGAAATTCAACAATTAAACGAGTTTTTGAATAGTGTAGCACTTTCCTGTTATAGAGTTTGCTGGCCAGAATTGAGTATGAATGGAAAAGACAGAAAATGGAATTGGAATTTATAGACTCCACACTTCCAAGGATGGAAGATATGTCTACGAGATTGCACACACAAAGGGGTGAATTACCTTTGATAAATCTCAAAAGATTTTGGATTGTCAAGAACCTAAAGGAGAGAAAACTCAACTAGTTTTTTATTTCCAAAATATTCTGCCTTACATCTCAGTCTTGCCCAAATTTATATGCCTAATAAACTCAGCTTGTGTAGGTTTAGTGGCTTTCTAAATTCAGCTAAAGTTACAAAATAATAAAAACTAATAATGGGCAGCTTAATAACAAAGTGTAACTGCCAAAGTAAATTAAACACGTATACTAATTATAATTGATAACCTAGGTGGCTGCAACTTTAATTAGACAATTCTGGTTGCCCACCATTAACTAAGTAAACTCCAAGAAAATGAGTTTAATTTACTTCAAACTTCTCCTCCATTAAGGTCAAGCATTGCTCTCTTCAGTCAATGAGACAATTAACAATTTTAAACTTTATTTCTTCAATGTTTGGCTCTTTTAGCAAAAGGGCTGCCAATACTTGTTGAATAGCTTCCTTAGCTCTTCTTGTCCTTGCCCTTGTCATAGGTCCTCCAAGTACTTCAAGCTTGATGTCCTCATCAGTTTTCCTCCTTTTCTCCTTGTTCCAATTCGTCTTCTTCATCTGACCTCTTTCCACTACTTCTTCTTCCTCCTCTTGTTCACCTTCTTCAACCTCTTCACTTTCCACATTTTCTTCTTCTTCCTTTTCTTCTCCTTCTTCCACTTCTTCTAGTTACTCTCCTTCTTCTTCCTCTTCTTATCTTTCTTCCACTTCTCCTGCCTCGTCTTGTTCTCTTTCTTCCACTTCTTCTTCATCCTTTCCTTTGCTTTCTTTTCTTCCTCTTCATCTCCTTCTTCTTCTTCCTTTCCTTCATCATATCCCTCTTTTTCTCCTTCTTCTTTTTCCACTTGCATTTCTACCTCTTGTTCTCCTTCTTCCACTTCTTCTCCATCATCCCCACTCCTTCAACTACTTCTTCTTCTTCCTCTTGTTCACCTTCTTCCACTTCTACTATATCCACTTGTTCTTCTTCTTCCATCTCTTCTCCTTTTTGCCCTTCTTCTGCCTACACTACTTCTTCTTCCTCCCCTTCTTCTTCTCCTCCTTGTTCCACTTTTTCTTCATCCCCTTTCCTTCCATTGCATCTTCTTCCTCCTCTTTTTCTCATTCTTCCACTGCTTCTTCTTCTTCCTATTGTTCTCCTTCTTCCACTTGCACTTCTTCCTTTTCTTCTCGTTCTTCCACTTCTTGTTCTTCCTCTTCTTCTCATTCTGCCACCTCTTCTCCCTTCTCCCGTTCTCCTTCTTCCAGTTCTTCTTCTTCATCTCCTTTCATTCCACTACTTCCTCCTATTCCTCTTATTCTCTTCTTCTACCACTTCTTCTACTTCTACTTGTTGTTCTTCTTCATTTTCGTCTCCCTCTTCCGCTTCTTCTGCTTACACTTCTTCTTCATCCTCTTCTTCCATTTCTTCTCCTTCCACAACTTGTTCTTCTTTCCTTTCTGTCTTCGCCTTCCTGTTTTTCTCCATCCCCCACTTCTGTTGCTTCCCGTTGTTACTCTTCCTCTTCTTCGACTTCTCCTCCAGATTCCACTTCTTCTGCTTTTTCTTCCCTTCCCTTCCCCTCCTTCTTCATTTTCCTCCTTTTCTCTTTGTTCCAATTCTTCTTCTTCATCTCACCTCGTTCCACTACTTCTTCTTCCTACTCTTGTTCACGTTCCTCAACTTCTTCACTTTCCACATCTTCTTCTTCTTCCTTTTCTTCTCCTTCTTCCACTTTTACTAGTTACTCTCCTTCTTCTTCCTCTTCTTATCTTTCTTCCACTTCTTCTTCATCATCTCCTTTCCTTTCTTTTCTTCCTCTTCATCTCCTTCTTCTTCTTCCTCTGCTTCGTCATATCCCTCTTTTTCTCCTTCTTCTGCGTCGACTTGCATTTTTACCTCTTGTTCTCCTTCTGCCACTTCTTCTCCATCATCCCCACTCCTTCAACTACTTCTTCTTCTTCCTCTTGTTCACCTTCTTCCACCTCTACTACATCCACTTGTTCTTCTTCTTCCCTCTCTTCTCCGTCTTGCCCTTCTTCTGCCTACACTACTTCTTCTTCCTCCCCTTCTTCTTCTCCTCATCTTTCCACTTCTTCTTCATCCCCTTTCCTTCCATTGCTTCTTCTTCCTCCTCTTTTTCTCATTCTTCCACTACTTCTTCTTCTTCCTATTGTTCTCCTTCTTCCACTTGCACTTCTTCCTTTTCTTCTCGTTCTTCCACTTCTTCTTCTTCCTCTTCTTCTCATTCTGCCACCTCTTCTCCCTTCTCCCGTTCTCCTTCTTCCAGTTGTTCTTCTTCATCCTATTCCTCTTATTCTCTCCTTCTACCACTTCTTCTACTTCTACTTGTTGTTCTTCTTCATTTTCGTCTCCTTCTTCCGCTTCTTCTGCTTCTTCTGCTTACACTTCTTCTTCTTCCTCTTCTTCCATTTCTTCTCCTTCCACAACTTCTTCTTCTTTCCTTTCCATCTTCTCCTTCCTCTTTTTATCTATCCCCCACTTCTGTTGCTTCCCATTGTTGCTCTTCCTCTTCTTCTCCTTCCCCCAAATCTTATGCTTACACTTCTTCTTCTTCTTCCTCTTCTCCTCCAGATTCCACTTCTTCTACTTCTTTTTCCCTTCCCTACCCCTCCTTCTTCCTTTTCCTCCTTTTCTCCTTGTTCCAACTCTTCTTCTTCGTCGCACCTCCTTCCACTACTTCTTCTTCCTACTCTTGTACACCTTCTTCACTTTCCACATCTTCTTCTTCTTCCTTTTCTTCTCCTTTTTCCACTTCTTCTAGTTACTCTCCTTCTTCTTCCTCTTCTTATCTTTCTTCCACTTCTCCTGCCTCCTCTTGTTCTCTTTGTTCCACTTCTTCTTCATCCTCTCCTTTCTTTTCTTTTCTTCCTCTTCATCTCCTTCTTCTTCTTCCTTTCCTGCATCACATCCCTCTTTTTCTCCTTCTTCTGCTTCCACTTGCATTTCTACCTCTTGTTCTCCTTCTTCCACTTCTTCTCCATCATCCCCACTCCTTCAACTACTTCTTCTTGTTCCTCTTGTTCACCTTCTTCCACTTCTACTACATCCACTTGTTCTTCTTCTTCCCTCTCTTCTCCTTCTTGCCCTTCTTCTGCCTACACTACTTCTTCTTCCTCCCCTTCTTCTTCTCCTCCTTGTTCCACTTCTTCTTCATCCCCTTTCCTTCCATTGCTTCTTCTTCCTCCTCTTTTTCTCATTCTTCCACTTCTTCTTCTTCTTCCTGTTGTTCTCCTTCTTCCACTTGCACTTCTTCCTTTTCTTCTCGTTCTTCCACTTCCTCTTCTTCTCCTTCTGCCACCTCTTCTCCCTCCTCCCGTTCTCCTTCTTCTGCTTCGTCTTCTTCATCTCCTTTCATTCCACTACTTCTACCACTTCTTCTACTTCTACTTGTTGTTCTTCTTCATTTTCGTCTCCTTCTTCGCTTCTTCTCATTACACTTCTTCTTCTTCCATTTCTTCTCCTTCCACAAGTTCTTCTTTCCTTTCCGTCTTCCTTCCTTTTTTCTCCATCCCCCACTTCTGTTGCTTCCCATTGTTGCTCTTCCTCTTCCTCTCCTTCCCCCAAATCTTATGCTTACACTTCTTCGTCTTCTTCCTCTTCTCCTCCAAATTCCACTTCTTCTGCTTCTTCTTCCCTTCCCTTCCCCTTCTTCTTCGTTTTCCTCCTTTTCTCCTTGTTCCAATTCGTCTTCTGCATCTCACCTCTTAACACTACTTCTTCTTCCTCCTCTTGTTCACCTTCTTCAACCTCTTCACTTTCCACATTTTCTTCTTCTTCCTTTTCTTCTCCTTCTTCCATTTCTTCTAGTTACTCTCCTTCGTCTTCCTCTTCTTATCTTTCTTGCACTTCTCCTGCCTCCTCTTGTTCTCTTTCTTCCACTTCTTCTTCATCCTCTCCTTTCCTTCCTTTTCTTGCTCTTCATCTCCTTCTTCTTCTTCCATTCCTTCGTCATATCCCTCTTTTTCTCCTTCTTCTGCTTCCACTTGCATTTCTACCTCTTGTTCTTCTTCTTCCACTTCTTCTCCATCATCCCCACTCCTTCAACTACTTCTTCTTCTTCCTCTTGTTCACCTTCTTCCACTTCTACTACATCCACTTGTTCTTCTTCTTCCCTCTCTTCTCCTTTTTGCCCTTCTTCTGCCTATACTACTTCTTCTTCCTCCCCTTCTTCTTCTCCTCCTTGTTCCACTTCTTCTTCATCCCCTTTCCTTCCATTGCTTCTTCTTCCTCCTGATGTGATCTTTGATGATCACGTGCCCAAAGGATCCTTTCTAAGGTCACTTGGAAGGGAAATGGATTTATGGATAGGAAAGGAATGGGGTGAGGTGCCACAAATACTATGTTTGATAAGCCAAAGGGCAGAGGCCACAAGGGAGGGGTCCCTTGATAACTCTTAGAAGCTCTCACAAGGGAGAAAGGGGGACACTCAAAGGTAAGAACCTCAACCAATATGGTCTCTAGGATTAAATTCAAGTGTCAAAAAATACAAGTGAGGGAGGAGCTCTTATTTATAGAGGTAGCTAACCTCTTGAACAAGATAACCTAAAAAAGAAGGGCTAGGATTAAAAGGAGAGATCTAAGGGAGGAGAATTGAGAAACAATTCCCTCCTTAGATCATCAAACTTGGTGCCCAAGTTTCTCAAACCAAGGGCCAAGATTCCTTCTTATTAGCTTAGGGGGTTTATGTAGAAAAGAGGGGTGTAGATATCAAGGCTACCCCTTATTTCCTTCATAAAGACCCAAAAAGCTAAATCCACCCTCTAAATTCCTAAGACACCTCCTAAAAATAAAAAATGGACTAAATACATGTCCCAAATTAAATTCTTAATGCTCCTCAAAATTAAAATAAAGGAAAATTACATTTTATTAACTAAAGTCCCTAGCCTAATATCTTCACTCTCCATAGGAGGTGAAGTCTTCCTTTGTCTACAAGGGCTAGGTCTTCTTCAATCCTTCTAGCCATGGCCCTAGTGATAGGTCCTTGGCTAGGCATGGTCACATCATCTCCTCCCCCTTGAAGAGGATTTGACCTCAAATCCATGGGGTCTTCGTCATTTTCAGCACCTACAAATGGAGACAAATCAGAAACATTAAAACTGCTGCTTACGCCATAATCCTCAGGCAGATCTAAAACATAGGCATTATTACCGATCCGCTCAAGGATTTGGAAAGGTCCATCTCCTCTAGGGCTAAGTTTGGACTTCCTTTGAGAAGGAAATCTATCCTTTCTCAAGTGAAGCCATACCCAGTCGCCCTTTTCAAAGATGACTTCTTTCCTCCCCCTATTGGCGAAAGTAGCATCTCTCAAGGATTGGCGCTCTATGTTAACTTTAACCCTCTCATGTAATTGTTTTACAAAAATGGCTTTTGCCTCTCCTTCTTTATGCACAGTAACAGAAAGAGGAAAAGGTAAAAGATCTAGAGGAGTACGAGGATTAAAGCCATAGACCACCTCAAAAGGAGAATGCTTGGTATTTCTATGAACCACCCGGTTATAAGCAAATTCAATGTGGGGAAGGTACTCATCCCAAGACTTATGGTTGCCTTTAAGGAGAGCCCTCAGTATAGTGGATAAAGATCTATTCACCACTTCTGTTTGCCCATCAGTTTGAGGCTGATAGGTAGTGGAAAAAAGAAGTTTAGTTCCCAGCTTAGCCCAAAGAGTTTTCCAAAAATGGCTAAGGAACTTCACATCCCTTTGTAAAGATACCCCTCACTGATGAAGTACCCATCATGGGCCTTTAATGCAAATGCAGATGCAGAGGTAGCAAATATGGGGCTGAAATCCTTATCAGACGGATACATAGCCCGAATGTCATCAAATCCCAAGATTTTTGCACTCAAGGATGAATAAAGGGCATGACGCCTAGAAAGAGCATCAGCCACCACATTTTGTTTTCCTTTCTTGTACTTGATGACATAAGGGAAGGATTCAAGATATTCCACCCACGTTGCATGCCTTTTGTTCAATTTACCTTGACCCCTCAAATATTTTAGTGACTCATGGTCACTATGAATGACAAACTCCTTGGGAGCAAGGTAATGCTCCCAAGTTTGAAGGGCCCTAATTAGAGCATAAAACTCCTTATCATAGGTGGGGTAGTTGAGGGGCACCATTGAGTTTTTCACTGAAATACGCAATGGGGTGCCCTCCTTGCAACAAGACAGCCCCTACACCTACACCAGAGGCATCACATTCAAGTTCAAATGTTTTAGAAAAGTCAGGTAATGCCAAGACTGGTGCATGGGTCAGTTTATGCTTAATTAGTTGGAAGGCTTTCTCTTGTTTCTCACCCCAAAGGAAAGGAACTTCCTTTTTCACCAAATCATTTATTGGTGTGAAGAGCATGGAGAAATTAGGCACAAAGCGCCTATAAAATCCAGGAAGACCATGAAAGCTTTTGATCTCTGTCACACTCTTTTGGGTGGGCCATTCTTGAATAGCTTTTATCTTTTCAGGGTCAACATGAACCCCTTTTGTGCTAACTACAAAACCTAGGAAAACTACACTATCTGCACAAAAAGTGCATTTTTCTAAGTTACCAAAAAGATGATTACTCCTAAGAAGAGAAAAACATGCTTTAGATGTCCTAAATGATCATCTAGGTTCCTAGAGTAAACTAAAATGTCATCAAAGTAAACTACACAAAATTTACCAAGGCAATCCCTTAGTACATGATTCATTAAGCGCATGAATGTGCTTGGGGCATTAGTTAGCCCAAAAGGCATAATTAACCACTCATAAAGACCAAATTTAGTCTTAAAAGCAGTTTTCCACTCATCACCCTCTTTGATCCTTATTTGGTGGTAACCACTTCTAAGATCTATTTTTGAAAATATTTTTGCCCCATGCAATTCATCCAACATGTCATCAAGACGGGGGATTGGGTGCCTATATTTGATGGTGATCTTGTTGATTGTGATATGAATCCGCTGTCAGTTTAGGATTCTGAAAGGATCCTAGGAATTTAGCTTGTCGCGTTAACAAAATTAATCAACATGGAATGCAAACAATTGCAAAAAAAATAAACTGAATAGAATTACTATCAAACTTTTAGACACAGAATGGAAATTAAAAGTTTTTGAAATTCAACAATTAAACGAGTTATTGAATAGTGTAGCACTGTCCTGTTATAGAGTTTGCTGGCCAGAATTGAGTATGAATGGAAAAGACAGAAAATGGAATTGGAATTGATAGACTCCACACTTCCAAGGATGGAAGATATGTCTACGAGATTGCACACACAAAGGGGTGAATTACCTTTGATAAATCTCAAAAGATTTTGGATTGTCAAGAACCCAAAGGAGAGAAAACCTCAACTAGTTTTTTTTTATTTCCCAAAATATTCTCCTTACATCTCAGTCTTGCCCAAATTTATATGCCTAATAAACTCAGCTTGTGTAGGTTTAGTGGCTTTCTAAATTCAGCTGAAGTTACAAAATAATAAAAACTAATAATGGGCAACTTAATAACAAAGTGTAACTGCCAAAGTAAATTAAACACGTATACTAATTATAATTGATAACCTAGGTGGCTGCAACTTTAATTAGACAATTCTGGTTGCCCACCATTAACTAAGTAAACTCCAAGAAAATGAGTTTAATTTACTTCAAACTTCTCCTCCATTAAGGTCAAGCATTGCTCTCTTCAGTCAATGAGACAATTAACAATTTTAAACTTTATTTCTTCAATGTTTGGCTCTTTTTGCAAAAGGGCTGCCAATACTTGTTGAATAGCTTCCTTAGCTCTTCTTGTCCTTGCCCTTGTCATAGGTCCTCCAAGTCCTTCAAGCTTGATGTCCTCATCACTCCCCCCCTCTTGAAGAGGATTTGTCCCCAAATCAATAGCATCTTCATCTGCATCAAAGAGAGTTAAATCAGACACATTAAAAGTAGCACTAACATTATACTCATCTGGAAGATCAATCTTATAGGCATTGTCATTGATCTTTTCTAGAACTTGGAAAGGACCATCTCCCCTTGGTTGGAGTTTTGACTTTCTTTGTTTAGCGAACCTTTCCTTTCTCATGTGTACCCAAACCCAATCACCAGGTTGGAACATGACCTTCTTCCTACCCTTGTTAGCTTGCCTTGCATAGCTCTCATTTTTCTTTTCAATTTGAGCCTTCATTTGCTCATGCAGCTTCTTCACATACTCAGCTTTAGCTTGTGCTTCATTATGCTTAAACATAGAAATGTTAGGCATGGACAACAAATCAAGAGGAGTCAAAGGATTGAACCCATACACAATTTCAAACAGAGAACAATTAGTCGTGCTATGGATAACCCTATTATAAGCAAACTCAACATGAGGCAAACATGCTTCCCAAGACTTAAGATTTTTCTTTAAAACAGTCCTAAGCAATGTGCCTAAAGTCCTATTGACTACCTCAGTTTGACCATCAATTTGTGGGTGGCAAGTAGTAGAAAACGGCAATTTAGTACCAATTTTACCCCACAAGGTCCTCCAAAGGTGACTAAGGAATTTTGCATCCCTATCACTCACAATGCTACTTGGCAGTCCATGAAGTCTCACTATTTCCTTGAAAAATAAATCAGCCACATGGCTAGCATCATCCACCTTTTTGCAAGGAATGAAATGTGCCATCTTGGAAAACCTATCAACAACAACAAACACAAAATCCTTTCCATTCTTTGTTTTAGGCAACCCCAAAACAAAGTCCATAGAAATGTCAGTTCAAGGATATTCAGGAACAGGCAAAGGAATATACAATCCATGAGGCTTAACCTTAGATTTGGCCTTTTTACACACAATGCAGTGGTCACAAAACTTATGCACATATCGTTTCATGTGAGGCCAAAAGAAATGCTCTTGCAAAATTTCCAAAGTCTTTTGAACCCCAAAATGACCCATCAAACCCCCCTCATGTGATTCACTTACAAGCAACTCTCTAATGGAACATTTAGGCACACACAATTTATTGGCTTTAAACAAAAATCCATTATGCCTATAATATCCATTTTCAGAAAGCTTTTCACATGCAGCAAATATTTCAGCAAAATCCACATCATGTTTATACATATCTTTCAAAGATTCAAGACCAAACAATTTAGTCTCAAGCATAGAAAGTAATGCATGCCTCCTAGAAAGCGCATCAGCCACTACGTTCCCTTTTCCCTTTTTATGCTTGATAACATATGGAAATTGTTCTAAAAATTCTACCCACTTAGCATGCCTCTTATTAAGCTTACCTTGACCCTTTAAATATTTTAAAGACTCATGGTCGCTATGAATGACAAATTCCTTGGGTAACAGATAATGCTGCCATGTTTTTAAAGCCCTCACCAACGCATATAATTCCTTATCATAAGTAGAATAGTTAAGGGCAGCCCCACTTAACTTTTCACTGAAATAAGCAATTGGATGACCATCTTGCAATAAAACAGCCCCAATACCCACATTTGATGCATCACATTCAATTTCAAATGATTTTGCAAAATTAGGCATGGCAAGAATAGGTGCATTAACAAGCTTATGCTTAAGGGCAGCAAAGGCCTCTTCTTGTTTCTCTCCCCATTTAAAACCCACATTTTTTTTAACAATTTCATTTAGAGGTGCAGCCACAATACTAAAATCTTTAACAAATCTCCTGTAGAAACTTGCTAAACCATGAAATCCCCTCACCTCACTCACGGTTTTAGGTGTAGGCCATTCTTGGATGGCCTTAACCTTTTCCACATCAACCTGTACCCCTTTAGCATTAACAACAAAGCCTAGGAATACTACATGATCAGTACAAAAAATTCATTTGTCCAAATTGGCATACAATTGTTCTTTTCTAAGCACATTCATAACAGCCCGCAAATGTTCAACATGCAATTCAAGACTAGTGCTATAGATCAGAATATCATCAAAGTACACCACAACAAATTTTCCAATAAACTCTCTTAAGACATGATTCATTAATCTCATGAAAGTACTAGGTGCATTTGTCAAACCAAAGGGCATAACCAGCCACTCATACAATCCATATTTAGTCTTAAAAGCAGTTTTCCATTCATCTCCTTCTCCAATCCTAATCTGATTATAGCCACTTTTCAGATCAATTTTAGAAAACACACATGCACCATATAGTTCATCAAGAAGATCATCTAACCTGGGAATTGGATGTCTATATTTGATGGTGATGTTGTTTATGGCTCTACAATCAGAACACATCCTCCATGAACCATCCTTTTTGGGTACTAGAATCACAGGTACAGCACATGGACTCATGCTGTCTCTTACCCACCCTTTGCTCATGAGTTCAGTAACTTGCCTTTCGATCTCTTTGGTCTCCTGTGGGTTGCTCCTATAAGCTGGACGATTGGGCAAAGAAGCTCCTGGAATGAGATCAATGTGATGCTCAATTCCCCTCATAGGTGGCAAGCCATCAGGTACATTTGCTGGAAACACATCCTCAAAATCCTGCAAAAGAGACTCAATACAAGAAGGCAATTCAAACTTGTCAAACTGGTTAGCATACAAAATTTGATTTTGACAAAGCAATAAGTAGAGGGGCTGTCTTGCGCAAAGCACCCTCCTTACCTCCCTTTCTCTTGCTAAACACAGCTGCTTGCCCTCAAGTGTTTCACTCTTATTCTTTTCTCTCTTTTTTCTTTCAGGTGTTTCACTCTTTTTCCTCTCAGGTGTTTCACTCTTTCTCTCATTTGCTAACTTTTCTCTCATTTTTAATTGATCCTCACATACCTCTTTAGGAGACAAAGGCTTAAGAACCACCTTTTTATCCTGATACATAAAGGAAATTTTATTAGTGAAACCATCATGAATGGCTTTGGTATCATACTGCCACGGCCTCCCTAAAAGGATATGGCTGGCCTCCATGGGAATCACATCACATAAAACCTTATCTTGATACTTCCCAATGGAGAAAGGAACCTCTGCTTGCTGTTTCACTTTAACTTCTTCTCCTTCACTAAGCCATTGGAGTTTATATGGTCTAGGATGCGGTGTAGTGTCCATGTTCATCTTTGACACTAATCTTGAACTCACCACATTGGTACAACTCCCTCCATCAATAATTACCAAACAAACATTACCATTGACTAAACATCTTGTGTGAAAGATGTTCTCCCTTTGAGATGCATCTTCGGCCTTGACTTGACTTCCCAACAGTCTCCTAATCATGTACAACTCTCCTCTTCTTCTCCACCACTAGCTTCTGATTGGCTTGTGTATTCCCCATTATCTTTGAGAAGAACAATCTTCTTTGTGGGACACTCATAGGCATAATGACCCATGCCCAAGCACTTGAAACACTTCACTTCTCTAGTCTTTTTAGGTGGATTATCATCTTTCTTTTGAGGGGATTTTCCATGGCTAGAAGGTGTTGTATTACTAGATGGGGCAGCTCCTTCTTTCCTCCTATCCTTCCAATTGGAATTATTAAAATTGGTAGAACTCCTTCTTGTTGCACTTTTTCTTTTTAACTGTTGTTCTACCTGAATGGCCTTATGCAACAGATCCTCCATTTCTACAAATTCCTGCAACTCAACAACATCTCTAATATCATGATTTAAGCCACTAAGGAAGCGAGCCATAGTTACCTCAGGATCTTCTTCAATTTTTGCTTGGATGATAAGCACCTCCATCTCCTTATAGTACTCCTCCACTCCCTTGCTTCCTTGAGACAATTTTTGAAGTTTCAATTTTAAGTCTCTATGGAAGCTAGAAGGTACATACCGCTTCCTCATGAGCCTCTTCATTTCAGTCCAAGTGTCCACCATAGGCTCTTCATCTCTAATCCTCTCCCTTTGCAACTTGTTCCACCAAATAAAAGCATAATCTGAAAATTCAGCAGCTGCAAGTCTCACCTTTTGCTCCTCACTATAATTGTTGCAAGAGAACACATGCTCAATTTTTAACTCCCACTCCAAGTATGCCTCAGGATCACTCCTACCCTTGAAAGGAGGCACATTCAACTTCACTCCTTCTATTCTTCCTTCATTTCTATTTGGCCTTCCTCCTCCTCCTCCTCCTGCTGGTGGGGTTCTATTCTCCAACTGATCCAACCTCTCATGAAACTCATCTTGTTGTTGCTTCATCAATCTCTCTAAATGCTGGGATAGTGCAACAATTTGAAGCTGAAGATCATTGTTATTATTTCTTTCCGCCATGATAAACAAACAGGTCAAATGTCACAAGAAAAAGTATGTATGTGGTGTTTGAAAATGTTCTCACCCACTCAAGTGTTTGCGCTAAACAATATTGGCTTTTACTATAATGAAACTCTCTTGCCTTTTTCCTCTCTATTCCTCCTTAAGTTCTTAACAGACCAAAAAGAGAATAAATTCAAAGACAACACCAACTTGTGTGCAGCCCAAATAACTCAAGAAAAGCTAACAAAAATGACTCAAATGAAACACAAAGAAGACCACAAACAAATAGGACAACAACCAGAATTTTGACACCAACAAAGGGTTGAAATTTTGGCTTAAAATGAAGCCAATAGGTGCAGCAAAATTCAGGGAATGATGCGCAACACAGGTGCAACAAAACAGAATGGAAATTGAACAATTTGTAACCAAGAAGTGCAGCCAAAATTCAGAATTGTATACTAACAAGGTGCAGTATTTGTTCCTCAATTCAAACACAATATTACCTTAAGAATGAGCTTAAAATTTTTCTAGTAACATGAACCATTCAGCCCAATTTTTTTTTTTTTTAACTCCATTTTTGCTTGCTTTCTTTCACTTCTATTTTTTTTTTTTAAAAATTCAGAATTGTTTTAAGGACCTAACTTTTGCAATGGTTCAGTCAAAGAAATAACAATAAGGTAATATCATGATATGATGAAAATTAAGGACAGAAATTACCCAGAACAGCAGCCTTGCAATTCCTAGAAACCGGAGCTCTGATACCAAATGATATGAATCCGCTGTCAGCTTAGGATTCTGAAAGGACCCCAGGAATTTAGCTTGCCGCGTTAACAAAATTAATCAACATGGAATGCAAACAATTGCAAAAAAATAAACTGAATAGAATTACTATCAAACTTTTAGACACATAGTGGAAATTAAAAGTTTTTGAAATTCAACAATTAAACGAGTTTTTGAATAGTGTAGCACTTTCCTGTTATAGAGTTTGCTGGCCAGAATTGAGTATGAATTGAAAAGACAGAAAATGGAATTGGAATTGATAGACTCCACACTTCCAAGGATGGAAGATATGTCTATGAGATTGCACACACAAAGGGGTGAATTACCTTTGATAAATCTCAAAAGATTTTGGATTGTCAAGAACCCAAAGGAGAGAAAACCTCAACTAGTTTTTTTTTATTTCCCAAAATATTCTCCTTACATCTCAGTCTTGCCCAAATTTATATGCCTAATAAACTCAGCTTGTGTAGGTTTAGTGGCTTTCTAAATTCAGCTGAAGTTACAAAATAATAAAAACTAATAATGGGCAACTTAATAACAAAGTGTAACTGCCAAAGTAAATTAAACACGTATACTAATTATAATTGATAACCTAGGTGGCTGCAACTTTAATTAGACAATTCTGGTTGCCCACCATTAACTAAGTAAACTCCAAGAAAATGAGTTTAATTTATTTCAAACTTCTCCTCCATTAAGGTCAAGCATTGCTCTCTTCAGTCCTGAGACAATTAACAATTTTAAACTTTATTTCTTCAATGTTTGGCTCTTTTTGCAAAAGGGCTGCCAATACTTGTTGAATAGCTTCCTTAGCTCTTCTTGTCCTTGCCCTTGTCATAGGTCCTCCAAGTCCTTCAAGCTTGATGTCCTTATCAGATTGAACGACAATCAACACACATCCTCCATTGGCCATTCTTCTTGGGCACCAACAAGACTGGCACAGCACAAGGGCTTAGGCTCTTTTGAACCCAACCCTTCTCCAACAGCTCATTCACTTGAGACTCAATCTCTTGGGTCTCCATGGGGTTGGTCCTATAGGCAGGTCTATTGTGTAGACTTGCGCCAGGCACCAAATCAATTTGATGTTCTATACCTCTAATGGGAGGAAGTCCTTTCGGAACCTCATTAGCGAATATGTCATCAAATTCTTTTAAAATATCTTGAACCCCTTGAGGAAGGTGCTCATGTGCATGGGTTGTGGTAGTGCTCTCAGCAGAAGAATGCAAAATGGGAGAAGGATTTGATGCTTCTTTTCAAAAGAGGAGATAAAAGGGCTTGTTAATCAAAGGAGCTTCTTTTAAATCACGTTTAGTTGCAAATAGGCTCCTTTTACTAATATTCCCTTTTGAAGGGGCATCACCTTCCGGCTCTCTCTCTTTACCCTTTTCAAGCTTTAAGGGTAAAACTTGTTGTATTTTTTTTTGTTTTTGTTTTTCCTCAACTCTTTTCTTTTTCATCGCAAATTGATCTTCAGCCACTTGAGAAGGTGACAAAGGATACAATTTGAAGCGCTTTTCATTATGGGTGAGAATTATTTGGTTGGAGTGACCATGGTGAATAGCTTTTTTGTCAAATTGCCATGGTCTTCCCAACAGGATATGACCAGCCTCCATAGGAACTATGTCACAAAGAATCTCATCATTATAAGATCCTATGGAAATTGGAACCATAACTTGTTCATTGACTACCATCTCCCCTTGCTCATTGAGCCATTGCAATTTGTAAGGTTTGGGATAGGGCATGGTAGTCAAGGCTAGCTTTTCAACCAACCTAGAGCTACAACAGTTACAACAGGAGCCACTATCAACAAGGAGAGAACATACTTTGTCATTTACTTTACATCTTGTATGGAAGATGTTCTCTCTTTGTGACTGGCTAAGCTCTAGAGGTTGGCTTCCAAGAAGCCTTTGAACCATAAGGAGGTCCCCCTCATAAGGAAAAGCTTCCTCACACTGTTGTTCAAAAGTATGTCCCCCTTCTTCCTCACTCTCACTAGAGGAGGAAGATGAGCTATTCTCACTACAAATGTCTTGTCCCCTTATGATCATGGTTTTCTTGTTAGGGCATTGAGAGGCAATGTGGCCTCTCCCAAGACATTTGAAGCATTTGATACTACTTTGCCTCTCAGTAGGCTTAGTAGTAGGGGTTTTTCTCTCTACATGAGGTGCTTTTGTATCTTGAAAATGCTTGGGTTCCTCTTTGGGAAAACCCTTGAAAGAGTTTCCCTTAAGTTGGTCTCTCTTTGAGTAAGAGGGAGAATCTTTTTTAAAGCTTTTTCTCTTGAGTTGATTCTCAGCTCTTACACAAAGTTCTAACAACTCATCAAGGTTTGAGTATGAAAGAAGCTCTACCTTATCTCTAATGTCAGAGCTTAATCCACACAAAAACCTAGCAAGGGTGGCATTGGGTTCCTCAATGATATTGGCCCTTAGTATGAGAAGCTCCATCTTTTGTCTATACTCCTCAATACTTAGGTTATGTTGCCTAAGCCTTTGGAGCCTATCCAAAAGATCGCTCTCATAATATGAAGGAATGTGCCTTCTTCGCAAACAAGTTTTTAAATCATTCCAGTAGCGAATGTCAGGCATTTGTTTACGGGCCCTATCCTTGACTAACCCATCCCACCAATGCAAAGCAGAACCTTGAAAACTAAGGGAGGCCAAAGGTACTTTCCTTTCTTCCCTAATTTCATAGCATCGAAAGAGTTGTTCCACTTTGACTTCCCAATCTAGGTAAGTCTCAACATCTTCCCTACCATGAAAATGGGGTAGGTCTACCTTTGGTTCCCTAGAATGATTTATGTTCTCTTGAGGAGAATGATGATTGTATGATGAATGAGAGTGAGGCTTATGTTGATTTCTATAGTATTCTTCTTCACTAGAGCTAAAATGCCTAGATGGGGATCTTATGAGAATTCCTTTATTTTTTCTATCACTCTCCCTCCCAGATCTTAGTCTCTTCTCCTCTCCTTCTCTCTTCTTCCTCTTTTTCTCTTTTTCTTTCTAGTTCTTTCCTTCTTCTCCTTTCTTCATCCTCTCTTCTCTCTCTGATAGAAATCCAGAGGGGTTGAATTCGTTTTGCAAATCTATCTAGGTTGGAAGGTAATAAGTTAACAAAACAATGAGAATTGGGTAAACAAGAAAATGGAAAGGATGAAAATGGTTTAACGAAGGGATAAATGACACCACTTTCAATGATGGAAGATAAGTCATATGACGCCACAAGGGTAGTGATTTACCCTTGATAAGTCTAGCAGAACGCCACAAGGAAAAATTCCTTGATAAGTTCTAAAGAGAAATTCATCTCTCACAAAAGGGTAAAACCCAAATATAATTTAACTAATTCAATCGTTCTCCTTAGAGTACAATTCAGCCCCTATTTATAGAATTAGGTGACTGTTCAAAATCGTAACTCCCAAAAGAAAAATTAAATACTCTATTATCACGCAATTATCACACATGATTAATTGCATGTTACATTAATTCCTAAATTAATAAAACGTTACAAAAAATGAAAAGTCATTGTCTTCGGCATTCACATCACTCTCTTTGCCTTCTCTCTTCTCGCTCTTTTTTTTCTTTTCTCATTTCCAACATCTCTTTTTTTAAGTCTTCCTTCTGTTTTTGTTTTTCCTTTTCTTTTATTTCTTTTTTTCTCTCTTTTTCTTCTCTCCTTTCTTGTTCTTTAGTCATCCATTCCCTAAATTCTAAGTTAAGGTTTTCAAGAGTGTCTCCCTTAGAAGGTTTTCTTTGGTTGACACTCTTACTTGATGAACAACTATGTGCACTAGAATGTGTGTGGGAAGTCATGGTGCTTGGATGCTAAAAACTAAAGGGTAGGCCAAAAACTTTTTTTTTTTGTTTTCTCACCTAAGGTGGCTTGATGAGTCTTTGGAACTCTTAGCCTCTACACATTTTTTCAAAATAACATAAAATAAAATAAAAGTGCAAGAATGTAAAAGAGAAAGGGCTCTAATCGTGCTCCTAAGGTGTTGAAGGAAGTGTACCACTTCTCCCTTCTTCACCTAATTAACGAGGAACTACGCTAAAATTAACCAAAATTATTACAAACCAAGGGAGGGCCTTAAGGGCACTCAAACTCCCAATCTAAAATTAAGTATACACAATACAAAGAATAAAAAAAATAAAACAAAGTCTTCACTCCAAGCTTTTTGGTGTTTGTCTCCTTTTGATCAAGCCCCTTTGAGTTGCATCAACTGACCCCAAGAATGCTACCCTTGTTTCCTCTTGTTTGGACTTGCCAAAATTTTATATATGGAACCTTTCCCAACCTTTCCTTACTAAGGCCGAATACAACACAAGACAACAAACAAATCCAAGTGGATAGATTAAACAATGACAAACTCAAAGAAGTAAAAAAGACAAGCAAGAAAACATAAGGCTCACAAAGGAAGGTAGCACACAAATAACTTTCCTAGATTAGCTCTAAGAGTAGAGATGAAAAAAGATTCAAACAAAAAAAATGAAACCAATAGTTGTACACTTAATAAAATTTAAGTGACCAAAAACTAAAAAGCTTACTCAAGTAATTTTTTTTTTTTGAATCACAATTGGTTCCTCATATCAAATGTTTCTACTATTAGGTACACAACTTCAAATTTGTCTTTTTTTTTAGTTCTTTATCTTCTTTTTTTTTTTTTTAACTTGGAACTTTTTCTATTATTTTTTTTAACTTTTTCTAATCATTTTGCTGCACCTAATAGCTTGTTGAATTGAAATTTTAATGAGGATTCTTGAAATAATAACACTTGAGTGAATAAGCACAAAGTAAGGTCACACAATTTTCAAGCAATGCATGCAACTAAAGGTAAAACAACTTAGTAGTTCCAAATACCACTGAACTAATGGTGCTTAAGGAATGATTTAGGGCTGATTTTGAAGTAAATTGATTTCTCAAATTACTAACACAATTCACCCAAGCTAAAATTCAATAAAGAGGCACCAATAGTGAAGGTAAACCAAGTGGAAAGCTACTAATAATTCAACATAAAACAAGAAACATATAAAGATTGAATTGAGAAAATATTTAAGAACAACAAAGAGATTAATATGCTTGAACTAAAAGCATAAAAGACTTAAGAGACTCAACAAGAGGTTGACCTCTTAGGAGCTCAATTCAAACTGTTTTTGAAGGCTTTTTTGTAAAAAATTTAAGAGGCTAAAACCTATGGAATTTAAATGAGACAAAATAGGAAACTAACATGACTAGTATTTGACAAAACACAAGATTAAGAAAAAATAACACACCTAAAAATAGAGCAAAAATTTCAGCAGGAGACTTAAAACAAAAGGCACAACAAAGTGGCCAAAGTTGATCACCACAATGGTGTGGAAAAATCCTCAACCATGTGGGTTTAATGGTCACAACTTCTTAGGCACACTTTAACATAAAAAACCAAGGGAAAATTAAGCAACTTGAATTCAAAAATAAGATGCAAAGAAAGGGACAAATAAAATCGCATCAAATTAAATGGAACATAGGCGCGTAGATAGAAAACAAAAGTGCATATAATAGCAAGAATAAAAAGCGATACTACTAGACAATAAAGGAAATAGAGATGACAAAAAATGAAGGACTTTAAAATAGAGAGATCAAAGAAATAAACAACAAAGCAAAAAAAAAGAAAAAGAGAAAGAACGTGACCTTTAGAAAGTGGCTCTGATACCACTTGATGTGATCTTTGATGATCACGTGCCCAAAGGATCCTTTCTAAGGTCACTTGGAAGGGAAATGGATTTATGGAGAGGAAAGGAATGGGGTGACATGCCACAAATACTATGTTTGATAAGCCAAAGGGGAGAGGCCACAAGGGAGGGGTCCCTTGATAACTCTTAGAAGCTCTCACAAAGGAGAAAGGGGGACACTCAAAGGTAAGAACCTCAACCAATATGGTCTCTAGGATTAAATTCAAGTGTCAAAAAATACAAGTGAGGGAGGAGCTCTTATTTATAGAGGTAGCTAACCTCTTGAACAAGATAACCTAAAAAAGAAGGGCTAGGATTAAAAGGAGAGATCTAAGGGAGGAGAATTGAGAAACAATTCCCTTCTTAGATCATCAAACTTGGTGCCCAAGTTTCTCAAACCAAGGGCAAAGATTCCTTCTTATTAGCTTAGGGAGTTTATGTACAAAAGAGGTGATGCATGCCTCCCTTGATCTTTTTCCTTGAGGTTCCAAGCACCATGAAATGGATGATGGAGGGGAAAGAAAATGGAGGTGGGGCGCCACTCTCAAAGAGAGATAAGCCAAAGTGTTTAGGTTTGCCACAAGGGAAGGAACCCTTGATAAAAACCAACTAGGAAGAGGTTCCTCAAGAGAGAGGATCCTCAAGACCTTTTACTAAGAATGTGCTCACAAAGAGACTATTTTCATTCAACTTCAAAGGTGCAATTTTACAATGAGGGAGAATGAGTATATATAGCCCAATGGGAGAGCTTGGGCACACTTTTCTAGGCAATGTGGGACTTGGGCTTAATTAGGATTAAAACTAATTAACCCAAGTCTTAGGCCTTAAGTGAGGCACCTAAGTTCACCCCCTATGGGTGCAATTAGCATATCTTAATGTGAATGGGCTAGCCCAAAATCATGTCTTAACTTATGCACCCATTATAAGCTTACTCCTCCTTTTTAACTAAAGACACCTATACCTTATAAACTAAGAAGATGGCTGGAAATACATGGCCTTAAGGGAATTAAAAATACTTTCCTATTTATCTAATTAAAATAAAATATTTACAAGCTAAAAATAACGAAGACTATGGCTTCGAATCTTCAATGAGCTTTTGTCCATGCCATGCCTTCCTTGAGTCTGCCTAGCCATGATGCATGTAGGTGAGATTGCATCATCTCCTCTCCCTTGGAGAGGATTTGACCTCAAATCTTGAGGTCTTTCTTCCGCTTTTTCAAAGTCTGCAAGAAAATAAGGAAAACAGTAAGTATATGCAGACAAGTGATTTTGGGGGAAGTGAGAGGTCTATAAGGAGGCCTTTTAAGAATGGGGTAGTGGAGGTTGGCACTAAAGTTTGAAAATATTTTAGTGTGCATGTGCCTCCACACAACAGCTCCTCATCCTCCTCCAATTGCACTAGATACTAGCCTCAAAGGTTTTGAAATAGTTGGCGAGACTAGTCTAAGTGGAATGGAGCACTCATTAAGTTGGATTTGAGGGTGTGGATCAAGGTGCTCAAAAGATATAGGCACATCCTCAAATTCAACTTGTTCTTTTTGTAAGAGTTGGCAGGAAAATTTTTCTATCTAGAGAACCTCCTTTGAAGGCAAAGGCGGTTCTTCCTTAGACTCGGTCTTCCTACCAACAACCTTATTTTCATTTTTATCCCTTTCTCTCTTAAGCTTCATGATCCTTCTATCCTCCATAACCTCGGTAGGGGTAAGAGGAAGTAAGGTGATCTTTTTCCCTTTATGAGAGAGAGTGATTTTATTAGTGAGGCCATTGTGCAAAGTTTCCTTATCATGTTGCCATGGCCTTCCCAGCAACATGTGACTAGCTTCCATAGGGACTACATCACATAACACTTTGTCGTGATACTTCCCTATGAAGAAGCTAATCTCCACTTGCTCTCTTACTACTACACCATCTTCATAATTAAGTCCATGCAAAGAATAAGGTGAAGGATGAGGAGTAGTAGCAAGTGATAGCTTTTCCACCACCCTCGTGCTACAAAAATTACAACATGATCCACCATCCACAATAAAGAGAACAAGTTTTGCCCAAAATTTTGCATCTTGTTTGAAAAACATTATCTCTTTGTGTTTGGGTTTCCTTACAAGGATGGCTTCCAAGAAGTTGTTTCACTTTGAAGAGATCATCACATGAATGAATACCCTTTTCATTTGATGTTCCCTTTAAAGTCCTTTTTCTTTTGGGGCAAAACAAAGCAATATGCCCTTTTTCTAAACACTTAAAACATTTAGGACTTCGAAAACGAGTGCTCGAACTAGTGGTAGGGGTGTCACTCATACTCAAGGGTTTTCTCTCAATATGCTTTCTTTTGGATGACTCTCTTTTGGGTTTAATTATAGAAGGGTTTGTCTTTTTCTTAGGATGCCTCTTAGGGTTTTCCTTCTTACTAGAAGAAGCATGAATGTCATGGATTATTTTAGGCTCCTCTAAGTCTCTATAATGTGTGTAAATGTTACCACAAGAGCTCTTATAGACATCTCTTTCTTTTTGTATCTTCATTTCTTCCCTTCTTTCTAACTTATTTTGTTCCTTTTCTTTCTTCTCTTTTTCTCTCCTTTCTCTTCTCTCTTTTCTCTCTAACTCTTTTCTTTTGTTTTCTTCTTTTTCTCTTTCTTTTTCTCTTTTCTCTTTTTCTCTTCTCTCTTCTCTTTCTTTTTCTCTTGCTTCTCTTTCTTTCTTTTCATTTTCCCTACTCTCTATTTGTCTCTCTATTTGTCTCTCTTTTTCTCTTCTTTCTTTTCTTTCTTGTCTCTCCTTTTCTTTTTGTTCTTTCTCTCTTCTCTCCTCTCTATCTAGTTCCTCTTGTTCTCTTTTCCTCATCTCTCTTTGTTTTCTCTCATTTTTCCAAAATTCCCTACGTTGTTTTTCTACTATTTCCCAATCAATAGAGTATGGATATGTGGGCAAGGTTGGTTTATCACTCTTCTCATTCTTTTCTTTTATTCTATTCTCACATTCTTCTCCTTTATTTTCCCTAGTTTCATTACTACTCCTAACACTCCTAGAAGTGTGTGAAAACATGTCAAAGTGTAAGGCCTAGGGAACTAATATGCAAAACACTCCTCTCTTTTTTGTTTTCTCCTAAAGTGTTAAGAGTCTTTGGAACTCTAACACTTTCTAAAACGTTGAAAGCAAATAAAGAAATTTTCTTATCCACACTTGTATGAATAAGGGGTATTCTAACGTGCTCTGATACCAAAAAAGAAATTTAAAGCAAAGCTAAAGGATTCTAACGTGCTCCTAAGTATGAATAAGGGGTACCAATTCCTTATCCACACTAAAACGAGAAACTAAGGTTTATTACACACAAAAGAGGTGACCATTATGGGCATCCAATACCTCTAATTAAAATGTCCTTTAAAAATACACACAAATTAAACAAAGAAAATTAAAAGTAGTTGAATGTAGCTCCTTTCTTCAAGTGCTCCTCACCAAGTGTATCACTCTAGTCTTGGCCTCCTTTTCAAGTCTCCTCTTCCTTAGTTTTAAATCAACACTTCCTAAGGATGCTACCCTTGTGAAAATTTCAACAATTTGGCTACCTACCAAGAGAAAACAAGCGCCCAAGCAAGAGACCAAGGGAAGTAGAATTTGAAAGCAAAAAGCAATAAAAAGCACTTAACAAGAATAGGAACACATCCAAGTGGAAAGAATTTATTTGACAAACACAAAGAAAGCCAATAAGGACAAGCAAGAAATAAAAGGTGTAGAAAGAAAGTTGGCACACAAAAAAAAATTCCTAGAATGGGCCTAAAATAGAATTGGACTTAAAACAAAAAAGACTCAACAAATTCAATGATTTGCACAATTGTAAAGCAAGGTAGCTAAATCATAGTCAAATAAATTCAAGCAAATTTCAATAAAATTTAACGCTCCTTTGAATTTTTTAATAATTTTGAGGTGCACTAATTTTTATTTTATTTTTTTGTACTCTTTTTACTTGTTTTTAGCATTTTTACTAACTCTTTTTTTTTTTTTACTTATTTTACACTTTTGATTTCTTTTCTTCTTCTTTTTTTTTTGTAACAATTTTGCTACACCTCTTAACACATTTTGTAGCAAATATAGTGAGGAGTCAAAGAATCATAAATGCTTGAACAAAGGATAGGAAATGGCCACCATAATTGATATACAAAAGTGCAAAATTAAGAAACAAAGCAACCTAATATGAACTAGTAATTTTAGGTGATAAAAAATAAATGGCACAAGGAGAGTTTTATGGAAGTTGAGGACAACTTGATTACTCAATAATCAGCCCAATCATACCCAACATGCCTCTCAAAGCCAATCAACAAAAATCACCACAAAACTAGCACAAAATTAAGATACTAAAATTATTGAACAAGTGAATGAAATTTGGAAGAAATTGAGCATTAATTTTTTTGAAGATTTTTTTTTTAAGAACATGCTAAGATCTAAATAGCATGTGAGACTCTAAGGACATGGGATCAAGAGTAAGCCTCTTTGATGCTCAATTTCCAATAGAGAAATAACACACTTTTATGGTAAAAATAAAAAGGCAAAACTATGTAGAATTAAGAGACAATAAAAGGGCTACAACATGACCAACTAAGACACAACTTGGAAGATTAAAAACTGAAATTAAATGACTCAAAATAACCAGAAATATATGCCCAAAACAGAGAACAAAGGGCTGGAAAAACAGAAAAATAGGTGCAGGAAAATAGAATTAAAAATTCAAATAAGAAGAACAACGTGCATCCAAAGATCAAGACCACAATGTGTGGCTTCCTTCACAAATTTTGTGAAGTCATTACAATGATCTTCTTAGGATTTGCACAAGAATAAGGAAAAAATAAAAAACTGGGAAGAAAATTAAAGAAACAATCCTAAAGGAAACATATAAAGATTCAATGGAAAAGAACAAGATAAATTGAATCTAGAAAGCAATAAAAACTAGGAAATAAATTGCATAAAATGAAAACTACAAAAACATAAACTAACAAGACATAAAAGGAATTAAATGACAAGAATCAAAGGCTGGAAAAAATAAAGGAAAAAGCAAGAACTCTAAGAAGAAAAGCTGAAAAAAATTAAAGAAAATTAAGACTAGAAAAGAACCTCATGGAGTTGGCTCTGATACCAAATGATGCATGCCTCCCTTGATCTTTTTCCTTGAGGTTCCAAGCACCATGAAATAGATGATGGAGGGGAAAGAAAATGGAGGTGGGGCGCCACTCTCAAAGAGAGATAAGCCAAAGTGTTTAGGTTTGCCACAAGGGAAGGAACCCTTGATAACAACCAACTAGAAAGAGGTTCCTCAAGAGAGAGGATCCTCAAGACCTTTTACTAAGAATGTGCTCACAAAGAGACTAGTTTTATTCAACTTCAAAGGTGCAATTTTACAATGAGGGAGAATGAGTATATATAGCCCAATGGGAGAGCTTGGGCACACTTTTCTAGGCAATGTGGGACTTGGGCTTAATTAGGATTAAAACTAATTAACCCAAGTCTTAGGCCTTAAGTGAGGCACCTAAGTTCACCCCCTATGGGTGCAATTAGCATATCTTAATGTGAATGGGCTAGCCCAAAATCATGTCTTAACTTATGCACCCATTATAAGCTTACTCCTCCTTTTTAACTAAAGACACCTATACCTTATAAACTAAGAAGATGGCTGGAAATACATGGCCTTAAGGGAATTAAAAATACTTTCCTATTTATCTAATTAAAATAAAATATTTACAAGCTAAAAATAACGAAGACTATGGCTTCGAATCTTCAATGAGCTTTTGTCCATGCCATGCCTTCCTTGAGTCCGCCTAGCCATGATGCATGCTAGGTGAGATTGCATCAAGAAGGGTGTAGATATCAAGGCTACCCCTTATTTCCTGCATAAAGACCCAAAAAGCTAAATCCACCCTCTAAATTCCTAAGACACCTCCTAAAAATAAAAAATGGACTAAATACATGTCCCAAATTAAATTCTTAATGCTCCTCAAAATTAAAATAAAGGAAAATTACATTTTATTAACTAAAGTCCCTAGCCTAATATCTTCACTCTCCATAGGAGGTGAAGTCTTCCTTTGTCTGCAAGGGCTAGGTCTTCTTCAATCCTTCTAGCCATGGCCCTAGTGATAGGTCCTTGGCTAGGCATGGTCACATCACCTCCTCTTTTTCTGATTCTTCCACTTCTTCTTGTTCTTCCTATTGTTCTCCTTCTTCCACTTGCACTTCTTCCTTTTCTTCTCGTTCTTCCACTTCTTCTACTTCCTCTTCTTCACCTTCTGCCACCTCTTCTCCCTCCTCCCGTTCTCCTTCTTCCACTTCTTCTTCTTCATCTCCTTTCATTCCACTACTTCTACCACTTCTTCTACTCTACTCGTTGTTCTTCTTCATTTTCGTCTCCTTCTTCGCTTCTTTTGATTACACTTCTTCTTCTTCCATTTCTTCTCCTTCCACAAGTTCTTCTTTCCTTTCCGTCTTCCTTCCTTTTTTCTCCATCCCCCACTTCTGTTGCTTCCCATTGTTGCTCTTCCTCTTCCTCTCCTTCCCCCAAATCTTATGCTTACACTTCTTCGTCTTCTTCCTCTTCTCCTCCAAATTCCACTTCTTCTGCTTCTTCTTCCCTTCCCTTCCCCTTCTTCTTCGTTTTCCTCCTTTTCTCCTTGTTACAATTCGTCTTCTTCATCTCACCTCTTTGCACTACTTCTTTTTCCTCCTCTTGTTCACCTTCTTCAACCTCTTCACTTTCCACATTTTCTTCTTCTTCCTTTTCTTCTCCTTCTTCCACTTCTTCTAGTTACTCTCCTTCTTCTTCCTCTTCTTATCTTTCTTGCACTTCTCCTGCCCCATCTTGTTCTCTTTCTTCCACTTCTTCTTCATCCACTCCTTTCCTTTCTTTTCTTCCTCTTCATCTCCTTCTTCTTCTTCCTTTCCTTCGTCATATCCCTCTTTTTCTCCTTCTTCTGCTTCCACTTGCATTTCTATCTCTTGTTCTCCTTCTTCCACTTCTTCTCCATCATCCCTACTCCTTCAACTACTTCTTCTTCTTCCTTTTGTTCACCTTCTTCAACTTCTACTACATGCACTTGTTGTTCTTCTTCCCTCTCTTCTCCTTCTTGCCCTTCTTCTGGCTACACTACTTCTTCTTCCTCCCCTTCTTCTTCTCCGCCTTGTTCCACTTCTTCTTCATCCCCTTTCCTTCCATTGCTTCTTCTTCCTCCTCTTTTTCTTATTCTTCCACTTCTTCTTCTTCTTCCTATTGTTCTCCTTCTTCCACTTGCACTTCTTCCTTTTCTTCTCGTTCTTCCACTTCTTCTTCTTCCTCTTCTTCTCCTTCTGCCACCTCTTCTCCCTCCTCCTGTTCTCCTTCTTCCACTTCTTCTTCTTCATCTCCTTTCATTCCGCTACTTCCTCCTATTTATTCTCTCCTTCTACCAGTTCTTCTACTTCTACTTGTTGTTCTTCTTCATTTTCGTCTCTTTCTTCCGCTTCTTCTGCTTACACTTCTTCTTCTTCCTCTTCTTCCATTTCTTCTCCTTCCACAACTTCTTCTTCTTGCCTTTCCGTCTTCTCCTTCCTATTTTTCTCCATCCCCCACTTCTGTTGCCTCCCATTGTTGCTCTTCCTCTTCTTCTCCTTCCCCCAAATCTTATGCTTACACTTCTTCTTCTTCTTCTTCCTCTTCTCCTCCAGATTCCACTTCTTCTGCTTCTTCTTCCCTTCGCCTCCTTCCTTTTTCTCATTTTCTCCTTGTTCCAATTCTTCTTCTTCATCTTACTTCCTTCCACTACTTCTTCTTCCTCCACTTGTTCACCTTCTTCAACTTCTTCACTTTCAACATCTTCTTCTTCTTCCTTTTCTTCTCCTTCTTCCACTTCTTCTAGTTACTCTCCTTCTTCTTCCTCTTCTTATCTTTCTTCCACTTCTCCTGCCTCCTCTTGTTTTCTTTCTTCCACTTCTTCCTCATCCTCTCCTTTCCTTTATTTTCTTCCTCTTCATCTCCTTCTCCTTCTTCCATTACTTCGTCATATCCCTCTTTTTCTCCTTCTTCTGCTTCCACTTGCATTTCTACCTCTTGTTCTCCTTCTTCCACTTCTTCTCCATCATCGCCACTCCTTTAACTATTTCTTCTTCTACCTCTTGTTCACCTTCTTCCACCTCTACTACATCCACTTGTTCTTCTTCTTCCCTCTTTTCTCATTCTTGCCCTTCTTCTGCCTACACTACTTCTTCTTCCTCCCCTTCTTCTTCTCCTCCTTGTTCCACTTCTTCTTCATCCCCTTTCCTTCCATTGCTTCTTCTTCCTCCTATGTTTCTCATTCTTCCACTTCTTCTTCCTCTTCATATTGTTCTGTTTCTTCCACTTGCACTTCTTCCTTTTCTTCTCGTTCTTCCACTTCTTCTTCTTCCTCTTCTTCTCCTTCTGCCACCTCTTCTCCCTCCTCCCGTTCTCCTTCTTCCACTTCTTCTTCTTCATCTCCTTTCATTCCACTACTTCTACGAGATTGCACACACAAAGGGGTGAATTACCTTTGATAAATCTCAAAAGATTTTGGATTGTCAAGAACCCAAAAGAGAGAAAACTCAACTAGTTTTTTATTTCCAAAATATTCTGCCTTACATCTCAGTCTTTGCCCAAATTTATATGCCTAATAAACTCAGCTTGTGTAGGTTTAGTGGCTTTCTAAATTCAGCTGAAGTTACAAAATAATAAAAACTAATAATGGGCAGTTAATAACAAAGTGTAACTGCCAAAGCAAATTAAACATGTATACTAATTAGAATTGATAACATAGGTGGCTGCAACTTTAATTAGACAATTCTAGTTCCCCACCATTAACTAAGTAAACTCCAAGAAAATGAGTTTAATTTATTCCACACTTCTCTTCCATTAAGGTCAAGTATTACTCTCTTCAGTCCTGAGACAATTAACAATTTTAAACTTTATTTCTTCAATGTTTGGCTCTTTTTGCAAAAGGGCTGCCAATACTTGTTGAATAGCTTCCTTAGCTCTTCTTGTCCTTCCCCTTGTCATAGGCCTCCAAGTCCTTCAAGCTTCATGTCCTCATCATCATCTAAGCTTCCACTACTTCTTCTTCCTCCCCTTGTTCACCTTCTTCACTTTCCACATCTTCTTCTTCTTCCTTTTCTTCTCCTTCTTCCACTTCTTCTAGTTGCTCTCCTTCTTCTTCCTCTTCTTATCTTTCTTCCACTTCTCCTGCCTCCTCTTGTTCTCTTTCTTCCACTTCTTCTTCATCCTCTCTTTTCCTTTCTTTTCTTCCTCTTCATCTCCTTCTTCTTCTTCCTTTCCTTTGTCATATCCCTCTTTTTCTCCTTCTTCTGCTTCCATTTGCATTTCTACCTCTTGTTCTCCTTCTTCCACTTCTCCATCATCCCCACTCCTTCAACTACTTCTTCTTCTTCCTTTTTTTCACCTTCTTCCACTTCTACTACATCCACTTGTTCTTCTTCTTCCCTCTCTTCTCCTTCTTGCCCTTCTTCTGCCTACCCTACTTCTTCTTCCTCCCATTCTTCTTCTCCTGCTTGTTCCACTTCTTCTTCATCCCCTTTCCTTCCATTGCTTCTTCTTCCTCCTCTTTTTCTCATTCTTCCACTTCTTCTTCTTTTTCCTATTGTTCTCTTTCCTCCACTTGCACTTCTTCCTTTTCTTCTCGTTCTTCCACTTCTTCTTCTTCATCTCCTTTCATTCCACCACTTCCTCCTATTCCTCTTATTCTCTCCTTCTACCACTTCTTTTAATTCAACTTGTTGTTCTTCTTCATTTTTGTCTTTTGCTTACACTTCTTCTCCTTCCACAACTTCTTCTTCTTTCCTTTCCGTCTTCTCCTTCCTCTTTTTCTCCATCCCCCACTTCTGTTGCTTCCCATTGTTGCTCTTCCTCTTCATCTCCTTCTTCTTCTTCTTCCTTTCCTTCGTCATATCCCTCTTTTTCTCCTTCATTTTCGTCTCCTTCTTCCGCTTCTGCTGCTTACACTTCTTCTTCCTCCTCTTCTTCCATTTCTTCTCCTTCCACAACTTCTTCTTCTTTCCTTTCCGTCTTCTCCTTCCTCTTTTTCTCCATCCCCCACATCTGTTGCTTCCCATTGTTGCTCTTCCTCTTCTTCTCCTTCCCGCAAATCTTATGCTTATAGTTCTTCTTCTTCTTCCTCTTCTCCTCCAGATTTCACTTCTTCAGCTTCTTCTTCCCTTCCTTTCCCCTGCTTCTTCCTATTCCTCCTTTTCTCCTTGTTCCAATTCTTCTTCTTCATCTCACCTCCTTCCACTACTTCTTCTTCCTCCTCTTGTTCACCTTCTTCACATACCACATCTTCTTCTTCTTCCTTTTCTTCTCCTTCTTCCACTTCTTCCAGTTACTCTCCTTCTTCTTCCTCTTCTTATCTTTCTTCCACTTCTCCTGCCTCGTCTTGTTCTCTTTCTTCCACTTCTTCTTCATCCTCTCCTTTCGTTTCTTTTCTTCCTCTTCCTCTCCTTCTTCTTCTTCCTTTCCTTCGTCATATCCCTCTTTTTCTCCTTCTTCTGCTTCCACTCGCATTTCTACCTCTTGTTCTCCTTCTTCCACTTCTTCTCCATCATCCCTACCCCTTCAACTACTTCTTCTTCTTCCTCTTGTTCACCTTCTTCCACTTCTACTACATCCACTTGTTCTTCTTCTTCCCTCTCTTCTCCTTCTTGCCCTTCTTCTGCCTACACTACTTCTTCTTCCTCCCCTTCTTCTTCTCCTCCTTGTTCCACTTCTTCTTCATCCCCTTTTCTTCCATTGCTTCTTCTTCCTCCTCTTTATCTCATTCTTCCACTTCTTCTTCTTCTTCTGCCTATTGTTCTCCTTCTTCCACTTGCACTTCTTCCTTTTCTTCTCGTTCTTCCACTTTTCTTCTTCCTCTTCTTCTCCTTCTGCCACCTCTTCTCCCGCCTACCGTTCTCCTTCTTCCACTTCTTCTTCTTCATCTCCTTTCATTCCACTACTTCTACCACTTCTTCTACTTCTACTTGTTGTTCTTCTTCATTTTCGTCTCCTTCTTTCGCATCTTCTGGTTACACTTCTTCTTCTTCCTCTTCTTCCATTTCTTCTCCTTCCACAACTTCTTCTTCTTTCCTTTCCGTCTTCTCCTTCCTCTTTTTCTCCATCCCCCACTTCTGTTGCTTCCCATTGTTGCTCTTCCTCTTTTTCCCCTTCCCCCAAATCTTATGCTTACACTTCTTCTTCTTCCTCTTCTCCTCTAGCTTCCATTTCTTCTGCTTCTTCTTCCCTTCCCTTCCCCTCCTTCTTCCTTTTCTTCCTTTTCTCCTTGTTCCAATTCTTCTTCTTCATCTCACCTCCTTCCATTACTTCTTCTTCCTCATCTTGTTCACCTTCTTCACTTTCCACATCTTCTTCTTGTTTCTTTTCTTCTCCTTCTTCCACTCCTTCCAGTTACTCTCCTTCTTCTTCCTCTTCTTATCTTTCTTCCACTTCTCCTGCCTCCTCTTTTTCTCTTGCTTCCACTTCTTCTTCATCCTCTTCTGTCCTTTCTTTTCATCCTCTTCATCTCCTTCTTCTTCTTCCATTCCTTCGTCATATCCCTCTTTTTCTGCTTCTTTTGCTTCCACTTGCATTTCTACCTATTATTCTCCTTCTTCCACTTCTTCTCCATCATCCCCACTCCTTCAACTACTTCTTCTTCTTCCTCTTGTTCACCTTCTTCATCTTCTACTACATCCACTTGTTCTTCTTCTTCCCTCTCTTCTCCTTCTTGCCCTTCTTCTGCCTACACTACTTCTTCTTCTCCTCCTTGTTCCACTTCTTCTTCATCCCCTTTCCTTCCATTGCTTCTTATTCCTCCTCTTTTTCTCATTCTTCCACTTCTTCTTCTTCTTCCTATTGTTCTCCTTCTTCCACTTGCACTTCTTCCATTTCTCCTCCTTCTTCCACTTCTTCTTCTTCCTCTTCTTCTCCTTCTGCCACCTCGTCTCCCTCCTCCCGTTCTCCTTCTTGCACTTCTTCTTCATCCTCTCCTTTCCTTTCTTTTCTTCCTCTTCATCTCGTTCTTCTTCTTCCTTTCCTTCGTCATATCCCTCTTTTTCTCCTTCTTCTGCTTCCACTTGCATTTCTACCTCTTGTTCTCCTTCTTCCACTTCTTCTCCATCATCCCTACTCCTTCAACTACTTCTTCTTCTTTCTCTTGTTCACCTTCTTCCACTTCTACTACATCCACTTGTTCTTCTTCTTCCCTCTCTTCTCCTTCTTGCCCTTCTTCTGCCTACACTACTTCTTCTTCCTCCCCTTCTTCTTCTCCTCCTTGTTCCACTTCTTCTTCATCCCCTTTCCTTCCATTGCTTCTTATTCCTCCTCTTTTTCTCATTCTTCCAGTTCTTCTTCTTCTTCCTATTGTTCTCCTTCTTCCACTTCTTCTTCTTCCTCTTCTTCTCCTTCTGCCACCTCTTCTCCCTCCTCCTGTTCTCCTTCTTCCACTTCTTCTTCATCCTCTCCTTTCCTTTCTTTTCTTCCTCTTCATCTCGTTCTTCTTCTTGCTTTCCTTCGTCATATCCCTCTTTTTCTCCTTCTTCTGCTTCTACTTGCATTTCTACCTCTTGTTCTCCTTCTTCCACTTCTTCTCCATCATCCCCACTCCTTCAACTAGTTCTTCTTCCTCTTGTTCACCTTCTTCCACTTCTACTACATCTACTTGTTCTTCTTCTTCCCTCTCTTCTCCTTCTTGCCCTTCTTCTGCCTACACTACTTCTTCTTCCTCCCCTACTTCTTCTCCTCCTTGTTCCACTTGTTCTTCATCCCCTTTCCTTCCATTGCTTCTTCTTCCTCCTCTTTATCTCATTCTTCCACTTCTTCTTCTTCTTCTGCCTATTGTTCTCCTTCTTCCACTTGCACTTCTTCTTTTTCTTCTCGTTCTTCCACTTTTCTTCTTCCTTTTCTTCTCCTTCTGCCACCTCTTCTCCCTCCTCCCGTTGTCCTTCTTCCACTTCTTCTTCTTCATCTCCTTTCATTCCACTACTTCCTCCTATTCCTCTTATTCTCTCCTTCTACCACTTCTTCTACTTCTACTTGTTGTTCTTCTTCATTTTCGTCTCCTTCTTTCGCATCTTCTGGTTACACTTCTTCTTCTTCCTCTTCTTCCATTTCTTCTCCTTCCTCTTTTTCTCCATCCCGCACTTCTGTTGCTTCCCGTTGTTGCTCTCCCTCTTCTTCTCCTTCCCTCAAATCTTATGCTTACACTTCTTCTTCTTCTTCCTCTTCTCCTCCACCTTCCACTTCTTCTGCTTCTTCTTCCCTTCCCTTCCCCTCCTTCTTCCTTTTCTTCCTTTTCTCCTTGTTCCAATTCTTCTTCTTCATCTCACCTCCTTCCATTACTTCTTCTTCCTCATCTTGTTCACCTTCTTCACTTTCCACATCTTCTTCTTCTTTCTTTTCTTCTCCTTCTTCCACTCCTTCCAGTTACTCTCCTTCTTCTTCCTCTTCTTATCTTTCTTCCACTTCTCCTGCCTCCTCTTTTTCTCTTGCTTCCACTTCTTCTTCATCCTCTTCTGTCCTTTCTTTTCATCCTCTTCATCTCCTTCTTCTTCTTCCATTCCTTCGTCATATCCCTCTTTTTCTGCTTCTTTTGCTTCCACTTGCATTTCTACCTATTATTCTCCTTCTTCCACTTCTTCTCCATCATCCCCACTCCTTCAACTACTTCTTCTTCTTCCTCTTGTTCACCTTCTTCATCTTCTACTACATCCACTTGTTCTTCTTCTTCCCTCTCTTCTCCTTCTTGCCCTTCTTCTGCCTACACTACTTCTTCTTCTCCTCCTTGTTCCACTTCTTCTTCATCCCCTTTCCTTCCATTGCTTCTTATTCCTCCTCTTTTTCTCATTCTTCCACTTCTTCTTCTTCTTCCTATTGTTCTCCTTCTTCCACTTGCACTTCTTCCATTTCTCCTCCTTCTTCCACTTCTTCTTCTTCCTCTTCTTCTCCTTCTGCCACCTCGTCTCCCTCCTCCCGTTCTCCTTCTTGCACTTCTTCTTCATCCTCTCCTTTCCTTTCTTTTCTTCCTCTTCATCTCGTTCTTCTTCTTCCTTTCCTTCGTCATATCCCTCTTTTTCTCCTTCTTCTGCTTCCACTTGCATTTCTACCTCTTGTTCTCCTTCTTCCACTTCTTCTCCATCATCCCTACTCCTTCAACTACTTCTTCTTCTTTCTCTTGTTCACCTTCTTCCACTTCTACTACATCCACTTGTTCTTCTTCTTCCCTCTCTTCTCCTTCTTGCCCTTCTTCTGCCTACACTACTTCTTCTTCCTCCCCTTCTTCTTCTCCTCCTTGTTCCACTTCTTCTTCATCCCCTTTCCTTCCATTGCTTCTTATTCCTCCTCTTTTTCTCATTCTTCCAGTTCTTCTTCTTCTTCCTATTGTTCTCCTTCTTCCACTTCTTCTTCTTCCTCTTCTTCTCCTTCTGCCACCTCTTCTCCCTCCTCCTGTTCTCCTTCTTCCACTTCTTCTTCATCCTCTCCTTTCCTTTCTTTTCTTCCTCTTCATCTCGTTCTTCTTCTTGCTTTCCTTCGTCATATCCCTCTTTTTCTCCTTCTTCTGCTTCTACTTGCATTTCTACCTCTTGTTCTCCTTCTTCCACTTCTTCTCCATCATCCCCACTCCTTCAACTAGTTCTTCTTCCTCTTGTTCACCTTCTTCCACTTCTACTACATCTACTTGTTCTTCTTCTTCCCTCTCTTCTCCTTCTTGCCCTTCTTCTGCCTACACTACTTCTTCTTCCTCCCCTACTTCTTCTCCTCCTTGTTCCACTTGTTCTTCATCCCCTTTCCTTCCATTGCTTCTTCTTCCTCCTCTTTATCTCATTCTTCCACTTCTTCTTCTTCTTCTGCCTATTGTTCTCCTTCTTCCACTTGCACTTCTTCTTTTTCTTCTCGTTCTTCCACTTTTCTTCTTCCTTTTCTTCTCCTTCTGCCACCTCTTCTCCCTCCTCCCGTTGTCCTTCTTCCACTTCTTCTTCTTCATCTCCTTTCATTCCACTACTTCCTCCTATTCCTCTTATTCTCTCCTTCTACCACTTCTTCTACTTCTACTTGTTGTTCTTCTTCATTTTCGTCTCCTTCTTTCGCATCTTCTGGTTACACTTCTTCTTCTTCCTCTTCTTCCATTTCTTCTCCTTCCTCTTTTTCTCCATCCCGCACTTCTGTTGCTTCCCGTTGTTGCTCTCCCTCTTCTTCTCCTTCCCTCAAATCTTATGCTTACACTTCTTCTTCTTCTTCCTCTTCTCCTCCACCTTCCACTTCTTCTGCTTCTTCTTCCCTTCCCTTCCCCTCCTTCTTCCTTTTCTTCCTTTTCTCCTTGTTCCAATTCTTCTTCTTCATCTCACCTCCTTCCATTACTTCTTCTTCCTCATCTTGTTCACCTTCTTCACTTTCCACATCTTCTTCTTCTTTCTTTTCTTCTCCTTCTTCCACTCCTTCCAGTTACTCTCCTTCTTCTTCCTCTTCTTATCTTTCTTCCACTTCTCCTGCCTCCTCTTTTTCTCTTGCTTCCACTTCTTCTTCATCCTCTTCTGTCCTTTCTTTTCATCCTCTTCATCTCCTTCTTCTTCTTCCATTCCTTCGTCATATCCCTCTTTTTCTGCTTCTTTTGCTTCCACTTGCATTTCTACCTATTATTCTCCTTCTTCCACTTCTTCTCCATCATCCCCACTCCTTCAACTACTTCTTCTTCTTCCTCTTGTTCACCTTCTTCATCTTCTACTACATCCACTTGTTCTTCTTCTTCCCTCTCTTCTCCTTCTTGCCCTTCTTCTGCCTACACTACTTCTTCTTCTCCTCCTTGTTCCACTTCTTCTTCATCCCCTTTCCTTCCATTGCTTCTTATTCCTCCTCTTTTTCTCATTCTTCCACTTCTTCTTCTTCTTCCTATTGTTCTCCTTCTTCCACTTGCACTTCTTCCATTTCTCCTCCTTCTTCCACTTCTTCTTCTTCCTCTTCTTCTCCTTCTGCCACCTCGTCTCCCTCCTCCCGTTCTCCTTCTTGCACTTCTTCTTCATCCTCTCCTTTCCTTTCTTTTCTTCCTCTTCATCTCGTTCTTCTTCTTCCTTTCCTTCGTCATATCCCTCTTTTTCTCCTTCTTCTGCTTCCACTTGCATTTCTACCTCTTGTTCTCCTTCTTCCACTTCTTCTCCATCATCCCTACTCCTTCAACTACTTCTTCTTCTTTCTCTTGTTCACCTTCTTCCACTTCTACTACATCCACTTGTTCTTCTTCTTCCCTCTCTTCTCCTTCTTGCCCTTCTTCTGCCTACACTACTTCTTCTTCCTCCCCTTCTTCTTCTCCTCCTTGTTCCACTTCTTCTTCATCCCCTTTCCTTCCATTGCTTCTTATTCCTCCTCTTTTTCTCATTCTTCCAGTTCTTCTTCTTCTTCCTATTGTTCTCCTTCTTCCACTTCTTCTTCTTCCTCTTCTTCTCCTTCTGCCACCTCTTCTCCCTCCTCCTGTTCTCCTTCTTCCACTTCTTCTTCATCCTCTCCTTTCCTTTCTTTTCTTCCTCTTCATCTCGTTCTTCTTCTTGCTTTCCTTCGTCATATCCCTCTTTTTCTCCTTCTTCTGCTTCTACTTGCATTTCTACCTCTTGTTCTCCTTCTTCCACTTCTTCTCCATCATCCCCACTCCTTCAACTAGTTCTTCTTCCTCTTGTTCACCTTCTTCCACTTCTACTACATCTACTTGTTCTTCTTCTTCCCTCTCTTCTCCTTCTTGCCCTTCTTCTGCCTACACTACTTCTTCTTCCTCCCCTACTTCTTCTCCTCCTTGTTCCACTTGTTCTTCATCCCCTTTCCTTCCATTGCTTCTTCTTCCTCCTCTTTATCTCATTCTTCCACTTCTTCTTCTTCTTCTGCCTATTGTTCTCCTTCTTCCACTTGCACTTCTTCTTTTTCTTCTCGTTCTTCCACTTTTCTTCTTCCTTTTCTTCTCCTTCTGCCACCTCTTCTCCCTCCTCCCGTTGTCCTTCTTCCACTTCTTCTTCTTCATCTCCTTTCATTCCACTACTTCCTCCTATTCCTCTTATTCTCTCCTTCTACCACTTCTTCTACTTCTACTTGTTGTTCTTCTTCATTTTCGTCTCCTTCTTTCGCATCTTCTGGTTACACTTCTTCTTCTTCCTCTTCTTCCATTTCTTCTCCTTCCTCTTTTTCTCCATCCCGCACTTCTGTTGCTTCCCGTTGTTGCTCTCCCTCTTCTTCTCCTTCCCTCAAATCTTATGCTTACACTTCTTCTTCTTCTTCCTCTTCTCCTCCACCTTCCACTTCTTCTGCTTCTTCTTCCCTTCCCTTCCCCTCCTTCTTCCTTTTCTTCCTTTTCTCCTTGTTCCAATTCTTCTTCTTCATCTCACCTCCTTCCATTACTTCTTCTTCCTCATCTTGTTCACCTTCTTCACTTTCCACATCTTCTTCTTCTTTCTTTTCTTCTCCTTCTTCCACTTCTTCCAGTTCCTCTCCTTCTTCTTCCTCTTCTTATCTTTCTTCCACTTCTCCTGCCTCCTCTTTTTCTCTTTCTTCCACTTCTTCTTCATCCTCTTCTTTCCTTTCTTTTCATCCTCTTCATCTCCTTCTTCTTCTTCCATTCCTTCGTCATATCCCTCTTTTTCTGCTTCTTTTGCTTCCACTTGCATTTCTACCTATTGTTCTCCTTCTTCCACTTCTTCTCCATCATCCCCACTCCTTCAACTACTTCTTCTTCTTCCTCTTGTTCACCTTCTTCATCTTCTACTACATCCACTTGTTCTTCTTCTTCCCTCTCTTCTCCTTGTTGCCCTTCTTCTGCCTACACTACTTCTTCTTCCTCCCCTTCTTCTTCTGCTGCTTGTTCCGCTTCTTCTTTATCCCCTTTCCTTCCATGGCTTCTTCTTCCTCCTCTTTTTCTCATTCTTCCACTTCTTCATCTTCTTCCTATTGTTCTCCTTCTTCCCCTTGCACTTCTTCCTTTTCTTCTCGTTCTTCCTCTTCTCCTCCAGATTCCACTTCTTCTGCTTCTTCTTCCCTTCCCTTCCCCTCTTCTTCCTTTTCCTCCTTTTCTCCTTGTTCCAATTCTTCTTCTTCATCTCACCGCCTTCCACTACTTCTTCTTCCTCCTCTTGTTCATCTTCTTCACTTTCCACATCTTCTTCTTCTTCCCTTTCTTCACCTTCTTCGACTTCTTCTGGTTACTCTCCTTCTTCTTCCTCTTCTTATCTTTCTTCAACTTCTCCTGCCTCCTCTTGTCCTCTTTCTTCCACTTGTTCTTCATCCTCTCCTTTCCTTTCTTTTCTTCCTCTTCATCTCGTGCTTCTTCTTCCTTACCTTCGTCATATCCCTCTTTTTCTCCTTCTTCTGCTTCCACTTGCATTTCTACCTCTTGTTCTCTTTCTTCCACTTCTTCTCCATCATCCCCACTCCTTCAACTACTTCCTTTTCTTCCTCTTGTTCACCTTCTTCCACCTCTACTACATCCACTTGTTCTTGTTCTTCCCTCTCTTCTCCTTCTTGCCCTTCTTCTGCCTACACTACTTCTTCTTCCTCCCCTTCTTCTTCTCCTCCTTGTTCCACTTCTTCTTCATCCCCTTTCCTTCCATTGCTTCTTATTCCTCCTCTTTTTCTCATTCTTCCACTTCTTCTTCCACTTGCACTTCTTCCGTTTCTTCTCCTTCTTCCACTTCTTCTTCTTCCTCTTCTTCTCCTTCTGCCACCTCTTCTCCCTCCTCCCGTTCTCCTTCTTCCACTTCTTCTTCATCCTCTCCTTTCCTTTCTTTTCTTCCTCTTCATCTCGTTCTTCTTCTTGCTTTCCTTCGTCATATCCCTCTTTTTCTCCTTCTTCTGTTTCCAATTGCATTTCTACCTCTTGTTCTCCTTTTTCCACTTCTTCTCCATCATCCCTACTCCTTCAACTACTTCTTCTTCTTCCTCTTGTTAACCTTCTTCCACTTCTACTACATCCACTTGTTCTTCTTCTTCCCTCTCTTTTCCTTCTTGCCCTTCTTCTGCCTACACTACTTCTTCTTCCTCCCCTTCTTCTTCTCCTCCTTGTTCCACTTCTTCTTCATCCCCTTTCCTTCCATTGCTTGTTATTCCTCCTCTTTTTCTCATTCTTCCACTTCTTCTTCTTCTTCCTATTGTTCTCCTTCTTCCACTTCTTCTCCTTCTGCCACCTCTTCTCCCTCCTCCCGTTCTCCTTCTACCACTTCTTCTTCATCCTCTGCTTTCGTCTCCTTCTTTCCCTCCTTCTGGTTAGACTTCTTCTTCTTCCTCTTCTTCCATTTCTTCTCCTTCCACAACCTCTTCTTCTTTCCTTTCCGTCTTCTCCTTGCTCTTTTTCTCCATCCCCCACTTCTGTTGCCTCCCATTGTTGCGCTTCCTCTTCTTCTCCTTCCCCCAAATCTTATGCTTACACTTCTTCTTCTTCTTCCTCTTCTACTCTGGCTTCCACTTCTTCTGCTTCTTCTTCCCTTCCCTTCCCCTCCTTCTTCCTTTTCTTCCTTTTCTCCTTGTTCCAATTCTTCTTCTTCATCTCACCTCCTTCCATTACTTCTTCTTCCTCATCTTCTCCTTCTTCACTTTCCACATCTTCTTCTTCTTCCTTTTCTTCTCCTTCTTCCACTTCTTCTTCCTCCTCTTGTTCACCATCTTCAACTTCTTCACTTTCCACATCTTCTTCTTCTTCCTTTTCTTCTCCTTCTTCCACTTCTTCCAGTTACTCTCCTTCTTCTTCCTCTTCTTATCTTTCTTCCAGTTCTCCTGCCTCCTTTTTTTCTCTTTCTTCCACTTCTTCTTCATCCTCTGCTTTCCTTTCTTTTCATCCTCTTAATCTCGTTGTTCTTCTTCCATTCCTTCGTCATATCCCTCTTTTTCTCCTTCTTCTGCTTCCACTTGCATTTCTTCCTCTTGTTCACCTTCTTCCACCTCTACTACATCCACTTGTTCTTGTTCTTCCCTCTCTTCTCCTTCTTGGCCTTCTTCTGCCTACACTACTTCTTCTTCCTCCCCTTCTTCTTCTCCTCCTTGTTCCACTTCTTCTTCATCCCCTTTCCTTCCATTGCTTCTTATTCGTCCTCTTTTTCTCATTCTTCCACTTCTTCTTCTTCTTCTTCCTATTGTTCTCCTTCTTCCACTTGCACTTCTTCCATTTCTTCTCCTTCTTCCACTTCTTCTTCTTCCTCTTCTTCTCCTTCTGCCACCTCTTCTCCCTCCTCTCGTTCTCCTTCTTCCACTTCTTCTTCTTCCTCTTCTTCTCCTTCTGCCAACTCTTCTCCCTCTTCCCGTTCTCCTTCTTCAACTTCTTCTTCTTCCTCTTCTTCTCCTTCTGCCACCTCTTCTCCCTCCTCCCGTTCTCCCTCTTCCACTTCTTCTTCTTCATCTCCTTTCATTCCACTACTTCTACCACTTCTTCTACTTCTGCTTGTTGTTCTTCTTCATTTTCATCTCCTTCTTCCGCTTCTTCTACTTACCTTTGTTCTTCTTCCTCTTCTTCCAATTCTTCTCCTTCCACAACTTCTTCTTCTTTCCTTTCTGTCTTCTCCTTCCTCTTTTTTTCCATCCCCCATTTCTTTTGCTTCCCATTGTTGCTCTTCCTCTTCTTGTCCTTCCCCCAAATCTTATGCTTACACTTCTTCTTCTTCTTCCACTTCTTCTGCTTCTTCTTTCCTTCCCTTCCCCTCCTTCTTCCTTTTCCTCCTTTTCTCCTTGTTCCAATTCATCTTCTTCATCTCACCTCCTTCCACTACTTCTTATTCCTCCTCTTGTTCACCTTCTTCAACTTCTTCACTTTCCACATCTTCTTCTTCTTCCTTTTCTTCTCTTTCTTCCACTTCTTCTTCATCCTCTCTTTTCCTTTCTTTTCTTCCTCTTCATCTCCTTCTTCTTCTTCTTCGTCTTCTCCTCCAGATTCCACTTCTTCTCCTTCTTCTTTCCTACCCTTCCCCTCCTTCTTCCTTTTCCTCCTTTTCTCCTTGTTCCGATTCTTCTTCATCTCACCTCCTTCCACTACTTCTTCTTCCTCCTCTTGTTCACCATCTTCAACTTCTTCACTTTCCACATCTTCTTCTTCTTCCTTTTCTTCTCCTTCTTCCACTTCTTCTGGTTACTCTCCTTTTTCTTCCTCTTCTTATCTTTCTTCCACTTCTCCTGCCTACTCTTCTACTCTTTCTTCTACTTCTTCTTCATCCTCTCCTTTCCTTTCTTCTCTTCCTCTTCATCTCCTTCTTCTTCTTACTTTCCTTCATCATATCCCTCTTTTTCTCCTTTTTCTGCTTCCACTTGCATTTCTACCTCTTGTTCTCCTTCTTCCACTTCTTCTCCATCATCCCCACTCCTTCAACTACTTCTTCTTCTACCTCTTGTTCTCCTTCTTCCAGTTCTTCACTTTCCACATCTTCTTCTTCTTCCTTTTCTTCTCCTTCTTCCACTTCTTCTAGTTACTCTCCTTCTTTTTCCTCTTCTTATCTTTCTTCCACTTCTCCTGCCTGCTCTTCTTCTCTTTCTTCTACTTCTTCTTCATCCTCTCCTTTCCTTTCTTTTCTTCCCCTTCATCTCCTTCTTCTTCTTAGTTTCCTTTGTCATATCCCTCTTTTTCTCCTTCTTCTGCTTCCACTTGCATTTCTACCTCTTGTTCTCCTTCTTCCACTTCTTCTCCATCATCTCCACTCCTTCAACTACTTCTTCTTCTTCCTCTTGTTCACCTTCTTCCACTTCTACTACATCCATTTGTTCTTCTTCTTCCCTCTCTTCTCCTTCTTGCCCTTCTTCTGCCTACACAACACTTCTTCTTCTTCCTCTTCTTCCATTTCTTCTCCTTCCACAACTTCTTCTTTCCTTTTTGTCTTCTCCTTCCTCTTTTTCTCCATCCGCAACTTCGGTTGCTTCCCATTGTTGCTCTTCCTCTTCTTCTCCTTCCCCCAAATCTTATCCTTACACTTCTTCTTCTTCTTCCTCTTCTCCTCCAGATTCCACTTCTTCTGCTTCTTCTTCCCTTCCCTTCCTCTCCTTGTTCCTTTTCCTCCTTTTCTCCTTGTTCCAATTCTTCTTCTTCATCTCACCTCCTTCCACTACTTCTTCTTCCTCCTCTTGTTCACCTTCTTCAACTTCTTCACTTTCCACATATTCTTCTTCTTCCTTTTCTTCTCCTTCTTCCACTTCTTCTAGTTACTCTCCTTCTTCTTCCTCTTCTTATCTTTCTTCCACTTCTCTGGCCTGTTCTTGTTCTCTTTCTTCCACTTCTTCTTCATCCTCTCCTTTCCTTTCTTTTCTTCCTCTTCATCTCCTTCTCCTTCTTCCTTTCCTTCGTCATATGCCTCTTTTTCTCCTTCTTCTTCTTCGCTCTCTTCTCCTTCTTGCCCTTCTTCTGCCTACACTACTTCTTCTTCGTCCCCTTCTTCTTCTCGTCCTTGTTCCACTTCTTCTTCATCCCCTTTCCTTCCATTGCTTCTTCTTCCACCTCTTATTCACCTTCTTACACTTCTTCACTTTCCACATCTTCTTCTTCTTCCTTTTCTTCTCCTTCTTCCACTTCTTGTAGTTACTCTCCTTCTTCTTCCTCTTCTTATCTTTCTTCCACTTCTCCTGCCTCCTCTTGTTCTCTTTCTTCCGCTACTTCTTCATCCTCTCCTTTCCTTTCTTTTCTTCCTCTTCATCTCCTTCTTCGTCTTCCTTTCCTTCGTCATATGCCTCTTTTTCTCCTTCTTCTGCTTCCACTTGCTTTTCTACCTCTTGTTCTCCTTCTTCGACTTCTTCTCCATCATCCCCACTCCTTCAACTACTTTTTCTTCTTCCTCTTGTTCACCTCTTCCACTTCTACTACATCCACTTGTTCTTCTTCTTCCCTCTCTTCTCCTTCTTGCCCGTCTTCTGCCTACACTACTTCTTCTTCCTCCCCTTTTTCTTCTCCTCCTTGTTCCACTTCTTCTTCATCCCCTTTCCTTCCATTGCTTCTTATTCCTCCTCTTTTTCTCATTCTTCCACTTCTTCTTCTTCTTCCTATTGTTCTCCTTCTTCCACTTGCACTTCTTCCATTTCTTCTCCTTCTTCCACTTCTTCTTCTTCCTCTTCTTCTCCTTCTGCCACCCCTTCTCCCTCCTCCCGTTCTCCTTCTTCCACTTCTTCTTCATCCTCTCCTTTCCTTTCTTTTCTTCCTCTTCATCTCCTTCTTCTTCTTCCTTTGCTTCGTCATATCCCTCTTTTTCTCCTTCTTCTGCTTTCACTTGCATTTCTACCTCTTGTTCTCCTTCTTCCACTTCTTCTACATCATCCCTACTCCTTCAACTACTTCTTCTTCTTCCTCTTGTTCACCTTCTTCCACTTCTACTACATCCACTTGTTCTTCTTCTTCCCTCTCTTCTCCTTCTTGCCGTTCTTCTGCCTATACTTCTTCTTCTTCCCCTTCTTCCATTTCTTCTCCTTCCACAACTTCTTCTTCTTTCCTTCTCGTCTTCTCCTTCCTCTTTTTCTCCATCCCCCACTTCTATTCCTTCCCATTGTTGCTCTTGCTCTTCTTCTCCTTCCCCCAAATCTTATGCTTACACTTCTTCTTCTTCTTCCTCTTCTCCTCCAGATTCCACTTCTTCTCCTTCTTCTTCCTTTCCCTTCCCCTCCTTCTTCCTTTTCCTCCTTTTCTCCTTGTTCCAATTCTTCTTCTTCATCTCACCTCCTTCCACTACTTCTTCTTCCTCCTCTTATTCACCTTCTTCAACTTCTTCAATTTCCACATCTTCTTCTTCTTCCTTTCTTCTCCTTCTTCCACTTCTTCTAGTTACTCTCCTTCTTCTTCCTCTTCTTATCTTTCTTCCACCTCTCCTGCCTCCTCTTCTTCTCCTTCTTCCACTTCTTCTTCATCCTCTCCTTTCCTTACTTTTCTTCCTCTTCATCTCCTTCTTCTTGTTCCTTTCCTTCGTCATGTCCCTCTTTTTCTCCTTCTTCTGCGTCGACTTGCATTTTTACCTCTTGTTCTCCTTCTGCCACTTCTTCTCAATCATGCCCACTCCTTCAACTACTTCTTCTTCTTCCTCTTGTTCACCTTCTTCCACCTCTAGTACATCCACTTGTTCTTCTTCTTCCCTCTCTTCTCCTTCTTGCCCTTCTTCTGCCTACACTACTTCTTCTTCCTCCCCTTCTTCTTCTCCTCCTTGTTCCGCTTCTTCTTCATCCCTTTTCCTTCCTTTGCTGCTTCTTCCTCCTTTTTTTCTCATTCTTCCACTTCTTCTTCTTCTTCCTATTCTTCTCCTTCTTCCATTTGCACTTCTTCCTTTTCGTCTCGTTCTTCCACTTCTTCTTCTTCCTCTTCTTCTTCTTCCACTTCCTATTCTTCTTCTTGTTCATTTTCGTCTCCTTCTTCTGCTTCTTCTGCTTACACCTTTTCTTCTCCCTCTTCTTCCATTTCTTCTCCTTCCACAACTGCTTCTTCTTTCCCTTCCGTCTTCCCCTTCCTCCTTTTCTCTATCCCCCACTTCTGTTGCTTCCCATTGTTGCTCTTCCTCTTCTTCTCCTTCCCTCAATTCTAATGCTTACACTTCTTCTGCTTCTTCCTCTTCACCTCCAGATTCCAATTCTTCTGCTTCTTCTTCCCTTCCCCTCCTTCTTCCTTTTCCTCCTTTTCTCCTTGTTCCAAGTCTTCTTCTTCATCTCACCTCCTTCCACTACTTCTTCTTCCTTCTCTTGTCCTTCCTGCCCTTCTTTTGCCTATACTACTTCTTCTTCCTCCCCTTCTTCTTCTCCTCCATGTTCCATTTCTTCTTCATCCCCTTTCCTTCCATTGCTTCTTCTTCCTCCTCTTTTTCTCATTCTTCCACTTCTTCTTCTTCGTATTGTTCTCCTTCATCCACTTGCACTTCTTCCTTTTCTTCTCGTTCTTCCACATCTTCTTCTTACTCTTCTTATCTTTCTTCCACTTCTCCTGCCTCCTCTTGTTCTCTTTCTTCCACTTCTCCTGCCTCCTCTTGTTCTCTTTCTTCCACTTCTTCTTCATCCTCTCCTTTCCTTTCTTTTCTTCCTCTTCATCTCCTTCTTCTTCCTTTCCTTGGTAATATCCCTCTTTTTCTCCTTCTTCTGCTTCCACTTGTATTTCTACCTCTTGTTCACCTTCTTCCACTTCTACTACATCCACTTGTTCTTCTTCTTCCCTCTCTTCTCCTTCTTACCGTTCTTCTGCCTACACTAGTTCTTCTTCCTCCACTTCTTCTTCATCCAAATCCTTCCATTGCTTCTTCTTCCTCCTCTTTTTCTCATCCTTCCACTTCTTCTTCTTCTTCCTATTGTTCTCCTTCTTCCACTTGCACTTCTTCCTTTTCTTCTCGTACGTCCACTTCTTCTTCTTCATCTCCTTTTATTCCACTACTTCCTCCTATTCCTCTTATTCTCTCCTTCTACCACTTCTTCTACTTCTACTTGTTGTTCTTCTTCATTTTTGTCTCCTTCGTCCGCTTCTTCTGCTTACACTTCTTCTTCTTCTTCCTCTTCTCCTCCAGATTCCACTTCTTCTGCTTCTTCTTCCCTTCCCTTTCCCTCCTTCTTCCTTTTCCTCCTTTTCTCCTTGTTCCAATTTTTCTTCTTCATCTCAACTCCTTCCACTACTTCTTCTTCCTCCTCTTGTTCACCTTCTTCATTTTCCATATCTTCTTCTTCTTCCTTTTGTTCTCCTTCTTCCACTTCTTCTAGTTAGTCTCCTTCTTCTTCATCTTCTTATCTTTCTTCCACTTCTCCTGCCTCCTCTTGTTCTCTTTCTTCCACTTCTTCTTCATCCTCTCCTTTCCTTTCTTTGCTTCCTCTTCATCTCCTTCTTCTTCCTTTCCTTCGTAACATCCCTCTTTTACTCCTTCTTCTGCTTCCACTTGCATTTCTACCTCTTGTTCTCCTTCTTCCTCATCTTCTCCATCATCCCCACTCCTTCAACTACTTCTTCTTCTTCCTATTGTTCATCTTCGTCCACCTCTACTACATCCACTTATTCTTCTTCTTCCCTCTCTTCTCCTTCTTGCCCTTCTTCTGCCTACACTACTTCTTCTTCCTCCCCTTCTTCTTCTCCTCCTTGTTCCACTTCTTCTTCATCCCCTTTCCTTCCATTGCTTCTTCTTCCTCCTCTTTTTCTCATTCTTCCACTTCTTCTTCTCCTTCCTATTGTTCTCCTTCTTCCACTTGCACTTCTTCCTTTTCTTCTCCTTCTTCCACTTCTTCTTCTTCCTCTTCTTCTCCTGTTCTCCTTCTTCCACTTCTTCTTCTTCATCTCCTTTCATTCCAGTACTTCTACCACTTCTTCTACTTCTACTTGTTGTTCTTCTTCATTTTCGTCTCCTTCTTCTGCTTCTTCTGCTTCTTCTGCTTACACTTCTTGTTCTTCCTCTTCTTCCATTTCTTCTCCTTCCACAACTGCTTCTTCTTTCCCTTTCGTCTTCCCCTTCCTCTTTTTCTCCATCCCCCACTTCTGTTGCTTCCCATTGTTGCTCTTCCTCTTCTTCTCCTTCCCTCAAATCTTATCCTAACACTTCTTCTGCTTCTTCCTCTTCTCCTCCAGATTCCACTTCTTTTGCTTCTTCTTCCCTTCCCTTCCCTTCCCCTCCTTCTTCCTTTTCCTCCTTTTCTCCTTGCTCCAATTCTTCTTCTTCATCTCACATCCTTCCACTACATCTTCTTCCTCCTCTTGTTCACCTTCTTCCACTTCTACTACATCCGCTTGTTCTTCTTCTTCCTTCCCTTGTCCTTCTTGCCCTTCTTCTGCCTACACTACTTCTTCTTCCTCCCCTTCTTCTTCTCCTCCATGTTCCATTTATTCTTCATCCCCTTTCCTTCCATTGCTTCTTCTTCCTCCTTTTTTTCTCATTCTTCCATTTCTTCTTCTTCTTCATATTGTTCTCCTTCATCCACTTGCACTTATTCTTTTTCTTCTCGTTCTTCCACATCTTCTTCTTCCTCTTCTTATCTTTCTTCCACTTCTCCTGCCTCCTCTTGTTCTCTCTCTTCCACTTCTCCTGCCTCCTTTTCTTCTCTTTCTTCCACTTCTTCTTCATCCTCTCCTTTCCTTTCTTTTCTTCCTCTTCATCTCCTTCTTCTTTCTTTCCTTCGTAATATCCCTCTTTTTCTCCTTGTTCTGCTTCCACGTCCATTTCTAGCTCTTGTTCTCCTTCTTCCACTTCTTCTCCATCATCCCCACTCCTTCAACTACTTCTTCTTCTTACTCTTGTTCACCTTCTTCCACTTCTACTACATCCACTTGTTCTTCTTCTTCCCTCTCTTCTCCTTCTTTCCGTTCTTCTGCCTACACTAGTTCTTCTTCCTCCCCTTCTTCTTCTCCTCCTTGTTCCACTTCTTCTTCATCCCCTTTCCTTCCATTGCTTCTTCTTCCTCCTCTTTTTCTCATCCTTCCACTTTTTCTTCTTCTTCCTATTGTTCTCCTTCTTCCACTTGCACTTCTTCCTTTTCTTCTCGTTCGTCCAGTTCTTCTTCTCCCTCTTCTTCTCCTTCCGCCACCTCTTCCGCCTCCTCCCATTCTCCTTCTTCCACTTCTTCTTCTTCATCTCCTTTTATTCCATTACTTCCTCCTATTCCTCTTATTCTCTCCTTCTATCACTTCTTTTACTTCTACTTGTTGTTCTTCTTCATTTTTGTCTCCTTCATCCGCTTCTTCTGCTTACACTTCTTCTTCTTCCTCTTCTTCCATTTCTTCTCCTTGCATAACTGCTTCTTCTTTCCTTTCCGTCATCTCCTTCCTCTTTTTCTCCATCCCCCACTTCTGTTGCTTCCCATTGTTGCTCTTCGACTTCTTCTCCTTCCCTCAAATCTTATGCTTACACTTCTTCTTCTTCTTCCTCTTCTCCTCCAGATTCCACTTCTTTTGCTTCTTCTTCCCTTCCCTTCCCCTCCTTCTTCCTTTTCCTCCTTTTCTCCTTGTTCCAATTTTTCTTCTTCATCTCACCTCCTTCCACTACTTCTTCCTCCTCTTCTTGTACACCTTATTCACATTCCATGTTTTCTTCTTCTTCCTTTTCTTCTCCTTCTTCCACCTCTTCTAGTTACTCTCCTTCTTCTTCCTCTTCTTATCTTTCTTCCACTTCTCCTGCCTCCTCTTGTTCTCTTTCTTCCGCTACTTCTTCATCCTCTCCTTTCCTTTCTTTTTTTTCCTCTTCATCTCCTTCGTCTTCTTCCTTTCCTTTGTCATATCCCTCTTTTTCTCCTTCTTCTGCTTCCACTTGCATTTCTACCTCTTGTTCTCCTTCTTCCACTTCTTCTCAATCATCCCTCCTCCTTCAACTACTTCTTCTTCTTCCTCTTGTTCACCTTCTTCCACCTCTACTACATCCACTTGTTCTTTTTCTTCCCTCTCTTCTCCTTCTTGCCCTTCTTCTGCCTACACTACTTCTTCTTCCTCCCCTTCTTCTTCTCCTCCTTGTTCCACTTCTTCTTCATCCCTTTTCCTTCCAATTCTTCTTCTTACTCCTCTTTATCTCATTCTTCCACTTCTTCTTCTTCTTCCTATTGTTCTCCTTCTTCCACTTGCACTTCTTCCTTTCCTTCTCGTTCTTCCACTTCTTCTTCTTCCTCTTCTTCTCCTTCTGCCACCTCTTCTTCCTCCTCCCGTTCTCCTTCTTCCACTTTTTCTTCTTCATCTCCTTTCATTCCACTACTTCCTCTTATTCTCTTCTTCTACCACTTCTTCTTCTTATACTTCTACTTGTTGTTCTTCTTCATTTTTGTCTCCTTGTTCAGCTTCTTCTGCTTACACTTCTTCTTCTTCTTCTTCTTCCATGTCTTCTTCTTCCACAACTTCTTCTTGTTTCCTTTCTATCTTCTCCTTCCTCTTTTTCTCCATCCCCCACTTCTGTTGCTTCCCATTGTTGCTCTTCCTCTTCTTCTCCTTCCCCCAAATCTTATGCTTACACTTCTTCTTCTTCTTCCTCTTCTTTTCCAGATTCCACTTCTTTTGCTTCTTCTTCCCTTCCCTTCCCCTCCTTCTTCCTTTTCCTTCTTTTCTCCTTGTTCCAATTCTTCTTCTTTATCTCACCTCCTTCCACTACTTCTTCTTCTTCTCTTGTTCACCTTCTTCAACTTCTTCACTTTCCACATCTTCTTCTTCTTCCTTTTCTTCTCCTTCTTCCACTTCTTCTAGTTACTCTCCTTCTTCTTCCTCTTCTTATCTTTCTTCTACTTCTCCTGCCTCCTCTTGTTCTCTTTCTTCCACTGCTTCTTTATCCTCTCCTTTCCTTTCTTTTCTTCCTCTTCATCTCTTTCTTCCACTTGCACTTCTTCCCTATCTTCTCGTTCTTCCACTTCTTCTTCTTCCTCTTCTTCCCCTTCTGCCGCCACCCGTTCTCCTTCTTCCACTTCTTCTTCTTCATCTCCTTTCATTCCGCTACTTCTACCACTTCTTCTACTTCTACTTGTTGTTCTTCTTCATTTTCGTCTCCTTCTTCCGCCTCTTCTGCTTACACTTCTTCTTCTTCCTCTTCTTCTATTTCTTCTCCTTCCACAACTTGTTCTTCTTTCCTTTCCATCTTCTCCTTCCTCTTTTTCTCCATCCCCGACTTCTGTTGCTTCCCATTGTTGCTCTTCCTCTTCTTCTCCTTCCCTCAAATCTTATGCTTACAGTTCTTCTTCTTCCTCTTATCTGGATTCCACTTCTTCTGCTTCTTGTTCCCTTTCTTTCCCCTCCTTCTTCCTTTTCCTCCTTTTCTCCTAGTTCCAATTCTTCTTCTTCGTCTCACCTCCTTCCACTACTTCTTCTTCCTCCTCTTGTTCACCTTCTTCACTTTCCACATCTTCTTCTTCTTCCTTTTCTTCTCCTTCTTCCACTTCTTCTAGTTACTCTCCTTCTTCTTCCTCTTCTTATCTTTCTTCCACTTCTCCTGCCTCCTCTTGTTCTCTTTCTTCCACTTCTTCTTCATCCTCTCCTTGCCTTTCTTTTCTTCCGCTTCATCTCCTTCTTCTTCTTCCTTTCCTTTGTCATATCCCTCTTTTTCTCCTTCTTCTGCTTCCACTTGTAATTCTACCTCTTGTTCTCTTTCTTCCACTTCTTCTCCATCATCCCCACTCCTTCAACTACTTCTTCTTCTTCCTCTTGTTCACCTTCTTCCACTTCTACTACATCCACTTGTTCTTCTTCTTCCCTCTCTTCTCCTTCTTGCCCTTCTTCTGCCTACACTACTTCTTCTTCCTCCCCTTCTTCTTCTCCTACCTGTTCCACTTCTTCTACATCCCCTTTCCTTCCATTGCTTCTTCTTCCTCCTCTTTTTCTCATTCTTCCACTTCTTCTTCTTCTTCCTATTGTTCTCCTTCTTTCACTTATAGTTCTTCCTTTTCTTCTCCTTCTTCCACTTGTTCTTCTTCCTGTTGTTCTCCTTTTGCCACCTCTTCTCCCTCCTCATGTTCTCCTTCTTCCACTTCTTCTTCTTCATCTCCTTTCATTCCACTACTTCTACCAATTCTTCTACTTCTACTGATTGTTCTTCTTCATTTTCTTCTCCTTCTTCCGCTTCTTCTGCTTACACTTCTTCTTCTTTTTCTTCTTCCATTTCTTCTCCTTCCACAACTTCTTCTTCTTTCCTTTCTGTCTTTTCCTTCCACAACTTCTTCTTCTTTCCTTTCTGCCTTCTGCTTCTTCTTTTTCCCCCTCCCCCATTTCTGTTGCTTCCCATTGTTGCTCTTCCTCTTCTTCTCCATCCCCCAAATCTTATGCTTACAATTCTTCTTCTTCTTCCTCTTCTCCTTCAGATTCCACTTCTTCTGCTTCTTCTTCCCTTCCCTTCCCCTCATTCTTCCTTTTCCCCCCTTTCTCCTTGTTCCAATTCTTCTTCTTCATCTCAACTCCTTCCACTACTTCTTCTTCCTCCTCTTGTTCACCTTCTTCACTTTCCACATCTTCTTCTTCTTCCTTTGCTTCTCCTTCTTCCACTTCTTCTTGTTAGTCTTCTTCTTCTTCCTCTTCTTATCTTTCTTCCACTTCTCCTGCCTTCTCTTGTTCTCTTTCTTCTACTTCTTCTTCATCCTCTCCTTTCCTTTCTTTTCTTCCTCTTCATCTCCTTCTTCTTCTTCCATTCCTTCGTAATATCCCTCTTTTTCTCCTTCTTCTGCTTCCACTTGCATTTCTACCTCTTGTTCTCCTTCTTCCACTTCTTCTCCATCATCCCCACTCCTTCAACTACTTCTTTTTCTTCCTCTTGTTCACCTTGTTCCACTTCTACTACATCCACTTGTTCTTCTTCTTCCCTTTCTTCTCCTTCTTGCCCTTATTTTGCCTGCACTACTTCTTCTTCCTCCCCTTCTTCTTCTCCTCCTTGTTCAACTTCTTCTTCATCCCCTTTCCTTCCATTGCTTCTTCTTACTCCTCTTTTTCTCATTCTTCCACTTCTTCTGCTTCTTCCTATTGTTCTCCTTCTTCCACTTGCACTTCTTCCTTTTCTTCTCCTTCTTCCACTTGTTCTTCTTCCTCTTCTTCTCCTTCTGCCACCTCTTCTCCCTCCTGCCTTTCTCCTTCCTCCACTTCTTCTTCTTCATCTCCTTTCATTCCACTACTTCTACCACTTCTTCTACTTCTACTTGTTGTTTTTCTTCATTTTCGTCTCCTTCTATCGCTTCTTCTGGTTACACTTCTTCTTCTTCCTCTTCTTCCATTTCTTCTCCTTCCACAACTTCTGCTTCTTTCCTTTCCGTCTTGTCCTTCCTCTTTTTCTCCATCCCCCACTTCTGTTGCTTCCCATTGTTGCTCTTCCTCTTCTTCTCCTTCCCCCAAATCTTATGCTTACACTTCTTTTTCTTCTTCCTCTTCTCCTACAGCTTCCACTTCTTCTGCTTCTTCTTCCCTTCCCTTCCCCTCCTTCTACCTTTTCCTCCTTTTCTCCTTGTTCCAATTCTTCTTCTTCATCTCACCTCCTTCCACTACTTCTTCTTCCTCCTCTTGTTCACCTTCTTCACTTTCGACATCTTCTTCTTCTTATTTTTCTTCTCCTTGTTCCACTTCTTCTAGTTACTCTCCTTCTTCTTCCTCTTCTTATCTTTGTTCCCCTTCTTCTTCACCTCCTTGTTCCACTTCTTCTTCATCCCCTTTCCTTCCATTACTTCTTCTTCCTCCTCTTTTTCTCATATTTCCAGTTCTTCTTCTTCCTATTGTTCTCCTTCTTCCACTTGCCCTTCTTCCTTTTCTTCTTGTTCTTCCACTTCTTCTTCTTCCTCTTCTTCTCCTTCTGCCACCTCTTCTCCCTCCTCCCGTTCTTCTTCTTCCACTTCTTCTTCTTCATCTTCTTTCATTTCACTACTTCCTCCTATTCCCCTTATTCTCTCTATCTACTACTTCTTCTACTTCTACTTGTTGTTCTTCCTCATTTTTTTCATCTCCTTCTTCTGCTTCTTCTGCTTACACTTCTTCTTCACACTCTTCTTCCATTTCTTCTCCTTCCATAACTTCTTTTTTCCTTTCTGTGTTCTCCTTCCTGTTTTTCTCCATCCCCCACTTCTGTTGCTTCCCATTGTTACTCTTCCTCTTCTTCTGCTTCCCCCAAATCTTATGCTTACACTTCTTCTTCTTCTTCCTCTTCTCCTCCAGATTCCACTTCTTCTGCTTCTTCTTCCCTTCCCTTCCCCTCCTTCTTCCTTTTTCTCCTTTTCTCGTTGTTCCAATTCTTCTTCTTCATCTCACCTCCTTCCACTACTTCTTCTTCCTCCTCTTGTTCACCTTTTTCAACTTCTTCAATTTCCACATCTTCTTTTTCTTCCTTTTCTTCTCCTTCTCCCACTACTTCTAGTTACTCTCCTTTTTCTTCCTCTTATTATCTTTCTTCCACTTCTTGATGTGAATGCGGAAGACAATGACTTTTCATTTTTTTGTAATGTTTCATTAATTTAGGAATTAATGTAACATGCAATTAATCATGTGTGATAATTGCGTGATAATAGAGTATTTAATTTTTCTTTTGGGAGTTACGATTTTGAACAGTCACCTAATTCTATAAATAGGGGCTGAATTGTACTCTAAAGAGAACCATTGAATTAGTGAAATTATATTTGGGTTTTACCCTTTTGTGAGAGATGAATTTCTCTTTAGAACTTATCAAGGAATTTTTCCTTGTGGCGTTCTCCTAGACTTATCAAGGGTAAATCACCACCCTTGTGGCGTCATATGACTTATCTTCCATCCTTGGAAGTGGCGTCATCTATCTTTTCGTTAAACCATTTTCTTGTTTACCCAATTCTCATTGTTTTGTTAACTTATTACCTTCCAACCTAGATAGATCTACAAAACGAATCCAACCCCTTTAGATTTATATCAGTTGGTATCAGAGCTTCGGCTCTAGGTTTGAAACTATGGTGGATATTTTTTATACAAGGTGTTTTTATACAAGGTTTGAAACTCAACTTATCGATGAGTCTTCATCCTAGACAAACTAAGTTTAAATTCACTGTTGGAAAATTTGTGGATGAAGTGACATGCGATATTGCTCCCATGGACTCATGTCATTTTCTTTTAGGGAGATCTTGGCTAAAGGATAAAAAGATTAATCTTGAAAAATTTTCAGTTTCTTTGGTGCATGAAGGACGCAAGCTTAATTTGAAATTTCTGGCACCAAGCCAAGTTTGTGATGATCAACTTAAGTTGAAGGAGAAAATAGAAAAAGAGAGAGAAGAAAAGAGAAAAATAGAAAAAGAAAAGAGTGAAGAAGAAGAGAGAGAAAAGCAAAGAGAAAGACAGAAAAACAACTATAAAACTTTAACTGCTATTGATTTTTCTTCTTCTCTTGATATTATAAATGCACAGGATCATGAGTATACAACGCACAAATGGTCATGGGTAAGGAAGAAAAATATTGATATCACTCCTAGAGCGTCATTGTACATCGAGTCCACTGTTGAAATTCAAACTCATGAGAAAAATTTTCAAGTCTGGGTCTGGGCACCAAAAAGGAGAAATTCTTTGATGCATGATTTTTTACAAGTTGTATTTGATCCAGGAGGTTGTTTTGTTCATTATAAGTGAATAAAATTTGTAGGAAAATAAAGTCATAGATTCGGGGATGAATCTTTTTGAAGAAGGAGGGAATGATGTGAATGCCGAAGACAATGACTTTTCATTTTTTGTAACGTTTCATTAATTTGGGAATTAATGTAACATGCAATTAATCATGTGTGATAATTGCATGATAATAGAGTATTTAATTTTTCTTTTGGGAGTTACGATTTTGAACAGTCACCTAATTCTATAAATAGGGGCTGAATTGTACTCTAAAGAGAACCATTGAATTAGTGAGATTATATTTGGGTTTTACCCTTTTGTGAGAGATGAATTTCTCTTTAGAACTTATCAAGGAATATTTCCTTGTGGCGTTCTCCTAGACTTATCAAGGGTAAATCACCACCCTTGTGGCGTCATATGACTTATCTTCCATCCTTGGAAGTGGCGTCATCTATCTTTTCGTTAAACCATTTTCATCCTTTCCATTTTCTTGTTTACCCAATTCTCATTGTTATGTTAACTTATTACCTTCCAACCTAGATAGATCCGCAAAACGAATCCAACCCTTTTGGATTTATATCACTTCTGTCTCCTCTTCTTCTCTTTCTTCCACTTCTTCTTCATCCTCTCCTTTCCTTTCTTTTCTTCCTCTTCATCTCCTTCTTCTTCTTCCTTTCCTTCGTCATATCCCTCTTTTTCTCCTTCTTCTGCTTCCACTTGCATTTCAACCTCTTGTTCTCCTTCTTCCACTTCTTTTTCCTCTTGTTCACCTTCTTCCACTTCTACTACATCCACTTGTTCTTCTTCTTCCCTCTCTTCTCCTTCTTGCCCTTCTTCTGCCTACACTATTTCTTCTTCCTCCCCTTCTTCTTCTCCTCATTGTTCCACTTCTTCTTCATCCCCTTTGCTTCCATTGCTTCTTCTTCCTCATCTTTTTCTCATTCTTCCACTTCTTCTTCTTCCTCTTCTTCTCCTTCTGCCACCTCTTCTCCCTCCTCCCGTTCTCCTTCTTCCACTTCTTCTTCTTCATCTCCTTTCATTCCACTACTTCCTCCTATTCCTCTTATTCTCTCCTATTACCACTTCTTCTACTTCTACTTGTTGTTCTTCTTCATTTTCGTCTCCTTCTTCCGCTTCTTTGGCTTACACTTGTTCTTCTTCCTATTCTTCCATTTCTTCTCCTTCCACAACTTCTTCTTCTTTCCTTTCCGTCTTCTCCTTCCTCTTTTTCTCCATCCCCCACTTCTGTTGCGTCCCATTCTTGCTCTTCCTCTTCTTCTCCTTCCCCCAAATCTTATGCTTACACTTCTTCTTCTTCTTCTTCTTCTCCTCCAGATTCCACTTCTTCTGCTTCTTCTTTCCTTCCCTTCCCCTCCTTCTTCCTTTTCCTTCTTTTCTCCTTGTTCCAATTCTTCTTCTTCATCTCACCTCCTTCGACTACTTCTTCTTCCTCCTCTTGTTCACGTTCTTCAACTTCTTGACTTTCCACATCTTCTTCTTCTTCCTTTTCTTCTCCTTCTTCCACTTCTTCTAGTTACCCTCCTTCTTCTTCCTCTTCCTCTTCTTATCTTTCTTCCACTTCTCCTGGACGAAAGAGAACAAGAGGAGGCAGGAGAAGTGGAAGAAAGATAAGAAGACGAAGAAGAAGAAGAGTAGCTAGAACAAGTGGAAGAAGGAGAAGAAATGGTAGAAGAAGAAGATGTGGAAGGTGAAGAAGTTGAAGAAGGTGAACAAGAGGAGGAAGAAGTAATGGAAGGAGGTAAGATGAAGAAGAAGACTTGGAACAAGGAGAAAAGGAGGAAAAGGAAGAAGGACGGGAAAGGAAGGGAAGAAGAAGCAGAAGAAGTGGAAGCTGGAGGAGAAGAGGAAGAAGAAGAAGAAGTGTAAGCATAAGATTTGGGGACAGGAGAAGAAGAGGAAGAGCAACAATGGGAAGCAACATAAGTGGGGGATGGAGAAAAAGAGGAAGGAGAAGACAGAAAGGAAAGAAGAAGAAGTTGTGGAAGGAGAATAAATGGAAAAAGAAGTGTAAGCCGAAGAAGCAGAAGAAGGAGACGAAAATGAAGAAGAACAAAAAGTAGAAGTAGAAGAAGTGGTAGAAGGAGAGAATAAGAGGAATAAGAGGAAGTAGTGGAATGAAAGGAGATGAAGAAGAAGAAGAGGAAGAAGGAGAACAGGAGGAGGGAGAAGAGGTGGCAGAAGGAGAAGAAGAGGAAGAAGAAGAAGTGGAAGAACAATAAGAAAAGGAAGAAGTGTAAGTGGAAGAAGGAGAACAATAGGAAGAAGAAGAAGAAGTGGAAGAATGAGAAAAATTGGAGGAAGAAGAAGCAATGGCAGGAAAGGGGATGAAGAAGAAGTGGAACAAGGAGGAGAAGAAGAAGGGGAGGAAGAAGAAGTAGTATAAGCAGAAGAAGGGCAAGAAAGAGAAGAAAGGGAAGAAGAAGAAGATGTGGAAAGTGAAGAAGTTGAAGAAGGTGAACAAGAGGAGGAAGAAGAAGTAGTGGAAGGAGGTGAGATGAAAAAGAAGAATTGGAAGGAGGAGAAAAGGAGGAAAAGGAAGAAGGAGGGGAAGGGAAGGGAAGAAGAAGCAGAAGAAGTGGAATCTGGACAAGAAGAGGAAGAAGAAGAAGAAGTGTAAGCATAAGATATAGGGGCAGGAGAAGAAGAGGAAGAGCAACAATGGGAAGCAACAGCAGTGGGGGATGGAGAAAAAGCGGAAGGAGAAGACAGAAAGGAAAGAAGAAGAAGTTGTGAAGGAGAAGAAAGGGAAGAAGAGGAAGAACAAGAAGTGTAAGCAGAAGAGCAGAAGAAGGAGACGAAAATGAAGAAGAACAACAAGTAGAAGTAGAAGAAGTGGTAGAAGGAGAGAATGAGAGGAATAGGAGGAAGTAGTGGAATGAAAGGAGATGAAGAATAAGAAGTGGAAGAAAGAGAACGGGAGGAGTGAGAAGAGGTATCAGAACGAGAAGAAGAGGAAGAAGAAGATGTGGAAGACCAAGAAGAAAAGGAAAAAGTAAAAGTGGAAGAAGGAGAACAATAGGAAGAAGAAGAAGAAGTGGAAGAATGAGAAAAAGAGGAGGAAGAAGAAGCAATGGAAGGAAAGGGGATGAAGAAGAAGTGGAACAAGGAAGAGAAGAAGAAGGGGAGGAAGAAGAAGTAGTATAGGCAGAAGAAGGGCAAGAAGTAGAAGAGAGGGAAGAAGAAGAACAAGTGGATGTAGTAGAAGTAGAAGAAGGTGAACAAGAGGAAGAAGAAGAAGTAGTTGAAGTAGTGGGGATGATGGAGAAGAAGTGGAAGAAGGAGAACAAGAGGTAGAAATGCAAGTGGAAGCAAAGAAGGAGACAAAGAGGGATATGACAAAGGAAAGGAAGAAGAAGAGGAAGAAAAGAAAGGAAAAGAGAGGATGAAGAAGAAGTGGAAGAAAGAGAACAAGAGGAGGCAGGAGAAGTGGATGAAAGATAAGAAGAGGAAGAAGAAGGCGAGTAACTAGCAGAAGAGGAAGAAGGAGAAGAAAAGGATGAAGAAGAAGATGTGGAAAGTGAAGAAGGTAACCAAGAGGAGGAAAAAGAAGTAGTTGAAGGAGAAGAAGTGGAACAAGAGGAAGAAGAAGAAGTGTAAGCAGAAGAAGCGGAAGAAGGAGACGAAAATGAAGAACAACAAGTAGAAGTAGAAGAAGTGGAAGAAGGAGAACAAGAGGTAGAAATGCAAGTGGAAGCAGAAGAAGGAGAAAAAGAGGGACATGCTAAAGGAAAGGAAGAAGAAGAAGGAGATGAAGAGGAAGAAAAGAAAGGAAAGGAGAGGATGAAGAAGAAGTGGAAGAAGGAGAACAAGAGGAGGCAGGAGATGTGGATGAAAGATAATTAGACGAAGAAAAAGGCAAGTAACTAGAAGAAGTGGAACAAGGAGAAGAAAAGGAAGAAGAAGAAGATGTGGAAATTGAAGAAGTTGAAGCAGGTGAACAGGAGGAGGAAGAATAAGTAGTGGAAGGAGGTGAGATGAAGAAGAAGAATTGGAACAAGGAGAAAAGAAGGAAAAGGAAGAAGGAAAGGAAGAAGAAGCAGAAGAAGTGGAATCTGGAGGAGAAGAGGAAGAAGAAGAAGAAGTGTAAGCATAAGATTTGGGGGAAGGAGAACAATAGGAAGAAGGAGAAGAAGTGCAAGAAGAAGTGGAAGAAGGAGAACAATAGGAAGAAGAAGAAGAAGTGGAAGAATGAGAAAAAGAGGAGGAAGAAGAAGCAATGGAAGGAAAGGGGATGAAGAAGAAGTGGAACAAGGAGGAGAAGAAGAAGGGGAGGAAGAAGAAGTAGTGTAGGCAGAAGAAGGGCAAGATGGAGAAGAGAGGGAAGAAGAAGAACAAGTGGATGTAGTAGAAGTGGAAGAAGGTGAACAAGAGGAAGAAAAATAAGTAGTTGACGGAGTGGGGATGATGGAGAAGAAGTGGAAGAAGGAGAACAAGAGGTAGAAATGCAAGTGAAAGGAGAAGAAATAGAAAAAGAAGAATATGCCGAAGGAAAGGAAGATGAAGAAGGAGATGAAGAGGAAGAAAAGAAAGGAAAGGAGAGGATGAAGAAGAAGCGGAAGAAAGAGAACAAGGGGAGGCAGGAGAAGTGGAAGAAAGATAAGAAGAGGAAGAAGAAGGAGAGTAACTAGAAGAAGTGGAAGAAGGAGAAGAAAAGGAAGAAGAAGAAGTGGAAGAACGAGAAGAAAAGGAAGAAGTGCAAGTGGAAGACGGAGAACAATAGGAAGAAGAAGAAGAAGTGGAAGAATGAGAAAAAGAGGAGGAAGAAGAAGCAGTGGAAGGAAAGCGGATGAAGAAGAAGTGGAACAAGGAGGAGAAAAAGAAGGGGAGGAAGAAGAAGTAGTGTAGGCAGTAGAAGGGCAAGAATGAAAAGAGGAACAAGTAGATGTAGTAGAGGTGGAAGAAGGTGAATAAGAGGAAGAAGAAGAAGTAGTTGAAGGAGTGGGGATGATGGAGAAGAAGTGGAAGAAGGAGAACAAGAGGTAGAAATGCAAGTGGAAGCAGAAGAAGGAGAAAAAGAGGGATATGACGAAGGAAAGGAAGCAGAAGAAGGAGATGAAGAGGATGTGCAAAGTGAGGAACGTGAATAAGAGGAGGAAGAAGAAGTAGTGGAAGAAAGTGAGATGGACAAGAAGAATTGGAACAAGGAGAAAAGGGAAGAAGGAGGAGAAGTGGAAGAAGGAGAACGGGAGGAGGAACAAGTGGTGGTAGAAGGAGAAGAATAGGAAGAAGAAGAAGTGGAAGAACGAGAAGAAAAGGAAGAAGTGCAAGTGTCAGAAGGAGAACAATAGGAAGAAGAAGAACAACTGGAAGAATAAGAAAAAGAGGAGGAAAAATAAGCAATGGAAGGAATCTGGAGGAGAAGAGGAAGAAGAAGAAGAAGTGTAAGCATAAGATTTGGGGGAAGGAGAAGAAGAGGAAGAGCAACAATGGGAAGCAACAGAAGTGGGGGATGGAGAAAAAGAGGAAGGAGAAGACGGAAAGGAAATAAGAAGTAGTTGTGGAAGGAAAAGAAATGGAAAAAGGAGAAGTGTAAGTAGAAGAAGCGGAAGAAGGAGACGAAAATGAAGAAGAACAACAAGTAGAAGTAGAAGAAGTGGTAGAAGGAGAGAATAAGAGGATTAGGAGGAAGTAGTGGAATGAAAGGAGATGAAGAAGAAGAAGTGGAAGAAGGACAACGGAAGGAAGGAAGAGGGAGAAGAGGTGGCAGAACGAGAAGAAGAGGAAGAAAAAGTAGTGGAAGAAAGAAAAGAAAAGGAAGAAGTGCAAGTGGAAGAAGGAGAACAATAGGAAGAAGAAGGAGAAGTGGAAGAATGAGAAAAAGAGGAGGAAGAAGAAGCAATGGAAGGAAAAGGGATGAAGAAGAAGTGGAAGAAGGAGGAGAAGAAGAAGGGGAGTAAGAAGAAGTAGTGTAGGCACAAGAACGGCAAGAAGGAGAAGAGAGGGAAGAAGAAGAACAAGTCTATGTATTAGAGGTGGAAGAAGGTGAACAAGAGGAAGAAGAAGAAGTAGTTGAAGGAGTGGGGATGATGGAGAAGAAGTGGAAGAAGGAGAACAAGAGGTAGAAATGCAAGTGGAAGCAGAAGAAGGAGAAAAAAAGGGATATGACGAAGGAAACGACGAAGAAGAAGCAGATGAAGAGGAAGAAAAGAAAGGAAATGAGAGGATGAAGAAGAAGTGGAAGAAAGGGAACAAGAGGAGGCAGGAGAAGTGGAAGAAAGATAAGAAGAGGAAGAAGGGGAATAAATAGAAGAAGTGGAAGAAGGAAAAGAAAAGGAAGAAGAAGAAGATGTGGAAAGTGAAGAAGGTGAACAAGATTAGGAAGAAGAAGTAGTGGAAGGAGGTGAGATGAAGAACAAGAATTGGAACAAGGAGAAAAGGAGGAAAAAGAAGAAGGAGGGGAAGGGAAGAAGAACCAGAAGAAGTGGAATCTGGAGAAGAAGAGGAAGAGCAACAATGGGAAGAAATAGAAGTGGGGGATGGAGAAAAAGAGGAAGGAGAAGACGGAAAGGAAAGAAGAAGAAGTTGTGGAAGGAGAAGAAATGGAAGAAGAGGAAGAAGAAGAAGTGTAAGCGGAAGAAGCGGAAGAAGGAGACGAAAATGAAGAAGAACAACAAGTAGAAGTAGAAGAAGTGGTAGAAGGAGAGAATAAGAGGAATAGTAGGAAGTAGTGGAATGAAAGGAGATGACGAAGAAGAAGTGGAAGAAGGAGAACTAGAGGAGGGAGGAGGGAGAAAAGGTGGTAGAAGGAGAAGAAGAGGAAGAAGAAGAAGTGGAAGAAAGAGAAGAAAAGGAAGAAGTGCAAGTGGAAGAAGGAGAACAATGGGAATAAGAAGAAGTAGTGGAAGAATGAGAGAAAGAGGAGGAAGAAGAAGCAATGGAAGGAAAGGGGATGAAGAAGAATTGGAACAAGGAGGAGAAGAAGAAGGGGAGGAAGAAGAAGTAGTGTAGGCAGTAGAAGGGCAAGAAGGAGAAGAGAGGGAAGGAGTAGAACAAGTGGATGTAGTAAAAGTGGGAGAAGGGGAACAAGAGGAAGAAGAAGAAGAAGTAGTTGAAGGAGTGGGGATGATCGAGAAGAAGTGGAAGAAGGAGAACAAGAGGTAGAAATGCAAGTGGAAGCAGGGTAAGGAGAAAAAGAGGGATATGACGAAGGAAAGGAAGAAGAAGAAGGAGATGAAGAGGAAGAAAAGAAAGGAAAGGAGAGGATGAAGAAGAAGTGGAAGAAAGAGAATAAGAGAAGGAAGGAGAAGTGGAAGAAAGATAAGAAGAGGAAGAAGAAGGGGAGTAACTAGAAGAAGTGGAAGAAGGAGAAGAAAAGGAAGAAGAAGAAGATGTGGAAAGTGAAGAACTTGAAGAAGGTGAACAAGAGGAGTAAGAAGAAGTAATGGAAGGAGGTGAGATGAAGAAGAAGAATTGGAACAAGGGGAAAAGGAGGAATATGACGATGGAAAGGAAGCAGAAGAAGGAGATGAAGAGGAAGAAAAGAAAGGAAAGGAGAGGATCAAGAAGAAGTCGAAGAAAGAGAACAAGAGGAGGCAGGAGAAGTGGAAGAAAGATAAGAAGAGGAAGAAAAAGCAGTGTAACTAGAAGAAGTGGAAGGAGGAGAAGAAAAGGAAGAAAAAGAAGATGTGGAAAGTGAAGAAGTTGAAGAAGGTGGACAAGAGGAGGAACAAGAAGTAGTGGAAGCAGGTGAGATGAAAAAGAAGAATTGGAACAAGGAGAAAAAGAGGAAAAGGAAGAAGGAGGGGAAAGGAAGGGAAGAAGAAGCAGAAGAAGTGGAATCTGGAGGAGAATAGGAGGAAGCAGAAGAAGTGTAAGCATAAGATTTGGGGAAAGAGAAGAGGAGGAAGAGCAACAATGGGAAGCAACAGAAGTGGGGGATGGAGAAAAAGAGGAAGGAGAAGACGGAAAGGAAAGAAGAAGAAGTTGTGGACAGAGAAGAAATGGAAGAAGAGGAAGAAGAAGAAGTGTAAGCAGAAGAAGTGAAAGAAGGAGACGAAAATGGAGAAGAACAACAAGTAGAAGTAGAAGAAGTGGTAGAAGGAGAGAATAAGAGGAATAAGAGGAAGCAGTGGAATGAAAGGAGATGAAGAAGAAGAAGTCGAAGAAGGAGAACGGGAGGGGGGAGAAGAGGTGGCAGAAGGAGAAGAAGAGGAAGAAGTAGAAGTGGAAGAACGAGAAGAAAAGGAAGAAGTGCAAGTGGAACAAGGAGAACAACAGGAAGAAGAAGAAGAAGTGGAAGAATGAGAAAAAGAGGAGGAAGAAGAAGCAATGCAAGGAAAGGGGATGAAGAAGAAGTGGAACAAGGAGGAGAAGAAGAAGGGGAGGAAGAAGAAGTAGTGTAGGCAGAAGAAGGGCAAGAAGGAGAAGAGAGAGAAGAAGAAGAAAAAGTGAATGTAGTAGAAGTGGAAGAAGGTGAACAAGAGGAAGAAGAAGAAGTAATTGAAAGACTGGGGATGATGGAGAAGAAGTGGAAGAAGGAGAACATGAGGTAGAAGTGCAAGTGGAAGCAGAAGAAGGAGAAAAAGAGGGATATGACGACGGAAAGGAAGAAGAAGAAGGAGATGAAGAGGAAGAAAAGAAAGAAAAGGAGAGGATGAAGAAGAAGTGGAAGAAAGAGAACAAGAGGAGGTCGGAGAAGCGGAAGAAAGATAAGAAGAGGAAGAAGAAGGAGGGTAACTAGAAGAAGTGGAAGAAGGAGAAGAAAAGGAAGAAGAAGAAGATGTGGAAAGTGAAGAAGGTGAACAAGAGGAGAAAGAAGAAGTAGTGGAAGGAGGTGAGATGAAGAAGAAGAATTGGAACAAGGAGAAAAGGTAGAAAAGGAAGAAGAAGTGGAAGGGAAGGGAAGAAGAAGCAGAAGAAGTGCAATCTGGAGGAGAAGAGGAAGAAGAAGAAGAAGTGTAAGCGTAAGATTTGGGGGAAGGAGAACAAGAGGAAGAGCAACAATGGGAAGCAACAGAAGTGGGGGATGGAGAAAAAGAGGAAGCAGAAGACAGAAAGGAAAGAAGAAGAAGTTCTCGAAGTAAAAGAAATGGAAGAAGAGCAAGATGAAGTGTAAGCAGAAGAAGCGAAAGAAGGAGACAAAAATGAAAAAGAACAACAAGTAGAAGTAGAAGAAGTGGTAGAAGGAGAGAATAAGAGGAATAGGAGGAAGTAGTGGAATGAAAGGAGATGAAGAAGAAGAAGTGGAAGAAGGAGAACGGGAGGAGGGAGAAGAAGTGGCAGATGGAGAAGAAGTGGAAGAAGAAGAAGTGGAAGAATGAGAAGAAAAGGAAGAAGTGCAAGTGGAAGAAGGAGAACAATAGGAAGAAGAAGAAGAAGTGGAAGAATGAGAAAAAGAGGAGGAAGAAGAAGCAATGGAAGGAAAGGGGATGAAGAAGAAGTGGAACAAGGAGGAGAAGAAGAAGGGGAGGAAGAAGAAGCAGTGTAGGCAGAAGAAGGGCAAGAAGGAGAAGAGAGCGAAGAAGAAGAAAAAGTGGATGTAGTAGAAGTGGAAGAAGGTGAACAAGAGGAAGAAGAAGAAGTAGTTGAAGGAGTGGGGATGATGGAGAAGAAGTGGAAGAAGGAGAACAAGAGGTAGAAATTCAAGTGGAAGCAGAAAAAGGAGAAAAAGAGGGATATGACGAAGGAAAGGAAGAAGAAGAAGGAGATGAAGAGGAAGAAAATAAAGGAAAGGAGAGGATGAAGAAGAAGTGGAAGAAAGACAACAAGAAGAGGCAGCAGAAGTGGAAGAAAGATAAGAAGAGGAAGAAGAATGAGAGTAACTAGAAGAAGTGGAAGAAGGAGAAGAAAACGAAGCCGAAAAAGATGTGGAAAGTGAAGAAGGTGAACAAGAGGAGGAAGAAGAAGTAGTGGAAGGAGGTGAGATGAAGAAGAAGAATTGGAACAAGGAGAAAAGAAGGAAAAGGAAGAAGGAGGGGAAGGGAAGGGAAGAAGAAGCAGAAGAAGTGGAATCTGGAGGAGAAGAGGAAGAAGAAGAAGAAGTGTAAGCATAAGATTTGGGGGAAGGAGAAGAAGAGGAAGAGCAACAATGGAAAGCAACAGAAGTGGGGGATAGAGAAAGAGAGGAAAGAGTAGACAGAAAGGAAAAAAGAAGAAGTTGTGGAAGGAGAAAAAATGGAAGAAGAGGAAGAAGAAGAAGTGTAAGCAAAAGAAGCGGAAGAAGATGAAAATGAAGAAGAACAAGAAGTAGAAGTAGAAGAAGTGGTACAAGGAGAGAATAAGAGGAATAGGAGGAAGTAGTGGAATGAAAGGAGATGAAGAAGAAGAAGTGGAAGAAGTGGTAGAAGGAGAGAATAAGAGGAATACGAGGAAGTAGTGAAATGAAATGAGATGAAGAAGAAGTGGAAAAAGGAGAACGGGAGGAGGGAGAAGAGGTGGCAGAAGGATAAGAAGAGGAAGAAGAAGAAGTGGAAGAACGAGAAGAAAAGGAAGAAGTGCAAGTGGAAGAAGGAGAACAATAGGAAGAAGAAGAAGAAGTGGAAGAATAAGAAAAAGAGGAGGAAGAAGAAGCAATGGAAGGAAAGGGGATGAAGAAGAAGTGGAACAAGGAGGAGAAGAAGAAGGGGAGGAAGAAGAAGTAGTGTAGGCAGAAGAAGGGCAAGAGGAGAAGAGAGGGAAGAAGAAGAACAAGTGGATGTAGTAGAAGTGGAAGAAGGTGAACAAGAGGAAGAAGAAGTAGTTGAAGGAGTGGGGATGATGGAGAAGAAGTGGAAGAAGGAGAACAAGAGGTAGAAATGCAAGTGGAAGTAGAAAATGGAGAAAAAGAGGGATATGAAGAAGGAAAGGAAGAAGAAGAAGGAGATGAAGACAAAGAAAAGAAAGGAAAGGAGGGGATGAAGAAGAAGTGGAAGAAAGAGAACAAGAGGAGGCAGGAGAAGTGGAAGAAGGATAAGAAGAGGAAGAAGAAGGAGAGTAACTAGAAGAACTGGAAGAAGCAGAAGAAAAGGAAGAAGAAGAAGATGTGAAAACTGAAGAAGTTGAAGAAGGTTAACAAGAGGAGGAAGAAGAGGTAGTGGAAGGAGGTGAGATGAAGAAGAAGAATTGGAACAAGGAGAAAAAGAGGAAAAGGAAGAAGGAGGGGAAGGGAAGGGAAGAAGAAGCAGAAGAAGTGGAATCTGGAAAAGAAGTGGAAGAAGAAGAAGAAGTGTAAGCATAAGATTTGGGGGAACAATGGGAAGCAACACAAGTGGGGGATGGAGAAAAAGAGGAAGGAGAAGACGGAAAGGAAAGAAGAAGAAGTTGTGGAAGGAGAAGAAATGGAAGAAGAGGAAGAAGAAGAAGTGCAAGCAGAAGAAGCGGAAGAAGGAGACGAAAATGAAGAAGAACAACAAGTAGAAGTAGAAGAAGTTGTAGAAGGAGAGAATAAGAGGAATAGGAGGAAGTAGTGGAGTGAAAGGAGATGAGGAAGAAGAAGTGGAAGAAGGAGAACAGAAGGAGGGAGAAGAGGTGGCAGAAGGAGAAGAACAGGAAGAAGTGGAAGAACGAGAAGAAAAGGAAGAAGTGGAAGAACGAGAAGAAAAGGAAGAAGTGCAAGTGGAAGAAGGAGAACAAGAGGAAGAAGAAGAAGAAGTGGAAGAATGAGAAAAAGAGGAGGAAGAAGAAGCAATGGAAGGAAAGGGGATGAAGAAGGCGAGGAAAAACAAGTAGTGTAGGCAGAAGAAGGGCAAGAAGGAGAAGAGAGGGAAACAGAAGAACAAGTGGATGTAGTAGAAGTGGAAGAATGTGAGCAAGAGGAAGAAGAAGAAGTGGAAGAAGGCAACAAGAGGTAGAAATGCAAGTGGAAGCAGAAGAAGGAGAAAAAGAGGGATATGACGAAGGAAAGGAAGAAGAAGAAGGAGATGAAGAGGAAGAAAATAAAGGAAAGGAGAGAATGAAGAAGAAGTGGAAGAAAGACAACAAGAAGAGGCAGCAGAAGTGGAAGAAAGATAAGAAGAGGAAGAAGAATGAGAGTAACTAGAAGAAGTGGAAGAAGGAGAAGAAAAGGAAGCCGAAGAAGATGTGGAAAGTGAAGAAGGTGAACAAGAGGAGGAAGAAGAAGTAGTGGAAGGAGGTGAGATGAAGAAGAAGAATTGGAACAAGGAGAAAAGAAGGAAAAGGAAGAAGGAGGGGAAGGGAAGGGAAGAAGAAGCAGAAGAAGTGGAATCTGGAGGAGAAGAGGAAGAAGAAGAAGAAGTGTAAGCATAAGATGTGAGGGAAGGAGAAGAAGAGGAAGAGCAACAATGGAAAGCAACAAAAGTGGGCGATGGAGAAAAAGAGGAAGAAGAAGACAGAAAGGAAAGAAGAAGAAGTTGTGGAAAGAGAAGAAATGGAAGAATAGGAAGAGGAAGAAGTGTACGCAGAAGAAGCGGAAGAAGCAGACGAAAATGAAGAAAAACAACAAGTAGAAGTAGAAGAAGTGGTAGAAGGAGAGAATAAGAGGAATAAGACGAAGTAATGGAATGAAAGGAGATGAAGAAGAAGAAGTGGAAGAAGGAGAACGGGAGGAGGAAGAAGAGTTGGCAGAAGGAGAAGAGGAGGAGGAAGAAGAAGTGGAAGAACGAGAAGAAAAGGAAGAACTGCAAGTGGAAGAAGGAGAACAATAGAAAGAAGAAGAAGAAGTGCAAGAATGAGAAAAAGAGGAGGAAGAAGAAGCAATGGAAGGAAAGGGGATGAAGAAGAAGTGGAACAAGGAGGAGAAGAAGATGGGGAGGAAGAAGAAGTAGTGTAGGCAGAAGAAGGGCAAGAAGGAGAAGAGAGGGAAGAAGAAGAACAAGTGGATGTAGTAGAAGTGGAAGAAGGTGAACAAGAGGAAGAAAAAGAAGTAGTTGAAGGAGTGGGGATGATGGAGAAGGAGTTGAAGAAGGAGGACAAGAGGTAGACATGCAAGTGGAAGCAGAAGAAGGAGAAAAAGAGGGATATGAGGAAGGAAAGGAAGAAGAAGAAGGAGATTAATCGGAAGAAAAGAAAGGAAGGGAGAGGATGAAGAAGAAGTGGAAGAAAGAGAACAAGAGGAGGCAGGAGAAGTGGAAGAAAGATAAGAAGAGGAAGAAGAAGTAGAGTAATGAGAAAAAGTGGAAGAAGGAGAAGAAAAGGAAGAAGAAGAAGATGTGGAAAGTGAAGAAGGTGAACAAGAGGAGGAAGAAGAAGTAGTGGAAGGAGGTGAGATGAAGAAGAAGAATTGGAACAAGGAGAAAAGGAGGAAGAGGAAGAAGGAGGGGAACGGAAGGGAAGAAGAACTAGAAGTGGAATCTGGGGGAGAGGAGCAAGAAGAGGAAGAAGTGTAAGCATAAGATTTGGGGGAAGGAGAAGAAGAGCAAGAGCAACAATGGGAAGCAATAGAAGTGGGGGATGGAGAAAAAGAGGAAGGAGAAGACGAAAAGGAAAGAAAAAGTGGAAGGAGAAGAAATGGAGGAAAAAGAGGCGCAAGGAGAGGAAGCGGAACAAGGAGATGAAAATGAAGAAGAACAACAAGTAGAAGTAGAAGAAGTGGTAGAAGTAGTGAAATGAAAGGAGATGAAGAAGAAGAAGTGGAAGAATGAGAAGAAAAGGAAGAACTGCATGTCGAAGAAGGAGAAAAATAAGAAGAAGAAGTGGAAGAATGAGAAAAAGAGGAGGAAGAAGAAGCAATGGAAGGAAAGGGGATGAAGAAGGCGAGGAAAAACAAGTAGTGTAGGCAGAGAAGGGCAAGAAGGAGAAGAGAAGGAAACAGAAGAACAAGTGGATGTAGTAGAAGTGGAAGAATGTGAGCAAGAGGAAGAAGAAGAAGTGGAAGAAGGCAACAAGAGGTAGAAATGCAAGTGGAAGCAGAAGAAGGAGAAAAAGAGGGATATGACGAAGGAAAGGAAGAAGAAGAAGGAGATGAAGAGGAAGAAAAGAAAGGAAAGGAAAGGATGAAGAAGAAGTGGAAGAAAGAGAACAAGAGGAGGCAGGAGAAGTGGAAGAAAGATAAGAAGAGGAAGAAGAAGGAGAGTAACTAGAAGAAGTGGAGGAAGGAGAAGAAAAGCAAGAAGAAGAAGACGTGGAAAGTGAAGAAGTTGAAGAAGGTGAACAAGAAGAGGAAGAAGAAGTAGCAGAAGGAGGTGAGATGAAGAAGAAGAATTGGAACAAGGAGAAAAGGAGGAAAAGGCAGAAGAAGGGGAAGGGAAGGGAAGAAGAAGCAAAAGAAGTGGAACCTGGAGGAGAAGAGGAGGAAGAAGAAGAAGTGTAAGCATAAGATTTGGGGGAAGGAGAAGAAGAGGAAGAGCAAGAATGGGAAGCAACAGAAGTGGGGGATGGAGAAAAAAAGGACGGAGAAGATAGAAAGGAAAGAAGAAGAAGTTGTGGAAGCAGAAGAAGCCGAAGAAGGAGACGAAAATGAAGAAGAACAACAAGTAGAAGTAGAAGAAGTGGTAGAAGGAGAGAATAAGAGGAATAGGAGGAAGTAGTGGAATGAAAGGAGATAAAGAAGAAGAAATGGAAGAAGGAGAACGGGAGGAGGGAGAAGAGGTGGTAGAAGGAGAAGAAGAGGAAGAAGAAGAAGTGGAAGAACGAGAAGAAAAGGAAGAAGTACAAGTGGGAGAAGGAGAACAATAGGAAGAAGAAGAAGAAGTGGAAGAATGAGAAAAAGAAGAGGAAGAAGAAGAAGTGGAAGAATGAGAAAAAAAGGAGGAAGAAGAAGCCATGGAAGGAAAGCGGATGAAGACGAAATGGAACAAGAAGGAGAAGAAGAAGGGGAGGAAGAAGAAGTAGTGTAGGCAAAAGAAGGGAAAGAAGGATAAGAGAGGGAAGAAGAAGAACAAGTGGATGTAGTAGAAGTGGAAGAAGGTGAAGAAGAGGAAGAAGAAGAAGTAGTTGAAGGAGTGGTGATGATGGAGAAGAAGTTGCGAAAGGAGAATAAGAGGTAGAAAGGCAAGTGGAAGCAGAAGAATGAGAAAAAGAGGGATATGACGAAGGAAAGGAAGAAGAAGAAGGAGATGAAGAGGAAGAAAAGAAAGGAAAGGAGATGATGAAGAAGAAGTGGAAGAAAGATAACAAGAGGAAGCAGGAGAAGTGGAAAAATGATAAGAAGAGGAAGAAGAAGGAGAGTAACTAGAAGAAGTGGAAGAAGGAGAAGAAAAGGAAGAACAAGAAGATGTGGAAAGTGAAGAAGTTGAAGAAGGTGAACAAGAGGAGGAAGAAGAAGTAGTGGAAGGAGGTGAGATGAAGAAGAAGAATTGGAACAAGGAGAAAAAGAGGAAAAGGAAGGAAGAAGGGAGGGGAAAGGAAGGGAAGAAGAAGCAGAGGAAGTGGAATCTGGAGGAGAAGAAGAAGAAGAAGAAGAGTAAGCATAAGATTTGGGGGAAGGAGAAGACGAGGAAGAGCAACAATGGGAAGCAATAGAAGTGGGGGATGGAGAAAAAGAGGAAGGAGAAGATGGAAAGGAAATAAGAAGTTGTGGAAGGAGAAGAAATGCAAGAAGAGGAAGAAGAAGAAGTTTAAGCAGAAGAAGTGGAAGAAGGAGACGAATATGAAGAAGAACAACAAGTAGCAGTGGAAGAAGTGGTAGAAGGAGAGAATAAGAGGAATAGGAAGAAGTAGTGGAATGAAAGGAGATGAAGAAGAAGAAGTTCTAGAAGGAGAACGGGAGGAGGAAGAAGAGGTGGCAGAAGAAGAAGAAGAGGAAGAACAAGAAGTAGAAGAACAAGAAGAAAAGGAAGAAGTGCAAGTGGAAGAAGGAGAACAATAGGAAGAAGAAAAAGTGGAAGAATGAGAAAAAGAGGAGGAAGAAGAAGCAATGGAAGGAAAGGGGCATGAAGAAGAAGTGGAACAAGGAAGAGAAGAAGAAGGGGAAGAAGAAGAGGTAGTGTAGGCAGAAGAAGGGCAAGAAGGAGAAGAGAGGGAAGAAGAAGAACAAGTGGATGTAGTAGAAGTTGAAGAATGTGAACAAAAGGAAGAAGAAGAAGTAGTTGAAGGAGTGGGGATGATGGAGAAGAAGTGGAAGAAGGAGAATAAGAGGTAGAAATGCAAGTGGAATTAGAAGAAGGAGAAAAAGAGGGATAGGACAAAGGAAAGGAAGAAGAAGAAGGAGATGAAGAGGAAGAAAAGAAAGGCAAGGAAAAGATGAAGAAGACGTGGAAGAAAGAGGACAAGAGGGGGCAGGAGAAGTGGAAGAAAGATAAGAAGAGGAAGAAGAAAGAGAGTAACTGGAAGAAGTGGAAGAAGGAGAATAAAAGGAAGAAAAAGAAGATGTGGAAAGTGAAGAAGTTGAAGAAGGTGAACAAGAGGAGGAAGAAGAAGTAGTGGAAGGAGGTGAGATGAAGACGAAGAAGTGCAACAAGGAGAAAAGGAGGAAAAGGAAGAAGTAGGGGAAGGGAAGGGAAGAAGAAGCAAAAGAAGTGGAATCTGGAGGAGAAGAGGAAGAAGAAGAAGAAGAGTAAGCATAAGGTTTGGGGGAAGGAGAAGACGAGGAAGAGCAACAATGGGAAGCAACAGAAGTGGGGGATGGAGAAAAAGAGGAAGGAGAAGACGGAAAGGAAAGAAGAAGTTGTGGAAGGAGAAGAAATGGAAGAAGAGGAAGAAGAAGAAGTGTAAGCAGAAGAAGCGAAAGAAGGAGACGAAAATGAAGAAGAACAATAAGTAGAAGTCGAAGAAGTGGTACAAGGAGAGAATAAGAGGAATAGGAGGAAGTAGTGGAGTGAAAGGAGATGAAGAGGAAGAAGTGGAAGAAGGAGAACGGGAGGAGGGAGAAGAGGTGGCAGAAGGAGAAGAAGAAGAAGGGGCAGAACGAAAAGAAAAGGAAGAAGTGCTAGTGGAAGAAGGAGAACAATAGGAAGAAGAAGAAGAAATGGAAGAATGAGAAAAAGAGAAGGAAGAAGAAGTAATGGAAGGAAAGGAAGAAGAAGTGGAACAAGGAGGAGAAGAAGAAGGGGAGGAGGAAGAAGTAGTGTAGGCAGAAGAAAGGCAAGAAGGAAAAGAGACGGAAGAAGAAGAATAGGTGGATGTAGTAGAAGTGGAAGAAGGTGAACAAGAGGTAGAAGAAGAAGTAGTTGAAGGAGTAAGGATGATGGAGAAGAAGTGGAAGAAGGAGAACAAGAGGTAGAAATGCAAGTGAAAGGAGAAGAAATAGAAAAAGAAGAATATGCCGAAGGAAAGGAAGATGAAGAAGGAGATGAAGAGGAAGAAAAGAAAGGAAACGAGAGGATGAAGAAGAAGCGGAAGAAAGAGAACAAGAGGAGGCAGGAGAAGTGGAAGAAAGATAAGAAGAGGAAGAAGAAGGAGAGTAACTAGAAGAAGTGGAAGAAGGAGAAGAAAAGGAAGAAGAAGAAGATGTGGAAAGTGAAGAAGGTGAACAAGAGGAGGAGGAAGAAGTAGTGGAAGGAGGTGAGATGAAGAAGAAGAATTGGAACAAAGAGAAAAGGAGGAAAAGGAAGAAGTAGGGGAAGGGACGGGAAGAAGAACCAGAAGAAGTGGAAGCTGGGGGAGAAGAGGAAGAAGAAAAAGAAGTGTAAGCATAAGATTTGGGGGAAGGAGAAGAAGAGGAAGAGCAAGAATGGGAAGCAACAGAAGTGGGGGATGGAGAAAAAGAGGAAGAACAAGACGGAAAGGAAAGAAGAAGTTGTGGAAGGGGAAGAAATGGAAGAAGAGGAAGAACAAGCAGTGTAAGCAGAAGAAGCGGAAGAAGGAGACGAAAATGAAGAAGAACAACAAGTAGAAGTAGAAGAAGTGGTAGAAGGAGAGAATAAGAGGAATAAGAGGAAGTAGTGGAATGAAAGGACATGAAGAAGAAGAAGTGGAAGAAGGAGAACGGGAGGAGGGAGAAGAGGTGGCAGAAGGAGAAGAAGAAGAAGTGGCAGAACGAGAAGAAAAGGAAGAAGTGCTAGTGGAAGAAGGAGAACAATAGGAAGAAGAAGAAGAAATGGAAGAATGAGAAAAAGAGAAGGAAGAAGAAGTAATGGAAGGAAAGGAAGAAGAAGTGGAACAAGGAGGAGAAGAAGAAGGGGAGGAGGAAGAAGTAGTGTAGGCAGAAGAAAGGCAAGAAGGAAAAGAGACGGAAGAAGAAGAATAGGTGGATGTAGTAGAAGTGGAATAAGGTGAACAAGAGGTAGAAGAAGAAGTAGTTGAAGGAGTAAGGATGATGGAGAAGAAGTGGAAGAAGGAGAACAAGAGGTAGAAATGCAAGTGAAAGGAGAAGAAATAGAAAAAGAAGAATATGCCGAAGGAAAGGAAGATGAAGAAGGAGATGAAGAGGAAGAAAAGAAAGGAAAGGAGAGGATGAAGAAGAAGCGGAAGAAAGAGAACAAGGGGAGGCAGGAGAAGTGGAAGAAAGATAAGAAGAGGAAGAAGAAGGAGAGTAACTAGAAGAAGTGGAAGAAGGAGAAGAAAAGGAAGAAGAAGAAGATGTGGAAAGTGAAGAAGGTGAACAAGAGGAGGAGGAAGAAGTAGTGGAAGGAGGTGAGATGAAGAAGAAGAATTGGAACAAAGAGAAAAGGAGGAAAAGGAAGAAGTAGGGGAAGGGACGGGAAGAAGAAGCAGAAGAAGTGGAAGCTGGGGAGAATAGGAAGAAGAAAAAGAAGTGTAAGCATAAGATTTGGGGGAAGGAGAAGAAGAGGAAGAGCAAGAATGGGAAGCAACAGAAGTGGGGGATGGAGAAAAAGAGGAAGGAGAAGACGGAAAGGAAAGAAGAAGTTGTGGAAGGGGAAGAAATGGAAGAAGAGGAAGAGCAAGCAGTGTAAGCAGAAGAAGCGGAAGAAGGAGACGAAAATGAAGAAGAACAACAAGTAGAAGTAGAAGAAGTGGTAGAAGGAGAGAATAAGAGGAATAGGAGGAAGTAGTGGAATGAAAGGACATGAAGAAGAAGAAGTGGAAGAAGGAGAACGGGAGGAGGGAGAAGAGGTGGCAGAAGGAGAAGAAGAGGAAGAAGAAGAAGTGGAAGAACGAGAAGAAAAGGAAGAAGTTCAAGTGTAAGAAGGAGAACAATAGGAAGAAGAAGAACAAGTGGATGTAGTAGAAGTGGAAGAAGGTGAACAAGAGGAAGAAGAAAAACTAGTTGAAGGAGTGAGGATGATGGAGAAGAAGTAGAAGAAGGAGAACAAGAGGTAGAAATGCAAGTGGAAGCAGAAGAAGGTGAAAAAGAGGGATATGACGAAGGAAAGGAAGAAGAAGAAGGAGATGAAGACGAAGAACAGAAAGGAAAGGAGAGGATGAAGAAGAACTGGAAGAAATAGAACAAGAGGAGGCAGGAGAAGTGGAAGAAAGATAAGAAGAGGAAGAAGAAGGAGAGTAACTAGAAGAAGTGGAAGAAGGAGAAGAAAAGGAACAAGAAGAAGATGTGGAAAGTGAAGAACTTGAAGAAGGTGAACAAGAGGAGGAAAAAGAAGTAGTGGAAGGAGGTGAGATGAAGAAGAAGAATTGGAATAAGGAGAAAAGGAGGAAGAGGAAGAAGGAGGGGAAGGGAAGGGAAGAAGAACTAGAAGAAGTGGACTCTTGGGGAGAGGAGGAAGAAGAGGAAGAAGTGTAAGCATAAGTTTTGGGGGAAGGAGAAGAAGAGGAAGAGCAATATCGCACGTCACTTCCTCCACATATTTTCCAATAGTGAATCTAAACTTAGTTTGCTTAGGATGAAGACTCATTGGTAAGTTAAGTTTATTCACCAATCTTTCGCTCACCACGTTGCTATGACTTTCTTCATCAACTGCAAATAAACACAAATGACCTTCGATTAAACACCTTGTATAAAAAATATCCACCATAGTTCCAAACCTAAAACCAGGCTCTGATACCAACTGATATAAATCCAAAGGGGTTGGATTCGTTTTGCGGATCTATCAAGGTTGGAAGGTAATAAGTTAACAAAACAATGAGAATTGGGTAAACAAGAAAATGGAAAGGATGAAAATGGTTTAACGAAGGGATAAATGACGCCACTTCCAAGGATGGAAGATAAGTCATATGACGCCACAAGGGTGGTGATTTACCCTTGATAAGCCTAGGAGAACGCCACAAGGAAAAATTCCTTGATAAGTTCTAAAGAGAAATTCATCTCTCACAAAAGGGTAAAACCCAAATATAATTTCACTAATTCAATTGTTGTCCTTAGAGTACAATTCAGCCCCTATTTATAGAATCAGGTGACTGTTCAAAATCGTAACTCCCAAAACAAAAATTAAATACTCTATTATCACACAATTATCACACATGATTAATTGCATGTTACATTAATTCCTAAATTAATGAAACGTTACAAAAAATGAAAAGTCATTGTCTTCGGCATTCACATCAAGAAAAGGAAGAAGTGCAAGTGGAAGAGGGAGAACAATAGGAAGAAGAAGAAGAAGTGGAAGAATGAGAAAAAGAGGAGGAAGCAGAAGCAATGGAAGGAAAGGGGATGAAGAAGAAGTGGAACAAGGAGGAGAAGAAGAAGTGGAACAAGGAGGAGAAGAAGAAGTAGTGTAGGTAAAAGAAGGGGAGGAAGGAGAAGAGAGGGAAGAAGAAGAACAAGTGGATGTAGTAGAAGTGGAAGAAGGTGAACAAGAGGAAGAAGAAGAAGTAGTTGAAGGAGTGAGGATGATGGAGAAGAAGTGGAAGAAGGAGGACAAGAGGTAGACATGCAAGTGGAAGCAGAAGAAGGAGAAAAAGAGTGATATGACGAAGGAAAGGAAGAAGAAGAAGGAGATTAATCGGAAGAAAAGAAAGGAAAGGAGAGGATGAAGAAGAAGTAGTTGAAGGAGTGGGGATGATGGAGAAGAAGTGGAAGAAGGAGAACAAGAGGTAGAAATGCAAGTGGAAGCAGATGAAGGAGAAAAAGAGGAAGAGTAACAATGGGAAGCAACAGAAGTGGGGGATGGAGAAAAAGAGGAAGGAGAAGACAGAAAGGAAAGAAGAAGAAGTTGTGGAAGCAGAAGAAATGGAAGAAGAGGAAAAAGAAGCTGAAGAAGCAGACGAAAATGAAGAAGAACAACAAGTAGAGGTAGAAGAAGTGGTAGAAGTAGTGGAATGAAAGGAGATGAAGAAGAAGAAGTGGAAGCAGAAGAAGCGGAAGAAGGAGACGAAAATGAAGAAGAAGAACAAGTAGAAGTAGAAGAAGTGGTAGAAGGAGAGAATAAGAGGAATAGGCAGAAGTAGTGGAATGAAAGGAGATGAAGAAGAAGAAGTGGATGAAGGAGAAAGGGAAGAGGAAGAAGAGGTGGTAGAAAGAGAAGAAGAGGAAGAAGAAGAAGTGGAAGAACGAAAAGAAAAGGAAGAAGTGAAAGTGGAAGAAGGAGAACAATAAGAAGAAGAAGAAGAAGTGGAAGAATGAGAAAAAGAGAAGGAAGAAGAAACAATGGAAAGAAAGGGGAAAGAAGAAGAAGTAGAACAAGGAGGAGAAGAAGAAGGGGAGGAAGAAGAAGTAGTGTAGGGAGAAGAAGGGGAAGAAGGAGAAGAGAGGGAAGAAGAAGAACAAGTGGATGTAATAGAAGTGGAAGAAGGAGAACAAGAGGTAGAAATGCAAGTGGAAGCAGAAGAAGAAGAAAAAGAGGGATATGATGAAGGAAAGGAAGAAGAAGAAAAGAAAGGAAAAGAGAGGATGAAGAAGAAGTGGAAGAAAGAGAACAAGAGGAGGCAGGAGAAGTGGATGAAAGATAAGAAGAGGAAGAAGAAGGTGAGTAACTAGAAGAAGAGGAAGAAGGAGAAGAAAAGGAAGAAGAAGAAGATGTGGAAAGTGAAGAAGTTGAACAAGGTGAACAAGAGGAGGAAGAAGAAGTAGTGGTAGGAGGTGAGATGAAGAAGAAGAATTGGAATAAGGAGAAAAGGAGGAAAAGGAAGAAGGAGGGGAAAGGAAGGGAAGAAGAAGCAGAAGAAGTGGAATCTGGAGGAGAAGAGGACGAAGAAGAAGAAGTGTAAGCATAAGATTTGGGGGACGGAGAAGAAGAGGAAGAGGAACAACGGGAAGCAACAGAAGTGGGGGATGGAGAAAAAGAGGAAGGAGAAGACGAAAAGGAAAGAAGAAGTTGTGGAAGGAGAAGAAATGGAAGAAGAGGAAGAAGAAGAAGTGTAAGCAGAAGAAGCGGAAGAAGGAGACGAAAATGAAGAACAACAAGTAGAAGTAGATGAAGTGGTAAAGGAGAGAATAAGAGGAATAGCAGGAAGTAGTGGAATGAAAGGAGATGAAGAAGAAGAAGTGGAAGAAGGAGAACGGGAGGAGGAAGAAGAGGTAGCAGAAGGAGAAGAAGAGGAAGAAGAAGAAGTGGAAGAACGAGAAGAACAGGAAGAAGTGCAAGTGGAAGAAGGAGAACAATAGGAAGAAGAAGAAGAAGTGGAAGAATGAGAAAAAGAGGACAAAGAAAAAGCAATGGAAGGAAAGGGGAATGAAGAAGAAGTGGAACAAGGACGAGAAGAAGAAAGGGAGGAAGAAGAAGTAGTGTAGGCAGAAGAAGGGCAAGAAGGAGAAGAGAGGGAAGAAGAAGAACAAGTGGATGTAGTAGAAGTGGAAGAAGGTGAACAAGAGGAAGAAAAAGAAGTAGTTGAAGGAGTGGGGATGCTGGAGAAGGAGTGGAAGAAGGAGGACAAGAGGTAGACATGCAAGTGGAAGCAGAAGAAGGAGAAAATGAGTGATATGACGAAGGAAAGGAAGAAGAAGAAGGAGATGAAGAGGAAGAAAAGAAAGGAAAGGAGAGGATGAAGAAGGAGAGTAACGAGAAGAAGTGGAAGAAGGAGAAGAAAAGGAAGAAGAAGAAGATGTGGAAGAAAGAGAACAAGAGGATGAAGAAAGATGTGGAAGAAAGAGAACAAGAGGAGGCACGAGAAGTGGAAGAAAGATAAGAAGAGGAAGAAGAAGGAGAGTAACTAGAAGAAGTGGAAGAAGGAGAAGAAAAGGAAGAAGAAACAGATGTGGAAAGTGAGGAAGGTGAACAAGAGGAGGAAGAAGAAGTAGTGGAAGGAGGTGAGATGAAGAAGAAGAATTGGAACAAGGAGAAAAGGAGGAAAAGGAAGAAGGAGGGGAAGGTAAGGGAAGAAGAGGAAGTGTAAGCAGAAGAAGCTGAAGAAGGAGATGAAAATGAAGAAGAACAACAAGTAGAAGTAGAAGAAGTGGTTGAAGGAGAGAATAAGAGGAATAGGAAGTGCAAGTAGTGGAATGAAAGGAAATGAAGAAGAAGTAGTGGAAGAAGGAGAACGGGAGGAGGGAGAAGAGGTGGCAGAAGGAGAAGAAGAGCAAGAAGAAGAAGTGGAAGAACGAGAAGAAGAGGAAGAAGTGGAAGAAGAGGAAGTGTATGCAGAAGAAGCGGAAGAAGGAGACGAAAATGAAGAAGACCAACAGGTAGAAGTAGAAGAAGTGGTAGAAGGAGAGAATAAGAGGAATAGGAGGAAGTAGTGGAATGAAAGGAGATGAAGAAGAAGAAGTGGAAGAAGGAGAACAAGAGGAGGGAGAAGAGGTGGCAGAAGGAGAAGAAGAGGAAGTGGAAGAAGAAGAAGAGGAAGAAGAAGAAGTGGTAGAAGGAGAAGAAAAGGAAGAAATGCAAGTGGAACAAGGAGAACAATAGGAAGAAGAAGAAGTGGAAGAATGAGAAACAGGGGAGGAAGAAGAAGCAATGGAAGGAAAGGGGATGAAGAAGAAGTGGAACAAGGAGGATGAAGAAGAAGAAGGAGAGGATGGAAAGGAAGAAGAAGAAGGAGATGAAGAGCAAGAAAAGAAAGGAAAGGAGAGGATGAAGAAGAAGTGGCAGAAAGAGTACAAGAGGAGGCAGGAGAAGTGGAAGAAAAATAAGAAGAGGAAGAAGAAGGAGAGTAACTAGAAGAAGTGAAAGAAGGAGAATTAAAGGAAGAAAAAGAAGATGTGGAAAGTGAAGAAGGTGAACAAGAGGAGGAAGAAGAAGTAGTGCAAGGAGGCGAGATGAAGAAGAAGAATTGCACAAGGAGAAAAGGAGGAAAAGGAAGAAGGAGGGGAAGGGAAGGGAAGAAGAAGCAGAAGAAGTGGAATCTGGAGGAGAAGAGGAAGAAGAATTGTAAGCAGAAGAAGCGGAAGAAGGAGACAAAAATGAAGAAGAACAATAAGTAGAAGTAGAAGAAGTGGTAGAAGGAGAGAATAAGCGGAATAGGAGGAAGTAGTGGAATGAAAGGACATGAAGAAGAAGAAGTGGTAGAACGAGAAGAAAAGGAAGAACTGCAAGTGGAGAAGGAGAACAATAGGAAGAAGAAGAGAAACAGCAACAATGGGAAGCAACAGAAGTGGGGGATGGAGAAAAAGAGGAAGGAGAAGATGGAAAGGAAAGAAGAAGGAGTTGTGGAAGGAGAAGAAATGGAAGAAGAGGAAGAAGAAGAAGTGTAACCAGAAGAAGCGAAAGAAGGAGACGAAAATGAAGAAGAACAACAAGTAGAAGTATAAGAAGTGGCAGAAGTAGTGGAATGAAAGGAGATGAAGAAGAAGAAGTGGCAGAAGGAGAACGGGAGGAGGGAGAAGAGGTGGCAGAAGGAGAAGAATAGGAAGAAGAAGAAGTGGAAGAACGAGAAGAACAGGAAGAAGTGCAAGTGGAAGAAGGAGAACAATAGGAAGAAGAAGAAGAAGTGGAAGAATGAGAAAAAGAGGACAAAGAAAAAGCAATGGAAGGAAAGGGGAATGAAGAAGAAGTGGAACAAGGACGAGAAGAAGAAAGGGAGGAAGAAGAAGTAGTGTAGGCAGAAGAAGGGCAAGAAGGAGAAGAGAGGGAAGAAGAAGAACAAGTGGATGTAGTAGAAGTGGAAGAAGGTGAACAAGAGGAAGAAAAAGAAGTAGTTGAAGGAGTGGGGATGCTGGAGAAGGAGTGGAAGAAGGAGGACAAGAGGTAGACATGCAAGTGGAAGCAGAAGAAGGAGAAAATGAGTGATATGACGAAGGAAAGGAAGAAGAAGAAGGAGATGAAGAGGAAGAAAAGAAAGGAAAGGAGAGGATGAAGAAGGAGAGTAACGAGAAGAAGTGGAAGAAGGAGAAGAAAAGGAAGAAGAAGAAGATGTGGAAGAAAGAGAACAAGAGGATGAAGAAAGATGTGGAAGAAAGAGAACAAGAGGAGGCACGAGAAGTGGAAGAAAGATAAGAAGAGGAAGAAGAAGGAGAGTAACTAGAAGAAGTGGAAGAAGGAGAAGAAAAGGAAGAAGAAACAGATGTGGAAAGTGAGGAAGGTGAACAAGAGGAGGAAGAAGAAGTAGTGGAAGGAGGTGAGATGAAGAAGAAGAATTGGAACAAGGAGAAAAGGAGGAAAAGGAAGAAGGAGGGGAAGGTAAGGGAAGAAGAGGAAGTGTAAGCAGAAGAAGCTGAAGAAGGAGATGAAAATGAAGAAGAACAACAAGTAGAAGTAGAAGAAGTGGTTGAAGGAGAGAATAAGAGGAATAGGAAGTGCAAGTAGTGGAATGAAAGGAAATGAAGAAGAAGTAGTGGAAGAAGGAGAACGGGAGGAGGGAGAAGAGGTGGCAGAAGGAGAAGAAGAGCAAGAAGAAGAAGTGGAAGAACGAGAAGAAGAGGAAGAAGTGGAAGAAGAGGAAGTGTATGCAGAAGAAGCGGAAGAAGGAGACGAAAATGAAGAAGACCAACAGGTAGAAGTAGAAGAAGTGGTAGAAGGAGAGAATAAGAGGAATAGGAGGAAGTAGTGGAATGAAAGGAGATGAAGAAGAAGAAGTGGAAGAAGGAGAACAAGAGGAGGGAGAAGAGGTGGCAGAAGGAGAAGAAGAGGAAGTGGAAGAAGAAGAAGAGGAAGAAGAAGAAGTGGTAGAAGGAGAAGAAAAGGAAGAAATGCAAGTGGAACAAGGAGAACAATAGGAAGAAGAAGAAGTGGAAGAATGAGAAACAGGGGAGGAAGAAGAAGCAATGGAAGGAAAGGGGATGAAGAAGAAGTGGAACAAGGAGGATGAAGAAGAAGAAGGAGAGGATGGAAAGGAAGAAGAAGAAGGAGATGAAGAGCAAGAAAAGAAAGGAAAGGAGAGGATGAAGAAGAAGTGGCAGAAAGAGTACAAGAGGAGGCAGGAGAAGTGGAAGAAAAATAAGAAGAGGAAGAAGAAGGAGAGTAACTAGAAGAAGTGAAAGAAGGAGAATTAAAGGAAGAAAAAGAAGATGTGGAAAGTGAAGAAGGTGAACAAGAGGAGGAAGAAGAAGTAGTGCAAGGAGGCGAGATGAAGAAGAAGAATTGCACAAGGAGAAAAGGAGGAAAAGGAAGAAGGAGGGGAAGGGAAGGGAAGAAGAAGCAGAAGAAGTGGAATCTGGAGGAGAAGAGGAAGAAGAATTGTAAGCAGAAGAAGCGGAAGAAGGAGACAAAAATGAAGAAGAACAATAAGTAGAAGTAGAAGAAGTGGTAGAAGGAGAGAATAAGTGGAATAGGAGGAAGTAGTGGAATGAAAGGACATGAAGAAGAAGAAGTGGTAGAACGAGAAGAAAAGGAAGAACTGCAAGTGGAGAAGGAGAACAATAGGAAGAAGAAGAGAAACAGCAACAATGGGAAGCAACAGAAGTGGGGGATGGAGAAAAAGAGGAAGGAGAAGATGGAAAGGAAAGAAGAAGGAGTTGTGGAAGGAGAAGAAATGGAAGAAGAGGAAGAAGAAGAAGTGTAACCAGAAGAAGCGAAAGAAGGAGACGAAAATGAAGAAGAACAACAAGTAGAAGTATAAGAAGTGGCAGAAGTAGTGGAATGAAAGGAGATGAAGAAGAAGAAGTGGCAGAAGGAGAACGGGAGGAGGGAGAAGAGGTGGCAGAAGGAGAAGAATAGGAAGAAGAAGAAGTGGAAGAACGAGAAGAAAAGGAAGAAGTGCAAGTGGAAGAAGGAGAACAATAGGGAGAAGAAGAAGAAGTGGAAGAATGAGAAAAAGAGGAGGAAGAAGAACCAATGGAAGGAAACGGGATGAAGAAGAAGTGGAATAAGGAGGAGAAGAAGAAGGGGAGCAAGAAGAAGTAGTGTAGGTAGAAGAAGGGCAAGAAGGAGAAAAGAGGGAAGAAGAAGAACAAGTGGATGTAGCAGAAATGGAAGAAGGTGAACAAGAGGAAGAAGAAGAAGTAGTTGAAGGAGTGGGGATGATGGAGAAGAAGTGGAAGAAGGAGAACAAGAGGTAGAAATGCAAGTGGAAGCAGAAGAAGGAGAAAGAGAGGGATATGACGAAGGAAAGGAAGAAGAAGAAGAAGATGAAGAGGAAGAAAAGAAAGGAAAGGAGAGGATGAAGAAGAAGTGGAAGAAAGAGAACAAGAGAAGACAGGAGAAGTGGAAGAAATATAAGAAGAGGAAGAAGAAGGAGTGTAACTAGAAGAAGTGGAACAAGGAGAAGAAAAGGAAGAAGAAGAAGATGTGGAAAGAAGAAGCTGAACAAGAGGAGGAAGAAGAATTGGAATAAGGAGAAAAGGAGGAAAAGGAAGAAGGAGGGGAAGGGAAAGGAAGGGAAGAAGAAGCAGAAGAAGTGGAATCTAGAGGAGAAGAGGAAGAAGAACAAGTGTAAGCATAAGATTTAGGGGAAGGAGAAGAAGAGGAAGAGCAACAATGGGAAGCAACAAAAATGGGGGATGGACAAAAAGAGGAAGGAGAAGACGGAAAGGAAAGCAGAAGAAGTTGTGGAGGGAGAACACAAGGAAGAAGAGGAAGAAGAAGAAGTGTGAGCAGAAGAAGCGGAGGAAGGAGACGAAAGTGAAGAAGAACAACAAGTAGAAGTAGAAGAAGTGGTAGAAGGAGAGAATAAGAGGAATAGGAGGAAGTAGTGGAATGAAAGGAGATGAAGAAGAAGAAGTGCAAGAAGGAGAACAGGAGGAGGGAGGAGAGGTGGTAGAAGGAGAAGAAGAGGAAGAAGAAGAAGTGGAAGAAAGAGAAGAAAAGGAAGAAGTGCAAGTGGAAGAAGGAGAACAATGGGAAGAAGAAGAAGTAGTGGAAGAATGAGAAAAAGAGGAGGAAGAAGAAGCAATGGAAGGAAAGGGGATGAAGAAGAAGTGCAACAAGGAGGAGAAGAAGAAGGAGAGGAAGAAGAAGTAGTGTAGGCAGAAGAAGGGCAAGAAGGAGAAGAGAGGGAAGGAGTAGAACAAGTGGATGTAGTAGAAGTGGGAGAAGGGGAACAAGAGGAAGAAGAAGAAGAAGTAGTTAAAGGAGTGGGGATGATCGAGAAGAAGTGGAAGAAGGAGAACAAGAGGTAGAAATGCAAGTGGAAGCAGACGAAGGAGAAAAAGGGGGATATGACGAAGGAAAGGAAGAAGAAGAAGGAGATGAAGAGGAAGAAAAGGAAAGCAGAGGATGAAGAAGAAGTGGAAGAAAGAGAATAAGAGGAGGCAGGAGAAGTGGAAGAAAGATAAGAAGAGGAAGAAGAAGGAGAGTAACTAGAAGAAGTGGAAGAAAGAGAAGAAAAGGAAGAAGAAGATGTGCAAAGTGAAGAACGTGAACAAGAGGAGGAAGAAGAAGTAGTGGAAGGAGGTGACATGGAGAAGAAGAATTGGAACAAGGAGAAAAGGAGGAAAAGGAAGAAGGTGGGGAAGGGAAGGGAAGAAGAAGCAGAAGAAGTGGAATCTGGAGGAGAAAAGGAAGAAGAAGAAGAAGTGTAAGCATAAGATATGGGGGAAGAGCAACAGAAGTGGGGGATGGAGAAAAAGAGGAAGGAGAAGACGGAAAGGAAAGAAGAAGAAGTTGTGGAAGGAGAAGAAATGGAAGAAGAGGAAGAAGAAGAAGTGTAAGCAGAAGAAGCGGAAGAAGCAGACGAAAACGTAGAAGAACAACTAGTAGAAGTAGAAGAAGTGGTAGAAGGAGAGAATAAGAGGAATAGGAAGAAGTAGTGGAATGAAAGGGGATGAAGAAGAAGAAGTGCAAGAAGGAGAACAGGAGGAGGGAGGAGAGGTGGCAGAAGTAGAAAAAGAGGAAGAAGAACAAGTGGAAGAACGAGAAGAAAAGGAAGAAGTGGAAGAAGAGGAAGTGTATGCAGAAGAAGCGGAAGAAGGAGACGAAAATGAAGAAGACCAACAGGTAGAAGTAGAAGAAGTGGTAGAAGGAGAGAATAAGAGGAATAGGAGGAAGTAGTGGAATGAAAGGAGATGAAGAAGAAGAAGTGCAAGAAGGAGAACAGGAGGAGGGAGGAGAGGTGGCAGAAGTAGAAAAAGAGGAAGAAGAACAAGTGGAAGAACGAGAAGAAAAGGAAGAAGTGCAAGTGGGAGAAGTAGAACAATAGGAAGAAGAAGAAGTTGAAGAATGAGAAAAAGAGGAGGAAGAAGAAGCAATGGAAAGAAAGGGGAATGAAGAAGAAGTGGAACAAGGAGGAGAAGAAGAAGGGGAGGAAGAAGAAGTAGTGCAGGCAGAAGAAGGCCAAGAACGAGAAGAAGAGCAAGTGGATGTAGTAGAGGTGGAAGAATGAGAATAAGAGGAAGAAGAAGAAGTAGTTGAAAGAGTGGGGCTTATGGACAAGAAGTGGATGAAGGAGAACAAGAGGTAGAAATGCAAGTGGAAGCAGAAGAAGGAGAAAAAGAGGGATATGACGAAGGAAAGGAAGAAGAAGTAGGAGATGAAGAGGAAGAAAAGAAAGGAAAGGAAAGGATGAAGAAGAAGTGGAAGAAAGAGAACAAGAGGAGGCAGGAGAAGTGGAAGAAAGATAAGAAGAGGAAGAAGAAGGAGAGTAACTAGAAGAAGTGGAGGAAGAAGAAGAAAAGCAAGAAGAAGAAGATGTGGAAAGTGAAGAAGTTGAAGAAGGTGAACAAGAGGAGGAAGAAGAAGTAGTGGAAGGAGGTGAGATGAAGAAGAAGAATTGGAACAAGGAGAAAAGGAGGAAAAGGCAGAAGGAGGGGAAGGGAAGGGAAGAAGAAGCAGAAGAAGTGGAATTTGGAGGAGAAGAGGAACAAGAAGAAGAAATGTAAGCATAAGATTTGGGGGAAGGAAAAGAAGAGGAAGAGCAAGAATGGGAAGCAATAGAAGTGGGGAATGGAGAAAAAGACGAAGGAGAAGACGGAAAGGAAAGAAGAAGTTGTGGAAGGAGAAGAAATGGAAGAAGAGGAATAAGAAGAATTGTAAGCAGAAGAAGCGGAAGAAGGAGACGAAAATGAAGAAGAACAACAAGTAGAAGTAGAAGAAGTGGTAGAAAGAGAGAATAAGAGGAATAGGAGGAAGTAGTGGAATGAAAGGAGATGAAGAAGAAGAAGTGGAAGAAGGAGAACGCGAGGAAGAGAAGAGGTGGCAGAAGGAGAAGAAAAGGAAGAAGTGCAAGTGGAAGAAGGAGAACAATAGGAAGAAGAAGAAGAAGTGGACGAATGAGAAAAAGAGGAGGAAGTAGAAGCAATGGAAGGAAACGGGATAAAGAAGGAGCGGAACACGGAGGAGAAGAAGAAGGGGAGGAAGAAGAAGTAGTGTAGGCAGAAGAATGGCAAGAAAGAGAAAATAGGGAAGAAGAAGAAGAAGTGGATGTAGTAAAAGTGGAAGAACGTGAACAAGAGGACGAAGAGGAAGTAGTTGAAGGAGTGGGGATGATGGAAAAGAAGTGGAAGAAGGAGAACCAGAGGTAGAAATGCAAGTGGAAGCAGAAGAAGGAGAAAAAGAGGGATATGACGAAGGAAAGGAAGAAAAAGAAGGAGATGAAGAGGAAGAAAAGAATGGAAGGGAGAGGATGAAGAAGAAGTGGAAGAAAGAGAACAAGAGGAGGCACGAGAAGTGGAAGAAAGATAACAAGAGGAAGAAGAAGGAGAGTAACTAGAAGAAGTGGAAGAAGGAGAAGAAAAGGAAGAAGAAGAAGATGTGGAAAGTGAAGAAGTTGAAGAAGGTGAACAAGAGGAGGAAGAAGAAGTAGTGCAAGGAGGTGAGATGACGAAGAAGAAGTTGTGGAAGTCGAAGAAATCGAAGAAGACAAAAAAGAAGAAGTGTAAGCAGAAGAAGCGGAAGAAGGAGACAAAAATGAAAAAGAACAACAAGTAGAAGTAGAAGAAGTGGTGGAAGGAGAGAATAAGAGGAATAGGAGGAAGTAGTGGAATGAAAGGAGATGAAGAAGAAGAAGTGGAGGAAGGAGAACGGGAGGAGGGAGAAGAGGTGGCAGAAGGAGAAGAAGAGGAAGAAGAAGATGTGGAAGAACGAGAAGAAAAGGAAGAAGTGCAAGTGGAAGAAAGAGAACAATAAGAAGAAGAAGAAATGGAAGAATAAGAAAAAAAAGGAGGAAGAAGACGCAATGGTAGGAAAGGGGATGAAGAAGAAGTGGAATAAGGAGGAGAAGAAGAAGGGGAGGAAGAAGAAGTAGTGCAGGCAGAAGAAGGGCAAGAAGGAGAAGAGAGGGAAGAAGAAGAACAAGTGGGTGTAGTAGAAGTGGAAGAAGGTGAGCAAGAGGAAGAAGAAGAAGTAGTTGAAGGAGTGGGGATGATGGACAAGAAGTGGAAGAAGGAGAACAAGAGGTAGAAATGCAAGTGGAAGCAGAGGAAGGAGAAAAAGAGGGATATCACGAAGGAAAGGAAGAAGAAGGAGGAGATGAAGAAGAAGAAAAGAAAGGAAAGGACAGGATGAAGAAGAAGAAGTGGAAGAAAGAGAACAAGAGGAGGCAGGAGAAATGGAAGAAAGATAAGAAGAGGAAGAGGAAGGAGAGTAACTAGAAGAAGTGGAAGAAGCAGAAGAAAAGGAAGAAGAAGAAGATGTGGAAAGTGGAGAAGGTGAAGAAGAGGAGGAAGAAGAAGTAGTGGAAGGAGGTGAGATGAAGAAGAAGAACTGGAAAAAGAAGAAAAAGAGGAAAAGGAAGAAGGAGGGGAAGGGAAGGGAAGAAGAAGCAGAATAAGTGGAATCTGGAGGAGAAGAGGAAGAAGAAGAAGTGTAATCATAAGATTTGGGGGAAGGAGAAGAAGAGGAAGAGCAACAATGGAAAGCGACAGAAGTGGGGGATAGAGAAAAAGAGGAATGAGAAAACTTAAAAGAAAGAAGAAGAAGTTGTGGAAGGAGAAGAAATGGAAGAAGAGGAACAAGAAGAAGTGTAAGCAGAAGAAAGAGACGAAAATGAAGAAGAACAACAAGTAGAAGTAGAAGAAGTGGTAGAAGTAGTGGAATGAAAGGAGATGAAGAAGAAGAAGTGGAAGAAGCAGAACGGGTGGAGGGAGAAGAGGTGGCAGAAGGAGAAGAAGAGGAAGAAGAAGAAGTGGAAGAAGGAGAAGAAACGGAAGAAGTCCAAGTGGAAGAATGAGAACAATAGGAAGAAGAAGAAGAAGTGGAAGAATGAGAAAAATAGGAGGAAGAAGAAGCAATGGAAGGAAAGGGGATGAAGAAGAAGTGGAACAAGGAGGAGAAGAAGAAGGGGACGAAGAAGAAGTAGTCTAGGCAGAAGAAGGGCAAGAAGGAGAAGAGAGGGAAGAAGAAGAACAAGTGGATATAGTAGAAGTAGAAGAAGGTGAACAAGAGGAAGAAGAAGATGTAGTTGAATTAGTGGGGATGATGGAGAAGAAGTGGAAGAAGGAGAACAAGAGGTAGAAATGCAAGCGAAAGCAGAAGAAGGAGAAAAAGAGGGATATGACGAAGGAAACGAAGAAGAAGAAGGAGAACAAGAGGTAGAAACGCAAGCGGAAGCAGAAGAAGGAGAAAAAGAGGGATATGACGAAGGAAAGGAAGAAGAAGAAGGAGATGAAGAGGAAGAAAGGAAAGGAAAGGAGAGGATGAAGAAAAAGTGGAAGAAAGAGAACAAGAGGAGGCCGGAGAAGTGGAAGAAAGATAAGAAAAGGAAGAAGGAGGAGAGTAACTAGAAGAGTGGTAGAAGGAGAAGAAAAGGAAGAAGAAGAAGATGTGGAAAGTGAAGAACGTGAACAAGAGGACGAAGAAGAAGTAGAAGAAGTGGAATCTAGAGGAGAAGAGGAAGAAGAAGAAGAAGTCTAAGCATAAGATTTGGGGGAAGGAGAAGAAGAGGAAGAGCAACAATGGGAAGCAACAGAAGTGGGGGTTGGAGAAAAAGAGGAAGGAGAAGACGGAAAGGAAAGAAGAAGAAGTTGTGGAAGGAGTAGAAATGGAAGAAGAGAAAGAAGAAGAAGTGTAAGCAGAAGAAGTGAAAGAAGAAGACGAAAATGAAGAAGAACAACAAGTAGAAGTAGAAGAAGTGGTAGAAGGAGAGAATAAAAGGAATAGGAGGAAGAAGTGGAATGAAACGAGATGAAGAAGAAGAAGGGGAAGAAGGAGAACGCGAGGAAGAGAAGAGGTGGCAGAAGGAGAAGAAGAGGAAGAAGAAGAAGTCGAAGAATGAGAAAAAGAGGAGGAAGAAGAAGCAATGGAAGGAAACGGGATGAAGAAGGAGTGGAACAAGGAGGAGCAGAAGAAGGGGATGAAGAAGAAGTAGTGTAGGCAGAAGAATGGCAAGAAGGAGAAAAGAAGGAAGAAGAAGAAGAAGTGGATGTAGTAAAAGTCGAAGAAGGTGAACAAGAGGAAGAAGAAGAAGTAGTTGAAGGAGTGGGGATGATGGAAAAGAAGTGGAAGAAGGAGAACAAGAGGTAGAAATGCAAGTGGAAGCAGAAGAAGGAGAAATGGAAGAAAGAGAACAAGAGGAGGCAGGAGAAGTGGAAGAAAGATAAGAAGAGGAAGAAGAAGGAGAGTAACTAGAAGAAGTGGAAGAAGGAGAAGAAAAGGAAGAAGAAGAAGATGTGGAAAGTGAAGAACTTGAAGAAGGTCAACAAGAGGAGTAAGAAGAAGTAATGGAAGGAGGTGAGATGAAGAAGAAGAATTGGAATAAGGAGAAATGGAGGAATATGACGATGGAAAGGAAGCAGAAGAAGGAGATGAAGAGGAAGAAAAGAAAGGAAAGGAGAGGATGAAGAAGAAGTGGAAGAAAGAGAACAAAAGGAGGCAGGAGAAGTGGAAGAAAGATAAGAAGAGGAAGAAGAAGCAGTGTAACTAGAAGAAGTGCAAGGAGGAGAAGAAAAGGAAGAAGAAGAAGATGTGAAAAGTGAAGAAGTTGAAGAAGGTGGACAAGAGGAGGAACAAGAAGTAGTGGAAGCAGGTGAGATGAAGAAGAAGAATTGGAACAAGGAGAAAAAGAGGAAAAGGAAGAAGGAGGGGAAGGGAAGGGAAGAAGAAGCAGAAGAAGTGGAATCTGGAGGAGAAGAGGAAGAAGAAGAAGAAGTGTAAGCATAAGATTTGGGGGAAGGAGAAGAGGAGGAAGAGCAACAATGGGAAGCAACAAAAGTGGGGGATGGAGAAAAAGAGGAAGGAGAAGACGGAAAGGAAAGAAGAAGAAGTTATGGACAGAGAGGAAATGGAAGAAGAGGAAGAAGAAGAAGTGTAAGCAGAAGAAGCGAAAGAAGGAGACAAAAATGAAGAAGAACAACAAGTAGAAGTAGAAGAAGTGGTAGAAGGAGAGAATAAGAGGAATAAGAGGAAGCAGTGGAATGAAAGGAGATGAAGAAGAAGAACTCGAAGAAGGAGAACGGAAGGGGGGAGAAGAGGTGGCAGAAGGAGAAGAAGAGGAAGAAGTAGAAGTGGAAAAATGAGAAGAAAAGGAAGAAGTGCAAGTGGAACAAGGAGAACAACAGGAAGAAGAAGAAGAAGTGGAAGAATGAGAAAAAGAGGAGGAAGAAGAAGCAATGGAAGGAAAGGGGATGAAGAAGAAGTGGAACAAGGAGGAGAAGAAGAAGGGGAGGAAGAAGAAGTAGTGTAGGCAGAAGAAGGGCAAGAAGGAGAAGAGAGCAAAGAAGAAGAAAAAGTGGATGTAGTAGAAGTGGAAGAAGGTGAACAAGAGGAAGAAGAAGAAGTAGTTGAAGGAGTGGGGATGGTGGAGAAGAAGTGGAAGAAGGAGAACAAGAGGTAGAAATGCAAGTGGAAGCAGAAGAAGGAGAAAAAGAAGGATATGACGAAGGAAAGGAAGAAGAAGAAGGAGATGAAGAGGAAGAAAATAAAGGAAAGGAGAGGATGAAGAAGAAGTGGAAGAAAGACAACAACAAGAGGCAGGAGAAGTGGAAGAAAGATAAGAAGAGGAAGAAGAATGAGAGTAACTAGAAGAAGTGGAAGAAGGAGAAGAAAAGAAAGCAGAAGAAGATGTGGAAAGTGAAGAAGGTGAACAAGAGGAGGAAGAAGAACTAGTGGAAGGAGGTAAGATGAAGAAGAAGAATTGGAACAAGGAGAAAAGAAGGAAAAGGAAGAAGGAGGGGAAGGGAAGGGAAGAAGAAGCAGAAGAAGTGGAATCTGGAGGAGAAGAGGAAGAAGAAGAAGAAGTGTAAGCATAAGATTTGGGGGAAGGAGAAGAAGAGGAAGAGCAACAATGGGAAGCAACAAAAGTGGGGGATGGAGAAATAGAGGAAAGCGAAGACAGAAAGGAAAGAAGAAGAAGTTGTGGAAGGAGAATAAATGGAAGATGAGGAAGAAGAAGTGTAAGCAGAAGAAGCGGAAGAAGGAGACGAAAATGAAGAAGAACAACAAGCAGAAGTCGGAGTGGTAGAAGGAGAGAATAAGAGGAATAGGAGGAAGTAGTGGAATGAAAGGAGATGAAGAAGAAGAAGTCGAAGAAGGAGAACGAGAGGAGGGAGAAGAGGTGGCAGAAGGACAAGAAGAGGAAGAAGTGGAAGAGCGAGAAGGAAAGGAAGAAGTGCAAGTGGAAGAAGGAGAACAATAGGAAGAAGAAGAAGAAGAAGTGGAAGAATGAGAAAAAAAGGAGGAGGAAGAAGCAATGGAAGGAAAGGGGAATGAAGAAGAAGTGGAACAAGGAGGAAAAGAAGAAGGGGAGGAAGAAGAAGTAGTGTAGGCAGAAGAAGGGCAAGAAGGAGAAGAGAGGGAAGAAGAAGAACAAGAGGATGTAGTAGAGGTGGAAGAAGGTGAACAAGAGGAAGAAGAAGAAGTAGTTGAAGGAGAGGGGGTGATGGAGAAGAAGTGGAAGAGGGAGAACAAGAGGTAGAAATGCAAGTGGAAGCAGAAGAAAGAGAAAGAGAGGGATATGACGAAGGAAAGGAAGAGGAAGTAGGATATGAAGAGGAAGAAAAGAAAGGAAAGGAGAGGATGAAGAAGAAGTGGAAGAAAGAGAACAAGAGGAGGCAGGACAAGTGGACGAAACATAAGAAGAGGAAGAAGAAGGAGAGTAACTAGAAGAAGTGGAAGAAGGAGAAGAAAAGGAAGAAGAAGATGTGGAAAGTGAAAAAGTTGAAGAAGGTGAACAAGAGGAGGAAGAAGAAGTAAGTGAAGGAGGTGAGATGAAGAAGAAGAATTGGAACAAGGAGAAAAGGAGGAAAAGGAAGAAGGAGGGGAAGGGAAGGGAAGAAGAAGCAGCAGAAGTGGAATCTGGAGGAGTGGAGGAAGAAGAAGAAGAAGTGTAAGCATAAGATGTGGGGGAAGGAGAAGAAGAGGAAGAGCAACAATGGAAAGCAACAAAACTGGGCGATGGAGAAAAAGAGGAAGAAGAAGACAGAAAGGAAAGAAGAAGAAGTTGTGGAAGGAGACGAAATGGAAGAATAGGAAGAAGAAGAAGAAGTGGAAGAATGAGAAAAAGAGGAGGAAGAAGAAGCAATGGAAGGAAAGGGGAATCAAGAAGAAGGGGAACAAGGAGGAGAAGAAGAACGGGAGAAAGAAGAAGTAGTGTAGAAAGAAGAAAGGCAAGAAGGAGAAGACTGGGAAGAAGAAGAAGAAGTGGATGTAGTAGAGGTGGAAGAAGGTGAATAAGAGGAAGAAGAAGAAGTACTTGAAGGAGTGGGGATGATGGAGAAGAAGTGGAAGAAGGAGAACAAGAGGTAGAAATGCAAGTGAAAGCTGAAGAAGGAGAAAGAGAGGGATATGACGAAGGAAAGGAAGAAGAAGAAGGAGATGAAGAGGAAGAAAAGAAAGGAAAGGAGAGGATGAAGGAAGAAAGAGAACAAGAGGAGGCAGGAGAAGTTGAAGAAAGAAAAGTAGAGGAAGAAGAAGGAGAGTAACTAGAAGAAGTGGAAGAAGGAGAAGAAAAGGAAGAAGAAGAAGATGTGGAAAGTGAAGAAGTTGAAGAAGGTGAACAAGAGGAGGAATAAGAAGTAGTGGAAGGAGGTGAGATGAAGAAGAAGAATTGGAACAAGGAGAAAAGGAGGAAGAGGAAGAAGGAGGGGAAGGGAAGGGAAGAAGAACTAGAAGAAGTGGAATCTGGGGGAGAGGAGGAAGAAGAGGAAGAAGTGTAAGCATAAGATTTTGGGGAAGGAGAAGAAGAGGAAGAGCAACAATGGGAAGAAAGAGAAGTGGGGGATGGAGAAAAAGAGGAAGGAGAAGACGAAAAGGATAGAAAAAGTGGAAGGAGAAGAAAATGAAGAAGAACAACAAGTAGAAGTAGAACAAGTGGTAGAAGTAGTGGAAGAGGAAGAAGAAGAGGAAGAAGAAGAAGTGGAAGAATGAGAGAAAAGGAAGAAGTGCATGTCGAAGAAGGAGAACAATAAGAAGAAGAAGTGGAAGAATGAGAAAAAGAGGAGGAAAAAGAAGCAATGGAAGGAAAGGGGATGAAGAAGAAGTGGAACAAGGAGGCGAAGAAGAAGCGGAGGAAGAAGAAGTAGTGTAGGCAGAAGAAGGGCAAGACGGAGAAGAGAGGGAGGAAGAAGAACAAGTGGATGTAGTAGAAGTGGAAGAAGGTGAACAAGAGGAAGAAGAAGAAGTAGTTGAAGGAGTGGGGATGATGGAGAAGAAGTGGAAGAAGGAGAACAAGAGGTAGAAATGCAAGTGGAAGCAGAAGAAGGACAAAAAGAGGGATATTATGAAGGAAAGGACGAAGAAGAAGGAGATGAAGAGGAGGAAAAGAAAGGAAAGGAGAGGATGATGTGAATGCCGAAGACAATGACTTTTCATTTTTTGTAACATTTCATTAATTTAGGAATTAATGTAACATGCAATTAATCATATGTGATAATTGCGTGATAATGGAGTATTTAATTTTTCTTTTGAGAGTTATGATTTTGAATAGTCACCTAGTTCTATAAATAGGGGTTGAATTGTACTCAAAGGAGAACCATTGAATTAGTGAAATTATAATTGGGTTTTACCCTTTTGTGAGATGAATTTCTCTTTAGAACTTATCAAGGAATTTTTCCTTGTGGCGTTCTGCTAGACTTATCAAGGGTAAATCACTACCCTTGTGGCATCATATGACTTATCTTCTATCCTTGGAAGTGGCCTCATTTATCCCTTCGCTAAACTATTTTCATCCTTTCCATTTTCTTGTTTACCCAATTCTCATTGTTTTGTTAACATATTACCTTCCAACATAGATAGATTCGCAAAACGAATCCAACCACTCTGGATTTATATCAGTTGGTATCAGAGCTTCGGCTCTAGGTTTGGAACTATGATGGATATTTTTTATACAAGGTGTTTAATCGAAGGTCATTTGTGTTTATTTGCAGTTGATGAAGAAAGTTATAGCAACGTGGTGAGCGAAGGATTGGTGAATAAACTTAACTTACCAACGAGTCTTCATCCTAGGCAAACTAAGTTTAGATTCACTATTGGAAAATATGTGGAGGAAGTGACATGCGATATTGCTCCCATGGACTCATGTCATTTTCTTTTAGGGAGACCTTGGTTGTAGGGTAAAAGGATAAATTCTGAAAGACTTTCAGTTTCTTTGGTGCATGAAGGACGCAAACTTAATTTGAAATTTCTGACACCAAGTGAAGTTTGTGATAATCAACATAAGTTGAAGGAGAAAATAGAAAAAGAAAGAGAAGAAAAGAGAAAAATAGAAAAAGAAAAGAGTGAAGAGGAAGAGAGAGAAAAGGAAAGAGAAAGAGAGAAAAAGAACGTTAAAATAAAAACTGCTAATGATTTTTCTTCTTTTATTGGTATTTTGAATGCACAGGACGATAACAATACAACCCACAAATTGCCATATTTAAGGAAGAAAAATGTGGATATCCCTTTTCCAGAGTCATTGTACATTCAGTACATTGTTGAGGTTAAAACTCCTGAAGAAAATGCACAAGTCTATTTTAAAAGAAGAATTCCTCTTGATTCCAATGTTTGGGTTTGGAAACCAAAAAGGAAAACTTCTTTGATGCATGAATTTTTACAAGTTACATTTGATCCTGGATGTTGATTTTGTTTATTTTAAATTATAAGTGAATAAAATTGATAGGAAAATAAAGTCATAGATTCGAGGATGAATCTTTTCAAAGAAGGAGGGAATGATGTGAATGCCGAAGACAATGACTTTTCATTTTTTGTAACGTTTCATTAATTTAGGAATTAATGTAACATGCAATTAATCATATGTGATAATTGCGTGATAATGGAGTATTTAATTTTTCTTTTGAGAGTTATGATTTTGAACAGTCACCTAGTTCTATAAATAGGGGTTGAATTGTACTCAAAGGAGAACCATTGAATTAGTGAAATTATAATTGGGTTTTACCCTTTTGTGAGATGAATTTCTCTTTAGAACTTATCAAGGAATTTTTCCTTGTGGCGTTCTGCTAGACTTATCAAGGGTAAATCACCACCCTTGTGGCGTCATATGACTTATCTTCCATCCTTGGAAGTGGCGTCATTTATCCCTTCGCTAAACCATTTTCATCCTTTCCATTTTCTTGTTTACCCAATTCTCATTGTTTTGTTAACTTATTACCTTCCAACCTAGATAGATCCGCAAAACGAATCCAACCACTCTGGATTTCTATTAGAGGATGAAGAAGAAGTGGAAGAAAGAGAACAAGAGGAGGCACGAGAAGTGGAAGAAAGATAAGAAGAGGAAGAAGAAGGAGAGTAACTAGAAGAAGTGGAAGAATGAGAAGAAAAGGAGGAAGAAGAAGATGGGGAAAGTGAAGAAGTTGAAGAAGGTGAACGAGAGGAGGAAGAAGAAGTAGTGGAAGGAGGTGAGATGAAGAAGAAAAATTGGAACAAGGAGAAAAGGAGGAAAAGGAAGAAGGACGGGAAGGGAAGGGAAGAAGAAGCAGAAGAAGTGGAATCTGGAGGAGAACAGGAATAAGAAGAAGAAGTGGAAGAAAGATAAGAAGTGGAAGAAGAAGGAGAGTAACTAGAAGAAGTGGAAGAAGGAGAAGAAAAGGAAGAAGAAGAAGTGGAAGAAGGAGAAGAAAAGGAAGAAGGAGGGGAAGGGAAGGGATGAAGAAGCAGAAGAAGTGGAATCTGGAGGAAAATAGGAAGACGAAGAAGAAGTGTAAGCATAAGATTTGGGGGAAGGAGAACAAGAGGAAGAGCAACAGGAGTGCGGGATGTAGAAAAAGAGGAAGAAGAAGACGGAAAGGAAAGAAGAAGAAGTTGTGGAAGCAGAAGAAATGGAAGAAGAGGAAGAAGAAGAAGTGTAAGCAGAAGAAGCGTAAGAAGGAGACGAAAATGAAGAAGAACAACAAGTAGAAGTAGAAGAAGTGGTAGAAGGAGAGAATAAGAGGAATAGGAGGAAGTAGTGGAATGAAAGGACATGAAGAAGAAGAAGTGGAAGAAGGAGAACGGGAGGAGGGAGAAGAGGTGGTAGAAGGAGAAGAAGAGGAAGAAGAAGAAGAAAAGAAAAAAGTGCAAGTGGAAGAAGGAGAACAATTGGAAGAAGAAGAAGAAGTGGAATAATGAGAAAAAGAGGAGGAAGAAAAAGCAATGGAAGGAAAGGGGAGGAAGAAGAAGTGGAACAAGGAGGAGACGAAGAAGGGGACGAAGAAGAAGTAGTGTAGGCAGAAGAAGGGCAAGAAGGGGAAGAGAGGGAAGAAGAAGAACAAGTGGATGTAGTAGAGGTGGAAGAAGGTGAACGAGAGGAAGAAGAAGAAGTAGTTGAAGGAGTGGGGATCATGTAGTAGAAGTGGAAGAAGGTGAACAAGAGGAAGAAGAAGAAGTAGTTGAAGGAGTGGGGATGATGGAGAAGAAGTGGAAGAAGGAGAACTACAGGTAGAAATGATAGTGGAAGCAGAAGAAGGAGAAAAAGAGGGATATGACGAAGGAAAGGAAAAAGAAGAAGAAGATGAAGAGTAAGAAAAGAAAGGAAAGGAGAGGATGAAGAAGAAGTGGAAGAAAGAAAACTAGACGAGGCAGGAGAAGTGGAAGAAAGATAAGAAGAGGAAAAAGAAGGAGAGTAACTAGAAGAAGTGAAAGAAGGGGAAGAAAAGGAAGATGAAGAAGATGTGGAAAGTGAAGAAGGTGAACAAGAGGAGGAAGAAGAAGTAGTGTAAGGAGGTGAGATGAAGAAGAAGAATTTGAACAAGGAGAAAAGGAGGAAAAGGAAGAAGGAGGGGAAGGGAAGAAGAAGTGGAATCTGGAGGAGAAGAGGAAGAAGAAGAAGAAGTGTAAGCATAAGATTTGGGGGAAGGAGAAGAAGAGGAAGAGCAACAATGGGAAGCAACAGAAGTGGGGGATGGAGAAAAGGAGGAAGGAGAAGACGGAAAGGAAAGAAGAAGAAGTTGTGGAAGGAGACGAAAATGAAGAAGAACAACAAGCAGAAGTAAAAGAAGTGGTAGAAGGAGAGAATAAGAGGAATATGAGGAAGTAGTGGACTGATAGGAGATGAAGAAGAAGAAGTGGAAGAAGGAGAATGGGAGGAGGGAGAAGAGGTGGTAGAAGGAGAAGAATAGGAAGAAGAAGAAGAAGTGGAAGAATGAGAAAAAGAGGAGGAAGAAGAAGCAATGGAAGGAAAGGGGATGAAGAAGAAGTGGAACAAGGAGGAGAGGAAGAAGGAGAGGAAGAAGAAGTAGTGTAGGCAGAAGAAGGGCAAGAAGGACAAGAGAGGGAAGAAGAAGAACAAGTGGATGTAGTAGAGGTGGAAGAAGGTGAACAAGAGGAAGAAGAAGAAGTAGATGAAGAGGAAGAAAATAAAGGAAAGGAGAGGATGAAGAAGAAGTGGAAGAAAGAGAATAAGAGGAGACAGGAGAAGTTGAAGAAAGATAAGAAGAGGAAGAAGAAGGAGAGTAACTAGAAGAAGTGGAAGAAGGAAAAGAAAAGGAAGAAGAAGAAGATGTGGAAAGTGAAGAAGGTGAACAAGAGGAGGAAGAAAAAGTAGTGCAAGGAGGTGAGATGAAGAAGAAGAATTGGAACAAGGAGAAAAGGAGGAAAAGGAAGAAGGAGGAGAAGGGAAGGGAAGGGAAGAAGAAGCAGAAGAAGTGGAATGTGGAGGAGAAGAGGAAGAAGAAGAAGAAGTGTAAGCATAAGATTTGGGGGAAGGAGAAGAAGAGGAAGAACAACAATGGGAAGCAACAGAAGTGGGGGATGGAGAAAAAGAGGAAGGAGAAAACGGAAAGGAAAGAAGAAGAAGTTGTGGAAGGAGAAGAAATGGAAGAAGAGGAAGAAGAAGAAGTGTAAGCAGAAGAAGCGGAGGAAGGACACGAAAATGAAGAAGAACAATAAGTAGAAGTAGAAGAAGTAGTAGAAGGAGAGAATAAGAGGAATAGGAGAAAGTAGTGGAATGAAAGGAAATGAAGAAGTAGAAGTGGAAGTAGGAGAACGGGCGGAGGGAGAAGAGGTGGCAGAAGGAGAAGAAGAGGAAGAAGAAGAAGTGGAAGAACGAGAAGAAAACGAAGAAGTGCAAGTGGCAGAAGGAGAAAAATAGGAAGAAGAAGAAGAAGTGGAAGAATGAGAAAAAGAGGAGGAAGAAGAAGCAATGGAAGGAAAGGGGATGAAGAAGAAGTGGAACAAGGAGGAGAAGAAGAAACGGAGGAAGAAGAAGTAGCATAAGTAGAAGAAGGGCAAGAAAGAGAAGAGAGGGAAGAAGAAGAAGATGTGGAAAGTGAAGAAGTTGAAGAAGGTGAACAAGAGGAGGAAGAAGAAGTAGTGGAAGGAGGTGAGATGAAGAAGAAGAATTGGAACGAGGAGAAACGGAGGAAAAGGAAGAAGGAGGGGAAGGGAAGGGAAGAAGAAGCAGAAGAAGTGGAATCTAGAGGAGAAGAGTAAGAAGAAGAAGAAGTGTAAGCATAAGATTTAGGGGCAGGAGAAGAAGAGGAAGAGCTACAATGGGAAGCAGCAGTAGTGGGGGATGGAGAAAAAGCGGAAGGAGAAGACGGAAAGAAAAGAAGAAGAAGTTGTGGAAGGAGAAGAAATGGAAGAAGAGGAAGAAGAAGAAGTGTAAGCAGAACAGCAGAAGAAGGAGATGAAAATGAATAAGAACAACAAGTAGAAGTAGAAGAAGTGGTAGAAGGAGAGAATAAGAGGAATAGGAGGAAGTAGTGGAATGAAAGGAGATGAAGAATAAGAAGTCGAGGAAGGAGAACGGGAGGAGTGAGAAGAGGTGCCAGAAGGAGAAGAACAGGAAGAAGAAGAAGTGGAAGAACGAGAAGAAAAGGAAGAAGTGCAAGTGGAAGAGGGAAACAATAGGAAGAAGACGAAGAAGTGGAAGAATAAGAAAAAGAGGAGGAAGAAGAAGCAATTGAAGGAAAGGGGATGAAGAAGAAGTGGAACAAGGAGGAGAAGAAGAAGGGGAAGAAGAAGAAGTAGTGTAGGCAGAAAAAGGGCAAGAAGGAGAAGAGAGGGAAGAAGAAGAACAAGTGGATACAGTAGAAGTGGAAGAAGGTGAACAAGAGGAAGAAGAAGAAGTAGTTGAAGGAGTGGGGGTGATGGAGAAGAAGTGGAAGAAGGAGAACAAGAGGTAGAAATGCAAGTGGAAGCAGAAGAAGGAGAAAAAGAGGGATATGACGAAGGAAAGGAAGAAGAAGAAGGAGATGAAGAGGAAGAAAAGAATGGAAAGGAGAGGATGAAAAAGAAGCATAAGAAAGGGAACAAGAGGAGGCAGGAGAAGTGGAAGAAAGATAAGAAGAGGAAGAAGAAGGAGAGTAACTAGAAGAAGTGAAAGAAGAAGAAGAAAAGGAAGAAGAAGAAGATGTGGAAAGTGGAGAAGGTGAACAAGAGGAGGAAGAAGAAGTAGTGGAAGGAGGTGAGATGAAGAAGAAGAATTGGAACAAGGAGAAAAGGAGGAAAAGGAAGAAGGAGGGGAAGGGAAGGGAAGGGAAGAAGAAGCAAAAGAAGTGGAAGCTGGAGGAGAAGAGGAAGAAGAAGAAGAAGTGTAAGCATAAGATTTGGGGGAAGGAGAAGAAGAGGAAGAGCAGCAATGGGAAGCAACAGACTTGGCGGATGGAGAAAAAGAGGAACGAGAAGACGGAATGGAAAGAAGAAGAAGTTGTGGAAGGAAAAGAAATGGAAGAAGAGGAAGAAGAAGAAGTGTAAGCAGAAGAAGCGGAAAAAGGAGACAAAATGAAGAAGAACAACAAGTAGAAGTAGAAGAAGTGGTAGAAGGAGAGAATAAGAGGAATAGGAGGAAGTAGTGGAATGAAAGGACATGAAGAAGAAGAAGTGGAAGAAGGAGAACAGGAGGAGGGAGAAGAGGTGGCAGAAGGAGAAGAAGAGGAAGAAGAAGAAGTGGAAGAACGAGAAGAAAAGGAAGAAGTTCAAGTGTAAGAAGGAGAACAATAGGAAGAAGAAGAACAAGTGGAAGAATGAGAAAAAGAGGAGGAAGAAGAAGCAATGGAAGGAAAGGGGAATGAAGAAGAAGTGGAACAAGGAAGAGAAGAAGAAGGGGAAAAAGAAGAAGTAGTGTAGGCAGAAGAAGCGCAAGAAGGAGAAGAAAGGGAAGAAGAAGAACAAGTGGATGTAGTAGAAGTTGAAGAAGGTGAACGAGAGGAAGAAGAAGAAGTAGTTGAAGGAGTGGGGCTGATGGAGAAGAAGTGGAAAAAGGAGAACAAGAGGTAGAAATGCAAGTGGAAGAAGAAGAAGGAGAAAAAGAGGGATATCACGAAGGAAAGGAAGAAGAAGGAGATCAAGAGGAAGAAAAGAAAGGAAAGGAGAGGATGAAGAAGATGTGGAAAAAGAGAACAAGAGGAGGCAGGAGAAGTCGAAGAAGAATAAGAAGAGGAAGAAGAGGAAGAAGAAGGAGAGTAACTAGAAGAAGTGGAAGAAGGAGAAGAAAAGGAAGAAGAAGAAGATGTGGAAAGTGAAGAAGTTGAAGAAGGTGAACAAGAAGTAGTGGAAAGAGGTGAGATGAAGAAGAAGAATTGGAACAAGGAGAAAAGGAGGAAAAGGAAGAAGGAGGGGAAGGGAAGGGAAGAAGAACCAGAAGAAGTGGAATCTGGAGGAGAAGAGGAAGAACAAGAAGAAGTGTAAGTATAAGATTTGGGGGAAGGAGAAGAAGAGGAAGAGCAACAATGGGAAGCCACAAAAGTGGGGGATGGAGAAAAAAGGAAGGAGAAGACGTAAAGGAAAGAACAAGAAGTTGTGGAAGGAGAAGAAATGGAAGAAGAGGAAGAAGAAGAAGTGTAAGCAGAAGAAGCGAAAGAAGGAGACGAAAACGAAGAAGAACAACAAAGAGAAGTAGAAGAAGTGGTAGAAGGAAAGAATGAGAGGAATAGGAGGAAGTAGTGGAATGAAAGGAGATGAAGAAGAAGAAGTGGAAGAAGGAGAACGGGAGGAGGGAGAAGAGGTGGTAGAAGGAGAAGAAGAAGAAGTGGCAGAATGAGAAGAAAAGGAAGAAGTGCTAGTGGAAGAAGGAGAGCAATAGGAAGAAGAAGAAGAAATGGAAGAATGAGAAAAAGAGAAGGAAGAAGAAACAGTGGAAGGAAAGGAAGAAGAAGTGGAACAAGGAGGAGAAGAAGAAGGGGAGGAGGAAGAAGTAGTATAGGCAGAAGAAAGGCAAGAAGGAAAAGACACGAAAGAAGAAGAACAGTGGGATGTAGTAGAAGTGGAAGAAGGTGAACAAGAGGTAGAAGAAGAAGTAGTTGAAGGAGTAAGGATGATTGAGAAGAAGTGGAAGAAGGAGAACAAGAGGTAGAAATGCAAGTGGAAGGAGAAGAAATAGAAAAAGAGGAATATGACGAAGGAAAGGAAGATGAAGAAGGAGATGAAGAGGAAGAAAAGAAAGGAAAGGAGAGGATGAAGAAGAAGCGGAAGAAAGAGGACAAGAGGAGGCACGAGAAGTGGAAGAAAGATAAGAAGAGGAAGAAGAAGGAGAGTAACTAGAAGAAGTGGAAGAAGGAGAAGAAAAGGAAGAAGAAGAAGATGTGGAAAGTGAAGAAGGTGAACAAGAGGAGGAGGAAGAAGTAGTGGAAGGAGGTGAGATGAAGAAGAAGAATTGGAACAAAGAGAAAAAGAGGAAAAGGAAGAAGAAGGGGAAGGGAAGGGAAGAAGAACCAGAAGAAGTGGAAGCTGGGGGAGAAGAGGAAGAAGAAGAAGAAGTGTAAGCATAAGATTTGGGGGAAGGAGAATAAGCGAAAGAGCAAGAATGGGAAGCAACAGAAGTGGGGGATGGAGAAAAAGAGGAAGGAGAAGACGGAAAGGAAAGAAGAAGTTGTGGAAGGAGAAGAAATGGAAGAAGAGGAAGAACAAGAAGTGTAAGCAGAAGAAGCGGAAGAAGGAGACAAAAATGAAGAAGAACAACAAGTAGAAGTAGAAGAAGTGGTAGAAAGAGAGAATAAGAGGAATAGGAGGAAGTAGTGGAATGAAAGGGGATGAAGAAGAAGAAGTGGAAGAAGGAGAACAGGAGGAGGAAGAAGTGGTGGCAAAAGGAGAAGAAGAGGAAGAAGAAGAAGTGCAAAAACGAGAAGAAAAGGAAGAAGTTCAATTGTAAGAAGGAGAACAATAGGAAGAAGAAGAACAAGTGGAAGAATGAGAAAAAGAGGAGGAAGAATAAGCAATGGAAGCAATCTAGAGGAGAAGAGGAAGAAGAAGAAGAAGTGTAAGCATAAGATTTGGGGGAACGAGAAGAAGAGGAAGAGTAATAATGGGAAGCAACAGAAGTGTGGGATGGAGAAAAAGAGGAATGAGAAGACGGAAAGGAAAGAAGAAGAAGTTGTGGAAGGAGAAGAAATGGAAGAAGAGGAAGAAGAAGAAGTGTAAGCAGGAGAAGCGAAAGAAGGAGACGAAAATGAAGAAGAACAACAAGTAGAAGTAGAAGAAGTGGTAGAAAGAGAGAATAAGAGGAATAGGAGGAAGTAGTGGAATGAAAGGGGATGAAGAAGAAGAAGTGGAAGAAGGAGAACAGGAGGAGGAAGAAGTGGTGGCAAAAGGAGAAGAAGAGGAAGAAGAAGAAGTGCAAGTGGAAGAAGAAGAACAATTGGAAGAAGAAGAAGAAGTGGAAGAATGAGAAAAAGAGGGGGAAGAAGAAGCAATGGAAGGAAAGGGGATGAAGAAGAAGTGGAACAAGGAGGAGAAGAAGAAGGGGAGGAAGAAGAAGTAGTGTAGGCAGAAGAAGGGCAAGAAGGAGAAGAGAGGGAAGAAGAAGAACAAGTGGATGTAGTAGAAGTTTAAGAAGGTGAACAAGAGGAAGAAGAAGAAGTAGTTGAAGGAGTGGGGCTGATGGAGAAGAAGTGAAAGAAGGAGAACAAGAGGTAGAAATGCAAGTGGAAGAAGAAGAAGGAGAAAAAGAGGGATATCACGAAGGAGAGGAAGAAGAAGAAGGAGATCAAGAGGAAGAAAAGAAAGGAAAGGAGAGGATGAAGAAGAAGTGGAAGAAAGAGAACAAGAGGAGGCAGGAGAAGTGGAAGAAAGATAAGAAGAGGAAGAAGAAGGAGAGTAACTGGAAGAAGTGGAAGAAGGGGAAGAAAAGGAAGAAGAAGAAGATGTGGAAAGTGAAGAAGTTGAAGAAGGTGAACAAGAGGAGGAAGAAGAAGTAGTGGAAGGAGGTGAGATGAAGAAGAAGAATTGGAACAAGGAGAAAAGGAGGAAAAGGAAGAAGGAGGGGAAGGGAAAGGAAGAAGAAGTGGAACAAGGAGGAGAAGAAGAAGGGGAGGAGGAAGAAGTAGTGTAGGCAGAAGAAAGGCAAGAAGGAAAAAAAGACGGAAGAAGAAGAACAGGTGGATGTAGTAGAAGTGGAAGAAGGTGAACAAGAGGTAGAAGAAGAAGTAGTTGAAGGAGTAAGGATGATGGAGAAGAAGTGGAAGAAGGAGAACAAGAGGTAGAAATGCAAGTGGAAGGAGAAGAAATAGAAAAAGAGGAATACGACGAAGGAAAGGAAGATGAAGAAGGAGATGAAGAGGAAGAAAAGAAAGGAAAGGAGAGGATGAAGAAGAAGCGGAAGAAAGAGAACAAGAGGAGGCAGGAGAAGTGGAAGAAAGATAAGAAGAGGAAAAAGAAGGAGAGTAACTAGAAGAAGTGGAAGAAGGAGAAGAAAAGGAAGAAGAAGAAGATGTGGAAAGTGAAGAAGGTGAACAAGAGGAGGAGGAAGAAGTAGTGGAAGGAGGTGACGAAAATGAAGAACAACAACAAGTAGAAGTAGAAGAAGTGGTAGAAGGAAAGAATGAGAGGAATAGGAGGAAGTAGTGGAATGAAAGGAGATGAAAAAGAAGAAGTGGAAGAAGGATAACGGGAGGAGGGAGAAGAGGTGGCAGAAGGAGAAGAAGAAGAAGTGGAAGAACGAGAAGAAAAGGAAGAAGTGCAAGTGGAAGAAGGAGACCAATAGGAAGAAGAAGAAGAAGTGAAAGAATGAGAAAAACAGGAGGAAGAACAAGCAATGGAGGGAAAGGGGAATGAAGAAAAAGTGGAACAAGGAGGAGAAGAAGAAGGGGAGGTTGATGAAGTGGTGTAGGCAGAAGAAGGGCAAGAAGTAGAAGAGAGGGAAGAAGAAGAAGTGGAAGAATGAGAAAAAGAGGAGCAAGAAGAAGCAATGGAAGGAAAGGGGAATGAAGAAGAAGTGGAAGAAGGAGGAGAAGTAGAAGGGGAGGAAGAAGAAGTAGTGTAGGCAGAAGAAGGGCAAGAAGGAGATGAGAGGGAAGAAGAATAACAAGTGGATGTAGTAAAGGTGGTAGAAGGTGAACAAGTGAAGAAGAAGAGGTAGTTGAAGGAGTGGGGATGATGGAGAAGAAGTGGAAGAAGGAGAAAGAGAGGGATATGACGAAGGAAAGGAAGAAGAAGAAGGAGACGAAGAGGAAGAAAAGAAAGGAAATGAGAGGATGAAGAAGAAGTGGAAGAAAGAGAATAAGAGGAGGCAGGAGAAGTGGAAGAAAGATAAGAAGAGGAAGAAGAAGGAGAGTAACTAGAAGAAGTGGAAGAAGGAGAAGAAAAGGAAGAAGAAGAAGATGTGGAAAGTGAAGAAGGTGAACAAGAGGAGGAAGAATAAGTAGTGGAAGGAGGTGAGATGAAGAAGAAGAATTGGAACAAGGAGGAAAGGAGGAAAAGGAAGAAGGAGGGGAAGGGAAGGGAATAAGAAGCAGAAGAAGTGCAATCTGGAGGAGAAGAGGAAGAAGAAGAAGAAGTGTAAGCATAAGATTTGGGGGAAGGAGAAGAAGAGGAAGAGCAACAATGGGAAGCCACAAAAGTGGGGGATGGAGAAAAAAAGGAAGGAGAAGACGTAAAGGAAAGAACAAGAAGTTGTGGAAGGAGAAGAAATGGAAGAAGAAGAAGAAGAAGAAGTGTAAGTAGAAGAAGCGGAAGAAGGAGACGAAAATGAACAAGAACAACAAGCAGAAGTAGAAGAAGTGGTAGAAGGAGAGAATGAGAGGAATAGGAGGAAGTAGTTGAATGAAAGGAGATGAAGAAGAAGAAGTCAAAGAAGGATAACGGGAGGAGGGAGAAGAGGTGGTAGAAGGAGAAGCAGAAGAAGTGGAAGAACGAGAAGAAAAGGAAGAAGTGCAAGTGGAAGAAGGAGAACAATAGGAAGAAGAAGAAGTGGAAGAACGAGAAGAAAAGGAAGAAGTGCAAGTGGAAGAAGGAGAACAATAGGAAGAAGAAGAAGAAGTGGAGGAATGAGAAAAAGAGGAGGAAGAAGAAGCAATGGAAGGGAAGGGGATGAAGAAGAAGTGGAACAAGGAGGAGAAGAAGAAGGGGAGGAAGAAGAAGTAGTGTAGGCAGAAGAAGGGCAAGAAGGAGAACAGACGGAAGAAGAAGAAAAGTGGATGTAGTAGCTGTGGAGGAAGGTGAACAAGAGGAAGAAGAAAAAGTAGTTGAAGGAGTGGGGATGATGGAGAAGAAGTGCAAGAAGGAGAACAAGATGTAGAAATACAAGTGAAAGCAGAAGAAGGAGAAAAAGAGGGATATGACGAAGGAAAGGAAGAAGAAGAAGGAGAGGAAGAGGAAGAAAAGAAAGGAAAGGAGAGGATGAAGAAGAAGTGGAAGAAAGAGAACAAGAGGAGACATGAGAAGTGGAAGAAAGATAAGAAGAGGAAGAAGAAGGAGAGTAACTAGAAGAAGTGGAAGAAAGAGAAGAAAAGGAAGAAGAAGAAGATGTGGAAAGCGAAGAAGGTGACCAAGAGGAGGAAGAAGAAGTAGTGGAAGGAGGTGAGATGAAGAAGAAGAATTGGAACAAGGAGAAAAGGAGGAAAAGGAAGAAGGAGGGGAAGGGAAGGGAAAAAGAAGCAGAAGAAGTGGAATCAAGAGGAGAAGAGGAAGAAGAAGAAGTGTAAGCATAAGATTTGGGGGAAGGAGAAGAAGAGTAAGAGCAACAATGGGAACCAACAGACGTGGGGGATGAAGAAAAAGAGGAAGGAGAAGATGGAAAGGAAAGAAGAAGAAGTTGTGGAAGGAGAAGAAATGGAAGAAGAGGAAGAAGAAGAAGTGTAAGCAGAAGAAGCGGAAGAAGGAGACGAAAATGAAGAAGAAGAACAAGTAAAAGTAGAAGAAGTGGTAGAAGGAGAGAATAACAGGAATAGGAGGAAGTAGTGGAATGAAAGGAGATAAAGAAGAAGAAGTGGAAGAAGGAGAACGGGAGGAGGGAGAAGAGGTAGCAGAAGGAGAAGAGGAGGAGGAAGAAGAAGTGGAAGAACGAGAAGAAAAGGAAGAAGTGCAAGTGGAAGAAGGAGAACACTAGGAAGAAGAAGAAGAAGTTGAAGAATGAGAAAAAGAGGAGGAAGAAGAAGCAATGGAAGGAAAGGGGATGAAGAAGAAGTGGAACAAGGAGAAAAGGAGGAAAAGGAAGAAGGACCGGAAGGGAAGGGCAGGGAAGTAGAAGCAAAAGAAGTGGAATCTGGAGGAGAAGAGGAAGCAGAAGAAGAAGTTGCGAAAGGAGAACAATAGGAAGAAGGAGAAGAAGTGCAAGAAGAAATGGAAGTAGGAGAACAATAGGAAGAAGAAGAAGAAGTGGAAGAATGAGAAAAAAAGGAGGAAGAAGAAGCAATGGAAAGAAAGGGGATGAAGAGGAAGTGGAACAAGGAGGAGAAGAAGAAGGGGAGGAAGAACAAGTAGTGTAGGCAGAAGAAGGGCAAGAAGGAGAAGAGAGGGAAGAAGAAGAACAAGTGGATGTAGTAGAAGTGGAAGAAGGTGAACAAAAGAAAGAAAAAGAAGTAGTTGAACGAGTGGGGATGATGGAGAAAGAGTGGAAGAAAGAGGACAAGAGGTAGACATGCAAGTGGAAGCAGAAGAAGGAGAAAAAGATGGATATGAGGAAGGAAACGAAGAAGAAGAAGGAGATTAATAGGAAGAAAAGAAAGGAAAGGAGAGGATGAAGAAGAAGTGCAAGAAAGAGAACAAGAGGAGGCAGGAGAAGTGGGAGAAAGATAAGAAGAGGAAGAAGAAGGAGAGTAACTAGCAGAAGTGGAAGAAGGAGAAGAAAAGGAAGAAGAAGAAGATGTGCAAAGTGAAGAAGGTGAACAAGAGGTGGAAGAAGAAGTGGTGGAAGGAGGTGAGATGAAGAAGAAGAATTGGAACATGGAGAAAGGAGGAAAGGAAGAAGGAGGGGAAGGGAAGGGAAGAAGAAACAGAAGAAGCGGAATCTGGAGGAGAAGAGGAAGAAGAAGAAGAAGTGTAAGGATAAGATTTGGGGGAAGGAGAAGAAGAGGAAGAGCAACAATGGGAAGCAATAGAAGTGGGGGATGGAGAAAAAGAGGTAGGATGAAGAAGCAATGAAGGAAAGGGGATGAAGAAGAAGTGGAACAAGGAGAAGAAGAAGAAGTGGAAGAATGAGAAAAAGAGGAGGAAGAAGAAGCAATGGAAGGAAAGAGGATGAAGAAGAAGTGGAACAAGGAGGAGAAGAAGAAGTAACGTAGGCAGAAGAAGGGCAAGAAGCAGAAGAGAGGGAAGAAGAAGAACAAGTGGATGTAGTAGAAGTGGAAGAAGGTGAACAAGAGGAAGAAGAAGAAGTAGTTGAAGGAGTGGGGATGATGGAGAAGAAGTGGAAGAATGAGAAGAAAAGGAAGAAGAAGAAGAAGAAGAAGAAGAAGAAATGGAACAAGGAGAAAATGAGGAAAAGGAAGAAGGAGGGGAAGCGAAGGGAAGAAGAAGTAGAAGAAGTCGAATCTGGAGGAGAAGAGGAAGAAGAAAAAGAAGTGTAAGCATAAGATATGGGGGAAGGAGAAGATGGAAAGGAAAGAAAAGAAGTTGTGGAAGGAGAAGAAATGGAAGAAGAGGAAGAATAACAAGAAGTGTAAGCAGAAGAAGCGGAAGAAGGAGACAAAAATGGAGAAGAACAACAAGTAGAAGTGGAAGAAGTGGTAGAAGGAGAGAATAAGAGGAATAGGAGGAAGTAGTGGAATGTAAGGAGATGAAGAAGAAGTGGAAGAAGAATAACGGGAGGAGGAAGAAGAGGTGGCAAAAGGAGAAGAAGAGGAAGAAGAAGAAGTGGAAGAACGAGAAGAGAAGGAAGAAATGCAAGTGGAAGAAGGAGAACAATAGGAAGAAGAAGTGGAAGAAAGAGAAGAAGAGGAAGCAGGAGAAGTGGAAGAAAGATAAGAAGAGGAAGAAGAATAGGGTAACTAGAAGAAGTGGAAGAAGGAGAAGCAAAGGAAGAAGCAGAAGATGCGGAAAGTGAAGAAGTTGAAGAAGGTGAACAAGAGGAGGAAGAAGAAGTAGTGGAAGGAGGTGAGATGAAGTAGAAGAATTGGAACAAGGAGAAAAGGAGGAAAAGGAAGAAGGAGGGGAAGGGAAGGGAAGAAGAAGCAGAAGAAGTGGAATCTGGAGGAGAAGAGGAAGAAGAAGAAGAAGTGTAAGCATAAGATATGGGCGAAGGAAAAGACGGAAAGGAAAGAAGAAGAAGTTGGGGAAGGAGAAGAAGTGGAAGAAGAGGAAGACAAAGAAGAAGTGTAAGCAGAAGAAGCGGAAGAAGGAGACGAAAATGAAGAAGAACAACAAGTAGAAGTAGAAGAAGTGGAAGAAGGAGAGAATAAGAGGAATAAGAGGAAGTAGTGGAATAAAAGGAGATAAAGAAGAAGAAGTGGAAGAAGGAGAACGGGAGGAGGAAGAAGAAGAAGTGGAAGAACGAGAAGAAAAGGAAGAAGTGCAAGTGGAAGAAGGAGAACAATAGGAAGAAGAAGAAGAAGTGGAAGAATAAGAAAAAGAGGAGGAAGAAGAAGCAACGGGAGGAAAGGGCAATGAAGAAGAAGTGGAACAAGGAGGAGAAGAAGAAGGGGAGGAAGAAGAAGTAGTGTAGGCAGAACAAGCGCAAGAAGGAGAAGAGAGGGAATAAGAAGAAGAAGTGGATGTAGTATAAGTCGAAAAAGGTGAACAAGAGGAAGAAGAACAAGTAGTTGAAAGAGTGGGGATGATGGATAAGAAGTGGAAGAAGGAGAACAAGAGGTAGAAATGCAAGTGGAAGCAGAAGAAGCAAAAAAAGAGGGATATGACGAAGGAAAAGAAGAAGAAGAAGGAGATGAAAAGGAAGAAAAGAAAGGAAAGGAGAGGATGAAGAAGAAGTGGAAGAAAGAGAACAAGAGGAGGCAGGAGAAGTGGATGAAAGATAAGAAGAGGAAGAAGAAGGCGAGTAACTAGAAGAAGTGGAAGAAGGAGAAGAAAAGGAAGAAGAAGAAGATGTGGAAAGTGAAGAAGTTGAAGAAGGTGAACAAGAGGAGGAAGAAGAAGTAGTGGAAGGAGGTGAGATGAAGAATAAGAATTTGAACAAGCAGAAAAGGAGGAAAAGGAAGAAGGAGGGGAAGGGAAGGGAAGAAGAAGCAGAAGAAGTGGAATCTAGAGGAGAAGAGGAAGAAGAAGAAGAAGTGTAAGCATAAGATTTGGGGGAAGGAGAAGAAGAAGAAGAGCAACAATGCAAAGCAACAGAAGTGGGGAATGGAGAAAAAGAGGAAGGAGAAGACGGAAAGGAAAGAAGAAGAAGTTGTGGAAGGAGAAGAAATGGAAGAAGAGGAAAAAGAACAACTGTAAGCAGAAGAAGCGAAAGAAGGAGACGAAAATGAAGAAGAACAACAAGTAGAAGTAGAACAAGTGGTAGAAGGAGAGAATAAGAGGAATAGGAAGAAGTAGTGGAATGAAAGGAGATGAAGAAGAAGAAGTGGAAGAAGGAGAATGGGAGGAGGGAGAAGAAGAGGAAGAAGAAGAAGTGGAAGAACAAGAAGAAAAGGAAGAAGTGCAAGTGGAAGAAGGAGTAGAATAGGAAGAATAAGAAGAAGTGGAAGAATGAGAAAAAGAGGAGGAAGAAGAAGCAATGGAAGGAAAGGGGATGAAGAGGAAGTGGAACAAGGAAGAGAAGAAGAAGGGGAGGAAGAAGAAGTAGTGTAGGCAGAAGAAGGGCAAGAAGGACAAGAGAGGGAAGAAGAAGAACAAGTGGATGTAGTAGAGGTGGAAGAAGGTGAACAAGAGGAAGAAGAAGTAGTAGTTAAAGGAGTTGGGATGATGGAGAAGGAGTGGAAAAAGGAGAACAAGAGGTACAAATGCAAGTGGAAGTAGAAGAAAGAGAGAAAGAGGCATATGACGAAGGAAAGGAAGAAGAAGAAGGAGATGAAGAGGAAGAAAAGAAAGGAAATGAGAGGATGAAGAAGAAATGGAAGTAAGAGAACAAGAGGAGGCAGGAGAAGTGGAAGAAAGATAAGAAGAGGAAGGAGAAGGAGAGTAACTAGAAGGTGTGGAAGAAGGAGAAGAGAAGGAAGAAGAAGATGTGGAAGGAGGTTAGATGAAGAAGAAAACTTGGAACAAGGAGAAAAGGAGGAAAAGGAAGGAGGGGAAGGGAAGGGAAGAAGAAGCAGAAGAAGTGGAATCTCGAGGAGAAGAGGAAGAAGAAGAAGAAGCGTAAGCATAAGATTTGGGGGAAGGAGAAGAAGAGGAATAGCAACAATGGGAAGCCACAAAAGTGGGGGATGGAGAAAAAAAGGAAGGAGAAGACGGAAAGGAAAGAAGAAGAAGTTGAGGAAGGAGAAGAAATGGAAGAAGAGGATGAAGAAGAAGTGTCAGCCGAAGAAGCGGAAGAAGGAGACGAAAATGAAGAAGAACAAGAAGTAGAAGTAGAAGAAGTGGTAGAAGGAGAGAATAAGAGGAATAGGAGGAAGTAGTGGAATGAAAGGAGATGAAGAAGAAGAAGTGGAAGAAGGAGAAGAAAAAGAAGAAGAAGAAGTGGAAGAAGGAGAAGAAAAGGAAGAAGTGCAAGTGGAAGAAGGAGAACAATAGGAAGAAGAAGAAGAAGTGGAAGAATGAGAAAAAGGGGAGGAAGAAAAAGCAATGGAAGGAAAGCGGATGAAGAAGAAGTGGAACAAGGAGGAGAAGAAGAAGGGGAGGAAGAAGAAGTAGTGTAGGCAGAAGAAGGGCAAGAAGGAGAAAAGAGGGAAGAAGAAGAACAAGTGGATGTAGTAGAAGTGGAAGAAGGTGAACAAGAGGAAGAAGAAGAAGTAGTTGAAGGAGTGGGGATGATGGAAAAGAAGTGGAAGAAGGAGAACAAGAGGTAGAAATGCAAGTGGAAGTAGAAGAACGAGAAAAAGATGGATATGAAGAAGGAAAGGAGGTAGAAGTGGAAGAAAGATAAGAAGAGGAAGAAGAAGGAGTGTAACTAGAAGAAGTGGATGAAGGAGAAGAAAAGCAAGAAGAAGAATATGTGGAAAGTGAAGAAGTTGAAAAAGGTGAACAAGAGGAGGAAGAAGAAGTAGTGGAAGGAGATGAGATGAAGAAGAAGAATTGGAACAAGGAGAAAAGGTGGAAATGGAAGAAGGAGGGAAAGGGAAAGGAAGAAGAAGCAGAAGAAGTGGAAGCTGGAGGAGAAGAGGAAGAAGAAGAAGAAGTGTAAGCATAAGATTTGTGAGAAGGAGAAGAAGAGGAAGAGCAACAATGGGAAGCAACAGAAGTAGGGGATGGAGAAAAAGAGGAAGGAGAAGACAGAAAGGAAAGAAGAAGAAGTTGTGGAAGAAGAAGAAATGGAAGAAGAGGAATAAGAAGAAGTGTAAGTAGAAGAAGTGGAAGAAGGAGACGAAAATGAAGAAGAACAATAAGTAGAAGTAGAAGAAGTGGTAGAAGGAGAGAATAAGTGGTATAGGAGGAAGTAGTGGAATGAAAGGAGATGAAGAAGAAGAAGTGGAAGAACGAGAAGAAAAGGCAGAACTGCAAGTGGAAGAAGGAGAACAATAGGAAGAAGAAGAAGAAGTTGAAGAATGATAAAAAGAGGAGGAAGAAGAAGCAATGGAAGGAAAGGGGATGAAGAAGGAGTGGAACAAGGAGGAGAACAAGAAGCGTAGGAAGAAGAAGAACAAGTGGATATAGTAGAAGTGGAAGAAGGTGAACAAGAGGAAGAAGAAGAAGTAGTTGAAGGAGTGAGGATGATGGAGAAGAAGCGGAAGAAGGAGAACAAGAGGTAGAAATGCAAGTGGAAGCAGAAGAAGGAGAAAAAGAGGGCTATGACGAAGGAAAGGAAGAAGAAGAAGGAGATGAAGAGGAAGAAAAGAAAGGAAAGGAAAGGATGAAGAAGAAGTGGAAGAAAGAGAACAAGAGGAGGCAGGAGAAGTGGAAGAAAGATAAGAAGAGGAAGAAGAACGAGAGTAACTAGAAGAAGTGGAGGAAGGAGAAGAAAACCAAGAAGAAGAAGATGTGGAAAGTGAAGAAGTTGAAGAAGGTGAACAAGAGGAGGAAGAAGAAGTAGTGGAAGGAGGTGAGATGAAGAAGAAGAATTGGAACAAGGAGGAAAGGAGGAAAAGGCAGAAGGAGGGGAAGGGAAGGGAAGAAGAAGCAAAAGAAGTGGAACCTAGAGGAGAAGAGGAGGAAGAAGAAGAAGTGTAAGCATAAGATTTGGGGGAAGGAGAAAAAGAGGAAGAGCAAGAATGGGAAGCAACAGAAGTGGGGGATGGAGAAAAAAAGGACGGAGAAGACAGAAAGGATAGAAGAAGAAGTTGTGGAAGGAGAAGAAATGGAAGAAGAAGAAGTGTTAGCAGAAGAAGCCGAAGAAGGAGACGAAAATGAAGAAGAACAACAAGTAGAAGTAGAAGAAGTGGTAGAAGGAGAGAATGAGAGGAATAGGAGGAAGTAGTGGAATGAAAGGAGATGAAGAAGAAGAAGTGGAAGAAGGAGAACGGGAGGAGGGAGAAGAAGTGGTAGAAGGAGAAGAAGAGGAAGAAGAAGAAGTGGAAGAACGAGATGAAAAGGAAGAAGTACAAGTGGGAGAAGGAGAACAATAGGAAGAAGAAGAAGAAGTGGAAGAATGAGAAAAAGAGGAGGAAGAAGAAGAAGTGGAAGAATGAGAAAAAGGGGAGGAAGAAGAGGCCATGGAAGGAAAGGGGATGAAGACGAAATGGAAGAAGGGAAAGAAGGGGAGGAAGAAGAAGTAGTGTAGGCAGAAGAAGGGAAAGAACGAGAAGAGAGGGAAGAAGAAGAACAAGTGGATGTAGTAGAAGTGGAAGAAGGTGAAGAAGAGGAAGAAGAAGAAGTAGTTGAAGGAGTGGTGATGATGGAGAAGAAGTGGAGGAAGGAGAACAAGAGGTAGAAATGCAAGTGGAAGTAGAAGAATGAGAAAAAGAGAGATATGACAAAGGAAAGGAAGAAGAAGAAGGAGATGAAGAGGAAGAAAAGAAAGGAAAGGAGATGATGAAGAAGAAGTGGAAGAAAAACAACAAGACGAGGCAGGAGAAGTGGAAAAATGATAAGAAGAGGAAGAAGAAGTAGAGTAACTAGAAGAAGTGGAAGAAGGAGAAGAAAAGGAAGAACAAGAAGATGTGGAAAGTGAAGAAGTTGAAGAAGGTGAACAAGAGGAGGAAGAAGAAGTAGTGGAAGGAGGTGAGATGAAGAAGAAGAATTGGAACAAGGAGAAAAGGAGGAAAAGGAAGAAGGAGGGGAGGGGAAGGGAAGGGAAGAAGAAGAAGAAGAAGAAGAGTGAGCATAAGATTTGGGGGAAGGAGAAGACGAGGAAGAGCAACAATGGGAAGCAACAAAAGTGGGGGATGGAGAAAAAGAGGAAGGAGAAGATGGAAAGGAAAGAAGAAGAAGTTGTGGATGCAGAAGAAATGGAAGAAGAGGAAGAAGAAGAAGTGTAAGCAGAAGAAGCGGAAGAAGGAGACGAAAATGAAGAAGAACAACAAGTAGAAAGTGGAAGAAGTGGTAGAAGGAGAGAATAACAGGAATAGGAGGAAGTAGTGGAATGAAAGGAGATGAAGAAGAAGAAGTTCTAGAAGGAGAACGGGAGGAGGAAGAAGAGGTGGCAGAAGGAGAAGAAGAGGAAGAACAAGAAGTAGAAGAACGAGAAGAAAAGGAAGAAGTGCAAGTGGAAGAAGGAGAACAATAGGAAGAAGAAGAAGTGGAAGAATGAGAAAAAGAGGAGGAAGAAGAAGTAATGGAAGGAAAGGGGAATGAAGAAGAAGTGTAACAAGGAAGAGAAGAAGAAGGGGAAGAAGAAGAAGTAGTGTAGGCAGAAGAAGGGCAAGAATGAGAAGAGAGGGAAGAAGAATAACAAGTGGATGTAGTAGAAGTTGAAGAAGGTGAACAAGAGGAAGAAGAAAAAGTAGTTGAAGGAGTGGGGATGATGGAGAAGAAGTGGAAGAAGGAGAACAAGAGGTAGAAATGCAAGTGGAATCAGAAGAAGGAGAAAAAGAGGGATAGGACAAAGGAAAGGAAGAAGAAGAAGGAGAAGAAGAGGAAGAAAAGAAAGGCAAGGAAAAGATGAAGAAGAAGTGGAAGAAAGAGAACAAGAGGGGGCAGGAGAAGTGGAAGAAAGATAAGAAGAGGAAGAAGAAAGAGAGTAACTAGAAGAAGTGGAAGAAGGAGAAGAAAAGGAAGAAGAAGAAGATGTGGAAAGTGAAGAAGTTGAAGAAGGTGAACAAGAGGAGGAAGAAGAAGTAGTGGAAGGAGGTGAGATGAAGACGAAGAATTGGAACAAGGAGAAAAGGAGGAAAAGGAAGAAGAAGGGGAAGGGAAGGGAACAAGAAGCAAAAGAAGTGGAATCTGGAGGCGAAGAGGAAGAAGAAGAAGAAGAGTATGCATAAGGTTTGGGGGAACGAGAAGACTAGGAAGAGCAACAATGGGAAGCAACAGAAGTGGGGGATGGAGAAAAAGAGGAAGGAGAAGACAGAAAGGAAAGAAGAAGTTGTGGAAGGAGAAGAAATGGAAGAAGAGGAAGAAGAAGAAGTGTAAGAAGAAGAAGCGGAAGAAGGAGACGAAAATGAAGAAGAACAACAAGTAGAAGTAGAAGAAGTTGTAGAAGGAAAGAATCAGAGGAATAGGAGGAAGTAGTGGAATGAAAGGAGATGAAGAAGAAGAAGTGGAAGAAGGAGAACGGGAGGAGGGAGAAGAGGTGGCAGAAGGAGAAGAAGAAGAAGTGGCAGAACGAGAAGAAAAGGAAGAAGTGCTAGTGGAAGAAGGAGAACAATAGGAAGAAGAAGAAGAAATGGAAGAATGAGAAAAAGAGAAGGAAGAAGAAGCAATGGAAGGAAAGGAAGAAGAAGTGGAACAAGGAGGAGAAGAAGAAGGGGAGGAGGAAGAAGTAGTGTAGGCAGAAGAAAGGCAAGAAGGAAAAGAAACGGAAGAAGAAGAATAGGTGGATGTAGTAGAAGTGGAAGAAGGTGAACAAGAGGTAGAAGAAGAAGTAGTTGAAGGAGTAAGGATGATGGAGAAGAAGTGGAAGAAGGAGAACAAGAGGTAGAAATGCCAGTGGAAGGAGAAGAAATAGAAAAAGAGGAATATGACGAAGGAAAGGAAGATGAAGAAGGAGATGAAGAAGGAGATGAAGAGGAAGAAAAGAAAGGAAAGGAGAGGATGAAGAAGAAGCAGAAGAAAGAGAACAATAGGAGGCAGGAGAAGTGGAAGAAAAAGAGGCGTAAGCAGAGGAAGCGGAAGAAGGAGACGAAAATGAAGAAGAACAACAAGTAGAAGTAGAAGAAGTGGTAGAAGTAGTGGAATGAAAGGAGATGAGGAAGAAGAAGTGGAAGAAGGAGAACGGGAGGAGGGAGAAGTGGTGGCAGAAGGAGAAGAAGAGGAAGAAGAAGAAGTGGAAGAACGAGAAGAAAAGGAAGAAGTGCAAGTGGAAGAAGGAGAACAATAGGAAGAAGAAGAAGAAGTGGAAGAATGAGAAAAGAGGAGGAAGAAGAACCAATGGAAGGAAACGGGATGAAGAAGAAGTGGAACAAGGAGGAGAAGAAGAAGGGGCGCAAGAAGAAGTAGTGTAGGCAGAAGAAAGGCAAGAACGAGAAAAGAGGGAAGAAGAAGAACAAGTGGATGTATCAGAAGTGGAAGACGGTGTACAAGAGGAAGAAGAAGAAGTAGTTGAAGGAGTGGGGATGATGGAGAAGTAGTGGAAGAAGGAGAACAAGAGGTAGAAATGCAGGTGGAAGCAGAAGAAGGAGAAAAAGATGGATATGAAGAAGGAAAGGAGGTAGAAGAAGGAAATGAAGAGGAAGAAAAGAAAGGAAAGGAGAGGATGAAGAAGAAGTGGGAGAAAGAGAACAAGAGGAGGCAGGAGAAGTGAAAGAAAGATAAGAAGACGAAGAAGAAGGAGAGTAACTAGAAGAAGTGGAAGAAGGAGAAGAAAAGAAAGAAGAAGAAGATGTGGAAAGTGAAGAAGGTGAACAAGAGGAGGAGGAAGAAGTAGTGGAAGGAGGTGAGATGAAGAAGAAGAATTGGAACAAGGACAAAAGGAGGAAAAGGAAGAAGTAGGGGAAGGGAAGGGAAGAAGAAGCAGAAGAAGTGGAAGTTGGGGGAGAAGAGGAAGAAGAAGAAGAATTGTAAGCATAAGATTTGGGGGAAGGAGAAGAAGAGGAAGAGCAAGAATGGGAAGCAACAGAAGTGGGGGATGGAGAAAAAGAGGAAGGAGAAGACGGAAAGGAAAGAAGAAGTTGTGGAAGGAGAAGAAATGGAAGAAGAGGAAGAAGAAGAAGTGTAAGCAGAAGAAGCGGAAGAAGGAGACGAAAATGAAGAAGAACAACAAGTAGAAGTAGAAGAAGTGGTAGAAGGAGAGAATAAGAGGAATAGGAGGAAGTAGTGGAATGAAAGGACATGAAGAAGAAGAAGTGGAAGAAGGAGAACGGGAGGAGGGAGAAGAGGTGGCAGAAGGACAAGAAGAGGAAGAAGAAGAAGTGGAAGAACGAGAAGAAAAGGAAGAAGTTCAAGTGTAAGAAGGAGAATAATAGGAAGAAGAAGAACAAGTGGAATAATGAGAAAAAGAGGAGGAATAATAAGAATGGAAGGAATCTAGAGGAGAAGAGGAAGAAGAAGAAGAAGCGTAAGCATAAGATTTGGGGGAAGGAGAAGAAGAGGAAGACTAACAATGATAAGCAACAGAAGTGGGGGATGGAGAAAAAGAGGAAGGAAAAGACGAAAAGGAAAGAAGAAGAAGTTGTGGAAGGAGAAGAAATGGAAGAAGAGGAAGAAGAAGAAGTGTAAGCAGAAGAAGCGGAAGAAGGAGACGAAAATGAAGAAGAACAACAAGTAGAAGTAGAAGAAGTGGTAGTAGGAGAGAATAAGAGGAATAGGAGTAAGTAGTGGAATGATAGGAGATGGAGAAGAAGAAGTGGAAAAAGGAGAACGGGAGGAGGCATAAGAGGTGGTAGAAGGAGAAGAAGAGGAAGAAGAAGAAGTGGAAGAATGGGAAGACAAGGAAGAAGTGCAAGTGGAAGAAGGAGAACAATAGGAAGAAGAAGAAGTGGAAGAATGAGAAAAAGAGGAGGAAGAAGAAGCAATGGAAGGAAAGGGGAATGAAGAAGAAGTTGAACAAGGAAGAGAAGAAGAAGGGGAAGAAGAAGAAGTAGTGTAGGCAGAAGAAGGGCAAGAAGGAGAAGAGAGGGAAGAAGAAGAACAAGTGGATGTAGTAGAAGTTGAAGAAGGTGAACAAGAGGAAGAAGAAGAAGTAGTTGAAGGAGTGGGGCTGATGGAGAAGAAGTGGAAAAAGGAGAACAAGAGGTAGAAATGCAAGTGGAAGAAGAAGAAGGAGAAAAAGAGGGATATCACGAAGAAAAGGAAGAAGAAGAAGGAGATCAAGAGGAGGAAAAGAAAGGAAAGCAGAGGATGAAGAAGATGTGGAAGAAAGAGAACAAGAGGAGGCAAGAGAAGTGGAAGAAGAATAAGAAGAGGAAGAAGAGCAAGAGGAAGGAGAGTAACTAGAAGAAGTGGAAGAAGGAGAAGAAAAGGAAGAAGAAGAAGATGTGGAAAGTGAAGAAGTTGAAGAAGGTGAACAAGAGGAGGCAGAAGAAGTAGTGGAAGGAGGTGAGATGAAAAAGAAGAATTGGAACAAGGAGAAAAGGAGGAAAAGGAAGAAGGAGGGGAAGGGAAGGGAAGAAGAAGCAGAAGAAGTGGAATCTGGAGGAGAAGAGGAAGAAGAAGAAGAAGTGTAAGCATAAGATTTGGGGGAAGGAGAAGAAGACGAAGAGCAACAATGGGAAGCCACAAAAGTGGGGGATGGAGAAAAAAAGGAAGGAGAAGACGTAAAGGAAAGAACAAGAAGTTGTGGAAGGAGAAGAAATGGAAGAAGAGGAAGAAGAAGAAGTGTAAGCACAAGAAGCGGAAGAAGGAGACGAAAATGAAGAAGAACAACAAGTAGAAGTAGAAGAAGTGGTAGAAAGAGAGAATAAGAGGAATAGGAGGAAGTAGTGGAATGAAAGGGGATGAAGAAGAAGAAGTGGAAGAAGGAGAACAGGAGGAGGAAGAAGAGGTGGCAAAAGGAGAAGAAGAGGAAGAAGAAGAAGTGGAAGAATGAGAAGAGAAGGAAGAAGTGCAAGTGGAAGAAGAAGAACAATTGGAAGAAGAAGAAGAAGTGGAAGAATGAGAAAAAGAGGGGGAAGAAGAAGCAATGGAAGGAAAGGGGATGAAGAAGAAGTGGAACAAGGAGGAGAAGAAGAAGGGGAGGAAGAAGAAGTAGTGTAGGCAGAAGAAGGGCAAGAAGGAGAAGGGAGGGAAGAAGAAGAACAAGTGGATGTATTAGAAGTTTAAGAAGGTGAACAAGAGGAAGAAGAAGAAGAAGTGGAAGAACGAGAAGAAAAGGAAGAAGTGCAACTGGAAGAAGGAGAACAATAGGAAGAAGAAGAAGTGGAAGAACCAGAAGAAAAGGAAGAAGTGCAAGTGGAAGAAGGAGAACAATAGGAAGAAGAAGAAGAAGAAGTGGAAGAACGAGAAACAGAGGAGGAAGAAGAAGCAATGGAAAGAAAGGGGATGAAGAAGAAGTGGAACAAGGAGGAGAAGAAGAAGGGGAGGAAGAAGAAGTGTAAGCATAAGATTTGGGGGAAGGAGAAGAAGAGGAAGAGCAACAATGGGAAGCAACAGAAGTGGGGAATGGAGAAAAAGAGGAAGGAGAAGATGGAAAGGAAAGAAGAAGAAGTTGTGGAAGGAGAAGAAACGGAAGAAGAGGAAGAAGAAGTGTAAACAGAAGAAGCGGAAGAAGGAGACGAAAATGAAGCAGAACAACAAGTAGAAGTAGAAGAAGTGGTAGAAGGAGAGAATAAGAGGAATAGGAGGAAGTAGTGGAATGAAAGGAGATGAAAAAGAAGAAGTGGAAGAAGGAGAACGAGAGGAGGGAGAAGAGGTGGCAGAAGGAGAAGAAGAGGAAGAAGAAGAAGTGGAACAACGAGAAGAAAAGGAAGAAGTGCAAGTGGAAGAAAGAGAACAATAGGAAGAAGAAGAAGAAATGGAAGAATGAGAAAAAGAGGAGGAAGAAGAAGCAATGGAAGGAAAGGGGATGAAGAAGAAGTGGAACAAAGAGGAGAAGAAGAAGGGGAGGATGAAGAAGTAGTGTAGGCAGAAGAAGGGCAAGAACAAGAAGAGAGGGAAGAAGAAGAACAAGTGGATGTAGTAGAGGTGGAAGAAGGTGAACAAGAGGAAGAAGAAGAAGTAGTTGAAGGAGTGGGGATGATGGAGAAGAAGTGGAAGAAGGAGAACAAGAGGTAGAAATGCAAGTGGAACCAGAAGAAGGAGAAAAATAGGGATATGCTGAAGGAAAGGAAGAAGAAGAAGGAGATCAAGAGGAAGAAAAGAAAGGAAAGTAGAGGATGAAGAAGAAGTGGAAGAAAGAGAACAAGAGGAGGCAGGAGAAGTGGACTAACTAGAAGAAGTGGAAGAAGGAGAAGAAAAGGAAGAAGAAGAAGATGTGGAAAGTGAAGAAGTTGAAGAAGGTGAACCAGAGGAGGAAGAAGAAGTAGTGGAAGGAGGTGAGATGAAGAAGAAGAATTGGAACAAGGAGAAAAGCAGAAATAGGAAGAAGGAGGGGAAGGGAAGGGAAGAAGAAGCAGAAGAAGTGGAATCTTGAGCAGAAAAGGAAGAAGAAGAAGAAGTGTAAGCATAAGATTTGGGGGAAGGAGAAGAAGAGGAAGAGCAAGAATGGGAAGCAACAGAAGTGGGGGATGGAGAAAAAGAGGAAGGAGAAGACGGAAAGGAAAGAAGAAGAAGTTGTGGAAGGAGAAGAAATGGAAGAAGAGGAAGAAGAAGAAGTGTAAGCAGAAGAAGCAGAAAAAGGAGACGAAAATGAAGAAGAACAACAAGTAGAAGTAGAAGAAGTGGTAGAAGGAGAGAATAAGAGGAATAGGAGGAAGTAGTGGAATGAAAGGAGATGAAGAAGAAGAAGTGGAAGAACGAGAATGGGAGGAGGAAGAAGAGGTGGCAGAAGGAGAAGAAGAGGAAGAAGAAGAAGTGGAAGAACGAGAAGAAAAGGAAGAAGTGCAAGTGGAAGAACGAGAACAATAGGAAGAAGAAGAAGAATTGGAAGAGTGAGAAAAAGAGGAGGAAGAAGAAGCAATGGCAGGAAAGGGGATTAAGAAGAAGTGGAACAAGGAGGAGAAGAGGAAGGGGCGGAAGAAGAAATAGTGTAGGCAGAAGAAGGGCAAGAAGGAAAAGAGAGGGAAGAAGAAGAACAAGTGGATGTAGTAGAGGTGGAAGAAGGTGAACAACAGGAAGTAGAAGAAGTAGTTGAAGGAGTGGGGATGATGGAGAAGAAGTGGAAGAAGGAGAACAAGAGGTAGAAATGCAAGTGGAAGCAGAAAGAGAAAAAAAGGGATCTGACGAAGGAAAGGAAGAAGAAGAAGGAGATGAAGAGGAAGAAAAGAAAGGAAAGGAGAGGATGAAGAAGAAGTGGAAGAAAGGGAACAAGAAGAGGCAGGAGAAGTGGAAGAAAGATAAGAAGATGAAGAAGAAGGAGAGTAACTAGAAGAAGTGGAAGAAGGAGAAGAAAAGGAAGAAGAAGAAGATGTTGAAAGTGAAGAAGGTGAACAAGAAGAGGAAGAAGAAGTAGTGGAAGGAGGTGAGATGAAGAAGAAGAATTGGAACAAGGAGAAAAGGAGGAAAAGGAAGAAGGAGGGGAAGGGAAGGGAGGAAGAAGCAGAAGAAGTGGAATCCGGAGGAGAAGAGGAAGAAGAAGAAGAAGTGTAAGCATAAGATTTGGAGGAAGGAGAAGAAGAGGAAGAGCAACAATGGGAAGCAACAGAAGTGGGGGATGGAGAAAAAGAGGAAGGAGAAGACAGAAAGGAAAGAAGAAGAAGTTGTTCAAGGAGAAGAAATGGAAGAAGAGGAAGAAGAAAAAGTTGTGGAAGGAGAAGAAATGGAAGAAAAGGAAGAAGAAGAAGTGTAAGCAGAAGAATCAGAAGAAGGAGACGAAAATGAAGAAGAACAACAAGTAGAAGTAGAAGAAGTGGTAGAAGGAGAGAATAACAGGAATAGGAGGAAGTAGTGGAATGAAAGGAGATGAAGAAGAAGAAGTGGAAGAAGGAGAAGAAGAGGAAGAACAAGAAGTGGAAGAACGAGAAGAAAAGGAAGAACTTCAAGTGGAAGAAGGAGAACAATAGAAAGAAGAAGAAGAAGTGGAAGAAAGAGAACAAGAGGAGGCAGGAGAAGCAATGGAAGGAAAAATGATGAAGAAGAAGTGGAACAAGGAGGAGAAGAAGAAGGGGAGGAAGAAGAAGTAGTGTACGCAGAAGAACCGCAAGAAGGAGAAAAGAGGGAAGAAGAAGAACAAGTGGATGTAGTAGAAGTGGAAGAAGGTGAACAAGAGGAAGAAGACGAAGTAGTTGAAGGAGTGGGGATGATGGAGAAGAAGTGGAAGAAGGAGAACAAGAGGTAGAAATGGAAGTGGAAGCAGAAGAAAGGGAACAAGAGGGATATGACAAAGGAAAGGAAGAAGAAGAAGGAGATGAAGGAGAAGAAGATGTGCAAAGTGAAGAAGGTGAACAAGAGGAGGAAGAAGAAGTAGTGGAAGGAGGTGAGATGAAGAAGAAGAATTCAAACAAGGAGAAAAGGATGAAAAGAAGAAAGAGGGGAAGGGAAGGGAAGAAGAACCAGAAGAAGTGGAATCTGGAGGAGAAGAGGAAGAAGAAGAAGAAGTGTAAGCATAAGATTTGGGGGAAGGAGAAGAAGAGGAAGAGCAACAATGGGAAGCAACAGAAGTGGGGGATGGAGAAAAAGAGGAAGGAGAAGACGGAAAGGAAAGAAGAAGAAGTTGTGGAAGGAGAAGAAATGGAAGAAGAAGAAGTGTAAGTAGAAGAAACGGAAGAAGGAGACGAAAATGACGAAGAACAACAAGTAGAAGTAGAAGAAGTGGTAGAAGGAGAGAATAAGAGGAATAGGAGGAAATAGTGGCATGGAAGGAGATGAAGAAGAAGAAGTGGAAGAAGGAGAATAGGAGGAAGGAGAAGAGGTGGCAGAAGGAGAAGAAGAGGAAGAAGAAGTAGTGGAATGAGGTGAGATGAAGAAGAAGAATTGGAACAAGGAGAACGGGAGGTAGAAATACAAGTGGCAGCAGACGAAGGAGAAAAAGAGGGATATGACGAAGGAAAGGAAGAAGAAGAAGGAGATGAAGGAGAAGAAAAGAAACGAAAGGAGAGGATGAAGAAGAAGTGGAAGAAAGAGAAAAAGAGGAGGCAAGAGAAGTAGATGAAAGATAAGAAGAGGAAGAAGAAGGCGAGTAACTAGAAGAAGTGGAAGAAGGAGAAGAAAAAAGGAAGAAGAAGAAGATGTGGAAAGTGAAGAAGTTGAAGAAGGTGAACAAGAAAGGAAGAAGAAGTAGTGGGAGGAGGTGATATGAAGAAGAAGAATTGGAACAAGGTAAGAAGGAGGAAAAGGAAGAAGGAGGGGAAGGGAAAGGAAGAAGAAGCAGAGGAAGTGGAAGCTGGAGGAGAAGAGGAAGAAGATGAAGAAGTGTAAGCATAAGATTTGGGGGAAGGAGAAGAAGAGGAAGAGTAACAATGGGAAGCAACAGAAGTGGGGGGTGGAGAAAAAGAGGAAGGAGAAGACAGAAAGGAAAGAAGAAGAAGTTGTGGAAGCAGAAGAAATGGAAGAAGAGGACGAAGAAGAAGTGTAAGCAGAAGAAGCGGAAGACGAAAATGAAGAAGAACAACAAGTAGAAGTAGAAGAAGTGGTACAAGGAGAGAATAAGAGGAGTAGGAGGAAGTAGTGGAATGAAAGGAAATGAAGAAGAAGCAGTGGAAGAAGTAGAACGGGAGGAGGGAGAAGAGGTCGCACAAGGTGAAGAAGAGGAAGAAGAAGAAGTGGAAGAAAGAGAAGAAAAGGAAGAAGTGCAAGTGGAAGAAGGAGAACAATAGGAAGAAGAAGAAGTGGAAGAATGAGAAAAGGGGAGGAAGAAGAAGCAATGGAAGGAAAGGGGATGAAGAAGAAGTGTAACAAGGAGGAGAACAAGAAGGGCCGGAAGAAGAAGTAGTGTAGGCAGAAGAAGGGCAAGAAGGAAAAGAGAGGGAAGAAGAAGAACAAGTGGATGTAGTAGAAGTGGAAGAAGGTGAACAAGAGGAAGAAGAATAAGTAGCTGAAGGAGTGGGGATGATGGAGAAGAAGTGGAAGAAGGAGAACACGGGGTACAAATGCAAGTGGAAGCAGAAGAAGGAGAAAAAGAGGGATATGACGAAGGAAAGGAAGAAGAAGAAGGAGATGAAGAGCAAGAAAAGAAATGAAAGGAGAGGATGAAGAAGAAGTGGAAGAAAGAGAACAAGAGGAGGCAGCAGAAGTGGAAGAAAGATAAGAAGAGGAAGAAGAAGGAGAGTAACTAGAAGAAGTGAAAGAAGGAGAAGAAAAGGAAGAAGGAGAAGAAAAGGAAGAAGAAGAAGATGTGGAAGAAGGAGGAAAAGGAAGAAGGACTGGAAGGCAAGTGGAAGGGAAGGGAAGAAGAAGCAGAAGAAGTGGAATCTGGAGGAGAAGAGGAAGAAGAAGAAGAAGTGTAAGCATAAGATATGGGGGAAGGAGAAGAAGAGGAAGAGCAGCAATGGGAAGCAACAGAAGTGGGGGATGGAGAAAAAGAGGAAGGAGAAGACGGAAAGGATAGAAGAAGAAGTTGTGGAAGGAGAAGAAATGGAAGAAGAGGAAATGGAAGAAGAAGAAGTGTAAGCAGGAAAAGCGAAAGAAGCAGACGAAAATGAAGAAGAACAACAAGTAGAAGTAGAAGAAGTGGTAGAAGTAGTGGAATGAAAAGAGATGAAGAAGAAGAAGTGGAAGAAGGAGAACGGGAGGAAGGACGAGAAGTTGAACAAAGCTAATAAGAGGAAGAAGAAGAAGAGTAACTAGAAGAAGTGGAAGAAGGAGAAGATGTGGAAAGTGAAGAAGTTGAAGAAGGTGAACAAGAGGAGGAAAAAGAAGTAGTGGAAGGAGGTGAGATGAAGAAGAAGAACTGGAACAAGGAGAAAAGGAGGAAAAGGAAGAAATAGGGGAAGGGAAGGGAAGAAGAGGCAGAAGAAGTGGAAGCTGGAGGAGAAGAGGAAGATGAAGAAGAAGCGCAAGAAGGAGAAGAGAAGGTAGAAGAAGAACAAGTGGATGTAGTAGAAGTAGAACAAGGTGAAGAAGAGGAAGAAGAAGAAGTAGTTGAAGGAGTGGGGATGATGGAGAAGAAGTGGAAGAAGGAGAACAAGAGGTAGAAATGCAAGTGGAAGGAGAAGAAGGAGAAAAAGAGGGATATGACGAAGGAAAGGAAGAAGAAGAAGGAGATGAAGAGGAAGAAAGGAAAAGAAAGGAGAGGATGAAGAAGGAGAGTAACTAGAAGAAGTGGAAGAAGGAGAAGAAAAGGAAGAAGAATAAGATGTGGAAAGTAAAGAAGTTAAAGAAGGTGAACAAGAGGAAGAAGAAGAAGTAGTGGAAGGAGGTGAGATGAAGAAGAAGAATTGGAACAAGGAGAAAATGAGGAAAAGGAAAAAGGAGGGGAAGGGAAGGGAAGAAGAAGCAGAAGAAGTGGAATCTGGAGGAGAAGAGGAAGAAGAAAAGAAGTGTAAGCAGAGTTGGGGGAAGGAGAAGAAGAGGAAGAGCAACAATGGGAAGCAACAAAGGTGGGGATGGAGAAAAAGAGGAAGGAGACGACGGAAAGGAAAGAAGAAGAAGTTGTGGAACGAGAAAAAATGGAAGAAGAGGAAGAAGAAGAATTGTAAGCAGAAGAAGCGGAAGAAGGAGACGAAAATGAAGAAGAACAACAAGTATAAGTAGAAGAAGTGGTTGAAGAAGAGAATAAGAGGAATAAGTGGAAGAAGGAGAACCAGAAGAGGAAGAAGAGGTGGCAGAAGCAGAAGAAGAGGAAGAACAAGAGGTGGAAGAATGAGAAGAAAAGGAAGAAGTGGAAGTGGAAGAAGGAGAACAATAGGAAGAAGAAGAAGAAGTGGAAGAATTAGAAAAAGAGGAGGAAGAAGAAGCAATGGAAAGAAAGGGGATGAAGAAGAAGTGGAACAAGGAGGAGAAGAAGAAGGGGAGGAAGAAGAAGTAGTGTAGGCAGAAGAAGGGCAAGACGGAGAAGAGGGGAAGAAGAAGAAAAAGTTGATGTAGTAGAAGTAGAAGAAGGTGAACACGAGGAAGAAGAAGAAGTAGTTGAAGGAGGGGATGATGGAGAAGAAGTGAAAGAAGGAGAATAAGAGGTGGAAATGCAAGTGGAAGCAGAAGAAGGAGAAAAAGAGGGATATGACGAAGGAAAGGAAGAAGAAGAAGGAGATGAAGAGGAAGAAAAGAAAGGAAAGGAGAGGAAGAAGAAGTAGTGGAAGAAAGAGAACAAGAGGAGGCAGGAGAAGTGGAAGAAAGATAAGAAGAGGAAGAAGAAGGAGACTAACTAGAAGAAGTGGAAGAAGGAGAACAAAAGGAAGAAGAAGAAGATATGGAAAGTGAAGAAGGTGAACAAGAGGAGGAAGAAGAAGTAGTGGAAGGAGGTCAGATGAAGAAGAAAAATTGGAACAAAGAGAAAAAGAGGAAGAGGAAGAAGGAGGGGAAGGGAAGGGAAGGCAACAAGAAGCAGAAGAAGTGAAATCTGGAGGAGAAGCAGAAGAAGAGGAAGTGTAAGCATAAGATTCGGGGGAAGGAGAAGAAGAGGAAGAGCAATAATGGGAAGTAAGAGAAGTGGGGGTTGGAGAAAAAGAGGAAGGAGAAGACGGAAGGGAAAGAAGAAGAAGTTGTGGAAGGAGAAGAAATGGAAGAAGAGGAAGAAGAAGAAGTGCATGCAGAAGAAGCGGAAGAACGAGATGAAAATGAAGAAGAACAACAAGTAGAAGTAGAAGAAATGCTAGAAGGAGAGAATAAGAGGAATAGGAGGAAGTAGTGGAATGAAAGGAGATGAAGAAGAAGAAGTGGAAGAAGGAGAACGGAAGGAGGGAGAAAAGATGGCAGAAGGAGAAGAAGATGAGGAAGAAGAAGTGGAAAAACGAAAAGAAAAGGAAGAAGTGCAAGTGGAAGAAGGAGAACAATAGGAAGAAGAAGAAGAAGTGGAAGAATGAGAAAAAAAGGAGGAAGAAGAAGCAATGGAAGGAAAGGGATGAAGAAGAAGTGGAAAAGGAGGAGAAGAAGAAGGGGAGGAAGAAGAAGTAGGGTAGGCAGAAGAAGGGCAAGAAGGAGAAGAGAGGGAAGAAGTAGAACAAGTGGATGTAGTAGAACTGGGAGAAGTTGAACCAGAGGAAGAAGAAGAAGAAGTAGTTGAAGGAGTGGGGATGATGACGAAGAAGAAAAAGTGGAAGAAGGAGAACAAGAGGTAGAAATGCAAGTGGAAGCAGAAGAAAGAGAAAAAGAGGGATATGACGAACGATAGGAAGAAGAAGAAGGAGATGAAGAGGAAGAAAAGAAAGGAAAGGAGAGGATGAAAAAGAAGTGGAAGAAAGAGAACAAGAGGAGGCAGGAGAAGTGGAAGAAAGATAAGTAGAGGAAGAAGAAGGAGAGTAACTAGAAGAAGTGGAAGAAGATGATGTGGAAAGTGAAGAAGTTGAAGAAGTGAACAAGAGGAGGAAGAAGAAGTAGTGCAAGGATGTGAGATGAAGAAGAAGACTTGGAACAAGGAGAAAAGGAGGAAAAGGAAGAAGGAGGGGAAGGGAAGGGAAGGGAAGAAAAAGCAATAGACGTGGAAGCTGAAGGAGAAGAGGAAGAAGAAGAAGAAGTGTAAGCATAAGATTTGGGGGAAGGAGAACAAGAGGAAGAGCAACAGAAGTGGGGGATGGAGAAAAAGAGGATGGAAAAGATGGAAAGGAAAGAAGAAGAAGTTGTGGAAGGAGAAGAAATGGAAGAAGAGGAAGAAGAAGAAGTGTAAGCGGAAGAAGTGGAAGAAGGAGAAGAAAATGAAGAAGAACAACAAGTGGAAGTAGAAGAAGTGGTGGAAGGAGAGCATAAGAGGAATAGGAGGAAGTAGTGGAATGAAAGGAGATGAAGAAGAAGAAGTGGAAGAAGGAGAACGGGAGGAGGGAGAAGAGGTGGCAGAAGGAGAAGAAGACGAAGAAGAAGAAGTGGAAGAACGAGAAGAAAAGGAAGAAGTGCAAGTGGAAGAAGGAGAACAATAGGAAGAAGAAGAAGAAGTGGAAGAATGAGAAAAAGAGGAGGAAGAACAAGCAATGGAAGGAAAGGGAAGAAGTAGGGGAAGGAAAGGGAAGGGAAGAAGAAGCAGAAGAAGTGGAATATGGAGGAGAAGGGGTGGAAGAAAGAGAACAAGAGGAGGCAGGAGAAGTGGAAGAAAGATAAGTAGAGGAAGAAGAAGGAGAGTAACTAGAAGAAGTGGAAGAAGATGATGTGGAAAGTGAAGAAGTTGAAGAAGTGAACAAGAGGAGGAAGAAGAAGTAGTGCAAGGATGTGAGATGAAGAAGAAGACTTGGAACAAGGAGAAAAGGAGGAAAAGGAAGAAGGAGGGGAAGGGAAGGGAAGAAGAAGCAAAAGACGTGGAAGCTGAAGGAGAAGAGGAAGAAGAAGAAGAAGTGTAAGCATAAGATTTGGGGGAAGGAGAAGAAGAGGAAGAGCAACAATGGGAAGCAACAAAAGTGGGGGATGGAGAAAAAGAGGAAGGAGAAAATGGAAAGGAAGGAAGAAGACGTTGTGGAAGGAGAAGAAATGGAAGAAGAGAAAGAAGAATTCTAAGCAGAAGAAGCGGAAGAAGGAGACGAAAATGAAGAAGAACAACAAGTAGAAGTAGAAGAAGTGGTAGAAGGAGAGAATAAGAGGAATCGGAGGAAGTAGTGGAATGAAAGGAGATGAAGAAGAAGAAGTGGAAGGAGGTGAACGGGAGCATGGAGAAGAGGTGGCAGAAGTAGAAGAAGAGGAAGAAGAAAGGAGAGTAACCAGAAGAAGTGGAAGAAGGAGAAGAAGAGGAAGATGAAGAAGATGTGGAAAGTGAAGAAGGTGAATAAGAGGAGGAAGAAGAAGTAGTTGAAGGAGGTGAGATGAAGAAGAAGAATTGGAAAAAGGACAAAAGGAGGAAAAGGAAGAAGGAGGGGAAGGGAAAGGAAGAAGAAGAAGAAGTGGAGGAATGAGAAAAAGAGGAGGAAGAAGAAGCGATTGAAGGAAAGGGGATGAAGAAGAAGTGGAACAAGGGGGAGAAGAAGAAGAGGAGGAAGAAGAAGTAGTGTAGGCAGAAGAAGGGCAAGAAGAAGAAGTGGATGTAGTAGAGGTGGAAGAAGGTGAACAAGTGAAGAAGAAGAAGTAGTTGAAGGAGTGGGGATAATGGAGAAGAAGTGGAAGAAGGAGAACAAGAGGTAGAAATGCAAGTAGAAGCAGAAAAAGGAGAAAAAGAGGGATATGACGAAGGAAAGGAAGAACAAGAAGGAGTTGAAGATGTAGAAGAACAACAAGTAGAAGAAGTGGTAGAAGGAGAGAATAAGAGGAATAGGAGGAAGTAGTGGAATGAAAGGAAATGAAGAAGAAGAAGTGGAAGAAGGAGAACGGGAGGAGGGAGAAGAGGTGGCAGAAGGAGAAGAAGAGGAAGAAGAAGAAGTGGAAGAACGAGAAGAAAAGGAAGCAGTGCAAGGGGAAGAAAGAGAACAATAGGAAGAAGGAGAAGAAGAAGGGGAGGAAGAAGAAGTAGTGTAGGCAGAAAAAGGGCAAGAACGAGAAGAGAGGGAAAAAGAAGAACAAGTGGATGTATTAGAGGTGGAAGAAGGTGAACAAGAGGAAGAAGAAGAGGTAGTTGAAGGAGTGGGGATGATGGAGAAAAGTGCAAGATGGAGAACAAGAGGTAGAAATGCAAGTGGAAGCAGAAGAATGAGGAAAAGAGGGATATGACGAAGGAAAGGAAGAAGAAGAAGGAGATGAAGAGGAAGAAAAGAAAGGAAAGGAGAGGATGAAGAAGAAGTGGAAGAAAGAGAACAAGAGGAGGCAGGAGAAGTGGAAGAAAGATAAGAAGAGGAAGAATAACTAGAAGAAGTGGAAGAAGGAGAAGAAGTGGAAGAAGAAGAAGATGTGGAAAGTGAAGAAGGTGAACAAGAGGGGGAAGAAGAAGTAGTGGAAGGAGGTGATACGAAGAAGATGAATTGGAACAAGGAGAAAAGGAGGAAAAGGAAGAAGAAGGGGAAGGGAAGGGAAGGGAAGAAGAAGCTGAAGAAGTGCAATCTAGAGGAGAAGAGGAAGAAGAAGAAAAAGTGTAAGCATAAGATTTGGGGGAAGGAGAAGAAGAGGAAGACCAACAATGGGAAGCAACAGAAGTGGAGGATGGAGAAAAAGAGGGAGGAGAAGACGGAAAGGAAAGAAGAAGGAGTTGTGGAAGGAGAAGAAATGGAAGAAGAGGAAGAAGAAGAAGTGTAAGCACAAGAAGCGAAAGAAGAAGACGAAAATGAAGAAGAACAACAAGTAGTGGAATGAAACGAGATGAAGAAGAAGAAGTGGAAGAAGGAGAACGCGAGGAAGAGAAGAGGTGGCAGAAGGAAAAGAAGAGGAAGAAGAAGAAGAATTGGAAGAATGAGGAAAAGAGGAGGAAGAAGAAGCAACGGAAGGAAACGGGATGAAGAAGTAGCGGAACAAGGAGGAGATAAAGAAGGGGATGAAGAAAAAGTAGTGTAGGCAGAAGAATGGCAAGAAGGAGAAAAGAGGGTCTTCTCCTTCCACAACTTCTTCTGCTTTCCTTTCCGTCTTCTCCTTCCTCTTTTTCTCCATCCCCACTTCTGTTGCTTCCCATTGTTGCTCTTCCTCTTCTTCTCCTTCCCCCAAATCTTATGCTTACACTTCTTCTTCTTCTTCCTCTTCCCTTCCAGATTCCACTTCTTCTGCTTCTTCTTCCCTTCCCTTCGCCTCCTTCTTCCTTTTCCTCCTTTTCTCCTTGTTCCAATTCTTCTTCTTCAGCTCACCTCCTTCCACTACTTCTTCTTCCTCCTCTTGTTCACCTTCTTCAACTTCTTCACTTTCCACATCTTTTTCTTCTTCCTTTTCTTCTCCTTCTTCCACTTCTTCTAGTTACTCTCCTTCTTCTTCCTCTGCTTATCTTTCTTCCACTTCTCCTGCCTCCTCTTGTTCTCTTTCTTCCGCTTCTTCTGCTTACACTTCTTCTTATTCCCCTTCTTCTTCTCGTCCTTGTTCCACTTCTTCTTCATCGCCTTTCCTTCCATTGCTTCTTTTTCCTCCTATTTTTCTCCTTCATCCACTTCTTCTTCTTCTTCCTATTGTTCTCCTTCTTCCACTTGCACTTCTTCCTTTTCTTCTCGTTCTTCCACTTCTTCTTCTTCCTCTTCTTCTCCTTCTGCCACCTCTTGTTCCTCCTCCCGTTCTCCTTCTTCCACTTCTTCTTCTTCATCTCCTTTCATTCCATTACTTCCTCCTATTCCTCTTCTTCTCTCCTTCTACCACTTCTTCTACTTCTACTTGTTGTTCTTCTTCATTTTCGTCTCCTTCTTCTGCTTCTTCTGCTTACACTTCTTCTTCTTCCTCTTCTTCCATTTCTTCTCGTTCCACAACTTCTTCTTCTTTCCTTTCCGTCTTTTCCTTCCTCTTTTTCTCCATCCCCCACTTCTGTTGCTTCCCCCAAATATTATGCTTACACTTCTTCTTCTTCCTCTTCTCATCCAAATTCCACTTCTTCGGCTTCTTCTTCCCTTCCCTTCCCCTCCTTCTTCCTTTTCCTCCTTTTCTCCTTGTTCCAATTCTTCTTCTTCATCTCACCTCCTTCCACTACTTCTTCTTCCTCCTCTTGTTCACCTTCTTCACTTTCCACATCTTCTTCTTCTTCCTTTTCTTCTACTTCTTCCACTTCTTCTAGTTACTCTCCATCTTCTTCCACTTCTTATCTTTTTTCCACTTCTCCTGCCTCCTCTTGTTCTCCTTCTTCCTCTTCTTCTTCATCCTCTCCTTTCCTTTCTTTTCTTCCTCTTCATCTCCTTCTTCTTCTTCCTTTCCTTCGTCATATCCCTCTTTTTCTCCTTCTTCTGCTTCCACTTCCATTTCTACCTCTTGTTCTTATTCTTCCACTTCTTCTCCATCATCCACACTCCTTCAACTACTTTTTCTTCTTCCTCTTGTTCACCTTCTTCCGCTTCTACTACATCCACTTGTTCTTGTTCTCCTTCTTGCCGTGCTTCTGCCTACATTACTTATTCTTCCTCCCCTTCTTCTTCTCCTCCTTGTTGCACTTGTTCTTCACTCCCCTTTCCTTCCATTGCTTCTTCTTCCTCCTCCTTTTCTCATTCTTCCACTTCTTCTTCTTCTTCCTATTGTTCTCCTTCTTCCACTTGCACTTGTTCCTTTCCTTCTCGTTCTTCCACTTCTTCTTCTTCCTCTTCTTCTCCTTCTACCACCTCTTCTTCCTCCTCCCGTTCTCCTTCTTCCACTTCTTCTTTTTCATCTCCCTTCATTCCACTACTTCCTCCTATTCCTCAAATTCTCTCCTTCTACCACTTCTTCTACTTCTACTTGTTGTTATTCTTCATTTTCGTCTCCTTCTTCTGCTTCTTCTGCTTACGCTTCTTCTCCTTCCATAACTTCTTCTTTCCTTTTCCTCTTCTCCTTCCTCTTTTTCTTCATCCCCCAATTCTGTTGCTTCCCATTGTTGCTCTTCCTCTTCTTCTCCTTCCCCCAAATCTTATGTTTACACTTCTTCTTCTTCTTCCACTTTTCCTCCAGATTGCACTTCTTTTGCTTCTTCTTCGCTTCCCTTCCCCTCGTTCTTCCTGTTCCTCTTTTTCTCCTTGTTCCAATTCTTCTTCTTCATCTCACCTCCTTCCACTACTTCTTCTTCATCCTCTTGTTCACCTTTTTCAACTTCTTCACTTTCCACATCTTCTTCTTCTTCCTTTTCTTCTCCTTCTTCCACTTCTTCTAGTTACTCTCCTTCTTCTTCCTCTTCTTACCTTTCTTCCACTTCTCCTGCCTCCTCTTGTTCTCTTTCTTCCACTTCTTCTTCATCCTCTCCTTTCCTTTCTTTTCTTCCTGTTCATCTCCTTCTTCTTCTTCCTTTCCTTCGTCATATACCTCTTTTTCTCCTTCTTCTGCTTCCACTTGCATTTCTACCTCTTATTCTCCTTCTTCCACTTCTTCTCCATCATCCCCACTCCTTCAACTACTTCTTCTTCTTCCTCTTTTTCACCTTCTTCCACTTCTACTACATCCACTTGTTCTTATTTTTCCGTCTCTTCTCCTTCTTGCCCTTCTTTTGCCTACACTACTTCTTTTTCCTCCCCTTCCTCTTCTCCTCCTTGTTCCACTCCTTCTGCATCCCCATTCCTTCCATTGCTTCTTCTTCCTCCTCTTTTTCTCATTCTTCCAATTCTTCTTCTTCTTCCTCTTCTTCTCCTTCTGCCACCTCTTTTCCTCCTCGCGTTCTCCTTCGTCCACTTCTTCTTCTTCATCTCCTTTCATTCCACTACTTCCTGCTATTCCTCTAATTCTCTGCTTCTACCACTTCTTCTACTTCTACGTGTTGTTCTTCTTCATTTTCGTCTCCTTCCTCCACTTCCTCTGCTTACACTTCTTCTTCTTCCTCTTCTTCCATTTCTTCTCCTTCCACAACTTCTTCTTCTTTCCTTTCCGTCTTCTCCTTCCTCTTTTTCTCCATCCCCCACTTCTGTTGCTTCCCATTGTTGCTCTTCCTCTTCTTCTCCTTCCCCCAAATCTTATGCTTACACTTCTTCTTCTTCTTCCTCTTCTCCTCCAGCTTTCACTTCTTCTGCTTCTTCTTTCCTTCCCTTCACCTTCTTCTTCCTTTTCCTCCTTTTTTCCTTGTTCCAATTCTTCTTCTTCAGCTCACCTCCTTCCACTACTTCTTCTTCCTCCTCTTGTTCACCTTCTTCAACTTCTTCACTTTCCACATCTTTTTCTTCTTCCTTTTCTTCTCCTTCTTCCACTTCTTCTAGTTACTCTCCTTCTTCTTCCTCTGCTTATCTTTCTTCCACTTCTCCTGCCTCCTCTTGTTCTCTTTCTTCCGCTTCTTCTGCTTACACTTCTTCTTATTCCCCTTCTTCTTCTCGTCCTTGTTCCACTTCTTCTTCATCGCCTTTCCTTCCATTGCTTCTTTTTCCTCCTATTTTTCTCCTTCATCCACTTCTTCTTCTTCTTCCTATTGTTCTCCTTCTTCCACTTGCACTTCTTCCTTTTCTTCTCGTTCTTCCACTTCTTCTTCTTCCTCTTCTTCTCCTTCTGCCACCTCTTCTCCCTCCTCCCGTTCTCCTTCTTCCACTTCTACTTTTTCATCTCCTTTCATTCCACCACTGCCTCCTATTCCTCTTATTCTCTGCTTCTACCACTTCTTCTACTTCTACTTGTTGTTCTTCTTCATTTTCGTCTCCTTCTTCCACTTCTTCTGCTTACAATTCTCCTCCTTCCTCTTCTTCCATTTCTTCTGCTTCTTCCACTTCTTCTAGTTACTCTACTTCTTCTTCCTCTTTCTTATCTGTCTTCCACTTTTCCTGCCTCCTCTTATTCTCCTTCTTCCTCTTCTTATTCTTCATCTCCTTTCATTCCACTACTTCCTCCTATTCCTCTTATTCTCTCCTTCTACCACTTCTTCTACTTCTAGTTGTTCTTCTTCTTCATTTTCGTCTCCTTCCTCCGCTTCTTCTGCTCACACTTCTTCTTCTTCCTCTTCTTCCATGTCTTCTCCTTCCACAACTTCTTCTTCTTTCCTTTCCGTCTTCTCCTTCCTCTTTTTCTCCCTCCCCCACTTTTGTTGCTTCCCATTGTTGCTCTTCCTCTTCTTCTCCTTCCCCCGAATCTTATGCTTACACTTCTTCTTCTTCCTTTTCTCCTCCAGATTCCACTTCTTGTACTTCTTCTTCCTTTCCTTTCCCTTCCCCTCCTTCTTCCTTTTCCTCCTTTTCTCCTTGTTCCAATTCTTCTTCCTCCTCTTGTTCACCTTCTTCTTTCCACATCTTCTTCTTCTTCCTTTTCTTCTCCTTGCTCCACTTCTTCTAGTTACTCTCGTTCTTCTTCCTCTTCTTATCTTTCTTCCACTTCTCCTGTCTCCTCTTGTTCTCTTTCTTCCACTTCTTCTTCATCCTCTCCTTTCCTTTCTTTTCTTCCTCTTCATCTCCTTCTTCTTCTTCCTTTCCTTCGTCATATCCCCCTTTTTCTACTTTTTCTGCTTCCACTTGCATTTCTACCTCTTGTTCTCCTTCTTGCACTGCTTCTCCATCATCCCGACTCCTTCAACTACTTCTTCCTCTTCCTCTTGTTCACCTTCTTCCACTTCTACTACATCCACTTGTTCTTCTTCTTCCATCTCTTCTCCGTCTTGCCCTTCTTCTGCCTACACTACTTCTTCTTCCTTCCCTTCTTCTTCTCCTCTTGTTCCACTTCTTCTTCATCCCCTTTCCTTCCATTGCCTCTTCTTCCTCCTCTTTTTCTCATTCTTCCACTTCTTCTTCTTCTTCCTATTGTTCTCCTTCTTCCACTTGCACTTCTTCCTTTTCTTCCCATTCTTCCACTTCTTCTTCTTCCTCTTCTTCTCCTTCTGCCGCCTCTTCTCCCTCCTCCCGTTCTCCTTCTTGCACTTCTTCTTCTTCATCTCCTTTCATTCCACTACTTCCTCCTATTCCTCTTATTCTCTACTTTTACCACTTCTTCTACTTCTACTTGTTGTGCTTCTTCATTTTCGTCTCCTTCTTCCGCTTCTTCTACTTACACTTCTTGTTGTTCCTCTTCTTCCATTTCTTCTTCTTCCATAACTTCTTCTTCTTTCCTTTCCGTCTTCTCCTAACTCTTTTTCTCCATCCCCCACTTCTATTGGTTCCCATCGTTTCTCTTCCTCTTCTTCTCCTTCCCCCAAATCTTATACTTACACTTCTTCTTCTTCTTCCTCTTCTCCTCCAGATTTCACTTCTTCTGCTTCTTCTTCCCTTCCTTTCCCCTGCTTCTTCCTTTTCCTCCTTTTCTCCTTGTTCCAATTCTTCTTCTTTATCTCACCTCCTTCCACTACTTCTTCTACCTCCTCTTGTTCACCTTCTTCAACTTCTTCACTTTCCGCATTTTCTTCTTCTTCCTTTTCTTCTCCTTCTTCCACTTCTTCTAGTTACTCTCCTTCTTCTTCCTCTTCTTATAATTCTTCCACTTCTCCTGCCTCCTCTTGTTCTGTTTCTTCCACTTCTTCTTCATCCTCTCCTTTCCTTTCTTTTCTTCCTCTTGATCTCCTTCTTCTTCTTCCTTTCCTTCGGCATATCCCTATTTTTCTCCTTCTTCTGGTTCCACTTGCATTTCTACCTCTTGTTCTCCTTCTTCCACTTCTTCTCCATCATCCCCACTCCTTCAACTACTTCTTCTTCTTCCTCTTGTTCACCTTCTTCCACCTCTACTACATCCACTTGTTCTTCTTCTTCCCTCTCTTCTCGTTCTTGCCCTTCTTCTGCCTACACTACTTCTTCATCCTCCCCTTCTTCTTCTCCTCCTTGTTCCAGTTCTTCTTCATCCCCTTTCCTTCCATTGCTTCTTCTTCCTCCTATTTTTCTCATTCTTCCACTTCTTCTTCTTCTTCCTATTGTTCTCTTTCTTCCACTTGCACTTCTTCCTTTTCTTCTCGTTGTTCCACTTCTTGTTCTTCCTCTTCTTCTCCTTCTGCCACCTCTTCTCCCTGCTCTCGTTCTCCATCCCCCACTTCTGTTGCTTCCCATTGTTGCTCTTCCTCTTGTTCTCCTTCCCCCAAATCTTATGCTTACACCTCCTTCCACTACTTCTCCTTTTTCCTCTTCTCCTTTAGATTCCACTTCTTCTGCTTCTTCTTCCCTTTCCTTCCCCTCCTTCTTCCTTTTCCTCCTTTTCTCCTTGTTCCAATTGTTCGTCTTCATCTCACCTCCTTCCATTACTTCTTCTTCATCTCACCTTCTTCTTCTTCTTTACTTTCCACATCTTCTTCTTCTTCTTTTTGTTCTCCTTCTTCCACTTCTTCTAGTTACTCTCCTTTTTCTTCCTCTTCTTATCTTTCTTCCACTTCTCTTGCGTCCTCTTGTTCTCTTTTCTTCCACTTCTTCTTCATCCTCTCCTTTCCTTTCTTTTCTTCCTCTTCATCTTATTCTTCTTCTTCCTTTCCTTTGTCATATCCCTCTTGTTCTCTTTCTTCTGCTTCCACTTCCATTTCTACCTCTTGTTCTCCTTCTTCCACTTCTTCTCCATCATCCCCACTCCTTCAACTACTTCCTCTTATTCCTCTTGTTCACCTTCTTCCACTTCTACTACATCCACTTGTTCTCCTTCTTGCCCTTCTTCTGCCTACTCTACGTCTTCTTCCTCCCCTTCTTCTTCTCCTCCTTGTTCCACTTCTTCTTCATCCCCTTTCCTTCCATTGCTTCTTCTTCCTCCTCTTTTTCTCATTCTTCCACTTCTTCTTGTTCTTCCTATTCTTCTCCTTCTTCCACTTGCACTGCTTCCTTTTCTTGTCGTTCTTCCACTTCTTCTTCTTCCTCTTTTTCTCCTTCTGCCACATCTTCTCCCTCCCCCCGTTCTCCTTCTTCCTCTTCTTCTTCTTCATCTCCTTTCATTCCACTACTTCCTCCTATTCCTCTTATTCTCTCCTTCTACCACTTCTTCTACTTCTACTTGTTGTTCTTCTTCATTTTCGTCTCCTTCTTCCACTTCTTCTGCTTACACTTGTTCTTCTTCCTCTTCTTCATTTCTTGTCCTTCCACAACTTCTTCTTCTTTCCTTTTCGTCTTCTCCTTCCTCTTTTTCTCCATCCCCCTCTTCTGTTGCTTCCCATTCTTGCTCTTCCTCTTCTTCTCCTTCCCCCAAATCTTGTGCTTACACTTCTTGTTCTTCTTCCTCTTCTCCTCTAGATTCCACTTCTTCTTCCCTTCCCATCCCTTCCCCTCCCTATTCCTTTTCCTCCTTTTCTCCTTGTTCCAATTCTTCTTCTTCATCTCACCTCCTTGCACTACTTCTTCTTCCTCCTCTTGTTCACCTTTTTCACTTTCCACATCTTCTTCATCTTCCTTTTCTTCCCCTTCTTTCACTTCTTCTAGTTACTCTCCTTCTTCTTCCTCTTCTTATCTTTTTTCCACTTCTCCTGCCTCATCTTGTTTTCTTTCTTCCACTTCTTCTTCATCCTCTCCTTTCCTTTCTTTTCTTCCTCTTCATCTCCTTCTTCTTTTTCCTTTCCTTCTTCATATCCCTCTTTTTCTCCTTCTTCTGCTTCCACTATCATTTCTACCTCTTGTTCTTCTTCTTCCACTTCTTCTCCATCATCCCCACTCCTTCAACTACTTCTTTTTCTTCCTCTTGTTCACCTTCTTCCACTTCTACTACATCCACTTGTTCTTCTTCTTCCCTCTCTTCTCTTTCTTGCCCTTCTTCTGCCTACACTACTTCTTCTTCCTCCCCTTCTTCTTCTCCTCCTTGTTCCACTTCTTCTTCATCCCCTTTCCTTCCATTGCTTCTTCTTCCTCCTCTTTTTCTCATTCTTTCACTTCTTCTTCTTCTTCCTATTGTTCTCCTTCTTCCACTTGCACTTATTCCTTTTCTTCTCGTTCTTCCACTTCTTCTTCTTCCTCTTCTTCTCCTTCTGCCACCTCTTCTCCCTCCTCCAGTTCTCCTTCTTCCACTTCTTCTTCTTCATCTCCTTTCATTCCACTACTTCCTCTTATTCCTCTTATTCTCCCCTTCTACCACTTCTTCTACTTCTACTAGTTGTTCTTCTTCATTTTCGTCTCCTTCTTCCTCTTGTTCTGCTTACACTTCTTCCTCTTCCTCTTCTTCCACTTCTTCTCCTTCCACAACTTCTTTTTCTTTCCTTTCCATCTTCTTCTTCCTCTTTTTCTCCATCCCCCACTTCTGTTGCTTCCCATTGTTGCTCTTCCTCTTCTTCTCCTTCCCCCAAATCTTATTCTTACACTTCTTCTTCTTCTTCCTCTTCTCCTTCAGATTCCACTTCTTCTGGTTATTCTTCCCTTCCCTTCCCTTCCCCTCCTTCTTCCTTTTCCTCCTTTTCTCCTTGTTCCAATTCTTTTTCTTCCTCTAACCTGCTTCCACTACTTCTTCTTCCTCCTCTTGTTCACCTTCTTCAACTTCTTCACTTTCCACATCTTCTTCTTCTTCCTTTTCTTCTCCTTCTTCCACTTCTTCTAGTTACTCCCGTTGTTCTTCCTCTTCTTATCTTTCTTCCGCTTCTCCTGCCTCCTCTTGTTCTCTTTCTTCCACTTCTTCTTCATCCTCTCCTTTCCTTTCTTTTATTCCTCTTCATCTCCTTCTTCTTCTTCCTTTCCTTCGTCATATCCCTCTTTTTCTCCTGCCTCCTCTTGTTCTCTTTCTTCCACTTCTTCTTCATCCTCTCCTTTCCTTTCTTTTATTCCTCTTCATCTCCTTCTTCTTCTTCCTTTCCTTCGTCATATCCCTCTTTTTCTCCTTCTTATGCTTCCACTTGCATTTCTACCTCTTGTTCTCCTTCTTCCACTTCTTCGACATCATCCCAACTCCTTCAACTACTTCTTCTTCTGCCTCTTGTTCATCTTCTTCCACTTCTACTATATCCACTTGTTCCTCTTCTTCCCTCTCTTCTCCTTCTTGGCCTTCTTCTGCCTACACTACTTCTTCTTCCTCCCCTTCTTCTTCCTCACATTCTTCTTCTCCTCCTTGTTCCACTCCTTCTTCATTCCCCTTTCCTTCCATTGCTTTTTCTTCCTCCTCTTTTTCTCATTCTTCCACTTCTTCTTCTTCTTCCTATTGTTCTCCTTCTTCCACTTGCACTTCTTTCACTTGCACTTCTTCCTTTTCTTCTCGTTCTTCCACTTGTTCTTCTTCCTCTTCTTCTCCTTCTGCCACCTCCTCTTCCTCCTGCCGTTCTCCTTCTTCTACTTCTTCTTCTTCATCTCCTTTCATACCATTACTTCCTCCTATTCCTCTTATTCTCTCCTTCTACCACTTCTTGTACTTCTACTTGTTGTTCTTCTTCATTTTCGTGTCCTTCTTCCGCTTCTTCTGCTTAGACTTCTTCTTCTTCCTCTTCTTCCATTTCTTCTCCTTCCACAACTTCTTCTTTTTCCTTTCCGTCTTCTCCTTCCTCTTTTTCTCCATCCCCCATTTCTGTTGCTTCCCATTGTTGCTCTTCCTCTTCTTCTCCTTCCCCCAAATCTTATGCTTACACTTCTTCTTCTTCTTCCTCTTCTCCTCCAGATTCCACTTCTTCTGCTTCTTCTTCCCTTCCCTTCCCTTCCTCCCCTTCTTCTTCTCCTCCTTGTTCCACTTCTTCTTCATCCCCTTTCCCTCCATTGCTTCTTCTTCCTCCTCTTTTTGTCATTCTTCCACTTCTTCTTCTTCTTCCTATTGTTCTCCTTCTTCCACTTTGATGAGGACATCAAGCTTGATGGACTTGGAGGACCTATGACAAGGGCAAGGACAAGAAGAGCTAAGGAAGCTATTCAACAAGTATTGGCAGCCCTTTTACTAAAAGAGCCAAACATTGAAGAAATAAAGTTTAAAATTGTTAATTGTCTCAGGACTGAAGAGAGCAATACTTGACCTTAGTGGAAGAGAAGTTTGAAATAAATTAAACTCATTTTCTTGGAGTTTACTTAGTTAATGGTGGGCAACCAGAATTGTCTAATTAAAGTTGCAACCACCTAGGTTATCAATTATAATTAGTATACGTGTTTAATTTACTTTGGCAGTTACACTTTGTTATTAAGCTGCCCATTATTAGTTTTTATTATTTTGTAACTTGAGCTGAATTTAGAAAGCCACTAAACCTACACAATCTGAGTTTATTAGGCATATAAATTTGGGCAAGACTGAGATGTAAGGCAGAATATTTTGGAAATAAAAAAACTAGTTGAGTTTTCTCTCCTTTGGGTTCTTGACAATCCAAAATCTTTTGAGATTTATCAAAGGTAATTCACCCCTTTGTGTGTGTAATCTCGTAGATATATCTTCCATCCTTGGAAGTGTGGAGTCTATCAATTCCAATTCCATTTTCTATATTTTCCATTCATACTCAATTCTGGCCAACAAACTCTATAACAGGAAAGTGCTACACTATTCAAAAACTCGTTTAATTGTTGAATTTCAAAAACTTTTAATTTCCATTCTGTGTCTAAAAGTTTGATAGTAATTCTATTCAGTTTATTTTTTTTGCAATTGTTTGCATTCCATGTTGATTAATTTTGTTAACGCGGCAAGCTAAATTCCTAAGGTCCTTTCAGAATCCTAAACTGACAGCGGATTCATATCATTTGGTATCAGAGCTCCGGTTTCTAGGAATTGCAAGGCTGCTGTTCTGGGTAATTTCTGTCCTTAATTTTCATCATATCATAATATTACCTTATTGTTATTTCTTTGAATGAACCATTGCAAAAGTTAGGTCCTTAAAACAATTCTGAATTTTAAAAAAAAAAAAATAGAAGTGAAAGAAAGCATGCAAAAATTGAGTTAAAAAAAAAATTGGGTTGAATGGTTCATGTTATTAGAAAAATTTTAAGCTCATTCTTAAGGTAATATCGTGTTTGAATTGAGGAAGAAAATACTGCACCTTGTTAGTATACAATTCTGAATTTTGGCTGCACTTCTTGGTTGCAAATTGTTCAATTTCCATTCTGTTTTGCTACACCTGTGTTGCGCATCATTCCCTGAATTTTGCTGCACCTATTGGCTTCATTTTAAGCCAAAATTTCAACCCTTTGTTGGTGTCAAAATTCTGGTTGTTGTCCTATTTGTTTGTGGTCTTCTTTGTGTTTCATTTGAGTCATTTTTGTTAGCTTTTCTTGAGTTATTTGGGCTGCACACAGGTTGGTGTTGTCTTTGAATTTATTCTCTTTTTGGTCTGTTAAGAACTTAAGGAGGAATAGAGAGGAAAAAGGCAAGAGAGTTTCATTATAGTAAAAGCCAATATTGTTTAGCGCAAACACTTGAGTGGGTGAGAACATTTTCAAACACCACATACATACTTTTTCTTGTGACATTTGACCTGTTTGTTTATCATGGCGGAAAGAAATAATAACAATGATCTTCAGCTTCAAATTGTTGCACTATCCCAACATTTAGAGAGATTGATGAAGCAACAACAAGATGAGTTCCATGAGAGGTTGGATCAGTTGGAGAATAGAACCCCACCAGCAGGAGGAGGAGGAAGGCCAAATAGAAATGAAGGAAGAATAGAAGGAGTGAAGTTGAATGTGCCTCCTTTCAAGGGTAGGAGTGATCCTGAGGCATACTTGGAGTGGGAGTTAAAAATTGAGCATGTGTTCTCTTGCAACAATTATAGTGAGGAGCAAAAGGTGAGACTTGCAGCTGCTGAATTTTCAGATTATGCTTTGATTTGGTGGAACAAGTTGCAAAGGGAGAGGATTAGAGATGAAGAGCCTATGGTGGACACTTGGACTGAAATGAAGAGGCTCATGAGGAAGCGGTATGTACCTTCTAGCTTCCATAGAGACTTAAAATTGAAACTTAAAAAATTGTCTCAAGGAAGCAAGGGAGTGGAGGAGTACTATAAGGAGATGGATGTGCTTATCATCCAAGCAAAAATTGAAGAAGATCCTGAGGTAACTATGGCTCGCTTCCTTAGTGGTTTAAATCATGATATTAGAGATGTTGTTGAGTTGCAGGAATTTGTAGAAATGGAGGATCTGTTGCATAAGGCCATTCAGGTAGAACAACAGTTAAAAAGAAAAAGTGCAACAAGAAGGAGTTCTACCAATTTTAATAATTCCAATTGGAAGGATAGGAGGAGAGAAGGAGCTGCCTCATCTAGTAATACAACACCTTCTAGCCATGGAAAAGCCCCTCAAAAGAAAGATGATAATCCACCTAAAAAGACTAGAGAAGTGAAGTGTTTCAAGTGTTTGGGCATGGGTCATTATGCCTATGAGTGTCCCACAAAGAAGATTGTTCTTCTCAAAGATAATGGGGAATACACAAGCCAATCAGAAGCTAGTGGTGGAGAAGAAGAGGAGAGTGATGGAGAATTGGCGGCTAATGAAGGAGAGTTGTACATGATTAGGAGACTGTTGGGAAGTCAAGTCAAGGCCGAAGATGCATCTAAAAGGGAGAACGTCTTTCACATAAGATGTTCAGTCAATGGTAATGTTTGTTTGGTAATTATTGATGGAGGGAGTTGTACCAATGTGGTGAGTTCAAGATTAGTGTCAAAGATGAACATGGACACTACACCGCATCCTAGACCATATAAACTCCAATGGCTTAGTGAAGGAGAAGAAGTTAAAGTGAAACAGCAAGCAGAGGTTCCTTTCTCCATTGGGAAGTATCAAGATAAGGTTTTATGTGATGTGGTTCCCATGGAGGCCAGCCATATCCTTTTAGGGAGGTCGTGGCAGTATGATACCAAAGCCATTCATGATGGTTTCACTAATAAAATTTCCTTTATGTATCAGGATAAAAAGGTGGTTCTCAAGCCTTTGTCTCCTAAAGAGGTATGTGAGGATCAATTAAAAATGAGAGAAAAGTTAGCAAATGAGAGAAAGAGTGAAACACCTGAGAGGGAAAAAAGTGAAACACTTGAAAGAAAAAAGAGAGAAAAGAATAAGAGTGAAACACTTGAGGGCAAGCAACTGTGTTTAGCAAGAGAAAGGGAGGTAAGGAGGGTGCTTTGCGCAAGACAGCCCCTCTACTTATTGCTTTGTCAAAATAAAATTTTGTATGCTAACCAGTTTGACAAGTTTGAATTGCCTTCTTGTATTGAGTCTCTTTTGCAGGATTTTGAGGATGTGTTTCCAGCAAATTTACATGATGGCTTGCCACCTGTGAGGGGAATTGAGCATCACATTGATCTCATTCCAGGAGCTTCTTTGCCCAATCGTCCAGCTTATAGGAGCAACCCACAGGAGACCAAAGAGATCGAAAGGCAAGTTACTGAGCAAAGGGTGGAGCCATAAACAACATCACCATCAAATATAGACATCAGATTTCCAGATGAAGATGCTATTGATTTGGGGACAAATCCTCTTCAAGAGGGGGGGAGTGATGAGGACATCAAGCTTGAAGGACTTGGAGGACCTATGACAAGGGCAAGGACAAGAAGAGCTAAGGAAGCTATTCAACAAGTATTGGCAGCCCTTTTACAAAAAGAGCCAAACATTGAAGAAATAAAGTTTAAAATTGTTAATTGTCTCAGGACTGAAGAGAGCAATACTTGACCTTAGTGGAAGAGAAGTTTGAAATAAATTAAACTCATTTTCTTGGAGTTTACTTAGTTAATGGTGGGCAACCAGAATTGTCTAATTAAAGTTGCAGCCACCTAGGTTATCAATTATAATTAGTATACGTGTTTAATTTACTTTGGCAGCTACACTTTGTTATTAAGCTGCCCATTATTAGTTTTTATTATTTTGTAACTTGAGCTGAATTTAGAAAGCCACAAACCTACACAATCTGAGTTTATTAGGCATATAAATTTGGGCAAGACTGAGATGTAAGGCAGAATATTTTGGAAATAAAAAAACTAGTTGAGTTTTCTCTCCTTTGGGTTCTTGACAATCCAAAATCTTTTGAGATTTATCAAAGGTAATTCACCCCTTTGTGTGTGTAATCTCGTAGACATATCTTCCATCCTTGGAAGTGTGGAGTCTATCAATTCCAATTCCATTTTCTATATTTTCCATTCATACTCAATTCTGGCCAACAAACTCTATAACAGGAAAGTGCTACACTATTCAAAAAACTCGTTTAATTGTTGAATTTCAAAAACTTTTAATTTCCATTCTGTGTCTAAAAGTTTGATAGTAATTCTATTCAGTTTATTTTTTTTGCAATTGTTTGCATTCCATGTTGATTAATTTTGTTAACGCGGCAAGCTAAATTCCTAAGGTCCTTTCAGAATCCTAAACTGACAGCGGATTCATATCACACTTGCACTTCTTCCTTTTCTTCTCGTTCAACCACTTCTTCTTCTTCCTCTTCTTCTTCTTCCACTTCCTCTTCTTCTCCTTCTGCGACCTCTTCTCCCTCCTCCCGTTCTCCTTCTTCCACTTCTTCTTCTTCATCTCCTTTCATTCCACTACTTCCTCATATTCCTCTTATTCTCTCCTTCTACCACTTCTTCTACTTCTACTTGTTGTTCTTCTTCATTTTCGTCTCCTTCTTCCGCTTCTTCTGCTTACACTTGTTCTTCTTCCTCTTCTTCCAATTCTTCTCCTTCCACAACTTCTTCATCTTACCTTTTCGTCTTCTCCTTTGTCTTTTTCTCCATCCCCCATTTCTGTTGCTTCCCATTGTTGCTCTTCCTCTTCTTCTCCTTCCCCCAAATCTTATGCTTACACTTCTTCTTCTTCTTCCTCTTCTCCTCCAGATTCCACTTCTTCCGCTTCTTCTTCCCTTCCCTTCCCCTCCTTCTTCATTTTCCTCCTTTTCTCCTTGTTCCAATTCTTCTTCGTCATCTCACCTCCTCTTTTTCACCTTCTTCAACTTCTTCAGTTTCCACATCTTCTTCTTCTTCCATTTCTTCTCCTTCTTCTAGTTACTCTCCTTCTTCTAGTTACACTTCTTCTTCTTCTTCCTCTTCTCCTCCAGATTCCACTTCTTCTGCTTCTTCTTCCCTTCCCTTCCCCTCCTTCTTCCTTTTCCTCCTTTTCTCCTTGTTCCAATTCTTCTTCTTCATCTCACCTGCTTCCACTACTTCTTCTGCCTCCTCTTGTTCACCTTCTTCAAATTCTTCAGTTTCCACATCTTCTTCTTCTTCCTTTTCTTCTCCTTCTTCCACTTCTTCTAGTTACTCCCCTTGTTCTTCCTCTTCTTATCTTTCTTCCACTTCTCCTGCCTCCTCTTGTTCTCTTTCTTCCCATTCTTCTTCATCCACTCCTTTCCTTTCTTTTATTCCTCTTCGTCTCCTTCTTCTTCTTCCTTTCCTTTGTCATATCCCTCTTTTTCTCCTTCGTCTGCTTCCACTTGCATTTCTACCTCTTGTTCTCCTTCTTCCACTTCTTCTCGATCATCACCACTCCTTCAACTACTTCTTCTTCTTCTTCCTCTTGTTCCCCTTCTCCCACTTCTACTACATCCACTTGTTCTACTCCTTCCCTCTCTTCTCCTTCTTGCCCTTCTTCTGCCTACACTACTTCTTCTTCCTCTCCTTCTTCTTCTCCTCCTTGTTCCACTTCTTCTTCATCCCCTTTCCTTCCATTGCTTCTTCTTCCTCCTCTTTTTCTCATTCTTCCACTACTTCTTCTTCTTCCCATTGTTCTCCTTCTTCCACTTGCACTTCTTCCTTTTCTTCTCTTTCTTCCACTTCTTCTTCTTCCTCTTCTTCTCCTTCTACCACCTTTTCTCCCTCCTCCCTCCTCCCTCCTCCACTTCTCCTTCTTCATCTCCTTTCATTCCACTTTATCCTCCTATTCCTCTTATTCTCTCCTTCTACCACTTCTTCTACTTCTACTTGTTGTTCTTCATTTTCCTCTCCTTCTTCTGCTTCTTCTGCTCACACTTCTTCTTCTTCCTCTTCTTCCATTTCTTCGCCTTCCACAACTTCTTATTCTTTTCTTTCCGTCTTCTCCTTCCTCTTTTTCTCCATCCCCCACTTCTGTTGCTTCCCATTGTTGCTCTTCCTCTTGTTCTCCTTCCCCCAAATCTTATGCTTACACTTCTTCTTCTTCTTCTAGTTACTCTCCTTCTTCTTCCTCTACTTATCTTCTTCTTCCCATTGTTGCACTTCTTCTTCTTCCTCTTCTTCCATTTCTTCTCCTTCCACAACTTCTTCTTCTTTCCTTTCCGTCTTCTCCTTCCTCTTTTTCTCCTTCCCCCCACTTCTCTTGCCTCCCATTATTGCTCTTCCTCTTCTTCTCCTTCCCCCAAATCTTATGCTTACACTTCCTCTTCTTCTTCCTCTTCTCCTCCAGCTTCCACTTCTTCTGCGTCTTCTTTCCTTCCCTTCCCCTCCTTCTTCCTTTTCGTCCTTTTCTCCTTGTTCCAATTCTTCTTCATCATCTCACCTCCTTCCACCACTTCTTCTTCCTCCTCTTGTTCACTTTCTTAAACTTCTTCACTTTCCACATCTTCTTCTTCTTCCTTTTCTTCTCCTTCTTCCACTTCTTCTAGTTACTCTCCTTCTTCTTCCTCTGCTTATCTTTCTTCCACTTCTCCTGCCTCCTCTTATTCTCTTTCTTTCACTTGTTCTTCATCCTCTCCTTTCCTTTCTTTTCTTCCCCTTCATCTCCTTCTTCTTCTTCCTTTCCTTCGTCATATCCCTCTTTTTCTCCTTCTTCTGCTTCCACTTGCATTTCCAAATCTTGTTCTCCTTCTTCCACTTCTTCTCGATCATCCCCACTCCTTCAACTACTTCTTCTTCTTCTTCCTCTTGTTCCGCTTCTCCCACTTCTACTACATCCAGTTGTTCTACTTTTTCCCTCTCTTCTCCTTCTTGCCCTTCTTCTGCCTACACTACTTCTTCTTCCTCCCCTTCTTCTTGTCCTCCTTCTTCCACTTCTTCTTCATCCCCTTTCCTTCCATTGCTTCTTCTTCGTCCTCTTTTTCTCATTCTTCCACTACTTCTTCTTCTTCCTATTGTTCTCCTTCTTCCACTTGCACTTCTTCCTTTTCTTCTCTTTCTTCCACTTCTTCTTCTTCATCTTCTTCTCCTTCTGCCACCTCTTCTCCCTCCTCCTGTTCTCCTTCTTCCACTTCTTCTTCTTCATCTCCTTTCATTCCACTACTTCCTCCTGTTTCTCTTATTCTCTCCTTCTACCACTTCTTCTACTTCTCCTTGTTGTTCTTCTTCATTTTCGTCTCCTTCTTCCTCTACTTCTGCTTACACTTCTTCTTCTTCCTCGTCTTCCATTTCTTCGCCTTCCACAACTTCTTCTTCTTTTCTTTCCGTCTTCTCCTTCCTCTTTTTCTCCATCCCCCACTTCTGTTGCTTCCAATTGTTGCTCTTCCTCTTCTTCTCCTTCCCCAATATCTTATGCTTGCACTTCTTCTTCTTCCTCCTCTTCTCCTCCAGATTCCACTTCTTTTGCTTCTTATTCCCTTCCCTTCCCCTCCTTCTTCCTTTTCCTCCTTTTCTCTTTGTTCCAATTCTTCTTCTTCATCTCACCTCCTTTCCACGTCTTCTTCTTCCTTTTCTTCTCCTTCATCCATTTCTTCTCCATCATCCCCACTCCTTCAACTACTTCTTCTTCTTCCTCTTGTTCACCTTCTTCCACTTCTACTACATCCACTTGTTCTTCTTCTTCCCTCTCTTCTCCTTCTTGCCCTTCTTCTGCCTACACTACTTCTTCTTCCTCCCCTTCTTCTTCTCCTCCTTGTTCCACTTCTTCTTCATCCCCTTTCCTTCCATTGCTTCTTCTTCCTCCTCTTTTTCTCATTCTTCCACTTCTTCTTCTACTTCCTATTGTTCTCCTTCTTCCACCTGCACTTCTTCCTTCTCTTCTTGTTCTTCCACTTCTTCTTCTTCCTCTTCTTCTCCTTCTGCCACCTCTTCTTCCTCCTCCTGTTCTCCTTCTTCCACTTCTTCTTCTTCATCTCCTTTCATTCCACTACTTCCTCCTATTCCTCTTATTCTCTCCTTCTACCACTTCTTCTACTTCTACTTGTTGTTCTTCTTCATCTGACCTCCTTCCACTACTTCTTCTTCCTCCTCTTGTTCACCTTCTTCACTTTCCACATCTTCTTCTTCTTCCTTTTCTTCTCCTTCTTCCACTTCTTCTAGTTACTCTCCTTCTTCTTCCTCTTCTTATCTTTCTTCCACTTCTCCTGCCTCCTCTTGTTCTCTTTCTTCCACTTCTTCTTCATCCTCTCCTTTCCTTTCTTTTCTTCCTCTTCATCTCCTTCTTCTTCTTCCTTTCCTTCGTCATATACCTCTTTTTCTCCTTCTTCTGCTTCCACTTGCATTTCTACCTCTTGTTCTCCTTCTTCCACTTCTTGTCCATCATCCCCACTCCTTCAACTACTTCTTCTTCTTCCTCTTGTTCACCTTCTTCTACTTCTACTACATCCACTTGTTCTTCTTTTTCCTTCTCTTCTCCTTCTTGCCCTTCTTCTGCCTACACTACTTCTTTTTCCTCCCCTTCTTCTTCTCCTCCATGTTCCACTCCTTCTTCATCCCCTTTCCTTCTTTTGCTTCTTCTTCCTCCTCTTTTTCTCATTCTTCCACTTGTTCTTCTTCTTCCTTTTGTTCTCCTTCTGCCACCTCTTTTTCTCCTCCCATTCTCCTTCATCCACTTCTTCTTCTTCGTCTCCTTTCATTCCACTGCTTCCTGCTATTCCTCTTATTCTCTCATTCAACCACTTCTTCTACTTGTACTTGTTGTTCTTCTTCATTTTCGTCTCCTTCTTTCGCTTCTTCTGCTTACACTTCTTCTTCTTCCTCTTCTTCCATTTCTTCTCTGTCCACAACTTCTTCTTCTTTCCTTTCCGTCTTCTCCTTCCTCTTTTTCTCCATCCCCCACTTCTATTGCTTCCCATTGTTGCTCTTCCTCTTCTTCTCCTTCCCCCAAATCTTATGCTTACACTTCTTCTTCTTCTTCCTCTTCTCCTCCAGCTTCCACTTCTTCTGCTTCTTCTTCCCTTCCCATCCCTTCCCCTCTTTCTTCCTTTTCCTCCTTTTCTCCTTGTTCCAATTCTTCTTCTTCATCTCATCTCCTTGCACTACTTCTTCTTCCTCCTCTTGTTCACCTTCTGCACTTTCCACATCTTCTTCATCTTCCTTTTCTTCCCCTTCTTTCACTTCTTCTAGTTACTCTCCTTCTTCTTCCTCTTCTTATCTTTCTTTCACTTCTCCTGCCTCGTCTTGTTTTCTTTCTTCCACTTCTTCTTCATCCTCTCCTTTCCTTTCTTTTCTTCCTCTTCATCTCCTTCTTCTTTTTACTTTCCTTCGTCATATCCCTCTTTTTCTCCTTCTTCTGCTTCCACTTGCATTTCTACCTCTTGTTGTCCTTCTTCCACTTCTTCTCCATCATCTCCACTCCTTCAACTACTTCTTCTTCTTCCTCTTGTTCACCTTCTTCCACTTCTACTAAATCCACTTGTTCTTCTTCTTCCCTCTCTTCTCCTTCTTGCCCTTCTTCTGCCTACACTACTTCTTTTTCCTCCCCTTCTTCTTCTCCTCCTTGTTCCACTTCTTCTTCATCCCGTTTCCTTCCATTGCTTCTTCCTCCTCCTCTTTTTCTCATTCTTTCACTTCTTCTTCTTCTTCCCATTGTTCTCCTTCTTCCACTTGCACTTCTTCCTTTTCTTCTCGTTCTTCCTCTTCTTCTCCTTCTGCCACCTCTTCTCCCTCCTCCAGTTCTCCTTCTTCCACTTCTTCTAGTTACTCTCCTTCTTCTTCCTCTTCTTATCTTTCTTCCACTTCTCCTGCCTCCTCTTGTTCTCTTTCTTCCACTTCTTCTTCACCCTATCCTTGCCTTTCTTTTCTTCCTCTTCATCTCCTTCTTCTTCTTCCTTTGCTTCGTCATATCCCTTTCTTCCTCCTTCTTCTGCTTCTACTTGCATTTCTACCTCTTGTTCTCCTTCTTCCACTTCTTCTCCATCATCCCCTCTCCTTCAACTACTTCTTCTTCTTCCTCTTGTTCACCTTCTTCCACCTCTACTACATCCACTTGTTTTTCTTCTTCCCTCTCTTCTCCTTCTTGCCCTTCTTCTACCTACTCTACATCTTCTTCCGCCCCTTCTTCTTTTCCTCCTCGTTCCACTTCTTCTTCTTTTTCCCCTTTCCTTCCATTGCTTATTCTTCCTCCTCTTTTTCTCATTCTTCCACTTCTTCTTCTTCTTCCTATTGTTCTCCTTCTTCCACTTGCACTTCTTCCTTTTCTTCTCGTTCTTCCACTTCTTCTTCTTCCTCTTCTTCTCCTTCTGCCACCTTTTCTTCCTCCTCCCTTTCTCCTTCTTCCACTTCTTCTTCTTCATCTCCTTTAACGCCATTACTTCCTCCTATTCCTCTTATTCTCTCCTTCTACCACCTCTTCTAATTCTACTTGTTGTTCTTCTTCATTTCCACAAGTTCTTCTTCTTTCCTTTCCGTCTTCTCCTTCCTCTTTTTCTCCATCCCCCACTTTTATTGCTTCCCATTGTTGCTCTTCCTCTTCTTCTCCTTCCCCCAAATCTTATGCTTACACTTCTTCTTCTTCTTCCTCTTCTCCTCCAGATTCCACTTCTTCTGCTTCTTCTTCCCTTCCCTTCCCCTCCTTCTTCCTTTTCCTCCTTTTCTCCTTGTTCCAATTCTTCTTCTTCATCCCACCTCATTCCACTACTTCTTCTTCCTCCTCTTGTTCACCTTCTTCAACTTCTTCACTTTCCACATCTTCTTCTTCTTCCTTTTCTTCTCCTTCTTCCACTTCTTCTAGTTACTCTCCTTCTTCTTCCTCTTCTTATCTTTCTTCCACTTCTCCTGCCTCCTCTTGTTCTCTTTCTTCCACTTCTTCTTCAGCCTTTCCTTTCCTTTCTTTTCTTCCTCTTCATCTCCTTCTTCATCTTCCTTTTCTTCGTCATATCCCTCTCTTTCCCCTTCTTCTGCTTCCGTTTGCATTTCTACCTCTTGTTCTCCTTCTTCCACTTCTTCTTCTTCCTCTTATTCACCTTCTTCCACTTCTACTACATCTACTTTTTCTTCTTCTTCCCTCTCTTCTCCTTCTTGCCCTTCTTCTTCCTCCCCTTCTTCTTCTCCTTCTTGCCCTTCTTCTGCCTACACTACTTCTTCTTCCTCCCCTTCTTCTTCTCCTCCTTGTTCCACTTCTTCTTCATTCCCCTTTCCTTCCATTGCTTCTTCTTCCTCCTTTTTTTCTCATTCTTCCCCTTCTTCTTCTTCCTATTGTTCTCCTTCTTCCACTTGCACTGCTTCCTTTTCTTCTCGTTCTTGCACTTCTTCCTGTTCTTCTCCTTCTGCCACCTCTTCTCCCTCCTCCCGATCTCCTTTTTCCACTTCTTCTTCTTCATCTCCTTTCACCCCATTACTTCCTCCTATTCCTCTTATTCTCTCCTTCTACCACTTCTTCTACTTCTACTTGTTGTTCTTCTTCATTTTCGTCTCCTTCTTCCGTTTCTTCTGCTTACACTTCTTCTTCTTCCTCTTCTTCCATTTCTTCTCCTTCCACAACTTCTTCTTCTTTCCTTTTCGTCTTCTCCTTCCTCTTTTTCTCCATCCCCCACTTCTGTTGCATCCCATTGTTGCTCTTCCTCTTCTTCTCCTTCCCCCAAATCTTATGCTTACACTTCTTCTTCTTCTTCCTCTTCTCCTCCAGATTCCACTTCTTCTGCTTCTTCTTCCGTTGCCTTCCCCTCCTTCTTCCTTTTCCTCCTTTTCTCCTTGTTCCAATTCTTCTTCTTCATCTCACCTCCTTCCACTACTTCTTCTTCCACGTCTTGTTCACCTTCTTCAACTTCTTCACTTTCCACATCTTCTTCTTCTTCATTTTCTTCTCCTTCCTTTCACTTCTTCTAGTTACTCTCCTTTTTCTTCCTCTTCTAATCTTTCTTCCACTTATCCTGCCTCCTCTTATTCTCTTTCTTCCACTTCTTCTTCATCCTCTAATTTCCTTTCTTTTCTTCCTCTTCATCTCCTTCTTCTTCTTCCTTTCCTTCGTCATATCCCTCTTTTTCTCCTTCTTCTGCTTCCCCTTGCATTTCTACCTCTTGTTCTCCTTCTTCCACTTCTTCTCCATCATCCCCACTCCTTCAACTACTTCTTCTTCTTCCTCTTGTTCACCTTATTCCACTTCTACTACATCCATTTGTTCTTCTTCTTCCCTCTCTTCTCCTTCTTGCCCTTCTTCTACCTACACTACTTCTTCTTCCTCCCCTTCTTCTTCTCCTCCTTGTTCCACTTCTTCTTCATTCCTCTTTCCTTCCATTGGTTCTTCTTCCTCCTCTCTTTCTCATTCTTCCACTTCTTCTTCTTCTTCCTATTGCTCTCCTTCTTCCACTTGCACCTCTTTGTTTTCTTCTAATTCTTGAACTTCTTCCTGTTCTTATCCTTCTGCCACCTCTTCTCCCTCCTCCCATTCTCCTTCTTTCACTTCTTCTTCTTCATCTCCTTTCATTCCACTACTTCCTCCTATTCCTCTTACTCTCTCCTTCTACCACTTCTTCTACTTCTACTTGTTGTTCATCTTCATTTTCGTCTCCTTCTTCCGCTTCTTTTGCTTACACTTCTTCACCTTCCACAACTTTTTCTTCTTTGCTTTCCATCTTCTCCTTCCTCTTTTTCTCCATCCCCCACTTTTGTTGCTTCCCATTGTTGCTCTTCCTCTTCTTGTCGTTCCGCCAGAAAATATGCTTACACTTCTTCTTCTTCTTCCTCTTCTCCTCCAGATTCCACTTCTTCTGCTTCTTCTTCCCTTCCCTTCCCCTCCTTCTTCCATTTCTTCTCCTTCCACAACTTCTTCTTCTTTCCTTTCGGTGTTCTCCTTCCTCTTTTTCTCCATCCCCCACTTCTGTTGCTTCCCACTATTGATCTTCTTCTTCTTCTCCTTCCCCAAAATCCTTATGCTTACACTTCTTCTTCTTCTTCCTCTTCTCCTCCAAATTCCACTTCTTCTGCTTCTTCTTCCATTGCCTACCCCTGTTTCTTCTTCTTCACCTTCCACAACTTCTTCTTCATCTCACCTCCTTCCACTACTTCTTCTTCCTCCTCTTGTTCAGCTTCTTCAACTTCCTCACTTTCCACATCTTCTTCTTTTTTATTTTCTTCTCCTTCTTCCTTCTTTATTTTCTTCTCCTTCTTCCACTTGCATTTCTACCTCTTGTTCTGGTTCTCCCACTTCTTCTCCATCATCCCCACTCCTTCAACTACTTCTTCTTCTTCCTCTTGTTCACCTTCTTCCACTTCTACTACATCCACTTGTTCTTCTTCTTCCATCTCTTCTCCTTCTTGCCCTTCTTCTGCCTACACTACTTCTTCTTCCTCCCCTTCTTCTTCTCCTCCATGTTCCACTTCTTTTTCATCCCTTTTCCTTCCATTGCTTCTTCTGCCTCCTCTTTTTCTCATTCTTCCACTTCTTCTTCTTCTTCCTATTATTCTCCTTCTTCCACTTGCACTTCTTCCTTTTCTTCTCGTTCTTCCACTTCTTCTTCTTCCTCTTCTTCTCCTTCTGCCACCTCTTCTTCCTCTGACGTTCTCCTTCTTCCACTTCTTCTTCTTCACCTCGTTTCATTCCATTACTTCCTCTTATTCCTCTTATTCTCTCCTTCTACCACTTCTTCTACTTCTACTTGTTGTTCATCTTCATTTTCGTCTCCTTCTTCCGCTTCTTTTGCTTACACTTCTTCACCTTCCACAACTTTTTCTTCTTTGCTTTCCATCTTCTCCTTCCTCTTTTTCTCCATCCCCCACTTTTGTTGCTTCCCATTGTTGCTCTTCCTCTTCTTGTCGTTCCGCCAGAAAATATGCTTACACTTCTTCTTCTTCTTCCTCTTCTCCTCCAGATTCCACTTCTTCTGCTTCTTCTTCCCTTCCCTTCCCCTCCTTCTTCCTTTTCCTCCTTTTCTCCTTGTTCCAATTCTTCTTCTTCATCTCACCTCCTTCCACTACTTTTTCTTCCTCCTCTTGTTCACCGTCTTCAACTTCTTCACTTTCTACATCTTCATCTTCTTCCTTTTCTTCTCCTTCTTCCACTACTTCTAGTTAGTCTCCTTCTTCTTCTTCCTCTTCTTCTCCTTCTGCCACCTCTTCTTCTAGTTACTCTCCTTCTTCTTCCTCTTCTTATCTTTCTTCCACTTGTCCTGCCTCCCCTTGTTCTCTTTCTTCCGCTTCTTCTTCATCCTCTCCTTTCCTTTCTTTCCTTCCTCTTCATCTCCTTCTTCTTCTTCCTTTCCTTCGTCATATCCCTCTTTTTCTGCTTCTTTTGCTTCTACTTGCATTTCTACCTATTGTTCTCCTTCTTCCACTTCTTCTCCATCATCCCTACTCCTTCAACTACTTCTTCTTCTTCCTCTTGTTCATCTTCTTCCACTTCTACTACATCCACTTGTTCTTCTTCTTCCCTCTCTTCTCCTTCTTGCCTTCTTCTGCCTACACTACTTCTTCTTACTCCCCTTCTTCTTCTCCTCCTTGTTCCACTTCTTCTTCATCCCCTTTCCTTCCATTGCTTCTTATTCCTCCTCTTTTTCTCATTCTTCCACTTCTTCTTCTTCTTCCTATTGTTCTCCTTCTTCCACTTCTTCTTCTTCCTCTTCTTCTCCTTCTGCCACCTCTTCTCCCTCCTCTCGTTCTCCTTCTTCCACTTCTTCTTCATCCTTTCCTTTCCTTTCTTTTCTTCCTCTTCGTCTCCTTCTTCTTCTTCCTTCCCTTCGTCATATCCCTCTTTTTCTCCTTCTTCTGCTTCCACTTGCATTTCTACCTATTGTTCTCCTTCTTCCACTTCTTCTCCATCATCCCCACTCCTTCAACTACTTCTTCTTCCTCTTGTTCACATTCTTCCACTTCTACTACATCTAGTTGTTCTTCTGCTTCCCTCTCTTCTCCTTCTTGCCCTTCTTCTGCCTACACTATGTCTTCTTCCTCCCCTTCTTCTTCTCCTCCTTGTTCCACTTCTTCTTCATCCCCTTTCCTTCCATTGCTTCTTCTTCCTCCTGTTTATCTCATTCTTCCACTTCTTCTTCTTCTTCTGCCTATTGTTCTCCTTCTTCCACTTGCACTTCTTCCTTTTCTTCTCGTTCTTCCACTTTTCTTCTTCCTCTTCTTCTCCTTCTGCCACCTCTTCTCCCTCCTCCCGTTATCCTTCTTCCACTTCTTGTTCTTCATCTCCTTTCATTCCACTACTTCTACCACTTCTTCTACTTTTACTTGTTGTTCTTCTTCATTTTCGTCTCCTTCTTTCGCATCTTCTGGTTACACTTCTTCTTCTTCCTCTTCTTCCATTTCTTCTCCTTCCACAACTTCTTCTTCTTTCCTTTCCGTCTTCTCCTTCCTCTTTATCTCCATCCCCCACTTCTGTTGCTTCCCATTGTTGCTCTTCCTCTTCTTCTCCTTCCCCCAAATCTTATGGTTACACTTCTTCTTCTTCTTCCTCTTCTCCTCCAGCTTCCACTTCCTCTGCTTCTTCTTCCCTTCCCTTCCCCTCCTTCTTCCTTTTCTTCCTTTTCTCCTTGTTCCAATTCTTCTTTTTCATCTCACCTCCTTCCATTAGTTCTTCTTCCTCATCTTGTTCACCTTCTTCACCTTCCACATCTTCTTCTTCTTTCTTTTCTTCTCCTTCTTCCACTTCTTCTAGTTACTCTCCTTCTTCTTCCTCTTCTTATCTTTCTTCCACTTCTCCTGCGTCCTCTTTTTCTCTTTCTTCCACTTCTTCTTCATCCTCTTCTTTCCTTTCTTTTCATCCTCTTCATCTCCTTCTTCTTCTTCCATTCCTTTGTCATATCCCTCTTTTTCTGCTTCTTTTGCTTCCACTTGCATTTCTACCTATTGTTCTCCTTCTTCCACTTCTTCTCCATCATCCCCACTCCTTCAACTACTTCTTCTTCTTCCTCTTGTTCACCTTCTTCATCTTCTACTACATCCACTTCTTCTTCTTCTTCCCTCTCTTCTCCTTCTTGCCCTTCTTCTGCCTACACTACTTCTACTTCCTTCCCTTCTTCTTCTCCTCCTTGTTCCACTTCTTCTTCATTCCCTTTCCCTCCATTGCTTCTTATTCCTCCTCTTTTTATCATTCTTCCACTTCTTCTTCTTCTTCCTATTGTTCTCCTTCTTCCACTTGCACTTCTTCCATTTCTTATCCTTCTTCCACTTTTTCTTCTTCCTCTTGTTCTCCTTCTGCCACCTCTTCTCCCTCCTCCCGTTCTCCTTCTTCCACTTCTTCTTCTTCATCTCCTTTCATTCCACTACTTCTACCACTTCTTCTACTTCTACTTGTTGTTCTTCTTCATTTTCGTCTCCTTCTTCCGCTTCTTCTGCTTACATTTGTTCTTCTTCCTCTTCTTCCATTTCTTCTCTTTCCACAACTTCTTCTTCTTTCCTTTTCGTCTTCTCCTTCCTCTTTTTTTCCATCCCCCACTTCTTTTGCTTCCCATTGTTGCTCTTCCTCTTCTTCTCCTTCCCTCAAATCTTATGCTTACACTTCTTCTGCTTCTTCCTCTTCTCCTCCAGATTCCACTTCTTCTGCTTCTCCTTCCCTTCCCTTCCCCTCCTTCTTCCTTTTCCTCCTTTTCTCCTTGTTCCAATTCTTCTTCTTCATCTCACCTCCTTCCACTACTTCTTCTTCCTCCTCTTGTTAATCTTCTTCCACTTCTACTACATCCACTTGTTCTTCTTCTTCCTCCTCTTGTACACCTTCTTCACTTTCCACATTTTCTTCTTCTTCCTTTTCTTCTCCTTCTTCCACTTCTTCTAGTTACGCTCCTTCTTCTTCCTCTTCTTATCTTTCTTCCACTTCTCCTGCCTCGTCTTTTTCTCTTTCTTTGACTTCTTCTTCATCTCCTTCTTCTTCTTCCTTTCCTTCGTCATATCCCTCTTTTTCTCTTTCTTCTGCTTCCACTTGCATTTCTACCTCTTGTTCTCCTTCTTCCACTTCTTCTCCATCAACCCCACTCCTTCAACTACTTCTTCTTCTTCCTCTTGTTCATCTTCTTCAACTTCTTCACTTTCCACATCTTCTTCTTCTTCCTTTTCTTCTCTTTCTTCCACTTCTTCTAATTACTCTCCTTCTTCTTCCTCTTCTTATCTTTCTTCCACTTCTCCTGCCTCCTCTTATTCTCTTTCTTCCACTTCTTCTTCATCCTCTCCTCTCCTTTCTTTTCTTCCTCTTCATCTCCTTCTTCTTCTTCCTTTCCTTCGTCATATCCCTCTTTTTCTCCTTCTTCTGCTTCCACTTGCATTTCTACCTCTTGTTCTCCTTCTTTCACTTCTTCTTCTTCATCTCCTTTCGTTCCACTACTTCCTCATATTCCTCTTATTCTCTCCTTCTACCACTTCTTCTACTTCTGCTTTTTCTTCTTCTTCATTTTCGTCTCCTTCTTCCGCTTCTTCTGCTTACCCTTCTTCTTCTTCCTCTTCTTCCATTTCTTCTCCTTCCACAACTTCTTCTTCTCTCCTTTCCGTTTTCTCCTTCCTCTTTTTCTCCATCCCCCACTTCTGTTGCCTCCCATTGTTTCTCTTCCTCTTCTTCTCCTTCCCCAAAATCTTATGCTTACACTTCTTCTTCTTCTTCCTCTTCTCCTCCAGATTCCACTTCTTCTGCTTCTTCTTCCCTTTCCTTCCCCTCCTTCTTCCTTTTCCTCCTTTTCTCCTTGTTCCAATTCTTCTTTTTCATCTCACCTCCTTCCAGTACTTCTTCTTCCTCCTCTTGTTCACCGTCTTCAACTTCTTCACTTTCCACATCTTCTTCTTCTTCCATTTCTTCTCCTTCTGCCACTTCTTCTAGTTACTCTCCTTCTTCTTCCTCTTGTTATCTTTCTTCCACTTCTCCTACCTCCTCTTGTTCTCTTTCTTCCACTTCTTCTTCATCCTCTCCTTCCCATTCTTTTCTTCCTCTTCATCTCATTCTTCTACTTCCTTTCCTTCGTCATATCCCTCTTTTTCTCCTTCTTCACCTTCCACTTGCGTTTCTACCTCTTGTTCTCCTTCTTCCACTTCTTCTCCATCCTCCCCACTCCTTCAACAACTTCTTCTTCTTCCTCTTGTTCACCTTTTTCCACCTCTACTACAACCAGTTGTTCTTTAATCTTCCCTCTCTTCTGCTTCTTGCCCTTCTCCTGCCTACACTACTTCTTCTTCCTCCCCTTCTTCTTCTCCTCCTTGTTCCACTTCTTCTTCATCCCCTTTCCTTCCATTGCTTCTTCTTCCTCCTCTTTTTCTCATTCTTCCACTTCTTCTTCCACTTGAATTTCTTCCTTTTCTTCTCGTTCTTCCACTTCTTCTTCATCATCTTCTTCTCCTTCTGCCACCTCTTCTGCCTCCTCCCGTTCTCCTTCTACCACTTCTTCTACTTCTACTTGTTCTTCTTCTTCATTTTCGTCTCCTTCTTCCGCTTCTTCTGCTTACACTTCTTCTTCTTCCTCGTCTTCCATTTCTTTTCCTTACACAACTTCTTCTTATTTCCTTTCCGTCTTCTCCTTCCTCTTTTTCTCCATCCGCCACTTCTGTTGCTTCCCATTGTTGCTCTTCCTCTTCTTCTCCTTCCCCCAAATCTTCTGCTTACACTTCTTCTTCTTCTTCATCTTCTCCTATAGATTCCATTTCTTCTGCTTCTTCTTCCCTCCCCTTCCCATCCTTGTTCCTTTTCCTCCTTTTCTCCTTGTTCCAATTCTTCTTCTTCATCTCACCTCCTTCCACTACTTCTTCTTCCTCCTCTTGTTCACCTTCGTCAACTTCTTCACTTTCCACATCTTCTTCTTCTCCCGTTTCTTCTCCTTCTTCCACTTCTTCTAGTTACTGACTTTCTTCTTCCTCTTCTTATCTTTCATCCACTTCTCCTGCCTCCTCTTGTTCTCTTTCTTCCACTTGTTCTTCATCCTCTCCTTTCCTTTCTTTTCTTCCTCTTCATCTCCTTCTTCTTCTTCCTTTCTCGTCATATCCCTCTTTTTCTCCTTCTTCTGCTTCCACTTGAATTTCTACCCCTTGTTCTCCTTCTTCCACTTCTTCTCCATCATCCCCACTCCTTCAACTACTTCTTCTTCTTCCTCTTGTTCACCTTCTTCCACTTCTACTAGATCCACTTGTTCTTCTTCTTCCCTCTCTTCTCATTCTTGCCCTTCTTCTGCCTACACTACTCCTTCTTCCTCCCCTTCTTCTTTTCCTCCTTGTTCCACTTCTTCTTCATTCCCCTTTCCTTCCATTGCTTCTTCTTCCTCCTGTTTGTCTCATTCTTCCACTTCTTCTTCCTATTGTTCTCCTTCTTCCACTTGCACTTCTTCCTTTTCTTCTCGTTCTTCCACTTCTTCTTCTTCCTCATCTTCTCCTTCTGCCACCTCTTCTTCCTCCTCCCGTTCTCCTTCTTCCACTTCTTCTTCTTCATCTCGTTTCATTCCACTACTTCCTCCTATTCCTCTTATTCTCTCCTTCTACCACTTCTTCTACTTCTACTTGTTGTTCTTCTTCATTTTCGTCTATTTCTTTCGCTTCTTCTGCTTACACTTCTTCTTCCTCTTGTTCCATTTCTTCTCCTTCCAGAACTTCTTCTTCTTTCCTTTCCGTCTTCTCCTTCCTCTTTTTCTCCATCCCCCACTTCTGTTGCTTCCCATTGTTTCTCTTCCTCTTCTTCTCCTTCCCCCAAATCTTATGCTTACACTTCTTCTTCTTCTTCCTCTTCTCCTCCAGATTCCACTTCTTCTGCTTCTTCTTCCCTTACCTTCGCCTCCTTGTTCCTTTTCCTCCTTTTCTCCTTGTTCCAATTCTTCTTCTTCATCTCACCTCCTTCCACTACTTCTTCTTCCTCCTCTTCTTCACCATCTTCAACTTCTTCACTTTCCACATCTTCTTCTTCTTCCCTTTCTTCTCCTTCTTCCACTTCTTCTAGTTACTCTCCTTCTTCTTCCTCTTCTTATCTTTCTTCCACTTCTCCTGCCTCCTCTTGTTCTCCTTTCTTCCACTTCTTCTTCATGCTCTCCTTTCCTTTCTTTTCTTCCTCTTCATCTCCTTCTTCTTCTTCCTTTCCTTCGTCATATGCCTCTTTTTCTCCTTCTTCTGCTTCCACTTGCATTTCTACCTCTTGTTCTCCTTTTTCCACTTCTTCTCCATCATCCCCACTCCTTCAACTACTTCTTCTTCTTCCTCTTGTTCACCTCTTCCACTTCTACTACATCCACTTGTTCTTCTTCTTCCCTCTCTTCTCCTTCCTGCCCGTCTTCTGCCTACACTACTTCTTCTTCCTCCCCTTTTTCTTCTCGTCCTTGTTCCACTTCTTCTTCATCCCCTTTCCTTCCATTGCTTCTTCTTCCTCCTCTTTTTCTCATTCTTCCACTACTCTTCTTCTTCCTATTGTTCTCCCTCTTCCCCTTGCACTTCTTTCTTTTCTTCTCGTTCTTCCACTTCTTCTTCTGCTTCTTCCTTCTTCCTTTTCTTCCGCTTACACTACTTCTCCTTCCTCTTCTTGTTCACCTTCTTCACTTTCAACATCTTCTTCTTCTTCCTTTTCTTCTCCTTCTTCCAGTTCTCCTGCCTCCTCTTGTTCTCTTTCTTCTACTTCTTCTTCATCCTCTCCTTTCCTTTCTTTTCTTCCTCTTCATCTCCTTCTTCTTCTTCCTTTCCTTCGTCATATGCCTCTTTTTCTCCTTGTTCTGCTTCCACTTGCATTTCAACCTCTTGTTCTCCTTCTTCCACTTCTTCTCCATCATCCCCACTCCTTCAACTACTTCTTCTTCTTCCTCTTGTTCACCTTCTTCCACCTCTACTACATCCACTTATTCTTCTTCTTCCCTCTCTTCTCCTTATTGCCCTTCTTCTGCCTACACTACTTCTTCTTCCTCCCCTTCTTCTTCTCCTGCTTGATCCACTTCTTCTTCATTCCCTTTTCCTTCCATTACTTTTTCTTCCTCCTCTTTTTCTCATTCTTCTGCTTCTTCTGCCTATTGTTCTCCTTCTTCCACTTGCACTTCTTCCTTCTCTTCTCGTTGTTCCACTTCTTCTTCTTCCACTTCTTCTCCTTCTGCTACCTCTTCTTCCTCCTCCAGTTCTCCTTCTTCTACTTCTTCTTCTTCATCTCCTTTCATTCGACTACTTCCTCCTATTCCTCTTATTCTCTCCTTCTACCAATTCTTCTACTTCTACTTGTTGTTCTTGTTCATTTTCGTCTCCTTCTTCCGCTTCTTCTGCTTACGCTTCTTCTTCTTCCTCTTCTTCCATTTCTTTTCCTTCTACAACTTCTTCTTCTTTCCTTTCCGTCTTCTCCTTCCTTTTTTTCTCCATCCCCCACTTCTGTTGCTTCCTATTGTTGCTCTTCCTCTTCTTCTCCTTCCCCCAAATCTTATGCTTACACTACTTCTTCTTCTTCCTTTTTCCCTCCAGACTCCACTTCTTCTGCTGATGAGGACATCAAGCTTGAAGGACTTGGAGGACCTATGACAAGGGCAAGGACAAGAAGAGCTAAGGAAGCTATTCAACAAGTATTTGCAGCCCTTTTGCAAAAAGAGCAAAACATTAAAGAAATAAAGTTTAAAATTGTTAATTGTCTCAGGACTGAAGAGATCAATACTTAACCTTAATGGAAGAGAAGTTTGAAATAAATTAAACTCATTTTCTTGGAGTTTACTTAGTTAATGGTGGGCAACGAGAATTGTCTAATTAAAGTTGCAGCCACCTAGGATATCAATTATAATTAGTGTACGTGTTTAATTTACTTTGGCAGTTACACTTTGTTATTAAGCTGCCCATTATTAGTTTTTATTATTTTGTAACTTCAGCTGAATTTAGAAAGCCACTAAACCTACACAAGCTGAGTTTATGAGGCATATAAATTTGGGCAAGACTGAGATGTAAGGCAGAATATTTTGGAAATAAAAAACTAGTTGAGTTTTCTCTCCTTTGGGTTCTTGGCAATCCAAAATCTTTTTGAGATTTATCAAAGGTAATTCACCCCTTTGTGTGTGCAATCTCGTAGACATATCTTCCATCCTTGGAAGTGTGGAGTCTATCAATTCCAATTCCATTTTCTGTCTTTTCCATTCATACTCAATTCTGCCCATTAAACTCTATGACAGGAAAGTCCTACACAATCGAAAACTCGTTTAATCGTTGAATTTCAATAACTTTTAATTTCCATTCTGTGTCTAAAAGTTTGATAGTAATTCTTGATGTGAATGCCGAAGACAATGACTTTTCATTTTTTGTAACGTTTCATTAATTTAGGAATTAATGTAACATGCAATTAATCATGTGTGATAATTGCGTGATAATAGAGTATTTAATTTTTCTTTTGGGAGTTACGATTTTGAACAGTCACCTAATTCTATAAATAGGGGCTGAATTGTACTCTAAGGAGAACCATTGAATTAGTGAAATTATATTTGGGTTTTACCCTTTTGTGAGAGATGAATTTCTCTTTAGAACTTATCAAGGAATTTTTCCTTGTGGCGTTCTCCTAGACTTATCAAGGGTAAATCACCACCCTTGTGGCGTCATATGACTTATCTTCCATCCTTGGAAGTGGCGTCATCTATCTTTTCATTAAACCATTTTCATCCTTTCCATTTTCTTGTTTACCCAATTCTCATTGTTTTGTTAACTTATTACCTTCCAACCTAGATAGATCCGCAAAACGAATCCAACCACTCTGGATTTCTATCAGTTGGTATCAGAGCTTCGACTCTAGGTTTGGAACTATGGTGGATATTTTTTATACAAGGTGTTTAATCGAAGGTCATTTGTGTTTATTTGCAGTTGATGAAGAAAGTTATAGCAACGTGGTGAGCGAAAGATTGGTGAATAAACTTAACTTACCAACGAGTCTTCATCGTAGGCAAACTAAGTTTAGATTCACTATTGGAAAATATGTGGAGGAAGTGACATGTGATATTGCTCCCATACTCATGTCATTTTCTTTTAGGGAAACCTTGGTTGCAGGGTAAAAGGATAAATTATAAAAGACTTTCAGTTTCTTTGGTGCATGAAAGACGCAAACTTAATTTGAAATTTCTGACACCAAGTGAAGTTTGTGATGATCAACTTAAGTTGAAGGAGAAAATAGAAAAAGAGAGAGAAGAAAAGAGAAAAATAGAAAAAGAAAAGAGTGAAGAAGAAGAGAGAGAAAAGGAAAGAGAAAGACAGAAAAAGAACTATAAAACTTTAACTGCTACTGATTTTTCTTCTTCTCTTGATATTATAAATGCACAGGATCATGAGTATGCAACGCACAAATGGTCATGGGTAAGGAAGAAAAATATTGATATCACTCCTAGAGCGTCATTGTATATCGAGTCCACTGTTGAAATTCAAACTCATGAGAAACATTTTCAAGTCTGGGTCTGGGCACCAAAAAGGAGAAATTCTTTTATGCATGATTTTTTACAAGTTGTATTTGATCCTGGAGGTTGTTTTGTTCATTATAAGTGAATAAAATTTGTAGGAAAATAAAGTCATAGATTCGGGGACGAATCTTTTCGAAGAAGGAGGGAATGATGTGAATGCCGAAGATAATGACTTTTCATTTTTTGTAACGTTTCATTAATTTAGGAATTAATGTAACATGCAATTAATCATGTGTGATAATTGCGTGATAATAGAGTATTTAATTTTTCTTTTGGGAGTTACGATTTTGAACAGTCACCTAATTCTATAAATAGGGGCTGAATTGTACTCTAAGGAGAACCATTGAATTAGTGAAATTATATTTGGGTTTTACCCTTTTGTGAGAGATGAATTTCTCTTTAGAACTTATCAAGGAATTTTTCCTTGTGGCGTTCTCCTAGACTTATCAAGGGTAAATCACCACCCTTGTGGCATCATATGACTTATCTTCCATCCTTGGAAGTGACATCATCTATCTTTTTGTTAAACCATTTTTATCCTTTCCATTTTCTTGTTTACCCAATTCTCATTGTTTTGTTAACTTATTACCTTCCAACCTAGATAGATCCGCAAAACGAACCCAACCCCTTTGGATTTCTATCAATTCTATTTAGTTTACTTTTTTGCAATTGTTTGCATTCCACGTTGATTAATTTTGTTAACACAGCAAGCTAAATTCCTAGGGTCCTTTCAGAATCCTAAACTGACAATGGATTCATATCATTTGGTATCAGAGCTCCGGTTTCTAGGAATTGCAAGGCTGCTGTTCTGGGTAATTTCTGTCCTTAATTTTCATCATATCATAATATTACCTTATTGTTATTTGTTTGACTGAACCATTGCAAAAGTTAGGTCCTTAAAACAATTCTGAATTTTTTTTTTAAAAAAAAAATAGAAGTGAAAGAAAGCATGCAAAAATTGAGTTAAAAAAAAAATTGGGCTGAATGGTTCATGTTATTAGAAAAATTTTAAGCTCATTCTTAAGGTAATATTGTGTTTGAATTGAGGAAGAAAATACTGCACCTTGTTAGTATACAATTCTGAATTTTGTTGCACCTATTAGTTTCATTTTAAGCCAAAATTTTATCCTCTGTTTGTGTCTTTACCTGTTAAAATTGGCTGCACAATTTTCTACTCAAAATTCTGGTTGTGGCTGTTTGTACCTTTGTTTTTGTGTGCCCAGTTTTTGTCCATTTCTTTTCGTACTTCCTTTTGTTTTCATTTTGAGACAAATTTCTTCTGTCTTGTTGGTGTTAAAAAAAAAAATTCAGTTGTTGTCCTAGTATTTGTTGCTTTCGTTGGGTTTCATTTTAGTCATTTTTGTTAGTTTTCTTGTGTCTTATTTGCCTGCACACAGGTTGGTGTTTGTCTTTGAGTTTTTCTCTTTTGGTTTTTTAAGAACTTAAGGAGGAATAAAGAGGAAAAAGGCAAGAGAGTTTCATTATAGTAAAAGCCAATTTTTTTTAGCGCAAACACTTGAGTGGGTGAGAACATTTTGAAACCCCACATACATATTTTTTCTTGTGACATTTGACCTGTTTGTTTATCATGGCAGAAAGAAATCATAACAATGATTTTCAGCTTCAAATTGCTGCATTATCTCAGCATTTAGAGAGATTGATGAAGCAACAACAAGATGAATTCCATGAGAGGTTGGACCAATTGGAGAATAGAACCCCACCAGCAGGAGGAGGAGGAAGGCCAAATAGAAATGAAGGAAGAATAGAAGGAGTGAAGTTGAATGTGCCTCCTTTCAAGGGTAGGAGTGATCCTGATGCATACTTGGAGTGGGAGTTAAAAATTGAGCATGTGTTCTCTTGCAACAATTATAGTGAGGAGCAAAAGGTGAGACTTGCAGCTACTGAATTTTCTGATTATGCACTCATTTGGTGGAATAAGTTACAAAGGGAGAGGATTAGATATGAGGAGCCTAGGGTAGACACTTGGGGTGAAATGAAGAGGATCATGAGGAGGCGGTATATACCTTCTAGCTTCCATAGGGATATAAAATTAAAACTTTAGAAATTGTCTCAAGGAAGCAAGGGAGTGGAGGAGTATTATAAGGAGATGGAGATGCTAATCATCCAAGCCCAAATTGAAGAAGATCCTGAGCTAACTATGGCTCGCTTCCTTAATGGTTTAAATCATGACATTAGAGATGTTGTTGAGTTGCAGGAGTTTGTGGAGATGGATACACTAAGATGTCATCAAAATAAACAACACAAAATTTTCCTAAGCAATCCCTAAGGACATGATTCATAAGCCTCATGAAGGTGCTTGGGGCATTGGTAAGCCCAAAGGGCATTACCAACCACTCATACAGCCCAAACTTGGTCTTAAAAGCGGTTTTCCACTCATCACCTTCCTTGATGCGGATTTGGTGATAACCACTCTTAAGATCAATTTTTGAAAATAATTGGGCCCCATGCAATTCATCAAGCATGTCATCAAGCCTAGGGATAGGGTGCCTATATTTGATGGTGATGTTATTGATTGCTCGACAATCAATGCACATCCTCCATTGGCCATTCTTCTTAGGCACAACAAAACTGGCACAGAACAAGGGCTTAGGCTCTCTTGAACCCAACCCTTCTCCAATAGTTCTTGGACTTGAGATTCAATCTCCTTGGTCTCCATGGGATTAGTCCTATAAGCAGGCCTATTAGGTAGGCTAGCCCCAGGTACCAAGTCTATTTGGTGTTCTATACCCCTAATTGGAGGAAGTCCTTTGGGAACTTCATTAGGGAATATATCACCAAACTCCTTTAAAAGCTCTTGAACCTCTTGAGGTAGGTTCTCAGGTCCAAATTCTATGGCAGTGCTAGAACTAGAAGGGAAAAAAGTGGAGGGGGAAGAAATGGGGGATGCCTCTTTGCAAAGGAGGAGATAGAAAGGTCTGTTAGTTAAGGGGGCTTCCTTTAATTCCAATTTTGTCGCAAATAAACTCCCTTTACTAATGACTTTCTTGGAAGGGGCACCAACTTCCAACTCAACCTCTTTACCCCTTTCAAGCTTTAGGGGTAAAGCTTTGCTTTTTTTTTCTCCTCATCTCTCTTATGTTTCATGATGAGTTGGTCCTCCGCCACTTGTGAAGGTGTTAGAGGACACAACTTAATGCGCTTATCCTTATGAGTGAGGATGATGTTATTGGAATGACCATGGTGTATGGCTTTCTTATCAAATTGCCATGGTCTTCCTAGCAAGATATGGCCAGCTTCCATTGGGAATATGTCACACAGGATCTCATCTTTATAAGACCCAATGGAAATTGGAACCTTGACTTGCTCATTGACCTCCATTTCCCCTTGCTCATTGAGCCATTGAAGCTTGTAAGGCTTAGGGTGGGGAAGTGGGGTCAAGGCTAGCTTTTCCACCAACCTTGAGCTACAACAATTGCAGCATGACCCACTATCCACAATGAGAGAACATATTTTGTCATTCACCTTACAGCGAGTATGGAATATGTTCTCCCTTTGAGATGAGGACACTTTCAAAGGTTGGCTTCCAAGAAGTCTTCTTATCATTAAGAGGTCTCCCTCACATGCATAAGCGGTTTCATCACAATCAGATTGGTATGCATGAACCCCTTCTCCTTCGCTCTCACTAGAGGAGTGTGAGCTAGACTCACTACTATAAACATCTCGGGCCCTCATGATGATGTTTCTCTTAGTAGGGCATTGAGAGGCAATGTGGCCTCTCCCAAGACATTTAAAGCATTTGATACTACTAACTTTCTCGTGAGAGTTAGTAGTAGGGGTTTTTCTCTCTATATGTGATGTTTTATGCTCTTTGAAGTGCTTGGGATGTTCCTCTTTGGGGTAACTCTTGAAAGAGTTCCCCGTAGGTTGGTCCCTCTTTACATAAGGTGGGTTATCCTTTTTAAAAGTTTTCCTTCTAAGTTGATTTTCCACCTTGATGCAAAGTTGAACTAACTCATCAAGGGAATTGTATGAGAAGAGCTCCACCTTATCACGAATTTCGGGGCTCAACCCACACAAAAACCTTGCCAAAGTGGCCTTGGGTTCCTCAATGATACCCGCCCTCAAGATAAGAAGTTCCATCTTTTGTCTATACTCTTCTATACTAAGGTTGGTTTGCCTTAGCCTTTGGAGTCTATCCAAAATATCTCTTTCATACCAAGAGGGAATATGCCTTCTTCTTAGAGCACTTCTAAGATCATTCCAATATCTTATGGAAGGCATATTGGTGCGGATTCTCTCATTGGTTAACCCAACCCACCAATGCATGGCATGCCCTTGGAAGCTAAGGGTTGCCATTGGAACCTTTCTTTCTTCTCTTACCTCATGGAAAGTGAAGAGTTGTTCTACCTTGATTTCCCAATCAAGGTAGGCTTCCACATCTTCCCTCCCATGAAATGGGGGGAGATCAATTTTGGGCTCCCTTGGAGGGGCCCCATTATTATGCATGGATGAATGGGAGTTTCTCCTAGGATGATTGTAGTATTCTTCCTCACTTTCACTCCTATGGGTATGTCTAGATGGGGAACCTAAGACTATCCCTTTCATTTTGTAATTCTCACCATTCCCATGCTTTCTTTTTTCTTCTTCTTTCTCTTTTCTTATTTCTCTTTCTTTTCTTTCTCTCCTTTCTTCATCTTCTCTCCTTTCTCTTATTCTTCTCTCTTCCTTCTCTCTTTTTTCTCTCTTTTCTTCCTCTCTTTCTTTTATTTTTCTTTTCTCCTTGGACTCTTTTTCTCTCCTTTTTTCTTCTCTTCTCTCTTGTTCTTTTGTCATCCACTCCCTAAAGTCCATGTTTAAGTTTTCTAGAGTGTAATCTTTAGAAATATTTCTTTGGTTTACACTCTTGTTTGATGAATAACTATGAGCACTAGAGTGGGTGTGTGATGTCATTGTGCTTGAATTTCTAAGAGGAAAAAGGTGGCTAAAAAATTTTCACAAACAAACACTCCTCTCTTTTTGTGTTTTCTTGCCTAAAATGGCTTGATGAGTCTTTGGAACTCTTTAGCCTTCTAAGCGCTTTGAATAAGAAAAATAAAGCAAGAATTTTAAAGCAAAAATTCAAAAGAGAAGGGATCTAAAGCGAGCTCCTAAGGTGTTGAAGGAAGTGTACCACTTCTTCCTTCTTCACCTAATTTTCGAGAAGCTAAAAATTGATTAAATTTTATTACAACCAAAGGGAGGGCCTTAAGGGCACTCAAACTCCCAACTAAAAAATTAATACACCCAAATTAAAGAAAAAGTAAAGTCTTCAAAAAATGATTCTCCAAATGCTCCCTCAAATCAAAGTCTTCACGGCTAGGTGTATTTCCTTTTGAGGTGATCCCTTAGGCTCTTAGTCCAACCTTCCAAAATATGCTACCCTTGTGGTAAGCTCCTTTTTCAAGCTTTCTCCCAAAAGTGACACTAACACACAAACCAAAGAAACCAAAAGTAGCAACGGGAGGTGCGAATAGAAACTCAAAAAACAATAAAAGATAACACAATCAAAAGGACACTTAACCAAATGGTAAGAGTATATAAGACAAACTAGAAAGATGATTTAAAAGACAAGCAACAACTAAAAGGTAAACAAAAGAAAGAGAGCACACAATGGAATACCTAAGAATGACACTAGATTAAAGAGTAGAAGAACACAAATATCAAGTTCTAGTGTACCAAAAGTAATAAAATTTCTTTTAAGGTTCCAAGTTCAAAGTTGAAGCACTTGCTAATTTTAGGTTAGGTACATCAAATGAATTTTTTTCAAACTTTCTTTTCTTTTGTTTGTTCTCTTTTTTTTTTTTTTGAATCCTTCGTTGTTTTTTTTTTGTATTTTATTTTAGACTTTGTTTTCTTGTTTTTTTTTTTAATATTTACTAGATGAACCTAAATTGATTGTGAATTTAGTGCTTGATAAAAAAGAGTTATGTGCTTGGAACAATAAAGAAAATTAAAAGCAACAATTTAGGTACTATTAGAAATGACTTCAAAATGCAAAGTAGCTATAGATGTGTTAATGGTTTAGTAGTTTGGTGTGCCACTGGACTCAAGCTTTGTTAAGATTTTAGTAATTTGTTGAACACAAATACCAAACTTATAGCTTAAGTGAAAGCACCCACAAACAAGAACTACCTTTACCACACAAATGAGCTACAAATTATACGTATAAGGAAAATACAGACAAAGGAAACTGAGCAACTATTTTTGAATTTTTTTTTTAAGAATATGTTTGAAACTAAAAGCACATGAACTTCTAAAGAGACTTAGACATGAGGTATAACCCTCTATGCTGCTCAATTTAAGAAGTTTCAAATTTTTTTTTGTAAAAACAAAAGAGGCTAAACTTAAAAGGAATTAATAGACAAAATGGGAAACTATAAACATGACTTATAGACAACTACACAAGAGTATAAAAGTGAAAAATAAAAGCTAAAAATAAAGCAAAAACAAGGCAACTAGGTGCAAGGAAACACAAGAATTTGGTCTAAATTTCTTGACCACAAGGTTGTGGAATTCACCACAACGGCATGGATTTTTAGCAAGAAATCCTTCCATTACTTCTTCTTCATCCTCTCCTTTCCTTTCTTTTCTTCCTCTTCATCTCCTTCTTCTTCTTCCTTTCCTTCGTCATATCCCTCCTTTTCTCCTTCTTCTGCTTCTACTTGCATTTCTACCTCTTGTTCTCCTTCTTCCACTTCTTCTCGATCATCCCCACTCCTTCAACTACTTCTTCTTCTTCTTCCTCTTGTTCCCCTTCTCCCACTTCTACTACATCCACTTGTTCTACTTCTTCCCTCTCTTCTCCTTCTTGCCCTTCTTCTGCCTACACTACTTCTTCTTCCTCCCGTTCTTCTTCTCCTCCTTCTTCCACTTCTTCTTTGATGCATGCCTCCCTTGATCTTTTTCTAGAGGTTTTCATCTTTGGTGAAATGGTTTGTGGAGAGGTAAGAAGTGAGGTGGTTTTAGGCGCCACTTAAGGTAAGATAAGCCTAAGAGGGAAAGTTTGCCACAAGGGATGGAACCCTTGATAAAAACCTAAGGAATTCTCAAAGAGAGAAGGGTGGACACTAAGAGAATTTTGGCCAACTCAAGGTTTTTCCATTAAATCAAGTGTAAAAAAATACAAGAGTGTGAAGGAGCACCTTTTTATAGAGGGAGCTAACCTCTTGGACAAGTCATGAAGGAAATGAAAGGCTAGGATTAAAAGGAGTCATCCAAGGGAGGAGGATTGAAGCCCAAAGTCCAATCAATACCCTCCTTTAGATGAGAATTGGTGCCCAAGCTACCTCATCCAAGGGCCAAGACTACTCCTTTATTAGTTTTGGGTTTTATTTAGCAAAAGAGGGTGTAGTTATCAAACTACCCCCTTATTTCCTAAATAAAGGCCCAAAAGCTAATCTTACCCCTTCTTATTACTAAGACACCTCCTAGAAAATTAAATGGACTAATACATGTCCAAAATAAAATCCTAGGTTCCTAAAATAAAAATTACAAGTAAATAAGTCATGGCTTGCATAACTTGATGGTCATATGGAGGTGAGATCTTCCTCCCTCTACTCTAGCCATGTCTTCTTCTATTCTTCTAGCCATGGCCCTAGTGATAGGGCCCTTGCTTGGGGAGAATGCATCATCCTTCATCCCCTTTCCTTCCATTGCATCTTCTTCCTCCTCTTTTTCTCATTCTTCCACTACTTCTTCTTCTTCCTATTGTTGTCCTTCTTCCACTTGCACTTCTTCCTTTTCTTCTCTTTCTTCCACTTCTTCTTCTTCCTCTTCTTCTTCTTCTTCCTCTTGTTCACCTTGTTCCACTTCTACTACATCCACTTGCTCTTCTTCTTCCCACTCTTCTCCTTCTTGCCCTTCTTCTGCCTACACTACTTCTTCTTCCTCCCCTTCTTCTTCTCCTCCTTGTACCACTTCTTCTTCAGCCCCTTTCCTTCTATTGCTTCTTCTTCCTCCTCTTTTTCTCATTCTTCCACTTCTTTTTCTTCTTCCTATTGTTCTCCTTCTTCCACTTGCACTTCTTCCTTTTCTTCTCATTCTTCCATTTCTGCTTCTTCCACTTCTTCTTCTTCATCTCCTTTCATTCCACTACTTCCTCCTATTCATCTTATTCTCTCCTTCTACCACTTCTTCTACTTCTATTTGTTGTTCCTCTTTATTTTCGTCTCCTTCTTCCGCTTCTTCTGCCTACACTTCTTCTTCTTCCTCTTCTTCTATTTCTTCTCCTTCCACAACTTCTTCTTCTTTCCTTTCCGTGTTGCCCTTCCTCTTTTTCCCCATCCCCCACTTCCGTTGCTTCCCATTGTTGCTCTTCCTCTTCTTCTCCTTCCCCCAAATCTTATGCTTACACCTCTACCTTTTGTTCTCCTTCTTCCACTTCTTCTCCATCATCCCCACTCCTTCAACTACTTCTTCTTCTTTGTTCACCTTCTTCCACCTCTACTACATCCACTTGTTGTTCTTCTTCCCTCTCTTCTCCTTATTGCCCTTCTTCTTCCTACACTACTTCTTCTTCCTACGCTTCTTGTGCTCCTCCTTGTTCCACTTCTTCTTCATCCCATTTCCTTCCATTGCTTCTTCTTCCTCCTCTTTTTCTCATTCTTCCACTTCTTCTTCTTCTTCCTATCGTTCTCTTTCTTCCACCTGCACTTCTTCCTTTTCTTCTCGTTCTTCCACTTCTTCTTTTTCCTCTTCTTCTCTACTGCCACCTCTTCTACCTCCTCCCGTTCTCCTTCTTCCACTTCTTCTTCTTCATCTCCTTTCATTCCACTACTTCCTCCTATTCCTCTTATTCTCTCCCTCTATTACTTCTTCTACTTCTACTTGTTGTTCTTCTTCATTTTCGTCTGCTACCTCGACTTCTTCTGCTTACACTTCTTCTTCCTCTTCTTCCATTTCTTCTCCTTCCACAACTTCTTCTTCTTTCTTTTTCGTCTTCTCCTTCCTCCTTTTCTCCATCCCCCACTTCTCTTGCTTCCCATTGTTGCTCTTCCTCTTCTTCTCCTTCCCCCAAATCTTATGCTTACACTTCTTCTTCTTCTTCCTCTTCTCCTCCAAATTCGACTTCTTTTGCTTCTTCTTCCCTTCCCTTCCCCTCCTTCTTCCTTTTCCTCCTTTTCTCCTTGTTCCAATTCTTCTTCTTCATCTCACCTCCTTCCACTACTTCTTCTTCCTCCTCTTGTTCACTTTCTTCACTTTCCACATCTTCTTCTTCTTCCCTTTCTTCTACTTCTTCCACTTCTTCTAGTTACTCTCCTTCTTCTTCCACTTCTTATCTTTTTTCCACTTCTCCTGCCTCCTCTTGTTCTCCTTCTTCCACTTCTTCTTCATCCTCTTCTTTCCTTTCTTTTCTTCCGCTTCATCTCCTTCTTCTTATTCCTTTCCTTCGTCATATCCCTCTTTTCCCCCTTCTTCTGCTTCCACTTGCATTTCTACCTCTTGTTCTCCTTCTTCCACTTCTTCTCCATCATCCACACACCTTCAACTACTTCTTCTTCTTCCTCTTGTTCACCTTCTTCCACTTCTACTACATCCACTTGTTCTTCGCCTTCCCTCTCTTCTCCTTCTTCCCCTTCTTTTGCCTACACTACTTCTTCTTCCTCCCCTTCTTCTTTCCCCTTTCCTTCCATTGCTTCTTCTTCCTCCTCTTTTTCTCATTCTTCCACTTCTTCTTCCTATTGTTCTCCTTCTTCCACTTGTATTTCTTCCTTCTCTGCTCGTTCTTCCACTTCTTCTTCTTCCTCTTCTTCTCCTTTTGCCACCTCTTCTTCCTCCTCCCGTTATCCTTCTTCCACTTCTTCTTCGTCATCACCTTTCATTCCACTACTTCCTGCTATTCTTGTTATTCCCTCCTTCTACCACTTCTTCTACTTCTACGTGTTGTTCTTCTTCATTTTTGTCTCCTTCTTCAACTTCTTCACTTTCCACATCTTCTTCTTCTTCCTTTTCTTCTCGTTCTTCCGTTTCTTCTAGTTACTCTCCTTCTTCTTCCTCTTCTTATCTTTGTTCCACTTCTCCTGCCTCCTCTTGTTCTCTTTCTTCCACTTCTTCTTCATCCTCTCCTTTCCTTTCTTTTGTTCCTCTTCATCTCCTTCTTCTTCTTCCTTTCCTTCGTCATATCCCTCTTTTTCTCCTTTTTCTGCTTCCACTGGCATTTCTACCTCTTGTTCTCCATCTTCCACTTCTTCTCCATCATCCCCATTCCTTCAACTACTTCTTCTTCTTCCTCTTGTTCACCTTCTTCCACTTCTACTACATCCACTGGTTCTTCTTCTTCCCTCTCTTCTCCTTCTTGCCTTTCTTCTGCCTACACTACTTCTTTTTCCTCCCCTTCTTCTTCTCCTCCATGTTCGACTCCTTCTTCATCCCCTTTCCTTCCATTGCTTCTTCTTCCTTCTCTTTTTCTCATTCTTCCACTTCTTCTTCTTCTTCCTCTTCTTCTCCTTCTGCTACCTCTTTTCCTCCTCCCGTTCTCCTTCATCCACTTCTTCTTCTTCGTTTCCTTTCATTCCAGTACTTCCTGCTATTCCTCTTATTCTCTCCTTTTACCACTTTTTCTACTTCTACGTGTTGTTCTTCTTCATTTTTGTCTCCTTCTTCCGCTTCTTCTGCTTACACTTCTTCTTCTTCCTCTTCTTCCATTTCTTCTCCTTCCACAACTTCGTCTTTCCTTTCCGTCTTCTCCTTCCTCTTTTTCTCCATCCCCCACTTCTGTTGCTTCCCATTGTTGCTCTTCCTCTTCTTCTCCTTCCCCCAAATCTTATGCTTACACTTCTTCTTCTCCTTCCTCTTTTCCTCCAACTTCCACTTCTTCTGCTTCTTCTTCCCTTCCCTTCCCCTCCTTCTTCCTTTTCCTCCTTTTCTCCTTGTTCCAATTCTTCTTCTTCATCTCACCTCCTTCCACTACTTCTTCTTCCTCCTCTTGTTCACCTTCTTCAACTTCTTCACTTTCGACATCTTCTTCTGCTTCCTTTTCTTCTCCTTTTTCCACTTCTTCTAGTTACTCTCCTTCTTCTTCGTCTTCTTATCTTTCTTCCACTTCAACTACCTCCTCTTGTTCTCTTTCTTCCACTTCTTCTTCATCCTCTCCTTTCCTTTCTTTTCTTCCTCTTCATCTCCTTCTTCTTCTTCCTTTCCTTCGTCATATCCCTCTTTTTCTCCTTCTTCTGCTTCCACTAGCATTTCTACCACTTATTCTCCTTCTTCCACTTCTTCTCCATCATCCCGACTCCTTCAACTACTTCTTCTTCTTCCTCTTGTTCACCTTCTTCCACTTCTACTACATCCACTTGTTCTTCTTCTTCCCTCTCTTCTCCTTCTTGCCCTTCTTCTGCCTACACTACTTCTTTTTCCTCCCCTTCTTCTTCTCCTCCATGTTCGACTCCTTCTTCATCCCCTTTCCTTCCATTGCTTCTTCTTCCTCCTATTTTGCTCATTCTTCCATTTCTTCTTCTTCTTCCTCTTCTTCTCCTTCTGCCACCTCTTTTCCTCCTCCCGTTCTCCTTCATCCACTTCTTCTTCTTCGTCTCCTTTCATTCCACTACTTCCTGCTATTCCTCTTATTCTCTCCTTCTACCACTTCTTCTACTTCTACGTGTTGTTCTTCTTCATCTTCGTCTCCTTCTTCCGCTTCTTCTGCTTACACTTCTTCTTCTTCCTCTTCTTCCATTTCTTCTCCTTCCATAACTTCTGTTTTCCTTTCCGTCTTCTCCTTCCTCTTTTTTTCCATCCCCTACTTCTGTTGCTTCCCATTGTTGCTCTTCCTCTTCTTCTCCTTCCCCCAAATCTTATGCTTACACTTCTTCTTCTTCTTCCTCTTTCCCTCCAGCTTCCACTTCTTCTGCTTCTTCTTCCCTTCCCTTCCCCTCCTTCTTCCTTTTCCTCCTTTTCTCCTTGTTCCAATTCTTCGTCTTCATCTCACCTCCTTCCACTACTTCTTCTTCCTCCTCTTGTTCAGCTTCTTCAACTTCTTCACTTTCCATATCTTCTTCTTCTTCCTTTTCTTCTCCTTCTTCAACTTGTTCTAGTTACTCTCCTTCTTCTTCCTCTTCTTATCTTTCTTCCACTTCAACTACCTCCTCTTGTTCTCTGTCATCCACTTCTTCTTCATCCTCTCCTTTCCTTTCTTTTCTTCCTCTTCATCTCCTTCTTCTTCTTCCTTTCCTTCGTCATATCCCTCTTTTTCTCCTTCTTCTGCTTCCACTTGTATTTCTACCTCTTGTTCTTCTTCTTCCACTTCTTCTCCATCATCCCCACTCCTTCAACTACTTCATCTTCTTCCTCTTGTTCACCTTCTTCCACTTCTACTACATCCACTTGTTCTTCTTCTTCCCTCTCTTCTCCTTCTTGCCCTTCTTTTGCCTACACTACTTCTTCTTCCTCCCCTTCTTCTTCTCCTCCTTGTTCCACTTCTTTTTCATCCTCTTTCCTTCCATTGCTTCTTCTTCCTCCTTTTTTTCTCATTCTTCCACTTCTTCTTCTACTTCCTATTGTTCTCCTCCTTCCACATGCACTTCTTCCTTCTCTTCTCGTTCTTCCACTTCTTCTTCTTCCTCTTCTTCTCCTTCTGCCACCTCTTCTTCCTCCTCCTGTTCTCCTTCTTCCACTTCTTCTTCTTCATCTCCTATCATTCCACTACTTCCTCCTATTTCTCTTATTCTCTCCTTCTAACACTTCTTCTACTTCTACTTGTTGTTCTTCTTCATTTTCGTCTCCTTCTTTCGCTTCTTCTGCTTACACCTCTTCTTCTTCCATTTCTTATCCTTCCACAACTTCTTCTTCTTTCCTTTCCGTCTTCTCCTTCCTCTTTTTCTCCATCCCCGACTTCTGTTGCTTCCCATTGTTGCTCTTCCTCTTCTTCTGCTTCTACCATATCTTATGCTTACACTTCTTCTTCCTCTTCCTCTTCTCCTCCAGATTCCACTTCTTCTGCTTCTTCTTCCCTTCCCTTCCCCTCCTTCTTCCTTTTCCTCTTTTTCTCCTTGTTCCAATTCTTCTTCGTCATCTCACCCCGTTCCACTACTTCTTCTTCCTCCTCTTGTTCACCTTCTTCACTTTCCACATATTCTTCTTTTTCCTTTTCTTCTCCTTCTTCCGTTTCTTCTGCCTACACTACTTCTTCTTCCTCCCCTTCTTCTTCTCCTCCTTGTTCCACTTCTTCTTCATCCCTTTTCCTTCCATTGCTTCTTCTTCCTCCTCTTTTTCTCATTCTTCCACTTCTTCTTCTTCTTCCTATTGTTCTCCTTCTTCCACTTGAAGTTCTTCCTTTTCTTCTCGTTCTTCCACTTCTTGTTCTTTCTCTTCTTCTCCTTCTGCCACCTTTTCTCCCTCCTCCCGTTCTCCTTCTTCCACTTCTTCTTCTTCATCTCCTTTCATTCCACTACTTCCTTCTATTCCTCTTATTCTCTCCTTCTACCACTTCTTCTACTTCTACTTGTTGTTCTTCTTCATTTTCGTCTCCTTCTTCCGCTTCTTCTGCTTACACTTCTTCTTCTTCCATTTCTTCTCCTTCCACAACTTCTTCTTCTTTCCTTTCCGTCTTCTCCTTCCTCTTTTTCTCCATCCCCCACTTCTGTTGCTTCCCATTCTTGCTCTTCCTCTTCTTCTCCTTCCCCCAAATCTTATGCTTACACTTCTTCTTCTTCTTCTTCCTCTTCTCCTCCAGATTCCACTTCTTCTGCTTGTTCTTCCCTTCCCTTCCCCTCCTTTTTCCTTTTCCTCCTTTTCTCCATGTTCCAATTCTTCTTCTTCATCTCACCTCCTTCCACCACTTCTTCTTCCACCTCTTGTTCACCTTCTTCACTTTGCACATTTTCTTCTTCTTCCTTTTCTTGTCTTTCTTCCACTTCTTCTAGTTACTCTCCTTCTTCTTCCTCTTCTTATCTTTCTTCCACTTCTCATGCCTCCTCTTGTTCTCTTTCTTCCACTTCTTCTTCATCCTCTCCTTTCCTTTCTTTTCTTCCTCTTCATCTCCTTCTTCTTCTTCCTTTCCTTCGTCATATCCCTCTTTTTCTCCTTCTTCTGCTTCTACTTGCATTTCTACCTCTTGTTCTCCTTCTTCCACTTCTTCTCGATCATCCCCACTCCTTCAACTACTTCTTCTTCTTCTTCCTCTTGTTCCCCTTCTCCCACTTCTACTACATCCACCTATTCTACTTCTTCCCTCTCTTCTCCTTCTTGCCCTTCTTCTGCCTACACTACTTCTTCTTCCTCCCGTTCTTCTTCTCCTCCTTCTTCCACTTCTTCTTCATCCCTTTTCCTTCCATTGCATCTTCTTTTTCCTCTTTTTCTCATTCTTCCACTACTTCTTCTTCTTCCTATTGTTGTCCTTCTTCCACTTGCACTTCTTCCTTTTCTTCTCTTTCTTCCACTTCTTCTTCTTCCTCTTCTTCTTCTTCTTCCTCTTGTTCACCTTGTTCCACTCCTTCAACTACTACTTCTTCTTCTTCTTGTTCACCTTCTTCCACTTCTACTACATCCACTTGTTCTTCTTCTTCCCTCTCTTCTCCTTCTTGCCCTTCTTCTGCCTACACTACTTCTTCTTCCTCCCCTTCTTCTTCTCCTCCTTATTCCACTTCTTCTTCATCCCCTTTCCTTCCATTGCTTCTTCTTCCTCCTCTTTTTCTCATTCTTCCACAACTTCTTCTTCTTCCTATTGTTCACCTTCTTCCACTTGCACTTCTTCCTTTTCTTCTCTTTCTTCCACTTCTTCTTCTTCCTCTTCATCTCCTTCTTCTTCTTCCTTTCCTTCGTCATATCCCCCTTTTTCTCCTTCTTGTGCTTCGAGTTGCATTTCTACCTCTTGTTCTCCTTCTTGCACTTCTTCTGCATCATCCCCACTCCTTCAACTACTTCTTCCTCTGACGTGAATCCTCTTGTTCTCCTTCTTCAACTTCTCCTGCGTCCTCTTGTTCTCTTTCTTCCACTTCTTCTTCCCCCTCTTCTCCTTCTTGCCCTTCTTCTGCCTACACTAGTTCCTCGTCCTCCCTTCTTCTTCTCCTCCTTGTTCCACTTCTTCTTCATCCCCTTTCCTTCCATTGCTTCTTCTTCCTCCTTTTTTTCTCATTCTTCCACTTCTTCTTCTTCTTCCTATTCTTCTCCTTCTTCCATTTGCACTTCTTCCTTTTCCTCTCGTTCTTCCACTTCTTCTTCTTCCTCTTCTTCTTCTTCCACTTCCTCATCTTCTCCTTCTGCCACCTCTTCTCTCTCCTCCCGTTCTCCTTCTTCCACTTCTTTTTCTTCATCTGCTTTCATTCCACTACTTCTACCACTTCTTCTACTTCTACTTGTTGTTCTTCTTCATTTTTGTCTCTTTCTTCCGCTTCTTCTGCTTACACTTCTTCTTCTTCCTCTTCTTCCATTTCTTCTCCTTCCACAACTGCTTCTTCTTTCCTTTCCGTCTTCCCCTTCCTCTTTTTCTCCATCCCCCACTTCTGTTGCTTCCCCATTGTTGCCCTTCCTCTTCTTCTCCTTCCCTCAAATCTTATGCTTACCCTTCTTCTGCTTCTTCCTCTTCCCCTCCAGATTCCACTTCTTCTGCTCCTTCTTCCCTTCCCTTTCCTTCCCTTCCTTCTTCCTTTTCCTCCTTTTCTCCTTGTTCCAATTATTCTTCTTCATCTCACCTCCTTCCACTACTTCTTCTTCCTCCTCTTGTTCACCTTCTTCCACTTCTACTACATCCACTTGTTCTTCTTCTTCCTTCTCTTGTCCTTCTTGCCCTTCTTCTGCCTACACTACTTCTTCTTCCTCCCCTTCTTCTTCTCCTCCATGTTCCACTTCTTCTTCATCTCCTTTCCTTCCATTGCTTCTTCTTCCTCCTCTTTTTCTCATTCTTCCACTTCTTCTTCTTCTTCGTATTGTTCTCCTTCATCTACTTGCACTTCTTCCTTTCCTTCTCTTTCTTCCACTTCTTCTTCTTCCTCTTCTTATCTTTCTTCCACTTCTCCTGCCTTCTCTTGTTCTCTTTCTTCCACTTTTTCTTCATCCTCTCCTTTCCTTTCTTTTCTTCCTCTTCATCTCGTTCTTCTTCCTTTCCTTCGTAATATCCCTCTTTTTCTCCTTCTTCTGCTTCCACTTGCATTTCTACCTCTTGTTCTCCTTCTTCCACTTCTTCTCCATCATCCCCACTCCTTCAACTACTTCTTCTTCTTCCTTTTGTTCACCTTCTTCCACTTCTACTACATCCACTTGTTCTTCTTTTTCCCTCTCTTCTCCTTCTTGCCGTTCTTCTGCCTACACTAGTTCTTCTTCCTCCCCTTCTTCTTCTCCTCCATGTTCCACTTCTTCTTCATCCCCTTTCCTTCCATTGCTTCTTCTTCCTCCTCTTTTTCTCATTCTTCCACTTCTTCTTCTTCTTCGTATTGTTCTCCTTCATCCACTTGCACTTGTTCCTTTCCTTCTCGTTCTTCCACTTCTTCTTCTTCCTCTTCTTATCTTTCTTCCACTTCTCCTGCCTCCTCTTGTTCTCTTTCTTCCACTTCTCCATCCTTCTCTTGTTCTCTTTCTTCCACTTCTTCTTCATCCTCTCCTTTCCTTTCTTTTCTTCCTCTCCATCTCCTTCTTCTTACTTTCCTTCGTAATATCCCTCTTTTTCTCCTTCTTCTTCTTCCACTTGCATTTCTACCTCTTGTTCTCCTTCTTCGACTTCTTCTCCATCATCCACACTCCTTCCACTACTTCTTCTTCCTCCTCTTGTTCACCTTCTTCCACTTCTACTACATCCACTTGTTCTTCTTCTTCCTTCTCTTGTCCTTCTTGCCCTTCTTCTGCCTACACTACTTCTTCTTCCTCCCCTTCTTCTTCTCCTCCATGTTCCACTTCTTCTTCATCTCCTTTCCTTCCATTGCTTCTTCTTCCTCCTCTTTTTCTCATTCTTCCACTTCTTCTTCTTCTTCGTATTGTTCTCCTTCATCTACTTGCACTTCTTCCTTTCCTTCTCTTTCTTCCACTTCTTCTTCTTCCTCTTCTTATCTTTCTTCCACTTCTCCTGCTTTCTCTTGTTCTCTTTCTTCCACTTTTTCTTCATCCTCTCCTTTCCTTTCTTTTCTTCCTCTTCATCTCGTTCTTCTTCCTTTCCTTCGTAATATCCCTCTTTTTCTCCTTCTTCTGCTTCCACTTGCATTTCTACCTCTTGTTCTCCTTCTTCCACTTCTTCTCCATCATCCCCACTCCTTCAACTACTTCTTCTTCTTCCTTTTGTTCACCTTCTTCCACTTCTACTACATCCACTTGTTCTTCTTTTTCCCTCTCTTCTCCTTCTTGCCGTTCTTCTGCCTACACTAGTTCTTCTTCCTCCCCTTCTTCTTCTCCTCCATGTTCCACTTCTTCTTCATCCCCTTTCCTTCCATTGCTTCTTCTTCCTCCTCTTTTTCTCATTCTTCCACTTCTTCTTCTTCTTCGTATTGTTCTCCTTCATCCACTTGCACTTGTTCCTTTCCTTCTCGTTCTTCCACTTCTTCTTCTTCCTCTTCTTATCTTTCTTCCACTTCTCCTGCCTCCTCTTGTTCTCTTTCTTCCACTTCTCCATCCTTCTCTTGTTCTCTTTCTTCCACTTCTTCTTCATCCTCTCCTTTCCTTTCTTTTCTTCCTCTCCATCTCCTTCTTCTTACTTTCCTTCGTAATATCCCTCTTTTTCTCCTTCTTCTTCTTCCACTTGCATTTCTACCTCTTGTTCTCCTTCTTCGACTTCTTCTCCATCATCCACACTCCTTTAACTACTTCTTCTTCCTCCTCTTGTTCACCTTCTTCCACTTCTACTACATCCACTTGTTCTTCTTCTTCCTTCTCTTGTCCTTCTTGCCCTTCTTCTGCCTACACTACTTCTTCTTCCTCCCCTTCTTCTTCTCCTCCATGTTCCACTTCTTCTTCATCTCCTTTCCTTCCATTGCTTCTTCTTCCTCCTCTTTTTCTCATTCTTCCACTTCTTCTTCTTCTTCGTATTGTTCTCCTTCATCTACTTGCACTTCTTCCTTTCCTTCTCTTTCTTCCGCTTCTTCTTCTTCCTCTTCTTATCTTTCTTCCACTTCTCCTGCTTTCTCTTGTTCTCTTTCTTCCACTTTTTCTTCATCCTCTCCTTTCCTTTCTTTTCTTCCTCTTCATCTCGTTCTTCTTCCTTTCCTTCGTAATATCCCTCTTTTTCTCCTTCTTCTGCTTCCACTTGCATTTCTACCTCTTGTTCTCCTTCTTCCACTTCTTCTCCATCATCCCCACTCCTTCAACTACTTCTTCTTCTTCCTTTTGTTCACCTTCTTCCACTTCTACTACATCCACTTGTTCTTCTTTTTCCCTCTCTTCTCCTTCTTGCCGTTCTTCTGCCTACACTAGTTCTTCTTCCTCCCCTTCTTCTTCTCCTCCATGTTCCACTTCTTCTTCATCCCCTTTCCTTCCATTGCTTCTTCTTCCTCCTCTTTTTCTCATTCTTCCACTTCTTCTTCTTCTTCGTATTGTTCTCCTTCATCCACTTGCACTTGTTCCTTTCCTTCTCGTTCTTCCACTTCTTCTTCTTCCTCTTCTTATCTTTCTTCCACTTCTCCTGCCTCCTCTTGTTCTCTTTCTTCCACTTCTCCATCCTTCTCTTGTTCTCTTTCTTCCACTTCTTCTTCATCCTCTCCTTTCCTTTCTTTTCTTCCTCTCCATCTCCTTCTTCTTCCTTTCCTTCGTAATATCCCTCTTTTTCTCCTTCTTCTTCTTCCACTTGCATTTCTACCTCTTGTTCTCCTTCTTCGACTTCTTCTCCATCATCCACACTCCTTTAACTACTTCTTCTTCTTCCTCTTGTTCACCTTCTTCCACTTCTACTACATCCACTTGTTCTTCTTTTTCCCTCTCTTCTCCTTCTTGCCGTTCTTCTGCCTACACTAGTTCTTCTTCCTCCCCTTCTTCTTCTCCTCCTTGTTCCACTTCTTCTTCATCCCCTTTCCTTTCATTGCTCCTTCTTCCACCTCTTTTTCTCATTCTTCCACTTCTTCTTCTTCTTCCTATTGTTCCCCTTCTTCCACTTGCACTTCTTCTTCTTCATCTCCTTTCATTCCACTACTTCTACCACTTCTTCTACTTCTACTTGTTGTTCTTCTTCATTTTCGTCTCTTTCTTCTGCTTCTTCTTCCTCTTCTTCCATTTGTTCTCCTTCCACAACTGCTTCTTCTTTCCTTTCCGTCTTCCCCTTCCTCTTTTTCTCCATCCCCCACTTCTGTTGCTTCCCATTGTTGCCCTTCCTCTTCTTCTCCTTCCCTCAAATCTTATGCTTACCCTTCTTCTGCTTCTTCCTCTTCCCCTCCAGATTCCACTTCTTCTGCTCGTTCTTCCCTTCCCTTCCCTTCCCGTCCTTCTTCCTTTTCCTCATTTTCTCCTTGTTCCAATTATTCTTCTTCATCTCACCTCCTTCCACTACTTCTTCTTCCTCCTCTTGTTCACCTTCTTCCACTTCTACTACATCCACTTGTTCTTCTTTTTCCCTCTCTTCTTCTTCTTGCCGTTCTTCTGCCTACACTAGTTCTTCTTTCTCCCCTTCTTCTTCTCCTCCTTGTTCCACTTCTTCTTCATCCCCTTTCCTTTCATTGCTCCTTCTTCCACCTCTTTTTCTCATTCCTCCACTTCTTCTTCTTCTTCCTATTGTTCTCCTTTTTCCACTTGCACTTCTTCCTTTCGTTCTTGTTCTTCCACTTCTTCCTCCTGTTTATTCTCTCCTTCTACCACTTCTTCTACTTGTACATGTTGTTCTTCTTCATTTTTGTCCCTTTCTTCCGCTTCTTCTGGTTACACTTCTTCTTCATCGCCTTTCCTTCCATTGCTTCTTCTTCCTCCTTTTTTTCTCATCCTTCCACTTTTTCTTCTTCTTCCTATTGTTCTCCTTCTTCCACTTGCACTTCATCCTTTTCTTCTTGTTCGTCCACTTCTTCTTCTTCCTCTTCTTCTCCTTCTGCCACCTCTTCCCCCTCCTCCCGTTCTCCTTCTTCCACTTCTTCTTCTTCATCTCCTTTTATTCCACTACTTCCTCCTATTCCTCTTATTCTCTCCTTCTACCACTTCTTCTACTTCTACTTGTTGTTCTTCTTCATTTTCGCCTCCTTCGTCCGCTTCTTCTGCTTACACTTGTTCTTCTTTCCTTTCCGTCTTCTCCTTCCTCTTTTTGTCCATCCCCCACTTCTGTTGCTTCCCATTGTTGCTCTTCCACTTCTTCTCCTTCCCTCAAATCTTATGCTTACACTTCTTCTTCTTCTTCCTCTTCTCCTCCAGATTCCACTTCTTTTGTTTCTTCTTCCCTTCCCTTCCCCTCCTTCTTCCTTTTCCTCCTTTTCTCCTTGTTCCAATTTTTCTTCTTCATCTCACCAGCTTCCACTACTTGTTCTTCCTCCTCTTGTACACCTTCTTCACATTCCACATTTTCTTCTTCTTCCTTTTCTTCTCCTTCTTCCACTTCTTCTAGTTACTCTCCTTCTTCTTCCTCTTCTTATCTTTCTTCCACTTCTCCTGCCTCGTCTTGTTCTCTTTCTTCCACTTCTTCTTCATCCTCTGCTTTCCTTTCTTTTCTTCCTCTTCATCTCCTTCTTCTTCTTCCTTTCCTTCGTCATATCCCTCTTTTTCTCCTTCTTCTGCTTCTACTTACATTTCTACCTCTTGTTCTCCTTCTTCCACTTCTTCTCCATCAACCCCACTCCTTCAACTACTTCTTGTTCTTCCTCTTGTTTACCTTCTTCCACATCTACTACATCCACTTGTTCTTCTTCTTCCCTCTCTTCTCCCTCGTGCCCTTCTTCTCTCTACACTACTTCTTCTTCCTCCCCTTCTTCTTCTCCTCGTCGTTCCACTTCTTCTTCATCCCCTTTCCTTCCATTACTTCTTCTTCCTCCTCTTTTTCTCGTTCTTCCCCTTCTTCCCTTCCCTTCCCTTCCCTTCCCCTCCTTCTTCCTTTTACTCCTTTTCACCTTGTTCCAATCTTTCTTCTTCATCTTACCTCCTTCCACATCTTCTTCTTCTTCCTTTTCTTCTCCTTCTTCCACTTCTTCTAGTTACTCTCCTTCTTCTTCGTCTTCTTATCTTTCTTCCACTTCTCCTGCCTCCTCTTGTTCTCTTTCTTCCCCTTCTTCTTCATCATCTCCTTTCCTTTTTTTTATTCCTCTTCATCTCCTTCTTCCTTTTCCTCGTAATATCCCTCTTTTACTCCTTCTTCTGCTTCCACTTGCATTTCTACCTCTTGTTCTCCTTCTTCCACATCTTCTCCATCATCCCCACTCCTTCAACTACTTCTTCTTCTTCCTATTGTTCATCTTCTTCCACCTCTACTACATCCACTTGTTCTTCTTCTTCCCTTTGTTCTCCTTCTTGGCCTTCTTCTGCCTACACTACTTCTTCTTCCTCGCCTTCTTCCTCTCCTCCTTGTTCCACTTCTTCTTCATCCCCTTTCCTTCCATTTCTTCTTCTTCCTCTTCTTCTCCTTCTGCCACCTCTCCTCCCTCCTCCCATTCTCCTTCTTCCACTTCTTCTTCTTCATCTCCTTTTATTCCACTACTTCCTCCTATTCCTCTTATTCTCTCTATCTACCACTTCTTCTACTTCTACTTGTTGTTCTTCCTCATTTTTTTCGTCTCCTTCTTCCGCTTCTTCTGCTTACACTTCTTCTTCATACTCTTCTTCCATTTCTTCTCCTTCCACAACTTCTTCTTTCCTTTCTGTGTTCTCCTTCCTGTTTTTCTCCATCCCCCACTTCTGTTGCTTCCCATTGTTACTCTTCCTCTTCTTCTCCTTCCCCCAAATCTTATGCTTACACTTCTTCTTCTTCATCTCCTTGCATTCCACTACTTATACTTGTTGTTCTTCTTCATTTTCATCTCCTTCTTCCGCTTCTTCTGCTTACACTTCTTCTTCTGCCTCTTCTTCCATTTCTTCTCCTTCCACAACTGCTTCTTCTTTCCTTTCCGTCTTCCCCTTCCTCTTTTTCTCCATCCCCCACTTCTTTTGCTTCCCATTGTTGCTCTTCCTCTTCTTCTCCTTCCCTCAAATCTTATGCTTACACTTCTTCTGCTTCTTCCTCTTCTCCTCCAGATTCCACTTCTTCTGCTTCTTCTTCCCTTCCCTTGCCTTCCCCTCCTTCTTCCTTTTCCTCCTTCTCTCCTTGTTCCAATTCTTCTTCTTCATCTCACCTCCTTCCACTACTTCTTCTTCCTCCTCTTGTTCACCTTCTTCCACTTTTACTCCATCCACTTGTTGTTCTTCTTCCTTCTCTTGTCCTGCTTGCCCTTCTTCTGCCTACACTACTTCTTCTTCCTCCCCTTCTTCTTCTCCTCCATGTTCCACTTCTTCTTCATCCCCTTTCCTTCCATTGATTCTTCTTCCTCCTCTTTTTCTCATTCCTCCACTTCTTCTTCTTCTTCGTATTGTTCTCCTTCATCCACTTGCACTTCTTCCTTTTCTTCTCGTTCTTCCAATTCTTCTTCTTCCACTTCTTATCTTTCTTCCACTTCTCCTGCCTCCTCTTGTTCTCTTTCTTCCACTTCTCCTGCCTCCTCTTGTTCTCTTTCTTCCACTTCTCCTGCCTCCTCTTGTTCTCTTTCTTCCACTTCTTCTTCATCCTCTCCTTTCCTTTCTTTTCTTCCACTCCATCTCCTTCTTCTTCCTTTCCTTCGTCATTTTCCACATCTTCTTCTTCTTCCTTTTCTTCTCCTTCTTCCACTTTTTCTAGTTACTCTCCTTCTTCTTCGTCTTCTTATGTTTCTTCCACTTCTCCTGCCTCCTCTTGTTCTCTTTCTTCCACTTCTTCTTCATCCTCTCCTTTCCTTTCTTTGCTTCCTCTTCATCTCCTTCTTCTTCCTTTCCTTCGTTATATCCCTCTTTTACTCCTTCTGCTACCACTTGCATTTCTACCTCTTGTTCTCCTTCTGCCACATCTTCTCCATAATCTCCACTCCTTCAACTACTTCTTCTTCTTCCTATTGTTCATCTTCTTCCACCTCTACTACATCCACTTGTTTTTCTTCTTCCCTCTCTTCTCCTTCTTGCCCTTCTTCTGCCTACACTACTTCTTCTTCCTCCCCTTCTTCTTCTCCTCCTTGTTCCACTTCTTCTTCATCCCTTTTCCTTCCATTGCTTCTTCTTACTCCTCTTTGTCTCATTCTTCCACTTCTTCTTCTTCTTCCTATTGTTCTCCTTCTTCCACTTGCACTTCTTCCTTTCCTTCTCGTTCTTCCACATCTTCTTCTTCCTCTTCTTCTCCTTCTGCCACCTCTTCTTCCTCCACCCGTTCTCCTTCTTCCACTTTTTCTTCTTCATCTCCTTTCATTCCACTACTTCCTCCTATTCCTCTTATTCTCTTCTTCTACCACTTCTTTTACTTCTACTTCTACTTGTTGTTCTTCTTCATTTTCGTCTCCTTTTTCAGCTTCTTCTGCTTACACTTCTTCTTCTTCGTCTTCTTCCATGTCTTCTCCTTCCACAACTTCTTCTTGTTTCCTTTCCGTCTTCTCCTTCCTCTTTTTCTCCATCCCCCACTTCTATTGCTTCCCATTGTTGCTCTTCCTCTTCTTCTCCTTCCCCCAAATCTTATGCTTACACTTCTTCTTCTTCTTCCTCTTCTTTTCCAGATTCCACTTCTTTTGCTTCTTCTTCCCTTCCCTTCCCCTCCTTCTTCCTTTTCCTCTTTTTCTCCTTGTTCCAATTCTTCTTCTTCATCTCACCTCCTTCCACTACTTCTTCTTCCTCCTCTTGTTCACCTTCTTCACTTTCCATATCTTCTTCTTCTTCCTTTTCTTCTCCTTCTTCCACTTCTTCTAGTTACTCTCCTTCTTCTTCCTCTTCTTATCTTTCTTCCACTTCTCCTGCCTCCTCTTGTTCTCTTTCTTCCACTTCTTCTTTATCCTCTGCTTTCCTTTCTTTTCTGCCTCTTCATCTCTTTCTTCTACTTGCACTTCTTCCCCATCTTCTCGTTCTACCACTTCTTCTACTTCTACTTGTTGTTCTTCTTCATTTTCGTCTCCTTCTTCCGCTTCTTCTGCTTACACTTCTTCTTCTTCCTCTTCTACCATTTCTTCTCCTTCCACAACTTATTCTTCTTTCCTTTCCATCTTCTCCTTCCTCTTTTTCTCCATCCCCCACTTCTGTTGCTTCCCATTGTTGCTCTTCCTCTTCTTCTCCTTCCCTCAAATCTTATGCTTACAGTTCTTCTTCTTCCTCTTATCCGGATTCCACTTCTTCTGCTTCTTGTTCCCTTTCTTTCCCCTCCTTCTTCCTTTTCCTCCTTTTCTCCTAGTTCCAATTCTTCTTCTTCATCTCACCTCCTTCCACTACTTCTCCTTCCTCCTCTTGTTCACCTTCTTCACTTTCCACATCTTCTTCTTCTTCCTTTTCTTCTCCTTCTTCCACTTCTTCTAGTTACTCTCCTTCTTCTTCCTCTTCTTATCTTTCTTCTACTTCTCCTGCCTCCTCTTGTTCTCTTTCTTCCACTTCTTCTTCATCCTCTCCTTTCCTTTCTTTTCTTCCGCTTCATCTCCTTCTTCTTCTTCCTTTCCTTCGTCATATCCCTCTTTTTCTCCTTCTTCTGCTTCCACTTGTAATTCTACTTCTTGTTCTCTTTCTTCCACTTCTTCTCCATCATCCCCACTCCTTCAACTACTTCTTCTTCTTCCTCTTGTTCACCTTCTTCCACTTCTACTACATCCACTTATTCTTCTTCTTCCCTCTCTTCTCCTTCTTGCCCTTCTTCTGCCTACGCTACTTCTTCTTCCTCCCCTTCTTCTTCTCCTACCTGTTCCACTTCTTCTACATCCCTTTCCATCCATTGCTTCTTCTTCCTCCTCTTTTTCTCATTCTTCCACTTCTTCTTCTTCTTCCTATTGTTCTCCTTCTTCCACTTGCAGTTCTTTCTTTTCTTCTCCTTCTTCCACTTGTTCTTCTTCCTCTTCTTCTCCTTCTGCCACCTCTTCTCCCTCGTCCCGTTCTCCTTCTTCCACTTCTTCTTCTTCATCTCCTTTCATTCCACTACTTCTACCACTTCTTCTACTTCCACTTGTTGTTCTTCTTCATTTTTGTCTTCTTCTATCGCTTCTTCTGGTTACACTTCTTCTTCTTCCATTTCTTCTCCTTCCACAACTTCTGCTTCTTTCCTTTCCGTCTTCTCCTTCCTCTTTTTCTCCATCCCCCACTTCTGTTGCTTCCCATTGTTGTTGTTCCTCTTCTTCTCCTTCCCCCAAATCTTATGCTTACACTTCTTTTTCTTCTTCCTCTTCTCCTACAGCTTCCACTTCTTCTGCTTCTTCTTCCCTTCCCTTCCCCTCCTTCTACCTTTTCCTCCTTTTCTCCTTGTTCCAATTCTTCTTCTTCATCTTACCTCCTTCCACTACTTCTTCTTCCTCCTCTTGTTCATCTTCTTCACTTTCGACACCTTCTTCTTCTTATTTTTCTTCTCCTTGTTCCACTTCTTCTAGTTACCCTCCTTCTTCTTCCTCTTCTTATCTTTCTTCCCCTTCTTCTTCTCCTCCTTGTTCCACTTCTTCTTCATCCCCTTTCCTTCCATTACTTCTTCTTCCTCCTCTTTTTCTCATATTTCCACTTCTTCTTCTTCCTATTGTTCTCCTTATTCCACTTGCCCTTCTTCCTTTTCTTCTCGTTCTTCCACTTCTTCTTCTTCCTCTTCTTCTCCTTCTGCCACCTCTTCTCCCTCCTCCCGTTCTCCTTCTTCCACTTCTTCTTCTTCATCTCCTTTCATTTCACTACTTCCTCCTATTCCTCTTATTCTCTCTATCTACCACTTCTTCTACTTCTACTTGTTGTTCTTCCTCATTTTTTTCGTCTCCTTCTTCCGCTTCTTCTGCTTACACTTCTTCTTCATACTCTTCTTCCATTTCTTCTCCTTCCACAACTTCTTCTTTCCTTTCTGTGTTCTCCTTCCTGTTTTTCTCCATCCCCCACTTCTGTTGCTTCCCATTGTTACTCTTCCTCTTCTTCTCCTTCCCCCAAATCTTATGCTTACACTTCTTCTTCTTCTTCCTCTTCTCCTCCATATTCCACTTCTTCTGCTTCTTCTTCCCTTCCCTTCCCCTCCTTCTTCCTTTTTCTCCTTTTCTCGTTGTTCCAATTCTTCTTCTTCATCTCACCTCCTTCCACTACTTCTTCTTCCTCCTCTTGTTCACCTTCTTCAACTTCTTCAATTTCCAGATCTTCTTTTTCTTCCTTTTCTTCTCCTTCTTCCACTACTTCTAGTTACTCTCCTTCTTCTTCCTCTTCTTATCTTTCTTCCACTTCTTGATGTGAATGCCGAAGAGAATGACTTTTCATTTTTTTGTAACGTTTCATTAATTTAGGAATTAATGTAACATACAATTAATCATGTGTGATAATTGCGTGATAATAGAGTATTTAATTTTTCTTTTGGGAGTTACGATTTTGAACAGTCACCTAATTCTATAGATAGGGGCTGAATTGTACTCTAAAGAGAACCATTGAATTAGTGAAATTATATTTGGGTTTTACCCTTTTGTGAGAGATGAATTTCTCTTCAGAACTTATCAAGGAATTTTTCCTTGTGGCGTTCTCCTAGACTTATCAAGGGTAAATCACCACCCTTGTGGCGTCATATGACTTATCTTCCATCCTTGGAAGTGGCGTCATCTATCTTTTCGTTAAACCATTTTCATCCTTTCCATTTTCTTGTTTACCCAATTCTCATTGTTTTGTTAACTTATTACCTCCCAACCTAGATAGATCCGCAAAACGAATCCAACCCCTTTGGATTTATATCAGTTGGTATCAGAGCTTCGGCTCTAGGTTTGAAACTATGGTGGATATTTTTTATACAAGGTGTTTAATCGAAGGTCATTTGTGTTTATTTGCAGTTGATGGAGGAAGCTGTAGCAACGTCGTGAGCGAAAGATTGGTGAATAAACTCAACTTATCGACGAGTCTTCATCCTAGACAAACTAAGTTTAAATTCACTGTTGAAAAATTCATGGATGAAGTGACATGCGATATTGCTCCCATGGACTCATGTCATTTTCTTTTAGGGAGATCTTGGCTAAAGGATAAAAAGATTAATCTTGAAAAATTTTCAGTTTCTTTGGTGCATGAAGGACGCAAGCTTAATTTGAAATTTCTAGCACCAAGCCAAGTATGTGATGATCAACTTAAGTTGAAGGAGAAAATAGAAAAAGAGAGAGAAGAAAAGAGAAAAATAGAAAAAGAAAAGAGTGAAGAAGAAGAGAGAGAAAAGGAAAGAGAAAGACAGAAAAAGAACTATAAAACTTTAACTGCTATTGATTTTTCTTCTTCTCTTGATATTATAAATGCACAGGACCATGAGTATACAACGCATAAATGGTCATGGGTAAGGAAGAAAAATATTGATATCACTCCTAGAGCGTCATTGTACATCGAGTCCACTGTTGAAATTCAAACTCATCAGAAAAATTTTCAAGTCTGGGTCTGGGCACCAAAAAGGAGAAATTCTTTGATGCATGATTTTTTACAAGTTGTATTTGATCCTGGAGAAGAGGTGGCAGAAGAGTAGTGGAAGGAGGTGAGATGAAGAAGAAGAATTGGAACAAGGAGAAAAGGAGGAAAAGGAAGAAGGAGGGGAAGGGAAGCGAAGAAGAAGCAGAAGAAGTGGAATCTGGAGGAGAAGAGGAAGAAGAAGAAGAAGTGTAAGCATAAGATTTGGGGGAAGGAGAAGAAGAGCAAGAGCAACAATGGGAAGCAACAGAAGTGGGGGATGGAGAAAAAGAGGAAGGAGAAGACCGAAAGGAAAGAAGAAGAAGTTGTGGAAGGAGAAGAAATGGAAGAATAGGAACAAGAACTAGTGTAAGCAAAAGAAGCGAAAGAAGGAGACGAAAATGAAGAAGAACAACAAGTAGAAGTAGAAGAAGTGGTAAATGGAGAGAATAAGAGGAATAGGAGGAAGTAGTGGAATGAAAGGAGATGAAGAAGAAGAAGTGGAAGAAGGAGAACGGGAGGAGGGAGAAGAGGTGGCAGAAGGAGAAGAAGAGGAAGAAGAAGAAGTGGAAGAATGAGAAAAAGAGGAGGAAGAAGAAGCAATGGAAGGAAAGGGGATGAAGAAGAAGTGGAACAAGGAGGAGAAGAAGAAGGGGAGGAAGAAGAAATAGTGTAGGCAGAAGAAGGGTAAGAAGGAGAGGAGAGGGAAGAAGAAGAACAAGTGGATGTAGTAGAAGTGGAAGAAGATGAACAAGAGGAAGAAGAAGAAGTAGTTGAAGGAGTGGGGATGATGGAGAAGAAGTTGAAGAAGGAGAACAAGAGGTAGAAATTCAAGTGGAAGCAGAAGAAGGAGAAAAAGAGGGATATGACAAAGGAAAGGAAGAACAAGAAGGAGATGAAGAGGAAGAAACAAAAGGAAAGGAGAGGATGGAGAAGAAGTGGAAGAAAGAGAACAAGATGAGGCAGGAGAAGTGGAAGAAAGATAAGAAGAGGAAGAAGGAGGAGGGTAACCAGAAGAAGTGGAAGAAGGAGAAGAAAAGGAAGAAGAAGAAGATATGGAAAGTGAAGAAGTTGAAGAACGTGAACAAGCGGAGGAAGAAGAAGTAGTGGAAGAAGGTGAGATGAAGAAGAAGAATTGGAACAAGGAGAAAAGGAGGAAAAGGAAGAAGGAGGGGAAGGGAAGCGAAGAAGAAGCAGAAGAAGTGGAATCTGGAGGAGAAGAGGAAGAAGAAGAAGAAGTGTAAGCATAAGATTTGGGGGAAGGAGAAGAAGAGCAAGAGCAACAATGGGAAGCAACAGAAGTGGGGGATGGAGAAAAAGAGGAAGGAGAAGACCGAAAGGAAAGAAGAAGAAGTTGTGGAAGGAGAAGAAATGGAAGAATAGGAACAAGAACTAGTGTAAGAAAAAGAAGCGAAAGAAGGAGACGAAAATGAAGAAGAACAACAAGTAGAAGTAGAAGAAGTGGTAAATGGAGAGAATAAGAGGAATAGGAGGAAGTAGTGGAATGAAAGGAGATGAAGAAGAAGAAGTGGAAGAAGGAGAACGGGAGGAGGGAGAAGAGGTGGCAGAAGGAGAAGAAGAGGAAGAAGAAGAAGTGGAAGAATGAGAAAAAGAGGAGGAAGAAGAAGCAATGGAAGGAAAGGGGATGAAGAAGAAGTGGAACAAGGAGGAGAAGAAGAAGGGGAGGAAGAAGAAATAGTGTAGGCAGAAGAAGGGTAAGAAGGAGAGGAGAGGGAAGAAGAAGAACAAGTGGATGTAGTAGAAGTGGAAGAAGATGAACAAGAGGAAGAAGAAGAAGTAGTTGAAGGAGTGGGGATGATGGAGAAGAAGTTGAAGAAGGAGAACAAGAGGTAGAAATTCAAGTGGAAGCAGAAGAAGGAGAAAAAGAGGGATATGACAAAGGAAAGGAAGAACAAGAAGGAGATGAAGAGGAAGAAACAAAAGGAAAGGAGAGGATGGAGAAGAAGTGGAAGAAAGAGAACAAGATGAGGCAGGAGAAGTGGAAGAAAGATAAGAAGAGGAAGAAGGAGGAGGGTAACCAGAAGAAGTGGAAGAAGGAGAAGAAAAGGAAGAAGAAGAAGATATGGAAAGTGAAGAAGTTGAAGAACGTGAACAAGCGGAGGAAGAAGAAGTAGTGGAAGAAGGTGAGATGAAGAAGAAGAATTGGAACAAGGAGAAAAGGAGGAAAAGGAAGAAGGAGGGGAAGGGAAGCGAAGAAGAAGCAGAAGAAGTGGAATCTGGAGGAGAAGAGGAAGAAGAAGAAGAAGTGTAAGCATAAGATTTGGGGGAAGGAGAAGAAGAGCAAGAGCAACAATGGGAAGCAACAGAAGTGGGGAATGGAGAAAAAGAGGAAGGAGAAGACGGAAAGGAAAGAAGAAGAAGTTGTGGAAGGAGAAGAAATGGAAGAATAGGAACAAGAACTAGTGTAAGCAAAAGAAGCGGAAGAAGGAGACGAAAATGAAGAAGAACAACAAGTAGAAGTAGAAGAAGTGGTAAATGGAGAGAATAAGAGGAATAGGAGGAAGTAGTGGAATGAAAGGAGATGAAGAAGAAGAAGTGGAAGAAGGAGAACGGGAGAAGGGAGAAGAGGTGGCAGAAGGAGAAGAAGAGGAAGAAGAAGAAGTGGAAGAATGAGAAAAAGAGGAGGAAGAAGAAGCAATGGAAGGAAAGGGGATGAAGAAGAAGTGGAACAAGGAGGAGAAAAAGAAGGGGAGGAAGAAGAAATAGTGTAGGCAGAAGAAGGGCAAGAAGGAGAAGAGAGGGAAGAAGAAGAAGAACAAGTGGATAGTAGAAGTGGAAGAAGGTGAACAAGAGGAAGAAGAAGAAGTAGTTGAAGGAGTGGGGATGATGGAGAAGAAGTGGAAGAAGGAGAACAAGAGCTAGAAATGCAAGTGGAAGCAGAAGAAGGAGAAAAAAGGGGATATGACAAAGGAAAGGAAGAACAAGAAGGGGATGACGAGGAAGAATAGAAACGAAAGGAGAGAATGGAGAAGAAGTGGAAGAAAGAGAAAAAGATGAGGCAGGAGCAGTGGAAGAAAGATAAGAAGAGGAAGAAGAAGGAGGGTAACCAGAAGAAGTCGAAGAAGGAGAAGAAAAGGAAGAAGAAGAAGATGTGGAAAGTCAAGAAGTTGAAAAACGTGAACAAGAGGAGGAAGAAGAAGTAGTGTAAGCATAAGATTTGGGGGAAGGAGAAGAAGAGGAAGAGCAACAATGGGAAGCAACAGAAGTGGGGGATGGAGAAGAAGAGGAAGGAGAAGACGGAAAGGAAAGAAGAAGAAGTTGTGGAAGGAGAAGCAATGGAAGAAGAGGAAGAAGAAGAAGTGTAAGCAGAAGAAGCGGAAGAAGGAGACGAAAATGAAATAGAACAACAACTAGAAGTAGAAGAAGTGGTAGAAGGAGAGAATAAGACGAATAGGAGGAAGTAGTGGAATGAAAGGAGGTGAAGAAAAAGAAATTGTGGAAGGAGAACGGGAGGAGGAAGAAGAGGAAGAAGAAGAAGAAGTAGTTGAAGGAGTGGGGATGATCGAGAAGAAGTGGAAGAAGGAGAACAAGAGGTAGAAATGCAAGTGGAAGCAGACGAAGGAGAAAAAGAGGGATATGACGAAGGAAAGGAAGAAGAAGAAGGAGATGAAGAGGAAGAAAAGAAAGGAAAGGAGAGGATGAAGAAGAAGTGGAAGAAAGAGAATAAGAGGAGGCAGGAGAAGTGGAAGAAAGATAAGAAGAGGAAGAAGAAGGAGAGTAACTAGAAGAAGTGGAAGAAGGAGAACAAAAGGAAGAAGAAGAAGATGTGGAAAGTGAAGAAGTTTAAGAAGGTGAACAAGAGGAGGAAGAAGAAGTGGTGGAAGGAGGTGAGATGATGAAGAAGAATTGGAACAAGGAGAAAAGGACGAAAAGGAAGAAGGAGGGGAAGGGAAGGAAAGAAGACGCAGAAGAAGTGGAAGCTGGAGGAGAAGAGGAGGAAGAAGAAGAAGTGTAAGCATAAGATTTGGGGGAAGGGGAAAAAGAGGAAGAGCAATAATGGGAAGCAACAGAAGTGGGGGATGGAGAAAAAGAGGAAGGAGAAGACGGAAAGGAAAGAAGAAGAAGTTGTGGAAGGAGAAGAAATGGAAGAAGAGGAAGAAGAAAAAGTGCAAGCAGAAGAAGCGGAAGAAGGAGACGAAAATGAAGAAGAACAACAAGTAGAAGTAGAAGAAATGCTAGAAGGAGAGAATAAGAGGAATCGGAGGAAGTAGTGGAATGAAAGGAGATGAAGAAGAACAAGTGGAAGAAGGAGAACGAAAGGAGGGAAATAGGTGGCAGAAGGAGAAGAAGAGGACGAAGAAGAAGTGGAAGAACGAGAAGAAAAGGAAGAAGTGCAAGTGGAAGAAGGAGAACAATAGGAAGAAGAAGAAGAAGTGGAAGAATGAGAAAAAGAGGAGGAAGAAGAAGCAATGGAAGGGAAGGGGATGAAGAAGAAGTGCAACAAGGAGGAGAAGAAGAAGGGGAGGAAGAAGAAGTAGTGTAGGCAGAAGAAGGGCAAGAACGAGAAGAGAGGGAAGAAGAAGAACAAGTGGATGTAGTAGAGGCGGAATAAGGTGAACAAGAGGAGGAAGAAGAAGTGGTTGAAGGAGTGGGGATGATGGAGAAGAAGTGGAAGAAGGAGAACAAGAGCTAGAAATGCAAGTGGAAGCAGAAGAAGGAGAAAAAAGGGGATATGACAAAGGAAAGGAAGAACAAGAAGGGGATGACGAGGAAGAATAGAAACGAAAGGAGAGAATGGAGAAGAAGTGGAAGAAAGAGAAAAAGATGAGGCAGGAGCAGTGGAAGAAAGATAAGAAGAGGAAGAAGAAGGAGGGTAACCAGAAGAAGTCGAAGAAGGAGAAGAAAAGGAAGAAGAAGAAGATGTGGAAAGTCAAGAAGTTGAAAAACGTGAACAAGAGGAGGAAGAAGAAGTAGTGTAAGCATAAGATTTGGGGGAAGGAGAAGAAGAGGAAGAGCAACAATGGGAAGCAACAGAAGTAGGGGATGGAGAAGAAGAGGAAGGAGAAGACGGAAAGGAAAGAAGAAGAAGTTGTGGAAGGAGAAGCAATGGAAGAAGAGGAAGAAGAGGAAGAAGAAGAAGTGTAAGCAGAAGAAGCGGAAGAAGGAGACGAAAATGAAATAGAACAACAACTAGAAGTAGAAGAAGTGGTAGAAGGAGAGAATAAGACGAATAGGAGGAAGTAGTGGAATGAAAGGAGGTGAAGAAAAAGAAATTGTGGAAGGAGAACGGGAGGAGGAAGAAGAGGAAGAAGAAGAAGAAGTAGTTGAAGGAGTGGGGATGATCGAGAAGAAGTGGAAGAAGGAGAACAAGAGGTAGAAATGCAAGTGGAAGCAGACGAAGGAGAAAAAGAGGGATATGACGAAGGAAAGGAAGAAGAAGAAGGAGATGAAGAGGAAGAAAAGAAAGGAAAGGAGAGGATGAAGAAGAAGTGGAAGAAAGAGAATAAGAGGAGGCAGGAGAAGTGGAAGAAAGATAAGAAGAGGAAGAAGAAGGAGAGTAACTAGAAGAAGTGGAAGAAGGAGAACAAAAGGAAGAAGAAGAAGATGTGGAAAGTGAAGAAGTTTAAGAAGGTGAACAAGAGGAGGAAGAAGAAGTGGTGGAAGGAGGTGAGATGATGAAGAAGAATTGGAACAAGGAGAAAAGGACGAAAAGGAAGAAGGAGGGGAAGGGAAGGAAAGAAGACGCAGAAGAAGTGGAAGCTGGAGGAGAAGAGGAGGAAGAAGAAGAAGTGTAAGCATAAGATTTGGGGGAAGGGGAAAAAGAGGAAGAGCAATAATGGGAAGCAACAGAAGTGGGGGATGGAGAAAAAGAGGAAGGAGAAGACGGAAAGGAAAGAAGAAGAAGTTGTGGAAGGAGAAGAAATGGAAGAAGAGGAAGAAGAAAAAGTGCAAGCAGAAGAAGCGGAAGAAGGAGACGAAAATGAAGAAGAACAACAAGTAGAAGTAGAAGAAATGCTAGAAGGAGAGAATAAGAGGAATCGGAGGAAGTAGTGGAATGAAAGGAGATGAAGAAGAACAAGTGGAAGAAGGAGAACGAAAGGAGGGAAATAGGTGGCAGAAGGAGAAGAAGAGGACGAAGAAGAAGTGGAAGAACGAGAAGAAAAGGAAGAAGTGCAAGTGGAAGAAGGAGAACAATAGGAAGAAGAAGAAGAAGTGGAAGAATGAGAAAAAGAGGAGGAAGAAGAAGCAATGGAAGGGAAGGGGATGAAGAAGAAGTGCAACAAGGAGGAGAAGAAGAAGGGGAGGAAGAAGAAGTAGTGTAGGCAGAAGAAGGGCAAGAACGAGAAGAGAGGGAAGAAGAAGAACAAGTGGATGTAGTAGAGGCGGAATAAGGTGAACAAGAGGAGGAAGAAGAAGTGGTTGAAGGAGTGGGGATGATGGAGAAGAAGTGGATGAAGGAGAACAAGATATAGAAATGCAAGTGGAAGCAGAAGAAGGAGAAAAAGAGGGATATGACGAAGGAAAGGGAGAAGAAGAAGGAGATGAAGAGGAAGAAAAGAAAAGAAAGGAGAGGATGAAGAAGAAGTGGAAGAAAGAGAACAACAGGAGGCCAGAAAAGTGGAAGAAAGATAAGAAGAGGAAGAAGAATGAGAGTAACTAGAAGAAGTGGAAGAAGGAGAAGAAAGGAAGAAGAAGAAGATGTGGAAAGTGAAGAACTTAAAGAAGGTGAACAAGAGGAGGAAGAAGAAGTAATGGAAGGAGGTGAGATGAAGAAAAAGAATTGGAACAAGGAAAAAAGGAGGAAAAGGAAGAAGGAGGGGAAGGGAAGGGAAGAAGAAGCAGAAGAAGTGGAAGCTGGAGGAGAAGAGGAAGAAGAAGAAAGGAAATGAGAGGATGAAGAAGAAGTGGAAGAAAGGGAACAAGAGGAGGCAGGAGAAGTGAAAGAAAGATAAGAAGAGGAAGAAGAAGGGGAATAAATAGAAGAAGTGGAAGAAGGAAAAGAAAAGGAAGAAGAAGAAGATGTGGAAAGTGAAGAAGGTGAACAAGAGGAGGAAGAAGAAGTAGTGGAAGGAGGTGAGATGAAGAAGAAGAATTGGAACAAGGAGAAAAGGAGGAAAAGGAAGAAGGAGGGGAAGGGAAGAAGAACCATAAGAAGTGGAATCTGGAGAAGAAGAGGAAGAGCAACAATGGGAAGCAACAGAAGTGGGGGATGGAGAAAAAGAGGAAGGAGAAGACGGAAAGGAAAGAAGAAGAAGTTGTGGAAGGAGAAGAAATGGAAGAAGAGGAAGAAGAAGAAGTGCAAGCAGAAGAAGCGGAAGAAGGAGACAAAAATGAAGAAGAACAACAAGTAGAAGTAGAAAAAGTGGTAGAAGGAGAGAATACGAGGAATAGGAGGAAATAGTGGAATGAAAGGAGATGAAGAAAAAGAAGTGGAAGAAGGAGAACGAAAGGAGGGAAAATAGGTGGCAGAAGGAGAAGAAGAGGACGAAGAAGAAGTGGAAGAATGAGAAGAAAAGGAAAAAGTGCAAGTGAAAGAAGGAGAACAATAGGAAGAAGAAGAAGAACTGGAAGAATGAGAAAAAGAGGAGGAAGAAGAAGCAATGGAAGGGAAGGGGATGAAGAAGAAGTGGAACAAGGAGGAGAAGAAGAAGGGGAGGAAGAAGAAGTAGTGTAGGCAGAAGAAGGGCAAGAACGAGAAGAGAGGGAAGAAGAAGAACAAGTGGATGTAGTACGGGCGGAATAAGGTGAATAAGAGGAGGAAGAAGAAGTAGTTGAAGGAGTGGGGATGATGGAGAAGAAGTGGATGAAGGAGAACAAGATATAGAAATGAAAGTGGAAGCAGAAGAAGGAGAAAAAGAGGGATATGACGAAGGAAAGGGAGAACAAGAAGGAGATGAAGAGGAAGAAAAGAAAAGAAAGGAGAGGATGAAGAAGAAGTGGAAGAAAGAGAACAAGAGGAGGCAGGAGAAGTGGAAGAACTATAAGAAGAGGAAGAAGAAGGAGAGTAACTAGAAGAAGTGGAAGAAGGAGAACAAAAGGAAGAAGAAGAAGATGTGGAAAGTGAAGAATTTGAAGAAGGTGAACAAGAGGAGGAAGAAGAAGTAGTGGAAGGACGTGAGATAAAGAAGAAGAATTGGAACAAGGAGAAAAGGAGGAAAAGGAAGAAGGAGGGGAAGGGAAGGGAAGAAGAAGCAGAAGAAGTGGAATCTGGAGGAGAAGAGGAAGAAGAAGAAGAAGTGTAAGCATAAGATTTGGGGGAAGGAGAAGAAGAGGAAGAGCAACAATGGGAAGCAACAGAAGTGGGGGATGAAGAAGAAGAGGAAGGAGAAGACGGAAAGGAAAGAAGAAGAAGTTGTGGAAGGAGAAGCAATGGAAGAAGAGGAAGAAGAAGAAGTGTAAGCCGAAGAAGCGGAAGAAGGAGACGAAAATGAAATAGAACAACAAGTAGAAGTAGAAGAAGTGGTAGAAGGAGACAATAAGACGAATAGGAGGAAGTAGTGGAATGAAAGGAGATGAAGAAAAGAAATTGTGGAAGGAGAACGGGAGGAGGAAGAAGAGGTCACAGAAGGAGAAGAAGAGGAAGAAGAAGTGGTGGAAGAACGAGAAGAAAAGGAAGAAGTGCAAGAGGAAGAAGGATAAAAATACGAAGAAGTAGAAGTGGAAGAATGAGAAAAAGAGGAGGAAGAAGAAGCAATGGAAGGAAAGGGGATGAAGAAGGAGTGGAACAAGGAGGAGAAGAAGAAGGGGAGGAAGAAGAAGTAGTGTAGGCAGAAGAAGGGCAAGAAGGAGAAGAGAGGGAAGAAGAAGAAGAAGTGGATGTAGTAAAAGTGGAAGAAGGTGAACAAAAGGAAGAAGAAGAAGTAGTTGAAGGAGTGGAGATGATGGAGAAGAAGTGGAAGAAGGAGAACAAGAGGTAGTAGAAATGCAAGTGGAAACAGAAGAAGGAGAAAAAGAGGGATATGATGAAGGAAAGGAAGAAGAAGAAGGATATGAAGAGGAAGAAAAGAAAGGAAAGGAGAGGATGAAGAAGAAGTGGAAGAAAGAGAACAAGAGGAGGCAGGAGAAGTGGATGAAAGATAAGAAGAGTAAGAAGAAGGAAAGTAACTAGAAGAAGTGGAAGAAGGAGAAGAAAAGGAAGAAGAAGAAGATGTGGAAAGCGAAGAAGTTTAAGAAAGTGAATAAGAGGAGGAAGAAGAAGAAGATGTGGAAAGTGAAGAAGGTTAACAAGAGGAGGAAGAAGAGGTAGTGGAAGGAGGTGAGATGAAGAACAAGAATTGGAACAAGGAGAAAAAGAGGAAAAGGAAGAAGGAGGGGAAGGGAAGGGAAGAAGAAGCAGAAGAAGTGGAATCTGGAGGAGAAGAGGAAGAAGAAGAAGAAGTGTAAGCATAAGATTTGGGGGAAGGAGAAGAAGAGGAAGAGCAACAATGGAAAGCAACAAAAGTGGGGGATGGAGAAAGAGAGGAAAGAGAAGACGGAAAGGAAAGAAGAAGAAGTTGTGGAAGGAGAAAAAATGGAAGAAGAGGAAGAAGAAGAAGTGTAAGCAAAAGAAGCGGAAGAAGAAGATGAAAATGAAGAAGAACAAGAAGTAGAAGTAGAAGAAGTGGTAGAAGGAGAGAATAAGAGGAATAGGAGGAAGTAGAGGAATGAAAGGAGATGAAGAAGAAGAAGTGGAAGAAGGAGAACGGGAGGAGGGAGAAGAGGTGGCAGAAGGATAAGAAGAGGAAGAAGAAGAAGTGGAAGAACGAGAAGAAAAGGAAGAAGTGCAAGTGGAAGAAGGAGAACAATAGGAAGAAGAAGAAGAAGTGGAAGAATAAGAAAAAGAGGAGGAAGAAGAAGCAATGGAAGGAAAGGGGATGAACAAGAAGTGGAACAAGGAGGAGAAGAAGAAGGGGAGGAAAGAGAACAATAGGAAGAAGGTGAAGAAGTGGACGAATGAGAAAAAGAGGAGGAAGAAGAAGCAATGGAAGGAAAGGGGAATGAAGAAGAAGTGGAACAAGGAGGAGAAGAAGAAGGGGAGGAAGAAGAAGTAGTGTAGGCAGAAGAAGGGCAAGAGGAGAAGAGAGGGAAGAAGAAGAACAAGTGGATGTAGTAGAAGTGGAAGAAGGTGAACAAGAGGAAGAAGAAGTAGTTGAAGAAGTGGGGATGATGGAGAAGAAGTGGAAGAAGGAGAACAAGAGGTAGAAATGCAAGTGGAAGTAGAAAAAGGAGAAAAAGAGGGGTATGAGGAAGGAAAGGAAGAAGAAGAAGGAGATGAAGACGAAGAAAAGAAAGGAAAGGAAGGGATGAAGAAGAAGTGGAAGAAAGAGAACAAGAGGAGGCAGGAGAAGTGGAAGAAGGATAAGAAAAGGAAGAAGAAGGAGAGTAACTAGAAGAAGTGGAAGAAGCAGAAGAAAAGGAAGAAGAAGAAGATGTGAAAACTGAAGAAGTTGAAGAAGGTTAACAAGAGGAGGAAGAAGAGGTAGTGGAAGGAGGTGAGATGAAGAACAAGAATTGGAACAAGGAGAAAAAGAGGAAAAGGAAGAAGGAGGGGAAGGGAAGGGAAGAAGAAGCAGAAGAAGTGGAATCTGGAAAAGAAGAGGAAGAAGAAGAAGAAGTGTAAGCATAAGATTTGGGGGAACAATGGGAAGCAACACAAGTGGGGGATGGAGAAAAAGACGAAGGAGAAGACGGAAAGGAAAGAAGAAGAAGTTGTGGAAGGAGAAGAAATGGAAGAAGAGGAATAAGAAGAAGTACAAGCAGAAGAAGCAGAAGAAGGAGACGAAAATGAAGAAGAACAACAAGTAGAAGTAGAAGAAGTGGTAGAAGGAGAGAATAGGAGGAATAGGAGGAAGTGGTGGAGTGAAAGGAGATGAAGAAGAAGAAGTGGAAGAAGGAGAACGGAAGGAGGGAAAAGAGGTGGCAGAAGAAGAAGAACAGGAAGAAGTGGAAGAACGAGAAGAAAAGGAAGAAGTGCAAGTGGAAGAAGGAGAACAAGAGGAAGAAGAAGAAGAAGTGGAAGAATGAGAAAAAGAGGAGGAAGAAGAAGCAGTGGAAGGAAAGGGGAATGAAGAAGAAATGGAACAAGGAGGAGAACAAGAAGGGGAGGAAGAAGAAGTAGTGTAGGCAGAAGAAGGGCAAGAAGGAGAAGAGAGGGAAGAAGAAGAACAAGTGAATGTAGTAGAAGTGGAAGAAGGTGAACAAGAGGAAGAAGAAGAAGTAGTTGAAGGAGTGGGGATGATGGAGAAGAAATGGAAGAAGGAGAAAAAGAGGTAGAAATGCATGTGGAAGCAGAAGACGGAGAAAAAGAGGGATATGACGAAGGAAAGGAAGAAGAAGAAGGAGATGAAGAGGAAGAAAAGAAAGGAAAGGAAAGGAAAGGATGAAGAAGTGGAAGAAAGAGAACAAGAGGAGGCAGGAGAAGTGGAAGAAAGATAGGAAGAGGAAGAAGAAGGAGAGTAACTAGAAGAAGTGGAAGAAGGAGAAGAAAAGGAAGAAGAAAAAGATGTGGAAAGTGAAGACGTTGAAGAAGGTGAACAAGAGGAGGAAGAAGAAGTAGTGGAAGGAGGTGAGATGAAGAAGAAGAATTGGAACAAGGAGAAAAGGAGGAAAAGGAAGAAGGAGGGGAAGGGAAAGGAAGAAGAAGCAGAAGAAGTGGAATCTAGAGGAGAAGAGGAAGAAGAAGAAGAAGTGTAAGCATAAGATTTTGGGGAAGGAGAAGAAGAGGAAGAGCAACAATGGGAAGCAATAGAAGTGGGGGATGGAGAAAAAGAGGAAGGAGAAGACGGAAAGGAAAGAAGAAGAAGTTGTGGAAGGAGAATAAATGGAAGAAGAGGAAGAAGAAGTGTAAGCACAAGAAGCGGAAGAAGGAGACGAAAATGAAGAAGAACAACAAGCAGAAGTCGGAGTGGTAGAAGGAGAGAATAAGAGGAATAGAAGGAAGTGGTGGAATCAAAGGAGATGAAGAAGAAGAAGTCGAAGAAGGAGAACGGGAGGAGGGAGAAGAGGTGGCAGAAGGAGAAGAAGAGGAAGAAGTGGAAGAACGAGAAGAAAAGGAAGAAGTGCAAGTGGAAGAAGGAGAACAATAGGACGAAGAAGAAGAAGAAGTGGAAGAATGAGAAAAAAAGGAGGAGGAAGAAGCAATGGAAGGAAAGGGGAATGAAGAAGAAGTGGAACAAGGAGGAGAAGAAGAAGGGGAGGAAGAAGAAGTAGTGTAGCCAGAGGAAGGGCAAGAAGCTTCAGAGGGAAAAAGAAGAACAAGAGGATGTAGTAGAGGTGGAAGAAGGTGAACAAGAGGAAGAAGAAGAAGTAGTTGAAGGAGAGGGGATGATGGAGAAGAAGTGGAAGAAGGAGAACAAGAGGTAGAAATGCAAGTGGAAGCAGAAGAAGGAGAAAGAGAGGGTTATGACGCAGGAAAGGAAGAGGAAGTAGGAGATGAAGAGGAAGAAAAGAAAGGAAAGGAGAGGATGAAGAAGAAGTGGAAGAAAGAGAACAAGAGGAGGCAAGAGAAGTGGAAGAAAGATAAGAAGAGGAAGATGAAGGAGAGTAACTAGAAGAAGTGGAAGAAGGAGAAGAAAAGGAAGAAGAAGATGTGGAAAGTGAAGAAGTTGAAGAAGGTGAACAAGAGGAGGAAGAAGAAGTACTGGAAGGAGGTGAGATGAAGAAGAAGAATTGGAACAAGGAGAAAAGGAGGAAAAGGAAAAGGAGGGGAAGGGAAGGGAAGAAGAAGCAGAAGAAGTGGAAGCTAGAGGAGAAGAGGAAGAAAAAGAAGAAGTGTAAGCATAAGATTTGTGGGAAGGAGAAGAAGAGGAAGAGCAACAATGGGAAGCAACAGAAGTGGGGGATGGAGAAAAAGAGGAAGAAGAAGACGGAAAGGAAAGAAGAAGAAGTTGTGGAAGGAGAAGAAATGGAAGAAGGAGGCGAAAATGAAGAAGAACAACATGTAGAAGTAGAAGAAGTGGTAGAAGGAGAAGAAAAGGAAGAAGAAGAAGATGTGGAAAGTGAAGAAGGTGAACAAGAGGAGGAAGAAGAAGTAGTGGAAGGAGGTGAGATGAAGAAGAAGAATTGGAACAAGGAGAAAAGGAGGAAAAGGAAGAAGGAGGGGAAGGGAAAGGAAGAAGAAGCAGAAGAAGTGGAATCTAGAGGAGAAGAGGAAGAAGAAGAAGAAGTGTAAGCATAAGATGTGGGGGAAGGAGAAGAAGAGGAAGAGCAACAATGGAAAGCAACAAAAGTGGGCAATGGAGAAAAAGAGGAAGAAGAAGACAGAAAGGAAAGAAGAAGAAGTTGTGGAAGGAGAAGAAATGGAAGAATAGGAAGAGGAAGAAGTGTACGCAGAAGAAGCGGAAGAAGCAGACGAAAATGAAGAAAAACAACAAGTAGAAGTAGAAGAAGTGGTAGAAGGAGAGAATAAGAGGAATATGAGGAAGTAGTGGAATGAAAGGAGATGAAGAAGAAGAAGTGGAAGAAGGAGAACGGGAGGAGGAAGAAGAGGTAGCAGAAGGAGAAGGGGAGAAGGAAGAAGAAGTGGAAGAAAGAGAAGAAAAGGAAGAAGTGCAAGTGGAAGAAGGAGAACAATAGGAAGAAGAAGAAGTAGTGGAAGAATGAGAAAAAGAGGAGGAAGAAGAAGCAATGGACGGAAAGGGGCTGAAGAAGAAGTGGAACAAGGAGGACAAGAAGAAGGGGAGGAAGAAGAAGTAGTGTAGGCAGAAGAAGGGCAAGAAGGAGAAGAGAGGGAAAAAGTAGAACAATTGGATGTAGTAGAAGTGGGAGAAGCGGAACAAGAGGAAGAAGAAGAAGAAGTAGTTGAAGGAGTGGGGATGATCGAGAAGAAGTGGAAGAAGGAGAACAAGATTTAGAAATGCAAGTGGAAGCAGAAGAAGGAGAAAAAGAGGGACATGACGAAGGAAAGGAAGAAGAAAAAGGAGATGAAGAGGAAGAAAAGAAAGGAAAGGAGAGGATGAAGAAGAAGTGGAAGAAAGAGAATAAGAGGAGGCAGGAGAAGTGGAAGAAAGATAAGTAGAGGAAGAAGAAGGAGAGTAACTAGAAGAAGTGGAAGAAGGAGAAGAAAAGGAAGAAGAAGAAGATGTGGAAAGTGAAGAAGTTTAAGAAAGTGAACAAGAGGAGGAAGAAGAAGTGGTGGAAGGAGGTGAGATGATGAATGAGAATTGGAACAAGGAGAAAAGGACGAAAAGGAAGAAGGAGGGGAAGGGAAGGAAAGAAGACGCAGAAGAAGTGGAAGCTGGAGGAGAAGAGGAAGAAGAAGAGGAAGTGTAAGCATAAGATATGGGGGATGGAGAAGCAATAATGGGAAGCAAGAGAAGTGGGGGATGGAGAAAAAAAGGAAGGAGAAGACGGAAAGGAAAGAAGAAGAAGTTGTGGAAGGAGAAGAAATGGAAGAAGAGGAAGAAGAAGAAGTGCAACAATAGGAAGAAGAAGATAAGTAGAGGAAGAAGAAGGAGAGTAACTGAAGAAGAAGAAGAAGTGTAAGCATAAGATTTGGGGGAAGGAGAACAAGAGGAAGAGCAACAATGGGAAGCAACAGAAGTGGGGGATGGAGAAAAAGAGGAAGGAGAAGACGGAAAGAAAAGAATAAGAAGTTGTGGAAGGAGAAGAAATGGAAGAAGAGGAAGAAGAAGAAGTGTAAGCAGAAGAAGGAGACGAAAATGAAGAACAACAAGTAGAAGTAGAAGAAGTGGTAGAAGGAGAGAATAAGAGGAATAGGAGGATGAAGTGGAATGAAAGGAGATGAAGAAGAAGTAGTGGAAGAAGGAGAACGGGAGGAGGGAGAAGAGGTGGCAGAAGGAGAAGAAGAGGAAGAAGAAGAAGTGGAAGAAAGAGAAGAAAAGGAAGAAGTAGTGCAAGTGGAAGAAGGACAACAATAGGAAGAAGAACAAGAAGTGGAAGAATGAGAAAAAAGAGGAGGAAGAAGAAGCAATGGAAAGAAAGGGGATGAAGAAGAAGTGGAACAACTAGGAGAAGAAGAAGGGGAGGAAGAAGAAGTAGTGTAGGCAGGAGAAGGGCAAGAAGGAGAAGAGAGGGAAGAAGAAGAACAAGTGGATGTAGTAGAAGTGGAAGAAGGTGAACAAGAGCAAGAAGAAGAAGTAGTTGAAGGAGTGGGGATGATGGAGAAGAAGTGGAAAAAAGAGAACAAGAGGTAGACATGCAATTCGAAGCAGAAGAAGGAGAAAAGGAGGGATATGACGAAGGAAAGGAAGAAGAAGAAGGAGATGAAGAGGAAGAAAAGAAAGGAAAGGAGAGGATGAAGAAGAAGTGGAAGAAAGAGAACAAGAGGAGGCAGGACAAGTGGAAGAAAGATAAGAAGACGAAGAAGAAGGAAAGTAACTAGAAGAAGTGCAAGAAGGAGAAGAAAAGGAAGAAGAACAAGATGTGGAAAGTGAAAAAGGTGAACAAGAGGAGGAAGAAGAAGTAGTGGAAGGAGGTGAGATGAACAAGAAGAATTGGAACAAGGAGAAAAGGAGGACAAGGAAGAAGGAGGGGAAGGGAAGGGAAGAAGAAGCAGAAGAAGTGGAATCTGGAGGAGAAGAGGAAGAAGAAGAAGAAGTGTAAGCATAAGATTTGGGGGAAAGAGAAGAATAGGAAGAGCAACAATGGGAAGCAACAGAAGTGGGGGATGGAGAAAAAGAGGAAGGAGAAGACGGAAAGGAAAGAAGAAGAAGTTGTGGAAGGAGAAGAAGTGTAAGCAGAACAAGCTGAAGAAGGAGACGAAAATGAAGAAGAACAAGAAGTAGAAGTAGAAGAAGTGGTAGAAAGAGAGAATAAGAGGAATAGGAAGAAGTAGTGGAATGAAAGGAGATGAAGAAGAAGAAGTGGAAGAAGGAGAACAGGAGGAGGAAGAAGAGGTGGCAAAAGGAGAAGAAGAGGAAGAAGAAGAAGTGGAAGAACGAGAAGAAAAGGAAGAAGTGCAAGTGGAAGAAGGAGGAAGTAGAAGAAGTGGTAGAAGGAGAGAATAAGAGGAATAGGAGGCAGTAGTGGAATGAAAGGAGATGAAGAAGAAGAAGTGGAAGAAGGAGAACGGGAGGAGGGAGAAGAGGTGGCAGAAGGAGAAGAAGAGGAAGAAGAAGAAGTGGAAGAAAGAGAAGAAAAGGAAGAAGTGCAAGTGGAAGAAGGAGAACAATAGGAAGAAGAGGAAGAATGATAAAAAGAGGAGGAAAAAGAAGCAATGGAAGGAAACGAGATGAAGAAGAAGTGGAACAAGGAGGAGAAGAAGAAGGGGAGGAAGAAGAAGTAGTGTAGGCAGAAGAACGGCAAGATGGAGAAGAGAGGGAAGAAGAAGAACAAGTGGATGTATTAGAGGTGAAAGAAGGTGAACAAGAGGAAGAAGAAGAAGTAGTTGAAGGAGTGGGGATGATGGAGAAGAAGTGGAAGAAGGAGAACAAGAGGTACAAATGCAAGTGGAAGAAAAAGAACGAGAAAAAGAGGGATATGACGAAGGAAACGAAGAAGAAGCGATATGAAGAGGAAGAAAAGAAAGGAAATGAGAGGATGAAGAAGAAGTGGAAGAAAGAGAACAAGAGGAGGCAGGAGAAGTTGAAGAAAGATAAGAAGAGGAAGAAGAAAAAGGTAACTAGAAGAAGTGGAAGAAGGAGAAGAAAAGAAAGAAGAAGAAGTGGAAGAACGAGAAGAAGAGGAGGAGGAAGAAGCAATGGAAGGAAAGCGGATGAAGAAGAAGTGGAACAAGGAGGAGAAGAAGAAGGGGAGGAAGAAGAAGTAGTGTAGGCAGTAGAAGGGCAAGAATGAGAAGAGGAACAAGTAGATGTAGTAGAGGTGGAAGAAGGTGAATAAGAGGAAGAAGAAGAAGCAGTTGAAGGAGTGGGGATGATGGAGAAGAAGTGGAAGAAGGAGAACAAGAGGTAGAAATGCAAGTGGAAGCAGAAGAAGGAGAAAAAGAAGGATATGACGAAGGAAAGGAAGAAGAAGAAGGAGTTGAAGAGGAAGAAAAGAAAGGGAAGGAGAGGATGAAGAAGAAGTGGAAGAAAGAGAACAAGAGGAGGTAGGAGAAGTGGAAGAAATATAAGAAGAGGAAGAAGAAGGAGAGTAACTAGAAGAAGTGGAAGAAAGAGAAGAAACGGAAGAAGAAGATGTGCAAAGTGAAGAACGTGAACAAGAGGAGGAAGAAGAAGTAGTGGAAGGTGGTGACATGGAGAAGAAGAATTGGAACAAGGAGAAAAGGAGGAAAAGGAAGAAGGAGGGGAAGGGAAGAAGAACCAGAAGAAGTGGAATCTGGAGGAGAAGAGGAAGAAGAAGAAGAAGTGTAAGCTTAAGATTTAGGGGAAGGAGAAGAAGAGGAAGAGCAACAATGGGAAGCAACAGAAGTGGGGGATGGAGAAAAAGAGGAAGGAAAAGATGGAAAGGAAATAAGAAGTAGTTGTGGAAGGAAAAGAAAGGGAAAAAGAAGAAGTGTAAGCAGAAGAAGCGGAAGAAGGAGACGAAAATGAATAAGAACAACAAGTAGAAGTAGAAGAAGTGGTGGAAGGAGAGAATAAGAGGAATAGGAGGAAGTAGTGGAATGAAAGGAGATGAAGAAGAAGAAGTGGAAGAAGGAGAACGGAAGGAGGGAGGAGGGAGAAGAGGTGGCAGAACAAGAAGAAGAGGAAGAAAAAGAAGTGGAAGATAGAAAAGAAAAGGAAGAAGTGCAAGTGGAAGAAGGAGAACAATAGGAAGAAGAAGGAGAAGTGGAAGAATGAGAAAAAGAGGAGGAAGAAGAAGCAATGGAAGGAAAAGGGATGAAGAAGAAGTGGAAGAAGGAGGAGAAGAAGAAGGGGAGGAAGAAGAAGTAGTGTAGGCAGAAGAAAGGCAAGAACGAGAAGAGAGGGAAGAAGAAGAACAAGTGTATGTATTAGAGGTGGAAGAAGGTGAACAAGAGGAAGAAGAAAAAGTAGTTGAAGGAGTGGGGATGATGGAGAAGAAGTGGAAGAAGGAGAAATGAAAGTGGAAGCAGAAGAAGGAGAAAAAGAGGGATATGACGAAGGAAAGGAATAAGAAGAAGCAGATGAAGAGGAAGAAAAGAAAGGAAATGAGAGGATGAAGAAGAAGTGGAAGAAAGGGAACAAGAGGAGGCAGGAGAAGTGAAAGAAAGATAAGAAGAGGAAGAAGAAGGGGAATAAATAGAAGAAGTGGAAGAAGGAAAAGAAAAGGAAGAAGAAGAAGATGTGGAAAGTGAAGAAGGTGAACAAGAGGAGGAAGAAGAAGTAGTGGAAGGAGGTGAGATGAAGAAGAAGAATTGGAACAAGGAGAAAAGGAGGAAAAGGAAGAAGGAGGGGAAGGGAAGAAGAACCATAAGAAGTGGAATCTGGAGAAGAAGAGGAAGAGCAACAATGGGAAGCAACAGAAGTGGGGGATGGAGAAAAAGAGGAAGGAGAAGACGGAAAGGAAAGAAGAAGAAGTTGTGGAAGGAGAAGAAATGGAAGAAGAGGAAGAAGAAGAAGTGCAAGCAGAAGAAGCGGAAGAAGGAGACAAAAATGAAGAAGAACAACAAGTAGAAGTAGAAAAAGTGGTAGAAGGAGAGAATACGAGGAATAGGAGGAAATAGTGGAATGAAAGGAGATGAAGAAAAAGAAGTGGAAGAAGGAGAACGAAAGGAGGGAAAATAGGTGGCAGAAGGAGAAGAAGAGGACGAAGAAGAAGTGGAAGAATGAGAAGAAAAGGAAAAAGTGCAAGTGAAAGAAGGAGAACAATAGGAAGAAGAAGAAGAACTGGAAGAATGAGAAAAAGAGGAGGAAGAAGAAGCAATGGAAGGGAAGGGGATGAAGAAGAAGTGGAACAAGGAGGAGAAGAAGAAGGGGAGGAAGAAGAAGTAGTGTAGGCAGAAGAAGGGCAAGAACGAGAAGAGAGGGAAGAAGAAGAACAAGTGGATGTAGTACGGGCGGAATAAGGTGAATAAGAGGAGGAAGAAGAAGTAGTTGAAGGAGTGGGGATGATGGAGAAGAAGTGGATGAAGGAGAACAAGATATAGAAATGAAAGTGGAAGCAGAAGAAGGAGAAAAAGAGGGATATGACGAAGGAAAGGGAGAACAAGAAGGAGATGAAGAGGAAGAAAAGAAAAGAAAGGAGAGGATGAAGAAGAAGTGGAAGAAAGAGAACAAGAGGAGGCAGGAGAAGTGGAAGAACTATAAGAAGAGGAAGAAGAAGGAGAGTAACTAGAAGAAGTGGAAGAAGGAGAACAAAAGGAAGAAGAAGAAGATGTGGAAAGTGAAGAATTTGAAGAAGGTGAACAAGAGGAGGAAGAAGAAGTAGTGGAAGGACGTGAGATAAAGAAGAAGAATTGGAACAAGGAGAAAAGGAGGAAAAGGAAGAAGGAGGGGAAGGGAAGGGAAGAAGAAGCAGAAGAAGTGGAATCTGGAGGAGAAGAGGAAGAAGAAGAAGAAGTGTAAGCATAAGATTTGGGGGAAGGAGAAGAAGAGGAAGAGCAACAATGGGCAGCAACTGAATGGGGGATGGAGAAAAAGAGCAAGGAGAAGACGGAAATGAAATAAGAAGTTGTGGAAGGAGAAGAAATGGAAGAAGAGGAAGAAGAAGAAGTGTAAGTAGAAGAAGCGGAAGAAGGAGATGAAAATGAAGAAGAACAACAAGTAGAAGTGGAAGTGGTAGAAGGAGAGAATAAGAGGAATAGGAGGAAGTAACGGTATGAAAGGAGATGAAGAAGAAGAAGTCGAAGAAGGAGAACGGGAGGAGGGAGAAGAGGTGGCAGAAGGAGAAGACGGAAAGGAAAGAAGAAGAAGAGGTTGTGGAAGGAGAAGAAATGGAAGAAGAGGAAGAAGGAGACGAAAATGAAGAAGAACAATAAGTAGAAGTAGAAGAAGTGGTAGAAGGAGTGAATAAGAGGAATAGGAGGAAGTAGTGGAACCAAAGGAGATGAAGAAGAAGAAGTGGAAGAAGGAGAACGGGAGGAGGGAGAAGAGGTGGTAGAAGGAGAAGAAGAGGAAGAAGCAATGGAAGGAAAAGGGATGACAAAGAAGTGGAACAAGGAGGAGGAGAAGAAGGGGAAGAAGAAGAAGTAGTGTATGCAGAAGAAGGGCAAGAAGGAGAAGAGTGGGAAGAAGAAGAACGAGTGGATGTAGTAGAAGTGGAAGAAGGTGAACAAGAGGAACAAGAAGAAGTAGTTGAAAAAGTGGGGATGATGGAGAAGAAGTGGAAGAAGGAGAACAAGAGGTAGAAATGCAAGTGGAAGCAGAAGAAGGAGAAAAAGAAGGATATGACGAAGGAAAGGAAGCAGAAGAAAGAGATGAAGAGGAAGAAAAGAAAGGAAAGGAGAAGATGAAGAAGAAGTGGAAGAAATAGAACAAGAGGAGGCAGGAGAAGTGGAAGAAAGATAAGAAGAGGAAGAAGAAGGAGAACGAAAGGAAGAAGAAGAAGTAGTGGAAGGAGGTGAGATGAAGAAGAAGAATTGGAACAAGGAGAAAAGGAGGAAAAGGAAGAAGGAAGGGAAAGGAAGGGAAGGGAAGAAGAAGCAGAGAAGTGGAATCTGGAGGAAAAGAGGAAGAAAAAGAAGAAGTGTAAGCATAAGATTTGGGGGAAGGAGAAGAAGACGAAGAGCAGCAATGGGAAGCAACAAACGTGGGGGATGGAGAAAAAGAGGAAGGAGAAGACGGAAAGGAAAGAAGAAGAAGTTGTGGAAGGAGAAGAAATGGAAGAAGAGGAAGAACAAGAGATGATGCAATCTCACCTAGCATGCATCATGGCTAGGAGGACTCAAGGAAGGCATGGCATGGACAAAAGCTCATTGAAGATTCGAAGCCATAGTCTTCGTTATTTTTAGCTTGTAAATATTTTATTTTAATTAGATAAATAGGAAAGTATTTTTAATTCCCTTAAGGCCATGTATTTCCAGCCATCTTCTTAGTTTATAAGGTATAGGTGTCTTTAGTTAAAAAGGAGGAGTAAGCTTATAATGGGTGATAAGTTAAGACATGATTTTGGGCTAGCCCATTCACATTAAGATATGCTAATTGCACCCATAGGGGGTGAACTTAGGTGCCTCACTTAAGGCCTAAGACTTGGGTTAATTAGTTTTAATCCTAATTAAGCCCAAGTCCCACATTGCCTAGAAAAGTGTGCCCAAGCTCTCCCATTGGGCTATATATACTCATTCCCCCTCATTGTAAAATTTCACCTTTGAAGTTGAATGAAAATAGTCTCTTTGTGAGCACATTCTTAGTAAAAGGTCTTGAGGATCCTCTCTCGTGAGGAACCTCTTCCTAGTTGGTTTTTATCAAGGGTTCCTTCCCTTGTGGCAAACCTAAACACTTTGGCTTATCTCTCTTTGAGAGTGGCGCCCCACCTCCATTTTCTTTCCCCTCCATCATCCATTTCATGGTGCTTGGAACCTCAAGGAAAAAGATCAAGGGAGGCATGCATCAAGAAGTGTAAGCAGAAGAAGCGAAAGAAGGAGACGAAAATGACGAAGAACAACAAGAAGAAGTAGAAGAAGTCGTAGAAGGAGAGAATAAGAGGAATAGGAGGAAGTAGTGGAATGAAAGGAGATGAAGAAGAAGAAGTGGAAGAAGGACAACGGGAGAAGGGAGAAGAGGTGGCAGAAGGAGAAGAAGAGGAAGAAGAAGAAGTGGAAAAAGGAGAAGAAGGAGAAGAAATGGAAGAAGTGCAAGTGGAAGAAGGAGAACAATAGGAAGAAGAAGAAGAAGTGGAAGGATAAGAAAAAGAGGAGTTAGAAGAAGCAATGGAAGGAAAGGGGATGACAAAGAAGTGGAACAAGGAGGAAAAGAAGAAGGGGAAAAAGAAGAAGTAGTGTATGCATAAGAAGGGCAAGAAGGAGAAGAGTGGGAAGAAGAAGAACAAGTGGATGTAGTAGAAGTGGAAGAAGGTGAACAAGAGGAAGAAGAAGAAGTAGTTTAAAGAGAGGGGATGATGGAGAAGAAGTGGGAGAAGGAGAACAAGAGGTAGAAATGCTAGTGGAAGCAGAAGAAGGAGAAAAAGAGGGATATGACGAAGGAAAGGAAGAAGAAGAAGGAGGTGAAGAGGAAGAAAACAAAGGAAAGGAGAGGATGAAGAAGAAGTGGAAGAAAGAGAACAAGAGGAGGCAGGAGAAGTGGAAGAAAGATAAGAAGAGGAAGAAGAAGGACAGTAACTAGAAGAAGTGGAAGAAGAAGAAGATGTGGAAAGTGAAGAAGGTGAACAAGAGGAGGAAGAAGAAGTAGTGGAACGAGGTGAGATGAAGAAGAAGAATTGGACCAAGTAGAAAAGGAGGAAAAGGAAGAAGGAGGGGAAGGGAAGGGAAGAAGAAGCAGAAGAAGTGGAATCTAGAGGAGAAGAGGAAGAAGAAGAAGAAGTGTAAGCATAAGATTTGGGGGAAGGAGAAGAAGAGGAAGAGCAACAATGGGAAGCAACAGAAGTGGGGGTTGGAGAAAAAGAGGAAGGAGAAGACGGAAAGGAAAGAAGAAGAAGTTGTGGAAGGAGAAGAAATGGAAGAAGAGGAAGAAGAAGAAGTGTAAGCAGAAGAAGCGGAAGAAAGAGACGAAAATGAAGAAGAACAACAAGTAGTAGAAGGAGAGGATAAGTGGAATAGGAGGAAGTAGTGGAATGAAAGGAGATGAAGAAGAAGAAGTGGAAGACGGAGAAGGGGAGGAGGGAGAAGAGGCGGCAGAAGGAGAAGAAGAGGAAGAAGAAGAAGTGGAAAAACGAGAAGAAAAGGAAGAAGTGCAAGTGGAAGAAGGAGAACAACAGGAAGAAGAAGAAGAAGTGGAAGAAAGAGAACAAGAGGAGGCAGGAGAAGTGGAAGAAAGATAAGAAGAGGAAGAAGAAGGAGAGTAACTAGAAGAAGTGGAAGAAGGAGAAGAAAAGCAAGAAAAAGAAGATGTGGAATGTGAAGAAGGTGAACAAGAGGAGGCAGAAGAAGTAGTGGAAGGAGGTGAGATGAAGAAGAAGAATTAGAACAAGGAGAAAAGGAAGAAAACGAAGAAGGAGGGGAAGGGAAGGGAAGAAGAAGAAGCAGAAGAAGTGGAATCTGGAGGAGAAGAGGAAGAAGAAGAAGAAGTGGAAGCATAAGATTTGGGGGAAGGAAAAGAAAAGGAAGATCAACAATGGGAGGAACAGAAGTGGGGGATGGACAAAAAGAGGAAGGAGAAGACGGAAAGCAGAGAAGAAGAAGTTGTGGAAGGAGAAGAAATGGAAGAAGAGGAAGAAGAAGAAGTTTAGGCTGAAGAAGCGGAAGAAGGAGACGAAAATGAAGAAGAACAACAAGTAGAAGTAGAAGAAGTGGTAGAAGGAGAGAATAAGACGAATAGGAGGAAGTAATGGAATGAAATGAGATGAAGAAGAAGAAGTGGAAGAAGGAGAATGGTAGGAGGAAGAAGAGGTGGCAGAAAGAGAAGAAGTGGAAGAATGAGAATAAAAGCAAGAAGTGCAAGTCGAAGAAGGAGAACAATAGGAAGAAGAAGAAAAAGTGGAAGAATGAGAAAAAGAGGAGGAAGAAGAAGCAATGGAAGGAAGGGGGAATAAAGAAGAAGTGGAAGAAGGATTAGAAGAAGAAAGGGAGGAAGAAGAAGTAGTGCAGGCAGAAGAAGGGCAAGAAGGAGAAGAGACGGAAGAAGAAGAACAAGTGGAAGAAAGAGAACAAGAGGAAGCAGGAGAAGTGGAAGAAAGATAAGAAGAGGAAGAAGAAGGAGAGTAACTAGAAGAAGTGGAAGAAGGAGAAGAAAAGGAAGAAGAAGAAGATGTGGAAAATGAAGAAGTTGAAGAAGGTGAACAAGAGGAGGAAGAAGAAGTAATGGAAAGAGGTGAGGTGAAGAAGAGGAATTGGAACAAGGAGAAAAGGAGGAATATGACGAAGGAAACGAAGCAGAGGAAGGAGATGAAGAGGAAGAAAAGAAAGGAAAGGAGAGGATGAAGAAGAAGTGCAAGAAAGAGAACAAGAGGAGGCAGCAGAAGTGGAAGAAAGATAAGAAGAGGAAGAAGAAGGAGAGTAAGTAGAAGAAGTGGAAGAAGAAGAAGAAAAAGAAGAAGAAGAATATGTGGAAAGTGAAGAAGTTGAAGAAGGTGGACAAGAGGAGGAACCAGAAGTAGTGGAAGCAGGTGAGATGAAGAAAAAGAATTGGAACAAGGAGAAAAGGAGGAAAAGGAAGAAGGAGGGGAAGGGAAGGGAAGAAGAAGCAGAAGAAGTGGAAGCTGGAGGAGAAGAGGAAGAAGAAGAACAAGTGTAAGCATAAGATTTGGGGGAAGGAGAAGAACAGGAAGAGCAACAATGGGAAGCAACAGAAGTGGGGGATGGAGAAAAAGACGGAGGAGAAGACGGAAAGGAAAGAAGAAGGAGTTGTGGAAGGAGAAGAAATGGAAGAATAGGAAGAAGAACAAGTGTAAGCAAAAAAAGCTGAAGAAGGAGACGAAAATGAAGAAGAACAACAAGTAGAAGTAGAAGAAGTGGTAAAAGGAGACAATAAGAGGAATAGGAGGAAGTAGTGGAATGAAACGAGATGAAGAAGAAGAAGTGGAAGAAGGAGAACGCGACGAAGAGAAGAGGTCGCAGAAGGATAAGAAAAGGAAGAAGAAGAAGTGGAAGAACGAGAAGAAAAGGAAGAAGTGCAAGTGGAAGAAGGAGAACAATAGGAAGAAGAAGAAGAAGTGGAAGAATGAGAAAAAGAGGAGAAAGAAGAAGCAATGGAAGGAAAGGGGATGAAGAAGAAATGGAACAAGGAGGAGAAGAAGAAGGGGAGGAGGAAGTAGAAGTAGTGTAGGCAGAAGAAGGGTAAGAAGGAGAAGAGAAGGTAGAAGAAGTGGAAGAAAGAGAACAAGAGGAAGAAGAAGAAGTTGAAGGAGGTGAGATGAAGAAGAAGAATTGTAACAAGGAGAAAAGGAGGAAAAGGAAGAAGAAGGGGAAGGGAAAGGAAGAAGAAGCAGAAGAAGTGGAATCTGGAGGAGAAGAGGAAGAAGAAGAAGAAGTGTAAGCATAAGATTTGGGGGAAGGAGAAGAAGAGGAAGAGCAACAAAAGTGGGGGATGGAGAAAAAGAGGAAGGAGAAGACGGAAAGGAAAGAAGAAGAAGTTGTGGAAGGAGAAGAAATGGAAGAAGAGGAAGAAGAAGAAGTTTAAGCAGAAGAAGCGGAAGAAGGAGACGAAAATGAAGAAGAACAACAAGTAGAACCTAGAAGAAGTGGTAGAAGGAGAGAATAAGACGAATAGGAGAAAGTAGTGGAATCAAAAGGAGATGAAGAAGAAGAAGTGGAAGAAGAAGAACGGGAGGAGTGAGAGGAGGTGGCAGAAGGAGAAGAAGTGGAAGAACGAGAAGAAAAGGAAGAAGTGCAAGTGGAAGAGGGAGAACAATAGGAAGAAGAAGAAGAAGTGGAAGAATGAGAAAAAGAGGAGAAGAAGAAGCAATGGAAGGAAAGGGGATGAAGAAGAAGTGGAACAGGGAGGAGAAGAAGAAGGGGAGGAAGAAGAAGTAGTGTAGGCAGAAGAAGGGCAAGAAGGAGAAGAGAGGGAAGAAGAAGAACAAGTGGATGTAGTAGAAGTGGAAGAAGGTGAACAAGAGGAAGAAGAAGAAGTGGAAAAAGAAGAAGAGGAAGAAGAAGAAGTGGAAGAACGAGAAGAAAAGGAAGAAGTGCAAGTGGAAGAGGGAGAACGGGAGTTGTGAGAATAGGTGGCAGAAGGAGAAGAAGAGGAAGAAGAAGAAGTGGAAGAATGAGAAAAAGAGGAGGAAGAAGAAGCAATGGAAGGAAAGGGGATGAAGAAGAAGTGGAACAAGGAGGAGAAGAAGTAGGGGAGGAAAAAGAGGAAGTGGAGGCAGAAGAAGGGCAAGAAGGAGAAGAGAGGAAAGAAGAAGAACAAGTGGATGTAGTAGAAGTGGAAGAAGGTGAACAATAGGAAGAAGAAGAAGTAGTTGAAGGAGTGGGGATGATGGAGAAGAAGTGGAAGAAGGAGAACAAGACGTAGAAATGGATGTAGTAGAAGTGGAAGAAGGTGAACAAGAGGAAGAAGAAGAAATAGTTGAAGGAGTGGGGATGATAGAGAGGAAGTGGAAGAAGGAGAACAAGAGGTAGAAATGAAAGTGGAAGCAGAAGAAGCAGAAAAAGAGGGATATGACGAAGGAAAGGAAGAAGAAGAAGGAGATGAAGAGGAAGAAAAGAAAGGAAAGGAGAGGATGAAGAAGAAGTGGAAGAAAGAGAACAAGAGGAGGCGGGAGAAATGCAAGAGAGATAAGAAGAGGAAGAAGAAGCAGAGTAACTAGAAGAAGTGGAAGAAGGAGAAGAAAAGGAAGAAGAAAAAGATGTGGAAAGTGAAGAAGGTGAACAAGAGGAGGAAGAAGAAGTAGTGGAAGGAGGTGAGATGAAGAAGAAGAATTGGAACAAGGAGAAAAGGAGGAAAAGGAAGAAGCAGGGGAGAGGAAGGGAAGAAGAAGCAGAAGAAGTGGAATCTGGAAAAGAAGACGAAGAAGAAGAAGAAGTGCAAGCATAAGATTTGGGGGAAGGAGAAGAACAGGAAGAGCAACAATGGGAAGCCACAAAAGTGGGGGATGGAGAAAAAAAGGAAGGAGAAGACGGAAAGGAAAGAAGAAGAAGTTGTGGAAGGAGAAGAAATGGAAAAAGAGGAAGAAGAAGAAGTGTTAGCAGAAGAAGCGGAAGAAGGATACAAAAATGAAGAACAACAACAAGTAGAAGTAGAAGAAGTGGTAGAAATAGAGAATAAGAGGAATAGGAGGAAGTAGTGGAATGAAAGGAGATGAAGAAGAAGAAGTGGAAGAAGGAGAACGGGAGGAGGGAGAAGAGGTGGCAGAAGGAGAAGAAGAGGAAGAAGAAGAAGTGGAAGAACGAGAAGAAAAGGAAGAAGTGCAAGTTGAAGAAGGAGAACAATAGGAAAAAGAAGAAGAAGTTGAAGAATGAGAAAAAGAGGAGGAAGAAGAAGCAATGGAAGGAAAGGGGATGAAGAAGAAGTGGAACAAGGACGAGAAGAAGAAGGGGAGGAAGAAGAAGTAGTGTAGGCAGAATAAGGGCAAGAAGGAGAAGAGAGGGAAGAAGAAGAACAAGTGGATGTAGTAGAAGTGGAAGAAGGTGAACGAGAGGAAGAAGAAGAAGTAGTTGAAGGAGTGGGGATGATTGAGAAGAAGTGAAAGAAGGGGAACAAGAGGTAGAAATGCAAGTGGAAGTAGAAGAAGGAGAAAAAGAGGGATATCACGAAGGAAAGGAAGAAGAAGAAGGAGATGAAGAGGAAGAAAAGAAAGGAAAGGAGTGGATGAAGAAGAAGTGGAAGAAAGAGAACAAAAGGAATCAGGAGAAGTGGAAGAAAGATAAGAAGAGGAAGAAGAAGGAGAGTAACTAGAATAAGTGGAAGAAGGAGAAGAAAAGGAAGAAGAAGAAGATGTGGAAAGTGAAGAAGTTGAAGAAGGTGAACAAGAGGAGGAAGAAGAAGTAGTGGAAGGAGGTGAGATGAACAAGAAGAATTGGAACAAGGACAAAAGGAGGAAAAAGAAGAAGGAGGGGAAGGGAAGGGAAGAAGAAGTAGAAGAAGTGCAATCTGCAGGAGAAGAAGAAGAAGAGGAAGAAGTGTAAACATAAGATGTGGGGGAAGGAGAAGAAGAGGAAGAGCAACAATGCGAAGCAACAGAGGTGGGGGATGTAGAAAAAGAGGAAGGAGAAGACGAAAAGGAAAGAAGAAGAACTAGTGGAAGGAGAAGAAATGGAAGAAGAGGAAGAAGAAGAGGTGTAAGCAGAAGCAGCGGAAGAAGGAGACGAAAATGAAGAAGAACAACAAGTAGAAGTAGAAGAAGTGGTAGAAGGAGAGAATAAGACGAATAGGAGAAAGTAGTGGAATCAAAAGGAGATGAAGAAGAAGAAGTGGAAGAAGAAGAACGGGAGGAGTGAGAGGAGGTGGCAGAAGGAGAAGAAGAGGAAGAAGAAGAAGTGGAAGAACGAGAAGAAAAGGAAGAAGTGCAAGTGGAAGAGGGAGAACAATAGGAAGAAGAAGAAGAAGTAGAAGAATGAGAAAAAGAGGAGGAGGAAGAAGCAATGGAAGGAAAGGGGATGAAGAAGAAGTGGAACAAGGAGGAGAAGAAGAACGGGAGGAAGAAGAAGTAGTGTAGGCAGAAGAAGGGCAAGAAGGAGAAGAGAGGGAAGAAGAAGAACAAGTGGATGTAGTAGAAGTGGAAGAAGGTGAACAAGAGGAAGAAGAAGAAGTAGTTGAAGGAGTGGGGATGATGGAGAACAAGTGGAAGAAGGAGAATAAGAGGGAGAAATGCAAGTGGAAGCAGAAGAAGGAGAAAAAGAGGGATATGACGAAGGAAAGGAAGAAGAAGAAGGAGATGAAGAGGAACAAAAGAATGGAAAGGAGAGGATGAAGAAGAAGCGGAAGAAAGAGAAGAAGAGGAGGCAGGAGAAGTGGAAGAAAGATAAGAAGAGGAAGAAGAAGGAGAGTAACTAGAAGAAGTGGAAGAAGGAGAAGAAAAGGTAGAAGAAGAAGATGTGGAAGGTGAAGAAGTGGAAGAAGGAGAAGAAAAGGTAGAAGAAGAAGATGTGGAAGGTGAAGAAGTTGAAGAAGGTGAACAAGAGGAGGAAGAAGAAGCAGTGGAAGGAAGTGAGATGAAGAAGAAGACTTGGAAAAAGGAAAAAAGGAGGAAAAGGAAGAAGGAGGGGAAGGGAAGGGAAGAAGAAGCAAAAGAAGTGGAAGCTGGAGGAGAAGAGGAAGAAGAAGAAGAAGTGTAAGCATAAGATTTGGGGGAAGGAGAAGAAGAGGAAGAGCAACAATGGGAAGCAACAGAAGTAGGGGATGGAGAAAAATAGTTAGGAGAAGACAGAAAGGAAAGAAGAAGAAGTTGTGGAAGGAGAAGAAATGGAAGAAGAGGAAGAAGAAGAAGTGTAAGCACAAGAAGCGGAAGAAGGAGACGAAAATGAAGAAGCACAACCAGTAGAAGTAGAAGAAGTGGTAGAAGGAGAGAATAAGAGGAATAGGAGGAAGTAGTGGAATGAAAGGAGATGAAGAAGAAGAAGTGGAAGAAGGAGAACGGGAGGAGTGAGAGGAAGGGGCAGAAGGAGAAGAAGAGGAAGAAGAAGAAGTGGAAGAACAAGAAGAAAAGGAAGAAGTGCAAGTGGAAGAGGGAGAACAATAGGAAGAAGAAGAAGAAGTGGAAGAATGAGAAAAAGAGGAGGGAGAGGAAGCAATGGAAGGAAAGGGGATGAAGAAGAAGTGGAACAAGGAGGAGAAGAAGAAGGGGAGGAAGAAGAAGTAGTATAAGTAGAAGAAGGGCAAGAAAGAGAAGAGAGGGAAGAAGAAGAAGATGTGGAAAGCGAAGAAGTTGAAGAAGGTGAACAAGAGGAGGAAGAAGAAGTAGTGGAAGGACGTGAGATGAAGAAGAAGAATTGGAACGAGGAGAAAAGGAGGAAAAGGAAGAAGGAAGGGAACGGAAGGGAAGAAGAAGCAGAAGAAGTGGACTCTGGAGGAGAAGAGGAAGAAGAAGAAGAAGTGTAAGCATAAGATTTAGGGGCAGGAGAAGAAGAGGAAGACCAACAATGGGAAGCAACAGTAGTGGGGGATGGAGAAAAAGCGGAAGGAGAAGACGGAACGGAAAGAAGAAGAAGTTTTGGAAGGAGAAGAAACAGAAGAAGAGGAAGAAGAAGAAGTGTAAGCAGAAGAACAAAAGAAGGAGACGAAAATGAAGAACAACAAGTAGAAGTAGAAGAAGTGGTAGAAGGAGAGAATAAGAGGAATAGGAGGAAGTAGTGGAATGAAAGGAGATGAAGAAGAAGAAGTGGAAGAAGGAGAACGGGAGGAGTGAGAAGAGGTGGCAGAAGGAGAAGAAGAGGAAGAAGAGGAAGAAGAAGAAGTGGAAGAACGAGAAGAAAAGGAAGAAGTGCAAGTGGAAGAGGGAAACAATAGGAAGAAGACGAAGAAGTGGAAGAATAAAAAAAAGAGGAGGAAGAAGAAGCAATTGAAGGAAAGGGGATGAAGAAGAAGTGGAACAAGGAGGAGAAGAAGAAGGGGAGGAAGAAGAAGTAGTGCAGGAAGTAGAAGGGCAAGAAGGAGAAGAGAGGGAAGAAGAAGAACAAGTGGATATAGTAGAAGTGGAAGAAGGTGAACAAGAGGAAGAAGAAGAAGTAGTTGAAGGAGTGGGGATGATGAAGAAGAAGTGGAAGAAGGAGACAAGAGGTAGAAATGCAAGTGGAAGTAGAAGAAGGAGAAAAAGAGGCATATGACGAAGGAAATGAAGAAGAAGAAGATGAAGAGGAAGAAAGGAATGGAAAGGAGAGGATGAAGAAGAAGCGAAAGAAAGAGAACAAGAGGAGGCAGGAGAAGTGGAAGAAAGATAAGAAGAGGAAGAAGAAGGAGATTTACTAGAAGAAGTAGAAGAAGGAGAAGAAAAGGTAGAAGAAGAAGATGTGGAAGGTGAAGAAGTTGAAGAACGTGAACAAGAGGAGGAAGAAGAAGTAGTGGAAGGAGGTGAGATGAAGAAGAAGACTTGGAACAAGGAAAAAAGGAGGAAAAGGAAGAAGGAGGGGAAGGTAAGGGAAGAAGAGGAAGTGTAAGCAGAAGAAGCTGAAGAAGGAGACGAAAATGAAGAAGAACAACAAGTAGAAGTAGAAGAAGTGGTTGAAGGAGAGAATAACAGGAATAGGAAGTGCAAGGAGTGGAATGAAAGGAAATGAAGAAGAAGTAGTGGAAGAAGGAGAACGGGAGGAGGGAGAAGAGGTGGCAGAAGGAGAAGAAGAGGAAGAAGAAGAAGTGGAAGAATGAGAAGAAAAGGAAGAAGTGGAAGAAGAGGAAGTGTATGCAGAAGAAGCGGAGGAAGGAGACGAAAATGAAGAAGAACAATAAGTAGAAGTAGAAGAAGCGGAAGAAGGACACGAAAATGAAGAAGAACAACAAGTAGAAGTAGAAGAAGTGGTAGAAGGAGAGAATAAGAGGAATAGGAGGAAGTAGTGGAATGAAAGGAGATGAAGAAGAAGAAGTGGAAGAAGGAGAACGGGAGGAGGGAGAAGAGGTAGCAGAAGGAGAAGAAGAGGAAGTCGAAGAAGAAGAAGAGGAAGAAGAAGAAGTGGTAGAACGAGAAGAAAAGGAAGAAATGCAAGTGGAACAAGGAGAATAATAGGAAGAAGAAGAAGTGGAAGAATCAGAAAAAGGGGAGGAAGAAGAAGCAATGGAAGGAAAGGGGATGAAGAAGAAGTGGAACAAGGAGGAGAACAAGAAGGCGAGGAAGAAGAAGTAGTGTAGGCAGAAGAAGGGAAAGAAGGAAAAGAGAAGGAAGAAGAAGAACAAGTGGATGTAGTAGAAGGGGAAGAAGGTGAACAAGAGGAACAAGAATAAGTAGTTGAAGGAGTGGGGATGATGGAGAAGAAGTGGAAGAAGGAGAACACGAGGTAGAAATGCAAGTGGAAGCAGAAGAAGGAGAAAAATAGGGATATGACGATGGAAAGGAAGAAGAAGAAGGAGATGAAGAGCAAGAAAAGAAAGGAAAGGAGAGGATGAAGAAGAAGTGGAAGAAAGAGAACAAGAGGAGGCAGGAGAAGTGGAAGAAAGATAAGAAGAGGAAGAAGAAGGAGAGTAACTAGAAGAAGTGAAAGAAGGAAAAGAAAAGGAAGAAGAAGAAGATGTGGAAAGTGAAGAAGGTGAACAAGAGGAGGAAGAAGAAGTAGTGGAAGGACGCGAGATGAAGAAGAAGAATTGCACAAGGAGAAAAGGAGGAAAAGGAAGAAGGAGGGGAAGGGAAGGGAAGAAGAAGCAGAAGAAGTGGAATCTGGAGGAGAAGAGGAAGAAGAAGTGTAAGCAGAAGAAGCGGAAGAAGGAGACGAAGATGAAGAAGAACAATAAGTAGAAGTAGAAGAAGTGGTAGAAGGAGAGAATAAGTGGAATAGGAGGAAGTACTGCAATGAAAGGACATGAAGAAGAACAAGTGGAAGAACGAGAAGAAAAGGAAGAACTGCAAGTGGAAGAAGGAGAACAATAGGAAGAAGAAGAAGAAGTGGAAGAATGAGAAAAAGAGGAGGAAGAAGAAGCAATGGAAGTAGTGCAGGCAGAAGAAGGGCAAGAAGGAGAAGAGAGGGATGAAGAAGAACGAGTAGATGTAGTAGAAGTGGAAGAAGGTGAACAAGAGGAAGAAGAAGAAGTAGTTGAAGGAGTGGGGATGATGGAGAAGAAGTGGAAGAAGGAGAACAAGAGGTAGAAATGCAAGTGGAAGTAGAAGAAGGAGATGAAGAGGAAGAAAAGAAAGGAAAGGAGAGGATGAAGAAGAAGTTGAAGAAAGAGAACAAGAGGAGGTAGGAGAAGTGGAAGAAAGATAAGAAGAGGAAGAAGAAGGAGAGGAACTAGAAGAAGTGGAAGGAGGAGAAGTAAAGGAAGAAGAAGAAGATGTGGAAAGTGAAGAAGTTGAAGAAGGTGAACAAGAGGAGGAAGAAGAAGTGGTGGAAGGAGGTGAGATGAAGAAGAAGAATTGGAACAAGGAGAAAAGGAGGAAAAGGAAGAAGGAGGGGAAGGGAACGGAAGAAGAAGCAGAAGAAGTGGAATCTGGAGGAGAAGAGGAAGAAGAAGAAGAATAAGGATAAGATTTGGGGGAAGGAGAACAAGAGGAAGAGCAACAATGGGAAGCAACAGAAGTAGGGGATGGAGAAAAAGAGGAAGGAGAAGACGGAAAGGAAAGAAGAAGAAGTTGTGGAAGGAGAAGAAATGGAAGAAGAAGAAGTGTAAGCAGAAGAAGCGGAAGGAGGAGATGAAAATGAAGAAGAATAACAAGTAGTATAAGAAGTGGTAGAAGGAGAGAATAAGAGGAATTGGAGGAAGTAATGGAATGAAAGGAGATGAAGAAGAAGAAGTGGAAGAAGTTGAACGGGAGGAGGAAGAAGAGGTGGCAGAAGGAGAAGAAGTGTAAGAACAAGAAGAAAAGAAAGAAGTGAAAGTGGAAGAAGGAGCACAATAGGAAGAAGAAGAAGAAGTGGAAGAATGAGAAAAAGAGGAGGAAGAAGAAGCAATGGAAAGAAAGGGGAATGAAGAAAAATTGGAACAAGGAGGAGAAGAAGAAGGGGAGGAAGAAGAAGTAGTGCAGGCAGAAGAAGGCCAAGAAGGAGAAGAAGAACAAGTGGATGTAGTAGAGGTGGAAGAATGAGAATAAGAGGAAGAAGAAGAAGTAGTTGAAAGAGTGGGGCTTATGGACAAGAAGTGGATGAAGGAGAACAAGAGGTAGAAACGCAAGTGGAAGCAGAAGAAGGAGAAAAAGAGGGATATGACGAAGGAAAGAAAGAAGAAGAAGGAGATGAAGAAGAAGAAAAGAAAGAGAAGAAGAGGAGGCAGGAGAAGTGGAAGAAAGATAAGAAGAGGAAGAAGAAGGAGAGTAACTAGAAGAAGTGGAAGAAGGAGAAGAAAAGGAAGAAGAAGAAGATGTGGAAAGTGGAGAAGTTGAAGAAGGTGAACAAGAGGAGGAAGAAAAATTAGTGGAAGGAGGAGAGATGAAGAAGAAGAATTGGAACAAGGAGAAAAGGAGGAAAAGGAAGAAGGAGGGGAAGGGAAGGGAAGAAGAAGCAGAAGAAGTGGAATCTGGAGGAGAAGAGGAAGAAGAAGTGTAAGCAGAAGAAGCGGAAGAAGGAGACGAAGATGAAGAAGAACAATAAGTAGAAGTAGAAGAAGTGGTAGAAGGAGAGAATAAGTGGAATAGGAGGAAGTACTGCAATGAAAGGACATGAAGAAGAACAAGTGGAAGAACGAGAAGAAAAGGAAGAACTGCAAGTGGAAGAAGGAGAACAATAGGAAGAAGAAGAAGAAGTGGAAGAATGAGAAAAAGAGGAGGAAGAAGAAGCAATGGAAGTAGTGCAGGCAGAAGAAGGGCAAGAAGGAGAAGAGAGGGATGAAGAAGAACGAGTAGATGTAGTAGAAGTGGAAGAAGGTGAACAAGAGGAAGAAGAAGAAGTAGTTGAAGGAGTGGGGATGATGGAGAAGAAGTGGAAGAAGGAGAACAAGAGGTAGAAATGCAAGTGGAAGTAGAAGAAGGAGATGAAGAGGAAGAAAAGAAAGGAAAGGAGAGGATGAAGAAGAAGTTGAAGAAAGAGAACAAGAGGAGGTAGGAGAAGTGGAAGAAAGATAAGAAGAGGAAGAAGAAGGAGAGGAACTAGAAGAAGTGGAAGGAGGAGAAGTAAAGGAAGAAGAAGAAGATGTGGAAAGTGAAGAAGTTGAAGAAGGTGAACAAGAGGAGGAAGAAGAAGTGGTGGAAGGAGGTGAGATGAAGAAGAAGAATTGGAACAAGGAGAAAAGGAGGAAAAGGAAGAAGGAGGGGAAGGGAACGGAAGAAGAAGCAGAAGAAGTGGAATCTGGAGGAGAAGAAGAAGGGGAGGAAGAAGAAGTAGTGTAGGCAGAAGAAGGGCAAGAAAGAGAAGAAGAACAAGTGGATGTAGTAGAAGTGGAAGAAGGTGAACAAGAGGAAGAAGAAGAAGTAGTTGAAGGAGTGGGGATGAAGGACAAGAAGTGGAAGAAGGAGAACAAGAGGTAGAAATGCAAGTGGAAGCAGAAGAAGGAGAAAAAGAGGGATATGACGAAGGAAAGGAAGAAGAAGAAGGAGATGAAGAGGAAGAAAAGAAAGGAAAGGAGAGGATGAAGAAGAAGTGGAAGAAAGAGAACAAGAGGAGGCAGGAGAAGTGGAAGAAAGATAAGAAGAGGAAGAAGAAGGAGAGTAACTAGAAGAAGTGGAAGAAGGCGAAGAAAAGGAAGAAGAAGAAGATGTGGAAAGTGAAGAAGGCGAAGAAGAGGAGGAAGAAGAAGTAGTGGAAGGAGGTGAGATGAAGAAGAAGAATTGGAACAAAGAGAAAAGGAGGAAAAGGAAGAAGGAGAAGACGGAAAGGAAAGAATAAGAAGTTGTGGAAGGAGAATAAATGGAAGAAGAGGAAGAAGAAGAAGTGTGAGCAGAAGAAGCGGAAGAAGGAGACGAAAATGAAGAGGAACTGATGCATGCCTCCCTTGATATTTTTCCTTGAGGTTCCAAGCACCATGAAATGGATGATGGAGGGGAAAGAAAATGGAGGTGGGGCGCCACTCTCAAAGAGAGATAAGACAAAGTGTTTAGGTTTGCCACAAGGGAAGGAACCCTTGATAAAAACCAACTAGGAAGAGGTTCCTCAAGAGAGAGGATCCTCAAGACCTTTTACTAAGAATGTGCTCACAAAGAGACTATTTTCATTCAACTTCAAAGGTGAAATTTTACAATGAGGGGGAATGAGTATATATAGCCCAATGGGAGAGTTTGGGCAGACTTTTCTAGGCAATGTGGGACTTGGGCTTAATTAGGATTAAAACTAATTAACCCAAGTCGTAGGCCTTAAGTGAGGCACCTAAGTTCACCCCTTGTAGGTGCAATTAGCATATCTTAATGTGAATGGGCTAGCCCAAAATCATGTCTTAACTTATGCACCCATTATAAGCTTACTCCTCCTTTTTAACTAAAGACACCTATACCTTATAAACTAAGAAGATGGCCGGAAATACATGGCCTTAAGGGAATTAAAAATACTTTCCTATTTATCTAATTAAAATAAAATATTTACAAGCTAAAAATAACGAAGACTATGGCTTCGAATCTTCAATGAGCTTTTGTCCATTCCATGCCTTCCTTGAGTCCTCCTAGCCATGATGCATGCTAGGTGAGATTGCATCATCTCCTCTCCCTTGGAGAGGATTTGACCTCAAATCCTGAGGTCTTTCTTCCGCTTTTTCAAAGTCTCCTTTGAAGGCAAAGGCGGATCTTCCTTAGACTCGGTCTTCCTACCAACAACCTTATTTTCATTTTTATCCCTTTCTCTCTTAAGCTTCATGATCCTTCTATCCTCCATAACCTCGGTAGGGGTAAGAGGAAGTAAGGTGATCTTTTTCCCTTTATGAGAGAGAGTGATTTTATTAGTGAGGCCATTGTGCAAAGTTTCCTTATCATGTTGTCATGGCCTTCCCAGCAACATGTGACTAGCTTCCATAGGGACTACATCACATAACACTTTGTCGTGATACTTCCCTATGAAGAAGCTAATCTCCACTTGCTCTCTTACTACTACACCATCTTCATAATTAAGTCCATGCAAAGAATAAGGTGAAGGATGAGGAGTAGTAGCAAGTGATAGCTTTTCCACCACCCTCGTGCTACAAAAATTACAACATGATCCACCATCCACAATAAGAGAACAAGTTTTGCCCAAAATTTTGCATCTTGTTTGAAAAACATTCTCTCTTTGTGTTTGGGTTTCCTTACAAGGATGGCTTCCAAGAAGTTGTTTCACTTTGAAGAGATCATCACATGAATGAATACCCTTTTCATTTGATGTTCCCTTTAAAGTCCTTTTTCTTTTGGGGCAAAACAAAGCAATATGCCCTTTTTCTAAACACTTAAAACATTTAGGACTTCGAAAACGAGTGCTCGAACTAGTGGTAGGGGTGTCACTCATAGTCAAGGGTTTTCTCTCAATATGCTTTCTTTTGGATGACTCTCTTTTGGGTTTAAAATTATAGAAGGGTTTGTCTTTTTCTTAGGATGCCTCTTAGGGTTTTCCTTCTTACTAGAAGAAGCATGAATGTCATGGATTATTTTAGGCTCCTCTAAGTCTCTATAATGTGTGTAAATATTACCACAAGAGCTCTTATAGGCATCTCTCTCTTTTTGTATCTTCATTTCTTCCCTTCTTTCTAACTTATTTTGTTCCTTTTCTCTCTTTTCCAATTCTTTCTTCTCTTTTTCTCTCCTTTCTCTTCTCTCTTTTCTCTCTAACTCTTTTCTTTTGTTTTCTTCTTTTTCTCTTTCTTTTTCTCTTTTCTCTTTTTCTCTTCTCTCTTCTCTTTCTTTTTCTCTTGCTTCTCTTTCTTTCTTTTCATTTTCCCTACTCTCTATTTGTCTCTCTTTTTCTCTTCTTTCTTTTCTTTCTTGGCTCTCCTTTTCTTTTTGTTCTTTCTCTCTTCTCTCCTCTCTATCTAGTTCCTCTTGTTCTCTTTTCCTCATCTCTCTTTGTTTTCTCTCATTTTTCCAAAATTCCCTACGTTGTTTTTCTACTATTTCCCAATCAATAGAGTATGGATATGTGGGCAAGGTTGGTTTATCACTCTTCTCATTCTTTTCTTTTATTCTATTCTCACATTCTTCTCCTTTATTTTCCCTAGTTTCATTACTACTCCTAACACTCCTAGAAGTGTGTGAAAACATGTCAAAGTGTAAGGCCTAGGGAACTAATATGCAAAACACTCCTCTCTTTTTTGTTTTCTCCTAAAGTGTTAAGAGTCTTTGGAACTCTAACACTTTCTAAAACGTTGAAAGCAAATAAAGAAGTTTAAAGCAAAGCTAAAGGATTCTAACGTGCTCCTAAGTATGAATAAGGGGTACCAATTCCTTATCCATACTAAAACGAGAAACTAAGGTTTATTACACACAACAGAGGTGACCCTTATGGGCATCCACTACCTCTAATTAAAATGTCCTTTAAAAATACACCCAAATTAAACAAAGAAAATTAAAAGTAGTTGAATGTAGCTCCTTTCTTCAAGTGCTCCTCACCAAGTGTATCACTCTAGTCTTGGCCTCCTTTTCAAGTCTCCTCTTCCTTGGTTTTAAATCAACACTTCCTAAGGATGCTACCCTTGTGAAAATTTCAACAATTTGGCTACCTACCAAGAGAAAACAAGCGCCCAAGCAAGAGACCAAGGGAAGTAGAATTTGAAAGCAAAAAGCAATAAAAAGCACTTAACAAGAATAGGAACACATCCAAGTGGAAAGAATTTATTTGACAAACACAAAGAAAGCCAATAAGGACAAGCAAGAAATAAAAGGTGTAGAAAGAAAGTTGGCACACAAAAAAAAATTCCTAGAATGGGCCTAAAATAGAATTGGACTTAAAACAAAAAAGACTCAACAAATTCAATGATTTGCACAATTGTAAAGCAAGATGGCTAAATCATAGTCAAATAAATTCAAGCAAATTTCAATAAAATTTAACACTCCTTTGAATTTTTTAATAATTTTGAGGTGCACTAATTTTTATTTTATTTTTTTGTACTCTTTTTACTTGTTTTTAGCACTTTTTACTAACTCTTTTTTTTTTTTTACTTATTTTACACTTTTGATTTCTTTTCTTCTTCTTTTTTTTTTTTGAAACAATTTTGATACACCTCTTAACACATTTTGTAGCAAATATAGTGAGGAGTCAAAGAATGATAAATGCTTGAACAAAGGATAGGAAATGGCCACCATAATTGATATACAAAAGTGCAAAATTAAGAAACAAAGCAACCTAATATGAACTAGTAATTTTAGGTGATAAAAAATAAATGGCACAAGGAGAGTTTTATGGAAGTTGAGGACAACTTGATTACTCAATAATCAGCCCAATCATACCCAACATGCCTCTCAAAGCCAATCAACAAAAATCACCACAAAAACTAGCACAAAATTAAGATACTAAAATTATTGAACAAGTGAATGAAATTTGGAAGAAATTGAGCATTAATTTTTTTGAAGATTTTTTTTTTTTAAGAACATGCTAAGATCTAAATAGCATGTGAGACTCTAAGGACATGGGATCAAGAGTAAGCCTCTTTGATGCTCAAATTTCCAATAGAGAAATAACACCCTTTTATGGTAAAAATAAAAAGGCAAAACTATGTAGAATTAAGAGACAATAAAAGGGCTACAACATGACCAACTAAGACACAACTTGGAAGATTAAAAACTGAAATTAAATGACTCAAAATAACCAGAAATATATGCCCAAAACAGAGAACAAAGGGCTGGAAAAACAGAAAAATAGGTGCAGGAAAATAGAATTAAAAATTCAAATAAGAAGAACAACGTGCCTCCAAAGATCAAGACCACAATGTGTGGCTTCCTTCACAAATTTTGTGAAGTCATTACAATGATCTTCTTAGGATTTGCACAAGAATAAGGAAAAAATAAAAAGCTGGACAGAAAATTAAAGAAACAATCCTAAAGGAAACATATAAAGATTCAATGGAAAAGAACAAGATAAATTGAATCTAGAAAGCAATAAAAACTAGGAAATAAATTGCATAAAATGAAAACTACAAAAACATAAACTAACAAGACATAAAAGGAATTAAATGACAAGAATCAAAGGCTGGAAAAAATAAAGGAAAAAGCAAGAACTCTAAGCAGAAAAGCTGAAAAAAATTAAAGAAAATTAAGACTAGAAAAGAACCTCATGGAGTTGGCTCTGATACCAAATGATGCATGCCTCCCTTGATCTTTTTCCTTGAGGTTCCAAGCACCATGAAATGGATGATGGAGGGGAAAGAAAAGGGAGGTGGGGCGCCACTCTCAAAGAGAGATAAGCCAAAGTGTTTAGGTTTGCCACAAGGGAAGGAACCCTTGATAAAAACCAACTAGGAAGAGGTTCCTCAAGATAGAGGATCCTCAAGACCTTTTACTAAGAATGTGCTCACAAAGAGACTATTTTCATTCAACTTCAAAGGTGAAATTTTACAATGAAGGGGAATGAGTATATATAGCCCAATGGGAGAGCTTGGGCACACTTTTCTAGGCAATGTGGGACTTGGGCTTAATTAGGATTAAAACTAATTAACCCAAGTCTTAGGCCTTAAGTGAGACACCTAAGTTCACCCCCTATGGGTGCAATTAGCATATCTTAATGTGAATGGGCTAGCCCAAAATCATGTCTTAACTTATGCACCCATTATAAGCTTACTCCTCCTTTTTAACTAAAGACACCTATACCTTATAAACTAAGAAGATGGCCGGAAATACATGGCCTTAAGGGAATTAAAAATACTTTCCTATTTATCTAATTAAAATAAAATATTTACAAGCTAAAAATAACGAAGACTATGGCTTCGAATCTTCAATGAGCTTTTGTCCATGCCATGCCTGCCTTGAGTCCTCCTAGCCATGATGCATGCTAGGTGAGATTGCATCACTTCTTGTTCTTCCTCTTCTTCCATTTCTTCTCCTTCCACAACTTCTTCTTCTTTCCTTTCCATCTTCTCCTTCCTCTTTTTCTCCATCCCCTACGTTTGTTGCTTCCCATTGCTGCTCTTCCTCTTCTTCTCCTTCCCCCAAATCTTATGCTTACACTTCTTCTTCTTCTTCCTCTTTTCCTCCAGATTCCACTTCTCTGCTTCTTCTTCCCTTCCCTTCCTTTCCCTTCCTTCTTCCTTTTCCTCCTTTTCTCCTTGTTCCAATTCTTCTTCTTCATCTCACCTCCTTCCACTACTTCTTCTTCCTCCTCTTGTTCACCTTGTTCAACTTCTTCACTTTCCACATCTTCTTCTTCTTCCTATCCTTCTACTTCTTCTTCCTCTTCTTATCTTTCTTTCTCCTGCCTCCTCTTGTTCTATTTCTTCCACTTCTTCTTCATCCTCTCCTTTCCTTTCTTTTCTTCCTCTTCATCTCTTTCTTCTACTTCCTTTCCTTCGTCATATCCTTCTTTTTCTCCTTCTTCTGCTTCCACTTGCATTTCTACCTCTTGTTCTCCTTCTTTTACTTCTTCTCCATCATCCCGACTCCTTCAACTACTTCTTCTTCGTCCTCTTGTTCACCTTCTTCCACTTTTACTACATCCACTTCTTCTTCTTCTTCCCTCTTTTCTCCTTCTTGCCATTCTTCTGCCTACACTACTTTTTCTTCATCCCCTTCTTTATCTCCTCCTTGTTCCACTACTTCTTCATCTCGTTTCCTTCCATTGCTTCTTCTTCCTCCTCTTTTTCTCATTCTTCCACCTCTACTTCTTCCTATTGTTCTCCTTCTTCCACTTGCACTTCTTCCTTTTCTTCTCGTTCTTCCACTTCTACTTCTTCCTCTTCTTCTCCTTCTGCCACCTCTTCTCCCCCCTCCCGTTCTACTTCTTCCACTTCTTCTTCTTCATCTCCTTTCATTCCACTACTTCCTCCTATTCCTCTTATTCTCTCCTTCTACCACTTCTTCTACTTCTACTTGTTGTTCTATTTCATTTTCATCTCCTTCTTCCGCTTCTTCTGCTTACAGTTCTTCTTCTTCCTCTTCTTCCATTTCTTCTCCTTCCACAACTTCTTCTTCTTTCCTTTCTGTCTTCTCCTTCCTCTTTTTCTCCATCCCCCACTTCTGTTGCTTCCCATTGTTGCTCTTCCTCTTCTCGTCCATCCACCAAATCTTATGCTTACAGTTCTGCTTCTTCTTCCTCTTCTCCTCCAGATTCCACTTCTTCTGCTTCTTCTTCCCTTCCCTTCCCCTCGTTCTTCCTTTTTCTCCTTTTCTCCTTGTTCCAATTCTTCTTCTATATCTCACCTCCTTCCACTACTTCTTCTTCCTCCTCTTGTTCACCTTCTTCACTTTCCACATCTTCTACTTATTCCTTTTCTTCTCATTCTTCCACTTCTTCTTCTTCTTCTTCCTATTGTTCTCCTTCTTCCACTTGCACTTCTTCCTTTTCTTCTCGTTCTTCCACTTCTTCTTCTTCCTCTTCTTCTCCTTCTGCCACCTCTTCTTCCTCTCACGTTCTCCTTCTTCCACTTCTTCTTCTTCATCTCGTTTCATTCCACTGCTTCCTCCTATTCCTCTTATTCTCTCCTTCTACCACTTCTTCTACTTCTACTTGTTGTTCATCTTCATTTTCGTCACCTTCTTCCGCTTCTTCTGCTTACACTTCTTCACCTTCCACAACTTCTTCTTCTTTCCTTTCCGTCTTCTCCTTCCTCTTTTTCTCCATCCCCCACTTCTGTTGCTTCCCATTGTTTCTCTTCCTCTTCTTCTCGTTCCGCCAGATAATATGCTTACACTTCTTCTCCTTCTTCCTCTTCTCCTCCAGATTCTACTTCTTCTGCTTCTTCTTCCCTTCCCTTCCCCTCCTTCTTCCTTTTCCTCCTTTTCTCCTTGTTCCAATTCTTCTTCTTCATCTCACCTCCTTCCACTACTTCTTCTTCCTCCTCTTCTTCACCTTCTTCACTTTCCACATCTTCTTCTTCTTCATTTTCTTCTCCTTCTTCCACTTCTACTAGTTACTCTCCTTCTTCTTCCTATTCTTATCTTTCTTCCACTTCTCCTGCGTCCTCTTGTTCTCTTTCTTCCACTTCTTCTTCATCTTCTCCTTTCCTTTCTTTTCTTCCTCTTCGTCTCCTTCTTTTCTTCCTTTCTTTCGTCATATCCCTCTTTTTCTCCTTCTTCTGCTTCCACTTGCATTTCTACCTCTTATTCTCCTTCTTCCACTTCTCCTGCATCCTCTTGTTCTCTTTCTTCCACTTCTTCTACCCTCTCTTCTCCTTCTTACCCTTCTTCTGCCTACACTGCTTCTACTTCCTCCCCTTCTTCTTCTCCTCCTTGTTCCACTTCTTCTTCATCCCCTTTCCTTCCATTGCTGCTTCTTTCTCCTCTTTTTCTCATTCTTCCACTTCTTCTTCTTCTTCCTATTGTTCTCCTTCTTCCACTTGTACTTCTTCCTTTTCTTCTCGTTCTTCAACTTCTTCTTCTTCCACTTCTTCTTCTTCATCTCCTTTCATTCCACTACTTCCTCCTATTCCTCTTATTCTCTCCTTCTACCACTTCTTCTAATTCTACTTTTTGTTCTTCTTCATTTTCGTCTCCTTCGTCTGCTTACACTTCTTCTCCTTCCACAAGTTTTTCTTCTTTACTTTCCCTCTTCTCCTTCCTCTTTTTCTCCATCCCCCACTTTTGTTGGTTCCCATTGTTGCTCTTCCTTTTCTTCTCCTTCCCCCAAATCTTATGCTTACAGTTCTTCTTCTTCTTCTTCTTCTCCTGTAGATTCCACTTCTTCTGCTTCTTTTTCCGTTCCCTTCCCCTCCTTCTTCCTTTTCCTCCTTTTCTCCTTGTTCCAATTCTTCTGCTTCATCTCACCTCCTTCCACTACTTCTTCTTCCTCCTCTCCTTCACCTTCTTCACTTTCCACATCTTCTTCTTCTTCCTTTTCTTTTCCTTCTTCCACTTCTTCCAGTTACTCTCCTTCTTCTTCCTCTTCTTATCTTTCTTCCACTTCTCCTGCCTCCTCTTGTTCTCTTTCTTCCACTTCTTCTTCATCCTCTCCTTTCCTTTCTTTTCTTCCTCTTCATCTCCTTCTTCTTCTTCCTTTCCTTCGTCATATCCCTCTTTTTCTCCTTCTTCTGCTTCCACTTGCATTTCTACCTCTTGTTCTCCTTCTTCCACTTCTTGTCCTTCATCCCCACTCCTTCAACTACTTCTTCTTCTTCCTCTTGTTCACCTTCTTCCACCTCTACTACATCCACTTCTTCTTCTTCGTCCCTCTCTTCTCCTTCTTGCCCATCTTCTTCCTACACTACTTCTTCTTCCTCCCCTTCTTCTTCTCCTTCATGTTCCACTTCTTTTTCATCCCTTTTCCTTCCATTGCTTCTTCTTCCTCCTCTTTTTCTCATTCTTCCACTTCTTCTTCTTCTTCCTATTGTTCTCCTTCTTCCACTTGCACTTCTTCCTTTTCTTCTCGTTCTTCCACTTCTTCTTCTTCCTCTTCTTCTCCTTCTGCCACCTCTTCTTCCTCTCACGTTCTCCTTCTGCCACCTCTTCTTCCTCTCACGTTCTCCTTCTTCCACTTCTTCTTCTTCATCTCGTTTCATTCCACTGCTTCCTCCTATTCCTCTTATTCTCTCCTTCTACCACTTCTTCTACTTCTACTTGTTGTTCACCTTCATTTTCGTCTCCTTCTTCCGCTTCTTCTGCTTACACTTCTTCACCTTCCACAACTTCTTCTTCTTTCCTTTCCGTCTTCTCCTTCCTCTTTTTCTCCATCCCCCACTTCTGTTGCTTCCCATTGTTGCTCTTCCTATTCTTCTCGTTCCGCCAGATAATATGCTTACACTTCTTCTCCTTCTTCCTCTTCTCCTCCAGATTCTACTTCTTCTGCTTCTTCTTCCCTTCCCTTCCCCTCCTTCTTCCTTTTCCTCCTTTTCTCCTTGTTCCAATTCTTCTTCTTCATCTCACCTCCTTCCACTACTTCTTCTTCCTCCTCTTCTTCACCTTCTTCACTTTCCACATCTTCTTCTTCTTCCTTTTCTTCTCCTTCTTCCACCTCTTCTAGTTACTCTCCTTCTTCTTCCTCTTCTTATCTTTGTTGCACTTCTGCTGCCTCCTCTTGTTCTCTTTCTTCCACTTCTTCTTCATCCTTTCCTTTCCTTTCTTTTCTTCCTCTTAATCTCCTTCTTCTTCTTCCTTTCCTTCGTCATATCCCTCTTTTCCTCCTTCTTCTGCTTCCACTTGCATTTCTACCTCTTGTTCTCCTTCTTCCACTTCTTCTCCATCATCCCCACTCCTTCAACTACTTCTTCTTCTTCCTCTTGTTCACCTTCTTCAACCTCTACTACATCCACTTCTTCTTCTTCTTCGCTCTCTTCTCCTTCTTGCCCTTTTTCTGTCTACACTACTTCTTCTTCCTCCCCTTCTTCTTCTCCTCCTTGTTCCACTTCTTCTTCATCCCCTTTCCTTCCATTGCTTCTTCTTCCTCCTCTTTTTCTCATGCTTCCACTTCTTCTTCTTCTTCCTATTGTTCTCCTTCTTCCACTTGAAGTTCTTCCTTTTCTTCTCGTTCTTCCAGTTCTTGTTCTTCCACTTCTTCTCCTTCTGCCACCTCTTCTCGCTCCTCCCGATCTCCTTCTTCCATTTCTTCTTCTTCATCTCCTTTCATTCCACTACTTCCTCCTATTCCTCTTATTCTCTCCTTCTACCACTTCTGCTACTTCTACTTGTTGTTCTTCTTCATTTTCGTCTCCTTCTTCCGCTTCTTCTGCTTACACTTCTTCTTCTTCCTCTTCTTCCATTTTTTCTCCTTCCACAACTTCTTCTTCTTTCCTTTTCGTCTTCTCCTTCCTCTTTTTCTCCGTCCCCCACTTCTGTTACTTCCCATTGTTACTCTTCCTCTTCTTCTCCTTCCCCCAAATCTTATGCTTACACTTTTTCTTCTTCTTCCTCTTCTCCTCTAGATTGCACTTCTTCAGCTTCTTCTTCCCTTCCCTTCCCTTCCCTTCCCTTCCCCTTCTTCTTCCTTTTCCTCCTTTTCTCCTTGTTCCAATTCATCTTCTTCATCTCACCTCCTTCCACTACTTCTTCTGCCCCCTCTTGTTCACCTTCTTCACTTTCCACATCTTCTTCTTCTTCCTTTTCTTCTCCTTCTTCCACTTCTTCTAGTTATTCTTCCTCTTCTTATCTTTCTTCCACTTCTCCTGCCTCCTCTTGTTCTCTTTCTTCCACTTCTTCTTCATCCTCTCCTTTCCTTTCTTTTCTTCCTCTTCATCTGCTTCTTCTTCTTCCTTTCCTTTGTCATATCCCTCTTTTTCTCCTTCTTCTGCTTCCACTTGCATTTCTACCTCTTGTTCTCCTTCTTGCACTTTTCTCCATCATCCCCACTCCTTCAACTACCTCTTCTTCTTCCTCTTGTTCACCTTCTTCCACCTCTAATACATCCACTTGTTCTTCTTTTTCCCTCTCTTCTCGTTCTTGCCCTTCTTCTGCCTACACTACTTCTTCTTCCTCCCCTTCTTCTTCTCCTCCTTGTTCCACTTCTTCTTCATCCCGTTTCCTTCCATTCCTTCTTCTTCCTCCTTTTTTCTCATTCTTCCACTTCTTCTTCTTCTTCTTCCTATTGTTCTCTTTCTTCCCCTTGCACTGCTTCCTTTTCTTCTTGTTCTTCCACTTCTTCTTCTTCCTGTTCTTCTCCTTCTGCCACCTCTTCTCCCTCCTCCCGTTCTCCTTCTTCCACTTCTTCTTCTTTATTTCCTTTCATTCCACTACTTTCTCCTATTCCTCTTATTCTCTCCTTCTACCACTTCTTCTACTTGTTGTTCTTCTTCATTTTCGTCTCCTTCTACCACTTCTTCTACTTGTTGTTCTTCTACATCTTCATCTCCTTCTTCTTCTTCCTTTCCTTCGTCATATCCCTCTTTTTCACCTTTTTCTGCTTCTGCTTGCATTTCTACCTCTTGTTCTCCTTCTTCCACTTCTTCTCCATCATCCCCACTCCTTCAACTACTTCTTCTTCTTCACTTGTTCACCTTCTTCCACCTCTACTACATCCACTTCTTCTTTTTCCCTCTCTTCTCCTTCTTGCCCTTCTTCTGCCGACACTGCTTCTTCTTCCTCCTCTTCTTCTTCTCCCCCTTGTTCCACTTCTTCTTCATCCCCTTTCCTTCAATTGCTTCTTCTTCCTCCTCTTTTTCTCATTCCTCCACTTCTTCTTCTTCTTCCTATTGTTCTCCTTCTTCCAGTTGCACTATTTCTTCCTTTTCTTCTCGTTCTTCCACTTCTTCTTCGTCCCTTTCTTCTCCTTCTGCCACCTCTTCTCCCTCCTCCCGTTCTCCTTCTTCCACTTCTTCTTCTTCATCTCCTTTCATTCCACTACTTCTACTACTCCTTCTACTTCTACTTGTTGTTTTTCTTCAACTTCTTCACTTTCCACATCTTCTTCTTCCTTTTCTTCTCCTTCTGCCACTTCTTCTAGTTACTCTCCTTCTTCTTCCTCTTCTTATCTTTCTTCCACTTCTCCTGCCTCCTCTTGTTCTCTTTCTTCCACTTCTTCTTCATCCTCTCCTTTCCTTTCTTTTCTTCCTCTTCATCTCCTTCTTCTTCTTCCTTTCCTTCGTCATATCCCTCTTTTTCTCCTTCTTCTGCTTCCCCTTGCATTTCTACCTCTTTTTCTCCTTCTTCCACTTCTTCTTCATCATCCCCTCTCCTTCAACTACTTCTTCTTCTTCCTCTTGTTCACCTTCTTCCCCCTCTACTATATCCTCTCGTTCTCCTTCTTCCACTTCTTCTTCTTCATCTCCTTTCATTCCATTACTTCCTCCCATTCCTCTTTTTCTCTCCTGCTACCACTTCTTCTACTTTTACTTGTTGTTCTTCTTCATTTTCGTCTCCTTCTTCTGCTTCTTCTGCTTACAGTTCTTCTTCTTCCTCTTTTTCCATTTCTCCTCCTTCCACAACTTCTTCTTCTTTGCTTTCCGTCTTCTCCTTCCTCTTTTTCTCCATGCCCCACTTCTGTTGCTTCCCATTGTTGCTCTTCCTCTTCTTGTCCTTCCCCCAAATCTTATGCTTACACTTCTTCTTCTTCTTCCTCCTCTCCTCCAGATTCCACCTGTTCTGCTTCTTCTTCCCTTCCCTTCCCTTCCCCTCCTTCTTCCTTTTCCTCTTTTTGTCCTTTTTCCAATTCTTCTTCTTCATCTCACCTCCTTCAACTACTTCTTCTTCCTCCTCTTGTTCACCTTCTTCACTTTCCACATCTTCTTCATCTTCCTCTTCTTCTCCTTCTTCCAATTCTTCTGGTTACTCTCATTTCTTCTTCCTCTTCTTCTACTTCTACCACCTCTTCTCCATGCTCCCGTTCTCCTCCTTCCACTTCTCCTTCTTCATCTCCTTTCATTCCACTACTTCCTCCGATTCCTCTTATTCTCTCCTTCTACCACTTCTTCTACTTCTACTTGTTGTTCTTCTTCATTTTCGTCACCTTCTTCCGCTTCTTCTGCTTAGAATTCTTCTTTCTCTTCTTCCATTTCTTCTCCTTCCACAACGTCTTCTTCTTTCCTTTCCATCTTCTCCTTCCTCTTTTTCTCCATCCCCCACTTCTGTTGCTTCCCATTATTGCTCTTCCTCTTCTTCTCCTTCCCCCAAATCCTACGCTTACACTTCTTCTTCTTCTTCCTCTTCTCCTCCAGATTGCACTTCTTCCGCTTCTTCTTCCCTTCTCTTCCGTTTCTTCTTCCTTTTCTCCTTGTTCCAATTCTTCTTCTTCATCTCACCTCCTTCCACTACTTCTTCTTCCTCCTCTTGTTCACCTTCTTCAACTTCTTCACTTTCCACATCTTGTTCTTCTTCCTTTTCTTCTCCTTCTTCCACTTCTTCTAGTTACTCTCCTTCTTCTTCCTCTTCTTATCTTTCTTCCACTTCTCCTGTCTCCTCTTGTTCTCTTTCTTCTACTTCTTCTTCATCCTCTCCTTTTCTTCCTTTTCTTCCTCTTCATCTCCTTCTTCTTCTTCCTTTCCTTCGTCATATCCCTCTTTTTCTCCTTCTTCTGCTTTCACTTGCACTTCTACCTCTTGTTCTCCTTCTTCCACTTCTTCTCCATCATCCCCACTCCTTCAACTACTTCTTCTTCTTCCTCTTGTTCACCTTCTTCCACTTCTACTACATCCATTTTTTCTTCCTCTTCTCTCTCTTCTCCTGCTTGCCCTTCTTCTGCCTAAACTACTTCTTCTTCCTCCCCTTCTTCTTCTCCTCCTTGTTCCACTTCTTGTTCATCCCCTTTCCTTTCATTGCTTCTTCTTCCTCCTCTTTTTCTCATTCTTCCATTTCTTCTTCTTCTTCCTATTGTTCGCCTTGTTCCACTTGCACTTCTTCCTTTTCTTCTCGTTCTTCCACTTCTACTTCTTCCTCATCTTCTCCTTTTCTACCACCTCTTCTCCCCCCTGCCGTTCTACTTCTTCCACTTCTTCTTCTTCATCTCCTTTCATTCCACTACTTCCTCCTATTCCTCTTATTCTCTCCTTCTACCACTTCTTCTACTTCTACTTGTTCTTCTTCATTTTTGTCTCCTTCTTTCGCTTCTTCTGCTTACACTTGTTTTCTTCCTCTTCTTCCATTTCTTCTCTGTCCACAACTTCTTCTTCTTTCATTTTCGTCTTCTCCTTCCTCTTTTTCTCCATCCCCCACTGCTGTTGCTTCCCATTGTTGCTCTTCCTCCTCTTCTCCTTCCCCCAAATCTTATGCTTACACTTCTTCTTCTTCTTCTTCTTCCTCTTCTCCTCCAGGTTCCACTTCTTCTGCTTCTTCTTACCTTCCCTTCCCTTCCCCTGTTTCTCCCTTTTCCTCCTTTTCTCCTTGTTCCAATTCTTCTCCTTCATCTCACCTCCTTCCACTACTTCTTCTTCCTCCTCTTGTTCACCTTCTTCAACTTCTTCACTTTCCACATTTTTCTTCTTCCTTTTCTTCTCCTTCTTCCACTTCTTCTAGTTAGTCTCCTTCTTCTTCCTCTTCTTATCTTTCTTCCACTTCTCCTGCCTCCTCTTGTTCTCTTTCTTCCACTTCTTCTTAATTCTCTCCTTTTCTTTCTTTTCTTCCTCTTCATCTCCTTCTTCTTCTTCCTTTGCTTCGTCATATCCCTCTTTTTCTCCTTCTTCTGCTTCCACTTGCACTTCTACCTCTTGTTCTCCTTCTTCCACTTCTTCTCCATCATCCCCACTCCTTCAACTACTTCTTCTTCTTTGTCTTGTTCACCTTCTTCCACCTCTACTACATCCACTTGTTCTTCATCTTCCCTCTCTTCTCCTTCTTGCCCTTCTACTGCCTACTACCTCTTCTTCCTCCCCTTCTTGTTCTCCTCCTTGTTCCACTTCTTCTTCATCCCCTTTCCTTCCATTGCTTCTTCTTCCTCCTCTTTTTCTCATTCTTCCACTTCTTCTTCTTCTTCCTATTGTTCTCCTTCTTCCACTTGCACTTCTTCCTTTTCTTCTTCTTCTTCCACTACTTCTTCTTCCTCTTCTTCTCCTTCTGCCACCTCTTCTCACTCCTCCCATTCTCCTTCTTCCACCTTCTTCATCTTCTTTCATTCCACTACTTCCTCCTGTTCCTCTGATTCTCTCCTTCTACCACTTCTGCTACTTCTACTTGTTGTTCTTCTTCATTTTCGTCTCCTTCTTCCGCTTCTTCTGCTTACACTTCTTCTTCTTCCTCTTCTTCCATTTCTTCTCCTTCCATAACTTCTTCTTTCCTTTCTGTCTTCTCCTTCCTCTTTTTCTCCAACCCCCACTTCTGTTGCTTCCCATTGTTGCTCTTCCTCTTCTTCTCCTTCCCCCAAATCTTATGCTTACACTTCTTCTTCTTCTTCCTCTTCTCTTCTAGATTCCACTTCTTCTGCTTCTTCTTCCCTTCCCTTCCCCTCCTTCTTCCTTTTCCTCCTTTTCTCCTTGTTCCAATTCTTCTTCTTCATCTCACCTCCTTCCACTTCTTCTTCTTCCTCCTCTTGTTCACGTTCTTCACTTTCCACATCTTCTTCTTCTTCCTTTTCTTCTCCTTCTTCCACTTCTTCTAGTTACTCTCCTTCTTCTTCCTCTTCTTATCTTTCTTCCACTTCTCCTGCCTCCTCTTATTGTCTTTCTTCCACTTCTTCTTCATCCTCTCCTTTCCTTTCTTTTCTTCCTCTTCATCTCCTTCATCTTCTTCCTTTCCTTCGTCATATCCCTCTTTTTCTCCTTCTTTTGCTTTCACTTGCATTGCTACCTCTTGTTCTCCTTTTTCCACTTCCTCTCCATCATCCCCACTCCTTCAACTACTTCTTCTTCTTCCTCTTGTTCACCTTCTTCCACTTCTAGTACATCCACTTGTTCTTTGTCTTCCCTCTCTTCTCCTTCTTGCCCTTCTTCTGCCTACACTACTTCTTCTTCCTCCCCTTCTTCTTTTCCTCCTTGTTCCACTTCTTTTTCATCCCCTTTCCTTCCATTGCTTCTTCTTCCTCCTCCTTTTCTCATTCTTCCACTTCTTCTTCTTGTTCCTGTTGTTTTCCTTCTTCCACTAGCACTTCTTCCTTTTCTTCTCATTTTTCCACTTCTTCTTCTTCCTCCTCTTCTCCTTCTGCAACCTTTTCTCCCTCCTCCAGTTCTCCGTCTTCCACTTCTTCTTCTTCATCTCCTTTCATTCCACTACTTCCCCCTATTCCTCTTATTCTCTCCTTCTATCACTTCTTCTACTTCTACTTGTTGTTCTTCTTCATTTTCGTCTCCTTCTTCCGCTTCTTCTGCTTACACTTCTTCTTCTTCCTCTTCTTCCATTTCTTCTCCTTCCACAACTTCTTCTTGTTTCCTTTCTGTTTTCTCCTTCCTCTTTTTCTCCATCCCCCACTTCTGTTGCTTCCGATTGTTGCTCTTCCTCTTCTTCTCCTTCTCCCAAATCTTATGCTTACACTTCTTTTTCTTCTTCCTCTTCTCCTCCAGATTCCACTTCTTCTGCTTGTTCTTCCCTTCCCTTCCCCTCCTTCTTCCTTTTCCACCTTTTCTCCTTGTTCCAATTCTTCTTCTTCATCTCACCTCCTTCCACTACTTCGTCTTCCTCCTCTTGTTCGCCTTGTTCAACTTCTTCCTTTTCTTCTCCTTCTTCCACTTCTTCTAGTTACTCTCGTTCTTCTTCCTCTTCTTCTCCTTCTGCCACCTCTTGTTCCCCCTCCCGTTCCCCTTCGTCCACTTCTTCTTCTTCATCTCCTTTCATTCCACTACTTCCTCCTATTCCTCTCATTCTCCCCTTTTACCACTTCTTCTACTTCTACTTGTTGTTCTTTTTCATTTTCGTCTCCTTGTTCCGCTTCTTCTACTTATACTTCTTCTTCTTCCTCTTCTCCTCCAGATTCCACTTCTTCTGCTTCTTCTTCCCTTCCCTTCCTCTCCTTCTTTGTTTTCCTCCTTTTCTCCTTGTTCCAATTCTTCTTCTTCATCTCACCTCCTTCCACTACTTCTTCTTCCTCCTCTTGTTCACCTTCTTCAACTTCTTCACTTTCCACATCTTCTTCTTCTTCCTTTTCTTCTCCTTCTTCCACTTCTACTAGTTACTCTCCTTCTTCTTCCTCTTCTCCTCTAGATTCCTTCCATTGCTTATTCTTCCTCCTCTTTTTCTCATTCTTCCACTTGTTCTTCTTCTTCCTATTGTTCTCCTTCTTACACTTGAACTTCTTCCTTTTCTTCTCGTTCTGCCACTTCTTCTTCTTCTCCTTCTGCCACCTCTTCTCCCTCCTCCCGTTCTCATTCTTCCACTTCTTCTTCTTCATCTCCTTTCATTCCACTACTTCCTCCTATTCCTCTTATTCTCTCCTTCTACAACTTCTTCGACTTCTACTTGTTGTTCTTCTTCATTTTCGTCTCCTTCTTTCGCTTCTTCTGCTTACACTTCTTCTTCTTCCTCTTCTTCCATTTCTTCTCCTTCCACAACTTCTTCTTCTTTCCTTTCCGTCTTCTCCTTCCTCTTTTTCTCCAACCCCTACTTCTGTTGCTTCCCATTGTTGGTCTTCCTGTTCTTCTCCTTCCCTCAAATCTTATCCTTACACTTCTTCTTCTTCTTCCTCTTCTCCTCCAGCTTCCACTTCTTCTGCTTCTTCTTCCCTTCCCTTCCCGTCCTTCTTCCTTTTCCTCCTTTTCTCCTGGTTCAAATTCTTCTTCTTCATCTCACCTGCTTCCACTACTTCTTGTTCCTCCTCTTGTCCACCTTCTTCAACTTCTTCATTTTCCACATATTCTTCTTCTTCCTTTTCTTCTCCTTCTTCCACTTCTTCTACTTCCTCTTCTTATCTTTCTTCCACTTCTCCTGCCTCCTCTTGTTCTCTTTCTTCCACTTCTTCTTCATCCTCTCCTTTCCTTTCTTTTCTTACTCTTCATCTCCTTCTTCTGCTTCTTTTCCATCGTAATATTCCTCCTTTTCTCCTTGTTCCAATTCTTCTTCTTCATCTCACCTCCTTCCATTACTTCTTCTTCCTCCTCTTGTTCACCTTCTTCAAGTTCTTCACTTTCCACATCTTCTTCTTCTTCCTTTTCTTCTCCTTCTTCCACTTCTTCTAGTTACTCTCCTTCTTCTTCCTCTTCTTATCTTTCTTCCACTTCTCCTGCCTCCTCTTGTTCACTTTCTTCCACTTCTTCTTCTTCATCCTCTCCTTTCCTTTCTTTTCTTCTTCTTCATCTCCTTCTCCTTCTTCCTTTCCTTTGTCATATCCCTCTTTTTCTCCTTCTTCTGCTTCCACTTGCATTTCTACCTCTTGTTCTCTTTCATCTACTTCTTCTGCATAATTCCCACTCTTTAAACTACTTCTTCTTCTTCCTCTTATTCACATTCTTCCACCTCCACTACATCCACTTGTTCTTCTTCTTCCTCTTCTTATCTTCTTCTTCATCTCACCTCCTTCCACTACTTCTTCTTCCTCCTCTTGTTCACCTTCTTCAACTTCTTCACTTTCCACATCTTCTTCTTCTTCTCCTTCTTCCACTTCTTCTAGTTACTATCCTTCTTCTTCCTTTTTTTATCTTTCTTCCACTTGTCATCCCTCCTCTTTTTCTCTTTCTTCCACTTCTTCTTCATCCTCTCCTTTCCTTTCTTTTCTTCCTCTTCATATCCTTCTTCTTCTTCCTTTCCTTCGTCATATCCCTCTTTTTCTCCTTCTCCTGTTTCCACTTGCATTTCTACTACCTCTTGTTCTCCTTCTTCCACTTCTTCTCCATCATCTCCACTCCTTCAACTACTTCTTCTTCTTCCTCTTGTTCACCTTCTTCCACTTTTACTACATCCACTTCTTCTTCTTCTTCCCTCTCTTCTCCTTCTTGCCGTTCTTCTGCCTACACTACTTCTTCTTCGTCCTCTTCTTCTTTTCCTCCTTGTTCCACTCCTTCTTCATCCCCTTTCCTTCCATTGCTTCTTCTTCCTCCTCTTTTCCTCAATCTTCCACTTCTACTTCTTCGTATTGTTCTCCTTCTTCCTCTTGCACTTCTTCCTTTTCTTCTCGTTCTTACACAACTTCTTCTTCCTCTTCTTCTCCTTCTGCCACCTCTTCTTCCTCCTCCCGTTCTCGTTTCATTCCACTACTTCCTCTTATTCGTCTTATTCTCTCCTTCTACCACTTCTTCTACTTCTACTTGTTGTTCTATTTCATTTTCGTCTGCTTCTTCCGCTTCTTCTGCTTACACTTCTTCTTCTTCCTCTTCTTCCATTTCTTCTCCTTCAATAACATCTTCTTCTTTCCTTTCCGTCTTCTCCTTCCTCTTTTTCTCCATCCCCCACTTCTGTTGCTTCCCATTGTTGCTCTTCGTCTTCTTCTCCTTCCCCCAAATCTTATGCTTACACTTCTTCTTCTTCTTCCTCTTCTCCTCCAGCTTCCACTTCTTCTGCTTCTTCTTCCCTTCCCTTCCCCTCCTTCTTCCTTTTCCTCCTTTTCTCCTTGTTCCAATTCTTCTTCTTCATCTCACCTCTTTCCGTTACTTCTTCTTCCTCCTCTTGTTCACCTTCTTCAACTTCTTCATTTTCCACATCTTCTTCTTCTTCCTTTTCTTCTCCTTCTTCCACTTCTTCTAGTTACTCTCCTTCTTCTTCCTCTTCTTATCTTTCTTCCACTTCTCCTGCCACCTCTTGTTCTCTTTCTTCCACTTCTTCTTCATCCTCTCCTTTCCTTCCTTTTCTTCCTCTTCATCTCCTTCTTCTTCTTCCTTTCCTTCGTCATATCCCTCTTTTTCTCCTTCTTCTGCTTCCACTTGCATTTCTACCTCTGGTTCTCCTTCTTCCACTTCTGTTCCATCATCCCCACTCGTTCAACTACTTCCTCTTCGTCCTCTTGTTCATCTTCTTCCACTTTTACTACATCCACTTCTTCTTCGTCTTCCCTATTTTCTCTTTCTTGCCATTCTTCTGCCTACACTACTTCTTCTTCCTCCCCTTCTTCTTCTCCTCCTTGTTCCACTCCTTCTTCATCCCGTTTCCTTCCATTGCTTCTACTTCCTCCTTTTTTTCTCATTCTTCCACTTCTTCTTCTTCTTCCTATTGTTCTCCTTCTTCCACTTGCACTTCTTCCTTTTCTTCTCGTTCTTCCACTTCTTCTTCTTCTTCCTTTTCTTCTCCTTCTGCCACCTCTTCTCTTCCTCGCGTTCTCCTTCTTCCACTTCTTGTTCTTCATCTCGTTTCATTCCACTACTTCCTCCTATTCCTCTTATTCTCTCCTTCTACCACTTCTTCTACTTCTCCTTATTGTTCTTCTTCATTTTCATCTTCTTCTTTCGCTTCTTGTGCTTACACTTCTTCTTCTTCCTCTTCTTCTATTTCTTCTCCTTCCACAACTCCTTCTTCTTTCCTTTCCGCCTTCTCCTCCCTCTTTTTCCCCATCCCCCACTTCTGTTGCTTCCCATTGTTGCTCTTCCTGTTCTTCTCCTTCCCCCAAATCTTATGCTTACACTTGTTCTTCTTCTTCCTCTTCTCCTCTAGCTTCCAGTTCTTCTGCTTCCTCTTCCCTTCCCTTCCCCTCCTTCTTCCTTTTCCTCCTTTTGTCCTTGTTCCAATTCGTCTTCTTCATCTCACCTGCTTCCACCACTTCTGGTTCCTCCTCTTGTCCACCTTCTTCAACTTCTTCATTTTCCACATCTTCTTCTTCTTCCTTTTCCTCTCCTTCTTCCATTTCTTCTAGTTACTCTCCTTCTTCTTCCTCTTCTTATCTTTCTTCCACCTCTCCTGCTTCCTCTTGTTCTCTTTCTTCCACTTGTTCTTCTTCTTCCCTCTCTTCTCCTTCTTGCCCTTCTTCTGCCTGCACTACTTCTTCTTCCTCCCTTTCTTCTTCTCCTCCTTCTTCCACTTCTTCTTTATTCCCCCTTCCTTCCATTGATTCTTCTTCCTCCTCTTTTTTTTTCTCATTCTTCCACTTCTTCTTCTTCTTCCTATTGTTCTCCTTCTTCGACTTGCACTTCTTGCTTTTCTTCTCGTTCTTCCACTTCTTCTCTTTCTGCCACCTCTTCTTCCTCCTCCCATTCTCCTTCTTCCACTTCTTCTTCTTCATCTCCTTTCATTCCATTACTTCCTCCTATTCCTCTTATTCTCTCCTTCTACCACTTCTTCTACTTCTACTTGTTGCTCTTCTTCATTTTCGTCTCCTTCTTTCGCTTCTTCTGCCTAAACTTCTTCTTCTTCCTCTTCTTCCATTTCTTCTCCTTCCACAACTTCTTCTTCTCTGCTTTCCGTCTTCTCCTTCCTCTTTTTCTCCATCCCCCACTTCTGTTCCTCCCATTGCTGATCTTCCTTTTCTTTTCCTTCCCCCAAATCTTATGCTTCCACTTCTTCTTCTTCTTCCTCTTCTCCTCTAGATTCCACTTCTTCTGCTTCTTCTTCTTCCCTTCCCTTCCCCTCCTTCTTCCTTTTCTTCCTTTCCTTCCTTTTCTCCTTGTTCCAATTCTTCTTCTTCATCTCACCTCCTTCCACTACTTCTTCTGCCTGCTCTTGTTCACCTTCTTCACATTCCACATCTTCTTCTTCTTGCTTTTCTTCTCCTTCTTCCACTTCTTCTAGTTACTCTCCTTCTTCTTCCTCTTCTTATCTTTCTTCCACTTCTCCTGCCTCCTCTTGTTCTCTTTCTTCCACTTCTTCTTCTTCTTCCTGTTGTTCTCCTTCTTCCACTTGCACTTCTTCCTTTTCTTCTCATTTTTCCACTTCTTCTTCTTCCTCTTCTTCTCCTTCTGCCACCTCTTCTCCCTCCTCCCCTTCTCCGTCTTCCACTTCTTCTTCTTCATCTCCTTTCATTCCACTACTTCCTCCTATTCCACTTATCCTCTCCTTCTACTACTTGTTGTTCTTCTTCATTTTCGTCTCTTTCTTCCGCTTCTTCTGCTTACACGTCTTCTTCTTCCTCTTCTTCCATTTCTTCTCCTTCCACAACTTCTTCTTCTTTCCTTTCCGTCTTCTCCTTCCTCTTTTTCTCCAACCCCCACTTCTGTTGCTTCCCATTGTTGCCCTTCCTCTTCTTCTCCTTCCCCCAAATCTTATGCTTACACTTCTTCTTCTTCTTCCTCTTCTCCTCTAGATTCCACTTCTTTTGCTTCTTCTTCCCTTCCCTTCCCCTCCTTCTTCCTTTTCCTCCTTTTCTACTTGGTCCAATTCTTCTTCTTCATCTCACCTCCTTCCACTACTTCTTCTTCCTCCTCTTGTTCATCTTCTTCTTCTTCCTTTTCTTCTCCTTCTTCCACTTCTTCTAGTTACTCTCCTTCTTCTTCCTCTTCTTATCTTTCTTCCACTTCTCCTGCCTCCTCTTGTTCTCTTTCTTCCACTTCTTCTTCATCCTCCCCTTTCCTTTGTTTTCTTCCTCTTCATCTCCTTCTTCTTCTTCCTTTCCTTCGTCATATCCCTCTTTTTCTCCTTCTTCTGCTTCCACTTGCATTTCTACCTCTTGTTCTCCTTCTTCCACTTCTTCTCCCTCATCCCCATTCTTTAAACTACTTTTTCTTCTTCCTGTTGTTCACCTTCTTCCACTTCTACTACATCCACTTGTTCTTCTTCTTCCCACTCTTCTCCTTCTTACCCTTCTTATGCATACACTACTTCTTCTTTTTCCCCTTCTTCTTCTCCTCCTTGTTCCACTTCTTTGTCATCCCTTTTCCTTCCATTGCTTCTTCTAGCTCCTCTTTTTCTTATCCTTTCACTTCTTCTTCTTCTTCCTATTGTTCTCCTTCTTCCACTTGCACTTCTTCCATTTCTTCTCCTTCTTCTCGTTTTTCCACTTCGTCTTCTGCGTCTTCTTCTCCTTCTGCCACCTCTTCTCCCTCCTCCCGTTGTCCTTCTTCCACTTCTTCTTCTTCATCTCCTTTCATTCCACTACTTCCTCCTATTCCTCTTATTCTCTCCTTCTACCACTTCTTCTACTTCTTCTTGCTGTTCTTCTTCATTTTCGTCTCCTTCTTCCGCTTCTTCTGCTTACACTTCTTGATGCATGCCTCCCTTGATCTTTTTCCTTGAGGTTCCAAGCACCATGAAATGGATGATGGAGGGGAAAGAAAATGGAGGTGGGGCGCCACTCTCAAAGAGAGATAAGCCAAAGTGTTTAGGTTTGCCACAAGGGAAGGAACCCTTGATAAAAACCAACTAGGAAGAGGTTCCTCAAGAGAGAGGATCCTCAAGACCTTTTACTAAGAATGTGCTCACAAAGAGACTATTTTCATTCAACTTAAAAGGTGAAATTTTACTATGAGGGGGAATGAGTATATATAGCCCAATGGGAGAGCTTGGGCACACTTTTCTAGGCAATGTGGGACTTGGGCTTAATTAGGATTAAAACTAATTAACCCAAGTCTTAGGCCTTAAGTGAGGCACCTAAGTTCACCCCCTATGGGTGCAATTAGCATATCTTAATGTGAATGGGCTAGCCCAACATCATGTCTTAACTTATGCACCCATTATAAGCTTACTCCTCCTTTTTAACTAAAGACACCTATACCTTATAAACTAAGAAGATGGCCGGAAATACATGGCCTTAAGGGAATTAAAAATACTTTCCTATTTATCTAATTAAAATAAAATATTTACAAGCTAAAAATAACGACGACTATGGCTTCGAATCTTCAATGAGCTTTTGTCCATGCCATGCCTTCCTTGAGTCCTCCTAGCCATGATGCATGCTAGGTGAGATTGCATCATCTCCTCTCCCTTGGAGAGGATTTGACCTCAAATCCTGAGGTCTTTCTTCTGCTTTTTCAAAGTCTCATGAACCTGGCTCTGATACCAAATGATGCATGCCTCCCTTGATCTTTTTCCTTGAGGTTCCAAGCACCATGAAATGGATGATGGAGGGGAAAGAAAATGGAGGTGGGGCGCCACTCTCAAAGAGAGATAAGCCAAAGTGTTTAGGTTTGCCACAAGGGAAGGAACCCTTGATAAAAACCAACTAGGAAGAGGTTCCTCAAGAGAGAGGATCCTCAAGACCTTTTACTAAGAATGTGCTCACAAAGAGACTATTTTCATTCAACTTCAAAGGTGAAATTTTACAATGAGGGGGAATGAGTATATATAGCCCAATGGGAGAGCTTGGGCACACTTTTCTAGGCAATGTGGGACTTGGGCTTAATTAGGATTAAAACTAATTAACCCAAGTCTTAGGCCTTAAGTGAGGCACCTAAGTTCACCCCCTATGGGTGCAATTAGCATATCTTAATGTGAATGGCCTAGCCCAAAATCATGTCTTAACTTATGCACCCATTATAAGCTTACTCCTCCTTTTTAACTAAAGACACCTATACCTTATAAACTAAGAAGATGGCCGGAAATACATGGCCTTAAGGGAATTAAAAATACTTTCCTATTTATCTAATTAAAATAAAATATTTACAAGCTAAAAATAACGAAGACTATGGATTCGAATCTTCAATGAGCTTTTGTCCATGCCATGCCTTCCTTGAGTCCTCCTAGCCATGATGCATGCTAGGTGAGATTGCATCACTTCTTGTTCTTCCTCTTCTTCCATTTCTTCTCCTTCCACAACTTCTTCTTCTTTCCTTTCCGTCTTCTCCTTCCTCTTTTTCTCCATCCCCCACGTTTGTTGCTTCCCATTGTTGCTCTTCCTCTTCTTCTCCTTCCCCCAAATCTTATTCTTACACTTCTTCTTCTTCTTCCTCTTCTCCTCCAGATTCCACTTCTTCTGCTTCTTCTTGCCTTCCCTTGCCTTCCCCTCCTTCTTCCTCTTCCTCTTTTTCTCCTTTTTCCGATTTTTCTTCTTCATCTGACCTCCTTCCACTACTTCTTCTTCCTCCTCTTGTTCACCTTCTTCACATTCCACATCTTCTTCTTCCTTTTCTTCTCCTTCTTCCACTTCTTCTAGTTACTCTCCTTCTTCTTCCTCTTCTTATCTTTCTTCCACTTCTCCTGCCTCCTCTTGTTCTCTTTCTTCCACTACTTCTTCTTCCTCTCCTTTCCTTTCTTTTCTTCCTCTTCATCTCCATCTTCTTCTTCCTTTCCTTCGTCATATCCCTCTTTTTCTCCTTCTTCTACTTCCACTTGCATTTCCACCTCTTGTTCTCCTTCTTTCACTTCTTCTCCATCATCCCCTCCTTCAACTACTTCTTCTTCTTCCTCGTGTTCACCTTCTTCTAATTCTACTACATCAACTTTTTCTTCTTCTTCCCCTCTTCTCTTTCTTGCCCTTCTTCTGCCTACACTACTTCTTCTTCCTCCCCTTCTTCTTCTCCTCCTTGTTCCACTTCTTCTTCCTCCCCTTTCCTTCCATTACTTCTTCTTCCTCCTCTTTTTCTCATTCTTCCAGTTCTTCTTCTTCTTCTTATTGTTCTCCTTCTTGCACCTGCACTTCTTCCTTTTCTTCTCGTTCTTCCTCTTTTTCTTCCTTTTCTTCTCCTTCTGCCACCTCTTCTCCCTCCTCCCGTTCTCCTTCTTCCACTTCTTCTTCTTCATCTCCTTTCATTCCACTACTTCCTCCTATTCCTCTTATTCTCTCCTTCAACCACTTCTTCTACTTCTACTTGTTGTTCTTCTTCATTTTTGTCTCCTTCTTCCGCTTCTTCTGCTTACACTTCTTCTTCTTCCTCATCTTCCATTTTTTCTCCTTCCACAACTTCTTCTTCTTTCCTTTCCGTCGTCTCCTTCCTCTTTTTCTCCATCCCCACTTCTGTTGCTTCCCATTGTTGCTCTTCCTCTTCTTCTCCTTCCCCCAAATCTTATGCTTACACTTCTTCTTCTTCCTCCTCTTCTCCTCCAGGTTCCACTTCTTTTGCTTCTTCTTCCCTTCCCTTCCCCTCCTTCTGCCTTTTCCTCCCTTTCTCCTTGTTCCAATTCTTCTTCTTCATCTCACCTCCTTCCACTACTTCTTCTTCCTCCTCTTGTTCACCTTCTTCAACTTCTTCACTTTCCACATCTTATTCTTCTTGCTTTTTTTCTCCTTCTTCCACTTCTTCTAGTTACTCTCCTTCTTCTTCCTCTTCTTATCTTTCTTCCACTTCTCCTGCCTCGACTTGTTCTCTTTCTTCCACTTCTTCTTCATCATCTCCTTTCCTTTCTTTTCTTCCTCTTCATCTCCTTCTTCTTCTTCCTTTCCTTCGTCATATCTCTCTTTTTCTCATTCTTCTGCTTCCACTTGCATTTCTACCTCTTCTTCTCCTTCCTCCACTTCTTCTCCATCATCACCACTCCTTCAACTACTTCTTCTTCTTCCTCTTCTTCACCTTCTTCCACTTCTACTACATCCACTTCTTCTTCTTCTTCCCTCTCTTCTCCTTCTTTCCCTTCTTCTGCCTACACTACTTCTTCTTGCTCCCCTTCTTCTTCTCCTCCTTGTTCCAGTTCTTCTTCATCCCGTTTCCTTCCATTGGTTCTTCTTCCTCCTCTTTTTCTCATTCTTCCACTTCTTCTTCTTCTTCCTATTGTTCTCCTTCTTCCACTTGCACTTCTTCCTTTTTTTCTCGTTCTTCCACTTCTTCTTCTTCCTCTTCTTCTCCTTCTGCCACCTCTTCTCCCTCCTCCCGTTCTACTTCTGCCACTTCTTCTTCTTCATCTCCTTTCATTCCACTACTTCCTCATATTCCTCTTATTCTCTCCTTCTACCACTTCTTCGACTTCTACTTGTTGTTCTTCATTTTCGTCTCCTTCTTCTGCTTCTTCTGCTTACACTTCTTCTTCTTCCTCTTCTTCCATTTCCTCTCCTTCCACAACTTATTATTTCATTTCCGTCTTCTCCTTCCTCTTTTTCTCCATCCCCGACTTCTGTTGCTTCCCATTGTTGCTCTTCCTCGTCTTCTCCTTCCCCCAAATCTTATGCTTACTCTTCTTCTTCTTCTTCTTCTTCTGCTCCAGATTCCACTTCTTCTGCTTCTTCTTCCCTTCCCTTCCCCTCCCCTCCTTCTTCCTTTTCCTCCTTTTCTCCTTGTTCCAATTCTTCTTCTTCATCTAACCTCCTTCCGCTACTTCTTCTTCCTTCTCTTGTTCACCTTCTTCAACTTCTTCACTTTCCACATCTTCTTGTTCTTCCTTTTCTTCTCCTTCTTCCACTTCTTCTAGTTACTCTCCTTCTTCTTCCTCTTCTTATCATTTTTCCACTTCTCCTGCCTCCACTTGTTCTTTTTCTTCCACTTCTTCTTCATCATCTCCTTTCCTTTCTTTTCTTCCTCTTCATCTCCTTCTTCTTCTTCTTCTTCCTTTCCTTCATCATATCTCTCTTTTTCTCATTCTTCTGCTTCCACTTGCATTTCTACCTCTTATTCTCCTTCCTCCACTTCTTCTGCATCATCACCACTCCTTCAACTACTTCTTCTTCTTCCTCTTCTTCACCTTCTTCCACTTCTATTACATCCACTTGTTCTTCTTCTTCCCTCTCTTCTCCTTTTTTCCCTTCTTCTGCCTAGACTACTTCTTCTTCCTCCCCTTCTTCTTCTCCTTCTTGTTCCATTTCGTCTTCATCCCCTTTCCTTCCATGTCTTCTTCTTCCTCCTCTTTTTCTCATCTTCCACTTCTTCTTCTTCCTCCTCTTTTTCTCATTCTTCCACTTCTTCTTCTTCTTCCTATTGTTCTCCTACTCCCACTTGTACTTCTTCCCTTTTTTCTCGTTCTTCCACTTCTTCTTCTTCCTCTTCTTCTCCTTCTACCACCTCTTCTCCCTCCTCCCGTTCTCCTTCTTCCACTTCTTCATCTTCATCTCCTTTCATTCCACTACTTCCTCCTATTCCTCTTATTCTCTCCTTCTACCACTTCTTCTACTTCTACTTCTTGTTCTTCTTCATTTTCGTCTCCTTCTTGCCCTTCTTCTGCCTACACTACTTCTTCTTGCTCCCCTTCTTCTTCTCCTCCTTGTTCCACTTCTTCTTCATCCCGTTTCCTTCCGTTGGTTCTTCTTCGTCCTCTTTTTCTCATTCTTCCACTTCTTCTTCTTCTTCCTATTGTTCTGCTTTTTCCACTTGCGCTTCTTCCTTTTCTTCTCGTTCTTCCACTTCTTCTTCTTCCTCTTCTTCTCCTTCTGCCACCTCTTCTCCCTCCTTCTGCCACTTCTTCTTCTTCATCTCCTTTCATTCCACTACTTCCTCCTATTCCTCTTATTCTCTCCTTCTACCACTTCTTCGACTTCTACTTGTTGTTCTTCATTTTCGTCTCCTTCTTCCGCTTCTTCTGCTTACACTTCTTCTTCTTCCTCTTCTTCCATTTCTTCTCCTTCCACAACTTCTTATTTCATTTCCGTCTTCTCCTTCCTCTTTTTGTCCATCCCCCACTTCTGTGGCTTCCAATTGTTGCTCTTCCTCGTCTTCTCCTTCCCCCAAATCTTATGCTTACTCTTCTTCTTCTTCTTCTTCTTCTCCTCCAGATTCCACTTCCTCTGCTTCTTCTTCCCTTCCCTTCCCCTCCCCTGCTTCTTCCTTTTCCTCCTTTTCTCCTTGTTCCAATTCTTCTTCTTCATCTCACCTCCTTCCACTACTTCTTCTTCCTCCTCTTGTTCACCTTCTTCAACTTCTTCACTTTCCACATCTTCTTGTTCTTCCTTTTCTTCTCCTTCTTCCACTTCTTCTAGCTACTCTCCTTCTTCTTCCTCTTCTTATCATTTTTCCACTTCTCCTGCCTCCTCTTGTTCTTTTTCTTCCACTTCTTCTTCATCATCTCCTTTCCTTTCTTTTCTTCCTCTTCATCTCCTTCTTCTTCTTCCTTTCCTTCGTCATATCTCTCTTTTTCTCATTCTTCTGCTTCCACTTGCATTTCTACCTCTCATTCTCCTTCCTCCACTTCTTCTGCTTCATCACCACTCCTTCAACTACTTCTTCTTTTTCCTCTTCTTCACCTTCTTCCACTTCTACTACATCCACTTGTTCTTCTTCTTCCCTCTCTTCTCCTTCTATCCCTTCTTCTGCCTACACTACTTCTTCTTCCTCCCCTTCTTCTTCTCCTTCTTGTTCCATTTCGTCTTCATCCCCTTTCCTTCCATGTCTTTTTCTTCCTCCTCTTTTTCTCATTCTTCCACTTCTTCTTCTTCCTCCTCTTTTTCTCATTCTTCCACTTCTTCTTCTTCTTCCTATTGTTCTCCTTCCCCCAAATCTTATGCTTACACTTCTTCTTCTTCCTCCTCTTCTCCTCCAGGTTCCACTTCTTTTGCTTCTTCTTCCCTTCCCTTCCCCTCCTTCTGCCTTTTCCTCCTTTTCTCCTTGTTCCAATTCTTCTTCTTCATCTCACCTCCTTCCACTACTTCTTCTTCCTCCTCCTGTTCACCTTCTTCAACTTCTTCACTTTCCACATCTTCTTCTTCTTGCTTTTCTTCTCCTTCCTCCACTTCTTCTAGATACTCTCCTTCTTCTTCCTCTTCTTATCTTTCTTCCACTTCTCCTGCCTCCTCTTGTTCTCTTTCTTCCACTTCTTCTTCATCCTTTCCTTTCCTTTCTTTTCTTCCTCTTCATCTCGTTCTTCTTCTTCCTTTCCTTCGTCATATCCCTCTTTTTCTCCTTCTTCTGCTTCCACTTGCATTTCTACCTCTTGTTCTCCTTCATCCACTTCTTGTCCATAAGCCCCACTCTTTCAACTACTTCTTCTTCTTCCTCTTATTCTCATTCTTCCACCTCTACTACATCCACTTGTTCTTCTTCTCCTTCTTGGCCTTCTTCTACCTGCACTACTTCTTCTTCCTCCCCTTCTTCTTCTCCTCCTTGTTCCACTTCTTCGTCATTCCCCTTTCTTTCCATGGCTTCTTCTTCCTCCTCTTTTTCTCATTCTTCAACTTCTTCTTCTTCTTCTTCCTATTGTTCTACTTCTCCCACTTGCACTTCTTCCTTTTCTTCTCGTTCTTCCACTTCTTCTTCTTCCACTTTTTCTCCTTCTGCCACCTCTCCTCCCTCCTCCTGTTCTCCTTCTTCCACTTCTTCTTCTTCATCTCCTTTCATTCCACTACTTCCTCCTATTCCTCTTATTCTCTCCTTCTACCACTTCTTCTACTTCTACTTGTTGTTCTTCTTCATTTTCGTCTCCTTGCTCCGCTTCTTCTGCTCACACTTCTTCTTCTTCCTCTTCTTCCATGTCTTCTCCTTCCACAACTTCTTCTGCTTTCCTATCCGTCTTGTCCTTCCTATTTTTGTCCATCCCCCACTTTTGTTGCTTCCCATTGTTGCTCTTCCTCTTCTTCTCCTTCCCCTAAATCTTATGCTTACACTTGTTCTTCTTCCTCTTCTCCTCCAGATTCCACTTCTTCTGCTTCTTCTTCCCTTCCTTTCCCTTCCCCTCCTTCTTCCTTTTCCTCCTTTTCTCCTTGTTCCAATTCTTCTTCCTCCTCTTGTTCAGCTTCTTCTTTCCACATCTTCTTCTTCTTCCTTTTCTTCTCCTTGTTCCACTTCTTCTAGTTACTCTCCTTCTTCTTCCTCTTCTTATCGTTCTTCCACTTCTCCTGTCTCCTCTTGTTCTCTTTCTTCCACTTCTTCTTCATCCTCTCCTTTCCTTTCTTTTCTTCCTCTTCATCTCCTTCTTTTTCTTCCTTTCCTTCGTCATATCCCTCTTTTTATCCTTCTTCTGCTTCCACTTGCATTTCTACCTCTTGTTCTCCTTCTTCCACTTCTTTTCCATCATCCCCATTCCTTCAACTACTTCTTCCTCTTCCTCTTGTTCACCTTCTTCCACTTCTACTACATCCACTTGTTCTTCTTCTCTTTCTTGCCCTTCTTCTGCCTACACTACTTCTTCTTCCTCCCCTTCTTCTTCCTCCCCTTCTTCTTCTTCTCCTTCTTCAACTACCACTTCTTCTACTTCTACTTGTTATTCTTCTTCATTTTCGTCTCCTTCTTCCGCTTCTTCTGCTTACACTTCTTCTTCTTCCTGTTCTTCCATTTCTTCTCTTTCCACAACTTCTTCTTCTTTCTTTTCCGTCTTCTCCTTCCTGTTTTTCTCCATCCCCCACTTCTGTTGCTTCCCATTGTTGCTCTTACTCTTCGTCTCCTTCCCCCAAATCTTATGCTTACACTTCTTCTTCTTCTTCCTCTTCTCCTCCAGATTTGACTTCTTCTGCTTCTTCTTCCCTTCCCTTCCCCTCCTTCTTCCTTTTCCTCCTTTTCTCCTTGTTCCAATTCTTCTTCTTCATCTCTCCTCCTTCCACTACTTTTTCTTCCTCCTCTTGTTCACCTTCTTCAACTTCTCCACTTTCCATATCTTCTTCTTCTTCCTCTTCTTCTCTTTCTTCCACTTCTTCTAGTTACTCTCCTTCTTCTTCCTCTTCTTATCTTTCTTCCAGTTCTCCTGCCTCCTCTTGTTCTCTTTCTTTTCTTCTTCTTCTTTCTTTCCTTCGTCATATCCCTCTTTTTCTCCTTCTTCTCCTTCAACTTGCATTTCTACCTCTTGTTCTCCTTCTTCCACTTCTTCTCCATCATCCCCACTCCTTCAACTACTTCTTCTTCTTCCTCTTGTTCACCTTCTTCTACTTCTACTACATCCACTTGTTCTTCTTCTCCTTCTTGGCCTTCTTGTGCCTGCACTACTTCTTCTTCCTCCCCTTCTTCTTCTCCTCCTTGTTCCACTTCTACTTCATTCCCCTTTCTTTCCATTCTTCTTCTTCCTCCTCTTTTTCTGATTCTTTCACTTCTTCTTCTTCTTCCTATTGTGCTGCTTCTTCCACTTGCACTTCTTTCTTTTCTTCTTGTTCTTACACTTCTTCTCCTTCTGCCACCTCTTCTTCCTCCCCCCGTTCTCCTTCTTCCACTTCTTCTTCTTCATCTCCTTTGATTCCATTACTTACTCCTATTCCTCTTATTCTCTCCTTCTACCACTTCTTCTACTACTTGTTATTCTTCTTCATTTTCATCTCCTCCTTTCGCTTCTTCTGCTTATACTTCTTCTTCTTCCATTTCTTCTCTTTCCACAACTTCTTCTTCTTTCCTTTTCGTCTTCTCCTTCCTCTTTTTCTCCATCCCCTACTTTTGTTGCTTCCCATTGTTGCTCTTCCTCTTGTTCTCCTTCCCCCAAATCTTATGCTTATTCTTCTTCTTCTTCCTCTTCTCCTCTAGATTCCACTTCTTCCACTTCTCTTACCTCCTCTTGTTCTCTTTCTTCCACTTCATCATCCTCTCCTTTCCTTTCTTTTCTTCCTCTTCATCTCCTTCTTCTACTTCCACTTGCATTTCTACCTCTTGTTCTCCTTCTTCCACTTCTTCTCCATCATCCCCAATCCTTCAACTACTTCTTCTTCTTCCTCTTGTTCACCTTCTTCCACTTCTACTACATCTACTCGTTCTTCTTCTTCCCTCTCTTCTCCTTCTTGCCCTTCTTCTGCCTGCATTACTTCTTCTTCCTCCCCTTCTTCTTCTCCTCCTTGTTCCACTTCTTCTTCATTCCCCTTTCCTTCCATTGCTTCTTCTTCCTCCTCTTTTTCTCATTCTTCCACTTCTTCTTCTTCTTCCTATTGTTCTCCTTCTTCCACTTGCACTACTTCCTTTTCTTCTCATTCTTCCACTTCTTCTTCTTCCTCTTCTTCTCCTTCTGCCACCTCCTCTTCCTCCTCCCGTTCTCCTTCTTCCACTTCTTCTTCTTCATCTCCTTTCTTCCACTACTTCTTCTTCCTCCCCTTCTTTTTCTCCTCCTTGTTCCACTTGTTCTTCATCCCCTTCCCTTCCATTGCTTCTTCTTCCTCCTCTTTTTCTCATTCTTCCACTTCTTCTTCTTCTTCCTATTGTTCTCCTTCTTCCACTTGCAGTTCTTCCTTTTCTTCTCGTTCTTCCACTTCTTCTTCTTCATGTCCTTTCATTCCACTACCTCTTCTTATTCCATTTATTCTCTCCTTCTACCACTTCTTCTACTTCTACTTATTGTTCTTCTTCATTTTCATCTCCTTCTTCCGCTTCTTCTGCTTACACTTCTTCTTCCTCTTCTCCTCCAGATTCCACTTCTTCTGCTTCTTCTTCCCTTCCCTTCCCCTCCTTCTTCCTTTTCCTCCTTTTCTCCTTGTGCAATTCTTCTTCTTCATCTCGCCTCCTTCCACTACTTCTTCTTCCTCCTCTTGTTCACCTTCTTCACTTTCCACATCTTCTTCTTCTTCCTTTTCTTCTCCTCCTTCCACTTCTTCCAGTTACTCTCCTTCTTCTTCCTCTTCTTATCTTTCTTCCACTTCTCCTACCTCCTCTTGTTCTCTTTCTTCCACTTCTTCTTCATCCTCTCCTTTCCTTTCTTTTCTTCCTCTTCATCCCCTTCTTCTACTTCCACTTGCATTTCTACCTCTTGTTCTCCTTCTTCCACTTCTTCTCCATCATCCCCAATCCTTCAACTACTTCTTCTTCTTCCTCTTGTTCACCTTCTTCCACTTCTACTACATCCACTCGTTCTTCGTCTTCCCTCTCTTCTCCTTCTTGCCCTTCTTCTGCCTGCACTACTTCTTCTTCCTCCCTTCTTCTTCTCCTCCTTGTTCCACTTCTTCTTCAGCCCCTTCCCTTCCATTGCTTCTTCTTCCTCCTCTTTTTCTCATTCTTCCACTTCTTCTTCTTCTTCCTATTGTTCTCCTTCTTCCACTTGCACTTCTTCCTTTTCTTCTCGTTCTTCCACTTCTTCTTCTTCCTCTTCTCCCTCCTCCCGTTCTCCCTCTTCCACTTCTTCTTCTTCATGTCCTTTCACTCCACTACTTTCTCCTATTCCTCTTATTCTCTCCTTCTACCACTTCTTCTACTTGTTGTTCTTCTTCATTTTCGTCTCCTTCTTACGCTTCTTCTGCTTACACTTCTTCTTCTTCCTCTTCTTCCATTTCTTCTCCTTCCACAACTTCTTCTTTCCTTTCCGTCTTCTTCTTCCTCTTTTTCTACATCCCCCACTTCTGTTGCTTCCCATTGTTGCTCTTCCTCTTCTTCTCCTTCCCCCAAATCTTATGCTTACACTTCTTCTTCGTCTTCCTATTTTCCTCCGGATTCCACTTCTTCTGCTTCTTCATCCCTTCCCTTCCCCTCCTTCTTCCTTTTCTTCTCCTTCTTCCACTTCTTCTTCTTCCTTTTCTTCTCCTTCTTCCACTTCTTCTAGTTACTCTCCTTCTTCTTCCACTTCTTATCTTTCTTCCACTTCTTCTTCTTCTTCCCCTTCTCCTCCAGATTCCACTTCTTCTGCTTCTTCTTCCCTTCCCTTCCCGTCCTTCTTCCTTTTCCTCCTTTTCTCCTTGTTCCAATTCTTCTTCTTCATCTCACCTCCTTCCACTACTTCTTCTTCCTCCTCTCGTTCACCTTCTTCAACTTCTTCACTTTCCACATCTTCTTCTTCCTCCTTTTCTTCTCATTCTTGCACTTCTTCTAGTTACTCTCCTTCTTCTTCCTCTTCTTATCTTTCTTCCACTTCTCCTGCCTCCTCTTGTTCTCTTTCTTCAACTTCTTCTTCATCCTCTAATAGAAATCCAGAGTGGTTGGATTCGTTTTATGGATCTATCTAGGTTGGAAGGTAATAAGTTAAGAAAACAATGAGAATTGGGTAAACAAGAAAATGGAAAGGATGAAAATGGTTTAGCGAAGGGATAAATGACGCCACTTCCAAGGATGGAAGATAAGTCCTATGACGCCACAAGGGTGGTGATTTACCCTTGATAAGTCTAGCAGAACGCCACAAGGAAAAATTCCTTGATAAGTTCTAAAGAGAAATTCATCTCACAAAAGGGTAAAACCCAATTATAATTTCACTAATTCAATGGTTCTCCTTTGAGTACAATTCAACCCCTATTTATAGAACTAGATGACTGTTCAAAATCATAACTCTCAAAAGAAAAATTAAATACTCCATTATCACGCAATTATCACATATGATTAATTGCATGTTACATTAATTCCTAAATTAATGAAACGTTACAAAAAATGAAAAGTCATTGTCTTCGGCATTCACATCATTCCCTCCTTCTTCGAAAAGATTCATCCTCGAATCTATGACTTTATTTTCCTATCAATTTTATTCACTTATAATTTAAAATAAACAAAATCAACCTCCAGGATCAAATGTAACTTGTAAAAATTCATGCATCAAAGAAGTTTTCCTTTTTGGTTTCCAAACCCAAACATTGGAATCAAGAGGAATTCTTCTTTTAAAATAGACTTGTGCATTTTCTTCAGGAGTTTTAACCTCAACAATGTACTGAATGTACAATGACTCTGGAAAAGGGATATCCACATTTTTCTTCCTCAAATATGGCAATTTGTGGGTTGTATTGTCATCGTCCTGTGCATTCAAAATACCAATAAAAGAAGAAAAATCATTAGCAGTTTTTATTTTAACGTTCTTTTTCTCTCTTTCTCTTTCCTTTTCTCTCTCTTCCTCTTCACTCTTTTCTTTTTCTATTTTTCTCTTTTCTTCTCTTTCTTTTTCTATTTTCTCCTTCAACTTATGTTGATTATCACAAACTTCACTTGGTGTCAGAAATTTCAAATTAAGTTTGCGTCCTTCATGCACCAAAGAAACTGAAAGTCTTTCAGAATTTATCCTTTTACCCTACAACCAAGGTCTCCCTAAAAGAAAATGACATGAGTCCATGGGAGGAATATCGCATGTCACTTCCTCCACATATTTTCCAATAGTGAATCTAAACTTAGTTTGCCTAGGATGAAGACTCGTTGGTAAGTTAAGTTTATTCACCAATCTTTCGCTCACCACGTTGCTATAACTTTCTTCATCAACTGCAAATAAACACAAATGACCTTCGATTAAACACCTTGTATAAAAAATATCCATCATAGTTCCAAACCTAGAGCCGAAGCTCTGATACCAACTGATATAAATCCAGAGTGGTTGGATTCGTTTTGCGGATCTATCTAGGTTGGAAGGTAATAAGTTAACAAAACAATGAGAATTGGGTAAACAAGAAAATGGAAAGGATGAAAATGGTTTAGCGAAGGGATAAATGAGGCCACTTCCAAGGATAGAAGATAAGTCATATGACGCCACAAGGGTAGTGATTTACCCTTGATAAGTCTAGCAGAACGCCACAAGGAAAAACTCCTTGATAAGTTCTAAAGAGAAATTCATCTCACAAAAGGGTAAAACCCAATTATAATTTCACTAATTCAATGGTTCTCCTTTGAGTACAATTCAACCCCTATTTATAGAACTAGGTGACTGTTCAAAATCATAACTCTCAAAAGAAAAATTAAATACTCCATTATCACGCAATTATCACATATGATTAATTGCATGTTACATTAATTCCTAAATTAATGAAATGTTACAAAAAATGAAAAGTCATTGTCTTCGGCATTCACATCATCCTCTCCTTTCCTTTCTTTTCTTCCTCTTCATCTCCTTCTTCTTCTTCCTTTCCTTCATAATATCCCTCTTTTTGTCCTTCTTCTGCTTCCACTTGCATTTCTACCTCTTGTTCTCCTTCTTCCACTTCTTCTCCATCATCCCCACTCCTTCAACTACTTCTTCTTCTTCCTATTGTTCCCCTTCTTCCACTTCTACTACATCCACTTGTTCTTCTTCTTCCCTCTCTTCTCCTTCTTGCCCTTCTTCTGCCTACACTACTTCTTCTTCCTCCCCTTCTTCTTCCTCCTCTTTTTCTCATTCTTCCACTTCTTCTTCTTCTTCCTATTGTTCTCCTTCTTCCACTTGCACTTCTTCCTTTTCTTCTCGTTCTTCCACTTCTTCTTCTTCCTCTTCTTCTTCTTCTCCTTCTGCCACCTCTTCTTCCACTTATTCTTCTTCATCTCCTTTCATTCCACTACTTCCTCCTATTCCTCTTATTCTCTGCTTCTACCACTTCTTCTACTTCTAATTATTGTTCTTCTTCATTTTCATCTCCTTCTTCCGATTCTTCTGCTTACACTTCTTCCGTTTCTTCTCCTTCCAGAACTTCTTCTTCTTTCCTTTCCGTCTTCTCCTTCCTCTTTTTCTCTATCCCCCACTTCTGTTGCTACCCATTGTTGTTCTTCCTCTTCTTCTCCTTCCCCCAAATCTTATGCTTACACTCCTTCTTCTTCTTCCTCTTCTCCTCCAGATTCCACTTCTTCTGCTACTTCTTCCCTTCCCTTCCCCTCCTTCTTCCTTTTCCTGCTTTTCTCCTTGTTCCAATTCTTCTTCTTCATCTCACCTCCTTCCACTACTGCTTCTTCCTCCTCTTGTTCACCTGTTTCAACTTCTTCACTATCCACATCTTCTTCTTCTTCCTTTTCTTCTCCTTCTTCCACTTCTTCCAGTTACTCTCCTTTTTCCTCTTCTTATCTTTCTACCACTTCTCCTGCCTCCTCTTGTTCTCTTTCTTCCACTTCTTCTTCATCCTCTGCTTTCCTTTCTTTTCGTCTTCTTCATCTCCTTCTTCTTCTTCCTTTCCTTCGTCATACCCCTCTTTTTCTCCATCTTCTGCTTCCACTTGCATTCCTACCTCTTGTTCTCCTTCTTCCACTTCTTCTCCATCATCCCCACTCCTTCAACTACTTATTCTTCTTCCTCTTGTTCACCTTCTTCCACTTCTACTACATCCACTTGTTCTTCTTCTTCCTTCTCTTCTCCTTATTGCCCTTCTTCTGCCTACACTACTTCTTCTTCCTCCCCTTCTTCTTCTCCTCCTTGTTCCACTTCTTCTTCATTCCCCTTTCCTTCCATTGCTTCTTCTTCCTCCTCTTTTTCTCATTCTTCCACTTCTTCTTCTTCTTCCTATTGTTCTCCTTCTTCCACTTGCACTTCTTCCTTTTCTTCTCGTTCTTCCACTTCTTCTTCTTCCTCTTCTTCTCCTTCTGCCACCTCCTCTTCCTCCTCCCGTTCTCCTTCTTCCACTTCTTCTTCTACATCTCCTTTCATTCCACTACTTCCTCCTATTCCTCTTATTCTCTCCTTCTACCACTTCTTCTACTTCTACTTGTTGTTCTTCTTCATTTTCGTCTCCTTTTTCCGTTTCTTCTGCTTAGACTTCTTCTTCTTCCTCTTCTTCCATTTCTTCTCCTTCCACAACTTCTTCTTCTTTCCTTTCCGTCTTCTCCTTCCTCTTTTTCTCCATCCCCCACTTCTGTTGCTTCCCATTGTTGCTCTTCCTCTTTTTCTCCTTCCCCCAAATTATGCTTACACTTCTTCTTCTTCTTCTTCGTCTTCTCTTCCAGATTCCACTTCTTCTGCTTCTTCTTCCCTTCCCTTCCCATCCTTCTTCCTTTTCCTCCTTTTCTCCTTGTTCCAATTCTTCTTCTTCATCTCACCTCCTCTTGTTCAGCTTCTTCAACTTCTTCACTTTCCACATCTTCTTCTTCTTCCTTTTCTTCTCCTTCTTCCACTTCTTCTAGTTACTCTCCCTCTTCTTCCTTTTCTTACCTTTCTTCCACTTCTCCTGCCTCCTCTTGTTCTCTTTCTTCCACTTCTTCTTCATCCTCTCCTTTCCTTTCTTTTCTTCTTCTTCAGCTCCTTCTTCTTCTTCCTTTCCTTCGTAATATCCCTCTTTTTCTCCTTCTTCTACTTCCACTTCTATTTCTACCTCTTGTTCTCCTTCTTCCACTTCTTCTCCATCATCCCCACTCCTTCAACTACTTCTTCTTCTTCCTCTTGTTCACCTTCTTCCACTTCTACTACATCCACTTGTTCTTCTTCTCCCTCTCTTCTCCTTCTTGCCTTCTTCTGCCTACACTACTTCTTCTTCCTCCCCTTCTTCATGTCTTCCTTGTTCCACTTCTTCTTCATCCCCTTTCCTTCCATTGCTTCTTCTTCCTCCTCTTTTTCTCATTCTTCCACTTCTTCTTCTTCCTCCTATTGTTCTCCTTCTTCCACTTGCACTTCTTCCTTTTCTTCTTGTTCTTCCACTTCTTCTTCTTCCTCTTCTTCTCATTCTGCCACCTCTTCTCCCTTCTCCCGTTGTCCTTCTTCCATTTCTTCTTCTTCGTCTCCTTTCATTCCACTACTTACTCCTATTCCTCTTATTCTCTCCTTCTACCACTTCTTCTACTTCTACTTGTTGTTCTTCTTCATTTTCGTCTCCTTCTTCTGCTTCTTCTGCTTACACTTCTTCTTCTTCCTCTTCTTCCATTTCTTCTCCTTCCACAACTTCCTCTTCTTTCCTGTCCGTCTTCTCCTTCCTCTTTTTGTCCATCCCCCACTTCTGTTGCTTCCCATTGTTGCTCTTCCTCTTCTTCTCCTTCCCCCAAATCTTATGCTTACACTTCTTTTTCTTCTTCCTCTTTTCCTCCAGATTCCTTCCATTTCTTATTTTTCCTCCTCTTTTTCTTATTCTTCCAGTTGTTCTTTTTCTTCCTATTGTTCTCCTTCTTACACTTGCACTTCTTCCTTTTCTTCTCGTTCTTCCACTTCTTCTTCTTCCTCTTCTTCTCCTTCTGCCACATCTTGTTCCTCCTCCCGTCCTCCTTCTTCCACTTCTTCTTCTTCATCTCCTTTCATTCCATTACTTCCTCCTATTCCTCTTCTTCTCTCCTTCTACCACTTGTTCTACTTCTACTTGTTGTTCTTCTTCATTTTCGTCTCCTTCTTCCGCTTCTTCTGCTTACACTTCTTCTTCTTCCTCTTCTTCTATTTCTTCTCATTCCACAACTTCTTCTTCTTTCCTTTCCGTCTTCTCCTTCCTCTTTTTCTCCATTCCCCACTTCTGTTGCTTCCCATTGTTGCTCTTCCTCTTCTTCTGCTTCCCCCAAATCTTATGCTTACACTTCTTCTTCTTCTGCCTCTTCTCCTCCAGATTCCAGTTCTTCTGCTTCTTCTTCCCATCCCTTCCCTTCCGGTCCTTCTTCCTTTTCCTCCTTTTCTCCTTGCTCCAATTCTTCTTCTTCATCTCACCTCCTTCCACTACTTCTCCTTGCTCCTCTTGCTCACCTTCTTCACTTTCCACATCTTCTTCTTCTTCCTTTTCTTCTCCTTCTTCCACTTCTTCTAGTTACCCGCCTTCATCTTCCTCTTCTTATCTTTCTTCCACTTCTCCTGCCTCCTCTTGTTCTCTTTCTTCCACTTCTTCTTCATGCTCTCCTTTCCTTTCTTTTCTTTCTCTTCATCTGCTTCTTCTTCTTCCTTTACTTCATCATATCCCTCTTTTTCTCCTTTTTCTGCTTCCACTTGCATTTCTACCTCTTGTTCTCCTTCTTCCACTTCTTCTCCATCATCCCCACTCTTTCAACTGCTTCTTCTTCTTCCCCTTGTTCACCTTCTTCCACTTCTACTACATCCAGTTGTTCTTCTTCTTCCCTCTCTTCTCCTTGTTGCCCTTCTTCTGCCTACACTTCCTCTTTTTCCTCCCCTTCTTCTTCTTCTTCTTCCACTTTCCCTCTATTGCCTCTTTTTCCTCCTCTTTTTCTCATTCTTCCACTTCTTCTTCCTATTGTTCACATTCTTCCACTTGCACTTCTTCCTTCTCTTATCGTTTGTCCACTTCTTCTTCTTCCAATTCTTCTCCTTTTGCCACCTCTTCTTCCTCCTCCCGTTCTCCTTCTTCCAGTTCTTCTTCTCCATCTCCTTTCATTCCGCTACTTCCTCCTATTCCTCTTATTCTCTCCTACTACCACTTCTTCTACTTCTACTTGTTGTACTTCTTCATTTTCGTCTCCTTCTTCCGCTTCTTCTGCTTACACTTCTTCTTCTTCCTCTTCTTCCATTTCCTCTCCTTCCACAACTTCTTCTTCTTTCCTTTCCGTCTTCTCCTTCCTCTTTTTCTCCATCCCCCACTTCTGTTGCTTCCCATTGTTACTCTTCCTCTTCTTCTCCTTCCCCCAAATCTTATGCTTACACTTCTTCTTCTTCTTCCTCTTCTCCTCCAGATTCCTTCCATTGCTTATTTTTCCTCCTCTTTTTCTTATTGTTCCAGTTGTTCTTCTTCTTCCTATTGTTCTCCTTCTGACACTTGCACTTCTTCCTTTTCTTCTCGTTCTTCCACTTCTTCTTCTTCCTATTCTTCTCCTTCTGCCAGCTCTTGTTCCTCCTCCCGTTCTCCTTCTTCCACTTCTTCTTCTTCATCTCCTTTCATTCCATTACTTCCTCCTATTCCTCTTCTTCTCTCCTTCTACCACTTGTTCTACTTCTAGTTGTTGTTCTTCTTCATTTTCGTCTCCTTCTTCCGCTTCTTCTGCTTACACTTCTTCTTCTTCCTCTTCTTCTATTTCTTCTCATTCCACAACTTCTTCTTCTTTCCTTTCCGTCTTCTCCTTCCTCTTTTTCTCCATTCCCCACTTCTGTTGCTTCCCATTGTTGCTCTTCCTCTTCTTCTCCTTCCCCCAAATCTTATGCTTACACTTCTTCTTCTTCTTCCTCTTCTCCTCCAGCTTCCACTTCTTCTGCTTCTTCTTCCCTTCCCTTCCCCTCCTTCTTCCTTTTCCTCCTTTTTTCCTTGTTCCAAGTATTCTTCTTCATCTCACCTCCTTCAAGTACTTCTTCTTCTTCCTCTTGTTCACCTTCTTCCACTTCTACTACATCCACTAGTTCTTCTTCTTCCCTCTCTTCTCCTTCTTGCCCTTCTTCTGCCTACCCTTCCTCTTTTTCCTCCCCTTCTTCTTCTCCTCCTTGTTCCACTTCTTCTTCATCCCCTTTCCTTCCATTGCTTCTTCTTCCTCCTGTTTTTCTCATTCTTCGACTTCTTCTTCTTCCTCTTCTTCTCCTTCTGCCACCTATTCTCACAACTCCTGTTCTCCCTCTTCCACTTGCACTTCTTCCTTTTCTTCTCGTTCTTCCACTTCTTCTTCTTCCTCTTCTTCTTTTTCCGCTTCTTCTCCTTCTGCCACCTCTTCTCACTCCTCTAGTTCTCCTTCTTCCACTTCTTCTTCTTCATTTCTTTTCATTCCACTACCTCCCCCTATTCCTCTTATTCTCTCCTTCTACCACTTCTTCTCCATCATCCACACTCCTTCAACTACCTCTTCTTCTTCCTCTTGTTCACCTTCTTCCACTTCTACTACATCCACTTGTTCTTCTTCTTCCTTCTCTTCTCCTTCTTGCCCTTCTTCTGCCTACACCACTTCTTCTTCTCCTCCCTGTTCCACTTCTTCTTCATCCCCTTTCCTTCCATTGCTTCTTCTTCCTCCTCTTTTTCTCATTCTTCCACTTCTTCTTCTTCTTCCTATTGTTCTCCCTCTTCCACTTGCACTTCTTCCTTTTCTTCTCGTTCTTCCACTTCTTCTTCTTCCTCTTCTTCTCCTTCTGCCACCTCCTCTCACTCCTCCCGTTCTTGTTCTTCCACTTCTTCTTCTTCATCTCCTTTTGATTCCACTACTTTCTCCTATTCGTCTTATTCTCTCCTTCTACCACTTCTTCTACTTCTACTTGTTGTTCTTCTTCATTTTCGTTTCCTTCTTCCGCTTCTTCTACTTACACCTCTTCTTCTTCCTCTTCTTCCATTTCTTCTCCTTCCACTAGTTCTTCTTCTTTCCTTTTCGTCTTCTCCTTCCTCTTTTTCTACATCCCCCACCTCTGATGCTTCACATTGTTGCTCTTCCTCTTCTTCTCCTTCCCCCACATCTTATGCTTACACTTCTTCCTCTTCTTCTTCTTCTCCTGCAGATTGCACTTCTTCTACTTCTTCTCCCCTTCCCTTCCCCTCCTTCTTCTTTTTCCTCCTTTTCTCCTTGTTCCAATTCTTCTTGTTCATCTCACCTCCTTCCACTACTTCTTCTTCCTCCTCTTGTTCACCTTCTTCAACTTCTTCACTTTCCACATCTTCTTCTTCTTCCTTTTCTTCTCCTTCTTCTACTTATTCTAGTTACTCTCCTTCTTCTTCCTCTTCTTATCTTTCTTCCACTTCTCCTGATTCCTCTTGTTCTCTTTCTTCCACTTCTTCTTCATCCACTCCTTTCCTTTCTTTTCTTCCTCTTCATCTCCTTCTTCTTCTTCTTCCTTTCCTTCGTGATATCCCTCTCTTTCTCCTTCTTCTACTTCCACTTGCATTTCTACCTCTTGTTCCCCTTCTTTCACTTCTTCTCAATCATCCCCACTCCTTCAACTACTTCTTCTTCTTCCTCTCGTTCACCTTCTTGCACTTCTACTACATCCACTTGTTCTTCTTCTTCCCTTTGTTCTCCTTCTTGCCCTTATTCTGCCTACACTACTTCTTCTTCCTCCCCTTCTTCTTCTCCTCCTTGTTCCACTTCTTCTTCATCCCCTTTCCTTCCATTGCTTCTTCTTCCTCCTCTTTTTCTCATTCTTCAACTTCTTCTTCTTCTTCCTATTGTTCTCCTTCTTCAACTTGCACTTCTTCCTTTTCTTCTCGTTCTTCAACTTCTTCTTCTTCCTCTTCTTCTCCTTCTGCCACCTCTTCTCCCTCCTCCCGTTCTCCTTCTTCCACTTCTTCTTCTTCATCTCCTTTCATTCCACTACTTCCTCCTATTCCTCTTATTCTCTATTTCTACCACTTCTTCTACTTCTACTTGTTGTTGTTCTTCATTTTTGTCTCCTTCTTCCGCTTCTTCTGCTTACACTTCTTCTTCTTCCTCTTCTTTCATTTCTTCTCCTTCCACAACTTCTTCTTCTTTCCTTTTCGTCTTCTCCTTCCTCTTTTTTGCTATCCCCTACTTCTGTTGCTTCCCATTGTTGCTCTTCCTCTTCTTCTCCTTCTGCCACCTCTTCTTCCTCCTCCCGTTCTCCTTCTTCCACTTCTTCTTCTTCATCTCCTTTCATTCAACTACTTTCTCGTATTCCTCTTATTCTGTCCTTCTACCACTTCTTCTACTTCTACTTGTTGTTCTTCTCCATTTTTGTCTCCTTCTTCTGCTTCTTCTGCTTAGACTTCTTCGTCTTCCTCTTCTTCCATTTCTTCTCCTTCCACAACTTCTTCTTCTTTCCTTTCCGTCTTCTCCTTCCTCTTTTTCTCCATCCCCCACTTCTGTTGCTTCCCATTATTGCTCTTCCTTTTCTTCTCCTTGCCCCCAATCTTATGCTTACACTTCTTCTTCTTCTTCCTCTTCTCCTCCAGATTCCACTTCTTCTGCTTCTTCTCCATCATCCCCACTCCTTCAACTATTCTTCTTCCTCCTCTTGTTCACCTTCTTCCACCTCTAATACATCCACTTCTTCTTCTTCTTCCCTCTCTTCTCCTTCTTGCCGTTCTTCTGCCTACACTACTTCTTCTTGCTCCCCTTATTCTTCTACTCCTTGTTCCACTTCTTCTTCATCCCTTTTCCTTCAATTGCTTCTTCTTCCTCCTCTTTTTCTTATTGTTCCACTTCTTCTTCTTCTTCCTATTGTTCTCCTTCTTCCACTTGCACTTCTTCCTTTTCTTCTCGTTCTTCCACTTCTTCTTCTTCCTCTTCTTCTCCTTCTGCCACATCTTCTCCCTCCTCCGGTTCTCCTTCTTCCACTTTTTCTTCTTCATCTCCTTTCATTCCACTACTTCTACCACTTCTTCTACTTGTACTTGTTGCTCTTCTTTATTTTCGTCTCCTTCTTCCGCTTCTTCTGCTTACACTTCTTCTTCTTCCATTTCTTCTCCTTCGACAACTTCTTCTTCTTTCCGTTCCGTCTTCTCCTTTCTCTTTTTCTCCATCCCCCACTTCTGTTGCTTCCCATTGTTGCTCATCCTCTTCTTTTCCTGCCCCCAAATCTTATGCTTACACTTCTTCTTCTTCTTCCTCTTCTCCTCCAGATTCCATTTCTTCTGCTTTTTCTTCCTCTTCTTATCTTTCTTCCACTTCTCCTGCCTCCTCTTGTTCTCTTTCTTCCACTTCTCCTGCCTCCTCTTTTTCTCCTTCTTCTACTTCCACTTGCATTTCTACCTCTTGTTCTCCTTCTTCCACTTCTTCTCCATCATCCCCACTCCTTCAACTACTTCTTCTTCTTCCTCTTGTTCAGCTTCTTCCACTTCTACTACATCCACTTGTTCTTCTTCTTCTCCTTCTTGCCCTTCTTCTGCCTACACTACTTCTTCTTCCTCCCCTTCTTCTTCTCCTCCTTGTTCCACTTTTTCTTCATCCCATTTCCTTCTATTGCTTCTTCTTCCTCCTCTTTTTCTCATTCTTCCACTTCTTCTTCCTCTTCCTATTGTTCTCCTTCTTCCACTTGCAGTTCTTCCTTTTCTTCTCATTCTTCCACTTCTTCTTCTTCCTCTTCTTCTCCTTCTTCACTTTCCACATCTTTTTCTTCTTCGTTTTCTTCTCCTTCTTCCACTTCTTCTAGTTACTCTCTTTCTTCTTCCTCTTCTTATCTTTCTTCCACTTCTCTTGCCTCCTCTTGTTCTCTTTCTTCCACTTCTTCTTCATCCTTTCCTTTCCTTTCTTTTCTTCCTCTTAATCTCCTTCTTCTTCTTCCTTTCCTTCGTCATATCCCTCTTTTTCTCCTTCTTCTGCTTCCACTTGCATTTCTACCTCTTGTTCTCCTTCTTCCACTTCTTGTCCATCATCCCCAGTTCGTCAACTACTTCTTCTTCTTCCTCTTGTTCACCTTCTTCCACCTCTACTACATCCAGTTCTTCATCCTCTTCGCTCTCTTCTCCTTCTTGCCCTTTTTCTGCCTACACTACTTCTTCTTCCTCCCCTTCTTCTTCTCCTCCTTGTTCCACTTCGTCTTCATCCCCTTTCCTTCCATTGCTTCTTCTTCCTCCTCTTTTTCTCATTCTTCCACTTCTTCTTCTTCTTCCCATTGTTCTTCTTCTTCCACTTGAAGTTCTTCCTTTTCTTCTCGTTCTTCCAGTTCTTGTTCTTCCTCTTCTTCTCCTTCTGCCACCTCTTCTCGCTACTCCCGTTCTCCTTCTTCCACTTCTTCTTCTTCATCTCCTTTCATTCCACTACTTCCTCTTATTCCTCTTATTCTCTCCCTCTACCACTTCTTCTACTTCTACTTGTTGTTCTTCTTCATTTTCGTCTCCTTCTTACGCTTCTTCTGCTTACACTTCTTCTTCTTCCTCTTCTTCCATATCTTCTCCTTCCACAACTTCTTCTTCTTTCCTTTCCGCCTTCGCTTTCCTCTTTTTCTCCATCCCCCACTTCTGTTGCTTCCCATTGTTGCTCTTCCTCTTCTTCTCCTTCCCCCAAATCTTATGCTTACACTTCTTCTTCTTCTTCCTCTTCTCCTCCAGATTCCACTTCTTCTGCTTCTTCTTCTTTCCTCCATTTCTCCTTGTTCCAATTCTTCTTCTTCATCTCACCTCCTTCCACTAGTTCTTCTTCCTCCTCTTGTTCACCTTGTTCCACTTCTACTCCATCCACTTGTTCTTCTTCTTCCCTCTCTTCTCCTTCTTGCCCTTCTCCTGCCTACGCTACTTCTTCATCCTCCCCTTCTTCTTCTCCTCGTTGTACCACTTCTTCTTCATCCCCTTTCTTTCCATTGCTTCTTCTTCCTCCTCTTTTTCTCATTCTTCCACTTATTCTTCTTCTTCCTATTGTTCTCCTTCTTCAACGTGCACTTCTTCTTCCTTTTCTTCTCGTTCTTCCACTTCTTCTTCTTCTTCTTCTTCTCCTTCTGCCACCTCTTCTCCCTCCTCCCGTTCTCCTTCTTCCACTTCTTCTTCTTCATCTCCTTTCATTCCACTACTTCCTCCTGTTTCTCTTATTCTCTCCTTCTACCACTTCTTCTACTTCTCCTTGTTGTTCTTCTTCATTTTCGTCTCCTTTTGCCGCTTCTTCTGCTTACAGTTCTTCTTCTTCCTCTTCTTCCAATTCTTCGCCTTCCACAACTTCTTCTTCTTTCCTTTCTGTCTTCTCCTTCCTCTTTTTCTCCGTCCCCCACTTCTGTTGCTTCCAATTGTTGCTCTTCCTCTTCTTCTCCTTCCCCAATATCTTATGCTTGCACTTCTTCTTCTTCCTCCTCTTCTCCTCCAGATTCCACTTCTTTTGCTTCTTATTCCCTTCCCTTCCCCTCCTTCTTCCTTTTCCTCCTTTTCTCCTTGTTCCAATTCTTCTTCTTCATCTCACCTCCTTTCCACATCTTCTTCTTCCTTTTCTTCTCCTTCTTCCACTTCTTCTCCATCATCCCCACTCCTTCAACTACTTCTTCTTCTTCCTCTTGCTCACCTTCTTCCACTTCTACTACATCCACTTGTTCTTCTTCTTCCCTCTCTTCTCCTTCTTGCCCTTCTTCTGCCTACACTACTTCTTCTTCCTCCCCTTCTTCTTCTCCGCCTTGTTCCACTTCTTCTTCATCCTCTTTCCTTCCATTACTTCTTCTTCCCCCTCTTTTTCTCATTCTTCCACTTCTTCTTCTTCTTCCTATTGTTCTCCTTCTTTCACTTATTCCTGTTATTCTCTATTTCTACCTCTTCTTCTACTTCTACTTCTTGTTCTTCTTCATTTTTGTCTCGTTTTTTCGCTTCTTCTGCTTACACTTCTTCTTCTTCTTCTTCCATTTCTTATCCTTCCACAACTTCTTCTTCTTTCCTTTCCGTCTTCTCCTTCCTCTTTTTCTCCATCCCCGACTACTGTTGCTTCCCATTGTTGCTCTTCCTCGTCTTCTCCTTCTACCATATCTTATGCTTACACTTCTTCTTCTTCTTCCTCTTCTCCTCCAGATTCCACTTCTTTTGCTTCTTCTTCCCTTCCCTTCCCCTCCTTCTTCCTTTTCCTCCTTTTCTCCTTGTTCCAATTCTTCTTCTTCATCTCACCTCCTTCCACTAGTTCTTTTTCCTCCTCTTGTTTACCTTCTTCACTTTCCACATCTTCTTCTTCTTCCTTTTCTTCTCCTTCTTCCACTTCTTCTAGTTACTCTCCTTCTTCTTCCTCTTCTTATCTTTCTTGCACTTCTCCTGCCTCCTCTTGTTCTCTTTCTTCCACTTCTTCTTCATCCTCTCCTTTCCTTTCTTTTCTTCCTCTTCATCTCCTTCTTCTTCTTCCTTTCCTTCGTCATATACCTCTTTTTCTCCTTCTTCTGCTTCCACTTGCATTTCTACCTCTTATTCTCCTTCTTCCACTTCTTCTCCATCATCCCCACTCCTTCAACTACTTCTTCTTCTTCCTCTTTTTCACCTTCTTCCACTTCTACTACATCCACTTGTTCTTCTCTTTCCCTCTCTTCTCCTTCTTGCCCTTCCTCTGCCTACACTACTTCTTTTTCCTCCCCTTCTTCTTCTCCTCCTTGTTCCACTCCTTCTGCATCCCCATTCCTTCCATTGCTTCTTCTTCCTCCTCTTTTTCTCATTCCTTCCACTTCTTCTTCTCCTCGTATTCCTCCTATTCTCTCCTTCTACCATTTCTTCTACTTCTACTTGTTGTTTTTCTTCATTTTCGTCTCCTTCTTCCACTTCTTCTGCTTACACTTCTTCTTCTTCCTCTTCTTCCTCTTCTTCCATTTCTTCTCCTTCCACAACTTCTTCTTCTTTCCTTTCCGTCTTCTCCTTCCTCTTTTTCTCCATCCCCCACTTCTATTGCTTCCCATTGTTGCTTTTCCTCTTCTTCTCCTTCCCCCAAATCTTATGCTTACACTTCTTCTTCTTCTTCCTTTTCTCCTCCAGATTCCACTTCTTCTTCTTCTTCTTCCCTTCCCTCCCCCTCCTTCCTTTTCCTCCTTTTTTCCTTGTTCCAATTCTTCTTTTTTATCTCACCTTCTTCCACTACTTCTTCTTCCTCCTCTTGTTAACCTTCTTCACTTTCCACATCTTCTTCTTCTTCCTTTTCTTCTCCTTCTTCCACTTCTTTTAGTTACTCTCCTTCTTCTTCCTCTTCTTATCTTTCTTCCACTTCTCCTACCTCCTCTTGTTCTCTTTCTTCCTGTCCTTTCGTTTCTTTTCTTCTTCTTCATCTCCTTCTTCTTCTTCCTTTCCTTCTGCTTCCGCTTGCATTTCTACCTCTTGTTCTCCTTCTTCCAATTCTTCTCCATCATCCCCACTCCTTCAACTACTTCTTCCTGCTCCTCTTGTTCACCTTCTTCCACTTCTACTACATCCACTTGTTCTTCTTCTTCCCTCTCTTCTCCTTCTTCCCCTTCTTCTGCCTACACTACTTCTTCTTCTCCTACTTGTTCCACTTCTTCCTCATTCCCCTTTCCTTCCAATGCTTCTTCTTCCTCCTCTTTTTCTCATTCTTCCACTTCTTCTTCTTCCTCCTCTTTTTCTCATTCTTCAACTTCTTCTTCTTCCTATTGTTCTCCTTCTCCCACTTGCACTTCTTCGTTTTCTTCTCGTTCTTCCGCTTCTTCTTCTTCCTCTTTTTCTCCTTCTGCCACCTCTCCTCCCTCCTCCCGTTCTCCTTCTTCCACTTCTTCTTCTTCTTCATCTCCTTTCATTCCACTACTTCCTCCTATTCCTCTTATTCTCTCCTTCTACCACTTCTTCTACTTCTACTTGTTGTTCTTCTTCATTTTCGTCTCCTTCTTCCGCTTCTCCTACTTACACTTCTTCTTCTTCTTCCTCTTTGTTCCACTCCTTCTTCATCCCCTTTGCTTCCATTGCTTCTTCTTCCTCCTCTTTTTCTCATTCTTCCACTTCTTCTTCTTCTTCCTCTTCTTCTCCTTCTGCCACCTCTTCTCCTCCTCCTGTTCTCCTTCTACCACTTCTTCTACTTCTACTTGTTGTTCTTCTTCATTTTCATCTCCTTCTTTCGCTTCTTCTGCTTACACTTCTTCTTCTTTCCTTTCTGTCTTGTCCTTCCACTTTTTCTCCATCCCCCACTTCTGTTGCTTCCCATTGTTTCTCTTCTTGTTCTTCTCCTTCCCCCAAATCTTATGCTTACACTTCTTCTTCTTCTTCCTCTTCTCCTCCAGCTTCCACTTCTTTTGCTTCTTCTTCCCTTCCCTTCGTCTCCTTCTTCCTTTTCCTCCTTTTCTCCTTGTTCCAATTCTTCTTCTCCATCTAACCTGCTTCTACTACTTCTTCTTCCTCCTCTTGTTGCTTCCCATTGTTGCTCTTCCTCTTGTTCACCTTCTTCCACTTTTACTACATCCACTTCTTCTTCTTCTTCCCTCTCTTCTCCTTCTTGCCCTTCTTCTGCCTACACTACCTCTTCTTCCTCCCCTTCTTCTTCTCCTCCTTGTTCCACTCCTTCTTCATCCCCTTTCCTTCCATTGCTTCTTCTTCCTCCTCTTTTTCTCATTCTTCCACTTCTTCTTCTTCTTCCTCTTCTTCTCCTTCTTCCACTTGAAGTTCTTCCTTTTCTTCTCGTTCTTCCACTTCTTGTTCTTCCTCTTCTTCTCCTTCTGCCACCTCTTCTCCCTCCTCTCATTCTCCTTCTTCCACTTCTTCTTCTTCATCTCCTTCCATTCCACTACTTCCTCCTATTCCTCTTATTCTCTCCTTCTACCACTTCTTCTACTTCTACTTGTTGTTCTTCTTCATTTTCGTCTCCTTCTTCCGCTTCTTCTGCTTACACTATTTCTTCTTCCATTTCTTCTCCTTCCACAACTTCTTCTTTTTTCCTTTCCGTCTTTTCCTTCCTCTTTTTCTCCATCCCCCACTTCTGTTGCTTCCCATTGTTGCTCGTCCTCTTCTTTTCCTTCCCCCAAATCTTATGCTTACACTTCTTCTTATTCTTCCTCTTCTCCTCCAGATTCCACTTCTTCTGGTTCTTCTTCCCTTCCCTTCCCCTCCTTCTTCCTTTTCCTCCTTTTCTCCTTGTTCCAATTCCTCTTCTTCATCTCACCTCCTTCCACTACTTCTTCTTCCTCCTCTTGTTCACCTACTTCACTTTCCACATCTTCTTCTTCTTCCTTTTCTTTTCCTTCTTCCACTTCTTCTAGTTACTCTCCTTCTTCTTCCTCTTCTTATCATTCTTCCACTTCTCCTGCCTCCTCTTGTTCTCTTTCTTCCCACTTCTTCTTCATCCTCTCATTTCCTTTCTTTTCTTCCTCTTCATCTGCTTCTTCTTCTTCTTTTCCTTCGTCATATCCCTCTTTTTCTCCTTCTTCTGCTTCCACTTGCATTTCTACCTCTTGTTTTCCTTTTTCCGCTTCTTCTCCATCATCCCCACTCCTTCAACTATTCTTCTTCCTCCTCTTGTTCACCTTCTTCCACCTCTAATACATCCACTTCTTCTTCTTCTTCCCTCTCTTCTCCTTCTTGCCCTTCTTCTGCCTACACTACTTCTTCTTGCTCCCCTTATTCTTCTACTCCTTGTTCCACTTCTTCTTCATCCCTTTTCCTTCCATTGCTTCTTCTTCCTCCTCGTTTTCTTATTGTTCCACTTCTTCTTCTTCTTCCTATTGTTCTCCTTCTTCCACTTGCACTTCTTCCATTTCTTCTCGTTCTTCCACTTCTTCTTCTTCCTCTTCTTCTCCTTCTGCCACATCTTCTCCCTCCTCCGGTTCTCCTTCTTCCACTTTTTCTTCTTCATCTCCTTTCATTCCACTACTTCTACCACTTCTTCTACTTGTACTTGTTGCTCTTCTTTATTTTCGTCTCCTTCTTCCGCTTCTTCTGCTTACACTTCTTCTTCTTCCGTTTCTTCTCCTTCGACAACTTCTTCTTCTTTCCGTTCCGTCTTCTCCTTTCTCTTTTTCTCCATCCCCCACTTCTATTGCTTCCGATTGTTGCTCGTCCTCTTCTTTTCCTTCCCCCAAATCTTATGCTTACACTTCTTCTTCTTCTTCCTCTTCTCCTCCAGATTCCATTTCTTCTGCTTTTTCTTCCTCTTCTTATCTTTCTTCCACTTCTCCTGCCTCGTCTTGTTCTCTTTCTTCCACTTCTCCTGCCTCCTCTTTTTCTCCTTCTTCTGCTTCCACTTGCATTTCTACTACTTCAACTACTTCTTCTTCTTCACTTGTTCACCTTCTACCACCTCTACTACATCCACTTGTTATTCTTCTTCCCTCTCTTCTCCTTCTTGCCCTTCTTCTGCCTACCATACTTCTTCTTCCTCCCCTTCTTCTTCTCCTCCTGGTTCCGCTTCTTCTTCATCCCCTTTCCTTCCATTGCTTCTTCTTCCTCCTCTTTTTCTCATTTTTCCACTTCTTCTTCTTCTTCCTATTGGTCTCCTTCTTCCACTTGCACTTCTTCCTTTTCTTCTCGTTCTTCCACTTTTTCTTCTTCCTATTGTTCTCCCTCTTCCACTTGCACTTCTTCGTTTTCTTCTCGTTCTTCCACTTCTTCTTCTTCTCCTTCTGCCACCTCTTCTCCCTCCTCCCGTTATCCTTCTTCCACTTCTTCTTTTTCATCTCCTTTCATTGCACTACTTCCTCCTATTCCTCTCATTCTTTCCTTCTACCACTTCTTCTACTTCTACTTGTTGTTCTTCTTCATTTTCGTCACCTCCTTCCACTACTTCTTCCTCCTCCTCTTGTTCACCTTCTTCACTTTCCACATCTTCTTCTTCTTCCTTGTCTTCTCCTTCTTCCACTTCTTCTAGTTACTCTCCTTCTTTTTCCTCTTCTTATCTTTCTTCCACTTCTCCTGCCTCCTCTTGTTCTCTTTCTTCCGCTTCTTCTTCATCCTCTCCTTTCCTTTCTTTTCTTCCTCTTCATCTCCTTCTTCATCTTCCATTCCTTCGTCGTATTCCTCTTTTTCTATTTCTTCTCCTTCCACTTGCATTTCTACCTCTTGTTCTCCTTCTTCCACTTCTTCTCCATCATCCTTACTCCTTCAACTACTTATTCTTCTACCTCTTGTTCACCTTCTTCCACTTCTACTACATCCACCTGTTCTTCTTCTTCCGTCTCTTTTCCTTCTTGCCTTTCTTCTGCCTACACTACTTCTTCCTACTCCCCTTCTTCTTCTCCTCCTTGTTCCACTTCTTCTTCCTTTCCCTTCCCCTCCTTCTTCCATTTCCTCCTTTTCTCCTTGTTCCAATTCTTCTTCTTCATCTCACCTCCTTCCACTACTTCTTCTTCCTCCTCTTGTTCACCTTCTTCAACTTCTTGACTTTCCACATCTTCTTCTTCTTCCTTTTTTTCTCCTTCTTCCAGTTACTCTCCTTCTTCTTATCTTTCTTCCACTTCTCCTGCCTCCTCTTGTTCTCTTTCTTCCACTTCTTCTTCATCCTCTCCTTTCCTTTCTTTTCTTCCTCTTGATCTCCTTCTTCTTCTTCCTCTCCTTCGTGATATCCCTCTTTTTCTCCTTCTTCTTCTTCCACTTGCATTTCTACCTCTTGTTCTCCTTCTTCCACTTCTTCTCCATCAGCCCCACTCCTTCAACTACTTCTTCTTCTTCCTCTTGTTCACCTTCTTAAACTTCTACTACATCCACTTGTTCTTCTTCTTCCCTCTCTTCTCCTTCTTGCCCTTCTTCTGCCTACACTACTTCTTCTTCCTCCGCTTCTTCTTCTCCTCCTTGTTCCACTTCTTCTTCATCCCCTTTCCTTCCATTGCTTCTTCTTCCCCCTCTTTTTCTCATTCTTCCACTTCTTCTTCTTCTTCCAATTGTTCTTCTTCTTCCACTTGCACTTCTTCTTCTTCCTCTTCTTCTTCTTCATCCCCTTTCATTCCACTACTTCCTCCTATTCCTCTTATTCTCTCTTTCTACCACTTCTTCTACTTCTACTTGTTGTTCTTCTTCATTTTCATCTCCTTCTTCCACTTCTTCTGCTTACACTTCTTCTTCTTCCTCTTCTTCCATTTCTTCTCCTTCCACAACTTCTTCTTCTTTCCTTTCCGTCTTCTCCTTCCTCTTTTTCTCCATCCCCCACTTCTGTTGCTTCCCATTGTTACTCTTCCTCTTCTTCTCCTTCGCCCAAATCTTATGCTTACACTTCTTCTTCTTCTTCCTCTTCTCCTCTAGATTCCTTCCATTGCTTATTCTTCCTCCTCTTTTTCTCATTCTTCCACTTGTTGTTCTTCTTCCTATTGTTCTCCTTCTTACACTGGAACTTCTTCCTTTTCTTCTCGTTCTTCCACATCTTCTTCTTCCTCTTCTTCTCCTTCTGCCACCTCTTCTCCCTCCTCCCGTTCTCCTTCTTCCACTTGTTCTTCTTCATGTCCTTTCATTCCACTACTTCCTCCTATTCCTCTTATTCTCTCCTTCTACCACTTCTTCTACTTCTACTTGTTGTTCTTCTTCATTTTTGTCTCCTTCTTCCGCTTCTTCTGCTTACACTTCTTCTTCTTCCATTTCTTCTCCTTCCACAACTTCTTCTTTCCTTTCCGTCTTCTCCTTCCTCTTTTTCTCTATCCCCCACTTCTGTTGCTTCCCATTCTTGCTCTTCCGCTTCTTCTCCTTCCCCCAAATCTTATGCTTACACTTCTTCTTCTTCTTCCTCTTCTCCGCCAGCTTCCACTGCTTCTGGTTCTTCTTCCCTTCCCTTCCCCTTCTTCTTCCTTTTCCTCCTTTTCTCTTTGTTCCAATTCTTCTTCCCTTCCCTTCCCCCAATTCTTCCTCCTTCCACTACTTCTTCCTCCTCCTTTTGTTCACCTTCTTCACTTTCCACATCTTCTTCTTCTTCCTTTTCTTCTCCTTCTTCCACTTCTTCTACTTACTCTCCTTCTTCTTCCTCTTCTTATCTTTCTTCCACTTCTCGTGCCTCCTCTTGTTCTCTTTCTTCCGTTTCTTCTTCATCCTCTCCTTTCCTTTCTTTTCTTCCTCTTCATCTCCTTCTTCATCTTCCTTTCCTTCGTCATATTCCTTTTTTTCTATTTCGTCTCCTTCCACTTGCATTTCTACCTCTTGTTCTCCTTCTTCCACTTCTTCTCAATCATCCTTACTCCTTCAACTACTTCTTCTTCTACCTCTTGTTCACCTTCTTCCACTTCTACTACATCCACCTGTTCTTCTTCTTCCGTCTCTTTTTTCTTCTTGCCTTTCTTCTGCCTACACTACTTCTTCCTTCTCCCCTTCTTCTTCTCCTCCTGCTTCCACTTCTTCTTCCTTTCCTTCCATTGCTTCTTCTTCCTTCTCTTTTTCTCATCCTTCCATTTCTTCTTCTTCTTCCTATTGTTCTCCTTCTTCCACTAGCACTTCTTCCTTTTCTTCTCGTTCTGCCACTTCTTCTTCTTCTCCTTCTGCCACCTCTTCTCCCTCCTCCGGTTCTCCTTCTTCCACTTCTTCTTCTTCATCTCCTTTCATTCCACTACTTCCTCCTATTCCTCTTATTCTCTCCTTCTACCACTTCTTCCACTTCTACTTGTTGTTCTTCTTCATTTTCGTCTCCTTCTTCCGCTTCTTCTGCTTACACTTCTTCTTCTTCCTCTTCTTCCATTTCTTCTCCTTCCACAACTTTTTCTTTCCTTTCCGTCTTCTCCTTCCTCTTTTTCTCCATCTCCCACTTCTGTTGCTTCCCATTGTTACTCTTCCTCGTCTTCTCTTTCCCCCAAACCTTATGCTTACTCTTCTTCTTCTTCTTCCTCTTCTCCTCCAGATTCCACTTCTTCTGCTTCTTCTTCCCTTCCCTTCCCCTCCTTCTTCATTTTCCTCCTTTTCTCCTTGTTCCAATTCTTCTTCTTCATCTCACCTCCTTCCACTACGTTTTCTTCCTCCTCTTGTTAACCTTCTTCAATTTCTTCACTTTCCACATCTTCTTCTTCTTCCTTTTCTTCTCCTCCTTCCACTTCTTCGAGTTACTCTCCTTCTTCTTCCTCTTCTTATCTTTTTTCCACTTCTCTTGCCTGCTCTTGTTCTCTTTCTTCCAATTCTTCTTCATCCTCTCCTTTCCTTTCTTTTCTTCCTCTTCATCTCCTTCTTCTTCTTCCTTTCCTTCGTCATATCCCTCTTTTTCTCCTTCTTCTGCTTCCACTTGCATTTCTACCTCTTGTTCTCCGTCTTCCACTTCTTCTCCATCATCACCACTCCTTCAACTACTTCTTCTTCTTCCTCTTGTTCACCTTCTTCCACTTCTACTACATCCACTTGTTCTTCTTCTTCCCTCTCTTCTCCTTCTTGCCCTTCTTCTGCCTACACTACTTCTTCTTCCTCCCCTTCTTCTTGTCCTGCTTGTTCCACTTCGTGCTCATCCCCTTTCCTTCCATTGCTTCTTCTTCCTCCTCTTTTTCTCATTCTTCCACTTCTTCTTCTTCCTATTGTTCTCCTTCTCCCACGTGCACTTCTTCCTTTTCTTCTCGTTCTTCCGCTTCTTCTTCTTCCTCTTTTTCTCCTTCTGCCACCTCTCCTCCCTCCTCCTGTTCTCCTTCTTCCACTTCTTCTTCTTCATCTCCTTTCATTCCACTACTTCCTCCTATTCCTCTTATTCTCTCCTTCTACCACTTCTTCTACTTCTACTTGTTGTTCTTCTTCATTTTCATCTCTTTTTTCTGCTTCTTCTGCTTACACTTCTTCTTCTTCCTCTTCTTCCATTTCTTCTCCTTCCACAACTTCTTCTTCTTTCCTTTCTGTCTTCTCCTTCCTCTTTTTCTCCATCCCCTACTTCTGTTGCTTCCCATTGTTGCTCTTCCTCTTCTTCTCCTTCCCCCAAATCTTATGCTTACACTTCTTCTTCTTCTTCCTCTTCTCCTCCAACTACCAGTTCTTCTGCTTCTTCTTCCCTTCCCTTCCCCTCCTTGTTCCTTTTCCTCCTTTTCTCCTTGTTCCAATTCTTCTTCTTCATCTAACCTGCTTCCACTACTTCTTCTTCCTCCTCTTGTTCACCTTCTTCAACTTCTTCACTTTCCACATCTTCTTCTTCTTCCTTTTCTTCTCTTTGTGTCCACTTCTTCTTCATCCTCTCCTTTCCTTTCTTTTCTTCCTCTTCATCTCCTTCTTCTTCTTCCTTTCCTTCGTCATATCCCTCTTTTTCTCCTTCTTCAGCTTCCACTTGCGTTTCTGCATCTTGTTCTCCTTCTTCCACTTCCTCTCCATCATCCCCACTCCTTCAACTAGTTCTTCTTATTCCTCTTGTTCACCTTCTTCCACTTCTACTACATTCACTTGTGTTTCTTCTTCCCTCTCTTCTCCTTCTTGCCCTTCTTCTGCCTACACTACTTCTTCTTCCTCCCCTTCTTCTTCTCCTCATTGTTCCACTTCTTCTTCATCCCTTTTCCTTCCATTGCTTCTTCTTCCTCCTCTTTTTCTCATTCTTCCACTTCTTCTTCTTCTTCCTATTGTTCTCCTTCTTCCACTTGCACTATTTCTTCCTTTTCTTCTCGTTCTTCCACTTCTTCTTCGTCCCTTTCTTCTCCTTCTGCCACCTCTTCTCCCTCCTCCCGTTCTCCTTCTTCCACTTCTTCTTGTTCATCTCCTTTCATTCCACTACTTCTACCACTCCTTCTACTTCTACTTGTTGTTTTTCTTCAACTTCTTCACTTTCCACATCTTCTTCTTCTTCCTTTTCTTCTCCTCCTTCCACTTCTTCTAGTTACTCTCCTTCTTATTCCTCTTCTTATCTTTCTTCCACTTCTCCTGCCTCCTCTTGTTCTCTTTCTTCCACTTCTTCTTCATCCTCTCCTTTCCTTTCTTTTCTTCCTCTTCATCTCCTTCTTCTTCTTCCTTTCCTTCGTCATATCCCTCTTTTTCTCCTTCTTCTGCTTCCCCTTGCATTTCTACCTCATTTTCTCCTTCTTCCACTTCTTCTCCATCATCCCCTCTCCTTCAACTACTTCTTCTTCTTCCTCTTGTTCACCTTCTTCCCCCTCTACTACATCCTCCCGTTCTCCTTCTTCCACTTCTTCTTCTTCATCTCCTTTCATTCCATTACTTCCTCCTATTCCTCTTATTCTCTCCTGCTACCACTTCTTCTACTTTTACTTGTTGTTCTTCTTCATTTTCATCTCCTTCTTCCGCTTCTTCTGCTTACACTTCTTCTTCTTCCTCTTCTTCCATTTCTCCTCCTTCCACAACTTCTTCTTCTTTGCTTTCCGTCTTCTCCTTCCTCTTTTTCTCCATCCCCCACTTCTGTTGCTTCCCATTGTTGCTCTTCCTCTTCTTGTCCTTCCCCCAAATCTTATGCTTACACTTCTTCTTCTTCTTCCTCCTCTCCTCCAGATTCCACCTCTTCTGCTTCCTCTTCCCTTCCCTTCCCTTCCCCTCCTTCTTCCTTTTCCTCCTTTTGTCCTTTTTCCAATTCTTCTTCTTCATCTCACCTCCTTCAACTACTTCTTCTTCCTCCTCTTGTTCACCTTCTTCACTTTCCACATCTTCTTCATCTTCCTCTTCTTCTCCTTATTCCACTTCTTCTGGTTACTCTACTTTCTTCTTCCTCTTCTTCTACTTCTGCCACCTCGTCTCCATGCTCCCGTTCTCCTCCTTCCACTTATCCTTCTTCATCTCCTTTCATTCCACTACTTCCTCCGATTCCTCTTATTCTCTCCTTCTACCACTTCTTCTACTTCTACTTGTTGTTCTTCTTCATTTTCGTCTCCTTCTTCCGCTTCTTCTGCTTAGAATTCTTCTTTCTCTTCTTCCATTTCTTCTCCTTTCACAACGTCTTCTTCTTTCCTTTCCATCTTCTCCTTCCTCTTTTTCTCCATCCCCCACTTCTGTTGCTTCCCATTGTTGCTCTTCCTCTTCTTCTCCTTCCCCCAAATCTTATGCTTACACTTTTTCTTCTTCTTCCTCTTCTCCTCTAGATTGCACTTCTTCAGCTTCTTCTTCTCTTCCCTTCCCTTCCCCTTCTTCTTCCTTTTCCTCCTTTTCTCCTTGTTCCAATTCATCTTCTTCATCTCACCTCCTTCCACTACTTCTTCTTCCCCCTCTTGTTCACCTTCTTCACTTTCCACATCTTCTTCTTCCTTTTCTTCTCCTTCTTCCACTTCTTCTCCTTCTTCCACTTCTTCTAGTTATTCTTCCTCTTCTTATCTTTCTTCCACTTCTCCTACCTCCTCTTGTTCTCTTTCTTCCACTTCTTCTTCATCCTCTCCTTTCCTTTCTTTTCTTCCTCTTCATCTCCTTCTTCTTCTTCCTTTCCTTCGTCATATCCCTCTTTTTCTCCTTCTTCTGCTTCCACTTGCATTTCTACCTCTTGTTGTCCTTCTTGCACTTTTCTCCATCATCCCCACTCCTTCAACTACCTCTTCTTCTTCCTCTTGTTCACCTTCTTCCACCTCTAATACATCCACTTGTTCTTCTTTTTCCCTCTTTTCTCGTTCTTGCCCTTCTTCTACCTACACTACTTCTTCTTCCTCCCCTTCTTCTTCTTTTCCTTGTTCCACTTCTTCTTCATCCCCTTTCCTTCCATTCCTTCTTCTTCCTCCTTTTTTCTCATTCTTCCACTTCTTCTTCTTCTTCTTCTTCCTATTGTTCTCTTTCTTCCCCTTGCACTGCTTCCTTTTCTTCTCGTTCTTCCACTTCTTCTTCTTCCTCTTCTTCTCCTTCTGCCACCTCTTCTCCCTCCTCCCGTTCTCCTTCTTCCACTTCTTCTTCTTCATTTCCTTTCATTCCACTACTTCCTCCTATTCCTCATATTCTCTCCTTCTACCACTTCTTCTACTTGTTGTTCTTCTTCATTTTCGTCTCCTTCTACCACTTCTTCTACTTGTTGTTCTTCTACATCTTCATCTCCTTCTTCTTCTTCCTTTCCTTCGTCATATCCCTCTTTTTCACCTTTTTCTGCTTCTGCTTGCATTTCTACCTCTTGTTCTCCTTCATCCACTTCTTGTCCATAAGCCCCACTCTTTCAACTACTTCTTCTTCTTCCTCTTATTCTCATTCTTCCACCTCTACTACATCCACTTGTTCTTCTTCTCGTTCTTGGCCTTCTTCTGCCTGCACTACTTCTTCTTCCTCCCCTTCTTCTTCTCCTCCTTGTTCCACTTCTTCTTCATTCCCCTTTCTTTCCATTGCTTCTATTTCCTCCTCTTTTTCTCATTCTTCAACTTCTTCTTCTTCCTATTGTTCTACTTCTCCCACTTGCACTTCTTCCTTTTCTTCTCGTTCTTCCACTTCTTCTTCTTCCTCTTTTTCTCCTTCTGCCACCTCTCCTCCCTCCTCCTGTTCTCCTTCTTCCACTTCTTCTTCTTCATCTCCTTTCATTCCACTACTTCCTCCTATTCCTCTTATTCTCTCCTTCTACCACTTCTTCTACTTCTAGTTGTTGTTCTTCTTCATTTTCGTCTCCTTCCTCCGCTTCTTCTGCTCACACTTCTTCTTCTTCCTCTTCTTCCATGTGTTCTCCTTCCACAATTTCTTCTGCTTTCCTTTCCGTCTTCTCCTTCGTCTTTTTGTCCATCCCCCATTTTTGTTGCTTCCCATTGTTGGTCTTCCTCTTCTTCTCCTTCCCCTAAATCTTATGCTTACACTTGTTCTTCTTCCTCTTCTCCTCTAGATTCCACTTCTTCTGCTTCTTCTTCCCTTCCTTTCCCTTCCCCTCCTTCTTCCTTTTCCTCCTTTTCTCCTTGTTCCAATTCTTCTTCCTCCTCTTGTTCAGCTTCTTGTTTCCACATCTTCTTCTTCTTCCTTTTCTTCTCCTTGTTCCACTTCTTCTAGTTACTCTCCTTCTTCTTCCTCTTCTTATATTTCTTCCACTTCTCCTGTCTCCTCTTGTTCTCTTTCTTCCACTTCTTCTTCATCCTCTCCTTTCCTTTCTTTTCTTCCTCTTCATCTCCTTCTTCTTCTTCCTTTCCTTCATCATATCCCTCTTTTTCAACTTCTTCTGCTTCCACTTGCATTTCTACCTCTTGTTCTCCTTCTTCCACTTCTTCTCCATCATCCTCACTCCTTCAACTACTTCTTCTTCTTCCTCTTGTTCACCGTCTTCTACTTCTGCTACATCCACTTGTTCTTCTTCTTCCCTCTTTTCTCCTTCTTGCCCTTCTTCTGCCTACACTACTTCTTCTTGCTCCGCTTCTTCTTCTCCTCTTGTTCCACTTCTTCTTCATCCCGTTTCCTTCCATTGGTTCTTCTTCCTCCTCTTTTTCTCATTCTTCCACTTCTTCTTCTTCTTCCTATTGTTCTCCTTCTTCCACTTGCACTTCTTCCTTTTCTTCTCGTTCTTCCACTTCTTCTTCTTCCTCTTCTTCTCCTTCTACCACCTCTTCTCCCACCTCCTGTTCTCCTTCTGCCACTTCTTCTTCTTCATCTCCTTTCATTCCACTACTTCCTCCTATTCCTCTTATTCTCTCCTTCTACCACTTCTTCTACTTCTACTTGTTGTTCTTCATTTTCGTCTCCTTCTTCCGCTTCTTCTGCTTACACTTCTTCTTCTTCCTCTTCTTCCATTTCTTCTCCTTCCACAACTTCTTCTTTCCTTTTCGTCTTCTCCTTCCTCTTTTTCTCCATCCCCCACTTCTGTTGCTTCCCGTTGTTCCTCTTCCTCTTCTTCTCCGTCCCCCAAATCTTATGCTTACACTTCTTCTTCTTCGTCCTCTTCTCCTCCAGATTCCACTTCTTCTGCTTCTTCTTCCCTTCCTTTCCCCTCCTTCTTCCTTTTCCTCCTTTTCTCCTTGTTCCAATTCTTCTTCTTCATCTCACCTCCTACCACTACTTCTTCTTCCTCCTCTTGTTCACCTTCTTCAACTTCTTCACTTTCCACATCTTCTTCTTCTTCCTTTTCTTCTCCTTCTTCCACTTCTTCTAGTTACTCTCCTTCTTCTTCCTCTTCTTATCTTTCTTCCACTTCTCCTGCCTCCTCTTGGTCTCTTTCTTCCACTTCTTCTTCATCCTCTCCTTTCCTTTCTTTTCTTCCTCTTCATTTCCTTCTTCTACCTCCTTTCCTTCTTCATATCCATCTTTTTCTCCTTCTTTTGCTTCCACTTGCATTTCTACCTCTTGTTCTCCTTCTTCTACTTCTTCTCCATCATCCCCACTCCTTCAACTACTTCTTCTTCTTCCTCTTGTTCACCTTCTTCCACTTCTGCTACATCCACTTGTTCTTCTTCTGCCCTCTTTTCTCCTTCTTGCCCTTCTTCTGCCTACCCTACTTCTTTTTGCTTCCCTTCTTCTTCTCCTTCTTGTTCCATTTCGTCTTCATCCCCTTTCCTTCCATTGGTTCTTCTTCCTCCTCTTGTTCTCATTCTTCCACTTCTTCTTCTTCTTCCTATTGTTCTCCTTCTTCCACTTGCACTTCTTCCTTTTCTTCTCGTTCTTCCACTTCCTCTTCTTCCTCTTCTTCTCCTTCTGCCACCTCTTCTCCGTCCTCTCGTTCTCCTTCTGCCACTTCTTCTTCTTCATCTCCTTTCATTCCACTACTTCCTCCTATTCCTCTTATTCTCTCCTTCTACCACTTCTTCGACTTCTACTTGTTGTTCTTCATTTTCGTCTCCTTCTTCCGCTCCTTCTGCTTACACTTCTTCTTCTTCCTCTTCTTCCATTTCTTCTCCTTCCACAACTTCTTATTTCATTTCCGTCTTCTCCTTCCTCTTTTTCTCCATCCCCCACTTCTGTTGCTTCCCATTGTTGCTCTTCCTCGTCTTCTCCTTCCCCCAAATCTTATGCTTACTCTTCTTCTTCTTCTTCTTCTTCTCCTCCAGATTCCACTTCCTCTGCTTCTTCTTCCCTTCCTTTCCCCTCCCCTCCTTCTTCCTTTTCCGCCTTTTCTCCTTGTTCCAATTCTTCTTCTTCATCTCACCTCCTTCCACTACTTCTTCTTCCTCCTCTTGTTCACCTTCTTCAACTTCTTCACTTTCCACATCTTCTTGTTCTTCCTTTTCTTCTCCTTCTTCCACTTCTTCTAGTTACTCTCCTTCTTCTTTATCTTCTTATCATTTTTCCACTTCTCCTGCCTCCTCTTGTTCTTTTTCTTCCACTTCTTCTTCATCATCTCCTTTCCTTTCTTTTCTTCCTCTTCATCTCCTTCTTCTTCTTCCTTTCCTTTGTTATATCTCTCTTTTTCTCATTCTTCTGCTTCCACATGCATTTCTACCGATTGTTCTCCTTCCTCCACTTCTTCTCCATCATCACCACTCCTTCAACTACTTCTTCTTCTTCCTTTTCTTCACCTTCTTCCACTTCTACTACATCCACTTGTTCTTCTTCTTCCCTCTCTTCTCCTTCTTTCCCTTCTTCTGCCTACACTACTTCTTGTTCCTCCCCTTCTTCTTCTCCTTCTTGTTCCATTTCGTCTTCATCCCCTTTCCTTCCATGGCTTCTTCTTCCTCCTCTTTTTCTCATTCTTCCACTTCTTCTTCTTGCTCCTCTTTTTCTCCTTCTTCCACTTGCAGTTCTTCCTTTTCTTCTTGCTCTTCCACTTCTTCTTATTCATGTCATTTCATTCCACTACTTCCTCCTATTCCACTTATTCTCTCCTTCTACCACTTCTTCTACTTCTACTTATTGTTCTTCTTCATTTTCGTCTCCTTCTTCTGCTTCTTCTGCTTACACTTGTTTTTCTTCCTCTTCTTCCATTTCTTCTCCATCCACAACTTCTTCTTCATTCCTTTCCGCCTTCTCCTTCCTCTTTTTCTCCATCCCCTACTTCTGTTGCTTCCCATTGTTGCTCTTCCTCTTCTCCTGCAGATTCAACTTCTTCTGCTTCTTCTTACCTTCCCTTCCCCTCCTTCTTCCTTTTCCACCTTTTCTCCTTGTTCCAATTCTTCTTCTTCATCTCACCTCCTTCCACTACTTTTTCTTCCTCCTCTTGTTCACCTTCTTCAACTTCTTCACTTTCCACATCTTCTTCTTCTTGCTTTTCTTCTCCTTCATCCACTTCTTCTAGTTACACTCCTTCTTCTTCCTCTACTTATCTTTCTTCCACTTCTCCTGCCTCCTCTTGTTCTCTTTCTTCCAGTTCTTGTTCATCCTCTCCTTTCATTTCTTTTCTTCCTCTTCATCTCCTTCTTCTTCTTCCTTTCCTTCGTCATATCCCTCTTTTTCTCCTTCTTCTGCTTCCACTTGCATTTCTACCTCTTGTTCTCCTTCTTCCGCTTCTTCTCCATCATCCTCACTCCTTCAACTACTTCTTCTTCTTCCTCTTGTTCACCTTCTTCCACTTCTACTTGTTCTTCTTCTTCCTACCCTTCTTCTTCTCCTCCTTGTTCCACTCCTTCTTCATCCCCTTTCCTTCCATTGCTTCTTCTTCCTCCTCTTTTTCTTATTCTTCCACTTCCTCTTCTTCTTACTATTGTTCTCCTTCTTCCACTTGCAGTTCTTCCTTTTCTTCTCGTTCTTCCACTTCTTTTTCTTCATGTGCTTTCATTCCACTACTTCCTCCTATTCCAGTTATTCTCTCCTTCTACCACTTCTTCTACTTCTACTTATTGTTCCTCTTCATTTTTTTCTCCTTCTTCCGCTTCTTCTGCTTACACTTCTTCTTCTTCCTCTTCTTCCATTTCTTCTCCTTCCACAACTTCTTCTTCTTTCCTTTCTGTCTTCTCCTTCCTCTTCTTCTTCTTCCTCTTCTCCTCCAGATTCCACTTCTTCCGCTTCTTCTTCCCTTCCCTTCCCCTCCCTTCCTTCTTCCTTTTCCTCCTTTTCTCCTTGTTCCAATTCTTCTTCTTCATCTCACCTCCTTCCACTACTTCTTATTCCTCCTCTTGTTCACCTTCTTCAACTTCTTCACTTTCCACATCTTCTTCTTCTTCCTTTTCTTCTCCTTGTTCCACTTCTTCTAGTTACTCTCCTTCTTCTTCCTCTTCTTATCTTTCTTCCACTTCTCCTGTCTCCTCTTGTTCTCTTTCTTCCACTTCTTCTTCATCCTCTCCTTTCCTTTCTTTTCTTCCTCTTCATCTCCTTCTTCTTCTTCCTTTCCTTCATCATATCCCTCTTTTTCTCCATCTTCTGCTTCCACTTGCATTTCTACCTCTTGTTCTCCTTCTTCCACTTCTTCTCCATCATCCCCACTCCTTCAACTATTTCTTCTTCTTCCTCTTGTTCACCTTCTTCCACTTCTGCTACATCCACTTGTTCTTCTTCTTCCCTCTTTTCTCCTTCTTGCCCTTCTTCTGCCTACACTACTTGTTCTTGCTCCCCTTCTTCTTCTCCTCCTTGTTCCACTTCTTCTTCATCCCGTTTCCTTCCATTGGTTCTTCTTCCTCCTCTTTTTCTCATTCTTCCACTTCTTCTTCTTCTTCCTATTGTTCTCCTTCTTCCACTTGCACTTCTTCCTTTTCTTCTCGTTCTTCCATTTCTTCTTCTTCCTCTTCTTCTCCTTCTGCCACCTCTTCTCCCTCCTCCCGTTCTCCTTCTGCCACTTCTTCTTCTTCATCTCCTTTCATTCCACTACTTCCTCCTATTCCTCTTATTCTCTCCTTCTACCATTTCTTTGACTTCTACTTGTTGTTCTTCATTTTCGTCTCCTTCTTCCGCTTCTTCTGCTTACACTTCTTCTTCTTCCTCTTCTTCCATTTCTTCTCCTTCCACAACTTCTTATTTCATTTCCGTCTTCTCCTTCCTCTTTTTCTCCATCCCCCACTTCTGTTGCTTCCCATTGTTGCTCTTCCTGATCTTCTCCTTCCCCCAAATCTTATGCTTACTCCTCTTCTTCTTCTTCTTCTTCTCCTCCAGATTCCACTTCCTCTGCTTCTTCTTCCCTTCCCTTCCCCTCCCTTCCTTCTTCCTTTTCCTCCTTTTCTCCTTGTTCCAATTCTTCTTCTTCATCTCACCTCCTTCCACTACTTCTTCTTCCTCCTCTTGTTCACCTTCTTCAACTTCTTCACTTTCCACATCTTCTTGTTCTTCCTTTTCTTCTCCTTCTTCCACTTCTTATAGTTACTCTCCTTCTTCTTCCTCTTCTTATCATTTTTCTACTTCTCCTGCCTCCTCTTGTTCTCTTTCTTCCACTTCTTCTCCATCATCTCCTTTCCTTTCTTTTCTTCCTCTTCATCTCCTTCTTCTTCTTCCTTTCCTTCGTCATATCTCTCTTTTTCTCATTCTTCTGCTTCCACTTGCATTTCTACCTCTTGTTCTCCGTCCTCCACTTCTTCTCCATCATCACAATTCCTTCAACTACTTCTTCTTCTTCCTCTTCTTCACCTTCTTCCACGTCTACTACATCCACTTCTTGGCCTTCTTGTGCCTGCACTAGTTCTTCTTCCTCCCCTTCTTCTTCTCCTCCTTGTTCCACTTCTTCTTCATTCCCCTTTCTTTATATTGCTTCTTGTTCCTCCTCTTTTTCTCATTCTTCCACTTCTTCTTCTTCTTCCGATTGTGCTCCTTCTTCCACTTGCACTTCTTTCTTTTCTTCTTGTTCTTACACTTCTTCTCCTTCTGCCACCTCTTCTTCCTCCTCCCGTTCTCCTTCTTCCACTTCTTCTTCTTCATCTCCTTTCATTCCATTACTTCCTCCTATTCCTCTTATTCTCTCCTTCTACCACTTCTTCTACTACTTGTTATTCTTCTTCATTTTCGTCTCCTCCTTCCGCTTCTTCTGCTTACACTTCTTCTTCTTCCATTTCTTCTCCTTCCACAACTTCTTCTTCTTTCCTTTCCGTCTTCTCCTTCCTCTTTTTCTCCATCCCCTACTTCTGTTGCTACCCATTGTTGCTCTTCCTCTTATTCTCCTTCCCCCAAATCTGATGCTTATTCTTCTTCTTCTTCCTCTTCTCCTCCAGATTCCACTTCTTCTGCTTCTTTTTCCATTCCCTTCCCCTCCTTCTTCCTTTTCCTCCTTTTCTCTTTGTTCCAATTCTTCTTCTTCATCTCACCTCCTTCCACCACTTCTTCTTCCTCCTCTTGTTCACCTTCTTCAACTTCTTCACTTGCCACATCTTCTTCTTCTTCCTTTTCTTCTCCTCCTTCCACCTCTTCTAGTTACTCTCCTTCTTCTTCCTCTTCTTATCTTTCTTTCACTTCTCCTACCTCCTTTTGTTCTCTTTCTTCAACTTCTTCTTCATCCTCTCCTTTCCTTTCTTTTCTTCCTCTTCATCTCCTTCCTCTACTTCCACTTGCATTTCTACCTCTTGTTCTCCTTCTTCCACTTCTTCTCCATCGTCCCCACTCCTTCAGCTACTTCTTCTTCTTCCTCTTGTTCACCTTCTTCCACTTCTACTACATCTACTCGTTCTTCTTCTTCCCTCTCTTCTCCTTCTTGCCCGTCTTCTGCCTGCACTACTTCTTCTTCCTCCCCTTCTTCTTCTCCTCCTTGTTCCACTTCTTCTTCATCCCCTTCCCTTCCATTGCTTCTTCTTCCTCCTGTTTTTCTCATTCTTCCACTTCTTCTGCCTATTGTTCTCCTTCTTCCACTTGCACTTCTTCCTTTTCTTCTCGTTCTTCCACTTCTTCTTCTTCCTCTTCTTCTCCTTCTGCCACCTCTTCTCCCTCCTCCCGTTCTCCTTCTTCCACTTCTTCTTCTTCATCTCCTTTCATTCCACTACTTCTGCCACTTCTTCTACTTCTACTTGTTGTTCTTCTTCATTTTCGTCTCCTTCTTTCGCTTCTTCTGGTTACACTTCTTCTTCTTCCTCTTCTTCCATTTCTTCTCCTTCCACTTTTTCTCTATCGCCCACTTCTGTTGCTTCCCATTGTTGCTGTTTCTCTTCTTCTTCCTATTGTTCTCCTTCCCCACTTGCAGTTCTTCCTTTTCTTCTCGTTCTACCACTTCTTCTTCTTCATGTCCTTTCATTCCACTACTTCCTCCTATTCCACTTATTCTCTCCTTCTACCACTTCTTCTACTTCTACTTATTGTTCTTCTTCATTTTCGTCTCCTTCTTCCGCTTCTTCTGCTTACAATTCTTCTTCCTCTTCTCCTCCAGATTCCACTTCTTCTGCTTCTTCTTCCCTTCCCTTCCCGTCCTTCTTCCTTTTCCTCCTTTTCTCCTTGTGCAATTCTTCTTCTTCATCTCGCCTCCTTCCACTACTTCTTCTTCTTCCTCCTCTTGTTCACCTTCTTCACTTTCCACATCTTCTTCTTCTTCCTTTTCTTCTCCTTCTTTCACTTCTTCTAGTTACTCTCCTTCTTCTTCCTCTTCTTATCTTTCTTCCACTTCTCCTGCCTCCTCTTGTACTCTTTCTTCCACTTCTTCTTCATCCTCTCCTTTCCTTTCTTTTCTTGCTCATCATCTCCTTCTTCTTCTTCCTTTCCATCGTCATATCCCTCTTTTTCTCCTTCTTCTGCTTCCACTTGCATTTCTACCTCGTGTTCTCCTTCTTCCTCTTCTTCTCCATCATCCCCACTCCTTCAACTACTTATTCTTCTTCCTCTTGTTCACCTTCTTCCACTTCTACTACATCCACTTGTTCTTCTTCTTCCCTCTCTTTTCCTTCTTTCCCTTCTTCTGCCTACACTACTTCTTCTTCCTCCCCTTCTTGTTCTCCTCCTTGTTCCACTTCTTCTCCATCCCCTTTCCTTCCATTGCTTCTTCTTCCTCCCCTTTTTCTCATTCTTCCACTTCTTCTTCTTCCTATTGTTCTCCTTGTTCCACTTGCATTTCTTCCTTTTCTTCTCATTCTACCACTTCTTCTTCTTCCTCTTCTTCTTCTTCCACTTCCTCTTCTTCTCCTTCTGCCAGCTCTTTTCCCTCCTCCCGTTCTCCTTCTTCCACTTCTTCTTCTTCATCTCCTTTCATTCCACTACTTCCTCCTATTCCTCTTATTCTCTCCTTCTACCACTTCTTCTACTTCTACCTGTTGGTCTTCTTCATTTTCGTCTCGTTCTTTTGCATACACTTCCTCTTCTTCCACTTCTTCCTTTTCTTCTCGTTCTTCCACTTCTTCTTCTTGCTCTTCTTCTCCTTCTGCCACCTCTTCTCCCTCCTCCCGTTCTCCTTCTTCAACTACTTCTTCTTCATTTCCTTTCATTCCACTACTTGCACTTCCTATTCCTCTTATTCTCTCCTTCAACCACTTCTTCTACTTCTACTTGTTGTTCTTCTTCATTTTCGTCTCCTTCTTCAGCTTCTTCTGCTTACACTTCCTCTTCTTCCCTTACCTTCCCCTCCTTCTTCCTTTTCCTCCTTTTCTCCTTGTTCCAATTCTTCTTCTTCATCTCACCTCCTTCCACTACTTCTTCTTCCTCCTCTTGTTCACCTTCCTCACTTTCCACATCTGTTTCTTCTTCCTTTTCTTCTCCTTCTTCCACTTCTTCTAGTTACTCTCCTTCTTCTTCCTCTTCTTATCTTTCTTCCACTTCTCCTGCCTCCTCTTGTTCTCTTTCTTCCACTTCTTCTTCATCCTCTCCTTTCCTTTCTTTTCTTCCTCTTCATCTCCTTCTTCTTCTTCCTTTCCTTCGTCATATCCCTCTTTTTCTCCTTCTTCTGCTTCCACTTGCATGTCTACCTCTTGTCCTCCTTCTTCCACTGCTTTTCCATCATCCCCACTCCTTCAACTACTTGTTCTTCTTCCTCCCTTTGTTCTCCTTCTTGCCCTTCTTCTGCCTACACTACTTCTTCTTCCTCCGCTTCTTCTTCGCCTCCTTGCTCCACTTCTTCTTCATCCCCTTTCCTTCCATTGCTTCTTCTTCCTCCTCTTTTTCTCATTCTTCCACTTCTTCTTCTTATTGTTCTCCTTCTTCGACTTGCACTTCTTCCTTTTCTTCTCGTTCTTCCACTTCTTCTTCTTCCTCTTCTTCTCCTTCTGCCACCACTTCTCCCTCCTCCCGTTCTCCTTCTTCCACTTCTTCTTCTTCATCTCCTTTCATTCCACTACTTCTACCACTTCTTCTACTTCTACTTGTTGTTCTTCTTCATTTTCGTCTCCTTCTTCCGCTTCCTCTGCTTACGCCTCTTTTTCTTCCATTTCTTTTCCTTCCACTTTTTCTTTCCTTTTCGTCTTCTCCTTCCTCTTTTTCTCCATCCCCCACTTCTGTTGTTTCCCATTGTTGCTCTTCCTCTTCTTCTCCTTCCCCCAAATCTTATGCTTACACTTCTTCCTCTTCTTCCTCCTCTCCCCCAGATTCCACTTCTTCTAGTTCTTCTTCCCTACCTTCCCCTCCTTCTTCCTCTTCCTCCTTTTCTCCTTGTTCCAACTCTTCTTCTTCATCTCACCTCCTTCCACTACTTCTTCTTCCTCCTCTTGTTCACCTTCTTCACTTTCCACATCTTCTTCTTCTTCCTTTTCTTCTCCTTCTTCCACTTCTTCTCGTTACTCTCCTTCTTCTTCCTCTTCTTATCTTTCTTCCACTTCTCCTGCCTCCTCTTGTTCTCTTTCTTCCACTTCTTCTTCATCCTCTCCTTTCCTTTCTTTTCTTCCGATTAATCTCCTTCTTCTTCGTCCTTTCCTTCCTCATATCCCTCTTTTTCTCCTTTTTTTGCTTCCACTTGCATGTCCACCTCTTGTCCTCCTTCTTCCACTCCTTCTCCAGCATCCCCACTCCTTCAACTACTTCTTTATCTTTCTCTTGTTCACCTTCTTCCACTTCTACTACATCCACTTGTTCTTCTTCTTCCCTCTCTTCTCCTTCTTGCCCTTCTTCTGCCTACACTACTTCTTCTTCCTCCCCTTCTTCTTCTCATCCTTGTTCCACTTCTTCTTCATTCCCCTTTCCTTCCATTGCTTCTTCTTTGTCCTCTTTTTCTCATTCTTCCACTTCTTCTTCTTCTTCCTATTGTTCTCCTTCTTCCACTTGCACTTCGTACTGTTGTTCTCGTTCTTCCACTTCTTCTTCTTCTTCCTCTTCTTCTCCTTCTGCTACCTCTTCTTCCTCCTCCCGTTCTCCTTCTTCCACTTCTTCTTCTTCATCTCCTTTCATTCCACTACATCCTGCTATTCCTCTTACTCTCTCCTTCTACCACTTCATCTACTTCTACTTGTTGTTCTTCATTTTCGTCTCCTTCTTCGGCTTCTTCTGCTTACACTTCTTCTTCTTCCTCTTCTTCCATTTCTTCTCCTTCCACAACTTCTTCTTTCCTTTTCGTCTTCTCCTTCCTCTTTTTCTCCATCCCCCACTTCTGTTGCTTCCCGTTGTTCCTCTTCCTCTTCTTCTCCGTCCCCCAAATCTTATGCTTACACTTCTTCTTCTTCGTCCTCTTCTCCTCCAGATTCCACTTCTTCTGCTTCTTCTTCCCTTCCTTTCCCCTCCTTCTTCCTTTTCCTCCTTTTCTCCTTGTTCCAATTCTTCTTCTTCATCTCACCTCCTACCACTACTTCTTCTTCCTCCTCTTGTTCACCTTCTTCAACTTCTTCACTTTCCACATCTTCTTCTTCTTCCTTTTCTTCTCCTTGTTCCTCTTCTTCTAGTTACTCCCCTTCTTCTTCCTCTTCTTATCTTTCATCCACTTCTCCTGCCTCCTCTTGTTCTCTTTCTTCCACTTCTTCTTCATCCTCTCTTTTCCTTTCTTTTCTTCTTCTTCCTTTCCTTCATCATATCCCTCTTTTTCTCCTTCTTCTGCTTCCACTTGCATTTCTACCTCTTGTTCTCCTTCTTCCACTTCTTCTCCATCATCCCCACTCCTTCAACTACTTCTTCTTCATCCACTCCTTTCCTTTCTTTTCTTCCGATTAATCTCCTTCTTCTTCTTCCTTTTCTTCGTCATATCACTCTTTTTCTCCTTCTTCTGCTTCCACTTGCATGTCTACCTCTTGTCCTCCTTCTTCCACTTCTTCTCCATCATCCTCACTCCTTCAACTACTTCTTCTTCTTCCTCTTGTTCACCTTCTTCCACTTCTACTACATCCACTTGTTCTTCTTCTTCCCTCTCTTCTCCTTCTTCCCCTTCTTTTACCTACACTACTTCTTCTTCTCCTCCTTGTTCAACTTCTTCTTCATCCCCTTTCCTTCCATTGCTTCTTCTTCCTCCTCTTTTTCTCATTCTTCCACTTCTTCTTCTTCTTCCTATTGTTCTCCCTCTTCCACTTGCACTTCTTCCTTTTCTTGATGTGAATGCCGAAGACAATGACTTTTCATTTTTTGTAACGTTTCATTAATTTAGGAATTAATGTAACATGCAATTAATCATGTGTGATAATTGTGTGATAATAGAGTATTTAATTTTTCTTTTGGGAGTTACGATTTTGAACAGTCACCTAATTCTATAAATAGGGGCTGAATTGTACTCTAAGGACAACAATTGAATTAGTGAAATTATATTTGGGTTTTACCCTTTTGTGAGAGATGAATTTCTCTTTAGAACTTATCAAGGAATTTTTCCTTGTGGCGTTCTCCTAGACTTATCAAGGGTAAATCACCACCCTTATGGCGTCATATGACTTATCTTCCATCCTTGGAAGTGGCGTCATTTATCCCTTTGTTAAACCATTTTCATCCTTTCCATTTTCTTGTTTACCCAATTCTCATTATTTTGTTAACTTATTACCTTCCAACCTAGATAGATCCGCAAAACGAATCCAACCCCTTTGGATTTATATCAGTTGGTATCAGAGCCTGGTTTTAGGTTTGGAACTATGGTGGATATTTTTTATACAAGGTGTTTAATCGAAGGTCATTTGTGTTTATTTGCAATTGATGAAGAAAGTCATAGCAACGTGGTGAGCGAAAGATTGGTGAATAAACTTAACTTACCAATGAGTCTTCATCCTAAGCAAACTAAGTTTAGATTCACTATTGGAAAATATCTGGAGGAAGTGACATGCGATATTGCTCCCATGGACTCATGTCATTTTCTTTTAGGGAGACCTTGGTTGCAGGGTAAAAGGATAAATTCTGAAAGACTTTCAGTTTCTTTGGTGCATGAAGGACGCAAACTTAATTTGAAATTTCTGACACCAAGTGAAGTTTCTGATAATCAACATAAGTTGAAGGAGAAAATAGAAAAAGAAAGAGAAGAAAAGAGAAAAATAGAAAAAGAAAAGAGTGAAGAGGAAGAGAGAGAAAAGGAAAGAGAAAGAGAGAAAAAGAACGTTAAAATAAAAACTGCTAATAATTTTTCTTCTTTTATTGGTATTTGAATGCACAGGACGATGACAATACAACCCACAAATTGCCATATTTGAGGAAGAAAAATGTGGATATCCCTTTTCCAGAGTCATTGTACATTCAGTACATTGTTGAGGTTAAAACTCCTGAAGAAAATGCACAAGTCTATTTTAAAAAAAGAATTCCTCTTGATTCCAATGTTTGGGTTTGGAAACCAAAAAGGAAAACTTCTTTTATGCATAAATTTTTGCAAGTTATATTTGATCCTGGAGGTTTTTTTGTTCGTTATAAGTGAATAAAATTTGTAGAAAAATAAAGTCATAGATTCGGGGACGAATCTTTTCGAAGAAGGAGGGAATGATGTGAATGCCGAAGACAATGACTTTTCATTTTTTGTAACGTTTCATTAATTTAGGAATTAATGTAACATGCAATTAATCATGTGTGATAATTGCGTGATAATAGAGTATTTAATTTTTCTTTTGGGAGTTACGATTTTGAACAGTCACCTAATTCTATAAATAGGGGCTGAATTGTACTCTAAGGACAACAATTGAATTAGTGAAATTATATTTGGGTTTTACCCTTTTGTGAAAGATGAGTTTCTCTTTAGAACTTATCAAGGAATTTTTCCTTGTGGCGTTCTCCTAGACTTATCAAGGGTAAATCACCACCCTTGTGGCGTCATATGACTTATCTTCCATCCTTGGAAGTGGCGTCATTTATCCCTTCGTTAAACCATTTTCATCCTTTCCATTTTCTTGTTTACCCAATTCTCATTGTTTTGTTAACTTATTACCTTCCAACCTAGATAGATCCGCAAAACGAATCCAACCCCTTTGGATTTATATCATTTCTTCTCGTTCTTCCTCTTCTTCTCCTTTTGCCCCTTCCTCTCACTCCTCCCGTTCTCCTTCTTCCACTTCTTCTTCTTCATCTCCTTTCATTCCACTACTTCCTCCTATTCCTCTTATTCTCTCCTTCTACCACTTCTTCTACTTCTACTCGTTGTTCTTCTTCATTTTTGTCTCCTTCTTCCGCTTCTTCTGCTTACACTTCTTCTTATTCCTCTTCTTCCATTTCTTCTCCTTCCACTACTTCTTCTTTCCTTTCTGTCTTCTCCTTCCTCTTTTTCTCCATCCCCCACTTCTATTGCTTCCCATTGTTGCTCTTCCTCTTCTTCTCCTTCCCCCTTATCTTATGCTTACACTTCTTCTTCTTCTTCTTCTTCTTCTTCTCCTCCAGATTCCACTTCTTCTGCTTCTTCTTCCCTTCCCTTCCCATCCTTCTTTGTTTTCCTCCTTTTCTCCTTGTTCCAATTCTTCTTCTTCATCTCACCTCCTTCCACTACTTCTTCTTCCTCCTCTTGTTCACCTTCTTCAACTTCTTCACTTTCCACATCTTCTTCTTCTTCCTTTTCTTATCCTTCTTCCACTTCTTCTAGTTACTCTCCTTCTTCTTCCTCTTCTTATCTTTCTTCCAGTTCTCGTGCCTCCTCTTGTTCTCTTTCTTCCACTTCTTCTTCATCTTCTCTTTTCCTTTCTTTTCTTCTTCTTCATCTCTTTCTTCTTCTTCCTTTCCTTCGTCATACCCCTCTTTTTCTCCTTCTTCTACTTCCACTTGAATTTCTACCTCTTGTTCTCCTTCTTCCACTTCTTCTCCATCATCCCTACTCCTTCAACTACTTCTTCTTCTTCCTCTTGCTCACCTTCTTCCACTTCTGCTACATCCACTTGTTCTTCTTCTTCCCTCTCTTCTACTTCTTGCCCTTCTTCTGCCTACACCACTTCGTCAACCTCCCCTTCTTCTTCTCCTCCTTGTTCCACTTTTTCTTCATCCCCTTTCGTTCCATTGCTTCTTCTACCTCCTCTTTTTCTCATTCTTCCACTTCTTCTTCTTCTTCCTATTTTTCTCCTTCTTCCACTTGCACTTCTTCCTGTTCTTCTCGTTCTTCCACTTCTTCTTCTTCCTCTTCTTCTCTTTCTGCCACCTCTTCTCCCTCCTCTCGTTCTCCTTCTTCCACTTCTTCTTCTTCATATCCTTTCTGATGTGAATGCCGAAGACAATGACTTTTTATTTTTTGTAACGTTTCATTAATTTAGGAATTAATGTAACATGCAATTAATCATATGTGATAATTGCGTGATAATGAAGTATTTAATTTTTCTTTTAGGAGTTATGATTTTGAACAGCCACCTAGTTCTATAAATAGGGGTTGAATTGTACTCAAAGGACAACCATTGAATTAATGAAATTATATTTGGGTTTTACCCTTTTGTGAGAGATGAATTTCTCTTTAGAACTTATCAAGGAATTTTTCCTTGTGGCGTTCTCCTAGACTTATCAAGGGTAAATCACCACCCTTGTGGCGTCATATGACTTATCTTCCATCCTTGGAAGTGGCGTCATCTATCTTTTCGTTAAACCATTTTCATCCTTTCCATTTTCTTGTTTATCCAATTTTCATTGTTTTGTTAACTTATTACCTTCCAACCTAGATAGATCCGCAAAACGAATCCAACCGCTCTGGATTTCTATCAATTGCATTCCACTACTTCCTCCTATTCCTCTTATTCTCTCCTTCTACCACTTCTTCTACTTCTACTTGTTCTTCTTCTTCATTTTCGTTTCCTTCTTCCGCTTCTTCTTCAACTACTTCTTCTTCTTCCCCTTGCTCACCTTCTTCCACTTCTGCTACATCCACTTGTTCTTCTTCTTCCCTCTCTTCTACTTCTTGCCCTTCTTCTGCCTACACCACTTCGTCAACCTCCTCTTCTTCTTCTCCTCCTTGTTCCACTTTTTCTTCATCCCCTTTCGTTCCATTGCTTCTTCTACCTCCTCGTTTTCTCATTCTTCCACTTCTTCTTCTTCTTCCTATTTTTATCCTTCTTCCACTTGCACTTCTTCCTGTTCTTCTCGTTCTTCCACTTCTTCTTCTTCCTCTTCTTCTCTTTCTGCCACCTCTTCTCCCTCCTCTCGTTCTCCTTCTTCCACTTCTTCTTCTTCATATCCTTTCTGATGTGAATGCCGAAGACAATGACTTTTTATTTTTTGTAACGTTTCATTAATTTAGGAATTAATGTAACATGCAATTAATCATATGTGATAATTGCGTGATAATGAAGTATTTAATTTTTCTTTTAGGAGTTATGATTTTGAACAGCCACCTAGTTCTATAAATAGGGGTTGAATTGTACTCAAAGGACAACCATTGAATTAATGAAATTATATTTGGGTTTTACCCTTTTGTGAGAGATGAATTTCTCTTTAGAACTTATCAAGGAATTTTTCCTTGTGGCGTTCTCCTAGACTTATCATGGGTAAATCACCACCCTTGTGGCGTCATATGACTTATCTTCCATCCTTGGAAGTGGCGTCATCTATCTTTTCGTTAAACCATTTTCATCCTTTCCATTTTCTTGTTTATCCAATTTTCATTGTTTTGTTAACTTATTACCTTCCAACCTAGATAGATCCGCAAAACGAATCCAACCCCTCTGCATTTCTATCAATTTCATTCCACTACTTCCTCCTATTCCTCTTATTCTCTTCTTCTACCACTTCTTCTACTTCTACTTGTTCTTCTTCTTCATTTTCGTCTCCTTCTTCCGCTTCTTCTGCTTCCACTTCTTCTTCTTCATCAACTTTCATTCCACTACTTCTACCACTTCTTCTACTTCTACTTGTTGTTCTTCTTCATTTTCGTATCCTTCTTCCGCTTCTTCTGCTTACACTTCTTCTTCTTCCTCTTCTTCCATTTCTTCTCCTTCCACAACTTCTTTGTCTTTCCTTTCTGTCTTCTCCTTCTCTATTTCTCCATCCCCCACTTCTGTTGCTTCCTATTATTGCTCTTTCTCTTCTTCTCCTTCCCCCAAATCTTATGCTTACACTTCTTCTTCTTCTTCCTCTTCTCCTCCAGATTCCACTTCTTCTGCTTCTTCTTCCCTTCCCTTCCCCTCCTTCTTCCTTTTCCTCCTTTTCACCTTCTTCAACTTCTTCACTTTCCACATCTTCTTCTTCTTCCTTTTCTTCTCCTTCTTCCACTTCTTCTAGTTACTCTCCTTCTTCTTCCTCTTCTTATCTTTCTTCCACTTCTCCTGCCCCCTCTTGTTCTGTTTCTTCCACTTCTTCTTCATCCTCTCCTTTCCTTTGTTTTATTCCTTTTGATCTCCTTCTTCTTCTTCCATTTCTTCGTCATATCCCTCTTTTTCTCCTTCTTCTACTTCCACTTGCATTTCTACCTCTTGTTCTCCTTCTTCCACTTCTTCTCCATCATCCCCACTCCTTCAACTACTTCTTCTTCTTCGTCTTGTTCACCTTCTTCCACTTCTACTACATCCACTTGTTCTTCTTCTTCCCTCTCTTCTCCTTCTTGCCCTTCTTCTGCCTACACTACTTCTTCTCCTTCTTGGTCCACTTCTTCTTCATCTCCTTTCCTTCCATTGCTTGTTCTTCCTCCTCTTTTTCTCAATCTTCCACTTCTTCTTCTTCTTCCTATTGCTCTCCTTCTTCCACTTGCACTTCTTCCTTTTCTTCTCGTTCTTCCACTTCTTCTTCTTCCTCCTCTTCTCCTTCTGCCACCTCTTCTCCCTCCTGCCGTTCCCCTTCTTCCACTTCTTCTTCTTCATCTCCTTTCATTCCACTAATTCCTCCTATTCCTCTTATTCTCTCCTTCTACCACTTCTTCTACTTCTACTTGTTGTTCTTCTTCATTTTTGTCTCCTTCTTACGCTTCTTCTGCTTAAACTTCTTCTTCTTCCTCTTCTTCCATTTCTTCTCCTTCCATAACTTCTTCTTCTTTCCTTTCCGTCTTCTCCTTCCTCTTTTTCTCCATCCTCCACTTCTGTTGCTTCCCAATGTTGCTCTTCCTCTTCTTCTCCTTCCCCCAAATCTGATGTTTACACTTCCTCTTCTTCCTCCTCTTCTGCTCCAGATTCCACTTCTTCTGCTTCTTCTTCCCTTCCCTTCCCTTCCTTGTTCCTTGTCCTCCTTTTGTCCTTGTTCCAATTCTTCTTCTTCACCTCACCTCTTTTCACTACTTCTTCTTCCTCCTCTTGTTCGCCTTCTTCCACTTCATCGCCACTCCTTCAACCACTTCTTCTTCTTCCTCTTGTTCACCTTCTTCCACTTCTACTACATCCACTTGTTCTTCTTCTTCCCTTTCTTCTCCTTCTTACCCTTCTTCTGCCTACACTACTTCTTCTTCCTCCCCTTCTACTTCTCCTCCTTGTTCCACTTCTTCTTCATCCCCTTTCCTTCCATTGCCTCTTCTTCCTCCTCTCTTTCTCATTCTTCCACTGCTTCTTCTTCTTCCTATTGTTCTCCTTCTTCCACTTGCACTTCTTCCTTTTCTTCTCGTTCTTCCACTTCTTCTTCTTCCTCTTCTTCTCCTACTGCAATCTCTTCTCCCCCCTCCCGTTCTCCTTCTTCCACTTCTTCTTCTTCATCTCGTTTCATTCCACTACTTCCTCCTATTCCTCTTATTCTCTCCTTCTACCACTTCTTCTACTTCTACTTGTTGTTCTTCTTCATTTTCGTCTCCTTCTTCCGCTTCTTCTGCTTACATTTCTTCTTCTACCTCTTCTTCCATTTCTTCTCCTTCCAAAACTTCTTCTTCTTTCCTTTCCGTATTCTCCTTCCTCTTTTTCTCCATCCCCCACTTTTGTTGCGTCCCATTGCTGCTCTTCCTCTTCTTCTCCTTCCCCCAAATCTTATGCTTACACTTCTTCTTCTTCTTCCTCTTCTCCTCCAGTTTCCACTTCTTCTCCTTCTTCTTCCCTTCCCTTCCCCTCCTTCTTCCTTTTCCTCATTTTCCCCTTGTTCCAATTCTTCTTCTTCATCTCACTTCCTTCCACTACTTCTTATTCCTCCTCTTGTTCACCTTCTTCAACTTCTTCACTTTCCACATCTTCTTCTTCTTCCTTTTCTTCTCGTTCTTCCACTTCTTCTAGTTACTCTCCTTCTTCTTCCACTTGCACTTCTTCGTTTTCTTCTCGTTCTTCCACTTCTTCTTCTTCCTCTTCTCCCTCCTCCCGTTCTCCTTCTTCCACTTCTTCTTCTTCATCCCCTTTCCTTCCATTGCTTCTTCTTCCTCCACTTTTTCTCATTCTTCCACTTCTTCTTCTTCTTCATATTGTTCTCCTTCTTCCACTTGCACTTCTTCCTTTTCTTCTCGTTCTTCCAATTCTTCTTCTTCCTCTTCTTCTCCTTCTGCCACCTCTTCTCCCTCCTCCCGTTCTGCTTCCTCCACTTTTTATATTTCATCTCCTTTCATTCCACTACTTCCTCCTATTCCTCTTATTCTCTCCTTCTACCACTTTTTCTACTTCTACTTGTTGTTTTTCTTCATTTCATCTCCTTCTTCCGCTTCTTCTACTTACACTTCTTCTTTTTCATCTTCCTCCATTTCTTCTCCTTCCACAACTTCATCTTCTTTCCTTTCCGTCTTCTCCTTCCTTTTTTTCTCCATCCCCCACTTCTGTTGCTTCCGATTGTTGCTCTTCTTCTTCTTCTCCTTCCCACAAATCTTATGCATACACTTCTTCTTCTTCTTCCTCTTCTCCTCCAGATTCCACTTCTTCTGCTTCTTCTTCCCTTCCCTTCCCTTCCCCTCCTTCTTCCTTTTCCTCCTTTTCTCCGTGTTCCAATTCTTCTTCTTCATCTCACCTCCTTCCACTACTTCTTCTTCCTCCTCTTGTTCACCCTCTACACTTTCCACATCTTCATCTTCTTCCTTTTCTTCTCCTTCTTCCACTTCTTCTGGTTACTGTCCTTCTTCTTCCTCTTCTTATCTTTCCTCCACTTCGCCTCCTCTCCTTTCCTTACTTTTCTTCCTCTTCATCTTCTTCTTCTTCGTCCTTTCCTTCGTCATCTCCCTCTTTTTCTCCTTCTTCTGCTTCCACTTGCATTTCTACCTCTTGTTCTTCTTCTTCCACTTCTTCTCCATCATCCCCAGTCCTTCAACTACTTCTTCTTCTTCCTCTTGTTCACCTTCTTCCACTTCTACTACATCCACTTGTTCTTCTTCTTCCCTCTCTTCTCCTTCTTGCCCTTCTTTTGGCTGTACTACTTCTTCTTCCTCCCCTTCTTCTTCTCCTCTTTGTTCCGCTTCTTCTTCATCCCTTTTCCTTCCATTGCTTCTTCTTCCTCCTTTTTTTCTCATTCTTCCACTTCTTGTTCTTCTTCCTATTGTTCTCCTTCTTCCACTTGCACTGCTTCCTTTTCTGCTCGTTCTTTTCTTCTTCTTCCTTTTTTTCTCCTTCTGCGACCTCTTCTCCCTCCTCTCGTGCTCCTTCTTCCACTTCTTCTTCTTCATCTCCTTTCATTCCACTACTTCATCCTATTCCTCTTATCCCTTCCCTTCCCCTCCTTCTTCCTTTTCCTCCTTTTCTCCTTGTTCCAATTCTTCTTCTTCATCTCACCTCCTTCCACTACTTCTTCTTCCTCCTCTTGTTCACCTTCTACACTTTCCACATCTTCATCTTCTTCCTTTTCTTCTCCTTCTTCCACTTCTTCTGGTTACTGTCCTTCTTCTTCCTCTTCTAATCTTTCCTCCAGTTGGCCTCCTCTCCTTTCCTTTCTTTTCTTCCTCTTCATCTCCTTCTTCTTCCTCCTTTCCTTCGTCATCTCCCTCTTTTTCTCCTTCTTCTGCTTCCACTTGCATTTCTACCTCTTGTTCTTCTTCTTCCACTTCTTCTCCATCATCCCCAGTCCTTCAACTGCTTCATCTTCTTCCTTTTGTTGACCTTCTTCCACTTCTACTACATCCACTTGTTCTTCTTCTTCCCTCTCTTCCCCTTCTTGCCCTTCTTCTGCCTACACTACTTCTTCTTCCTCCCCTTCTTCTTCTTCCTCTTTTTCTCCTTCTGCCACCTCTTCTCCCTCCTCTCGTGCTCCTTCTTCCACTTCTTCTTCTTCATCTCCTTTCATTCCACTACTCCATCCTATTCCTCTTATTTTCTCCTTCTACCACTTCTTCTACTTCTACTTGTTCTTCTTCTTCATTTTTGTCTCCTTCTTCCGCTTTTTCTGCTTAAACTTCTTCTTCTTCTTCCTCTTCCTCCATTTATTCTCCTTCCACAACTTCGTGTTCTTTCCTTTCAGTCTTCTCCTTCCTCTTTTTCTCCATCCCGCACTTCTGTTGCTTCCCATTTCGCCCAAATCTTATACTTACACTTCTTCTTCTTCTTCCTCTTCTCCAGATTCCACTTCTTCTGCTTCTTCTTCCCTTCCCTTCCGCTCCTTCTTCCTTTTCCTTGTTTTCTCCTTGTTCCAATTCTTCTTCTTCATCTCACCTCCTTCCACTACTTCTTCTTCCTCCTCTTGTTCACCTTCTTCACTTTCCACATCTTCGTCTTCTTCCTTTTCTTCTCCTTCTTCCACTTCTGCTGGTTACTCTCCTTCTTGTTCCTCTTCTTATCTATCTTCCACTTTGCCTGCCTCCTCTTGTTCTCTTTCTTCTACTTCTTCTTCATCCTCTCCTTTCCTTTCTTTTCTTCCTCTTCATCTCCTTCTTCTTCCTCCTTTCCTTCGTCATATCCCACTTTTTCTCCTTCTTCTGCTTCCACTTGCATTTCTACCTCTGGCTCTTCTTCGTCCACTTCTTCTCCATCATCCCCACTCCTTCAACTACTTCTTCTTCTTCCTGTTGTTCACCTTGTTCTACTTCTACTATATCCACTTGTTCTTCTTCTTCCCTCTCTTCTCCTTCTTGCCCTTCTTCTGCCTACACTACTTCTTCTTTCTCCCCTTCTTCTTCTCCTCCTTGTTCCGCTTCTTCTTCATCCCCTTTCCTCCATTGCTTCTTCTTCCTCCTCTTTTTCTCATTCTTCCACTTCTTCTTCTTCTTCCTATTGTTCTCCTTCTTCCGCTTCCACTTCTTCCTTTTCTTCTCGTTCTTCCACTTCTTCTTCTTCTTCCACTTCTTCTTCTTCTTCCTTTTCTTCTCCTTCTGCCACCTCTTCTCCCTCCTCCCGTTCTCCTACTTCCACTTCTTCTTCTTCATCTCCTTTCATTCCACTACTTCCTCCTATTCCTCTTGTTCTCTCCTTCTACCACTTCTTCTACTGCTAGTTGTTCTTCTTTTTTATTTTTGTCTCCTTCCTCCGCTTTTTCTGCTTACACTTCTTCTCCTTCCTCTTCTTCCATTTCTTCTCCTTCCACAACTTCTTCTTTCCTTTCCGTCTTCTCCTTCTCTTTTTCTCCATCCCCCACTTCAGTTGCTTCCCATTGTTGCTCTTCCTCTTCTTCTCCTTCCCCGAAATCTTATGCTTACATTTCTTCTTCTTCTTCCTCTTCTCCTCCAGCTTCCACTTCTTCTTCCCTTCCCTTCCCCTCCTTCTTCCTTTTCCTCCTTTTCTCCTTCTTCCAATTCTTCTTCTTCATCTCACCTCCTTCCACTACTTCTTCTTCCTCCTCCTGTTCACCTTCTTCAACTTCTTCACTTTCAACATCTTCTTCTTCTTTTCTTCTCCTTCTTGCACTTCTTCTAGCTACTCTCCTTCTTCTTCCTCTTCTTCTCTTTCTTCCACTTCTCCTGCCTCCTCTTGTTCTCTTTGTTCCACTTTTTCTTCATCCTCTCCTTTCCTTACTTTTCTTCTCCTTCATCTCCTTCTTCTTCTTCCACTTGCATTTCTACCTCTTGTTCTCCTTCTTCCACTTGTCCTCCATCATCCCCACTCCTTTAACTACTTCTTCATCTTCCTCTTGTTCACCTTCTTCTACATCCACTTGTTCTTCTTCTTCCCTCTCTTCTCCTTCTTGCCCTTCTTCTTCCCCCGCTTCTTCTTCTCCTCCTTGTTCCACTTCTTCTTCATCCCCTCTCCTTCCATTGCTTCTTCTTCCTCCTCATTTTCTCATTCTTCCACTTCTTCTTCTTCTTCTTCCTCTTGTTCTCCTTCTTCCACTTGCACTTCTTCCTTTTGTTCTCATTCTTCCACTTGTTCTTCTTCCTCATCTTCTCCTTCTTCCACCTCTTCTCCGTCCTCCCATTCTCCTTCTTCCACTTCTTCTTCTTCATCTCCTTTCATTCCACTACTTCCTCCTATTCCTCTTATTCTCTCCTTCTACCACTTCTTCTACTTCTACTTGTTGTTCTTCTTCATTTTCGTCTCCTTCTTCCACTTCTTCTGCTTACACTTCTTATTCTTCCTCTTCTTCCATTTCTTCTACTTCCACAACTTCTTCTTCTTTCCTTTACATCATCTCCTTCCTTTTTTTCTCAATCCCCCACTTCTGTTGGTTCCCATTGTTGCTCTTCCTCTTCTTCTCCTTCCCCCAAATCTTATGCTTACACTTCTTCTTCTTCCTGTTCTCCTCCAGATTCCACTTCTGCTTCTTCTTCCCTTCCACTCCTTCTTCCTTTTCCTCCTTTTCTCCTTGTTCCAATTCTTCTTCTTCATCTCACCTCCTTCCCCTACCTCTTCTTCCACTTCTCCTGCCTCCTCTTGTTCTCTTTCTTCCACTTCTTCTTCATCCTCTCTTTTCCTTTCTTTTCTTCCTCTTCATCTCCTTTTTCTTCTTCCTTTCCTTCGTCATATCCCTCTTTTTCTCCTTCTTGTGCTTCTACTTGCATTTCTACCTCTTTTTCTGCTTCTTCCACTTCTTGTCGGTCATCCCTACTCCTTCAACCACTTCTTCTTCGTCCTCTTTTTCACCTTCTTCCACTTCTACTATATCCACTTGTTCTTCTTCTTCCCTCTCTTCTCCTTCTTGCACTTCTTCTGCCTACACTACTTGTTCTTCCTCCCCTTCTTCTTCTCCTCCTTGTTCCACTTCTTCTTTATCCCCTTCTCTTCCATTGCCTCTTCTTCCTCCTCTTTTTCTCATTCTTCCACTGCTTCTTCTTCTTCCTATTGTTCTCCTTCTTCCATTTGTACTTCTTCCTTTTCTTCTCGTTCTTCCACTTCTTCTTCTTCCTCTTCTTCTTCTACTGCCACCTCTTGTCCCTCCTCCCGTTCTCCTTCTTCCAGTTCTTCTTCTTCATCTCCTTTCATTCCACTACTTCCTCCTATTCCTCTTATTCTCTCCTTCTACCACTTCTTCTACTTCTACTTGTTGTTCTTGTTCATTTTCGTCTCCTTCTTACGCTTCTTCTGCTTACACTTCTTCTTCTTCCTCTTCTTCCATTTCTTCTCCTTTCACAACTTCTTCTTCTTTCCTTTCCGTCTTCTCCTTCCTCTTTTTCTCCACCCCTCACTTCTGTTGCTTCCCATTGTTGCTCTTCCTCTTCTTCTCCTTCCCCCAAATCTTATGTTTACACTTCTTCTTCTTCTTCCTCTTCTCCTCCAGATTCCACGTCTTCTACTTCTTCCTCCCTTCCCTTCCCCTCCTTCTTCCTTTTCCTCCTTTTCTCCTTGTTCCAATTCTTCTTCTTCATCTCACCTCCTTCCACTACTTCTTCTTCCCCCTCTTGTTCACCTTCTTCAACTTCTTCACTTTCCACATCTTCTTCTTCTTCCTTTTCTTCTCCTTCTTCCACTTCTTCTAGTTACTCTCCATCTTCTTCCTCTTATTATCTTTCTTCCACTTCTCCTGCCTCCTCTTGTTCTCTTTCTTCCACTTCTTCTTCATCCTCTCCTTTCCTTTCTTTTCTTCCTCTTCATCTCCTTTTTCTTCTTCCTGTCCTTCGTCATATCCCTCTTTTTCTCCTTCTTCTGCTTCAACTTGCATTTCTACCTCTTGTTCTCCTTCTTCCACTTCTTCTCCATAATCCCCACTCCTTCAACTACTTCTTCTTCCTCTTGTTCACCTTCTTCCACTTCTACTACATCCACTTGTTCTTCTTCTTCCCTCTCTTCTTCTTCTTGCCCTTCTCCTACCTACACTACTTCTTCTTCCTCCCCTTCTTCTTGTCCTCCTTGTTCCACTTCTTCTTCATCCCTTTTCCTTCCATTCCTTCTTCTTCCTCCTCTTTTTCTCATTCTTCCACTTATTCTTCTTCTTCTTCTTCTTCCAATTGTTCTCCTTCTTCCACTTGCACTTCTTCCATTTCTTCTCGTTCTTCCACTTCTTCTTCTTCCTCTTCTTCTCCTTCTGCCACCTCTTCTCCCTCCTCACGTTCTCCTTCTTCCACTTCTTCTTCTTCATCTCCTTTCATTCCACTACTTCCTCGTATTCCTCTTATTCTCTCCTTCTACCACTTCTTCTACTTCTACTTGTTGTTCTTCTTCATTTTCGTCTCCTTCTTCCGCTTCTTCTGCTTACACTTCTTCTTCTTCCTCTTCTTCCATTTCTTCTCCTTCCACAACTTCTTTGTCTTTCCTTTCTGTCTTCTCCTTCTCTATTTCTCCATCCCCCACTTCTGTTGCTTCCTATTATTGCTCTTTCTCTTCTTCTCCTTCCCCCAAATCTTATGCTTACACTTCTTCTTCTTCTTCCTCTTCTCCTCCAGATTCCACTTCTTCTGCTTCTTCTTCCCTTCCCTTCCCCTCCTTCTTCCTTTTCCTCCTTTTCACCTTCTTCAACTTCTTCACTTTCCACATCTTCTTCTTCTTCCTTTTCTTCTCCTTCTTCCACTTCTTCTAGTTACTCTCCTTCTTCTTCCTCTTCTTATCTTTCTTCCACTTCTCCTGCCCCCTCTTGTTCTGTTTCTTCCACTTCTTCTTCATCCTCTCCTTTCCTTTGTTTTATTCCTTTTCATCTCCTTCTTCTTCTTCCATTTCTTCGTCATATCCCTCTTTTTCTCCTTCTTCTACTTCCACTTGCATTTCTACCTCTTGTTCTCCTTCTTCCACTTCTTCTCCATCATCCCCACTCCTTCAACTACTTCTTCTTCTTCGTCTTGTTCACCTTCTTCCACTTCTACTACATCCACTTGTTCTTCTTCTTCCCTCTCTTCTCCTTCTTGCCCTTCTTCTGCCTACACTACTTCTTCTCCTTCTTGGTCCACTTCTTCTTCATCTCCTTTCCTTCCATTGCTTTTTCTTCCCCCTCTTTTTCTCAATCTTCCACTTCTTCTTCTTCATCCTATTGCTCTCCTTCTTCCACTTGCACTTCTTCCTTTTCTTCTCGTTCTTCCACTTCTTCTTCTTCCTCCTCTTCTCCTTCTGCCACCTCTTCTCCCTCCTGTCGTTCCCCTTCTTCCACTTCTTCTTCTTCATCTCCTTTCATTCCACTAATTCCTCCTATTCCTCTTATTCTCTCCTTCTACCACTTCTTCTACTTCTACTTGTTGTTCTTCTTCATTTTTGTCTCCTTCTTACGCTTCTTCTGCTTAAACTTCTTCTTCTTCCTCTTCTTCCATTTCTTCTCCTTCCATAACTTCTTCTTCTTTCCTTTCCGTCTTCTCCTTCCTCTTTTTCTCCATCCTCCACTTCTGTTGCTTCCCAATGTTGCTCTTCCTCTTCTTCTCCTTCCCCCAAATCTGATGCTTACACTTCCTCTTCTTCTTCCTCTTCTGCTCCAGATTCCACTTCTTCTGCTTCTTCTTCCCTTCCCTTCCCCTCCTTGTTCCTTGTCCTCCTTTTGTCCTTGTTCCAATTCTTCTTCTTCACCTCACCTCTTTTCACTACTTCTTCTTCCTCCTCTTGTTCACCTTCTTCCACTTCATCGCCACTCCTTCAACCACTTCTTCTTCTTCCTCTTGTTCACCTTCTTCCACTTCTACTACATCCACTTGTTCTTCTTCTTCCCTTTCTTCTCCTTCTTACCCTTCTTCTGCCTACACTACTTCTTCTTCCTCCCCTTCTACTTCTCCTCCTTGTTCCACTTCTTCTTCATCCCCTTTCCTTCCATTGCCTTTTCTTCCTCCTATCTTGCTCATTCTTCCACTGCTTCTTCTTCTTCCTATTGTTCTCCTTCTTCCACTTGCACTTCTTCCCTTTCTTCTCGTTCTTCCACTTCTTCTTCTTCCTCTTCTTCTCCTACTGCAATCTCTTCTCCCCCCTCCCGTTCTCCTTCTTCCACTTCTTCTTCTTCATCTCGTTTCATTACACTACTTCCTCCTATTCCTCTTATTCTCTCTTTCTACCACTTCTTCTACTTCTACTTGTTGTTCTTCTTCATTTTCGTCTCCTTCTTCCGCTTCTTCTGCTTACATTTCTTCTTCTTCCTCTTCTTCCATTTCTTCTCCTTCCAAAACTTCTTCTTCTTTCCTTTCCGTATTCTCCTTCCTCTTTTTCTCCATACCCAATTCTGTTGCGTTCCATTGCAGCTCTTCCTCTTCTTCTCCTTCCCCCAAATCTTATGCTTACACTTGTTCTTCTTCTTCTTCCTCTTCTCCTCCAGTTTCCACTTCTTCTGCTTCTTCTTCCCTTCCCTTCCCCTCCTTCTTCCTTTTCCTCCTTTCTCCTTGTTCCAATTCTTCTTCTTCATCTCACCTCCTTCCACTACTTCTTCTTCCTCCTCTTGTTCACCTTCTTCACTTTCCACATCTTCGTTTTCTTCCTTTTCTTCTCGTTCTTCCACTTCTGCTGGTTACTCTCCTTCTTGTTCCTCTTCTTATCTATCTTCCACTTCGCCTGCCTCCTCTTGTTCTCTTTCTTCCACTTCTTCTTCATCCTCTCCTTTCCTTTCTTTTCTTCCTCTTCATCTCCTTCTTCTTCCTCCTTTCCTTCGTCATATCCCACTTTTTCTCCTTCTTCTGCTTCCACTTGCATTTCTACCTCTTGCTATTCTGCGTCCACTTCTTCTCCATCATCCCCACTCCTTCAAGTACTTCTTCTTCTTCCTGTTGTTCACCTTCTTCCACTTCTACTACATCCACTTGTTCTTCTTCTTCCCTCTCTTCTACTTCTTGCCCTTCTTCTTCCTACACTACTTCTTCTTTCTCCCCTTCTTCTTCTCCTCCTTGTTCCACTTCTTCTTCATCCCCTTTCCTCCATTGCTTCTTCTTCCTCCTCTTTTTCTCATTCTTCCACTTCTTCTTCTTCTTCCTATTGTTCTCCTTCTTCCGCTTGCACTTCTTCCTTTTTTTCTCGTTCTTCCACTTCTTCTTCTTCCTCTTCTTCTCCTTCAACCACCTCTTCATCCTGCTCCCGTTCTCCTTCTACCACTTCTTCTTTTTCATCTCCTTTCATTCCACTACTTCCTCCTATTCCTCTTGTTCTCTCCTTCTACCACTTCTTCTACTTCTACTTGTTATTCTTCTTCATTTTCGTCTCCTTCTTCCGCTTCTTCTGCTTACACTTCTTCTTCTTCCTCTTCCTCCATTTCTTCTCCTTCCACAACTTCCTCTTCTTTCCTTTCCGTCTTCTCCTTCCTCTTTTTCTCCATCCCCTACTTCTGTTGCTTCCCATTGTTGCTCTTACCCTTTTTCTCCTTCCCCCAAATCTTATGCTTACACTTCTTCTTCTTCCTCCTCTTCTCCTCCAGATTCCACTTCTTCTGCTTCTTCTTCCCTTCCCTTCCCCCTTCCCGTCCGATCCTTCTTCCTTTTCCTCCTTTTCTCCTTGTTCCAATTCTTCTTCTTGATCTCACCTCCTTCCACTACTTCTTCTTCCTCCTCTTGTTCACCTTCTTCACTTTCCAGATCTTCTTCTTCCTTTTCTTCTCCTTATTCCACTTCTTCTAGTTACTCTCCTTCTTCTTCCTCTTCTTATCCTTCTGCCACTTCCCCTGCCTCCTCTTGTTCTCTTTCTTCCACTTCTTCTTTATGCTCTCCTTTCCTTTCTTTTCTTCCTCTTCATGTCCTTCTTCTTCTTCCTTTCCATCGTCATATCCCTCTTTTTCTCCTTCTTCTGCTTCCACTTGCATTTCTACCTCTAGTTCTCCTTCTTCCACTTCTTCTCCATCATCCCCACTCCTTCAACTACTTCTTCTTCTTCCTCTTGTTGACCTTCTTTCTCTTCTACTACATCCACTTGTTCTTCTTCTTCCCTCTCTTCTGCTTCTTCCCCTTCTTCTGCCTATACTACTTCTTCTTCCTCCCCTGTTTCTTCCCCTCCTTGTTCCAGTTCTTCTTCATCCCCTTTCCTTCCATTGCTTCTTCTTCCTCCTCTTTTTCTCATTCTTCCACTTCTTCTTCTTCTTCTTCCTCTTTTTCTCCTTCTGCCACCTCTTTTCCCTCCTCCTGTTCTCCTTCTTCCACTTCTTCTTCTTCATCTCCTTTCATTCCACTACTTCCTCCTATTCCTCTTATTCTCTCCTTCTACCACTTCTTCTACTTCTACTTGTTGTTCTTCTTCATTTTCCTATCCTTTTTCCGCTTCTTCTGCTTACACTTGTTCTTCTTCCTCTTCTTCCATTTCTTCTCCTTCCACAACTTCTTCTTCTTTCCTTTCTGTATTCTCCTTCCTCTTTTTCTCCATCCCCTACTTCACTTGCTTCCCATTGTTGCTCTTCTTCTTCTTCTCCTTCCCCCAAATCTTATGCTTACACTTCTTCTTCTTCTTCCTTTTCCCGTCCAGATTCCACCTCTTCTGCTTCTTCTTCCGTTCCCTTCCCCTCCTTCTTCCTTTTCCTCCTTTTTTGCTTGTTCCAATTCTTCTTCTTCATCTCACCTCCTTCCACTACTTCTTCTTCCTCCTCTTGTTCAACTTCTTCAACTTCTTCACTTTCCACATCTTCTTCCTCTTATTATCTTTCTTCCACTTCTCCTGCCTCCTCTTGTTCTCTTTCTTCCGCTTCTTCTTCATCGTCTCCTTTCGTTTCTTTTCTTCCTCTTCATCTCCTTTCATTCCACTACTTCCTCCTATTCCTCTTATTCTCTCCTTCTACCACTTGTTCTACTAATACTTGTGGTTCTTCTTCATTTTCGTCCCCTTCTTCTGCTTCTTCTGCTTACACTTCTTCTTCTTCCTCTTCTTCCATTTCTTCTCCTTCAACAACTTCTTCTTCTTTCCTTTCTGTCTTCTCCTTCCTCTTTTTCTCCATCCCCCACTTCTGTTGCTTCCCATTGTTGCTCTTCCTCTTCTTCTCCTTCCCCCAAATCTTATGCTTACACTTCTTCTTCTTCTTCCTCTTCTCCTCCAGATTCCACTTCTTCTTTTTCTTCCTATTGTTCTCCTTCTTCCACTTGCACTTCTTCCATTTCTTCTCCTTCTTCTCGTTTTTCCTCTTCTTCTTCTTCGTCTTCTTCTCCTTCTGCCACCTCTTCTCCCTCCTCCCGTTGTCCTTCTTCCACTTCTTCTTCTTCATCTCGTTTCATTCCACTACTTCCTCCTATTCCTCTTATTCTCTCCTTCTACCACTTATTCTACTTATTCTTGTTGTTCTTCTTCATTTTCGTCTCCTTCTTCCGCTTCTTCTGCATACACTTCCTCTTCTTCCACTTCTTCCTTTTCTTCTCGTTCTTCCACTTCTTCTTCTTCCTCTTCTTCTCCTTCTGCCACCTGTTCTCCCTCCTCCCGTTCTTCTTCTTCCACTACTTCTTCTTCATTTCCTTTCATTCCACTACTTGCACTTCCTATTCCTCTTATTCTCTCCTTCAACCACTTCTTCTACTTCTACTTGTTGTTCTTCTTCATTTTCGTCTCCTTCTTCAGCTTCTTCTGCTTACACTTCCTCTTCTTCCCTTACCTTCCCCTCCTTCTTCCTTTTCCTCCTTTTATCCTTGTTCCAATTCTTCTTCTTCATCTCACCTCCTTCCACTACTTCTTCTTCCTCCTCTTGTTCACCTCCCTCACTTTCCACATCTTTTTCTTCTTCCTTTTCTTCTCCTTCTTCCACTTCTTCTAGTTACTCTCCTTCTTCTTCCTCTTCTTATCTTTCTTCCACTTCTCCTGCCTCCTCTTGTTCTCTTTCTTCAACTTCTTCTTCATCCTCTCCTTTCCTTTCTTTTCTTCCTCTTTATCTCCTTCTTCTTCTTCCTTTCCTTCGTCATATCCCTCTTTTTCTCCTTCTTCTGCTTCCACTTGCATGTGTACCTCTTGTCCTCCTTCTTCGACTGCTTCTCCATCATCCCCACTCCTTCAACTACTTCTTCTTCTTCCTCTTGTTCGCCTTCTTCCACTTCTACTACATCCACTTGTTCTTCTTCCTCCCTCTTTTCTCCTTCTTGCCCTTTTTCTGCCTATACTACTTCTTCTTACTCCGCTTCTTCTTCGCCTCCTTCTTCCACTTCTTCTTCATCCCTTTTCCTTCCATTGCTTCTTCTTCCTCCTCTTTTTCTCATTCTTCCACTTCTTCTTCTTATTGTTCTCCTTCTTCGACTTGCACTTCTTCCTTTTCTTCACGTTCTTCCACTTCTTCTTCTTCCTCTTCTTCTCCTTCTGCCACCACTTCTCCCTCTTCCCGTTCTCCTTCTTCCACTTCTTCTTCTTCATCTCCTTTCATTCCACTACTTCTACCATTTCTTCTTCTTCATTTTCGTCTCCTTCTTCCGCTTCCTCTGCTTACGCCTCTTTTTCTTCCATTTCTTCTCCTTCCACTTTTTCTTTCCTTTTCGTCTTCTCCTTCCTCTTTTTCTCTATCCCCCACTTCTGTTGCTTCCCATTGTTGCTCTTCCTCTTCTTCTCCTTCCCCCAAATCTTACGCTTACACTTCTTCCTCTTCTTCCTCCTCTCCCCCAGATTCAACTTCTTCTAGTTCTTCTTCCCTTCCCTTCCCCTCGTTCTTCCTCTTCCTCCTTTTCTCCTTGTTCCAATTCTTCTTCTTCATCTCACCTCCTTCCACTACTTCTTCTTCCTCCTCTTGTTCACCTTCTTCACTTTCCACATCTTCTTCTTCTTCCTTTTCTTCTCCTTCTTCCACTTCTTCTCGTTACTCTCGTTTTTCTTCCTGTTCTTATCTTTCTTCCACTTCTCCTGCCTCCTCTTGTTCTCTTTCTTCCACTTCTTCTTCATCCTCTCCTTTCCTTTATTTTCTTCCGATTAATCTCCTTCTTCTTCTTCCTTTCCTTCCTCATATCCCTTTTTTTATCCTTCTTCTGCTTCCACTTGCATGTCTACCTCTTGTCCTCCTTCTTCCACTCCTTCTCCATCATCCCCACTCCTTCAACTACTTCTTTTTCTTCCGCTTGTTCACCTTCTTCCACTTGTACTACATCCACTTGTTCTTCTTCTTCCCTCTCTTCTCCTTCTTGCCCTTCTTCTGCCTACACTACTTCTTCTTCCTCCCCTTCTTCTTCTCGTCCTTGTTCCACTTCTTCTTCATTCCCCTTTCCTTCCATTGCTTCTTCTTCGTCCTCTTTTTCTCATTCTTCCACTTCTTCTTCTTCTTCTTCTTCCTATTGTTCTCCTTCTTCCACTTGCACTTCTTCCTGTTCTTCTCGTTCTTCCACTTCTTCTTCTTCCTCTTCTTCTCCTTCTGCTACCTCTTCTTCCTCCTCCCGTTCTCCTTCTTCCACTTCTTCTTCTTCATCTCCTTTCATTCCACTACTTCCTGCTATTCCTCTTATTCTCTCCTTCTACCACTTCTTCTACTTCTACTTGTTGTTCTTCATTTTCGTCTCCTTCTTCCGCTTCTTCTGCTTACACTTTTTCTTCTTCCTCTTCTTAAATTTCTTCTCCTTCCACAACTTCTTCTTTCCTTTTCGTCTTCTCCTTCCTCTTTTTCTCCATCCCCCAGTTCTGTTGCTTCCCATTGTTGCTCTTCCTCTGCTTCTCCTTCCCCCAAATCTTACGCTTACACTTCTTCCTCTTCTTCCTCCTCTCCCCCAGATTCAACTTCTTCTAGTTCTTCTTCCCTTCCCTTCCCCTCCTTCTTCCTCTTCCTCCTTTTCTCCTTGTTCCAATTCTTCTTCTTCATCTCACCTCCTTTCACTACTTCTTCTTCCTCCTCTTGTTTACCTTCTTCACTTTCCACATCTTCTTCTTCTTCCTTTTCTTCTCCTTCTTCCACTTCTTCTAGTTACTCTCCTTCTTCTTCCTCTTCTTATCTTTCTTCCACTTCTCATGCCTCCTCTTGTTCTCTTTCTTCCACTTCTTCTTCATCCTCTCCTTTCCTTTCTTTTCTTCCTCTTCATCTCCTTCTTCTTCTTCCTTTCCTTCGTCATATACCTCTTTTTCTCCTTCTTCTGCTTCCACTTGCATTTCTACCTCTTATTCTCCTTCTTCCACTTCTTCTCCATCATCCCCACTCCTTCAAGTACTTCTTCTTCTTCCTCTTGTTCACCCTCGTCCACTTCTACTACATCCACTTGTTCTTCTTCTTCCCTCTCTCCTCCTTCTTGCCCTTCTTCTGCCTACACTACTTCTTCTTCCTCCCCTTCTTGTTCTGCTCCTTGTTTCACTTCTTCTTCATCCCCTTTCCTTCCATTGCTTCTTCTTCCTCCTCTTTTTCTCATTCTTCTACTTGTTCTTCTTCTTCCTATTGTTCTCCTTCTTCCACTTGCACTTCTTCCTTCACTTCTCGTTCTTCCACTTTTTCTTTTTCCTCTTCTTCTCCTTCTGCCACATCTTCTTTCTCCTCCCGTTCTTCTTCTTCCACTTCTTCTTCTTCATCTCCTTTCATTCCACTACTTCCTCCTATTCCTCTTATTCTCTCCTTCTACCACTTCTTCTACTTCTACTTGTTGTTCCTCTTCATTTTCGTCTCCTTCTTCCGCTTCTTCTGCTCACACTTCTTCTTCTTCCTCTTCTTCCATTTCTTCTCCTTCCACAACTTCTTATTCTTTCCTTTCCGTCTTCTCCTTCTTCCTTTTCCTCCTTTTCTCTTTGTTCCAATTCTTCTTCTTCATCTCACCTCCTTCCACTTTCTCCTCCTTCTTCCACTTCTTCTTCATTCCCCTTTCCTTCCATTGCTTGTTCTTCCTCCTCTTTTTCTCATTCTTCCACTTCTTCTTCTTCTTCCTATTGGTCTCCGTCTTCCACTTGCACTTCTTCCTTTTCTTCTCGTTCTTCCACTTCTTCTTCTCCTTTTGCCACCTCTTCTCCCTCCTCCCGTTATCCTTCTTCCACTTCTTCTTTTTCATCTCCTTTCATTCCAATACTTCCTCCTATTCCTCTCATTCTTTCCTTCTACCACTTCTTCTACTTTTACTTGTTGTTCTTCTTCATTTTTGTCACCTCCTTCCACTACTTCTTCCTCCTCCTCTTGTTCACCTTCTTCACTTTCCACATCTTCTTCTTCTTCCTTTTCTTCTCCTTCTTCCACTTCTTCTAGTTACTCTCCTTCTTTTTCCTCTTCTTATCTTTCTTCCACTTCTCCTGCCTCCTCTTGTTCTCTTTCTTCCGCTTCTTCTTCATCCTCTCCTTTCCTTTCTTTTCTTCCTCTTCATCTCCTTCTTCATATTCCTTTCCTTCGTCGTATTCCTCTTTTTCTATTTCTTCTCCTTCCACTTGCATTTCTACCTCTTGTTCTCCTTCTTCCACTTCTTCTCCATCGTCCTTACTCCTTCAACTACTTCTTCTTCTACCTCTTGTTCACCTTCTTCCACTTCGACTACATCCACCTGTTCTTCTTCTTCCGTCTCTTTTCCTTCTTGCCTTTCTTCTGCCTACACTACTTCTTCCTCCTCCCCTTCTTCTTCTCCAACTTGTTCCACTTCTTCTTCCTTTCCCTTCCCCTCCTTCTTCCTTTTCCTCCTTTTCTCCTTGTTCCAATTCTTCTTCTTCATCTCACCTCCTTCCACTACTTCTTCTTCCTCCTCTTGTTCACCTTCCTCACTTTCCACATCTTTTTCTTCTTCCTTTTCTTCTCCTTCTTCCACTTCTTCTAGTTACTCTACTTCTTCTTCCTCTTCTTATCTTTCTTCCACTTCTCCTGCCTCCTCTTGTTCTCTTTCTTCCACTTCTTCTTCATCCTCTCCTTTCCTTTCTTTTCTTCCTCTTGATCTCCTTCTTCTTCTTCCTCTCCTTCGTGATACCCTCTTTTTCTCCTTCTTCTTCTTCCACTTGCATTTCTACCTCTTGTTCTCCTTGTTCCACTTCTTCTCCATCAGCCCCACTCCTTCAACTACTTCTTCTTCTTCCTCTTGTTCACCTTCTTAAACATCTACTACATCCACTTGTTCTTCTTCTTCCCTCTCTTCTCCTTCTTTCCCTTCTTCTGCCTACACTACTTCTTCTTCCTCCCCTTCTTCTTCTCCTCCTTGTTCCACTTCTTCTTCATTCCCCTTTCCTTCCATTGCTTGTTCTTCCTCCTCTTTTTCTCATTCTTCCACTTCTTCTTCTTCTTCCTATTGGTCTCCGTCTTCCACTTGCACTTCTTCCTTTTCTTCTCGTTCTTCCACTTCTTCTTCTCCTTTTGCCACCTCTTCTCCCTCCTCCCGTTATCCTTCTTCCACTTCTTCTTCTTCATCCCCTTTCATTCCACTACTTCCTCCTATTCCTCTTATTCTCTCTTTCTACCACTTCTTCTACTTCTACTTGTTGTTCTTCTTCATTTTCGTCTCCTTCTTCCGCTTCTTCTGCTTACACTTCTTCTTCTTCCTCTTCTTCCATTTCTTCTCCTTCCACAACTTCTTCTTCTTTCCTTTCCGTCTTCTCCTTCCTCGTTTTCTCCATCCCCCACTTCTGTTGCTTCCCATTGTTACTCTTCCTCTTCTTCTCCTTCCCCCAAATCTTATGCTTACACTTCTTCTTCTTCTTCCTCTTCTCCTCTAGATTCCTTCCATTGCTTATTCTTCCTCCTCTTTTTCTCATTCTTCCACTTGTTCTTCTTCTTCCTATTGTTCTCCTTCTTACACTTGAACTTCTTCCTTTTCTTCTCGTTCTTCCACTTCTTCTTCTTCCTCTTCTTCTCCTTCTGCCACCTCTTCTCCCTTCTCCCGTTCTCCTTCTTCCACTTCTTCTTCTTCATGTCCTTTCATTCCACTACTTCCTCCTATTCCTCTTATTCTCTCCTTCTACCACTTCTTCTACTTCTACTTGTTGTTCTTCTTGATTTTTGTCTCCTTCTTCCGCTTCTTCTGCTTACACTTCTTCTTCTTCCTCTTCTTCCATTTCTTCTCCTTCCACAGCTTCTTCTTTCCTTTCTGTCTTCTCCTTCCTCTTTTTCTCCATCCCCCACTTCTGTTGCTTCCCATTCTTGCTCTTCCGCTTCTTCTCCTTCCCCCAAATCTTGTGCTTACACTTCTTCTTCTTCTTCCTCTTCTCCCCCAGCTTCCACTTCTTCTGGTTCTTCTTCCCTTCCCTTCCCCTTCTTATTCCTTTTCCTATTTTTCTCTTTGTTCCAATTCTTCTTCTTCATCTCACCTCCTTCCACTACTTCTTCCTCCTCCTCTTGTTCACCTTCTTCACATTTCACATCTTCTTCTTCTTCCTTTTCTTCTCCTTCTTCCACTTCTTCTAGTTACTCTCCTTCTTCTTCCTCTTCTTATCTTTCTTCCACTTCTCCTGCCTCCTCTTGTTCTTTTTCTTCCACTTCTTCTTCATCCTCTCCTTTCATTTCTTTTCTTCCTCTTCATCTCCTTCTTCATCTTCCTTTCCTTCTTCATATTCCTCTTTTTCTATTTCTTCTCCTTCCACATGCATTACTACCTCTTTTTCTACTTCTTCCACTTCTTCTCAATCATCCTTACTCCTTCAACTACTTCTTCTTCTACCTCTTGTTCACCTTCTTCCACTTCTACTACATCCCACTGTTCTTCTTCTTCTGTCTCTTTTCCTTCTTGCCTTTCTTCAGCCTACACTACTTCTTCCTCCTCCCCTTCTTCTTCTCCTCCTTGTTCCACTTCTTCTTCCTTTCCTTCCATTGCTTCTTCTTCCTTCTCTTTTTCTCATTCTTCCATTTCTTCTTCTTCCTATTGTTCTCCTTCTTCCACTAGCACTTCTTCCTTTTCTTCTCGTTCTGCCACTTCTTCTTCTTCTCCTTCTGCCACCTCTTCTCCCTCCTCCCGTTCTCCTTCTTCCACTTCTTCTTCTTCATCTCCTTTCATTCCACTACTTCCTCCTATTCCTCTCATTCTTTCCTTCTACCACTTCTTCTACTTCTCCTTGTTGTTCTTCTTCATTTTCGTCTCCTTCTTCCGGTTCTTCTGCTTACACTTCTTCTTCTTCCTCTTCTTCCATTTCTTCTCCTTCCACAACTTCTTGTTCTTTCCTTTACGTCTTCTCCTTCCTTTTTTTCTCCATCTCCCACTTTTGTGGCTTCCCATTGTTGCTCTTCCTCTTCTTCTCCTTCCCCCAAATCTTATACTTACACTTCTTCTTGTTCTTCCTCTTCTCCTCCAGATCCACTTCTTCTGCTTCTTCTTCCCTTCCCTTCCCCTCCTTCTTCCTTTTCCTCCTTTTCTCCTTGTTCCAATTCTTCTTCTTCATCTCGCCTCCTTCCACTACTTCTTCTTCATCTCACCACCTTCCACTACTTCTTCTTCCTCCTCTTGTTCACCTTCTTCAACTTCTTCACTTTCCACATCTTCTTCTTCTTCCTTTTCTTCTCCTTCTTCCACTTCTTCTAGTTACTCTCCTTCTTCTTCCTCTTCTTCCTCTTCTTATTCTTCTTCGACTTCTCCTGCCTCCTCTTGTTCTCATTCTTCCACATCTTCTTCATCCTCTCCTTTCCTTTGTTTTCTTCCTCTTGGTCTCCTTCTTCTTCTTCCTTTCCTTCGTGATATCCCTCTTTTTCTCCTTCTTCTTCTTCCACTTGCATTTCTACCTCTTGTTCTCCTTTTTCCACTTCTTCTCCATCAGCCCCACTCCTTCAACTACTTCTTCTTCTTCCTCTTGTTCACCTTCTTCAACTTCTACTACATCCACTTCTTCTTCTTCTTCCCTCTCTTCTCCTTCTTGCGCTTCTTCTGCCTACACTACTTCTTCTTCTTCCCCTTCTTCTTCTCTTCCTTGTTCCACTTCTTCTTCATTCCCCTTTCCTTCCATTGCTTATTCTTCCTCCTCTTTTTCTCATTCTTCCACTTGTTCTTCTTCTTCCTATTGTTCTCCTTCTTACACTTGAACTTCTTCCTTTTCTTCTCGTTCTTCCACTTCTTCTTCTTCCTCTTCTTCTCCTTCTGCCACCTCTTCTCCCTCCTCCCGTTCTCCTTCTTCCACTTCTTCTTCTCCATCTCCTATCATTCCACTACTTACTCCTATTCCTCTTATTCTCTCCTACTACCACTTCTTCTACTTCTACTTGTTGTTCTTCTTCATTTTCGTCTCCTTCTTCCCCTTCTTCTGCTTACACTTCTTCTTCTTCCTCTTCTTCCATTTCTTCTCCTTCCACAACTTCTTCTTCTTTCCTTTCCGTCTTCTCTTCCTCTTTTTCTCCATCCCCCACTTCTGTTGCTTCCCATTGTTACTGTTCCTCTTCTTCTCCTTCCCCCAAATCTTATGCTTACACTTCTTCTTCTTCTTCCTCTTCTTCCATTTCTTCTCCTTCCACAACTTCTTCTTCTTTCCTTTCCGTCTTCTCTTCCTCTTTTTCTCCATCCCCCACTTCTGTTGCTTCCCATTGTTACTGTTCCTCTTCTTCTCCTTCCCCCAAATCTTATGCTTACACTTCTTCTTCTTCTTCCTCTTCTCCTCTAGATTCCTTCCATTGCTTATTCTTCCTCCTCTTTTTCTCATTCTTCCACTTGTTCTTGTTCTTCCTATTGTTCTCCTTCTTACACTTGAACTTCTTCCTTTTCTTCTCGTTCTTCCACTTCTTCTTCTTCCTCTTCTTCTCCTTCTGGCACCTCTTCTCCCTCCTCCCATTCTCCTTCTTGCACTTCTTCTTCTTCATGTCCTTTCATTCCACTACTTCCTCCTATTCCTCTTATTCTCTCCTTCTACCACTTCTTCTACTTCTACTTGTTGTTCTTCTTCATTTTCGTCTCCTTCTTCCGCTTCTTCTGCTTACACTTCTTCTTCTTCCTCTTCTTCCATTTCTTCTCCTTCCACAACTTCTTCTTTCCTTTTCGTCTTCTCCTTCCTCTTTTTCTCCATCCCCCACTTCTGTTGCTTCCCATTCTTGCTCTTCCTCTTCTTCTCCTTCCCCCAAATCTTATGCTTACACTTCTTCTTCTTCTTCCTCTTCTCCCCCAGCTTCCACTTCTTTTGCTTCTTCTTCCCTTCCCTTCCCCTACTTCTTCCTTTTCCTCCTTTTCTCTTTGTTCCAATTCTTCTTCTTCATCTCACCTCCTTCCACTACTTCTTCCCCCTCCTCTTGTTCACCTTCTTCACTTTCCACATCTTCTTCTTCCTTTTATTCTCCTTCTTCCACTTCTTCTAGTTACTCTCCTTCTTCTTCCTCTTCTTATCTTTCTTCCACTTCTCCTGCCTCCTCTTGTTCTCTTTCTTCCGCTTCTTCTTCATCCTCTCCTTTCCTTTCTTTTCTTCCTCTTCATCTTCCTTTCCTTCGTCATATTCCTCTTTTTCTATTTCTTCTCCTTCCACTTGCATTTCTACCTCTTGTTCTCCTTCTTCCACTTCTTCTCCATCATCCTTACTCCTTCAACTACTTCTTCTTCTTCCTCTTGTTCACCTTCTTCCACTTCTACTACATCCACTTGTTCTTCTTCTTCCCTCTCTTCTCCTTCTTGCCCTTCTTCTGCCTACACTACTTCTTCTTCCTCACCTTCTTTGTGTCCTGCTTGTTCCATTTCGTCTTCATCCCCTTTCCTTCCATTCCTTCTTCTTCCTCCTCTTTTTCTCATTCTTCCACTTCTTCTTCTTCCTATTGTTCTCCTTCTCCCACGTGCACTTCTTCCTTTTCTTCTCGTTCTTCCACTTCTTCTTCTTCCTCTTCTTCTCCTTCTGCCACCTCTTCTCCCTCCTCCCGTTCTCCTTCTTCCACTTCTTCTTCTCCATCTCCTATCATTCCACTACTTACTCCTATTCCTCTTATTCTCTCCTACTACCACTTCTTCTACTTCTACTTGTTGTTCTTCTTCATTTTCGTCTCTTTTTTCCGCTTCTTCTGCTTACACTTCTTCTTCTTCCTCTTCTTCCATTTCTTCTCCTTCCACAACTTCTTCTTCTTTCCTTTTTGTCTTCTCCTTCCTCTTTTTCTCCATCCGCTACTTCTGTTGCTTCCCATTGTTGCTCTTCCTCTTCTTCTCCTTCCCCCAAATCTTATGCTTACACTTCTTCTTCTTCTTCCTCTTCTCCTCCAGCTTCCAGTTCTTCTGCTTCTTCTTCCCTTCCCTTCCCCTCCTTGTTCCTTTTCCTCCTTTTCTCCTTGTTCCAATTCTTCTTGTTCATCTAACCTGCTTCCACTAGTTCTTCTTCCTCCTCTTGTTCACCTTCTTCAACTTCTTCACTTTCCACATCTTCTTCTTCTTCCTTTTCTTCTCCTTGTTCCACTTCTTCTTCATCCTCTCCTTTCCTTTCTTTTCTTCCTCTTCATCTCCTTCTTCTTCTTCCCTTCCTTCGTCATATCCCTCTTTTTCTCCTTCTTCAGCTTCCACTTGCATTTCTGCATTTTGTTCTCCTTCTTCCACTTCCTCTCCATCATCCCCACTTCTTCAACTAGTTCTTCTTATTCCTCTTGTTCACCTTCTTCCACTTCTACTACATTCACTTGTGTTTCTTCTTCCCTCTCTTCTCCTTCTTGCCCTTCTTCTGCCTACACTACTTCTTCTTCCTCCCCTTCTTCTTCTCCTCATTGTTCCACTTCTTCTTCATCCCTTTTCCTTCCATTGCTTCTTCTTCCTCCTCTTTTTCTCATTCTTCCACTTTTTCTTCTTGTTATTCCTATTGTTCTCCTTCTTCCACTTGCAGTTCTTCTTTTTCTTCTTGTTCTTCCACTTCTTCTTATTCATGTCGTTTCATTCCACTACTTCCTCCTATTCCACTTATTCTCTCCTTCTACCACTTCTTCTTCTACTTATTGTTCTTCTTCATTTTCATTCCTTCTTCCGCTTCTTCTGCTTACACTTGTTTTTCTTCCTCTTCTTCCATTTCTTCTCCATCCACAACTTCTTCTTCATTCCTTTCTGCCTTCTCCTTCCTCTTTTTCTCCATCCCCTACTTCTGTTGCTTCCCATTGTTGCTCTTCCTCTTCTTCTCCTTCCCCCAAATCTTATGACTTCTTCTTCCTCTTCTCCTGCAGATTCAACTTCTTCTGCTTCTTCTTACCTTCCCTTCCCCTCCTTCTTCCTTTTCCACCTTTTCTCCTTGTTCCAATTCTTTTTCTTCATCTCACCTCCTTCCACTACTTCTTCTTCCTCCTCTCGTTCACCTTCTTCAACTTCTTCACTTTCCACATCTTCTTCTTGTTGCTTTTCTTCTCCTTCATCCACTTCTTCTAGTTACACTCCTTCTTCTTCCTCTTCTTATCTTTCTTCCACTTCTTCTGCCTCCTCTTGTTCTCTTTCTTCCAGTTCTTCTTCATCCTCTCCTTTCCTTTCTTTTCTTCCTCTTCATCTCCTTCTTCTTCTTCCTTTCCTTCGTCATATCCCTCTTTTTCTCCTTCTTCCACTTCTACTACATCCACTTGTTCTTCTTCTTCCTACCCTTCTTCTTCTCCTCCTTGTTCCACTCCTTCTTCATCCCCTTTCCTTCCATTGCTTCTTCTTCCTCCTCTTTTTCTCATTCTTCCACTTCCTCTTCTTGTTACTATTGTTATCCTTCCTCCACTTGCAGTTCTTCCTTTTCTTCTCGTTCTTCCACTTCTTTTTCTTCATGTCCTTTCATTCCACTACTTCCTCCTATTCCACTTATTCTCTCCTTCTACCACTTCTTCTACTTCTACTTATTGTTCCTCTTCATTTTCGTCTCCTTCTTCCGCCTCTTCTGCTTACACTTCTTCTTCTTCCTCTTCTTCCATTTCTTCTCCTTCCACAACTTCTTCTTCTTTCCTTTCTGCCTTCTCCTTCCTCTTTTTCTCCATCCTCTACTTCTGTTGCTTCCCATTGTTGCTCTTCCTCTTCTTCTCCTTCCCCCAAATCTTATGCTTACACTTCTTCTTCTTCTTCCTCTTCTCCTCCAGCTTCCATTTCTTCTGCTTCTTCTTCCCTTCCCTTCCCCTCCTTCTTCCGTTTCCTCCTTTTCTCCTTATTCCTATTCTTCTTCTTCATCTCACCTCCTTCCATTACTTCTTATTCCTCCTCTTGTTCACCTTCTTCAACTTCTTCACTTTCCACATCTTCTTCTTCTTCCTTTTCTTCTCCTTCTTCCACTTCTTCTAGTTACTCTCCTTCTTCTTCCTCTTCTTATCTTTCTTCCACTTCTCCTGCCTCCTCTTGTTCTCTGTCTTCCACTTCTTCTTCATCCTCTCCTTTCCTTTCTTTTCTTCCTCTTCATTTCCTTCTTCTACCTCCTTTCCTTCTTCATATCCATCTTTTTCTCCTTCTTCTGCTTCCACTTGCATTTCTACCTCTTGTTCTCCTTCTTCCACTACTTCTCCATCATCCTCACTCCTTCAACTACTTCTTCTTCTTCCTATTGTTCTCCTTCTTCCACTTGCACTTCTTCCTTTTCTTTCTTTCTTCCACTTCTTTTTCTTCCTCTTCTTCTCGTTCTGCCACCTCCTCTCCCTCCTCCCTCCTTCCGTTCTCCTTCTCCACTTCTTCTTCTTCATCTCCTTTCATTCCACTACTTCCTCCTATTCCTCTTATTCTCTCCTTCCACCACTTCTTCTACTTCTACTTGTTGTTCTTCTGCATTTTTGTCTCCTTCTTCTGCTTCTTCTGCTTACACTTCCTCTTCTTCTCCTTCCCCCAAATCTTATGCTTACACTTCTCCTTCTTCTTCCTCTTCTCCTCCAGATTCCACTTCTTCTAGTTCTTCTTCCCTTCCCTTCTCCTCTTTCTTCTTTTCCTCCTTTTCTCCTTGTTCGAATTCTTTTTCTTCATCTCACCTCCTTCCACTGCTTCTTCTTCCTCCTCTTGTTCACGTTCTTCACTTTGCACATCTTCTTCTTCTTCCTTTTCTTCTCTTTCTTCCACTTCTTCTAGTTGCTCTCCTTCTACTTCCTCTTCTTATATTTCTTCCACTTCTCCTGCCTCCTCTTATTCTCTTTCTTCCACTTCTTATTCATCCTCTGCTTTCCTTTCTTTTCTTCCTCTTCATCTCCTTCTTCTTCTTCCTTTCCTTTGTCATATCCTCTTTTTCTCCTTTGTCTGCTTCCACTTGCATTTCTACCTCTTGTTCTCCTTCTTCCACTTCTTCTCGATCATCCCCATTCCTTCAACTACTTCTTCTTCTTCTTCCTCTTGTTCCCCTTCTCCCACTTCTACTACATCCACTTGTTCTACTCCTTCCCTCTCTTCTCCTTCTTGCCCTTCTTCTGCCTACACTACTTCTTCTTCCTCTCCTTCTTCTTCTCCTCTTTGTTCGACTTCTTCTTCATCCCTTTTCCTTCCATTGCTTCTTCTTCCTCCTCTTTTTCTCATTCTTCCACTTGAAGTTCTTTCTTTTCTTCTCGTTCTTCCACTTCTTGTTCTTCCTCTTCTTCTCCTTCTGCCACCTCTTCTCCCTCCTCCCGTTCTCCTTCTTCCACTTCTTCTTCTTCATCTCCTTTCATTCCACTACATCCTCCTATTCCTCTTATTCTCTCCTTCTACCACTTCTTCTACTTCTACTTGTTGTTCTTCTTCATTTTCGTCTCCTTCTTCCGCTTCTTCTGCTTACACTTCTTCTTCTTCCACTTCTTCCATTTCCTCTCCTTCCACAACTTCTTCTTCTTTCCTTTCCGTCTTCTCCTTCCTCTTTTTCTCCATCCCCACTTCTTTTGCTTCCCATTCTTGCTCTTCCTCTTCTTCTCCTTCCCCCAAATCTTATGCTTACACTTCTTTTCTTCATCCTCTTCTCCTCCAGATTCCACTTCTTCTGCTTCTTCTTCCCTTCCCTTCCCCTCCTTCTTCCTTTTCCTCCTTTTCTCCATGTTCCAATTCTTCTTCTTCATCTCACCTCGTTCCACCACTTCTTCTTCCACCTCTTGTTCACCTTCTTCACTTTGTACATATTCTTCTTCTTCCTTTTCTTCTCTTTCTTCCACTTCTTCTAGTTACTCTCCTTCTCCTTCCTCTTCTTATGTTTCTTCCACTTCTCCTACCTCCTCTTGTTCTCTTTCTTCCTCTTCTTCTTCATCCTCTCTTTTCCTTTCTTTTCTTCCTCTTCATCTCCTTCTTCTTCTTCCTTTCCTTTGTCATATCCGTCTTTTTCTCCTTCTTCTGCTTCGACTTGCATTTCTACCTCTTGTTCTCCTTCTTCCACTTCTTCTCCATCATCCCCACTCCTTCAACTACTACTTCTTCTTCCTCTTGTTCACCTTCTTCCACTTCTACTACATCCACTTGTTCTTCTTCTTCCCTCTCTTCTCCTTCTTGCCCTTCTTCTCCCTACACTACTTCTTCTTCCTCCCCTTCTTCTTTTCCTCCTTATTCCACTTCTTCTTCATGCCCTTTCCTTCCATTGCTTCTTCTTCCTCCTCTATTTCTCATTCTTCCACAACTTCTTCTTCTTCCTATTGTTCACCTTCTTCCAGTTGCACTTCTTCCTTTTCTTCTGTTTCTTCCACTTCTTCTTCTTCCTCTTCATCTCCTTCTTCTTCTTCCTTTCCTTCGTCATATCCCCCTTTCTCTCTTTCTTCTGCTTCGACTTGCATTTCTACCTCTTGTTCTCCTTCTTGCACTTCCTCTGCATCATCCCCACTCCTTCAACTACTTCTTCTTCTGACGTGAATCCTCTTGTTCTCCTTCTTCCACTTCTCCTGCGTCCTCTTGTTCTCTTTCTTCCACTTCTTCTTCCCTCTCTTCTCCTTCTTTCCCTTCTTCTGCCTACACTACTTCTACTTCCTCCCCTTCTTCTTCTTCTCCTTGTTCCACTTCTTCTTCATCCCCTTTCCTTCCATTGCTTCTTCTTTGTCCTCTATTTCTCATTCTTCCACTTCTTCTTCTTCTTCCTATTGTTCTCCTTCTTCAACTTGCACTTCCTCCTTTTCTTCTCGTTCTTCCACTTCTTTTTCTTCCTCTTCTTCTCCTTCTGCCACCTCTTCTTCCTCCTCCCGTTCTCCTTCTTCCACTTCTTCTTCTTCATCTCCTTTCATTCCACTACTTCCTCCTATTCCTCTTATTCTCTCCCTCTACTACTTCTTCTACTTCTACTTGTTGTTTTTTTTATTTTCGTCTACTTCCTCGACTTCTTCTGCTTACAATTCTTCTTCTTCCTCTTCTTCCATTTCTTCTCCTTCCACAACTTCTTCTTCTTTCCTTTCCGTCTTCTCCTTCCTCTTTTTCTCCATCCCCGACTTCTGTTGCTTCCCATTGTTGCTCTTCCTCTTCTTCTCCTTCTACCATATCTTATGCTTACACTTCTTCTTCTTCTTCCTCTTCTCCTCCAGATTCCACTTCTTCTGCTTCTTCTTCCCTTCCCTTCCCCTCCTTCTTACTTTTCCTCCTTTTCTCCTTGTTCCAATTCTTCTTCTTTATCTCACCTCCTTCCACTACTTCTTCTTCCTACTCTTGTTTACCTTCTTCACTTTCCACATCTTCTTCTTCTTCCTTTTCTTCTCCTTCTTCTTCCTCTTCTTATCTTTCTTCCACTTCTCCTGCCTCCTCTTGTTCTCTTTCTTCCACTTCTTCTTCATCCTCTCCTTTCCTTTCTTTTCTTCCTCTTCATCTCCTTCTTCTTCTTCCTTTCCTTCGTCATATACCTCTTTTTCTACTTCTTCTGCTTCCACTTGCATTTCTACCTCTTATTCTCCTTCTTCCACTTCTTCTCCATCATCCCCAGTCCTTCAACTACTTCTTCTTGTTCCTCTTTTTCACCTTCTTCCACTTCTACTACATCCACTTGTTCTTCTCTTTCCCTCTCTTCTCCTTCTTGCCCTTCTTCTGCCTACACTACTGCTTTTTCCTCCCCTTCTTCTTCTCCTCCTTGTTCCACTCCTTCTGCATCCCCATTCCTTCCATTGCTTCTTCTTCCTCCTCTTTTTCTCATTCCTTCCACTTCTTCTTCTCCTCGTATTCCTCCTATTCTCTCCTTCTACCATTTCTTCTACTTCTACTTGTTGTTTTTCTTCATTTTCGTCTCCTTCTTCCACTTCTTCTGCTTACACTTCTTCTTCTTCCTCTTCTTTCATTTCTTCTCCTTCCACAACTTCTTCTTCTTTCCTTTCCGTCTTCTCCTTCCTCTTTTTCTCCATCCCCCACTTCTATTGCTTCCCATTGTTGCTTTTCCTCTTCTTCTCCTTCCCCCAAATCTTATGCTTACACTTCTTCTTCTTCTTCCTTTTCTCCTCCAGATTCCACTTCTTCTGCTTCTTCTTCCCTTCCCTCCCCCTCCTTCCTTTTCCTCCTTTTTTCCTTGTTCCAATTCTTCTTTTTTATCTCACCTTCTTCCACTACTTCTTCTTCCTCCTCTTGTTAACCTTCTTCACTTTCCACATCTTCTTCTTCCTTTTCTTCTCCTTCTTCCACTTCTTCTAGTTACTCTCCTTCTTCTTCCTCTTCTTATGTTTCTTCCACTTCTCCTACCTCCTCTTGTTCTCTTTCTTCCACTGCTTCTTCATCCTGTCCTTTCGTTTCTTTTCTTCTTCTTCATCTCCTTCTTCTTCTTCCTTTCCTTCATCATATCCCTCTTTTTCTCCTTCTGCTTCCACTTGCATTTCTACCTCTTGTTCTCCTTCTTCCAATTCTTCTCCATCATCCCCACTCCTTCAACTACTTCTTCCTGTTCCTCTTGTTCACCTTCTTCCACTTCTACTACATCCACTTGTTCTTCTTCCTCCCTCTCTTCTCCTTCTTCCCCTTCTTCTGCCTACACTACTTCTTCTTCTCCTACTTGTTCCACTTGTTCCTCATTCCCCTTTCCTTCCAATGCTTCTTCTTCCTCCTCTTTTTCTCATTCTTCCACTTCTTCTTCTTCCTCCTCTTTTTCTCATTCTTCAACTTCTTCTTCTTCCTATTGTTCTCCTTCTCCCACTTGCACTTCTTCGTTTTCTTCTCGTTCTTCTGCTTCTTCTTCTTCCTCTTTTTCTCCTTCTGCCACCTCTCCTCCCTCCTCCCGTTCTCCTTCTTCCACTTCTTCTTCTTCTTCATCTCCTTTCATTCCACTACTTCCTCCTATTCCTCTTATTCTCTCCTTCTACCACTTCTTCTACTTCTACTTGTTGTTCTTCTTCATTTTCGTCTCCTTCTTCCGCTTCTCCTACTTGATGAGGACATCAAGCTTGAAGGACTTGGAGGGCCTATGACAAGGGCAAGGACAAGAAGAGCTAAGGAAGCTATTCAACAAGTATTGGCAGCCTTTTTGCAAAAAGAGCCAAACATTGAAGAAATAAAGTTTAAAATTGTTAATTGTCTCAGGACTCAAGAGAGTAATACTTGACCTTAATGGAAGAGAAGTTTGAAATAAATTAAACTCATTTTCTTGGAGTTTACTTAGTTAATGGTGGGCAACCAGAATTGTCTAATTAAAGTTGCAGCCACCTAGGTTATCAATTATAATTAGTATACGTGTTTAATTTACTTTGGCAGTTACACTTTGTTATTAAGCTGCCCATTATTAGTTTTTATTATTTTGTAACTTCAGCTGAATTTAGAAAGCCACTAAACTTAAACAAGCTGAGTTTATTAGGCATATAAATTTGGGCAAGACTGAGATGTAAGGCAGAATATTTTGGAAATAAAAAACTAGTTGAGTTTTCTCTCCTTTGGGTTCTTGGCAATCCAAAATCTTTTTGAGATTTATCAAAGGTAATTCACCCCTTTGTGTGTGCAATCTCGTAGACATATCTTCCATCCTTGGAAGTGTGGAGTCTATCAATTCCAATTCCATTTTCTGTCTTTTCCATTCATACTCAATTCTGCCCAGCAAACTCTATGATCAATTGCACAGGAAAGTCCTACACTATTCGAAAACTCGTTTACTCGTTCAATTTCAATAACTTTTAATTTCCATTCTATGTCTAAGAGTTTGACAGTAATTCTAATCAATTTATTTTTGGCAATTGTTTGCATTCCACGTTGATTAATTTTGTTAACGCGGCCAGCTAAATTCCTAGGGTCCTTTCAGAATCCTAAACTGACAGTGGATTCATATCATTTGGTATCAGAGCTTAGGTTTCTAGGAATTGCAAGGCTGCACTCCGGGTAATTTTTTCCCTTGATTCTTATCATCAATAATATTACCTTAATTGTCAATCAGTTAGGATGAACCATTGCAAAAGTTAAGCCCTTAAAAAAATCTGAGATTCTAAAAAAAAAAAAAAAAAAAAGGAAGAGGAATTTTGAAAATCTGAAGAAAAAAATATATAGAGAAAAAAAAAGAAGCAAAACAAAGAATGCAAATGTGTTTAAAAAATATATATATATATATATATATAAAATTGGCTGAATGGTTCATGCCAGAAATTCTTCATTTTGAAGGTAATATTGTGTTTGATTTCAAAGAAAAATTACTGCACCTTGTTTGTTTACATTTCTGAAATTTTGGGCTGCACTTCTTGGTTACAAATTGTGTCAATTCCACTCTGTTTTGGCTTCACATATACTGCACATTCTTGCTGGATTTTGCTGCACTTGTTAGTTTCATTTTAAGCCAAAATTTTATCCTCTGTTTGTGTCTTTACCTGTTAAAATTGGCTGCACAATTTTCTACTCAAAATTCTGGTTGTGGCTGTTTGTACCTTTGTTTTTGTGTGCCCAGTTTTTGTCCATTTCTTTTCGTACTTCCTTTGTTTTCATTTTGAGACAAATTTCTTCTATCTTGTTGGTGTAAAAAAAAAAAAAAAAATTCCAGTGTTGTCCTAGTATTTGTTGCTTTCGTTGGGTTTCATTTTAGTCATTTTTGTTAGTTTTCTTGTGTCTTATTTGCCTGCACATAAGTTGGTGTTTGTCTTTGAGTTTTTCTCTTTTGGTTTGTTAAGAACTTAAGGAGGAATAAAGAGGAAAAAGGCAAGAGAGTTTCATTATAGTAAAAGCCAATTTTTTTTTTAGCGCAAACACTTGAGTGGGTGAGAACATTTTCAAACACCACATACATACTTTTTCTTGTGACATTTGACCTATTTATTTATCATGGCGGAAAGAAATAATAACAATGATCTTCAGCTTCAAATTGTTGCACTATCCCAGCATTTAGAGAGATTGATGAAGCAACAACAAGATGAGTTCCATGAGAGGTTGGATCAGTTGGAGAATAGAACCCCACCAGTAGGAGGAGGAGGAGGAGGAAGGCCAAATAGAAATGAAGGAAGAATAGAAGGAGTGAAGTTGAATGTGCCTCCTTTCAAGGGTAGGAGTGATCCTGAGGCATACTTGGAGTGGGAGTTAAAAATTGAGCATGTGTTCTCTTGCAACAATTATAGTGAGGAGCAAAAGGTGAGACTTGCAACTGCTGAATTTTCAGATTATGCTTTGATTTGGTGGAACAAGTTGCAAAGGGAGAGGATTAGAGATGAAGAGCCTATGGTGGACACTTGGACTGAAATGAAGAGGCTCATGAGGAAGCGGTATGTACCTTCTAGCTTCCATAGAGACTTAAAATTGAAACTTCAAAAATTGTCTCAAGGAAGCAAGGGAGTGGAGGAGTACTATAAGGAGATGGAGGTGATTATCATCCAAGCAAAAATTGAAGAAGATCCTGAGGTAACTATGGCTCGCTTCCTTAGTGGCTTAAATCATGATATTAGAGATGTTGTTGAGTTGCAGGAATTTGTAGAAATGGAGGATCTGTTGCATAAGGCCATTCAGGTAGAACAACAGTTAAAAAGAAAAAGTGCAACAAGAAGAAGTTCCACCAATTTTAATAATTCCAATTGGAAGGATAGGAGGAAAGAAGGAGCTGCCTCATCTAGTAATACAACACCTTCTAGCCATGGAAAAGCCCCTCAAAAGAAAGATGATAACCCACCTAAAAAGACTAGAGAAGTGAAGTGTTTCAAGTGCTTGGGCATGGGTCATTACGCCTATGAGTGTCCCACAAAGAAGATTTTTTTTCTCAAAGATAATGGGGAATACACAAGCCAATCAGAAGCTAGTGGTGGAGAAGAAGAGGAGAGTGATGGAGAATTGGCGGCTAATGAAGGAGAGTTGTACATGATTAGGAGACTGTTGGGAAGTCAAGTCAAGGCCGAAGATGCATCTCAAAGGGAGAACATCTTTCACACAAGATGTTCAGTCAATGGTAATGTTTGTTTGGTAATTATTGATGGAGGGAGTTGTACCAATGTGGTGAGTTCAAGATTAGTGTCAAAGATGAACATGGACACTACACCACATCCTAGACCATATAAACTCCAATGGCTTAGTGAAGGAGAAGAAGTTAAAGTGAAACAGCAAGCAGAGGTTCCTTTCTCCATTGGGAAGTATCAAGATAAGGTTTTATGTGATGTGGTTCCCATGGAGGCCAGCCATATCCTTTTAGGGAGGCCGTGGCAGTATGATACCAAAGCCATTCATGATGGTTTCACTAATAAAATTTCCTTCATGTATCTGGATAAAAAGGTGGTTCTTAAGCCTTTGTCTCCTAAAGAGGTATGTGAGGATCAATTAAAAATGAGAGAAAAGTTAGCAAATGAGAGAAAGAGTGAAACACCTGAGAGGAAAAAGAGTGAAACACCTGAAAGAAAAAAGAGAGAAAATAATAAGAGTGAAACACTTGAGGGCAAGCAGCTGTGTTTAGCAAGAGAAAGGGAGGTAAGGAGGGTGCTTTGTGCAAGACAGCCCCTCTACTTATTGCTTTGTCAAAATAAAATTTTGTATGCTCACCAGTTTGACAAGTTTGAATTGCCTTCTTGTATTGAGTCTCTTTTGCAGGATTTTGAGGATGTGTTTCCAGCAAATGTACCTGATGGCTTGCCACCTGTGAGGGGAATTGAGCATCACATTGATCTCATTCCAGGAGCTTCTTTGCCTAATCGTCCAGCTTATAGGAGCAACTCACAGGAAACCAAAGAGATCGAAAGGTAAGTTATTGAACTCATGAGCAAAGGGTGCGTAAGAGACAACATGAGTCCATGTGCTGTACCTGTGATTCTAGTACCCAAGAAGGATGGTTCATGGAGGATGTGTTCTGATTGTAGAGCCATAAACAACATCACCATCAAATATAGACATCCAATTCCCAGGTTAGATGATCTTCTTGATGAACTATATGGTGCATGTGTGTTTTCTAAAATTGATCTGAAAAGTGGCTATAATCAGATTAGGATTAGAGAAGGAGATGAATGGAAAATTGCTTTTAAGACTAAATATGGATTGTATGAGTGGCTGGTTATGCCCTTTGGTTTGACAAATGCACCTAGTACTTTCATGAGATTAATGAATCATGTCTTAAGAGAGTTTATTGGAAAATTTGTTGTGGTGTACTTTGATGATATTCTGATCTATAGCACTAGTCTTGAATTGCATGTTGAACATTTGCGGGCTGTTATGAATGTGCTTAGAAAAGAACAATTGTATGCCAATTTGGACAAATGCATTTTTTGTACTGATCATGTAGTATTCCTAGGCTTTGTTGTTAATGCTAAAGGGGTACAGGTTGATGTGGAAGAGGTTAAGGCCATCCAAGAATGGCCTACACCTAAAACCGTGAGCGAGGTGAGGGGATTTCATGGTTTAGCAAGTTTCTACAGGAGATTTGTTAAAGATTTTAGTACTGTGGCTGCACCTCTAAATGAAATTGTTAAAAAAAATGTGGGTTTTAAATGGGGAGAGAAACAAGAAGAGGCCTTTGCTGCCCTTAAGCATAAGCTTGTTAATGCACCTATTCTTGCCATGCCTAATTTTGCAAAATCATTTGAAATTGAATGTGATGCATCAAATGTGGGTATTGGGGCTGTTTTATTGCAAGATGGTCATCCAATTGCTTATTTCAGTGAAAAGTTAAGTGGGGCTGCCCTTAACTATTCTACTTATGATAAGGAATTATATGCGTTGGTGAGGGCTTTAAAAACATGGCAGCATTATCTGTTACCCAAGGAATTTGTCATTCATAGCGACCATGAGTCTTTAAAATATTTAAAGGGTCAAGGTAAGCTTAATAAGAGGCATGCTAAGTGGGTAGAATTTTTAGAACAATTTCCATATGTTATCAAGCATAAAAAGGGAAAAGGGAACGTAGTGGCTGATGCGCTTTTTAGGAGGTATGCATTACTTTCTATGCTTGAGACTAAATTGTTTGGTCTTGAATCTTTGAAAGATATGTATAAACATGATGTGGATTTTGCTGAAATATTTGCTGCATGTGAAAAGCTTTCTGAAAATGGATATTATAGGCATAATGGATTTTTGTTTAAAGCCAATAAATTGTGTGTGCCTAAATGTTCCATTAGAGAGTTGCTTGTAAGTGAATCACATGAGGGGGGTTTGATGGGTCATTTTGGGGTTCAAAAGACTTTGGAAATTTTGCAAGAGCATTTCTTTTGGCCTCACATGCAACGTTATGTGCATAAGTTTTGTGACCACTGCATTGTGTGTAAAAAGGCCAAATCTAAGGTTAAGCCTCATGGATTGTATACTCCTTTGCCTGTTCCTGAATATCCTTGGACTGACATTTCTATGGACTTTGTTTTGGGGTTGCCTAAAACAAAGAATGGAAAGGATTCTGTGTTTGTTGTTGTTGATAGGTTTTCTAAGATGGCACATTTCATTCCTTGCAAAAAGGTGGATGATGCTAGCCATGTGGCTGATTTATTTTTCAAGGAAATAGTGAGACTTCATGGACTGCCAAAGAGCATTGTGAGTGATAGGGATGCAAAATTCCTTAGTCACTTTTGGAGGACCTTGTGGGGTAAAATTGGTACTAAATTGCTGTTTTCTACTACTTGCCACCCACAAATTGATGGTCAAACTGAGGTAGTCAATAGGACTTTAGGCACATTGCTTAGGACTGTTTTAAAGAAAAATCTTAAGTCTTGGGAAGCATGTTTGCCTCATGTTGAGTTTGCCTATAATAGGGTTGTCCATAGCACGACTAATTGTTCTCCGTTTGAAATTGTGTATGGGTTCAATCCTTTGACTCCTCTTGATTTTTTGTCTATGCCTAACATTTCTATGTTTAAGCATAATGAAGCACAAGCTAAAGCTGAGTATGTGAAGAAGCTGCATGAGCAAGTGAAGGCTCAAATTGAAAAGAAAAATGAGAGTTATGCAAGGCAAGCTAACAAGGGTAGGAAGAAGGTCGTGTTCCAACCTGGTGATTGGGTTTGGGTACACATGAGAAAGGAAAGGTTCCCTAAACAAAGAAAGTCAAAACTCCAACCAAGGGGAGATGGTCCTTTCCAACTTCTAGAAAGGATCAATGACAATGCCTATAAGATTGATCTTCCAGATGAGTATAATGTTAGTGCTACTTTTAATGTGTCTGATTTAATTCTCTTTGATGCAGATGAAGATGCTATTGATTTGGGGACAAATCCTCTTCAAGAGGGGGGGAGTGATGAGGACATCAAGCTTGAAGGACTTGGAGGGCCTATGACAAGGGCAAGGACAAGAAGAGCTAAGGAAGCTATTCAACAAGTATTGGCAGCCCTTTTGCAAAAAGAGCCAAACATTGAAGAAATAAAGTTTAAAATTGTTAATTGTCTCAGGACTCAAGAGAGTAATACTTGACCTTAATGGAAGAGAAGTTTGAAATAAATTAAACTCATTTTCTTGGAGTTTACTTAGTTAATGGTGGGCAACCAGAATTGTCTAATTAAAGTTGCAGCCACCTAGGTTATCAATTATAATTAGTGTACGTGTTTAATTTACTTTGGCAGTTACACTTTGTTATTAAGCTGCCCATTATTAGTTTTTATTATTTTGTAACTTCAGCTGAATTTAGAAAGCCACTAAACTTAAACAAGCTGAGTTTATTAGGCATATAAATTTGGGCAAGACTGAGATGTAAGGCAGAATATTTTGGAAATAAAAAACTAGTTGAGTTTTCTCTCCTTTGGGTTCTTGGCAATCCAAAATCTTTTTGAGATTTATCAAAGGTAATTCACCCCTTTGTGTGTGCAATCTCGTAGACATATCTTCCATCCTTGGAAGTGTGGAGTCTATCAATTCCAATTCCATTTTCTGTCTTTTCCATTCATACTCAATTCTGCCCAGCAAACTCTATGATCAATTGCACAGGAAAGTCCTACACTATTCGAAAACTCGTTTACTCGTTCAATTTCAATAACTTTTAATTTCCATTCTATGTCTAAGAGTTTGACAGTAATTCTAATCAATTTATTTTTGGCAATTGTTTGCATTCCACGTTGATTAATTTTGTTAACGCGGCCAGCTAAATTCCTAGGGTCCTTTCAGAATCCTAAACTGACAGTGGATTCATATCACTACTTACACTTCTTCATCTTCTTCCTCTTTGTTCCACTCCTTCTTCATCCCCTTTGCTTCCATTGCTTCTTCTTCCTCCTCTTTTTCTCATTCTTCCACTTCTTCTTCTTCTTCCTCTTCTTCTCCTTCTGCCACCTCTTCTCCTCCTCCCGTTCTCCTTCTACCACTTCTTCTACTTCTACTTGTTGTTCTTCTTCATTTTCGTCTCCTTCTTTCGCTTCTTCTGCTTACACTTCTTCTTCTTTCCTTTCCGTCTTGTCCTTCCACTTTTTCTCCATCCCCCACTTCTGTTGCTTCACATTGTTTCTCTTCTTGTTCTTCTCCTTCCCCCAAATCTTATGCTTACACTTCTTCTTCCTCTTCCTCTTCTCCTCCAGCTTCCACTTCTTCTGCTTCTTCTTCCCTTCCCTTTGCCTCCTTCTTCCTTTTCCTCCTTTTCTCCTTGTTCCAATTCTTCTTCTTCATCTAACCTGCTTCTACTACTTCTTCTTCCTCCTCTTGTTGCTTCCCATTGTTGCTCTTCCTCTTGTTCACCTTCTTCCACTTTTACTACATCCACTTCTTCTTCTTCTTCCCTCTCTTCTCCTTCTTGCCCTTCTTCGGCCTACACTACCTCTTCTTCCTTCCCTTCTTCTTCTCCTCCTTGTTCCACTCCTTCTTCATCCCCTTTCCTTCCATTGCTTCTTCTTCCTCCTCTTTTTCTCATTCTTCCACTTCTTCTTCTTCTTCCTCTTCTTCTCCTTCTTCCACTTGAAGTTCTTCCTTTTCTTCTCGTTCTTCCACTTCTTGTTCTTCCTCTTCTTCTCCTTCTGCCACCTCTTCTCCCTCCTCCCATTCTCCTTCTTCTACTTCTTCTTCTTCATCTCCTTCCATTCCACTACTTCCTCCTATTCCTCTTATTCTCTCCTTCTACCACTTCTTCTACTTCTACTTGTTGTTCTTCTTCATTTTCGTCTCCTTCTTCCGCTTCTTCTGCTTACACTACTTCTTCTTCCATTTCTTCTCCTTCCACAACTTCTTCTTCTTTCCTTTCCGTCTTTTACTTCCTCTTTTTCTCCATCCCCCACTTCTATTGCTTCCCATTGTTGCTCGTCCTCTTCTTTTCCTTCCCCCAAATCTTATGCTTACACTTCTTCTTATTCTTCCTCTTCTCCTCCAGATTCCACTTCTTCTGGTTCTTCTTCCCTTCCTTTCCCCTCCTTCTTCCTTTTCCTCCTTTTCTCCTTGTTCCAATTCCTCTTCTTCATCTCACCTCCTTCCACTACTTCTTCTTCCTCCTCTTGTTCGCCTTCTTCACTTTCCACATCTTCTTCTTCTTCCTTTTCTTTTCCTTCTTCCACTTCTTCTAGTTACTCTCCTTCTTCTTCCTCTTCTTATCATTCTTCCACTTCTCCTGCCTCTTCTTGTTCTCTTTCTTCCCACTTCTTCTTCATCCTCTCATTTCCTTTCTTTTCTTCCTCTTCATCTGCTTCTTCTTCTTCCTTTCCTTCGTCATATCCCTCTTTTTCTCCTTCTTCTGCTTCCACTTGCATTTCTACCTCTTGTTCTCCTTTTTCTGCTTCTTCTCCATCATCCCCACTCCTTCAACTATTCTTCTTCCTCCTCTTGTTCACCTTCTTCCACCTGTAATACATCCACTTCTTCTTCTTCTTCCCTCTCTTCTCCTTCTTGCCGTTCTTCTCCCTACACTACTTCTTCTTGCTCCCCTTATTCTTCTCCTCTTCTTTATTTTCGTCTCCTTCTTCCGCTTCTTCTGCTTACACTTCTTCTTCTTCCGTTTCTTCTCCTTCGACAACTTCTTCTTCTTTCTGTTCCGTCTTCTCCTTTCTCTTTTTCTCCATCCCCCACTTCTGTTGCTTCCCATTGTTGCTCGTCCTCTTCTTTTCCTTCCCCCAAATCTTATGCTTACACTTCTTCTTCTTCTTCCTCTTCTCCTCCAGATTCCATTTCTTCTGCTTTTTCTTCCTCTTCTTATCATTCTTCCACTTCTCCTGCCTCCTCTTGTTCTCTTTCTTCCACTTCTCCTGCCTCCTCTTTTTCTCCTTCTTCTGCTTCCACTTGTATTTGTACCTCTTGTTCTCCTTCTTCCACTTCTTCTCCATCATCCCCACTCCTTCAACTACTTCTTCTTCTTCCTCTTGTTCAGCTTCTTCCACTTCTACAACATCCACTTGTTCTTCTTCTTCCCTCTTTTCTCCTTCTTGCCCTTCTTCTGCCTACACTACTTCTTCTTCCTCCCCTTCTTCTTCTCCTCCTTGTTCCACTTTTTCTTCATCCCGTTTCCTTCTATTGGTTCTTCTTCCTCCTCTTTTTCTCATTCTTCCACTTCTTCTTCTTCTTCCTATTGTTCTCCTTCTTCCACTTGCAGTTCTTCCTTTTCTTCTCATTCTTCCTCTTCTTCTTCTTCCTCTTCTTCTCCTTCTGCCACCTCTTCTCCCTCCTCCCGTTCTCCTTCTTCCACTTCTTCTTCTTCATGTCTTTTCATTCCACTACTTCCTCCTATTCCTCTTATTCTCTCCTTCTACCCCTTCTTCTACTTCTACTTGTTGTTCCTCTTCATTTTCGTCTCCTTCTTCCTCTTCTTTTGCTTACACTTCTTCTTCTTCCTCTTCTTCCATTTCTTCTCCTTCCACAACTTCTTATTCTTTCCTTTCCGTCTTCTCCTTCTTCCTTTTCCTCCTTTTCTCCTTGTTCCAATTCTTTTTCTTCATCTCACCTCCTTCCACTACTTCTTCTTCCTCCTCTTGTTCACCTTCTTCAAATTCTTCACTTTCCACATCTTCTTCTTCTTCCTTTTCTTCCCCTTCTTCTAGTTACTCTCTTTCTTCTTCCTCTACTTTTCTTTCTTCCACTTCTCCTTCCTCCTCTTGTTCTTTTTCTTCTATTTCTTCTTCATCCTCTCCTTTCCTTTCTTTTCTTCCTCTTCATCTCCTACTTCCTCTTCCTTTCCTTCGTCATATCCCTCTCTTTCTCTTTCTTCTGCTTCCACTTGCATTTCTACCTCTTGTTCTACTTGTTACACTTCTTCTCCATCATCCCCACTCCTTCAACTACTTCTTCTTCTTCCTCTTGTTCACCCTCGTCCACTTCTACTACATCCACTTGTTCTTCTTCTTCCCTCTCTCCTCCTTCTTGCCCTTATTCTGCTTACACTACTTCTTCTTCCTCCCCTTCTTGTTCTGCTCCTTGTTTCACTTCTTCTTCATCCCCTTTCCTTCCATTGCTTCTTCTTCCTCCTCTTTTTCTCATTCTTCTACTTGTTCTTCTTCTTCCTATTATTCTCCTTCTTCCACTTGCACTTCTTCCCTCACTTCTCGTTCTTCCACTTTTTCTTCTTCCTCTTCTTCTCCTTCTGCCACATCTTCTTTCTCCTCCCGTTCTTCTTCTTCCACTTCTTCTTCTTCATCTCCTTTCATTCCACTACTTCCTCCTATTCCTCTTATTCTCTCCTTCTACCACTTCTTCTACTTCTACTTGTTGTTCCTCTTCATTTTCGTCTCCTTCTTCCGCTTCTTCTGCTCACACTTCTTCTTCTTCCTCTTCTTCCATTTCTTCTCCTTCCACAACTTCTTATTCTTTCCTTTTCGTCTTCTCCTTCTTCCTTTTCCTCCTTTTCTCTTTGTTCCAATTCTTCTTCTTCATCTCACCTCCTTCCACTACTTCTTCTTCCTCCTCTTCTTCACCTTCTTCACTTTCCACATCTTCTTCTTCTTCCTTTTCTTCTACTTCTTCCACTTCTTCTAGTTACTCTCCTTCTTCTTCCTCTTCTTATCTTTCTTCCACTTCTCCTGCCTCCTCTTGTTCTCTTTCTTCCACTTCTTCTTCATCCTTTCCTTTCCATTCTTTTCTTCCTCTTAATCTCCTTCTTCTTCTTCCTTTCCTTCGTCATATCCCTCTTTTTCTCCTTCTTCTGCTTCCACTTGCATTTCTACCTCTTGTTCTCCTTCTTCTGCTTCCACTTGCATTTCTACCTCTTGTTCTCCTTCTTCCACTTCTTGTCCATCATCCCCAGTCCGTCAACTACTTCTTCTTCTTCCTCTTGTTCACCTTCTTCCACCTCTACTACATCCACTTCTTTGTCCTCTTCGCTCTCTTCTCCTTCTTGCCCTTTTTCTGCCAACACTACTTCTTCTTCCTCCCCTTCTTCTTCTCTTCCTTGTTCCACTTCGTCTTCATCCCCTTTCCTTCCATTGCTTCTTCTTCCTCCTCTTTTTCTCATTCTTCCACTTCTTCTTCTTCTTCCCATTGTTCTCCTTCTTCCACTTGAAGTTCTTCCTTTTCTTCTCGTTCTTCCAGTTCTTGTTCTTCCTCATCTTCTCCTTCTGCCACCTCTTCTCGCTACTCCCGTTCTCCTTCTTCCACTTCTTCTTCTTCATCTCCTTTCATTCCACTACTTCCTCCTATTCCTCTTATTCTCTCCTTCTACCACTTCTGCTACTTCTACTTGTTGTTCTTCTTCATTTTCGTCTCCTTCATCCGCTTCTTCTGCTTACACTTCTTCTTCTTCCTCTTCTTCCATTTCTTCTCCTTCCACAACTTCTTCTTCTTTCCTTTCCGTCTTCTCCTTCCTCTTTTTCTCCATCCCCCACTTCTGTTTCCTCCCATTGTTGCTCTTCCTCTTCTTCTCCTTCCCCCAAATCTGATGCTTACACTTCTTCTTCTTCTTCCTCTTCTCCTCCAGATTCCATTTCTTCTGCTTCTTCTTCCCTTCCCTTCCCCTTCTTCTTCCTTTTCCTCCTTTTTTCCTTGTTCCAATTCTTCTTCTTCATCTCTCCTCCTTCCACTACTTCTTCTTCCTCCTCTTGTTCACCTTCTTCACTTTCCACATCTTCGTCTTCTTCCTTTTCTTCTCCTTCTTCCACTTCTTCTCCTTCTTCCATTTCTTCTAGTTACTCTCTTTATTCTTCCTCTTCTTATCTTTCTTCCACTCCTCCTGCCTCCTCTTGTTCTCTTTCTTCCACTTCTTCTTCATCCTCCCCTTTCCTTTGTTTTCTTCCTCTTCATCTCCTTCTTCTTCTTCCCTTCCTTCGTCATATCCCTCTTTTTTCTCCTACTTCTACTTCCACTTGCATTTCTACCTCTTCTTCTTCCTCTTGTTCACCTTCTTCCACCTCTAATACATCTACTTGTTCTTCTTCTTCCCTCTTTTCTCGTTCTTGCCCTTCTTTTGCCTACACTACTTCTTCTTCATCCCCTTCTTCTTCTCCTCCTTGTTCCACTTCTTCTTCATCCCCTTTCCTTCCATTGCTTCTTCTTCCTCCTTTTTTCTCATTCTTCCACTTCTTTTTCTTCTTCTTCCTATTGTTCTCTTTCTTCCACTTGCACTGCTTCCTTTTCTTCTCGTCCTTCCACTTCTTCTTCTTCCTCTTCTTCTCCTTCTGCCACCTCTTCTCCCTCCTCCCGTTCTCCTTCTTCCACTTCTTCTTCTTCATTTACTTTCATTCCTCTACTTCCTCCTATTCCTCTTATTCTCTCCTTCTACCACTTCTTCTACTTATTGTTCTTCTTCAGTTTCGTCTCCTTCTACCACTTCTTCTACTTGTTGTTCTTCTTCATCTTCGTCCTTTCCTTCGTCATATCCCTCCCTCTTTCTTCCACTTCTTCTTCTTCTTCGTATTATTCTCCTTCTTCCACATGCACTTCTTCCTTTTTTTCTCATTCTTCCACTTCTTCTTCTTCGTCTTCTTCTCCTTCTCCCACCTCTTCTTCCTCCTCCTGTTCTCCTTCTTCCACTTCTTCTTCTTCATCTCCTTTCATTCCATTACTTCCTCCTATTCCTCTTATTCTCTCCTTCTACCACTTCTTCTACTTCTACTTGTTGTTCCTCTTCATTTTCGTCTCCTTCTTCCGCTTCTTCTGCTCACACTTCTTCTTCTTCCTCTTCTTCCATTTCTTCTCCTTCCACAACTTCTTATTCTTTCCTTTCCGTCTTCTCCTTCTTCCTTTTCCTCTTTTTCTCTTTGTTCCAATTCTTCTTCTTCATCTCACCTCCTTCCACTACTTCTTCTTCCTCCTCTTCTTCACCTTCTTCACTTTCCACATCTTCTTCTTCTTCCTTTTCTTCTCCTTCTTCCAGTTCTTCTAGTTACTCTCTTTCTTCTTCCTCTTCTTATCTTTCTTTCACTTCTCCTGCCTCCTCTTGTTCTCTTTCTTCCACTTCTTCTTCATCCTTTCCTTTCCTTTCTTTTCTTCCTCTTAATCTCCTTCTTCTTCTTCCTTTCGTTCGTCATATCCCTCTTTTTCTCCTTCTTCTGCTTCCACTTGCATTTCTACCTCTTGTTCTCCTTCTTCCACTTCTTGTCCATCATCCCCAGTCCGTCAACTACTTCTTCTTCTTCCTCTTGTTCACCTTCTTCCACCTCTACTACATCCAGTTCTTCGTCCTCTTCGCTCTTTTCTCCTTCTTGCCCTTTTTCTGCCTACACTACTTCTTCTTCCTCCCCTTCTTCTTCTCCTCCTTGTTCCACTTCGTCTTCATCCCCTTTCCTTCCATTGCTTCTTCTCCCTCCTCTTTTTCTCACTCTTCCACTTCTTCTTCTTCTTCCCATTGTTCTCCTTCTTCCACTTGAAGTTCTTCCTTTTCTTCTCGTTCTTCCAGTTCTTGTTCTTCCTCTTCTTCTCCTTCTGCCACATCTTCTCGCTACTCCTGTTCTCCTTCTTCCACTTCTTCTTCTTCTTCATCTCCTTTCATTCCACTACTTCCTCCTATTCCTCTTATTCTCTCCCTCTACCACTTCTTCTACTTCTACTTGTTGTTCTTCTTCGATTTCGTCTCCTTCTTCTGCTTCTTCTGCTTACACTTCTTCTTCTTCCTCTTCTTGCATATCTTCTCCTTCCACAACTTCTTCATCTGTCCTTGCCGTCTTCTCCTTCCTTTTTTCTCCATCCCTCACTTCTGTTGCTTCCCATTGTTGCTCTTCCTCTTCTTCTCCTTCCCCCAAATCTTATGCTTACACTTCTTCTTCTTCTTCCTCTTCTCCTCCAGATTCCACTTCTTCTGCTTCTTCTTCCTTTCCCTTCCCCTCCTTCTTCCTTTTCCTCCTTTTCTCCTTGTTCCAATTCTTCTTGTTCAACTACTTCTTCTTCTTCCTCTTGTTCACCTTCTTCCACTTCTACTACATCCACTTGTTCTTCTTCTTCCCTCTCTTCTCCTTCTTGCCCTTCTTCTGCCTACACTACTTCTTCTTCCTCCCCTTCTTCTTCTCCTCCTTGTTCCACTTCTTCTTCATTCCCCTTTCCTTCCATTGCTTCTTCTTCCTCCTCTTTTTCTCATTCTTCCACTTCTTCTTCTTCTTCCTCTTCTTCTCCTTCTGCCACCTCTTTTCCTCCTCCCGTTCTCCTTCGTCCACTTCTTCCTCTTTGTCTCCTTTCATTCCACTACTTCCTGCTATTCCTCTTATTCTCTTCTTCTACCACTTCTTCTAGTTGTTTTTCTTCTTCATCTTCATCTCCTTCTTCTTCTTTCTTTCCTTCATCATATCCCTCTTTTTCTCCTTCTTCTGCTTCCACTTGCATTTCTACCTCTTGTTCTCCTTCTTCCACTTCTTCTCCATGATCCCCACTCCTTCAACTACTTCTTCTTCTTAACTTGTTCACCTTCTTCCACCTCTACTACATCCACTTCTTCTTCTTCTTCCCTTTCTTCTCCTTCTTGCCCTTCTTCTGCCTACACTACTTCTTCTTCCTCCTCTTCTTCTTCTCCTCCTTGTTCCACTTATTCTTAATCCCTTTCCTTCCATTGCTTCTTCTTCCTCTTTTTTTCTCATTCTTCCACTTCTTTTCCTTCTTCTTCCTATTGTTCTCTTTCTTCCACTTGCACTGCTTCCTTTTCTTCTCGTTCTTCCACTTCTTCTTCTTCGTCTTCTTCTCCTTCTGCCACCTCGTCTCCCTCCTCCTGTTCTCCTACATTGTGTGTCAAAAGGCCAAATCTAAGGTTAAGCCTCATGGATTGTATATTCCTTTGCCTGTTCCTGAATATCCTTGGACTGACATTTCTATGGACTTTATTTTGGGGTTGCCTAAAACAAAGAATGGAAAGGATTTTGTGTTTGTTGTTGTTGATAGGTTTTCCAAGATGGCACATTTCATTCCTTGCAAAAAGGTGGATGATGCTAGCCATGTGGCTGATTTATTTTTCAAGGAAATAGTGAGACTTCATGGACTGCCAAGGAGCATTGTGAGTGATAGGGATGCAAAATTCCTTAGTCACTTTTGGAGGACCTTGTGGGGTAAAATTGGTACTAAATTGCTGTTTTCTACTACTTGCCACCCACAAATTGATGGTCAAACTGAGGTAGTCAATAGGACTTTAGGCACATTGCTTAGGACTGTTTTAAAGAAAAATCTTAAGTCTTGGGAAGCATGTTTGCCTCATGTTGAGTTTGCTTATAATAGGGTTATCCATAGCATGACTAATTGTTCTCCGTTTGAAATTGTGTATGGGTTCAATCCTTTGACTCCTCTTGATTTTTTGTCCATGCCTAACATTTCTATGTTTAAGCATAATGAAGCACAAGCTAAAGCTGAGTATGTGAAGAAGCTGCATGAGCAAATGAAGGCTCAAATTGAAAAGAAAAATGAGAGTTATGCAAGGCAAGCTAAGAAGGGTAGGAAGAAGGTCGTGTTCCAACCTGGTGATTGGGTTTGGGTACACATGAGAAAGGAAAGGTTCCCTAAACAAAGAAAGTCAAAACTCCAACCAAGGGGAGATGGTCCTTTCCAAGTTCTAGAAAAGATCAATGACAATGCCTATAAGATTGATCTTCCAGATGAGTATAATGTTAGTGCTACTTTTAATGTGTCTGATTTAACTCTCTTTGATGCAGATGAAGATGCTATTGATTTGGGGACAAATCCTCTTCAAGAGGGGGGGAGTGATGAGGACATCAAGCTTGAAGGACTTGGAGGACCTATGACAAGGGCAAGGACAAGAAGAGCTAAGGAAGCTATTCAACAAGTATTGGCAGCCCTTTTGCAAAAAGAGCCAAACATTGAAGAAATAAAGTTTAAAATTGTTAATTGTCTCAGGACTGAAGAGAGCAATGCTTGACCTTAATGGAGGAAAAGTTTGAAATAAATTAAACTCATTTTCTTGGAGTTTACTTAGTTAATGGTGGGCAACCAGAATTGTCTAAATTTGGGCAAGACTGAGATGTAAGGAGAATATTTTGGGAAATAAAAAAAAACTAGTTGAGGTTTTCTCTCCTTTGGGTTCTTGACAATCCAAAATCTTTTTAGATTTATCAAAGGTAATTCACCCCTTTGTGTGTGCAATCTCGTAGACATATCTTCCATCCTTGGAAGTGTGGAGTCTATCAATTCCAATTCCATTTTCTGTCTTTTCCATTCATACTCAATTCTGCCCAGCAAACTCTATAACAGGACAGTGCTACACTATTCAAAAACTCGTTTAATTGTTGAATTTCAAAAACTTTTAATTTCCATTCTGTGTCTAAAAGTTTGATAGTAATTCTATTCAGTTTATTTTTTTGCAATTGTTTGCATTCCATGTTGATTAATTTTGTTAACGCGGCAAGCTAAATTCCTAGGATCCTTTCAGAATCCTAAACTGACAGCGGATTCATATCACAATCAACAACATCACCATCAAATATAGGCACCCAATCCCCCGTCTTGATGACATGTTGGATGAATTGCATGGGGCAAAAATATTTTCAAAAATAGATCTTAGAAGTGGTTACCACCAAATAAGGATCAAAGAGGGTGATGAGTGGAAAACTGCTTTTAAGACTAAATTTGGTCTTTATGAGTGGTTGGTTATGCCTTTTGGGCTAACTAATGCCCCAAGCACATTCATGCGCTTAATGAATCATGTACTAAGGGATTGCCTTGGTAAATTTTGTGTAGTTTACTTTGATGACATTTTAGTTTACTCTAGGAACCTAGATGATCATTTAGGACATCTAAGGCATGTTTTTTCTCTTCTTAGGAGTAATCATCTTTTTGGTAACTTAGAAAAATGCACTTTTTGTGCAGATAGTGTAGTTTTCCTAGGTTTTGTAGTTAGCACAAAAGGGGTTCATGTTGACCCTGAAAAGATAAAAGCTATTCAAGAATGGCCCACCCAAAAGAGTGTGACAGAGATCAAAAGCTTTCATGGTCTTCCTGGATTTTATAGGCGCTTTGTGCCTAATTTCTCCACGCTCTTCGCACCAATAAATGATTTGGTGAAAAAGGAAGTTCCTTTCCTTTGGGGTGAGAAACAAGAGAAAGCCTTCCAGCTAATTAAGCATAAACTGACCCATGCACCAGTCTTGGCATTACCTGACTTTTCTAAAATATTTGAACTTGAATGTGATGCCTCTGGTGTAGGTGTAGGGGCTGTCTTGTTGCAAGGAGGGCACCCCATTGCGTATTTCAGTGAAAAACTCAATGGTGCCCCTCAACTACCCCACCTATGATAAGGAGTTTTATGCTCTAATTAGGGCCCTTCAAACTTGGGAGCATTACCTTGCTCCCAAGGAGTTTGTCATTCATAGTGACCATGAGTCACTAAAATATTTGAGGGGTCAAGGTAAATTGAACAAAAGGCATGCAACGTGGGTGGAATATCTTGAATCCTTCCCTTATGTCATCAAGTACAAGAAAGGAAAACAAAATGTGGTGGCTGATGCTCTTTCTAGGCGTCATGCCCTTTATTCATCCTTGAGTGCAAAAATCTTGGGATTTGATGACATTCGGGCTATGTATCCGTCTGATAAGGATTTCGGCCCCATATTTGCTACCTCTGCATCTGCATTTGCATTAAAGGCCCATGATGGGTACTTCATCAGTGAGGGGTATCTTTACAAAGGGAGTAAGCTTTGCATACCCCAAGGATCAATTAGGAACTTACTTACAAAAGAGAGTCATGAAGGTGGGCTCATGGGGCATTTTGGGATTTCAAAAACCCTCATGCTTTTACAAGAGAAATTCTTTTGGCCCCATATGCGTAGAGATGTCCATAGACATTGCTCTAAATGTATAGCTTGCTTGCAAGCAAAGTCTAAAGCAATGCCTCATGGACTATACACACCTTTACCTGCTCCTTCTGCACCTTGGGAGGATATTAGCATCGATTTCATCCTTGGGCTCCCAAGAACCCAACGAGGTGCAGACTCCATATTTGTGGTGGTGGACCGATTTTCAAAAATGGCCCATTTTATTCCCTGCCACAAAGTGGATGATGCGAGCAACATCGCAAGACTTTTCTTTAAAGAGGTTGTCTGATTGCATGGTATACCCTCTTCAATAGTGTCAGATAGGGATGTGAAGTTCCTTAGCCATTTTTGGAAAACTCTTTGGGCTAAGCTGGGAACTAAACTTCTTTTTTCCACTACCTGTCACCCTCAAACTGATGGGCAAACAGAAGTGGTGAATAGATCTTTATCCACTATGCTGAGGGCTCTCCTTAAAGGCAACCATAAGTCTTGGGATGAGTACCTTCCCTACATTGAATTTGCTTATAACCGGGTGGTTCATAGAACTACCAAGCATGCTCCTTTTGAGGTGGTCTATGGCTTTAATCCTCGTACTCCTCTAGATCTTTTACCTTTTCCTCTTTCTGTTACTGTGCATAAAGAAAGAGAGGCAAAAGCCATTTTTGTAAAACAATTACATGAGAGGGTTAAAGTTAACATAGAGCGCCAATCCTTGAGAGATGCTACTTTCGCCAATAGGGGGAGGAAAGAAGTCATCTTTGAAAAGGGCGACTGGGTATGGCTTCACTTGAGAAAGGATAGATTTCTTTCTCAAAGGAAGTCCAAACTTAGCCCTAGAGAAGATGGACCTTTCCAAATCCTTGAGCTGATCGGTAATAATGCCTATGTTTTAGATCTGCCTGAGGATTATGGCGTAAGCACCAGTTTTAATGTTTCTGATTTGTCTCCATTTGTAGGTGCTGAAAATGACGAAGACCCCATTGATTTGAGGTCAAATCCTCTTCAAGGGGGAGGAGATGATGTGACCATGCCTAGCCAAGGACCTATCACTAGGGCCATGGCTAGAAGGATTGAAGAAGACCTAGCCCTTGTAGACAAAGGAAGACTTCACCTCCTATGGAGAGTGAAGATATTAGGCTAGGGACTTTAGTTAATAAAATGTAATTTTCCTTTATTTTAATTTTGAGGAGCATTAAGAATTTAATTTGGGACATGTATTTAGTCCATTTTTTATTTTTAGGAGGTGCCTTAGGAATTTAGAGGGTGGATTTAGCTTTTTGGGTCTTTATGAAGGAAATAAGGGGTAGCCTTGATATCTACACCCCTCTTTTCTACATAAACCCCCTAAGCTAATAAGAAGGAATCTTGGCCCTTGGTTTGAGAAACTTGGGCACCAAGTTTGATGATCTAAGGAGGGAATTGTTTCTCAATTCTCCTCCCTTAGATCTCTCCTTTTAATCCTAGCCCTTCTTTTTTAGGTTATCTTGTTCAAGATGTTAGCTACCTCTATAAATAAGAGCTCCTCCCTCACTTGTATTTTTTGACACTTGAATTTAATCCTAGAGACCATATTGGTTGAGGTTCTTACCTTTGAGTGTCCCCCTTTCTCCCTTGTGAGAGCTTCTAAGAGTTATCAAGGGACCCCTCCCTTGTGGCCTCTCCCCTTTGGCTTATCAAACATAGTATTTGTGGCACCTCACCCCATTCCTTTCCTATCCATATATCCATTTCCCTTCCAAGTGACCTTAGAAAGGATCCTTTGGGCACGTGATCATCAAAGATCACATCAGGAGGAAGAAGAAGCAATGAAAGGAAAGGGGATGAAGAAGAAGTGGAACAAGGAGGAGAAGAAAAAGGGGAGGAAGAAGAAGTAGTGTAGGCAGAAGAAGGGCAAAAAGGAGAAGAGAGGGAAGAAGAAGAACAAGTGGATGTAGTAAAAGTGGAAGAAGGTGAACAAGAGGAAGAAGAAGAAGTAGTTGAAGGAGTGGGGATGATGGAGAAGAAGTGGAAGAAGGAGAACAAGAGGTAGAAATGCAAGTGGAAGCAGAAGAAGGAGAAAAAGAGGGATATGACGAAGGAAAGGAAGAAGAAGAAGGAGATGAAGAGCAAGAAAAGGAAGGAAAGGAGAGGATGAAGAAGAAGTGGAAGAAAGAGAACAAGAGGAGGCAGGAGAAGTGCAAGAAAGATAAGAAGAGGAAGACGAAGGAGAGTAACTAGAAGAAGTGAAAGAAGGAGAAGAAAAGGAAGAAGAAGAAAATGTGGAAAGTGAAGAGGTTGAAGAAGGTGAATAAGAGGAGGAAGAAGAAGTAGTGTTAAGAGGTGAGATGAAGAAGACGAATTGGAACAAGGAGAAAAGGAGGAAAACGAAGAAGAAGTGGAAGGGAAGGGAAGAAGAAGCAGAAGCAGTGGAATTTGGAGGAGAAGAGGAAGAAGACGAAGAAGTGTAAGCATAAGATTTGGGGGAAGGAGAGGAAGAGGAAGAGCAACAATGGGAAGCAACAGAAGTGGGGGATGGAGAAAAAAAAGAAGGAAGACGGAAAAGACAGAAGAACTTGTGGAAGGAGAAGAAATGGAAGAAGAAGAAGTGTAATGAGAAGAAGCGAAGAAGGAGACGAAAATGAAGAAGAACAACAAGTAGAAGTAGAAGAAGTGGTAGAAGTAGTGGAATGAAAGGAGATGAAGAAGAAGAAGTGGAAGAAGGAGAACGGGAGGAGGGAGAAGAGGTGGCAGAAGGAGAAGAAGAGGAAGTGGAAGAACGAGAAGAAAAGGAAGAAGTGCAAGTGGAAGAAGGAGAACAATAGGAAGAAGAAGAAGAAGTGGAAGAATGAGAAAAAGAGGAGGAAGAAGAAGCAATGGAAGGAAAGGGATGAAGAAGAAGTGGAACAAGGAGGAGAAGAAGAAGGGGAGGAAGAAGAAGTAGTGTAGGCAGAAGAAGGGCAAGAAGGAGAAGAGAGGGAAGAAGAAGAACAAGTGGATGTAGTAGAAGTGGAAGAAGGTGAACAAGAGGAACAAGAAGAAGTAGTTGAAGGAGTGGGGATGATGGAGAAGAAGTGGAAGAAGGAGAACAAGAGGTAGAAATGCAAGTGGAAGCAGAAGAAGGAGAAAAAGAGGGATATGATGCAGGAAAGCAAGAAGAAGAAGGAGATGAAGAGGAAGAAAAGAAAAGAAAGGAGAGGATGAAGAAGAAGTGGAACAAAGAGAACAAGAGGAGGCAGGAGAAGTGGAAGAAAGATAAGAAGAGGAAGAAGAAGGAGAGTAACTAGAAGAAGTGGAAGAAGGAGAAGAAAAGGAAGAAGAAGAAGATGTGGAAAGTGAAGAAGGTGTACAAGAGTAGGAAGAAGAAGTAGTGGAAGGAGGTGCGACGAAGAAGAAGAGTTGGAACAAGGAGAAAAGGAGGAAAAGGAAGAAGGAGGGGTAGGGAAGGGAAAAAGAAGTACAAGAAGTGGAATCTGGAGGAGAAGAGGAAGAAGAAGAAGAAGTGTAAGCATAAGATTTGGGGGAAGGAGAAGAAGAGGAAGAGCAACAATGGGAAGCAACAGAAGTGGGGGATGGAGAAAAACAGGAAGGCGAAGACAGAAAGGAAAGAAGAACAAGTTGTGGAAGGAGAAGAAATGGAAGAAGAGGATGAAGAAGAAGTGTAAGCAGAAGAAGCGGAAGAGGGAGACGAAAATGAAGAAGAACAACAAGTAGAAGTAGAAGAAGTGGTAGAAGAAGAGAATAAGAGGAATAGGAGGAAGTAGTGGAATGAAAGGAGATGAAGAAGAAGAACTGGAAGAAGGTGAACGGGAGAAGGGAGAAGAGGTGGCAGAATGAGAAGAAGAGGAAGAAGAAGAAGTGGAAGAACGAGAAGAAAAGGAAGAAGTGCAAGTGGAAGAAGGAGAACAATAGGAAGAAGAACAAGCAGTGGAAGAATGAGAAAAAGAGGAGGAAGAAGAAGCAATGGAAGGAAAGGGGATGAAGAAGAAGTGGAACGACGAGGAGAAGAAGAAGGGGAGGAAGAAGAAGTAGTGTAGGCAGAAGAAGGGCAAGAAGGAGAAGAGAGGGAAGAAGAAGAACAAGTGGATGTAGTAGAGGTGGAAGAAGGTGAACAAGAGGAAGAAGAAGAAGTAGTTGAAGGAGTGGGGATGATGGAGAAGAAGTGGCAGAAGGAGAACAAGAGGTAAAAATGCAAGTCGACGCAGAAGAAGGAGAAAAAGAGGGATATGACGAAGCAAAGGAAGAAGAAGAAGGAGATGAAGAGGAAAAAAAGAAAGGAAAGGAGATGATGAAGAAGAAGTGGAAGAAAGATAAGAAGAGGAAGAAGAAGGAGAGTAACTAGTAAAAGTGGAAGAAGGAGAAGAAAAGGAAGAAGAAGAAGATGTGGAAAGTGAAGAAGTTGAGGAACATGAACAAGAGTAGGAAGAAGAAGTAGTGGAATGAGGTGAGATGAAGAAGAAGAATTGGAACAAGGAGAAAAGGAGGAAAACGAAGAAGGAGGGGAAGGGAAGGGAAGAAGAAGCAGAAGAAGTGGAATCTGGAGGAGAAGTCGAAGAAGAGGAAGAGTAACAATAGGAAGCAACAGAAGTGGGGGATGGAGAAAAACAGGAAGGCGAAGACAGAAAGGAAAGAAGAACAAGTTGTGGAAGGAGAAGAAATGGAAGAAGAGGATGAAGAAGAAGTGTAAGCAGAAGACGCCGAAGAGGGAGACGAAAATGAAGAAGAACAACAAGTAGAAGTAGAAGAAGTGGTAGAAGAAGAGAATAAGAGGAATAGGAGGAAGTAGTGGAATGAAAGGAGATGAAGAAGAAGAACTGTAAGAAGGTGAACGGGAGAAGGGAGAAGAGGTGGCAGAATGAGAAGAAGAGGAAGAAGAAGAAGTGGAAGAACGAGAAGAAAAGGAAGAAGTGCAAGTGGAAGAAGGAGAACAATAGGAAGAAGAAGAAGCAGTGGAAGAATGAGAAAAAGAGGAGGAAGAAGAAGCAATGGAAGGAAAGGGGATGAAGAAGAAGTGGAATGACGAGGAGAAGAAGAATGGGAGGAAGAAGAAGTAGTGTAGGCAGAAGAAGGGCAAGAAGGAGAAGAGAGGGAAGAAGAAGAACAAGTGGATGTAGTAGAGGTGGAAGAAGGTGAACAAGAGGAAGAAGAAGAAGTAGTTGAAGGAGTGGGGATGATGGAGAAGAAGTGGCAGAAGGAGAACAAGAGGTAAAAATGCAAGTCGACGCAGAAGAAGGAGAAAAAGAGGGATATGACGAAGCAAAGGAAGAAGAAGAAGGAGATGAAGAGGAAGAAAAGAAAGGAAAGGAGATGATGAAGAAGAAGTGGAAGAAAGATAAGAAGAGGAAGAAGAAGGAGAGTAACTAGTAAAAGTGGAAGAAGGAGAAGAAAAGGAAGAAGAAGAAGATGTGGAAAGTGAAGAAGTTGAGGAACATGAACAAGAGTAGGAAGAAGAAGTAGTGGAATGAGGTGAGATGAAGAAGAAGAATTGGAACAAGGAGAAAAGGAGGAAAACGAAGAAGGAGGGGAAGGGAAGGGAAGAAGAAGCAGAAGAAGTGGAATCTGGAGGAGAAGTCGAAGAAGAGGAAGAGTAACAATGGGAAGCAACAGAAGTGGGGGATGGAGAAAAACAGGAAGGCGAAGACAGAAAGGAAAGAAGAACAAGTTGTGGAAGGAGAAGAAATGGAAGAAGAGGATGAAGAAGAAGTGTAAGCAGAAGAAGCGGAAGAGGGAGACGAAAATGAAGAAGAACAACAAGTAGAAGTAGAAGAAGTGGTAGAAGAAGAGAATAAGAGGAATAGGAGGAAGTAGTGGAATGAAAGGAGATGAAGAAGAAGAACTGGAAGAAGGAGAACGGGAGAAGGGAGAAGAGGTGGCAGAATGAGAAGAAGAGGAAGAAGAAGAAGTGGAAGAACGAGAAGAAAAGGAAGAAGTGCAAGTGGAAGAAGGAGAACAATAGGAAGAAGAAGAAGCAGTGGAAGAATGAGAAAAAGAGGAGGAAGAAGAAGCAACGGAAGGAAAGGGGATGAAGAAGAAGTGGAACAAGGAGGAGAAGAAGATGGGGAGGAAGAAGAAGTAGTGTAGGCAGAAGAAGGGCAAAAAGGAGAAGAGAGGGAAGAAGAAGAACAAGTGGATATAGTAGAAGTGGAAGAAGGTGAACAAGAGGAAGACGAAGAAGTAGTTGAAGGAGTGGGGATGATGGAGAAGAAGTGGAAGAAGGAGAACAAGAGGTAGAAATGCAAGTGGAAGAAGAAGAAGGAGAAAAAGAGGGATATGATGAAGGAAAGGAAGAAGAAGAAGGAGATGAAGAGGAAGAAAAGAAAGCAAAGGAGAGGATGAAGAAGAAGTGGAAGAAAGAGAACAAGACGAGGCAGGAGAAGTGGAAGAAAGATAAGAAGAGGAAGAAGAAGGAGAGTAACTAGAAGAAGTGGAAGAAAGAGAAGAAAAGGAAGAAGAAGATGTGCAAAGTGAAGAACGTGAACAAGAGGAGGAAGAAGAAGTAGTGGAAAGAGGTCAGATGAAGAAGAGGAATTGGAACAAGGAGAAAAGGAGGAAAACTGATGAGGACATCAAGCTTGAAGTACTTGGAGGACCTATGACAAGGGCAAGGACAAGAAGAGCTAAGGAAGCTATTCAACAAGTATTGGCAGCCCTTTTGTAAAAAGAGCCAAACATTGAAGAAATAAAGTTTAAAATTGTTAATTGTCTCAGGACTGAAGAGAGCAATACTTGACCTTAATGGAAGAGAAGTTTGAAATAAATTAAACTCATTTTCTTGGAGTTTACTTAGTTAATGGTGGGCAACCAGAATTGTCTAATTAAAGTTGCAGCCACCTAGGTTATCAATTATAATTAGTATACGTGTTTAATTTACTTTGGCAGTTACACTTTGTTATTAAGCTGCCCATTATTAGTTTTTATTATTTTGTAACTTTAGCTGAATTTAGAAAGCCACTAAACCTGAGATGTAAGGCAGAATATTTTGGAAATAAAAAACTAGTTGAGTTTTCTCTCCTTTGGGTTCTTGACAATCCAAAATCTTTTGAGATTTATCAAAGGTAATTCACCCCTTTGTGTGTGCAATCTCGTAGACATATCTTCCATCCTTGGAAGTGTGGAGTCTATAAATTCCAATTCCATTTTCTGTCTTTTCCATTCATACTCAATTCTGGCCAGCAAACTCTATAACAGGAAAGTGCTACACTATTCAAAAACTCGTTTAATTGTTGAATTTCAAAAACTTTTAATTTCCATTATGTGTCTAAAAGTTTGATAGTAATTCTATTCAGTTTATTTTTTTGCAATTGTTTGCATTCCATGTTGATTAATTTTGTTAACGCGGCAAGCTAAATTCCTAGAGTCCTTTTAGAATCCTAAACTGACAGCGGATTCATATAAAAAACGAAGAAGAAGTGGAATTTGGAGGAGAAGAGGAAGAAGACGAAGAAGTGTAAGCATAAAATTTGAGGGAAGGAGAGGAAGAGGAAGAGCAACAATGGGAAGCAACAGAAGTGGGGGATGGAGAAAAAAGGAAGGAAGACGGAAAGGAAAGAAGAACTTGTGGAAGGAGAAGAAATGGAAGAAGAAGAAGTGTAATCAGAAGAAGCGAAGAAGGAGACGAAAATGAAGAAGAACAACAAGTAGAAGTGAAAGGAGATGAAGAAGAAGAAGTGGAAGAAGGAGAACGGGAGGAGGGAGAAGAGGTGGCAGAAGGAGAAGAAGAGGAAGTAGAAGAAGTGGAAGAACGAGAAGAAAAGGAAGAAGTGCAAGTGGAAGAAGGAGAACAATAGCAAGAAGAAGAAGAAGTGGAAGAATCAGAAATAGAGGAGGAAGAAGAAGCAATGGAAGGAAAGGGGATGAAGAAGAAGTGGAACAAGGAGGAGAAGAAGAAGGGGAGGAAGAAGAAGTAGTGTAGGCAGAAGAAGGGCAAGAAGGAGAAAAGAGGGAAGAAGAAGAACAAGTGGCTGTAGTAGAAGTTGAAGAAAGTGAATAAGAGGAAGAAGAAGAAGTAGTTGAAGGAGTGGGGATGATGGAGAAGAAGTGGAAGAAGGAGAACAAGAGGTAGAAATGCACGTGGAAGCAGAAGAAGGAGAAAAAGAGGGATATGACGAAGGAAAGGAAGAAGAAGAAGGAGATGAAGAGGAAGAAAAGGAAGGAAAGGAGAGGATGAAGAAGAAGTGGAAGAAAGAGAACAAGAGGAGGCAGGAGAAGTGGAAGAAAGATAAGAAGAGGAAGAAGAAGGAGAGTAACTAGAAGAAGGGGAAGAAAAGGAAGAAGAAGAAAATGTGGAAAGTGAAGAGGTTGAAGAAGGTGAACAAGAGGACGAAGAAGAAGTAGTGGAAAGAGGTGAGATGAAGAAGACGAATTGGAACAAGGAGAAAAGGAGGAAAAGGAAGAAGAAGGGGAAGGGAAGGGAAGCGAAGAAGAAGCAGAAGAAGTGGAATTTGTAGGAGAAGAGGGAGAAGAAGAAGAAGCGTAAGCATAACATTTGGGGGAAGGAGAGGAAGAGGAAGAGCAACAATGGGAAGCAACAGAAGTGGGGGATGGAGAAAACAGGAAGGAAGACAGAAAGGAAAGAAGAAGTTGTTGAAGGAGAAGAAATGGAAGAAGAAGAAGTGTAAGCAGAAGAAGCGGAAGAAGGAGACAAAAATGAAGAAGAACAACAAGTAGACGTAGAAGAAGTGATAGAAGTAGTGGAATGAAAGAAGAGGATGAAGAAGAAGTGGAAGAAGGAGAACGGGAGGAGGGAGAAGAGGTGGTAGAAGGAGAAAAAAAGAAGAAGTGGAAGAAGGAGAAGAAAAGGAAGAAGTGCAAGTGGAAGAAGGAGAACAATAGGAAGAAGATGAAGAAATCGAAGAATGAGAAAAAGAGGAGGAGGAAGAAGCAATGGAAGGAAAGGGGATGAAGAAGAAGTGGAACAAGGAGGAGAAGAAGAAGGGGAGGAAGAAGAAGTAGTGTAGGCAGAAGAAGGGCAAGAAGGAGAACAGAGGGAAGAAGAACAATAAGTGGATGTAGTAGAAGTGGAAGAAGGTGAACAAGAGGAAGAAGAAGTAGTTGAAGGAGTGGGGATGATGGAGAAGAAGTAGAGTAACTAGAAGAAGTGGAAGAAGGTGAATAAGAGGAAGAAGAAGAAGTAGTTGAAGGAGTGGGGATGATGGAGAAGAAGTGGAAGAAGGAGAACAAGAGGTAGAAATGCACGTGGAAGCAGAAGAAGGCGAAAAAGAGGGATATGACGAAGGAAAGGAAGAAGAAGAAGGAGATGAAGAGGAAGAAAAGGAAGGAAAGGAGAGGATGAAGAAGAAGTGGAAGAAAGAGAACAAGAGGAGGCAGGAGAAGTGGAAGAAAGATAAAAAGAGGAAGAAGAAGTAGAGTAACTAGAAGAAGTGGAAGAAGGAGAAGAAAAGGAAGAAGAACAAGATGTGGAAAGTGAAGAAGTTGAAGAAGGTGAACAAGAGGAGGAAGAAGAAGTAGTGGAAGGAGGTGAGATGAAGAAGAAGAATTGGAACGAGGAGAAAAGGAGGAAAAGGAAGAAGGCGGGGAAGGGAAGGGAAGAAGAAGCAGAAGAAGTGGAATCTGGAGGAGAAGAGGAAGAAGAAGAAGAAGAAGTGTAAGCATAAGATTTGGGGGAAGGAGAAGAAAAGGAAGACCAACAATTGGAAGCAACAGAAGTGTGGGGATGGAAAAAAAGAGGAGGGAGAAGACAGAAAGGAAAGAAGAAGAAGTTGTGGAAGGAGAAGAAATGGAAGAAGAGGAACAAGAAGACGTGTAAGCAGAAGAAGAGGAAGAAGGAGACGAAAATGAAGAAGAACAACAAGTAGAAGTAGAAGAAGTGGTAGAAGTAGTGGAATGAAAGGAGATGAAGAAGAAGAAGTGCAAGAAGGAGAACGGGTGGAGGAAGAAGAGGTGGCAGAAGGAGAAGAAGAGTAAGAAGAAGAAGTGGAAGAAGGAGAAGAAAAGGAAGAAGTGCAAGTGGAAGAAGGAGAACAATAGGAAGAAGAAGAACTAGAAGAATGAGAAAAAGAGTAAGAAGAAGAAGCAATGGAAGGAAAGGGGATGAAGAAGAAGTGTAATAAGGAGGAGAAGAAGAAGGGGAGGAAGAAAAAGTAGTGTAGGCAGAAGAAGGGCAAGAAGGAGAAGAGAGGGAAGAAGAAGAACAAGTGGATGTAGTAGAAGTGGAAGAAGGTGAACAAGAGGAAGAAGAAGAAGTAGTTGAAGGAGTGGGGATGATGGAGAAGAAGTGGAAGAAGGAGAACAAGAGGTAGAAATGCAAGTGGAAGCAGAAGAAGGAGAAAAAGAGGGATATAACAAAGGAAATGAAGAAGAAGATGGAGATGAAGAGGATGAAAAGAAAGGAAATGAGAGGATGAAGAAGATGTGGAAGAAAGAGAACAAGAGGAGGCAGGAGAAGTGGAAGAAAGATAAGAAGAGGAAGAAGAAGGAGAGTAACTAGAAGAAGTGGAAGAAGGAGAACAAAAGGAAGAAGAAGAAGAAGTGGAAAGTGAAGAAGGTGAACAAGATGAGGAAGAAGAAGTAATGGAAGGAGGTGAGATGAAGAAGAAGAATTGGAACAAGGAGAAAGGGAGGAAAAGGAAGAAGGAGGGGAAGGGAAGGGAAGAAGAAGCAGAAGAAGTGGAAGCTGTAGGAGAAGAGGAAGAAGAAGAAGAAGTGTAAGCATAAGATTTGGGGGAAGGACAAGAAGAGGAAGTTGTGGAAGGAGAAGAAATGGAAGAAGAGGAACCAGAAGAAGTGTAACCAGAAGAAGCGATAGAAGGAGACGAAAATGAAGAAGAACAACAAGTAGAAGTAGAAGAAGTGGTAGAAGTAGTGGAATGAAAGGAGATGAAGAAGAAGAAGCGGAAGAAGGAGAACGGGAGGAGGGAGAAGAGGTGGTAGAAGGAGAAGAAGAAGTGGAATAACGAGAAGAAAAAGAAGTGCAAGTTGGAGAAGGAGAACAATAGGAAGAAGAAGAAGAAGTGGAAGAATGAGAAAAAGAAGAGGAAGAAGAAGCATTGGAAGGAAAGGGGATGAAGAAGAAGTGGAACAAGGAGGAGGAGAAGAAGGGGGGGAAGAAGAAGTAGTGTAGGCAGAAGAAGGGCAAGAAGGAGAAGAGAGGGAAGAAGAAGAACAAGTGGATATAGAAGAAGTGGAAGAATGAGAAGAAAAGGAAGAAGAAGAAGATGTGGAAAGTGAAGAAGTTGAAGAAGATGAACAAGAGGAGGAAGAAGAAGTAGTGGAAGGAGGCGAGATGAGGAAGAAGAATTGGAACAAGGAGAAAAGGAGGAAAAGGAAGAAGGAGGGGAAGGGAAAGGAAGAAGTAGCAGAAGAAGTGGAATATGGAGGAGAAGACGAAGAAGAAGAAGAAGTGTAAGCATAAGATTTGGGGGAAGGAGAAAAAGAGGAAGAGCAACAATGGGAAGCAACAGAAGTGGGGGATGGAGAAAAAGAGAAAAGAGAAGACGAAAACGAAAGAAGAAGAAGTTGTGGAAGGAGAAGAAATGGAAGAAGAGGAAGAAGAAGAAGTGGAAGAAGGAGACGAAAATGAAGAAGAACAACAACTAGAAGTAGAAGAAGTGGTAGAAGGAGAGAATAAGAGGAATAGTAGTGGAATGAAAGGACATGAAGAAGAAGACGTGGAAGAAGGAGAACAGGAGGAGGTAGAAGAGGTGGCAGAAAGAGAAGAAGAGGAACAAGAAGAAGTGTAGAACGAGAAGAAAAGGAAGAAGTGCGAATGGAAGAAGGAGAACAATAGAAAGAAGAAGAAGTGGAAGAATGAGAAAAAGAGGAGGAAGAAGAAGCGATGGAAGGAAAGGGGATGAAGAAGAAGTGGAACAAGGAGCACAAGAAGAAGGGGAGGAAGAAGAAGTAGTGTAAATAGAAGAAGGGCAAGAGGAGAAGAGAGGGAAGAAGAAGAACAAGTGGATTTAGTAGAAGTGGAAAAAGGTGCACAAGAGGAAGAAGAAGTAGTTGATGGAGTGGGGATGATGGAGAAAAAGTGGAAGAAGGAGAACAAGAGGTAGAAATGCAAGTGGAAGTAGAAGAAGGAGAAAAAGAGGGATATGACGAAGGAAAGGAAGAAGAAGAAGGAGATGAAGAGGAAGAAAAGAAAGGAAAGGAGAGGATGAAGAAGAAATGGAAGAAAGAGCACAAGAGGAGGCAGGAGAAGTGGAAGAAAGATAAGAAGAGGAAGAAGTGGAAGAAGGTGAACAAGAGGAGGAAGAAGAAGCAGTGGAAGGGGGTGAGATGAAGAAGAAGAATTGGAACAAGGAGTAAAGGAGGAAAAGGAAGAAGGAGGGGAAGGGAAGGGAAGAAGAAGCAGAAGAAGTGGAATCTGGAGGAGAAGAGGAAGAAGAAGAAGTGTATGCGTAAGATTTGGGGGAAGGAGGAGAAGAGGAAGGGCAACAATGGGAAGCAACAGAAGTGGGGGATAGAGAAAAAGAAGAAGGAGAAGATGAAAAGGAAAGAAGAAGTTGTGGAAGGAGAAGAATTGTAAGCAAAAGAAGCGGAAGTAGGAGACAAAAATGAAGAAGAACAATAAGTAGAATTAGAAGAAGTGGTAGAAGGAGAGAATAAGAGGAATAAGAGGAAGTAGTGGAATGAAAGGAGATGAAGAAGAAGAAGTGGAAGAAGGAGAACGGGAGGAGGAAGAAGAGGTGGCAGAAGGAGAAGAAGAGGAAGGAGAAGAAGAGGAAGTAGAAGAAGTGGAAGAACGAGAAGAAAAGGAAGAAGTGCAAGTGGAAGAAGGAGAACAATAGCAAGAAGAAGAAGAAGTGGAAGAATCAGAAATAGAGGACGAAGAAGAAGCAATGAAAGGAAAGGGGATTAAGAAGAAGTGGAACAAGGAGGAGAAGCAGAAGGGGAGGAGGAAGAAGTAATATAGGCAGAAGAAGGGCAAGAAGGAGAAGAGAGGGAAGAAGAAGAACAAGTTGATGTAGTAGAAGTCGATGAAGGTGAATAAGAGGAAGAAGAAGAAGTAGTTGAAGGAGTGGGGATGATGGAGAAGAAGTGGAAGAAGGAGAACAAGAGGTAGAAATGCAAGTGGAAGCAGAAGAAGGAGAAAAAGAGGGATATGACGAAGGAAAGGAAGAAGAAGAAGGAGATGAAGAGGAAGAAAGAAAGGAAAGGAGAGGATGAAGAAGAAGTAGAAGAAAGAGAACAAGAGGAGGCAGGAGAACTGCAAGAAGGAGAAGACAAGGAAGAAGAAGAAGATGTTGAAAGTGAAGAAGGTTAACAAGAGGAGGAAGAAGAAGTAGTGTAAGCGGAAGAAGAGGAAGAAGGAAGAAGCAGAAGAAGAAGTGGAAGAATGAGGAGAAAAGGAAGAAGTGCAAGTGGAAGAAGGAGAACAATAGGAAGAAGAAGAAGAAGTGGAAGAATGGGAAAAAGAGGAAGAAGAAGAAGCAATGGAAGGAAAGGGGATGAGGAAGAAGTGGAACAAGGAGGATAAGAAGAAGGGGAGGAAGAAGAAGTAGTGTAGGCAGAAGACGGGCAAGAAGGGGAAGAGAGGGAAGAAGAAGAACAAGTGGATGTAGTAGAAGTGGAAGAAGGTGAACAAGAGGAAGAAGAAGAGGTAGTTGAAGGAGTGGCGATGATGGAGAAGAAGTGGAAGAAGGAGAACAAGAGGTAGAAATGCAAGTGGAAGCAGTAGAAGGAGAAAAAGAGGGATATGATGAGGGAAAGGAAGAAGAAGAAGGACATGAAGAGGAAGAAAAGAAAGGAAAGGACAGGATGAAGAAGAAATGGAAGAAAGAGAACATGAGGAGGCAGGAGAAGTGGAAGAAAGATAAGAAGAGGTAGAAGAAGGAGAGTAACTAGAAGAAGTGGAAGAAGGAGAAGAAATGGAAGAAGAAGAAGATGTGGAAAGTGCGGAAGTTAAAGAAGGTGAATAAGAGGTGGAAGAAGAAGTAGTTGAAGGAGGTGAGATGAAGAAGAAGAATTGGAACAAGGAGTAAAGGAGGAAAAGGAAGAAGGAGGGGAAGGGAAGGGAATAAGAAGCAGAAGAAGTGGAATCTGGAGGTGAAGAGGAAGAAGAAGAAGAAGTGTATGCGTAAGATTTGGGGGAAGGAGGAGAAGAGGAAGAGCAACAATGGCAAGCAACAGAAGTGGGGGATAAAGAAAAAGACGAAGGAGAAGATGGAAAGGAAAGAAGAATAAGTTGTGGAAGGAGAAGAATTGTAAGCAGAAGTAGCGGAAGAAGGAGACAAAAATGAAGAAGAACAACAAGTAGAATTAGAAGAACTGGTTGAAGGAGAGAATAAGAGGAATAACAGGAAGTAGTGGAATGAAAGGAGACGAAGAAGAAGAAGTGGCAGAAGGAGAACGGGAGGAGGAAGAAGAGGTGGCAGAAGGAGAAAAAGAGGAAGAAGAAGAAGTGGAAGAACGAGAAGAAAAGGCAGAAGTGCAAGTGGAAGAAGGAGAACAATAGGAAGAATAAGAACTGGAAGAATGAGAAAAAGAGGAGGAAGAAGAAGCAATGGAAGGAAAGGGGATGAAGAAGAAGTGGAACAAGGAGGAGAAGAAGAAGGGGAGGAAGAAGAAGTAGTGTAGGCAGAAGAAGGGCAAAAAGGAGAAGAGAGGGAAGAAGAAGAACAGGTGGATATAGTAGAAGATGAAGAAGGTGAACAAGAAGAAGAAGAAGAAGTAGTTGAAGGAGTGGGGATGATGGAGAAGAAGTAGAAGAAGGAGAACAAGAGGTAGAAATGCAAGTGGAAGCAGAAGAAGGAGAAAAAGAGGGATATGACGAAGGAAAGGAAGAAGAAGAAGGAGATGAAGAGGAAGAAAAGAAAGGAAAGGAGAGGATGAAGAAGAAGTAGAAGAAAGAGAACAAGAGGAGGCAGGAGAAGTGGAAGAAAGATAAGAAGAGGAAGAAGAAGGAGAGTAACTAGAAGAAGTGGAAGAAAGAGCAGAAAAGGAAGAAGAAGAAGATGCGGAAAGTTAAGAAGTTGAAGAAGGTGAACAAGAGGAGGAATAAGAAGTAGTGGAAGGAGCTGAGATGAAGAAGATGAATTGGAACAAGGAGAAAATGAGGAAAAGGAAGAAGGAGGGGAAGGGAAGGGAAGAAGAAGCAGAAGAAGTGGAATCTGGAGGAGAAGAGGAAGAAGAAGAAGAAGTGTAAGCATAAGATTTGGGGGAAGGACAAGAAGAGGAAGAGCAACAATGGGAAGCAAAAGAAATGGGGGATGGAAAAAAAGAGGAAGGAGAAGACGGAAAGGAAAAAAGAAGAAGTTGTGGAAGGAGAAGAAATGGAAGAAGAGGAAGAAGAACAAGTGTAAGCAGAAGAAACGGAAGAAGGAGACGAAAATGAAGAAGAACAACAAGTAGAAGTAGAAGAGGTGGCAGAAGGAGAAGAAGAGGAAGAAGGAGAACGGGAGGAGGGAGAAGAGGTGGCAGAAGGAGAAGAAGAGGAAGAAGAAGAAGTCGAAGAAGGAGAAGAAATGGAAGAAGTGCAAGTTGAAGAAGGAGAACAATAGGAAGAAGAAGAAGAAGTGGAAGAATGAGAAAAAGAGGACGAATAAGAAGCAATGGAAGGAAAGGGGATGAAGAAGAAGTGGAACAAGGAGGAGAAGAAGGGGAGGAAGAAGAAGTAGTGTAGGCAGAAGAAGGGCAAGAAGGAGAACAACAGGTTGAAATGCAAGTGGAAGTAGAAGAAGCAGAAAAAGAGGGATATGACGAAGGAATCAAAGAAGAAGAAGGAGATGAAGAGGATGAAAAGAAAGGAAAGCAGAGGATGCAGAAGAAGTGGAAGAAAGAGAAAAAGAGGAAGCAGGAGAAGTGGAAGAAAGATAAGAAGAGGAAGAAGAAGGAGAGTAAGTGGAAGAAGTTGAAGAAGGAGAAGAGAAGGAAGAAGAAGAAGATGTGGAAAGTGAAGAAGGTGAACAAGATGAGGAAGAAGAAGTAGTGGAAGGAGGTGAGATGAAGAAGAAGAATTGGAACAAGGAGAAAAGGAAGAAAAGGAAGAAGGAGGGGAAGGGAAGGGAAGAAGAAACAGAAGAAGTGGAAGCTGGAGGAGAAGAGGAAGTAGAAGAAGAAGTGTAAGCATAAGATTTGGGGGAATGAGAAGAAGAGGAAGAGCAACAATGGGAAGCAACAGAAGTGGGGGATGGAGTAAAAGAGGAAGGACAACACGGAAAGGAAAGAAGAAGAAGTTGTGGAAGGAGAAGAAATGGAAGAAGAGGAAGAAGAAGAAGTGTAAGCAGAAGAAGCGGAAGAAGGAGACAAAAATGAAGAAGAACAACAAGTAGAAGAAGAAGAAGTGGTAGAAGGAGAGAATAAGAGGAATAGGAGGAAGTAGTGGAGTGAAAGGAGATGAAGAAGAAGAAGTGGAAGAAGGAGAACGGAAGGAGGGAGAAGAGGTGGCAGAAGGAGAAGAACAGGAAGAAGTGGAAGAACGAGAAGAAGAAGTGGAAGAAGGAGAAGAAGAAGAAGAAGAAGAAGTGGAAGAATGAGAAAAAGAGGAGGAAGAAGAAGTGTAAGCAGAACAACAAGTAGAAGTAGAAGAAGTGGTAGAAGTAGTGGAATGAAAGGAGATGAAGAAGAAGAAGTGGAAGAAGGAGAACGGGAGGAGGGAGAAGAGGTGGCAGAAGGAGAAGAAGGAGAAGAAGAAGAAGTGGAAGAACGAGAAAAAAAGGAAGAAGTGCAAGTGGAAGAAAGAGAACAAGACGAGGCAGGAGAAGTGGAAGAAAGATAAGAAGAGGAAGAAGAAGGAGAGTAACTAGAAGAAGTGGAAGAAGGAGAAGCAAAGGAAGAAGAAGAAGATGTGGAAAGTGAAGAAGGTGAACAAGAGGAGGAAGAAGAAGTAGTTGAAGGAGGTGAGATGAAGAAGGTGAATTGGAACAAAGAGAAAAGGGGGAAAACGAAGAAGGAGGGGAAGGGAAGGGAAGAAGAAGCAGAAGAAGTAGAATCTGGAGGAGAAGACGAAGAAGAAGAAGAAGTGTAAGCATAAGATTTGGGGGAAGGAGAAGAAGAGGAGGAGCAACAATGGGAACCAACAGAAGTGGAGGATGGAGAAAAAGAGGAAGGAGAAGACGGAAAGGAAAGAAGAAGAAGTTGTGGAAGGAGACAAAATGGAAGAAGAGGAAGAACAAGAAGTGTAAGCAGAAGAAGCGAAAGAAGGAGACAAAAATGAAGAAGAACAACAAGTAGAAGAAGAAGAAGTGGTAGAAGGAGAGAATAAGAGGAATAGGAGGAAGTAGTGGAATGAAAGGAGATGAAGAAGAAGAAGTGGAAGAGGGAGAACGGGAGGAGGGAGAAGACGTGGCAGAAGGAGAAGAAGAAGAAGAAGAAGAAGTGGAAGAATGAGAAAAAGAGGAGGAAGAAGAAGCAATGGAAAGAAAGGGGATGAAGAAGAAGCGGAACCAGGAGGAGAAGAAGAAGGGGAGGAAGAAGAAGTATGGTAGGCAGAAGAAGGGCAAGAAGGAGAAGAGAGGGAAGAAGAAGAACAAGTGGATGTAGTAGAAGTGGAAGAAGGGGAACAAGAGGTAGAAAGGAAAGTGGAAGCAGAAGAAGGAGAAAAAGAGGGATATGACGAAGCAAAGGAAGATGAACAAGGAGATGAAGAGGAAGAAAAGAAAGGAAAGGAGAGGATGAAGAAGAAATGGAAGAAAGACAACAAGAGGAGGCAGGAGAAGTGGAAGAAAGATAAGAAAGGGAAGAAGAAGGAGAGTAACTAGAAGAAGTGGAAGAAGGAGAAGAAAAGGAAGAAGAAGAAGATGTGGATTGTGAAGAAGGTGAAGAAGAGGAGGAAGAAGAAGTAGTGGAAGGAGGTGAGATGAAGAAGAAGAATTGGAACAAGGAGAAAGGGAGGAACAGGAAGAAGCAGGGGAAAGGAAGGGAAGAAGAAGCTGAAGAAGTGAAATCTGGAGGAGAAGAGGAAGAAGAAGAAGAACTGTAAGCATAAGATTTGGGGGAAGGAGAAGAAGAGGAAGAGCAACAATGGGAAGCAACAGAAGTGGGGGATGGAGAAAAAGACGAAGGAGAAGACGGAAAGGAAAGAAGAAGAAGTTGTGGAAGGAGAGGAAATCGAAGAAGAGGAGGAAGAAGAAGTGTAAGCAGAAGAAGCGGAAGAAGGAGACGAAAATCAAGAAGAACAACAAGTAGAAGTAGAAGAAGTGGTAGAAGGAGAGAATAAGAGGAATAGGAGGAAGTAGTGGAATGAAAGGAGATGAAGAAGAAGAAGTGGAAGAAGGAGAACAGGACGAGGGAGAAGAGGCGGCAGAAGGAAAAGAAGAGGAAGAAGAAGAAGTGGAAGAACGAGAAGAAAAGGAAGAGGTGCAAGTGGAAGACGGAGAACAATAGGAAGAAGAAGAAGAAGTGGAAGAATGAGAAAAAGAGGAGGAAGAAGAAGCAATGGAAGGAAAGGGGATGAAGAAGAAGTGGAAGAAGGAGGAGAAGAAGAAGGGGAGGAAGAAGAAGTATGGTAGGCAGAAGAAGGGCAAGAAGGAGAAGAGAGGGAAGAAGAAGAACAAGTGGATGTAGTAGAAGTAGAAGAAGGTGAACAAGAGGAAGAAGAAGAAGTAGTTGAAGGAGTGGGGATGATGGAGAAGAACTGGAAGAAGGAGAACAAGATGTAGAAATGCAAGTGGAAGCAGAAGAAGGAGAAAAAGAGGGATATGACGAAGGAAAGGAAGAAGAAGTAGGAGATGAAGAGGAAGAAAAGAAAGGAATGGAGAGGATGAAGAAGAAGTGGAAGAAAGAGAACAAGAGAAGGCAGGAGAAGTGGAAGAAAGATAAGAAGAGGAAGAAGAAGGAGAGTAACTACAAGAAGTGGAAGAAGGAGAAGAAAAGGAAGAAGAAGAAAATGTGGAAAGTGGAGAGGTTGAAGAAGGTGAACAAGAGGAGGAAGAAGAAGTAGTGGAAAGAGGTGAGATGAAGAAGACGAATTGGAACGAGGAGAAAAGGAGGAAAATGAAGAAGAAGGGGACGGGAAGGGAAGGGAAGAAGAAGCAGAAGAAGTGGAATTTGGAGGAGAAGAGGAAGAAGAAGAAGAAGTGTAAGCATAAGTTTTGGGGGAAGGAGAGGAAGAGGAAGAGCAACAATGGGAAGCAACAGAAGTGGGGGATGGAGAAAAAGAGGAAGGAAGACGGAAAGGAAAGAAGAAGTTGTGGAAGGAGAAGAAATGGAAGAAGAAGAAGTGTAAGCAGAAGAAGCGGAAGAAGGAGACGAAAATGAAGAAGAACAACAAGTAGAAGTAGAAGAAGTCGTAGAAGTAGTGGAACAAGGAGGAGAAGAAGAAGGGGAGGAAGAATGAGAAAAAGAGGAGGAAGAAGAGGAAGAAGAAGAAGTGGAAGAATGAGAAAAGGAGGAGGAAGAAGAAGCAATGGAAGGAAAGGGGATGAAGAAGAAGTGGAACAAGGAGGAGAAGAAGAAGCGGAGGAAGAAGAAATAGTGTAGGCAGAAGAAGGGCAAGAAGGAAGAGAGGGAAGAAGAAGAACAAGTGGATGTAGTAGAAGTGGAAGAAGGTGAACAAGAGGAAGAAGAAGAAGTAGTTGAAGGAGTGGGGATGATGGAGAATAAGTGGAAGAAGGAGAACAAGAGGTAGAAATGCAAGTGGAAGCAGAAGAAGGAGAAAAAGAGGGATATGACAAAGGAAAGGAAGAATAAGAAGGAGATGAAGAGGAAGAAAAGAAAGGAAAGGAAAGGAAAGGATGAAGAAGAAGTAGAAGAAAGAGAACAAGAGGAGGCAGGAGAAGTGGAAGAAAGATAAGAAGAGGAAGAAGAAGGAGAGTAACTAGAAGAAGTGGAAGAAAGAGCAGAAAAGGAAGAAGAAGAAGATGCGGAAAGTTAAGAAGTTGAAGAAGGTGAACAAGAGGAGGAATAAGAAGTAGTGGAAGGAGCTGAGATGAAGAAGATGAATTGGAACAAGGAGAAAATGAGGAAAAGGAAGAAGGAGGGGAAGGGAAGGGAAGAAGAAGCAGAAGAAGTGGAATCTGGAGGAGAAGAGGAAGAAGAAGAAGAAGTGTAAGCATAAGATTTGGGGGAAGGACAAGAAGAGGAAGAGCAACAATGGGAAGCAAAAGAAATGGGGGATGGAAAAAAAGAGGAAGGAGAAGACGGAAAGGAAAAAAGAAGAAGTTGTGGAAGGAGAAGAAATGGAAGAAGAGGAAGAAGAACAAGTGTAAGCAGAAGAAACGGAAGAAGGAGACGAAAATGAAGAAAAACAACGAGTAGAAGTAGAAGAAGTGGTAGAAGTAGTGGCATGAAAGGAGATGAATAAGAAGAAGTGGAAGAAGGAGAACGGGAGGAGGGAGAAGAGGTGGCAGAAGGAGAAGAAGAGGAAGAAGAAGAAGTGGAAGAAGGGGAAGAAATGGAAGAAGTGCAAGTGGAAGAAGGAGAACAATAGGAAGAAGAAGAAGAAGTGGAAGAATGAGAAAAAGAGGAGGAATAAGAAGCAATGGAAGGAAAGGGGATGAAGAAGAAGTGGAACAAGGAGGAGAAGAAGAGGTAGTGTAGGTAGAAGAAGGGCAAGAAGGAGAAGAAAGGGAACAAGAAGAACAAGTGGATGTAGTAGAAGATGAAGAAGGTGAACAAGAGGAAGAAGAAGAAGTAGTTGAAGGAGTGGGGATGATGGAGAAGAAGTAGAAGAAGGAGAACAAGAGGTAGAAATGCAAGTGGAAGCAGAAGAAGGAGAAAAAGAGGGATATGACGAAGGAAAGGAAGAAGAAGAAGGAGATGAAGAGGAAGAAAAGAAAGGAAAGGAGAGGATGAAAAAGAAGTGGAAGAAAGAGAACAAGACGAGGCAGGAGAAGTGGAAGAAAGATAAGAAGAGGAAGAAGATGGAGAGTAACTAGAAGAAGTGGAAGAAGGAGAAGCAAAGGAAGAAGAAGAAGATGTGGAAAGTGAAGAAGGTGAACAAGAGGAGGAAGAAGAAGTAGTGGAAGGAGGTGAGATGAAGAAGGTGAATTGGAACAAAGAGAAAAGGGGGAAAACAAAGAAGGAGGGGAAGGGAAGGGAAGAAGAAGCACAAGAAGTGGAAGCTAGAGCAGAAGAGGAAGAAGAAGAAGAAGTGTAAGCATAAGATTTGGGGGAAGGAGAAGAAGAAGAAGAGCAACAATGGGAAGCAACAGAAGTGGGGGATGGAGAAAAAGAGAAAGGAGAAGAGGGAACGGAAACAAGAAGAAGTTGTGGAAGGAGAAGAAATGGAAGAAGAGAAAGAAGAAGAAGTGTAACCAGAAGAAGCGAAAGAAGGAGACGAAAATGAAGAAGAGCAACAAGTAGAAGTAGAAGAGGTGGCAGAAGGAGAAGAAGAGGAAGAAGGAGAACGGGAGGAGGGAGAAGAGGTGGCAGAAGGAGAAGAAGAGGAAGAAGAAGAAGTCGAAGAAGGAGAAGAAATGGAAGAAGTGCAAGTTGAAGAAGGAGAACAATAGGAAGAAGAAGAAGAAGTGGAAGAATGAGAAAAAGAGGACGAATAAGAAGCAATGGAAGGAAAGGGGATGAAGAAGAAGTGGAACAAGGAGGAGAAGAATGGGAGGAAGAAGAAGTAGTGTAGGCAAAAGAAGGGCAAGAAGGAGAACAACAGGTTGAAATGCAAGTGGAAGTAGAAGAAGCAGAAAAAGAGGGATATGACGAAGGAATCAAAGAAGAAGAAGGAGATGAAGAGGATGAAAAGAAAGGAAAGCAGAGGATGCAGAAGAAGTGGAAGAAAGAGAAAAAGAGGAAGCAGGAGAAGTGGAAGAAAGATAAGAAGAGGAAGAAGAAGGAGAGTAAGTGGAAGAAGTTGAAGAAGGAGAAGAAAAGGAAGAAGAAGAAGATGTGGAAAGTGAAGAAGGTGAACAAGATGAGGAAGAAGAAGTAGTGGAAGGAGGTGAGATGAAGAAGAAGAATTGGAACAAGGAGAAAAGGAAGAAAAGGAAGAAGGAGGGGAAGGGAAGGGAAGAAGAAACAGAAGAAGTGGAAGCTGGAGGAGAAGAGGAAGTAGAAGAAGAAGTGTAAGCATAAGATTTGGGGGAATGAGAAGAAGAGGAAGAGCAACAATGGGAAGCAACAGAAGTGGGGGATGGAGTAAAAGAGGAAGGACAACACGGAAAGGAAAGAAGAAGAAGTTGTGGAAGGAGAAGAAATGGAAGAAGAGGAAGAAGAAGAAGTGTAAGCAGAAGAAGCGGAAGAAGGAGACAAAAATGAAGAAGAACAACAAGTAGAAGAAGAAGAAGTGGTAGAAGGAGAGAATAAGAGGAATAGGAGGAAGTAGTGGAGTGAAAGGAGATGAAGAAGAAGAAGTGGAAGAAGGAGAACGGAAGGAGGGAGAAGAGGTGGCAGAAGGAGAAGAACAGGAAGAAGTGGAAGAACGAGAAGAAGAAGTGGAAGAAGGAGAAGAAGAAGAAGTGGAAGAATGAGAAAAAGAGGAGGAAGAAGAAGTGTAAGCAGAACAACAAGTAGAAGTAGAAGAAGTGGTAGAAGTAGTGGAATGAAAGGAGATGAAGAAGAAGAAGTGGAAGAAGGAGAACGGGAGGAGGGAGAAGAGGTGGCAGAAGGAGAAGAAGGAGAAGAAGAAGAAGTGGAAGAACGAGAAAAAAAGGAAGAAGTGCAAGTGGAAGAAAGAGAACAAGACGAGGCAGGAGAAGTGGAAGAAAGATAAGAAGAGGAAGAAGAAGGAGAGTAACTAGAAGAAGTGGAAGAAGGAGAAGCAAAGGAAGAAGAAGAAGATGTGGAAAGTGAAGAAGGTGAACAAGAGGAGGAAGAAGAAGTAGTTGAAGGAGGTGAGATGAAGAAGGTGAATTGGAACAAAGAGAAAAGGGGGAAAACGAAGAAGGAGGGGAAGGGAAGGGAAGAAGAAGCAGAAGAAGTAGAATCTGGAGGAGAAGACGAAGAAGAAGAAGAAGTGTAAGCATAAGATTTGGGGGAAGGAGAAGAAGAGGAGGAGCAACAATGGGAACCAACAGAAGTGGAGGATGGAGAAAAAGAGGAAGGAGAAGACGGAAAGGAAAGAAGAAGAAGTTGTGGAAGGAGACAAAATGGAAGAAGAGGAAGAACAAGAAGTGTAAGCAGAAGAAGCGAAAGAAGGAGACAAAAATGAAGAAGAACAACAAGTAGAAGAAGAAGAAGTGGTAGAAGGAGAGAATAAGAGGAATAGGAGGAAGTAGTGGAATGAAAGGAGATGAAGAAGAAGAAGTGGAAGAGGGAGAACGGGAGGAGGGAGAAGACGTGGCAGAAGGAGAAGAAGAAGAAGAAGAAGAAGTGGAAGAATGAGAAAAAGAGGAGGAAGAAGAAGCAATGGAAAGAAAGGGGATGAAGAAGAAGCGGAACCAGGAGGAGAAGAAGAAGGGGAGGAAGAAGAAGTATGGTAGGCAGAAGAAGGGCAAGAAGGAGAAGAGAGGGAAGAAGAAGAACAAGTGGATGTAGTAGAAGTGGAAGAAGGGGAACAAGAGGTAGAAAGGAAAGTGGAAGCAGAAGAAGGAGAAAAAGAGGGATATGACGAAGCAAAGGAAGATGAACAAGGAGATGAAGAGGAAGAAAAGAAAGGAAAGGAGAGGATGAAGAAGAAATGGAAGAAAGACAACAAGAGGAGGCAGGAGAAGTGGAAGAAAGATAAGAAAGGGAAGAAGAAGGAGAGTAACTAGAAGAAGTGGAAGAAGGAGAAGAAAAGGAAGAAGAAGAAGATGTGGATTGTGAAGAAGGTGAAGAAGAGGAGGAAGAAGAAGTAGTGGAAGGAGGTGAGATGAAGAAGAAGAATTGGAACAAGGAGAAAGGGAGGAACAGGAAGAAGCAGGGGAAAGGAAGGGAAGAAGAAGCTGAAGAAGTGAAATCTGGAGGAGAAGAGGAAGAAGAAGAAGAACTGTAAGCATAAGATTTGGGGGAAGGAGAAGAAGAGGAAGAGCAACAATGGGAAGCAACAGAAGTGGGGGATGGAGAAAAAGACGAAGGAGAAGACGGAAAGGAAAGAAGAAGAAGTTGTGGAAGGAGAGGAAATCGAAGAAGAGGAGGAAGAAGAAGTGTAAGCAGAAGAAGCGGAAGAAGGAGACGAAAATCAAGAAGAACAACAAGTAGAAGTAGAAGAAGTGGTAGAAGGAGAGAATAAGAGGAATAGGAGGAAGTAGTGGAATGAAAGGAGATGAAGAAGAAGAAGTGGGAGAAGGAGAACAGGACGAGGGAGAAGAGGCGGCAGAAGGAAAAGAAGAGGAAGAAGTAGAAGTGGAAGAACGAGAAGAAAAGGAAGAGGTGCAAGTGGAAGACGGAGAACAATAGGAAGAAGAAGAAGAAGTGGAAGAATGAGAAAAAGAGGAGGAAGAAGAAGCAATGGAAGGAAAGGGGATGAAGAAGAAGTGGAAGAAGGAGGAGAAGAAGAAGGGGAGGAAGAAGAAGTATGGTAGGCAGAAGAAGGGCAAGAAGGAGAAGAGAGGGAAGAAGAAGAACAAGTGGATGTAGTAGAAGTAGAAGAAGGTGAACAAGAGGAAGAAGAAGAAGTAGTTGAAGGAGTGGGGATGATGGAGAAGAAGTGGAAGAAGGAGAACAAGATGTAGAAATGCAAGTGGAAGCAGAAGAAGGAGAAAAAGAGGGATATGACGAAGGAAAGGAAGAAGAAGTAGGAGATGAAGAGGAAGAAAAGAAAGGAATGGAGAGGATGAAGAAGAAGTGGAAGAAAGACAACAAGAGAAGGCAGGAGAAGTGGAAGAAAGATAAGAAGAGGAAAAAGAAGGAGAGTAACTACAAGAAGTGGAAGAAGGAGAAGAAAAGGAAGAAGAAGAAAATGTGGAAAGTGGAGAGGTTGAAGAAGGTGAACAAGAGGAGGAAGAAGAAGTAGTGGAAAGAGGTGAGATGAAGAAGACGAATTGGAACAAGGAGAAAAGGAGGAAAATGAAGAAGAAGGGGAGGGGAAGGGAAGGGAAGAAGAAGCAGAAGAAGTGGAATTTGGAGGAGAAGAGGAAGAAGAAGAAGAAGTGTAAGCATAAGTTTTGGGGGAAGGAGAGGAAGAGGAAGAGCAACAATGGGAAGCAACAGAAGTGGGGGATGGAGAAAAAGAGGAAGGAAGACGGAAAGGAAAGAAGAAGTTGTGGAAGGAGAAGAAATGGAAGAAGAAGAAGTGTAAGCAGAAGAAGCGGAAGAAGGAGACGAAAATGAAGAAGAACAACAAGTAGAAGTAGAAGAAGTCGTAGAAGTAGTGGAACAAGGAGGAGAAGAAGAAGGGGAGGAAGAATGAGAAAAAGAGGAGGAAGAAGAGGAAGAAGAAGAAGTGGAAGAATGAGAAAAGGAGGAGGAAGAAGAAGCAATGGAAGGAAAGGGGATGAAGAAGAAGTGGAACAAGGAGGAGAAGAAGAAGCGGAGGAAGAAGAAATAGTGTAGGCAGAAGAAGGGCAAGAAGGAAGAGAGGGAAGAAGAAGAACAAGTGGATGTAGTAGAAGTGGAAGAAGGTGAACAAGAGGAAGAAGAAGAAGTAGTTGAAGGAGTGGGGATGATGGAGAATAAGTGGAAGAAGGAGAACAAGAGGGATATGACGAAGGAAAGGAAGAAGAAGTAGGAGATGAAGAGGAAGAAAAGAAAGGAATGGAGAGGATGAAGAAGAAGTGGAAGAAAGACAACAAGAGAAGGCAGGAGAAGTGGAAGAAAGATAAGAAGAGGAAAAAGAAGGAGAGTAACTACAAGAAGTGGAAGAAGGAGAAGAAAAGGAAGAAGAAGAAAATGTGGAAAGTGGAGAGGTTGAAGAAGGTGAACAAGAGGAGGAAGAAGAAGTAGTGGAAAGAGGTGAGATGAAGAAGACGAATTGGAACAAGGAGAAAAGGAGGAAAATGAAGAAGAAGGGGAGGGGAAGGGAAGGGAAGAAGAAGCAGAAGAAGTGGAATTTGGAGGAGAAGAGGAAGAAGAAGAAGAAGTGTAAGCATAAGTTTTGGGGGAAGGAGAGGAAGAGGAAGAGCAACAATGGGAAGCAACAGAAGTGGGGGATGGAGAAAAAGAGGAAGGAAGACGGAAAGGAAAGAAGAAGTTGTGGAAGGAGAAGAAATGGAAGAAGAAGAAGTGTAAGCAGAAGAAGCGGAAGAAGGAGACGAAAATGAAGAAGAACAACAAGTAGAAGTAGAAGAAGTCGTAGAAGTAGTGGAACAAGGAGGAGAAGAAGAAGGGGAGGAAGAATGAGAAAAAGAGGAGGAAGAAGAGGAAGAAGAAGAAGTGGAAGAATGAGAAAAGGAGGAGGAAGAAGAAGCAATGGAAGGAAAGGGGATGAAGAAGAAGTGGAACAAGGAGGAGAAGAAGAAGCGGAGGAAGAAGAAATAGTGTAGGCAGAAGAAGGGCAAGAAGGAAGAGAGGGAAGAAGAAGAACAAGTGGATGTAGTAGAAGTGGAAGAAGGTGAACAAGAGGAAGAAGAAGAAGTAGTTGAAGGAGTGGGGATGATGGAGAATAAGTGGAAGAAGGAGAACAAGAGGTAGAAATGCAAGTGGAAGCAGAAGAAGGAGAAAAAGAGGGATATGACAAAGGAAAGGAAGAATAAGAAGGAGATGAAGAGGAAGAAAAGAAAGGAAAGGAGAGGATGGAGAAGAAGTGGAAGAAAGAGAACAAGATGAGGCAGGAGAACTGGAAGAAACATAAGAAGAGGAAGAAGAAGTAGGGTAACCAGAAGAAGTGGAAGAAGGAGAAGAAAAGGAAGAAGAAGAAGATGTGGAAAGTGAAGAAGTTGAAGAACGTGAACAAGAGGAGGAAGAAGAAGTAGTGGAAGGAGGTGAGATGAAGAAGAAGAATTGGAATAAGGAGGAAAAGGAAGAAGGAGGGGAAGGGAAGGGAAGAAGAAGCAGAAGAAGTGGAATCTATAGGAGAAGAAGAAGTGTAAGCATAAGGTTTGGGGGAAGGAGAAGAAGAGGAAGAGGTGAATGGGAAGCAACAGAAGTGGGGGATGGAGAAAGAGAGGGAGGAGAAGACGGAAAGGAAAGACGAAGCAGTTGTGTTTGGAGAAGAAGAGGAAGTGTAAGCAGAAGAAGCGGAAGAAGGAGACGAAAATGAAGAAGAACAACAAGTAGAAGTAGCAGAAGTGGTAGCAGGAGAGAATAAGAGGAATAGGAGGAAGTAGTAGAATGAAAGGAGATGAAGAAGAAGAAGTGGTGGAAGGAGAATGGGAGGAGGGAGAAGAGGTGGCTGAAGGAGAAGAAGAGGAAGAAGAAGAAGTGGAAGAACGAGAAGAAAAGGAAGAAGTGCAAGCGGAAGAAGGAGAACAATAGGAAGAAGAAGAAGAAGTCGAAGAATGAGAAAAAGAGTAGGAAAAAGAAACAATGGAAGGAAAGGGGATGAAGAAGAAGTGGAACGAGGGGGAGAAGAAGAAGGGGAGGAAGAAGAAGTAGTGTACGCAGAAGAAGGGCAAGAAGGAGAAGAGAGGGAAGAAAAAGAACAAGTGGATGTAGTAGAAGTGGAAGAAGGTGAACAAGAGGAAGAAGAAGAAGTAGTTGAAGGAGTGGGGATGATGGAGAAGAAGTGTAAGAAGGAGAAGAAGAGGTAGAAATGCAACTGGAAAGCAGAAGAACGAGAAAAAGAGGGATATGAGGAAGGAAAGGAAGAAGAAGAAGGAGATGAAGAGGAAGAAAAGAAAGGAAAGGAGAGCATGAAGAAGAAATGGAAGAAAGAGAACAAGAGGAGGCAGGAGAAGTGGAAGATAAGAAGAGGAAGAAGAAGGAGAGTAACTAGAAGAAGTGGATGAAGGAAAAGAAAAGGAAGAAGAAGAAGATGTGGAAAGTGAAGAAGGTGAACACGAGGAGGAAGAAGAAGTAGTGGAAGGAGGTGAGATAAAGAAGAAGAATTGGAAAAAGGAAAAAAGGAGGAAAAGGAAGAAGGAGGGGAAGGGAAGGGAAGAAGAAGCAAAAAAAGTGGAATCTGGAGAGGAAGAGGAAGAAGAAGAAGAAGTGTAAGCATAAGATTTGAGGGAAGGAGAAGAAGTGGAAGAGCAACAATGGGAAGCAACAGAAGTGGGGGATGGAGAAAAAGAGGAAGGAGAAGACGGAAAGGAAAGAAGAAGCAGTTATGTAAGGCGAAGAAATGGAAGAAGAGGAAGAAGAAGAAGTGTAAGCAGAAGAAGCGGACGAAGGAGACGAAAATGAAGAAGAACAACAAGTAGAAGTAGAAGAAGTGGTAGAAGCCGACAATAAGAGGAATAGGAGGAAGTAGTGGAATAAAAGGAGATGAAGAAGAAGAAGTGGACGAACAAGAAGAAAAGGAAGAAGTGCAAGTGGAAGAAGGAGAACAATAGGAAGAAGAAGAAGAAGTGGAAGGATGAGAAAAAGAGAAGGAAGAAGAAGCAATGGAAGGAAAGGGGATGAAGAAGAAGTGGAAGAAGGAGGAGAAGAAGAAGGGGAGGAAGAAGAACTAGTGTAGGCAGAAGAACGACAAGAAGGAGAAGAGAGGGAAGAAGAAGAACAATTGGATGTAGTAGAAGTGGAAGAAGGTTTACAAGAGGAAGAAGAAGAAGTAGTTGAAGGAGTGGGGATGATGGAGAAGAAGCAGAAGAAGGAGAAAAATAGGGATATTACGATGGAAAGGTAGAAGAAGGAGATCAAGGGGAAGAAAATAAAGGAAAGGAGAGGATGAAGAAGAAGTGGAAGAAAGAGAACAAGAGGAGGCAGGAGAAGTGGAAGAAAGAGTACAAAAGGAGGCAGGAGAAGTGGAAGAAAGATAAGAAGAGGAAGAAGAAGATGTGGAAGAACGAGAAGAAAAGGAAGAAGTGCAAGTGGATGAAGGAGAACAATACGAAGAAGAAGAAGAAGTGGAAGAATGAGAAAAAGAGGAGGAAGAAGAAGCAATGGAAGGAAAGGGGATGAAGAAGAAATAGAACATGGAGGAGAAGAAGAAGGGGAGGAAGAAGAAGTAGTGTAGGCAGAAGAAGGGCAAGAAGGACAAGAGAAGGAAGAAGAAGAACAAGTGGATGTAGTAGAAGTGGAAGAAGGTGAACAAGAGGAGGAAGAAGAAGTAGTGGAAGGAGGTGAGATGAAGAAGAAGAATTGGAACAAGGAGAAAAGGAGGAAAAGGAAGAAGGAGGGGATGGGAAGGGAAAGGAAGAAGAAGCATAAGAAGTGGAATCTGGAGGAGAAGAGGAAGAAGCAGAAGAAGTGTAAGCATAAGATTTGAGGGATGGAGAAAAGGAGGAAGGGAAAGACAGAAGGGAAAGAAGAAGCAGTTGTGGAAGGAGAAGAAATGGAAGAAGAGGGAGAAGAAGAAGTGTAAGCAGAAGAAGCAGAAGAAGGAGACGAAAATAAAGAAGAACAACAAGTAGAAGTAGAAGAAGTGGTAGAAGTACTGGAATGAAAGGAGATGAAGAAGAAGAAGTGGAAGAAGGAGAATGGGAGGAGGGAGAAGAGGTGACAGAAGCAGAAAAAGAGGAAGTCGAAGAAGAAGAAGAGGAAGAAGAAGAAGTGAAAGAACGAGAGGAAAAGGAAGAAGTGCAAATGGGAGAAGGAGAAGAATAGGAAGAAGAAGAAGAAGTGGAAGAATGAGAAAAAAAGGAGGAAGAAGAAGCAATGGAAGGAAAGGGGATGAAGAAGAAGCGGAACAAGGAGGAGAAGAAGAAGCGGAGGAAGAAGAAGTAGTGTAGGCAGAAGAAGGGCAAGAAGGGGCAGTGAGGGAAGAAGAAGAACAAGTGGATGTACTAGAGGTGGAAGAAGGTGAACAAGAGGAAGAAGAAGAAGTAGTTGAAGGAGTGGGGATGATGGAGAAGAAGTGGCAGAAGGAGAACAAGAGGTAAAAATGCAAGTCGACGCAGAAGAAGGAGAAAAAGAGGGATATGACGAAGGAAAGGAAGAAGAAGAAGGAGATGACGAGGAAGAAAAGAAAGGAAAGGAGAGGATGAAGAAGAAGTGGAAGAAGGAGAAGAAGAGGAGGCAGGAGAGGTGGAAGAAAGATAAGAAGAGGAAGAAGAAGGAGAATAACTAGAAGAAGTGGAAGAAGGATAAGAAAGGAAGAAGAAGAAGATATGGAAATTGAAGAAGTTGAAGAAGGTGAACAAGAGGAGGAAGAAGAAGTAGTGGAAGAAGGTGAGATGAAGAAGAAGAATTGGAACAAGGAGAAAAGGAGGAAAAGGAAGAAGGAGGGGAAGGGAGGGGAAGAAGAAGGAGAAGAAGTGGAATCTGGAGGAGAAGAGGAAGAAGAAGAAGAAGTGTAAGCATAAGATTTGGGGGAAGGAGAAGAAGAGGAAGAGCAACAATGGGAAGAAACAGAAGTGGGGGATGGAGAAAAAGAGAAAGGAGAAGACGAAAAGGAAAGAAGAAGAAGTTGTGGAAGGAGAAGAAATGGAAGAACAGGAAGAAGAAGAAGTGTAAGCAGAAGAAGCGGAAGAAGGAGACGAAAATCAAGAAGAACAACAAGTAGAAGTAGAAGAAGTGGTAGAAGGAGAGAATAAGAGGAATAGGAGGAAGTAGTGGAATGAAAGGAGATGAAGAAGAAGAAGTGGAAGAAGGAGAATGGGAAGAGGAAGAAGAGGTGGCAGAAGAAGAAGAAGAGGAAGAAGAAGAAGTGGTAGAACGAGAAGAAAAGGAAGAAGTGCAAGTGCAAGACGGAGAACAATAGGAAGAAGAAGAAGAAGTGGAAGAATGAGAAAAAGAGGAGGAAGAAGAAGCAATGGAAGGAAAGGCGATGAAGAAGAATTCGAACAAGGAGGTGAAGAAGAAGGGGAGGAAGAAGAAGTTGTGTAGGCAGAAGAAGGGCAAGACGGAGAAGAGAGGGAAGAAGAAGAACAAATGGATGTAGTAGAAGTGGAAGAAGGTGCACAAGAGGAAGAAGAAGAAGTAGTTGAAGGAGTGGGGATGATGGAGAAGAAGTGGAAGAAGGAGAACAAGAGGTAGAAATGCAAGTGGAAGCAGAAGAAGGAGAAAAAGAGGGATATGATGAAGGAAAGTAAGAAGAAGAAGGAGATGAAGAGGAAGAGAAGAAAGGAAAGGAGAGGATGAAGAAGAAGTAGAAGAAAGAGAAGAAGAGTAGGCAGGAGAAGTGGAAGAAAGATAAGAAGAGGAAGAAGAAGGAGAGTAACCAGAAGAAGTCGAAGAAGGAGAAGAAAAGGAAGAAGAAGAAGATGTGGAAAGTGAAGAAGTTGAAGATGGTGAACCAGAGGAGGAAGAAGAAGTAATGGAAGGAGGTGAGATGAAGAAGAAGAATTGGAACAAGGAGAAATGGAGGAAAAGGAAGAAGGAGGGGAAGGGTAGGGAAGAAGAAGCAGAAGAAGTGGAATCTAGAGGAGAAGACGAAGAAGAAGAAGAAGTGTAAGCATGAGATTTGGGGTAAGGAGAAGAAGAGGAAGAGCAACAATGGGAAGCAACAGAAGTGGGGGATGGAGAAAAAGAGGAAGGAGAAGACAGAATGGAAAGCAGAAGAAGTTGTGGAAGGAGAAGAAATGGAAGAAGAGGAAGAAGAAGTGTAACCAGAAGAAGCGAAAGAAGGAGACGAAAATGACGAAGAAGAAAAAGTAGAAGTAGAAGAAGTGGTAGAAGGAGAGAATAAGAGGAATATGAGGAAGTAGTGGAATGAAAGGAGATAAAGAAGAAGAAGTAAAGGAAGGAGAACATGAGGTAGAAATGCAAGTGGAAGCAGAAGAAGGAGAAAAATAGGGATATGACGAAGGAAAGGAAGAATAAGAAGGAGATGAAGAGGAAGAAAAGAAAGGAGAGGAGAGGATGAAGAAGAAGTGGAAGAAAGAGAATAAGAGGAGGCAGGACAAGTGGAAGAAAGATAAGAAGAGGAAGAAGAAGGAGAGTAATTAGAAGAAGTGGAAGAAAGAGAAGAAAAGGAAGAAGAAAAAGATGTGGAAAGTGAAGAAGTTGAAGAAGGTGAACAAGAGGAGGAATAAGAAGTAGTGGAAGGAGAGAAGGAGAAGAAAAGGAACAAGAAGAAGATGTGGAAAGTGAAGAAGGTGAACAAGATGAGGAAGAAGAAGTAATGGAAGGAGGTGAGATGAAGAAGAAGAATTGGAACAAGGAGAAAAGGAAGAAAAGGAAGAAGGAGGGGAAGGGAAGGGAAGAAGAAGCATAAGAAGTGGAAGCTCGAGGAGAAGAGGAAGAAGAAGAAGAAGTGTAAGCATAAGATTTGGGGGAAGGAGAAGAAGAGGAAGAGCAACAATGGGAAGCAACAGAAGTGTGGGATGGAGAAAAAGAGGAAGGAAAAGACGGAAAGGAAAGAAGAAGAAGTTGTGGAAGGAGAAGAAATGGAAGAAGAGGAAGAAGAAGAAGTGTAAGCAGAAGAAGCGGAAGATGGAGACGAAAATGAACACGAACAACAAGTAGAAGTTGAAGAAGTGGTAGAAGGAGAGAATAAGAGGAATAGGAGGAAGTAGTGGAATGAAAGGAGATGAAGAAGAAGAAGTAGAAGAAGGAGAACGAGAGGAAGAAGAAGAAGTGGAAGAGTGAGAAAAAGAGAAGGAAGAAGAAGCAATAGAATGGGGATAAAGAACAAGTGCAACAAGGAGGAGAAGAAGGAGAAAGAAAGGGATATGACAAAGGAAAGGAAGAAGAAGAAAGAGATGAAGAGGAAGAAAAGAAAGGAAAGGAGAGGATGAAGAAGAAGTGGAAGAAAGAGAACAAGAGGAGGCAGGAGAAGTGGAAGAAAGATAAGAAGAGGAAGAAGAAGGAGAGTAACTGGAAGAAGTGGAAGAAGGAGAAGAAAAGGAAGAAGAAGAAGATGTGGAAAGTGAAGAAGTTGAAGAAGGTGAACAAGAGGAGGAAGAAGAAGTAGTGGAAGGAGGTGAGATGAAGAAGAAGAATTGGAACAAGGAGAAAAGGAGGAAAAGGAAGAAGGAGGGGAGGGGAAGGGAAGGGAATAAGAAGCAGAAGAAGTGGAAGCTGGAGGAGAAGAGGAACAAGAAGAAGAAGTGTAAGCATAAGATTTGGGGGAAGGAGAAGAAGAGGAAGAGCAACAACGGGAAGCAACAGAAGTGGGGGATGGAGAAAAAGAGGAAGGAGATGACGAAAAGGAAAGAAGAATAAGTTGTTGAAGGAGAAGAAATGGAAGAAGAGGAAGAAGAAGAAGCGGAAGAAGGGCACGAAAATGAAGAAGAACAACAAGTAGAAGTAGAAGAAGTGGTAGAAGTAGTGGAATGAAATGAGATGAAGAAGAAGAAGCGGAAGAAGGAGAACGGGAGGAGGGAGAAGAGGTGGCAGAAGGAGAAGAAGAGGAAGAAGAAGAAGTGGAATAACAAGAAGAAAAGGTAGAAGTGCAAGTGCAAGAAGGAAAACAATAGGAAGAAGAAGAAGAAGTGGAAGAATGTCAAAAAGAGGAGGAGGAAGAAGCAATGGAAGGAAAGGGGATGAAGAAGAAGTGGAACAAGGAGGAGAAGAAGAAGGGGAGGAAGAAGAAGTAGTGTAGGCAGAAGAAGGGCAAGAAGGAGAAGAGAGGGAAGTAGAAGAACAAGTGGATCTAGTAGAAGTGGAAGAAGGTGAACATGAGGAAGAAGAAGAAGTAGTTGAAGGAGTGGGGATGATGGAGAAGAAGTGAAAGAAGGAGAACAAGAGGTAGAAATGCAAGTGGAAGCAGAAGAAGTAGAAAAAGAGGGATATGACGAAGGAAAGGACAAAGAAGAAGAAGATGAAGAGGAAGAAAAGAAAGGAAAGGAGAGGATGAAGAAGAAGTGGAAGAAAGAGAACAAGAGGAGGCAGGAGAAGCGGAAGAAAGATAAGAAGAGGAAGAAGAAGGAGAGTAACTAGAAGAAGTGGAAGAAGGAGAAGAAAAGGAAGAAGAAGAAGATGTGGAAAGTGAAGAAGTTGAAGAAGGTGAACAAGAGGAAGAAGAAGAAGTAGTGGAAGGAGGTGAGATGAAGAAGAAGAATTGGAACAAGGAGAAAAGGAGGAAAAGGAAGAAGGACGCGAGGGGAAGGGAAGGGAAAAAGAAGAAAAAGTGTAAGCATAAGATTTGGGGGAAGGAGAAAAAGAGGAAGGAGAAGACGGAAAGGAAAGAAGAATAAGTTGTGGAAGGAGAAGAAATGGAAGAAGAGGAAGAAGAAGAAGTGTAAGCAGAAGAAGCGGACGAAGGAGACGAAAATGAAGCAGAACAACAAGTAGAAGTAGAAGAAGTGGTAGAAGCAGAGAATAAGAGGAATAGGAGGAAGTAGTGGAATGAAAGAAGATAAAGAAGAAGAAGTAGAAGAAGGAGAACGAGAGGAAGGAGAAGAAGTGGTGGAAGGAGAAGAAGAGGAAGAAGAAGAAGTGGAAGAACGAGAAGAAAAGGAAGAAGTGCAGGTGGAAGAAGGAGAACAATAGGAAGAAGAAGAAGAAGTGGAAGGATGAGAAAAAGAGGAGGAAGAAGAAGCAATGGAAGGAAAGGGGATGAAGAAGAAGTGGAACAAGGAGGAGAAGAAGAAGGGGAGGGAAGAACAAGTAGTGTAGGCAGAAGAACGGCAAGAAGGAGAAGACAGGGAAGAAGAAGAACAAGTGGATGTAGTAGAAGTGGAAGAAGTTGAACAAGAGGAAGAAGAAGAAGTAGTTGAAGGAGTGGGGATGATGGAGAAGAATTGCAACAACGAGAAAAGGAGGAAAAGGAAAAAGGAGGGGAAGAGAAGGGAAGAAGCAGCAGAAAAAGTGGAATCTAGAGGAGAAGAGGAAGAAGAAGAAGAAGTGTAAGCATAAGATTTGGGGGAAGGAGAAGAAGAGGAAGAGTAACAATGGGAAGCAACAAAAGTGGGGGATGGAGAAAAAGAGGAAGGAGAAGACGAAAAGGAATGAAAAAGAAGTTGTGGAAGTTGAAGAAATGGAAGAAGAGGAAGAAGAAGAAGTGCAAGCAGACAAAGCGGAAGAAGGAGACAAAAATGAAGAAGAACAACAAGTAGAAGTAGAAGAAGTGGTAGAAGGAGAGAATAAGAGGAACAAGAGGAAGTAGTGGAATGAAAGGAGATGAAGAAGAAGAAGTGGAAGAAGGAGAACGGGAGGAGGGAGAAGAGGTGGCAGAAGGAAAAGAAGAGGAAGAAGAAGAAGTGGAAGAACGAGAAGAAAAGGAAGAAGTGCAAGTGGAAGAAGGAGAACAATATAAAGAAGAAGAAGAAGTGGAAGAATGAGAAAAAGAGGAGGAAGAAGAAGCAATGGAAGGAAAGGGGATGAAGAAGAAGTGGAACAGGGAGGAGAAGAAGAAGGGGAGGAAACAGAAGTAGTGTAGGCAGAAGAAGGGCAAGAAGGAGAAAAGAGGGAAGAAGAAGAACAAATTGATGTAGTAGAGGTGGAAGAAGGTGAACAAGAGGAGGAAGAAGAAGTAGTTGAAGTAGTGGGGATGATGGAGAAGAAGTGGAAGAAGGAGAACAAGAGGTAGAAATGCAAGTGGAAGCAGAAGAAGGAGAAAAAGAGGGATATGACGAAGGAAAGGAAGAAGAAGACGGAGATGAAGAGGAAGAAAAGAAAGGAAAGGAGAGGATGAAGAAGAAGTGGAAGAAGGAGAAGAAATGGAAGAAGTGCAAGTGCAAGAAGGAGAACAATAGGAAGAAGAAGAAGAATTGGAACAATGAGAAAAAGAGGAGGATTACGAAGCAATGGAAGGAAAGGGGATGAAGAGGAAGTGGAACAAGGAGGAGAAGAAGAAGGGGAGGAAGAAGAAGTAGTGTAGGCAGAAGAAGGGCAAGAAGGAGAAGAGAGGGAAGAAGAAGAACAAATTGATGTAGTAGAGGTGGAAGAAGGTGAACAAGAGGAAGAAGAAGAAGTAGTTGAAGGAGTAGGGATGATGGAGAAGAAGTGGAAGAAGGAGAACAAGAGGTAGAAATGCAAGTGGAAGCAGAAGAAGGGAAAAAGAGGGATATGACGAAGGAAAGGAAGAAGAAGAAGGAGATGAAGAGGAAGAAAAGAAAGGAAAGGAGAGGATGAAGAAAGGAAAGGAGAGGATGAAGAAGAAGTGGAAGAAGGAGAAGAAGAGGAAGAAGAAGAGGTGGAAGAAGGAGAAGAAATGGAAGAAGTGCAAGTGGAAGCAGGAGAACATTAGGAAGAAGAAGAAGAAGTGGAAGAATGAGAAAAAGAGGAGGAATAAGAAGCAATGGAAGGAAAGGGGATGAAGAAGAAGTGGAACAAGGAGGAGAAGAAGAAGGGAAGGAAGAAGAAGTAGTGTAGGCAGAAAAAGAGCAAGAAGGAGAAGAGAGGGAAGAAGAAGAACAAGTGGATGTAGTAGAAGATGAAGAAGGTGAACAAGAGGAAGAAGAAGAAGTAGTTGAAGGAGTGGGGATGATGGAGAAGAAGTGGAAGAAGGAGAACAATAGGTAGAAATGCAAGTGGAAGCAAAAGAAGCAGAAAAAGAGGGATATGACGAAGGAATGGAAGAAGAAGAAGGAGATGAAGAGGATGAAAAGAAAGGAAAGTTGAGGATGAAGATGAAGTGGAAGAAAGAGAAAAAGAGGAGGCAGGAGAAGTGGAAGAAAGATAAGAAGAGGAAGAAGAAGGAGAGTAACTGGAAGAAGTGGAAGAAGGAGAGGAAAAGGAAGAAGAAGAAGATGTGGAAAGTGAAGAAGGTGAACCAGATGAGGAAGAAGAAGTAATGGAAGGAGGTGAGATGAAGAAGAAGAATTGGAACAAGGAGAAAAGGAAGAAGGAGGGGAAGGGAAGGGAAGAAGAAGTGGAAGCTGGAGGAGAAGAGGAAGAAGAAGAAGAAGTGGAAGCATAAGATTTGAGGGAAGGAGAAGAAGAGGAAGAGCAACAATGGGAAGTAACAGAAGTGGGGGATGGAGAAAAAGATGAAGGAGAAGACGGAAAGGAAAGAAGATGAAGTTGTGGAAGGAGAAGAAATGGAAGAAGAGGAAGAAGAAGAAGTGTAACCAGAAGAAGCGAAAGTAGGAGACGAAAATGAAGAAGAACAACAAGTAGAAGTAGAAGAAGTGGTAGAAGTAGTGGAATGAAAGGAGGTGAAGAAGAAGACGTGGAAGAAGGAGAACGGGAGGAGGGGGAAGAGGTGGCAGAAGGAGAAGAAGAGGAAGAAGAACAAGTGGAAGAACGAGAAGAAAAGGAAGAAATGCAAGTGGAAGAAGGAGAACAGTAGGCAGAAGAAGAAGAAGAAGTGGAAGAATGAGATAAAGAGGAGGAAGAAGAAGCAACGGAAGGAAAGGGGATGAAGAAGAAGTTGAACAAGGACGAGAAGAAGAAGGGGAGGAAGAAGAGTAGTGTAGGCAGAAGAAGGGCAAGAAGGAGAAGAGAGGGAAGAAGAAGAACAAGTGGATGTAGTAGAAGTGGAAGAAGGTGAACAAGAGGAAGAAGAAGAAGTAGTTGAAGGAGTGGCGATGATGTAGAAGAAGTGGAAGAAGGAGAACAAGAGGTAGAAATGCAAGTGGAAGCAGAAGAAGGAGAAAAAGAGGGATATGAAGAAGGAAAGGAAGAAGAAGACGGAGATGAAGAGGAAGAAAAGAAAGGAAAGGAGAGGATGAAGAAGAAGTGGAAGAAGGAGAAGAAATGGAAGAAGTGCAAGTGCAAGAAGGAGAACAATAGGAAGAAGAAGAAGAATTGGAACAATGAGAAAAAGAGGAGGATTACGAAGCAATGGAAGGAAAGGGGATGAAGAGGAAGTGTAACAAGGAGGAGAAGAAGAAGGGGAGGAAGAAGAAGTAGTGTAGGCAGAAGAAGGGCAAGAAGGAGAAGAGAGGGAAGAAGAAGAACAAGTGGATGTAGTAGAAGTGGAAGAAGGTGAACAAGAGGAAGAAGAAGAAGTAGTTGAAGGAGTAGGGATGGTGGAGAAGAAGTGGAAGAAGGAGAACAAGAGGTAGAAATGCAAATGGAAGCAGAAGAAGGGGAAAAAGAGGGATATGACGAAGGAAAGGATGAAGAAGAAGGAGATGAAGAGGAAGAAAAGAACGGAAAGGAGAGGATGAAGAAGAAGTGGAAGAAGGAGAAGAAGAGGAAGAAGAAGAGGTGGAAGAAGGAGAAGAAATTGAAGAAGTGCAAGTGGAAGCAGGAGAACAATAGGAAGAAGAAGAAGAAGTGGAAGAATGAGAAAAAGAGGAGGAATAAGAAGCAATGGAAGGAAAGGGGATGAAGAAGAAGTGGAACAAGGAGGAGAAGAAGAAGGGAAGGAAGAAGAAGTAGTGTAGGCAGAAAAAGGGCAAGAAGGAGAAGAGAGGGAAGAAGAAGAACAAGTGGATGTAGTAGAAGATGAAGAAGGTGAACAAGAGGAAGAAGAAGAAGTAGTTGAAGGAGTGGGGATGATGGAGAAGAAGTGGAAGAAGGAGAACAAGAGGTAGAAATGCAAGTGGAAGCAGAAGAAGGGAAAAAGAGGGATATGACGAAGGAAAGGAAGAAGAAGAAGGAGATGAAGAGGAAGAAAAGAAAGGAAAGGAGAGGATGAAGAAAGGAAAGGAGAGGATGAAGAAGAAGTGGAAGAAGGAGAAGAAGAGGAAGAAGAAGAGGTGGAAGAAGGAGAAGAAATGGAAGAAGTGCAAGTGGAAGTAGGAGAACAATAGGAAGAAGAAGAAGAAGTGGAAGAATGAGAAAAAGAGGAGGAATAAGAAGCAATGGAAGGAAAGGGGATGAAGAAGAAGTGGAACAAGGAGGAGAAGAAGAAGGGAAGGAAGAAGAAGTAGTGTAGGCAGAAAAAGAGCAAGAAGGAGAAGAGAGGGAAGAAGAAGAACAAGTGGATGTAGTAGAAGATGAAGAAGGTGAACAAGAGGAAGAAGAAGAAGTAGTTGAAGGAGTGGGGATGATGGAGAAGAAGTGGAAGAAGGAGAACAATAGGTAGAAATGCAAGTGGAAGCAAAAGAAGCAGAAAAAGAGGGATATGACGAAGGAATGGAAGAAGAAGAAGGAGATGAAGAGGATGAAAAGAAAGGAAAGTTGAGGATGAAGATGAAGTGGAAGAAAGAGAAAAAGAGGAGGCAGGAGAAGTGGAAGAAAGATAAGAAGAGGAAGAAGAAGGAGAGTAACTGGAAGAAGTGGAAGAAGGAGAGGAAAAGGAAGAAGAAGAAGATGTGGAAAGTGAAGAAGGTGAACCAGATGAGGAAGAAGAAGTAATGGAAGGAGGTGAGATGAAGAAGAAGAATTGGAACAAGGAGAAAAGGAAGAAGGAGGGGAAGGGAAGGGAAGAAGAAGTGGAAGCTGGAGGAGAAGAGGAAGAAGAAGAAGAAGTGGAAGCATAAGATTTGAGGGAAGGAGAAGAAGAGGAAGAGCAACAATGGGAAGTAACAGAAGTGGGGGATGGAGAAAAAGATGAAGGAGAAGACGGAAAGGAAAGAAGATGAAGTTGTGGAAGGAGAAGAAATGGAAGAAGAGGAAGAAGAAGAAGTGTAACCAGAAGAAGCGAAAGTAGGAGACGAAAATGAAGAAGAACAACAAGTAGAAGTAGAAGAAGTGGTAGAAGTAGTGGAATGAAAGGAGGTGAAGAAGAAGACGTGGAAGAAGGAGAACGGGAGGAGGGGGAAGAGGTGGCAGAAGGAGAAGAAGAGGAAGAAGAACAAGTGGAAGAACGAGAAGAAAAGGAAGAAATGCAAGTGGAAGAAGGAGAACAGTAGGCAGAAGAAGAAGAAGAAGTGGAAGAATGAGATAAAGAGGAGGAAGAAGAAGCAACGGAAGGAAAGGGGATGAAGAAGAAGTTGAACAAGGACGAGAAGAAGAAGGGGAGGAAGAAGAGTAGTGTAGGCAGAAGAAGGGCAAGAAGGAGAAGAGAGGGAAGAAGAAGAACAAGTGGATGTAGTAGAAGTGGAAGAAGGTGAACAAGAGGAAGAAGAAGAAGTAGTTGAAGGAGTGGGGATGATGTAGAAGAAGTGGAAGAAGGAGAACAAGAGGTAGAAATGCAAGTGGAAGCAGAAGAAGGAGAAAAAGAGGGATATGAAGAAGGAAAGGAAGAAGAAGACGGAGATGAAGAGGAAGAAAAGAAAGGAAAGGAGAGGATGAAGAAGAAGTGGAAGAAGGAGAAGAAATGGAAGAAGTGCAAGTGCAAGAAGGAGAACAATAGGAAGAAGAAGAAGAATTGGAACAATGAGAAAAAGAGGAGGATTACGAAGCAATGGAAGGAAAGGGGATGAAGAGGAAGTGTAACAAGGAGGAGAAGAAGAAGGGGAGGAAGAAGAAGTAGTGTAGGCAGAAGAAGGGCAAGAAGGAGAAGAGAGGGAAGAAGAAGAACAAGTGGATGTAGTAGAAGTGGAAGAAGGTGAACAAGAGGAAGAAGAAGAAGTAGTTGAAGGAGTAGGGATGGTGGAGAAGAAGTGGAAGAAGGAGAACAAGAGGTAGAAATGCAAGTGGAAGCAGAAGAAGGGGAAAAAGAGGGATATGACGAAGGAAAGGATGAAGAAGAAGGAGATGAAGAGGAAGAAAAGAACGGAAAGGAGAGGATGAAGAAGAAGTGGAAGAAGGAGAAGAAGAGGAAGAAGAAGAGGTGGAAGAAGGAGAAGAAATGGAAGAAGTGCAAGTGGAAGCAGGAGAACAATAGGAAGAAGAAGAAGAAGTGGAAGAATGAGAAAAAGAGGAGGAATAAGAAGCAATGGAAGGAAAGGGGATGAAGAAGAAGTGGAACAAGGAGGAGAAGAAGAAGGGAAGGAAGAAGAAGTAGTGTAGGCAGAAAAAGGGCAAGAAGGAGAAGAGAGGGAAGAAGAAGAACAAGTGGATGTAGTAGAAGATGAAGAAGGTGAACAAGAGGAAGAAGAAGAAGTAGTTGAAGGAGTGGGGATGATGGAGAAGAAGTGGAAGAAGGAGAACAAGAGGTAGAAATGCAAGTTGAAGCAGAAGATGGACAAAAAGAGGGATATGAGGAAGGAAAGTAAGAAGACGAAGGAGATGAAGAGGAAGAAAAGAAAGGAAAGGAGAGGATGAAGAAGAAGTGGAAGAAAGAGAACAAGAGGAGGCAGGAGAAGAGGAAGAAGAAGGAGAGTAACTAGAAGAAGTGGAAGAAGGAGAAGAAAAGGAAGAAGAAGAAGATGTAGAAAGTCAAGAAGGTGAACAAGAGGAGGAAGAAGAAGTAGTGGAAGGAGGTAAGATGAAGAAGAAGAATTGGAACAAGGCGAAAAGGAGGAAAAGGAAGAAGGAGGGGAAGGGAAGGGAAGGGAAGGGAAGAAGAAGCAGAAGAAGTGGAATCTGGAGGGAAAGAGGAAGAAGAAGAAGTAGTGTAAGCATAAGATTTGGGGGAAGAAGAAAAAGAGGAAGAATGAGAAGAGGAAGAAGAAGCGGAGTAACTGGAAGAAGTGGAAGAAGGAGAAGAAAAGGAAGAAGAAGAAGATGTGGAAAGTGAAGAAGGTGAACAAGGTGAGGAAGAAGAAGTAATGGAAGGAGGTGAGATGAAGAAGAAGAATTGGAACAAGGAGAAAAGGAAGAAAAGGAAGAAGGAGGGGAAGGGAAGGGAAGAAGAAGCAGAAGAAGTGGAAGCTGGAGGAGAAGAGGAAGAAGAAGAAGAAATGTAAGCATAAGATTTGGGGGAAGGAGAAGAAGAGGAAGAGCAACAATGGGAAGCAACAGAAGTGGGGGATGGAGAAAAAGAGGAAGGAGAAGACGAAAAGGAAAGAAGAAGAAGTTGTGGAAGGAGAAGAAATGGAAGAAGAGGAGGAAGAAGAAGTGTAAGCAAAAGAAGCGGAAGAAGGAGACGAAAATGAAGAAGAACAACAAGTAGAAGTACAAGAAGTGGTAGAAGGAGAGAATAAGAGGAATAGGTGGAAGTAGTGGAAAGAAAGGAGATGAAGAAGAAGAAGTGGAAGAAGGAGAACGGGACGAGGGAGATGAGGCGGCAGAAGGAGAAGAAGAGGAAGAAGAAGAAGTGGAAGAACGAGAAGAAAAGGAAGAGGTGCAAGTGGAAGAACGAGAACAATAGGAAGAAGAAGAAGAAGTGGAAGAATGAGAAAAAGAGGAGGAAGAAGAAGCAATGGAAGGAAAGGGGATGAAGAAGAAGTGGAACAAGGAGGAGAAGAAGAAGGGGAGGAAGAAGAAGTAGTGTACGCCGAAGAATGGCAAGAAGGAGAAGAGATGGAAGAAGAAGAACAAGTGGATGTAGTAGAAGTGGAAGACGGTGAACAAGAGGAAGAGGAAGAAGTAGTTGAAAGAGTGGGGATGATGGAGAAGAAGTGGAAGAAGTAGAACAAGAGGTAGAAATGCAAGTGGAAGCAGAAGAAGGAGAAAAAGAGGGATATGACGAAGGAAAGGAAGAAGAAGAAGAAAGAGATGAAGAGGAAGAGCAACAATGGGAAGCAACAGAAGTGGGGGATGGAGAAAAAGAGGAAGGAGAAGACGGAAAGGAAAGAAGAAGAAGTTGTGGAAGGAGAAGAAGTGTAAGCAAAAGACGAAAATGAAGAAGAACAACAACTTGAATTAAAAGAAGTGGGAGACAGAGAGAATAAGAGGAATAGGAGGAAGTGGTGGAATAAAAGGAGATGAAGAAGAAGAAGTGGAAGAAGGAGAACGGGAGGAGGAAGAAGAGGTGGCAGAAGGAGAAGAAGAGGAAGAAGAAGAAGTGGAAGAACGAGAAGAAAAGGAAGAAGTGCAAGTGGAGGAAAGAGAACAATAGGAAAAAGAAGAAGAAGTGGAAGAATGAGAAAAAGAGGAGGGAGAAGAAGCAATGGAAGGAAAGGGGTGAAGAAGAAGTGGAACAAGCAGGAGAAGAAGAATGGGAGGAAGAAGAAGTAGTGTAGGCAGAAGAAGGGCAAGAAGGAGAAGAGAGGGGAGAAGAAGAACAAGTGGATGTAGTAGAAGTGGAAGAAGGTGAAAAAGAGGAAGAAGAAGAAGTCGTTGAAGGAGTGGGGATGATGGAGAAGTGGAAGAAGGAGAACAAGAGGTAGAAATGCTAGTGGAAGCAGAAGAAGGAGAAAAAGGGGGATATGACAAAGGAAAGGAAGAAGAAGAAGGAGATGAAGAGGAAGAAAAGAAAGGAAAGGAGAGGATTAAGAAGAAGTGGAAGAAAGAGAACAAGAGGAGGCAGGAGAAGTGGAAGAAAGATAAGAAGAGGAAGAAGAAGGAGAGTAACTAGAAGAAGTGGAAGAAGGAGAAGAAAACGAAGAAGAAGAAGATGTGGAAAGTGAAGAAGGTGAACAAGGGGAGGAAGAAGAAGTAGTGGAAGCTTAGATGATGATGAGGACATGAAGCTTGAAGGACTTGGAGGAGCTATGACAAGGGGAAGGACAAGAAGAGCTAAGGAAGCTATTCAACAAGTATTGGCAGCCCTTTTGCAAAAAGAGCCAAACATTGAAGAAATAAAGTTTAAAATTGTTAATTGTCTCAGGACTGAAGAGATCAATACTTGACCTTAATGGAAGAGAAGTGTGGAATAAATTAAACTCATTTTCTTGGAGTTTACTTAGTTAATGGTGGGCAACTAGAATTGTCTAATTAAAGTTGCAGCCACCTATGTTATCAATGCTAATTAGTATACATGTTTAATTTGCTTTGGCAGTTACACTTTGTTATTAACTGCCCATTATTAGTTTTTATTATTTTTTAACTTCAGCTGAATTTAGAAAGCCACTAAACCTACACAAGCTGAGTTTATTAGGCATATAAATTTCGGCAAAGACTGAGATGTAAGGCAGAATATTTTGGAAATAAAAAACTAGTTGAGTTTTCTCTCCTTTGGGTTCTTGACAATCCAAAATCTTTTTGAGATTTATCAAAGGTAATTCACCCCTTTGTGTGTGCAATCTCGTAGACATATCTTCCATCCTTGGAAGTGTGGAGTCTATCAATTCTAATTCCATTTTCTGTCTTTTCCATTCATACTCAATTCTGCCCAGCAAACTCTATGACAGGAAAGTCCTACACTATTCGAAAACTCGTTTAATCGTTGAATTTCAATAACTTTTAATTTCCATTCTGTGTCTAAAAGTTTGATAGTAATTCTATTCAATTTATTTTTTGCAATTGTTTGCATTCCACGTTGATTAATTTTGTTAACGCGGCAAGATAAATTCCTAGGGTCCTTTTAGAATCCTAAACTGACAGCGGATTCATATCAGATGAAGAAGAAGAATTGGAACAAGGAGAAAAGGAGGAAAAGGAAGAAGGAGGGGAAGAAGAAGCACAAGAAGTGGAATCTGGAGGAGAAGAGGAAGAAGTGTAAGCATAAGATTTGGGGGAAGGAGAAGAAGAGGAAGAGCAACAATGGGAAGCAACAAAAGTGAGGGATGGAGTAAAAGAGGAAGGAGAAGACGGAGAGGGAAGAAGAAGAAGTTGTGGAAGGAGAAGAAATGGAAGAAGAGGAAGAAGAAGAAGTGTAAGTAGAAGAAGCGGAAGAAGGAGACGAAAATGAAGAAGAACAACAAGTAGAAGTAGAAGAAGTGGTAGAAGGAGAGAATAAGAGGAATAGGAGGAAGTAGTGGAATGAAAGAAGATGAAGAAGAAGAAGTGGAAGAAGGAGAACGGCAGGAGGGAGAAGAGTTGGCAGAAGGAGAAGAATAGGAAGATGAAGAAGTGGAAGAACGAGAAGAAAAGGAAGAATTACAAGTGGAAGAAGGAGAACAATAGGCAGAAGAAGAAGAAGAAGTGGAAGAATGAGATAAAGAGAAGGAAGAAGAAGCAATGGAAGGAAAGGGGATGAAGAAGAAGTGGAACAAGGAGGAGAAGAAGAAGAGGAGGAAGAAGAAGTAGTGTAGGCAGAAGACGGGCAAGAAGGAGAAGAGAGGGAAGAAGAAGAACAAGTGGATGTAGTAGATGTGTAAGAAGGTGAACAAGAGGAAGAAGAAGAAGTAGTTGAAGGAGTGGGGATGATGGAGAAGAAGTGGAAGAAGGAGAACAAGAGGTAGAAATGCTAGTGGAAGCAGAAGAAGGAGAAAAAGGGGGATATGACAAAGGAAAGGAAGAAGAAGAAGGAGATGAAGAGGAAGAAAAGAAAGGAAAGGAGAGGATTAAGAAGAAGTGGAAGAAAGAGAACAAGAGGAGGCAGGAGAAGTGGAAGAAAGATAAGAAGAGGAAGAAGAAGGAGAGTAACTAGAAGAAGTGGAAGAAGGAGAAGAAAACGAAGAAGAAGAAGATGTGGAAAGTGAAGAAGGTGAACAAGGGGAGGAAGAAGAAGTAGTGGAAGCTTAGATGATGATGAGGACATGAAGCTTGAAGGACTTGGAGGAGCTATGACAAGGGGAAGGACAAGAAGAGCTAAGGAAGCTATTCAACAAGTATTGGCAGCCCTTTTGCAAAAAGAGCCAAACATTGAAGAAATAAAGTTTAAAATTGTTAATTGTCTCAGGACTGAAGAGATCAATACTTGACCTTAATGGAAGAGAAGTGTGGAATAAATTAAACTCATTTTCTTGGAGTTTACTTAGTTAATGGTGGGCAACTAGAATTGTCTAATTAAAGTTGCAGCCACCTATGTTATCAATGCTAATTAGTATACATGTTTAATTTGCTTTGGCAGTTACACTTTGTTATTAACTGCCCATTATTAGTTTTTATTATTTTTTAACTTCAGCTGAATTTAGAAAGCCACTAAACCTACACAAGCTGAGTTTATTAGGCATATAAATTTCGGCAAAGACTGAGATGTAAGGCAGAATATTTTGGAAATAAAAAACTAGTTGAGTTTTCTCTCCTTTGGGTTCTTGACAATCCAAAATCTTTTTGAGATTTATCAAAGGTAATTCACCCCTTTGTGTGTGCAATCTCGTAGACATATCTTCCATCCTTGGAAGTGTGGAGTCTATCAATTCTAATTCCATTTTCTGTCTTTTCCATTCATACTCAATTCTGCCCAGCAAACTCTATGACAGGAAAGTCCTACACTATTCGAAAACTCGTTTAATCGTTGAATTTCAATAACTTTTAATTTCCATTCTGTGTCTAAAAGTTTGATAGTAATTCTATTCAATTTATTTTTTGCAATTGTTTGCATTCCACGTTGATTAATTTTGTTAACGCGGCAAGATAAATTCCTAGGGTCCTTTTAGAATCCTAAACTGACAGCGGATTCATATCAGATGAAGAAGAAGAATTGGAACAAGGAGAAAAGGAGGAAAAGGAAGAAGGAGGGGAAGAAGAAGCACAAGAAGTGGAATCTGGAGGAGAAGAGGAAGAAGTGTAAGCATAAGATTTGGGGGAAGGAGAAGAAGAGGAAGAGCAACAATGGGAAGCAACAAAAGTGAGGGATGGAGTAAAAGAGGAAGGAGAAGACGGAGAGGGAAGAAGAAGAAGTTGTGGAAGGAGAAGAAATGGAAGAAGAGGAAGAAGAAGAAGTGTAAGTAGAAGAAGCGGAAGAAGGAGACGAAAATGAAGAAGAACAACAAGTAGAAGTAGAAGAAGTGGTAGAAGGAGAGAATAAGAGGAATAGGAGGAAGTAGTGGAATGAAAGAAGATGAAGAAGAAGAAGTGGAAGAAGGAGAACGGCAGGAGGGAGAAGAGTTGGCAGAAGGAGAAGAATAGGAAGATGAAGAAGTGGAAGAACGAGAAGAAAAGGAAGAATTACAAGTGGAAGAAGGAGAACAATAGGCAGAAGAAGAAGAAGAAGTGGAAGAATGAGATAAAGAGAAGGAAGAAGAAGCAATGGAAGGAAAGGGGATGAAGAAGAAGTGGAACAAGGAGGAGAAGAAGAAGAGGAGGAAGAAGAAGTAGTGTAGGCAGAAGACGGGCAAGAAGGAGAAGAGAGGGAAGAAGAAGAACAAGTGGATGTAGTAGATGTGTAAGAAGGTGAACAAGAGGAAGAAGAAGAAGTAGTTGAAGGAGTGGGGATGATGGAGAAGAAGTGGAAGAAGGAGAACAAGAGGCAGAAATGCAAGTGGAAGTAGAAGAAGGAGAAAAAGAGGGATATGACGAAGGAAAGGAAGAAGAAGAAGGAGATGAAGAGGAAGAAAAGAAAGGAAAGGAGACGATGAAGAAGAAGTGGAAGAAATAGAACAAGAGGAGGCAGGAGAAGTGGAAGAGAGATAAGAAGAGGAAGAAGAAGGAGAGTAACTAGAAGAAGTGAAGGAAGGAGAAGCAAAGGAAGAAGAAGAAGATGTGGAAAGTGAAGAAGTTGAAGAAGGTGAACAAGACGAGGAAGAAGAAGTACTGGAAGGAGGTGAGATGAAAAAGAAGAATTGGAACAAGGAGAAAAGGAGGAAAAGGAAGAAGGAGGGGAAGGGAAGGGAAGAAAAAGCAGAAGAAGTGGAATCTGGAGGAGAAGAGGAAGAAGAAGAAGAAGAAGAAGGGTAAGCATAAGATTTGGGGGAAGGAGAAGAAGAGGAAGAACATCAATGGGAAGCAACAGAAGTAGGGGATGGAGAAGAAGCGGAAGGAGAAGACGGAAAGGAAAGAAGAAGAACTTATGGAAGGTGAAGAAGTGTAAGAAAAAGAAGCGGAAGAAGGAGAGAATAAGAGGACTAGAAGGAAGTAGTGGAATGAAAGGAGATGAAGAAGAAGAAGCGGAAGAAGGAGAACGGGAGGAGGGAGAAGAGGTGGCAGAAGGAGAACAAGAGGAAGAAGAAGAAGTGGAACAACAAGAAGAAAAGGTAGTAGTGCAAGTGGAAGAAGGAGAACAATAGGAAGAAGAAGAAGAAGTGGAAGAATGTCAAAAAGAGGAGGAAGAAGAAGCAATGGAAGGAAAGGGGATGAAGAAGAAGCGGAACAAGGAGGAGAAGAAGAAGGGGAGGAAGAAGAAGTAGTGTAGGCAGAAGAACGGCAAGAAGGAGAAGAAAGTGAAGAAGAAGAACAAGTGGATGTAGTAGAAGTGGAAGAAGGTGAACAAGAGGAAGAAGAAGAAGTAGTTGAAAGAGTGGGGATGATGGAGAAGAAGTGGAAGAAGGAGAACAAGAGATAGAAATGCAAGTCGAAGCAGAAGAAGGAGAAAAAGAGGGATATGACGAAGGAAAGGAAGAAGAAGATGGAGATGAAGAGGAAGAAAAGAAAGGAAAGCACAGGATGAAGAAGAAGTCGAAGAAAGAGAACAAGACGAGGCAGGAGAAGTGGAAGAAAGATAAGAAGAGGAAGAAGAAGGAGCGTAACTAGAAGAAGTGGAAGAAGGAGCAGAAAAGGAAGAAGAAGAAAATGTGGAAAGTGAAGAAGGTGTACAAGAGGAGGAAGAAGAAGTAGTGGAAGGAGGTGAGATGAAGAAGAAAAATTGGAACAAGGAGAAAAGGAGGAAAAGGAAGAAGGAGGGGAAGGGAAGGGAAGAAGAAGCAGAAGAAGTGGAATCTGGAGGAGAAGAGGAAAAAGAAGAAGAAGTGTAAGCATAAGATTTGAGGGAAGGAGAAGAAGTGGAAGAGCAACAACGGGAAGCAACAGAAGTGGGGGATGGAGAAAAAGAGGAAGGAGAAGATGGAAAGGAAAGAAGAAGCAGTTATGGAAGGAGAAGAAATGGAAGAAGAGGAAGAAGAATAAGTGCAAGCAGAAGAAGCGGACGAAGCAGACGAAAATGAAGAAGAACAACAAGTAGAAGTAGAAGAAGTGGTAGAAGGAGAGAATAAGAGGAATAGGAGGAAGTAGTGGAATGAAAGAAGATGAAGAAGAAGAAGTGGAAGAAGGAGAACGGCAGGAGGGAGAAGAGTTGGCAGAAGGAGAAGAAGAGGAAGAAGAAGAAGTGTAAGCAGAAGAAGCAGAAGAAGGAGACGAAAATGAAGAAGAACAACAAGTAGAAATAGAAGAAGTGGTAGAAGGAGAGAATAAGAGGAATAGTAGTGGAATGAAAGGACATGAAGAAGAAGAAGTGGAAGAAGGAGAACAGGAGAAGGTAGAAGAGGTGGCAGAAGGAGAAGAAGAGGAACAAGAAGAAGTGTAGAACGAGAAGAAAATGAAGAAGTGCAAATGGAAGAAGGAGAACAATAGGAAGAAGAAGAAGTGGAAGAATGAGAAAAAGAGGAGGAAGAAGAAGTGAAGGAAGGAAAGGGGATGAAGAAGAAGTGGAACAAGGAGCAGAAGAAGAAGGGGAGGAAGAAGAAGTAGTGTAGGCAGAAGAACGGCAAGAAGAAGAAGAGAGGGAAGAAGAAGAACAAGTGGATGTAGTAGAAGTGGAAGAAGGTGAACAAGAGGTAGAAATGCAAGTGGAAGCAGAAGAAGGAGAAAAAGAGGGATATTACGAAGGAATGAAAGAAGAAGGAGATGAAGAGGAAGAAAAGAAAGGAAAGGAGAGGATGAAGAGGAAGTGGAAGAAAGAGAACAAGAGGAGGCAGGACAAGTGGAAGAAGGAGAACAAGAGAAGGCACGAGAATTGGAAGAAAGATAAGAAGAGGAAGAAGAGGAAGTGGACGAACGAGAAGAAAAGGAAGAAGTGCAAGTGGATGAAGGAGAACAATATGAAGAAGAAGAAGAAATGGAAGTGTAAGCATAAGATTTGGGGGAAGGACAAGACGAGGAAGAGCAACAATGGGAAGCAACAGAAGTGGGGGATGGAGAAAAAGAGGAAGGAGAAGACGAAAAGGAATGAAAAAGAAGTTGTGGAACTTGAAGAAATGGAAGAAGAGGAAGAAGAAGAAGTGCAAGCAGACGAAGCAGAAGAAGGAGACGAAAATGAAGAAGAACAACAAGTAGAAGTAGAAGAAGTGGTAGAAGGAGAGAATAAGAGGAACAGGAGGAAGTAGTGGAATGAAAGGAGATGAAGAAGAAGAAGTGGAAGACGGAGAACGGGAGGAGGGAGAAGAGGTGGCAGAAGGAAAAGAAGAGGAAGAAGAAGAAGTGGAAGAACGAGAAGAAAAGGAAGAAGTGCAAGTGGAAGAAGGAGAACAATATGAAGAAGAAGAAGAAGTGGAAGAATGAGAAAAAGAGGAGGAAGAAGAAGCAATGGAAGGAAAGGGGATGAAGAAGAAGTGAAACAAGGAGGAGAAGAAGAAGGGGAGGAAACAGAAGTAGTGTAGGCAGAAGAAGGGCAAGAAGGAGAAAAGAGGGAAGAAGAAGAACAAGTGAATGTAGTAGAGGTGGAAGAAGGTGAACAAGAGGAGGAAGAAGAAGTAGTTGAAGTAGTGGGGATGATGGAGAAGAAGTGGAAGAAGGAGAACAAGAGGTAGAAATGCAAGTGGAAGCAGAAGAAGGAGAAAAAGAGGGATATAACGGAGGAAAGGAAGAAGAAGAAGGAGATGAAGAGGAAGAAAAGAAAGGAAAGGAAAGGATGAAGAAGAAGTGGAAGAAGCAGCAGAAAAGGAAGAAGAAGAAGATGTGGAAAGTGAAGAAGTTGAAGAAGGTGAACAAGAGGAGGAAGAAGAAGTAATGGAAGGAGGTGAGATGAAGAAGAAGAATTGGAACAAGGAGAAAAGGAGGAAAAGGAGGAAAATAAAAAGGAGGACAAGGGAAGGGAAGAAGAAGCAGAAGAAGTGGAATCTTTAGGAGAAGAGGACGAAGAAGAAGAGGAAGTGTAAGCATAAGATTTGGGGGAAGGAGAAGAAGAGAAACAGCAACAATGGGAAGCAACAGAAGTGGGGGATGGAGAAAAAGAGAAAGGAGAAGATGGAAAGGAAAGAAGAAGAAGTTGTGGAAGGAGAAGAAATGGAAGAAGAGGAAGAAGAAGAAGTGTAAGCAGAAGAAGCGGAAGAAGGAGACGAAAATGAAGAAGAACAACAAGTAGATGTAGAAGAAGTGGTAGAAGGAGAGAATAAGAGGAATAGTAGTGGAATGAAAGGACATGAAGAAGAAGAAGTGGAAGAAGGAGAACAGGAGGAGGTAGAAGAGGTGGCAGAAGGAGAAGAAGAGGAACAAGAAGAAGTGTAGAACGAGAAGAAAAGGAAGAAGTGCAAATGGAAGAAAGAGAACAATAGGAAGAAGAAGAAGTGGAAGAATGAGAAAAAGAGGAGGAAGAAGAAGCGATGGAAGGAAAGGGGATGAAGAAGAAGTGGAACAAGGAGCAGAAGAAGAAGGGGAGGAAGAAGAAGTAGTGTAGGCAGAAGAACGACAAGAAGGAGAAGAGAGGGAAGAAGAAGAAGAAGAAGTGGATGTAGTAGAGGTGGAAGAAGGTGAACAAGAGGAAGAAGAAGAAGTAGTTGAAGGAGTGGGGATGACGGAGAAGAAGTCGAAGAAGGAGAACAAGAGGTAGAAATGCAAGTGGAAGCAGAAGAAATAGAAAAAGAGGGATATGACAAAGGAAAGGAGAGGATGAAGAAGAAGTGGCAGAAAGAGAACAAGAGGAGGCAGAAGATGTGGAAGAAAGATAAGAAGAGGAAGAAGAAGGAGAGTAACTAGAAGAAGTGGAAGAAGGAGAAGAAAAGGAAGAAGAAGAACATGTGGAAGTTGAAGAAGGTGAACAAGAGGAGGAAGAAGAAGCAGTGGAAGGAGGTGAGATGAAGAAGAAGAATTGGAACAAGGAGAAAAGGAGGAAAAGGAAGAAGGAGGGGAAGGGAAGGGAAGAAGAAGCAGAAGAAGTGGAATCTAGAGGAGAAGAGGAAGAATAAGAAGAAGTGTAAGCATAAGATTTCACGGAAGCAGAAGAAGACGAAGACCAACAACAATGGGAAGCAACAGAAGTGGGGGATGGGAAAAAAGAGGAAGGAGAAGACGGAAATGAAAGAAGAAAAAGTGGTGGAAGGAGAAGAAATGCAAGAAGAGGAAGAAGAAGAAGTGTAAGCAGAAGAAGCGGAAGGAGACGAAAATGAAGAAGAACAACAAGTAAAATTAGAAGAAGTGGTAGAAAGAGAGAATAAGAGGCATAGGAGGAAGTAGTGGGATGAGAGGAGATGAAGAAGAAGAAGTGGAACAAGGAGAACGGGAGGAGGTAGATGAGGTTGCAGAAGGAGAAGAACAGTAAGAAGAAGAAGTGGAAGAACGAGAAGAAAAGGAAGAAGTGCAAGTGGAAGAAGGAGAATAATAGGAAGAAGAAGAAGAAGTGGAAGAATGAGAAAAAGAGGAGGAAGAAGAAGCAATGGAAGGAAAGGGGATGAAGAAGAAGTGGAACAAGGACGAGAAGAAGAAGGGCAGGAAGAAGAAGTAGTGTAGGCAGAAGAAGCAGTGGAAGGAGGTGAGATGAAGAAGAAGAATTGGAACAAGGAGTAAAGGAGGAAAAAGAAGAAGGAGGGGAAGGGAAGGGAAGAAGAAGCAGAAGAAGTGGAAGCTGGAGGAGAAGAGGAAGAAGAAGAAGAAGTGTATGCGTAAGATTTGGGGGAAGGAGGAGAAGAGGAAGAGCAACAATAGGAAGCAACAGAAGTGGGGGATAGAGAAAAAGAGGATGGAGAAGACGGAAAGGAAAGAAGAAGAAGTTGTGGAAGGAGAAGAATTGTAAGCAGAAGAAGCGGAAGAAGGAGACAAAAATGAAGAAGAACAACAAGTAGAATTAGAAGAAGTGGTAGAAGGAGAGAATAAGAGGAATAAGAGGAAGTAGTGGAATGAAAGGAGATGAAGAAGAAGAAGTAGAAGAAGGAGAACGGGAGGAGGAAGAAGAAGTGGCAGAAGGAGAAGAAGAGGAAGAAGAAGAAGTGGAAGAACGAGAAGAAACAGCAGAAGTGCAAGTCGAAGAAGGAGAACAATAGGAAGAAGAAGAAGTGGAAGAATGAGAAAAAGAGGAGGAAGAAGAAGCAATGAAAGGAAAGGGGATTAAGAAGAAGTGGAACAAGGAGGAGAAGAAGAAGGGGAGGAAGAAGAAGTAATATAGGCAGAAGAAGGGCAAGAAGGAGAAGAGAGGGAAGAAGAAGAACAAGTTGATGTAGTAGAAGTGGATGAAGGTGAACCAGAGGAAGAAGAAGAAGTAGTTGAAGGAGTGGGGATGATGGAGAAGAAGTGGAAGAAGGAGAACAAGAGGTAGAAATGCAAGTGGAAGCAGAAGAAGGAGAAAAAGAGGGATATGGCGAAGGAAAGGAAGAAGAAGAAGGAGATGAAGAGGAAGAAAGAAAGGAAAGGAGAGGATGAAGAAGAAGTAGAAGAAAGAGAACAAGAGGAGGCAGGAGAACTGGAAGAAGGAGAAGAAAAGGAAGAAGAAGAAGATGTTGAAAGTGAAGAAGGTGAACAAGAGGAGGAAGAAGAAGTAGTGTAAGCGGAAGAAGATGAAGAAGGAAGAAGCAGAAGAAGAAGTGGAAGAATGAGAAGAAAAGGAAGAAGTGCAAGTGGAAGAGGGAGAACAATAGGAAGAAGAAGAAGAAGTGGAAGAATGAGAAAAGGAGGAAGAAGAAGAAGCAATGGAAGGAAAGGGGATGAGGAAGAAGTGGAACAAGGAGGAGAAGAAGAAGGGGAGGAAGAAGAAGTAGTGTAGGCAGAAGACGGGCAAGAAGGAGAAGAGAAGGAAGAAGAAGAACAAGTGGATGTAGTAGAAGTGGAAGAAGGTGAACAAGAGGAAGAAAAAGAAGTAGTTGAAGGAGTGGGGATGACGGAGAAGAAGTGGAAGAAGGAGAACAAGAGGTAGAAATGCAAGTGGAAGCAGAAGAAATAGAAAAGGAGGGATATGACAAAGGAAAGGAGAGGATGCAGAAGAAGTGGCAGAAAGAGAACAAGAGGAGGCAGGAGAAGTGGAAGAAAGATAAGAAGAGGAAGAAGAAGGAGAGTAACTAGAAGAAGTGGAAGAAGGAGAAGAAAAGGAAGAAGAAGAACATGTGGAAGTTGAAGAAGGTGAACAAGAGGAGGAAGAAGAAGCAGTGGAAGGAGGTGAGATGAAGAAGAAGAATTGGAACAAGGAGAAAAGGAGGAAAAGGAAGAAGGAGGGGAAGGGAAGGGAAGAAGAAGCAGAAGAAGTGGAATCTAGAGGAGAAGAGGAAGAATAAGAAGAAGTGTAAGCATAAGATTTCGCGGAAGGAGAAGAAGACGAAGAGCAACAACAATGGGAAGCAACAGAAGTGGGGGATGGAAAAAAAGAGGAAGGAGAAGACGGAAATGAAAGAAGAAAAAGTGGGGGAAGGAGAAGAAGTGCAAGAAGAGGAAGCAGAAGAAGTGTAAGCAGAAGAAACGGAAGGAGACGAAAATAAAGAAGAACAACAAGTAAAACTAGAAGAAGTGGTAGAAAGAGAGAATAAGAGGCATAGGAGGAAGTAGTGGAATGAAAGGAGATGAAGAAGAAGAAGTGGAACAAGGAGAACGGGAGGAGGTAGATGAGGTTGCAGAAGGAGAAGAAGAGTAAGAAGAAGAAGTGGAAGAATGAGAAGAAAAGAAAGAAGTGCAAGTGGAAGAAGGAGAATAATAGGAAGAAGAAGAAGAAGTGGAAGAATGAGAAAAAGAGGAGGAAGAAGAAGCAACGGAAGGAAAGGGGATGAAGAAGAAGTGGAACAAGGACGAGAAGAAGAAGGGCAGGAAGAAGAAGTAGTGTAGGCAGAAGAAGCAATGGAAGGAGGTGAGATGAAGAAGAAGAATTGGAACAAGGAGTAAAGGAGGAAAAGGAAGAAGGAGGGGAAGGGAAGGGAAGAAGAAGCAGAAGAAGTGGAAGCTGGAGGAGAAGAGGAAGAAGAAGAAGAAGTGTATATGTAAGATTTGGGGGAAGGAGGAGAAGAGGAAGAGCAACAATGGGAAGCAACAGAAGTGGGGGATAGAGAAAAAGAGGACGGAGAAGACGGAAAGGAAAGAAGAAGAAGTTGTGGAAGGAGAAGAATTGTAAGCAGAAGAAGCGGAAGAAGGAGATAAAAATGAAGAAGAACAACAAGTAGAATTAGAAGAAGTGGTAGAAGGAGAGAATAAGAGGAATAAGAGGAAGTAGTGGAATGAAAGGAGATGAAGAAGAAGAAGTGGAAGAACGAGAAGAAAAGGAAGAAGTGCAAGTGGAAGAAGGAGAGCAATAGGAAGAAGAAGAAGTGGAAGAATGAGAAAAAGAGGAGGAAGAAGAAGCAATGGAAGGAAAGGGGATGAAGAAGAAGTGGAACAAGGAGGAGAAGAAGAAGGGGAGGAAGAAGAAGTAGTGTAGGCAGAAGAAGGGCAAGAAGGAGCAGAGAGGGAAGAAGAAGAACAAGTGGATGTAGTAGAAGACGAAGAAGGTGAACAAGAGGAAGAAGAAGAAGTAGTTGAAGGAGTGGGGATGATGGAGAAGAAGTGGAAGAAGGAGAAGAAGAGGTAGAAATGCAAGTGGAAGCAGAAGAAGGAGAAAAAGAGGGATATGAGGAAGGAAAGGAAGAAGAAGAAGGAGATGAAGAGGAAGAAAGAAAGGAAAGGAGAGGATGAAGAAGAAGTAGAAGAAAGAGAACAAGAGGAGGCAGGAGAAATGGAAGAAGGAGAAGAAAAGGAAGAAGAAGAAGATGTTGAAAGTGAAGAAGGTGAACAAGAGGAGGAAGAAGAAGTAGTGTAAGCGGAAGAAGATGAAGAAGGAAGAAGCAGAAGAAGAAGTGGAAGAATGAGAAGAAAAGGAAGAAGTGCAAGTGGAAGAGGGAGAATAATAGGAAGAAGAAGAAGAAGTGGAAGAAAGAGAAGAAGAGCAGGCAAGAGAAGTGGAAGAAAGATAAGAAGAGGAAGAAGAAGGAGAGTAACTAGAAGAAGTTGAAGAAGGAGAAGAAAAGGAACACGAAGAAGATGTTGAAGATGGTGAACAAGAGGAGGAAGAAGAAGTAGTGGAAGGAGGTGAGATGAAGAAGAAGAATTGGAACAAGGAGAAAAGGAGGAAAAGGAAGAAGTAGGGGAAGGGTAGGGAAGAAGAAGCAGAAGACGTGGAATCTGGAGGAGAAGTAGAAGAAGAAGAAGAAGTGTAAGCATAAGATTTGGGGTAAGGAGAAGAAGAGGAAGAGCAACAATGGGAAGCAACAGAAGTGGGGGATGGACAAAAAGAGGAAGGAGAAGACGGAAAGGAAATAAGAAGTTGTGGAAGGAGAAGAAATGGAAGAAGAGGAAGAAGAACAAGGGTAAGCAGAAGAAGCGGAAGAAAGAGACGAAAATGAAGAAGAAGAAAAAGTAAAAGTAGAAGAAGTGGTAGAAGGAGAGAATAAGATGAACATGAGGAAGTAGTGGAGTGAAAGGAGATGAAGAAGAAGAAGTGAAAGAAGGAGAACAAGAGGTACAAATGCAAGTGGAAGCAGAAGACGGGGAAAAAGAGGGATATGACGAAGGAAAGGAAGAAGAAGAAGGAAATGAAGAGGAAGAAAATAAAGGAGAGGAGAGGATGAAGAAGAAGTGGAAGAAAGAGAACAAGAGGAGGCAGGAGAAGTGGAAGAAAGATAAGAAGAGGAAGAAGAAGGAGAGTAACTAGTAGAAGTGGAAGAATGAGAAAAAAAGGAGGAAGAAGAAGCAGTGGAAGGAAAGGGGATGAAGAAGAAGTGGAACAAGGAGGAGAAGGAGAAGGGGAGGAAGAAGAAGTAGTGTAGGCAGAAGAAGGGCAAGAAGGAGAAGAGAGGGAAGAAGAAGAACAAGTGGATGTAGTAGAAGTGGAAGAAGGTGAACAAGAGGAAGAAGAAGAAGTATTTGAAGGAGTGGGGATGATGGACAAGAAGTGGAAGAGGACGAAGGAAAGGAAGAAGAAGAAGGAGATGAAGAGGAAGAAAAGAAAGGAAAGGAGAGGAAGAAGAAGTAGTGGAAGAAAGAGAACAAGAGGAGGCAGGAGAAGTGGAAGAAAGATAAGAAGAGGAAGAAGAAGGAGAGTAACTAGAAGAAGTGGAAGAAGGAGAAGAAAAGTAAGAAGAAGAAGATGTGGAAAGTGAAGAAGGTGAACAAGAGGAGGAAGAAGAAGTAGTGGAAGGAGGTCAGATGAAGAAGAAAAATTGGAAAAAGGAGAAAAAGAGGAAGAGGAAGAAGGAGGGGAAGGGAAGGGAAGGCAAGAAGAAGCAGAAGAAGTGGAATCTGGAGGAGAAGCAGAAGAAGAGGAAGTGGAAGCATAAGATTCGGGGGAAGGAGAAGAAGAGGAAGAGCAATAATGGGAAGCAAGAGAAGTGGGGGATGGAGAAAAAGAGGAAGGAGAAGACGGAAGGGAAAGAAGAAGAAGTTGTGGAAGGAGAAGAAATGGAAGAAGAGGAAGAAGAAGAAGTGCACGCAGAAGAAGCGGAAGAACGAGATGAAAATGAAGAAGAACAACAAGTAGAAGTAGAAGAAATGCTAGAAGGAGAGAATAAGAGGAATAGGAGGAAGTAGTGGAATGAAAGGAGATGAAGACGAAGAAGTGGAAGAAGGAGAAGAAGATGAGGAAGAAGAAGTGGAAAAACGAGAAGAAAAGGAAGAAGTGCAAGTGGAAGAAGGAGAACAATAGGAACAAGAAGAAGAAGTGGAAGAAGGAGAAAAAGAGGAGGAAGAAGAAGCAATGGAAGGAAAGGGGATGAAGAAGAAGTTGAACAAGGAGGAGAAGAAGAAGGGGAGGAAGAAGAAGTAGGGTAGGCAGAAGAAGGGCAAAAAGGAGAAGAGAGGGAAGAAGTAGAACAAGTGGATGTCGTAGAACTGGGAGAAGTTGAACCAGAGGAAGAAGAAGAAGAAGTAGTTGAAGGAGTGGGGATGATGACGAAGAAGAAGAAGTCGAAGAAGGAGAACAAGAGGTAGAAATGCAAGTGGAAGCAGAAGAAAGAGAAAAAGAGGGATATGACGAACGATAGGAAGAGGAAGAAAGAGATGAAGACGAAGAAAAGAAAGGAAAGGAGAGGATGAAGAAGAAGTAGAAGAAAGAGAACAAGAGGAGGCAGGAGAACTGGAAGAAGGAGAAGAAAAGGAAGAAGAAGAAGATGTTGAAAGTGAAGAAGGTGAACAAGAGGAGGAAGAAGAAGTAGTGTAAGCGGAAGAAGATGAAGAAGGAAGAAGCAGAAGAAGAAGTGGAAGAACGAGAAGAAAAGGAAGAAGTGCAAGTGGAAGAACGAGAACAATAGGAAGAAGAAGAAGAAATGGAAGAAATAGTGGAAGGAGGTGAGATGAAGAAGAAGAATTGGAAGAAGGAGAAAAGGAGGAAAGGGAAGAAGTAGGGAAGGGAAGGGAAGGGAGAAGAAGCAGAAGAAATGGAATGTGGAGGAGAAGGGGAGGAAGAAGAAGAAGTGGAAGAAAGAGAACAAGAGGAGGCAGGAGAAGTGGAAGAAAGATAAGTAGAGGAAGAAGAAGGAGAGTAACTAGAAAAAGTGGAAGAAGATGATGTGGAAAGTGAAGAAGTTGAAGAAGTGAACAAGAGGAGGAAGAAGAAGTAGTGCAAGGATGTGAGATGAAGAAGAAGACTTGGAACAAGGAGAAAAGGAGGAAAAGGAAGAAGGAGGGGAAGGGAAGGGAAGAAGAAGCAAAAGACGTGGAAGCTGAAGGAGAAGAGGAAGAAGAAGAAGAAGTGTAAGCATAAGATTTGGGGGAAGGAGAAGAAGAGGAAGAGCAACAATGGGAAGTAACAGAAGTGGGGGATGGAGAAAAAGAGGAAGGAAAAGACGGAAAGGAAAGAAGAAGAAGTTGTGGAAGGAGAAGAAATGGAAGAAGAGGAAGAAGAAGAAGTGTAAGCAGAAGAAGCGGAAGAAGGAGACGAAAATGAAGAACAACAAGTAGAAGTAGAAGAAGTGGTAGAAGGAGAGAATAAGAGGAATAGGAGGATGAAGTGGAATGAAAGGAGATGAAGAAGAAGTAGTGGAAGAAGGAGAACGGGAGGAGGGAGAAGAGGTGGCAGAAGGAGAAGAAGAGGAAGACGAAGAAGTGGAAGAAAGAGAAGAAAAGGAAGAAGTAGTGCAAGTGGAAGAAGGACAACAATAGGAAGAAGAAGAAGAAGTGGAAGAATGAGAAAAAAGAGGAGGAAGAAGAAGCAATGGAAAGAAAGGGGATGAAGAAGAAGTGGAACAACTAGGAGAAGAAGAAGGGGAGGAAGAAGAAGTAGTGTAGGCAGGAGAAGGGCAAGAAGGAGAAGAGAGGGAAGAAGAAGAACAAGTGGATGTAGTAGAAGTGGAAGAAGGTGAACAAGAGCAAGAAGAAGAAGTAGTCGAAGGAGTGGGGATGATGGAGAAGAAGTGGAGAAAAGAGAACAAGAGGTAGAAATGCAATTGGAAGTAGAAGAAGGAGAAAAAGAGGGATATGACGAAGGAAAGGAAGAAGAAGAAGGAGATGAAGAGGAAGAAAAGAAAGGAAAGGAGAGGATGAAGAAGAAGTGGAAGAAAGAGAACAAGAGGAGGCAGGAGAAGTGGAAGAAAGATAAGAAGACGAAGAAGAAGGAGAGTAACTAGAAGAAGTGGAAGAAGGAGAAAAAAAGGAAGAAGAAGAAGATGTGGAATGTGAAGAAGGTGAACAATAGGAGGAAGAAGAAGTAGTGGAAAGAGGTGAGATAAAGAAGAAGAATTGGAACAAGGAGAAAAGGAGGACAAGGAAGAAGGAGGGGAAGGGAAGCGAAGAAGAAGCAGAAGAAGTGGAATCTGGAGGAGAAGAGGAAGAAGAAGAAGAAGTGTAAGCATAAGATTTGGGGGAAAGAGAAGAAGAGGAAGAGCAACAATGGGAAGCAACAGAAGTGGGGGATGGAAAAAAAGAGGAAGGAGAAGACGGAAAGAAAAGAAGAAGAAGTTGTGGAAGGAGAAGAAATGGAAGAAGAGGAAGAAGAAGAAGTGTGAGCAGAAGAAGCGGAAAAAGGAGACGAAAATGAAGAAGAACAACAAGTAGAGGTAGAAGAAGTGGTAGAAGTAGTGGAATGAAAGGAGATGAAGAAGAAGAAGTGGAAGCAGAAGAAGCGGAAGAAGGAGACGAAAATGAAGAAGAAGAACAAGTAGAAGTAGAAGAAGTGGTAGAAGGAGAGAATAAGAGGAATAGGAGGAAGTAGTGGAATGAAAGTGATAGAAATCCAGAGGGGTTGGATTCGTTTTGCGGATCTATCTAGGTTGGAAGGTAATAAGTTAACAAAACAATGAAGAGGAAGAAGAGGAAGAGGAGGAAGAAGAAGAAGTGTAAGCACAAGAAGCGGAAGAAGGAGACGAAAATTAAGAAGAACAACAAGTAGAAGTAGAAGAAGTGGTAGAAGGAGAGAATAAGAGGAATAGGAGGAAGTAGTGGAATGAAACGAGATGAAGGAGATGAAGAGGAAGAAAAGAAAGGAAATGAGAGGATGAAGAAGAAGTGGAAGAAAGGGAACAAGAGGAGGCAGGAGAAGTGGAAGAAAGATAAGAAGAGGAAGAAGAAGGGGAATAAATAGAAGAAGTGGAAGAAGGAAAAGAAAAGGAAGAAGAAGAAGATGTGGAAAGTGAAGAAGGTGAACAAGAGGAGGAAGAAGAAGTAGTCGAAGGAGGTGAGATGAAGAAGAAGAATTGGAACAAGGAGAAAAGGAGGAAAAGGAAGAAGGAGGGGAAGGGAAGAAGAACCAGAAGAAGTGGAATCTGGAGAAGAAGAGGAAGAGCAACAATGGGAAGCAACAGAAGTGGGGGATGGGGAAAAAGAGGAAGGAGAAGATGGAAAGGAAAGAAGAAGAAGTTGTGGAAGGAGAAGAAATTGAAGAAGAGGAAGAAGAAGAAGTGTAAGCGGAAGAAGCGGAAGAAGGAGACGAAAATGAAGAAGAACAACAAGTAGAAGTAGAAGAAGTGGTAGAAGGAGAGAATAAGAGGAATAGGAGGAAGTAGTGGAATGAAAGGAGATGAAGAAGAAGAAGTGCAAGAAGGAGAACGGAAGGAGGGAGGAGGGAGAAGAGGTGGCAGAACGAGAAGAAGAGGAAGAAAAAGAAGTGGAAGAAAGAAAAGAAAAGGAAGAAGTGCAAGTGGAAGAAGGAGAACAATAGGAAGAAGAAGGAGAAGTGGAAGAATGAGAAAAAGAGGAGGAAGAAAAAGCAATGGAAGGAAAAGGGATGAAGAAGAAGTGGAAGAAGGAGGAGAAGAAGAAGGGGAGGAAGAAGAAGTAGTGTAGGCACAAGAACGGCAAGAAGGAGAAGAGAGGGAAGAACAAGAACAAGTGTATGTATTAGAGGTGGAAGAAGGTGAACAAGAGGAAGAAGAAGAAGTAGTTGAAGGAGTGGGGATGATGGAGAAGAAGTGGAAGAAGGAGAACAAGAGGTAGAAATGAAAGTGGAAGTAGAAGAAGGAGAAAAAGAGGGATATGACGAAGGAAAGGAAGAAGAAGAAGTATGAAGAGGAAGAAAAGAAAGGAAATGAGAGGATGAGGAAGAAGTGGAAGAAAGGGAACAAGAGGAGGCAGGAGAAGTGGAAGAAAGATAAGAAGAGGAAGAAGAAGGGGAATTAATAGAAGAAGTGGAAGAAGGAAAAGAAAAGGAAGAAGAAGAAGATGTTGAAAGTGAAGAATTTGAAGAAGGTGAACAAGAGGAGGAAGAAGAAGTAGTGGAAGTAGGTGAGATGAAGAAAAAGAATTGGAACAAGGAGAAAAGGAGGAAAAGGAAGAAGGAGGGGAAGGGAAGGGAAGAAGAAGCAGAAGAAGTGGAAGCTGGAGGAGAAGAGGAAGAAGAAGAAGAAGTGTAAGCATAAGATTTTGGGGAAGGAGAAGAACAGGAAGAGCAACAATGGGAAGCAACAGAAGTGGGGGATGGAGAAAAAGAGGGAGGAGAAGACGGAAAGGAAAGAAGAAGGAGTTGTGGAAGGAGAAGAAATGGAAGAAGAGGAAGAAGAAGTGTAAGCACAAGAAGCGAAAGAAAAAGACGAAAATGAAGAAGAACAACAAGTAGAAGTAGAAGAAGTGGTCGCAAGGAGAGAATAAGAGGAATAGGAGGAAGTAGTGGAATGAAACGAGATGAAGGAGATAAAGAGGAAGAAAAGAAAGGAAAGGAGAGGATGAAGAAGAAGTGGAAGAAAGAGAACAAGAGGAGGCAAGAGAAGTAGATTCCTCTCCATCCCCCACTTCGGTTGCTTCCCATTGTTGCTCTTCCTCGTCTTCTCCTTCTTCCACTTCTTCTCCATCATCCCCACTCCTTCAACTACTTCTTCTTCTTCCTCTTGTTCACCTTCTTCAACTTCTACTACATCCACTTCTTCTTCTTCCTCCTCTTTTTCTCATTCTTCAACTTCTCCCTCTTCCTATTGTTCTCCTTCTCCCACTTGCACTTCTTCGTTTTTTTCTCGTTCTTCCGCTTCTTCTTCTTCCTTTTTTTCTCCTTTTGCCACCTCTCCTCCCTCCTCCTGTTCTCCTTCTTCCACTTCTTCTTCTTCTTCATCTCCTTTTATTCCACTACTTCCTCCTATTCCTCTTATTCTCTCCTTCTACCACTTCTACTTGTTGTTCTTCTTCATTTTCGTCTCTTTTTTCCGCTTCTCCTATTTACACTTCTTCTTCTTCTTCCTCTTTGTTCCACTCCTTCTTCATCCCCTTTGATTCCATTGCTTCTTCTTCCTCCTCTTTTCTCATTCTTCCACTTCTTCTTCTTCTTCCTCTTCTTCTCCTTCTTCCACTTGAAGTTCTTCCTTTTCTTCTCGTTCTTCCACTTCTTGTTCTTCCTCTTCTTCTCCTTCTGCCACCTCTTCTCCCTCCTCCCGTTCTCCTTCTTCCACTGCTTCTTCTTCATCTCCTTCCATTCCACTACTTCCTCCTATTCCTTTTATTCTCTCCTTCTACCACTTCTTCTACTTCTGCTTGTTGTTCTTCTTCATTTTCGTCTCCTTCTTCCGCTTCTTCTGCTTACACTACTTCTTCTTCCATTTCTTCTCCTTCCACAACTTCTTCGTCTTTCCTTTCCGTCTTTTCCTTCCTCTTTTTCTCCATCCCCCACTTCTGTTGCTTCCCATTGTTGCTCGTCCTCTTCTTTTCCTTCCCCCAAATCTTATGCTTACACTTCTTCTTCTTCCTCCTCTTCTCCTCCGGATTCCACTTCTTCTGGTTCTTCTTCCCTTCCCTTCCCCTCCTTCTTCCTTTTCCTCCTTTTCCTTCTTTTCTCCTTGTTCCAATTCCTCTTCTTCATCTCACCTCCTTCCACTACTTCTTCTTCCTCCTCTTGTTCACCTTCTTCACTTTCCACATCTTCTTCTTCTTCCTTTTCTTTTCCTTCTTCCACTTCTTCTAGTTACTCTCCTTCTTCTTCCTCTTCTTATCATTCTTCCACTTCTCCTGCCTCTTTTTCTTTTCCTTCTTCCCACTTCTTCTTCATCCTCTCATTTCCTTTCTTTTCTTCCTCTTCATCTGCTTCTTCTTCTTCCTTTCCTTCGTCATATCCCTATTTTTCTCCTTCTTCTGCTTCCACTTGCATTTCTACCTCTTGTTCTCCTTTTTCCACTTCTTCTCCATCATCCCCACTCCTTCAACTATTCTTCTTCTTCCTCTTGTTCACCTTCTTCCACCTCTAATACATACTTGTTCTTCTTCTTCCCTCTCTTCTCCTTCTTGCCGTTCTTCTGCCTACACTACTTCTTCTTCCTCCCCTTCTTCTTCTACTCCTTGTTCCACTTCTTCTTCATCCCTTTTCCTTCCATTGCTTCTTCTTCCTCCTCTTTTTCTGATTGTTCCACTTCTTCTTCTTCTTCCTATTGTTCTCCTTCCTCCACTTGCACTTCTTCCTTTTCTTCTCGTTCTTCCACTTCTTCTTCTTCCTCTTCTTCTCTTCTGCCACAAATTCTCCCTCCTCCGGTTCTCCTTCTTCCACTTTTTCTTCTTCATCTCCTTTCATTCCACTACTTCTACCACTTCTTCGTCTCCTTCTTCCGCTTCTTCTGCTTACACTTCTTCTTCTTCCATTTCTTCTCCTTCGACAACTTCTTCTTCTTTCCGTTCCGTCTTCTCCTTCCTCTTTTTATCCATCCCCACTTTTGTTGCTTCCCATTGTTGCTCGTCCTCTTCTTTTCCTTCCCCCAAATCTTATGCCTACACTTCTTCTTCTTCTTCCACTTCTCCTCCAGATTCCATTTCTTCTGCTTTTTCTTCCTCTTCTTATCTTTCTTCCACTTCTCTTGCCTCCTCTTGTTCTCTTTCTTCCACTTCTTCTTCATCCTCTCCTTTCCTTCCTTTTCTTTCTCTTCATCTCCTCCTTCTTCTTCCTTTCCTTCGTCATATCCCTCTTTTTCTCCTTCTTCTGCTTCCGCTTGCATTTCTAACTCTTGTTCTCCTTCTTCCACTTCTTCTCAATCATCCACACTCCTTCAACTACTTCTTCTTCATCCTCTTGTTCACCTTCTTCCATTTCTGCTACATCCACTTGTTCTTCTTCTTCCCTCTCTTCTCCTTCTTCCCCTTCTTCTGCCTACACTACTTCTTCTTCCTCCCCTTCTTCTTCTCCTCCTTGTTCTACTTCTTCTTCTTTCCCCTTTCCTTCCATTGCTTCTTCTTCCTCCTCTATTTCTCATTCTTACACTTCTTCTTCTTCTTCCCCTTCTCCTCCAGATTCCACTTCTTCTGCTTCTTCTTCCCTTCCCTTCCTCTCCTCCTCCAGATTCCACTTCTTCTGCTTCTTCTTCCCTTCCCTTCCTCTCCTTCTTCCTTTTCCACCCTTTCTCCTTGTTCCAATTCTTCTTCTTCATCTCACGTCCTTCCACTACTTCTTCTTCCTCCCCTTGTTCACCTTCTTCACTTTCCACATCTTCTTCTTCTTCCTCTTCTTATCTTTCTTCCACTTCTCCTGCCTCCTCTTGTTCTCTTTCTTCCACTTCTTCTTCATCCTCTCCTTTCCTTTCTTTTCTTCCTCTTAATCTCCTTCTTCTTCTTCCTTTCCTTCGTCATATCCCTCTTTTTCTCCTTCTTCTGCTTCCACTTGCATTTCTACCTCTTGTTCTCCTTCATCCACTTCTTCTGCATAATTCCCACTCTTTCAACTACTTCTTTTTCTTCCTCTTGTTCACATTCTTCCACCTCTACTACATCCACTTGTTCTTCTTCTTCCCTCTCTTCTCCTTCTTGCCCTTCTTCTGCCTACACTACCACTTCTTCCTTCCCTTCTTCTTCTCCTCTTGTTCCACTTCTTCTTCATCGCCTTTCCTTCCATTGCCTCTTCTTCCTCCTCTTGTTCTCCTTCTTCCACTTCTTGTCCATCATCCCCAGTCCGTCAACTACTTCTTCTTCTTCCTCTTGTTCACCTTCTTCCACCTCTACTACATCCACTTCTTCGTCCTCTTCCCTCTCTTCTCCTTCTTGCCGTTCTTCTGCCTACACTACTTCTTCTTCCTCCCCTTCTTCTTCTCCTCCTTGTTCCACTTCGTCTTCATCCCCTTTCCTTCCATTGCTTCTTCTTCCTCTCTTTTTCTCATTCTTCCACTTGTTCTTCTTCTTCCTATTGTTCTCCTTCTTCCACTTGCACTTCTTCCTTCACTTCTCGCTCTTCCACTCCTTCTTCTTCATCTCCTTTCATTCCACTACTTCCTCCTATTCCTCTTATTCTCTCCTTCTACCACTTCTTCTACTTCTACTTGTTGTTCCTCGTCATTTTCGTCTCCTTCTTCCGCTTCTTCTGCTCACACTTCTTCTTCTTCCTCTTCTTCCATTTCTTCTCCTTCCACAACTTCTTATTCTTTCCTTTCCGTCATCTCCTTCTTCCTTTTCCTCCTTTTCTCTTTGTTCCAATTGTTCTTCTTCATCTCACCTCCTTCCACTACTTCTTCTTCCTCCTCTTCTTCACGTTCTTCACTTTCCACATCTTCTTCTTCTTCCTTTTCTTGTCCTTCTTCCACTTCTTCTAGTTAATCTCCTTCTTCTTCCTCTTTTTATCTTTCTTCCACTTCTCCTGCCTCCTATTGTTCTCTTTCTTCCACTTCTTCTTCATCCTGTCCTTTCCTTTCTTTTCTTCCTCTTAATCTCCTTCTTCTTCTTCCTTTCCTTCGTCATATCCCTCTTTTTCTCCTTCTTCTGCTTCCACTTGCATTTCTACCTCTTGTTCTCCTTCATCCACTTCTTCTGCATAATTCCCACTCTTTCAACTACTTCTTCTTCTTCCTCTTATTCACATTCTTCCACCTCTACTACATCCACTTGTTCTTCTTCTTCCCTCTCTTCTCCTTCTTGCCCTTCTTCTGCCTACACTACTTCTTCTTCCTTCCCTTCTTCTTCTCCTCTTGTTCCACTTCTTCTTCATCGCCTTTCCTTCCATTGCCTCTTTTTCCTCCTCTTGTTCTCCTTCTTCCACTTCTTGTCCATCATCCCCAGTCCGTCAACTACTTCTTCTTCTTCCTCTTGTTCACCTTCTTCCACCTCTACTACATCCACTTCTTCGTCCTCTTCGCTCTCTTCTCCTTCTTGCCCTTTTTCTGCCTACACTACTTCTTCTTCCTCCCCTTCTTCTTCTCCTCCTTGTTCCACTTCGTCTTCATCCCCTTTCCTTCCATTGCTTCTTCTTCCTCCTCTTTTTCTCATTCTTCCACTTCTTCTTCTTCTTCCCATTGTTCTCCTTCTTCCACTTAAAGTTCTTCCTTTTCTTCTCATTCTTCCAGTTCTTGTTCTTCCTCTTCTTCTCCTTCTGCCGCCTCTTCTCGCTACTCCTGTTCTCCTTCTTCCACTTCTTCTTCTTCATCTCCTTTCATTCCACTACTTCCTCCTATTCCTCTTATTCTCTCCTTCTACCACTTCTGCTACTTCTACTTTTTGTTCTTCTTCATTTTCGTCTCCTTCTTCCGCTTCTTCTGCTTACACTTCTTCTTCTTTCTCTTCTTCCATTTCTTCTCCTTCCACAACTTCTTCTTCTTTCCTTTCCGTCTTCTCCTTCCTCTTTTTCTCCATCCCCCACTTCTGTTTCCTCCCATTGTCGCTCTTCCTCTTCTTCTCCTTCCCCCAAATCTTATGCTTACACTTCTTCTTCTTCTTCCCCTTCTCCTCCAGATTCCATTTCTTCTGCTTCTTCTTCCCTTCCCTTCCCCTTCTTCTTCCTTTTCCTCCTTTTTTCCTTGTTCCAACTCTTCTTCTTCATCTCTCCTCCTTCCACTACTTCTTCTTCCTCCTCTTGTTCACCTTCTTCACTTTCCACATCTTCTTCTTCTTCCTTTTCTTCTCCTTCTTGCACGTCTTCTCCTTCTTCTGCTTCCACTTACATTTCTACCTCTTATTCTGCTTCTTCCACTTCTCCTGCGTTCTCTTGTCTCTTTCTTCCACTTCTTCTACCCTCTCTTCTCCTTCTTACCCTTCTTCTGCCTACACTGCTTCTACTTCCTCCCCTTCTTCTTCTCCTCCTTGTTCGACTTCTTCTTCATCCCCTTTCCTTCCATTGCTTCTTCTTCCTCCTTTTTTCTCATTCTTCCACTTCTTCTGCTTCTTCTTCCCTTCCCTTCCCCTCCTTTTTCCTTTTCCTCCTTTTCTCCCTGTTCCAATTCTTCTTCTTCATCTCACCTCCTTCCACTACTTCTTCTTCCTACTCTTGTTCACCTTCTTCAACTTCTTCACTTTCCACATCTTCTTCTTCTTATTTTCTTCTTCTTCTTCTTCCTCTACTTTTCTTTCTTCCACTTCTCCTGCCTCCTCTTGTTCTCTTTCTTCCACTTCTTCTTCATCCTCTCCTTTCCTTTCTTTTCTTCCTCTTCATCTCCTTCTTCTTCTTCCTTTACTTCGTCATATCCCTCTCTTTCTCCTTCTTCGGCTTCCACTTGCATTTCTACCTCTTGTTCTCCTTCTTCCACTTCTTCTCCATCATCCCCACTCCTTCAACTACTTCTTCTTCTTCCTCTTATTCACGTTCTTCCACCTCTACTACATCCACTTCTTCTTCTTCTTCCCACTCTTCTCCTTCTTCCTTTCTTCTTCTTACACTACTTCTTCTTCCTCCCCTTCTTCTTCTCCTCCTTGTTCCACTTCTTTTTTATTCCCCTTTCCTTCCATTGCTTCTTCTTCCTCCTCTTTTTCTCATTCTTCCACTTCTTCTTCTTCTTCCTATTGTTCTCCTTCTTCAACTTGCACTTCTTCCTTTTCTTCTCGTTCTTCCACTTCTTCTTCTTCCTCTTCGTCTCCTTCTGCCACCTCTTCTTCCTCCTCCTGTTCTCCTTCGTACATGTTGTTCTTCTTCATTTTCGTCTCCTTCTTCCGCTTCTTCTGCCTAAACTTCTTCTTCTTCCTCTTCTTCCATTTCTTCTCCTTCCTCTTTTTCTCAATCCCCCACTTCTGTTCTTCCCATTATTGCTTACACTTCTTCTTCTTCCATTTCTTCTCCTTCCACAACTTCTTCTTTCCTTCTGTCTTCCTTCCCCTTTTTCTCCATCCCCCACTTCTGTTGCTTCCCATTGTTGCTCTTTCTCTTCCTCTCCTTCCCCCAAATCTTATGCTTACACTTCTTCTTCTTCTTCCTCTTCTCCTCCAAATTCCAGTTCTTCTGCTTCTTCTTCCCTTCCCTTCCCCTTCTTCTTCCTTTTCCTCGTTTTGTCCTTGTTCCAATTCTTCTTCTTCATCTCACCTCCTTCCACCACTTTTTCTTCCTCCTATTGTTCACCTTCTTCAACTTCTCCATTATCGACATCTTCTTCTTCTTCCTTTTGTTCTGCTTCTTCCACTTCTTCTAGTTACTCTCCTTCCTCTTCCTCTTCTTATCTTTCTTCCAGTTCTCCTGCCTCCTCTTGTTCTCCTTCTTTCACTTCTTCTTCTTCATCCTCTCCTTTCCTTTCTTTTCTTCTGCTTCATCTCCTCCTTCTTCTTCCTTTCCTTCGTGATATCCCTCTTTTTCTCCTTCTTCTGCTTCCACTTGCATTTCTACCTCTTGTTCTCCTTCTTCCACTTCTTATCCATCATCCCTACTCCTTCAACTACTTCATGTTCTTCCTCTTACTCACCTTCTTCCACTTCTACTACATCCACTTGTTCTCCTTCTTCAAATTCTTCTCCATTATCCCCACTCCGTAAACTACTTCTTCTTCTTCCTCTTGTTCACCTTCTTCCACTTTTACTACATCCACTTCTTCTTCTTCTTCCCTCTCTTCTCCTTCTTGCCCTTCTTCTACCTACACTATTTCTTCGTCCTCCCCTTCTTCTTCTCCTCCTTGTTCCACTCCTTCTTCATCCCCTTTCTTTCCATTGCTTCTTCTTCCTCCTCTTTTTCTAATTCTTCCACCTCTACTTCTTCCTATTGTTCTCCTTCTTCCACTTGCACTTCTTCCTTTTCTTCGCGTTCTTCCACTTCTACTTCTTCCTCTTCTTCTCCTTCTGCCACCTCTTCTCCCCCCTCCCGTTCTACTTCTTCCACTTCTTCTTCTTCATCTCCTTTCATTCTACTACTTCCTCCTATTCCTCTTATTCTCTCCTTCTACCACTTCTTCTACTTCTACTTGTTGTTCTTCTTCATTTTCGTCTCCTTCTTCCGCTTCTTCTGCTTACAGTTCTTCTTCTTCCTCTTCTTCCATTTCTTCTCCTTCCACAACTTCTTCTTCTTTCCTTTCCATCTTCTCCTTCCTCTTTTTCTCCATCCCCCACTTCTGTTGCTTCCCATTGTTGCTCTTCCTCTTCTTCTCCTTCCCCCAAATCTTATGCTTACACTTCTTCTTCTTCTTCCTCTTCTCCTCTAGATTCCACTTCTTCTGCTTCTTTTTCCGTTCCCTTCCCCTCCTTCTTCCTTTTCCTCCTTTTCTCCTTGTTCCAAATCTTCCGCTTCATCTCACCTCCTTCCACTACTTCTTCTTCCTCCTCTCCTTCACCTTCTTCACTTTCCACATCTTCTTCTTCTTCCTTTTCTTCTCCTTCTTCCACTTCTTCCAATTACTCTCCTTCTTCTTCCTCTTCTTATCTTTCTTCCACTTCTCCTGCCTCCTCTTGTTCTCTTTCTTGCACTTCTTCTTCATCCTCTCCTTTCCTTTCTTTTCTTCCTCTTCATCTCCTTCTTCTTCTTCCTTTCCTTCGTCATATCCCTCTTTTCCTCCTTCTTCTGCTTCCACTTGCATTTCTACCTCTTGTTCTCCTTCTTCCACTTCTTCTCCATCATCCCCACTCCTTCAACTACTTCTTCTTCTTCCTCTTGTTCACCTTCTTCCACCTCTACTACATCCACTTCTTCTTCTTTATCCCTCTTTTCTCCTTCTTGCCCTTCTTCTGCCTACACTACTTCTTCTTCCTCCCCTTCTTCTTCTCCTTCATGTTCCACTTCTTTTTCATCCCTTTTCCTTCCATTGCTTCTTCTTCCTCCTCTTTTTCTCATTCTTCCACTTCTTCTTCTTCTTCCTATTGTTCTCCTTCTTCCACTTGCACGTCTTCCTTTTCTTCTCGTTCTTCCACTTCTTCTTCTTCCTCTTCTTCTCCTTCTGCCACCTCTTCTTCCTCTCACGTTCTCCTTCTTCCACTTCTTCTTCTTCATCTCGTTTCATTCCACTGCTTCCTCCTATTCCTCTTATTCTCTCCTTCTACCACTTCTTCTACTTCTACTTGTTGTTCATCTTCATTTTCGTCTCCTTCTTCCGCTTCTTCTGCTTACACTTCTTGACCTTCCACAACTTCTTCTTCTTTCCTTTCCGTCTTCTCCTTCCTCTTTTTCTCCATCCCCCACTTCTGTTGCTTCCCATTGTTGCTCTTCCTCTTCTTCTCGTTCCGCCAGATAATATGCTTACACTTCTTCTCCTTCTTCCTCTTCTCCTCCAGATTCTACTTCTTCTGCTTCTTCTTCCCTTCCCTTCCCCTCCTTCTTCCTTTTCCTCCTTTTCTCCTTGTTCCAATTCCTCTTCTTCATCTCACCTCCTTCCACTACTTCTTCTTCCTCCTCTTCTTCACCTTCTTCACTTTCCACATCTTCTTCTTCTTCCTTTTCTTCTCCTTCTTCCACCTCTTCTAGTTACTCTCCTTCTTCTTCCTCTTCTTATCTTTTTGCACTTCTGCTGCCTCCTCTTGTTCTCTTTTTTCCATTTCTTCTTCATCCTTTCCTTTCCTTTCTTTTCTTACTCTTAATCTCCTTCTTCTTCTTCCTTTCCTTCGTCATATCCCTCTTTTCCTCCTTCTTCTGCTTCCACTTGCATTTCTACCTCTTGTTCTCCTTCTTCCACTTCTTCTCCATCATCCCCACTCCTTCAACTACTTCTTCTTCTTCCTCTTGTTCACCTTCTTCAACCTCTACTACATCCACTTCTTCTTCGTCTTCGCTCTCTTCTCCTTCTTGCCCTTTTTCTGTCTACACTACTTCTTCTTCCTCCCCTTCTTCTTCTCCTCCTTGTTCCACTTCTTCTTCATCCCCTTTCCTTCCATTGCTTCTTCTTCCTCCTCTTTTTCTCATGCTTCCACTTCTTCTTCTTCTTCCTATTGCTCTCCTTCTTCCACTTGAAGTGCTTCCTTTTCTTCTCGTTCTTCCAGTTCTTGTTCTTCCTCTTCTTCTCCTTCTGCCACCTCTTCTCGCTCCTCCCGATCTCCTTCTTCCACTTCTTCTTCTTCATCTCCTTTCATTCCACTACTTCCTCCTATTCCTCTTATTCTCTTCTTCTACCACTTCTGCTACTTCTACTTGTTGTTCTTCTTCATTTTCGTCTCCTTCTTCCGCTTCTTCTGCTTACACTTCTTCTTCTTCCTCTTCTTCCATTTTTTCTCCTTCCACAACTTTTTCTTCTTTCCTTTTCGGCTTCTCCTTCCTCTTTTTCTCCGTCCCCCACTTCTATTGCTTCCCATTGTTACTCTTCCTCTTCTTCTCCTTCCCCCAAATCTTATGCTTACACTTTTTCTTCTTCTTCCTCTTCTCCTCTAGATTGCACTTCTTCAGCTTCTTCTTCCCTTCCCTTCCCTTCCCCTTCTTCTTCCTTTTCCTCCTTTTCTCCTTGTTCCAATTCATCTTCTTCATCTCACCTCCTTCCACTACTTCTTCTTCCCCCTCTTGTTCACCTTCTTCCTTTTCTTCTCCTTCTTCCACTTCTTCTAGTTACTCTCCTTCTTCTTCCTCTTCTTATCTTTCTTCCACTTCTCCTGCCACCTCTTGTTCTCTTTCTTCCACTTCTTCTTCATCCTCTCCTTTCCTTCCTTTTCTTCCTCTTCATCTCCTTCTTCTTCTTCCTTTCCTTTGTCATATCCCTCTTTTTCTCCTTCTTCTGCTTCCACTTGCATTTCTACCTCTTGTTCTCCTTCTTCCACTTCTTCTCCATCATCCCCACTCCTTCAACTACTTCTTCTTCTTCCTCTTGTTCACCTTGTTCCACTTCTACTACATCCACTTGTTCTTCTTCTTCCCTCCTCCTTTTTGCCCTTCCTCTGCCTACACTACTTCTTGTTCCTCCCCTTCTTCTTCTCCTCCTTGTTCCACTTCTTCTTCATCCCCTTTCCTTCCATTGCTTCTTCTTCCTCCTCTTTTTCTGATTCTTCCACTTCTTCTTCTTCTTCTTCCTATTGTTCTCCTTCTTCCACTTGCACTTCTTCCTTTTCTTCTCATTCTTCCACTTCTTCTACTTCCACTTCTTCTCCTTCTGCCACCTCTTCTCCCTCCTCCCGTTCTCCTTCTTCCACTTCTTCTTCTTCATCTCCTTTCATTCCACTACTTCCTCCTATTCCTCTTATTCTCTTCTTCTACCACTTCTGCTACTTCTACTTGTTGTTCTTCTTCATTTTCGTCTCCTTCTTCCGCTTCTTCTGCTTACACTTCTTCTTCTTCCTCTTCTTCCATTTTTTCTCCTTCCACAACTTTTTCTTCTTTCCTTTTCGGCTTCTCCTTCCTCTTTTTCTCCGTCCCCCACTTCTATTGCTTCCCATTGTTACTCTTCCTCTTCTTCTCCTTCCCCCAAATCTTATGCTTACACTTTTTCTTCTTCTTCCTCTTCTCCTCTAGATTGCACTTCTTCAGCTTCTTCTTCCCTTCCCTTCCCTTCCCCTTCTTCTTCCTTTTCCTCCTTTTCTCCTTGTTCCAATTCATCTTCTTCATCTCACCTCCTTCCACTACTTCTTCTTCCCCCTCTTGTTCACCTTCTTCCTTTTCTTCTCCTTCTTCCACTTCTTCTAGTTACTCTCCTTCTTCTTCCTCTTCTTATCTTTCTTCCACTTCTCCTGCCACCTCTTGTTCTCTTTCTTCCACTTCTTCTTCATCCTCTCTTTTCCTTCCTTTTCTTCCTCTTCATCTCCTTCTTCTTCTTCCTTTCCTTTGTCATATCCCTCTTTTTCTCCTTCTTCTGCTTCCACTTGCATTTCTACCTCTTGTTCTCCTTCTTCCACTTCTTCTCCATCATCCCCACTCCTTCAACTACTTCTTCTTCTTCCTCTTGTTCACCTTGTTCCACTTCTACTACATCCACTTGTTCTTCTTCTTCCCTCCTCCTTTTTGCCCTTCCTCTGCCTACACTACTTCTTGTTCCTCCCCTTCTTCTTCTCCTCCTTGTTCCACTTCTTCTTCATCCCCTTTCCTTCCATTGCTTCTTCTTCCTCCTCTTTTTCTGATTCTTCCACTTCTTCTTCTTCTTCTTCCTATTGTTCTCCTTCTTCCACTTGCACTTCTTCCTTTTCTTCTCGTTCTTCCACTTCTTCTACTTCCACTTCTTCTCCTTCTGCCACCTCTTCTCCCTCCTCCCGTTCTCCTTCTTCCACTTCTTCTTCTTCATCTCCTTTCATTCCACTACTTCTACCACTTCTTCTACTTCTACTTGTTATTCTTCTTCATTTTCGTCTCCTTCTTCGCTTCTTCTGATTACACTTCTTCTTCTTCCATTTCTTCTCCTTCCATAAGTTCTTCTTTCCTTTCCGTCTTCCTTCCTTTTTTCTCCATCCCCCACTTCTGTTGCTTCCCATTGTTGCTCTTCCTCTTCCTCTCCTTCCCCCACATCTTATGCTTACACTTCTTCGTCTTCTTCCTCTTCTCCTCCAAATTCCACTTCTTCTACTTCTTCTTCCCTTCCCTTCCCCTTCTTCGTTTTCCTCCTTTTCTCCTTGTTCCAATTCATCTTCTTCATCTCACCTCTTAACTAATATGAATCTGCTGTCAGTTTAGGATTCTGAAAGGACCCTAGGAATTTAGCTTGCCACGTTAACAAAATTAATCAACATGGAATGCAAACAATTGCAAAAAAAATAAACTGAATAGAATTACTATCAAACTTTTAGACACAGAATGGAAATTAAAAGTTTTTGAAATTCAACAATTAAACGAGTTTTTGAATAGTGTAGCACTTTCCTGTTATAGAGTTTGCTGGCCAGAATTGAGTATGAATGGAAAAGACATAAAATGGAATTGGAATTGATAGACTCCACACTTCCAAGGATGGAAGATATGTCTACGAGATTGCACACACAAAGGGGTGAATTACCTTTGATAAATCTCAAAAGATTTTGGATTGTCAAGAATCCAAAGGAGAGAAAACCTCAACTAGTCTTTTTTATTCCCAAAATATTCTCCCTTACATCTCAGTCTTGCCCAAATTTATATGGCTAATAAACTCAGCTTGTGTAGGTTTAGTGGGTTTCTAAATTCAGCTGAAGTTACAAAATAATAAAAACTAATAATGGGCAGCTTAATAACAAAGTGTAACTGCCAAAGTAAATTAAACACGTATACTAATTATAATTGATAACCTAGGTGGCTGCAACTTTAATTAGACAATTCTGGTTGCCCACCATTAACTAAGTAAACTCTAAGAAAATGAGTTTAATTTATTTCAAACTTCTCTTCCATTAAGGTCAAGTATTGCTCTCTTCAGTCCTGAGACAATTAACAATTTTAAACTTTATTTCTTCAATGTTTGGCTCTTTTTGCAAAAGGGCTGCCAATACTTGTTGAATAGCTTCCTTAGCTCTTCTTGTGCTTGCCCTTGTCATAGGTCCTCCAAGTCCTTCAAGCTTGATGTCCTCATCACTCCCCCCCTCTTGAAGAGGATTTGTCCCCAAATCAATAGCATCTTCATCTGGGAATTGGATGCCTATACTTGATGGTGATGTTGTTTATGGCTCTACAATCAGGACACATCCTCCATGAGCCATCTTTCTTTGGCACCAAAATCATAGGTACAGCACACGGGCTCATGCTATCTCTCACCCAACCTTTGCTCATGAGTTCAGCCACTTGCCTTTCAATCTCCTTAGTTTCTTGTGGGTTGCTCCTATATGCTGGCCGATTGGGTAATGATGCTCCTGGAATGAGATCAATGTGATGCTCAATTCCCCTCAAAGGTGGCAATCCACTAGGTACACTCTCTGGAAAAACATCTTGGAAATTCTGCAAAAGAGGTTTAACACAAGAAGGCAATTCAAAATTTTCAAATTGGTTAGCATGCAAAAACTGACTCGTACAATACAACAAATATAGGGGTTGTCTTGCACAAAGCAGCCTCTTAACTTCCTCTTTTTTTGCTAAACAAGTGTGTTTTTCCTCAAGTGTTTCAATATCTTTCTTTTCTTTATTTTTCCTCTCAAGTATTTCGCTCTTCCTCTCAAGTGTTTCACTCTTTCTTTCATTTGCTAACTTTTCTCTCATTTTGATTTGATCCTCACACACCTCTTTAGGAGACAAAGGCTTGAGAACCAACTTTTTATCCTGATACATGAAAGAAAATTTGTTAGTGAAGCCGTCATGAATGGCTTTGGTATCATACTGCCACGGCCTTCCCAAAAGGATATGGCTGGCCTCCATGGGAACCACATCACATATGACCTTATCTTGATATTTTCCAATGGAGAACGAAACTATTGCTTGTTGTTTCACTTGAACTTCTTCTCCTTCACTAAGCCATTGAAGTTTATATGGTCTAGGATGTGGTGTAGTGTCTATGTTCATCTTTGACACTAATCTTGAACTCACCACATTGGTACAACTCCCTCCATCAATAATTACCAAACAAACATTACCATTGACTGAACATCTTGTGTGAAAGATGTTCTCCCTTTGAGATGCATCCTCGGCCTTGACTTGACTTCCAAGCATCCTCCTAATCATATACAACTCTCCTTCATTAGCCTTCAATTCTCCATCACTCTCCTCTTCTTCTCCACCACTAGCTTCTGATTGGCTTGTGTATTCCCCATTATCTTTGAGAAGAACAATCTTCTTTGTGGGTCACTCATAGGCATAATGACCCATGCCCAAGCACTTGAAACACTTCACTTCTCTAGTCTTTTTAGGAGGATGTTCAGGTTGCTTTTGAGGTGCTTTTCCATGGTTAGAAAGTGATGCGTTGCTTGAGGAGGCAGCACCCTCTTTCTTAACTCTATCCTTCCAATTTGAAGCATTATACCCGGTAGAACTTCTTCTTGTTGTAATCTTTCGTTTTATTTGTTGTTCAACTTGAATAGCCTTATGTAAAAGGTCCTCCATCTCCATAAACTCCTGCAACTCAACAACATCTCTAATGTCATGATTTAAACCATTAAGGAAGCGAGCCATAGTTAGCTCAAGATCTTCTTCAATTTGGGCTTGGATGATTAGCATCTCCATCTCCTTATAATACTCCTCCACTCCCTTGCTTCCTTGAGACAATTTCTGAAGTTTTAATTTTATATCCCTATGGAAGCTAGAAGGTATATACCGCCTCCTCATGATCTTCTTCATTTCAGCCCAAGTGTCTACCCTAGGCTCCTCATATCTAATCCTCTCCCTTTGCAACTTATTCCACCAAATGAGTGCATAATCAGAAAATTCAGCAGCTGCAAGTCTCACCTTTTGCTCCTCACTATAATTGTTGCAAGAGAACACATGCTCAATTTTTAACTCCCACTCCAAGTATGCATCAGGATCACTCCTACCCTTGAAAGGAGGCACATTCAACTTCACTCCTTCTATTCTTCCTTCATTTCTATTTGGCCTTCCTCTTCCTCCTGCTGGTGGGGTCCTATTCTCCAATTGGTCCAACCTCTCATGGAATTCATCTTGTTGTTGCTTCATCAATCTCTCTAAATGCTGAGATAATGCAGCAATTTGAAGCTGAAGATCATTGTTATTATTTCTTTCTGCCATGATAAACAAACAGGTCAAATGTCACAAGAAAAAGTATGTATGTGGTGTTTGAAAATGTTCTCACCCACTCAAGTGTTTGCGCTAAAAATAAATTGGCTTTTACTATAATGAAACTCTCTTGCCTTTTTCCTCTTTATTCGTCCTTAAGTTCTTAACAAACCAAAAGAGAAAAACTCAAAGACAAACACCAACCTGTGTGCAGGCAAATAAGACACAAGAAAACTAACAAAAATGACTAAAATGAAACCCAACGAAAGCAACAAATACTAGGACAACAACTGAATTATTTTTTTTAACACCAACAAGACAGAGGAAATTTGTCTCAAAATGAAAACAAAAGGAAGTACGAAAAGAAATGGACAAAAACTGGGCACACAAAAACAAAGGTACAAACAGCCACAACCAGAATTTTGAGTAGAAAATTGTGCATCCAATTTTAACAGGTAAAGACACAAACAGAGGATAAAATTTTGGCTTAAAATGAAACTAATAGGTGCAGCAAAATTCAGAATTGTATACTAACAAGGTGCAGTATTTTCTTCCTCAATTCAAACACAATATTACCTTAAGAATGAGCTTAAAATTATTCTAATAACATGAACCATTCAGCCCAATTTTTTTTTTAACTCAATTTTTTTTGCATGCTTTCTTTCACTTCTATTTTTTTTTTTTTTTAAATTCAGAATTGTTTTAAGGACCTAACTTTTGCAATGGTTCAGTCAAAGAAATAACAATAAGGTAATATTACGATATGATGAAAATTAAGGACAGAAATTACCCAGAACAACAGCCTTGCAATTCCTAGAAACCGGAGCTCTGATACCAAATGATATGAATCCACTGTCAGTTTAGGATTCTGAAAGGACCCTAGGAATTTAGCTTGCCGCGTTAACAAAATTAATCAACATGGAATGCAAACAATTGCAAAAAAAATAAACTGAATAGAATTACTATAAAAAAAGACACAGAATGGAAATTAAAAGTTTTTGAAATTCAACAATTAAACGAGTTTTTGAATAGTGTAGCACTTTCCTGTTATAGAGTTTGCTGGCCAGAATTGAGTATGAATGGAAAAGACAGAAAATGGAATTGGAATTGATAGACTCCACACTTCCAAGGATGGAAGATATGTCTACGAGATTGCACACACAAAGGGGTGAATTACCTTTGATAAATCTCAAAAGATTTTGGATTGTCAAGAACCCAAAGGAGAGAAAACCTCAACTAGTTTGTTTTATTCCCAAAAATATTCTCCCTTACATCTCAGTCTTCTTCCACTTCTTCTACTTCCTCTTCTTCTCCTTCTGCCACCTCTTCTCCCTCCTCCCGTTCTCCTTCTTCCACTTCTTCTTCTTCATCTCCTTTCATTCCACTACTTCTACCACTTCTTCTACTTCTACTTCTTCTTCCTCCTCTTGTTCACCTTCTTCAACCTCTTCACTTTCCACATTTTCTTCTTCTTCCTTTTCTTCTCCTTCTTCCACTTCTTCTAGTTACTCTCCTTCTTCTTCCTCTTCTTATCTTTCTTCCACTTCTCCTGCCTCCTCTTATTCTCTTTCTTCCACTTTTTCTTCATCCTCTCCTTTCCTTCCTTTTCTTCCTCTTCATCTCCTTCTTCTTCTTCCTTTCCTTCGTCATATCCCTCTTTTTCTCCTTCTTCTGCTTCCACTTGCATTTCTACCTCTTGTTCTCCTTCTTCCACTTCTTCTCCATCATCCCCACTCCTTCAACTACTTCTTCTTCTTCCTCTTCTTCACCTTCTTCCACTTCTACTACATCCACTTGTTCTTCTTCTTCCCTCTCTTCTCCTTTTTGCCCTTCTTCTTCTCCTCCTTGTTCCACTTCTTCTTCATCCCCTTTCCTTCCATTGCTTCTTCTTCCTCCTCTTTTTCTGATTCTTCCACTGGCACTTCTTCCTTTTCTTCTTGTTCTTCCACTTCTTCTACTTCCTCTTCTTCTCCTTCTGCCACCTCTTCTCCCTCCTCCCGTTCTCCTTCTTCCACTTCTTCTTCTTCATCTCCTTTCATTCCACTACTTCTACCACTTCTTCTACTTCTACTTGTTGTTCTTCTTCATTTTCGTCTGCTTCTTCCGCTTCTTCTGCTTACACTTCTTCCTCTTCCATTTCTTCTCCTTCCACAACTTCTTCTATCCTTTCCGTCTTCCTTCCTCTTTTTCTCCATCCCCCACTTCTGTTGCTTCCCATTGTTGCTCTTCCTCTTCCTGTCCTTCCCGCAAATCTTATGCTTACACTTATTCTTCTTCTTCCTCTTCTCCTCCAAATTCCACTTCTTCTGCTTCTTCTTCCCTTCCCTTCCTCTTCTTCTTCCTTTTCCTCCTTTTCTCCTTGTTCCACTTCTTCTTCTTCATCTCACCTCCTTCCACTACTTCTTCTTCCTCCTCTTGTTCACCTTCTTCAGTTTCCACATCTTCTTCTTCTTCCTTTTCTTCTCCTTCTTCCACTTCTTCTAGTTAGTCTCATTCTTCTTCCTCTTCTTATCTTTCTTCCACTTCTCCCGCCTCCTCTTGTTCTCTTTCTTCCACTTCTTCTTCATCCTCTCCTTTCCTTTCTTTTCTTCCTCTTCATCTCCTTCTTCTTCTTCCTTTGCTTCGTCATATCCCTCTCTTCTCCTTCTTGCCCTTCTTCTGCCTACACTACTTCTTCTTCCTCCCCTTCTTCTTTTCCTCCTCGTTCCACTTCTTCTTCATCCCCTTTCCTTCCATTGCTTCTTCTTCCTCCTCTTTTTCTCATTCTTCCACTTCTTCTTCTTCTTCCTATTGTTCTCCTTCTTCCACATGCACTTCTTCCTTTTCTTCTCGTTCTTCCACTTCTTCTTCTTCCTCTTTTCTCTTCTGCCACCTCTTCTCCCTCCTGCCGTTCTCCTTCTTGCACTTCTTTTTCTTCATCTCCTTTCATTCCACTACTTCTACCACTTCTTCTACTTCTACTTGTTGTTCTTCTTCATTTTCGTCTCCTTCTTCCACTTCTTCTGCTTACACTTCTTTTCCTTCCACAACTTCTTCTTCTTTCCTTTCCGTCTTCTCCTTCCTCTTTTTCTCCATCCCCCACTTCTGTTGCTTCCCATTGTTGCTCTTCCTCTTCTTCTCCTTCCGCCAAATATTATGCTTACACTTCTTCTTCTTCCTCCTCTTCTCTTCCAGATTCCACTTCTTCTGCTTCTTCTTCCCCTCCCTTCCCCTCCTTCTTCCTTTTCCTACTTTTCTCCTTGTTCCAATTCTTCTTCTTCATCTCACCTCTTCCACTACTTCTTCTTCCTCCTCTTCTTCACCTTCTTTAGTTTCCACATCTTCTTCTTCTTCCTTTTCTTCTCCTTCTTCTTCCTCTTCTTATCTTTCTTCCACTTCTCCCGCCTCCTCTTGTTCTCTTTCTTCCACTTCTTCTTCATCCTTTCCTTTCCTTTCTTTTCTTCCTCTTAATCTCATTCTTCTTCTTCCTTTCCTTCGTCATATCCCTCTTTTTCTCCTTCTTCGGCTTCCACTTGCATTTCTACCTCTTGTTCTCCTTCTTCCACTTCTTCTCCATCATCCCTACTCCTTCAACTACTTCTTCTTCTTCCTCTTGTTCACCTTCTTCCACCTCTACTACATCCACTTCCTCTTTTTCTTCCCTCTCTTCTCCTTCTTGCCCTTTTTCTGCCTACACTACTTCTTCTTCCTCCCCTTCTTCTTCTCCTCCTTGTTCCACTTTGTCTTCATCCCCTTTCCTTCCATTGCTTCTTCTTCCTCCTCTTTTTCTCATTCTCCCACTTCTTCTTCTTCTTCCTATTGTTCTCCTTCTCCCACTTGAAGTTCTTCCTTTTCTTCTCATTCTTCCACTTCTTGTTCTCCCCCTTTTTCTCCTTCTGCCACCTCTTCTCGCTCCTCCCCTTCTCCTTCTTCCACTTCTTCTTCTTCATCTCCTTTCATTTTACTACTTCCTCCTATTCCTCTTATTCTCTCCTTCTACCACTTCTGCTACTTCTACTTGTTGTTCTTCTTCATTTTCGTCTCCTTCTTCCCCTTCTTCTGCTTACACTTCTTCTTCTCCATCCACAACTACTTCGTCTTTCCTTTCTGTCTTCTCCTTCCTCTTTTTCTCCATGCCCGACTTCTGTTGCTTCCCATTGTTGCTCTTCCTCTTCTTCTCCTTCCCCCAAATCTTATGCTTACAGTTCTTCTTCTTCTTCCTCTTCTCCTCCAGATTCCACTTCTTCTGCTTCTTCTTCCCTTCCCTTCCCCTCCTTCGTACTTTTCCTCCTTTTCTCCTTATTCCAATTCTTCTTCTTCATCTCACCTCTTCCACTACTTCTTCTTCCTCCTTTTCTTCACCTTCTTCACTTTCCACATGTTCTTCTTCTTCCTTTTCTTCTCCTTCTTCCACTTCTTCTATTTACGCTCCTTCTTCTTCCTCTTCTTATCTTTCTTCCACTTCTCCTGCCTCGTCTTGCTCTCTTTCTTCGACTTCTTCTTCATCCTGTCCTTTCCTTTCTTTTCTTCCTCTTCGTCTCCATCTTCTTCTTCCTTTCCTTCATCATATCCCTCTTTTTCTCCTTCTTCTGCTTCGACTTGCATTTCTATCTCTTGTTCTCCTTCTTCCGCTTCTTCTCCATCATCCCCACTCCTTCAACTACTTCTTCTTCTTCCTCTTGTTCACCTTCTTCCACTTCTACTACATCCACTTGTTCTTCTTCTTCACTCTCTTCTCCTTCTTGCCGTTCTTCTGCCTACACTACTTCTTCTTCCTCCCCTTCTTCTTCTCCTCCTTGTTCCACTTCTTCTTCATCCCCTTTCCTTCCATTGCTTCTTCTTCCTCCTCTTTTTGACATTCTTCCACTTCTTCTTCTTCTTCCTATTGTTCTCCTTCTTCCACTTGCACTTCTACCTTTTCTTCTTGTTGTTCCACTTCTTCTTCTTCCTCTTCTTCTCCTTCTGCCACCTCTTCTCCCTCCTCCCGTTCTCCTTCTTCCGCTTCTTCTTCTTCATCTCCTTTCATTCCACTACTTCCTTCTATTCCTCTTATTCTCTCCTTCTACCACTTCTTCTACTTCTCCTTGTTGTTCTTCTTCATTTTCGTCTCCTTCTTCGCTTCTTCTGCTTACACTTCCTCTTCTTCCATTTCTTCTCCTTCCACAACTTCTTGTTCTTTCCTTTCCGTCTTCTCCTTCCTCTTTTTCTCCATCCCCAACTTCTGTTGCTTCCCGTTGTTGCTCTTCCTCTTCTTCTCCTTCCCGCAAATCTTATGCTTACACTTCTTCTTCTTCTTCCTCTTCTCCTCAAATTCCACTTCTTCTGTTTCTTCTTCCCTTCCCTTCCCTTCCCCTCCCCTCCTTCTTCCCTTCCCTTCCCCTCCCCTCCTTCTTCCACCTCTACTACATCAACTTGTTCTTCTTCTTCCCTCTCTTCTCCTTCTTGCCCTTCTTTTACCTACACTACTTCTTCTTCATCCCCTTCTTCTTCTCCTCCTTGTTCCACTTCTTCTTCATCCCCTTTCCTTCCATTGCTTCTTCTTCCTCCTCTTTTTTCTCATTCTTCCACTTCTTCTTCTTCTTCCTATTGTTCTCCTTCTTCCACTTGCACTTCTTCCTTTCCTTCTCATTCTACCACTTCTTCTTCTTCCTCTTCTTCTCCTTCTGCCACCTCTTCTCCCTCCTCCCGTTGTCCTACTTCCAGTTCTTCTTCTTCATCTCCTTTCATTCCACTACTTCCTCCTATTCCTCTTATTCTCTCCTTCTACCACTTCTTCTACTTCTACTTGTTGTTATTCTTCATTTTCGTCTCCTTCTTCCGCTTCTTTTTCTTACACTTCTTCACCTTCCACAACTTCTTCTTCTTTCCTTTCCGTCTTCTCCTTCCTCTTCTTCTCCATTCCCTACTTCTGTTGCTTCCCATTGATGCTCTTCCTCTTCTTCTCCTTCCCCCAAATCTTATGCTTACACTTCTTCTTCTTCTTCTTCTTCCTCTTCTCCTCCAGATTCCACTTCTTCTGCTTCTTCTTCCCTTCCCTTCCCCTCCTTCTTCCTTTTCCTCCTTTTCTCCTTGTTCCAATTCTTCTTTTTTATCTCACCTCCTTCTAGTACTTCTTCTTCCTCCTCTTGTTCACCTTCTTCAACTTCTTCACTTTCCACATCTTCTTCTTCTTCCTTTGCTTCTCCTTCCTTCACTTCTTCTAGTTACTCTCCTTCTTCTTCCTCTTCTTATCTCTCTTCCACTTCTCCTGCCTCCTCTTGTTCTATTTCTTCCACTTCTTCTTCATCCTCTCCTTTCCTTTCTTTTTTTCCTCTTCATCTCCTTCTTCTTCTTCCTTTCCTTCGTCATATCCCTCTTTTTCTCCTTCTTCTGCTTCCACTTGCATTTCTACCTCTTGCTCTCCTTCTTCCACTTCTTCTCCATCATCCCCACTCCTTCAACTACTTCTTCTTCTTCCTCTTGTTCACCTTCTTCCACATCTACTACATCCACTTGTTCTTCTTCTTCCCTCTCTTCTCCTTCTTGCCCGTCTTCTACCTACACTACTTCTTCTTCCTCCCCTTCTTCTTCTCCTCCTTGTACCACTTCTTCTTCATCCCCTTTCCTTCCATTGCTTCTTCTTCCTTCTCTTTATCTCATTCTTCCACTTCTTCTTCTTCTTCTGCCTATTGTTCTCCTTCTTCCACTTGCAATTCTACCTTTTCTTCTCGTTCTTCCACTTCTTCATCTTCCTATTCTTCTCCTTCTGCCACCTCTTCTCCCTCCTCCCGTTCTCCTTCTTCCACTGCTTCTTCTTCATCTCCTTTCATTCCACTACTTCCTCCTATTCCTCTTATTCTCTCCTTCTACCACTTCTTCTGCTTCTACTTGTTGTTCTTCTTCATTTTCGTCTCCTTCTTCCGCTTCTTCTGTTTACACTTCTTCTTCTTCCTCTTCTTCCATTTCTTCTCCTTCCACAACTTCTTGTTCTTCCCTCTCCGTCTTCTCCTTCCTCTTTTACTCCATCCTTTACTTCTGTTGCTTCCCATTGTTGCTCTTCCTCTTCTTCTCCTTCCCCCAAATCTTATGCTTACACTTCTTCCTCTTCTTCCTCTTCTCCTCCAGATTCCACTTCTTGTGCTTCTTCTTCCCCTCCTTCTTCCTTTTCCTCCTTTTCTCCTTGTTCCAATTCTTCTTCTTCATCTGATATAAATCCGCTGTCAGTTTAGGATTCTAAAAGGACCCTAGGAATTTAGCTTGCCGCGTTAACAAAATTAATCAATGTGGAATGCAAACAATTGCAAAAAATAAATTGAATAGAATTACTATCAAACTTTTAGACAAAGAATGCAAATTAAAAGTTATTGAAATTCAACGATTAAACGAGTTTTCGAATAGTGTAGGACTTTCCTGTCATAGAGTTTGCTGGGCAGAATTGAGTATGAATGGAAAAGAACCTGCCTTACATCTCAGTCTTTGCCCAAAGGACTTTCCAGTCATAGAGTCTCCTGTCAAGAACCCAAAGGAGAGAAAACTCAACTAGTTTTTTATTTCCAAAATATTCTGCCTTACATCTCAGTCTTTGCCCAAATTTATATGCCTAATAAACTCAGCTTGTGTAGGTTTATTGGCTTTCTAAATTCAGCTGAAGTTACAAAATAATAAAAACTAATAATGGGCAGTTAATAACAAAGTGTAACTGCCAAAGCAAATTAAACATGTATACTAATCAGAATTGATAACATAGGTGGCTGCAACTTTAATTAGACAATTCTGGTTGCCCACCATTAACTAAGTAAACTCCAAGAAAATGAGTTTAATTTATTCCACACTTCTCTTCCATTAAGGTCAAGTATTGCTCTCTTCAGTCCTGAGACAATTAACAATTTTAAACATTATTTCTTCAATGTTTGGCTCTTTTTGCAAAAGGGCTCCCAATACTTGTTGAATAGCTTCCTTAGCTCTTCTTGTCCTTCCCCTTGTCATAGGTCCTCCAAGTCCTGTCCTCATCATCATCTAAGCTTCCACTACTTCTTCTTCCTCCCCTTGTTCACCTTCTTCACTTTCCACATCTTCTTCTTCTTCCTTTTCTTCTCCTTCTTCCACTTCTTCTAGTTACTCTCCTTCTTCTTCCTCTTCTTATCTTTCTTCCACTTCTCCTGCCTCCTCTTGTTCTCTTTCTTCCACTTCTTCCTCATCCTCTCCTTTCCTTTCTTTTCTTCCTCTTCATCTCCTTCTTCTTCTTCCTTTCCTTTGTCATATCCCTCTTTTTCTCCTTCTTCTGCTTCCACTTGCATTTATACCTCTTGTTCTCCTTCTTCCACTTCTCCATCATCCCCACTCCTTCAACTACTTCTTCTTCTTCCTCTTTTTCACCTTCTTCCACTTCTACTACATCCACTTGTTCTTCTTCTTCCCTCTCTTCTCCTTCTTGCCCTTCTTCTGCCTACACTACTTCTTCTTCCTCCCATTCTTCTTCTCCTGCTTGTTCCACTTCTTCTTCATCCCCTTTCCTTCCATTGCTTCTTCTTCCTCCTCTTCTTCTCATTCTTCCACTTCTTCTTCTTTTTCCTATTGTTCTCTTTCCTCCACTTGCACTTCTTCCTTTTCTTCTCGTTCTTCCACTTCTTCTTCCTCCCCTTCTTCTTCTCCTCGTCGTTCCACTTCTTCTTCATCCCCTTTCCTTCCATTGCTTCTTCTTCCTCCTCTTTTTCTCATTCTTCCACTGCTTCTTCTTCTTCCTATTGTTCTCCTTCTTCCACTTGCACTTCTTCCTTTTCTTCTCCTTCTTCCACTTCTTCTTCTTCCTCTTCTTCTCCTCCTGCCACCTCTTCTCCCTCCTCCCATTCTCCTTCTTCCACTTCTTCTTCTTCATCTGCTTTCATTCCACTACTTCCTCCTATTCCTCTTATTCTCTCCTTCTACCACTTCTTCTCTTCTACTTGTTGTTCTTCTTCATCTTCGTCTCCTTCTTCCGCTTCTTCTGCTTACACTTCTTCTTCTTCCTCTTCTTCCATTTCTTCGCCTTCCACAACTTCTTCTTTCCTTTCTGTGTTCTCCTTCCTCTTTTTATCTATCCCACACTTCTGTTGCTTCCCATTGTTGCTCTTCCTCTTCTTCTCCTTCCCCCAAATCTTATGCTTACACTTCTTCTACTTCTTCTTATTTTCCCTACCCCTCCTTCTTCCTTTTCGTCCTTTTCTCCTTGTTCCAACTTTTCTTCTTCGTCGCACCTCCTTCCACTACTTCTTCTTCCTACTCTTGTACCTTCTTCACTTTCCACATCTTCTTCTTCTTCCTTTTCTTCTCCTTCTTCCACTTCTTCTAGTTACTGTCCTTCTTCTTCCTCTTCTTATCTTTCTTCCACTTCTTCTTCATCCTCTCCTTTCCTTTCTTTTCTTCCTCTTCATCTCCTTCTTCTTCTTCCTTTCCTTCGTCATATCGCTCCTTTTCTCCTTCTTCTGCTTCGACTTGCATTTCTACCTCTTGTTCTCCTTCTTCCACTTCTTCTCCATCATCCCCACTCCTGCAACTACTTCTTCTTCTTGTTCACCTTCTTCCACTTCTACTACATCCACTTCTTCTTCTTCCCTCTCTTCTGCTTCTTGCCCTTCTTCTGCCTACACTACTTCTTCTTCCTCCCCTTCTTCTTCTCCTCCTTATTCCACTTCTTCTTCATCCCTTTTCCTTCCATTGCTTCTTTTTCCTCCTCTTTTTCTTATTCTTCCACTTCTTCTTCTTCATCCTATTGTTCTCCTTCTGCCACCTCTTCTTCTCCCTCCTCCCGTTCTCCTTCTTACACTTCTTCTTCTTCTTCATCTCCTTTCATTCCACTACTTCCTCCTATGCCTCTTGTTCTCTCCTTCTACCACTTCTTCTACTTCTACTTGTTGTTCTTCTTCATTTTCGTCTCCTTCTTCCGCTTCTTCTGCTTACACTTCTCCTTCCTCTTTTTCTCGATCCCCCACTTCTGTTGCTTCCCATTGTTGCTCTTCCTCTTCTTCTCCTTCCCCCTAATCTTATGCTTACACTTCTTCTTGTTCTTCCTCTTTTCCGCCAGATTCCACTTCTTCTGCTTCTTCATCCCTTCCGTTCCCCTCTTTCTTCCTTTTCCTTCTTTTCTCCTTGTTCCAATTCTTCTTCTTCATCTCACCTCCTTCCATTACTTCTTCTTCCTCCTCTTGTTCACCGTCTTCAACGTCTCCACTTTCCACATCTTCATCTTCTTCCTTTTCTTCTCCTTCTTCCACTTCTTCTAGTTAGTCTCCTTCTTCTTCCCCTTCTTATCTTTCTTCCACTTCTCCTGCCTCCTCTTGTTCGCTTTCTTCCACTTCTTCTACATCCTCTCCTTTCCTTTCTTTTCTTCCTCTTCATCTCCTTCTTGTTCTTCCTTTCCTTCGTCATATCCCTCTTTTTCTCCTTCTTCTGCTTCCACTTGCATTTCTACCTCTTGTTCTCCTTCTTGCACTTCTTCTCCATCATCCACACTCCTTCAACTACTTCTTCTTCTTCCTCTTGTTCACCTTCTTCCACCTCTACTACATCCACTTGTTCTTCTTGTTCCCTCTCTTCTCCTTCTTGCCCTTCTTCTGCCTACACTACTTCCTCTTCCTCCCCTTCTTCTTCTCCTCCTTGTTCCACTTCTTCTTCATCCCCTTTCCTTCCATTGCTTCTTCTTCCTCCTCTTTTTCTCATTCTTCCACTTCTTCTTCCTATTGTTCTCCTTCTTCCACTTGCACTTCTTCTTTCTCTTCTCGTTCTTCCACTTCTTCTTGTTCCTCTTCTTCTCCTTCTGCCACCTCTTCTTCCTCCTCCCGTTCTCCTTCTTCCACTTCTTCTTCTTCATCTCGATTCATTCCACTACTTCCTCCTATTCCTCTTATTCTTTCCTGGTACCACTTCTTCTACTTCTACTTGCTGTTCTTCTTCATTTTTGTCTCCTTCTTCCGCTTCTTCTGCTTACACTTCTTCTTCCTCTTCTTCCATTTCTTCTCCTTCCAGAACTTCTTCTTCTTTCCTTTCCGTCTTCTCCTTCCTCTTTTTCTCCATCCCCCACTTCTGTTGCTTCCCATTGTTACTCTTCCTCTTCTTCTCCTTCCCCCAAATCTTATGCTTACACTTCTTCTTCTTCTTCCTCTTTCCCTCCAGATTCGACTTCATCTGCTTCTTCTTCCTCCTCTTGTTCACCTTCTTCAACTTCTTCACTTTCCACATCTTCTTCTTCTTCCTTTTCTTCTGCTTCTTCCACTTCTTCTAGTTACTCTCCTTCTTCTTCCTCTTCTTATCTTTCTTCCACTTCTCCTGCCTCCTCTTGTTCTCTTTCTTCCACTTCTTCTTCATCCTTTCCTTTCCTTTCTTTTCTTCCTCTTCATCTCCTTCTTCTTCTTCCTTTCCTTCGTCATACCCCTCTTTCCACTTCTTCTTCTTCCTCTTCTTCTCCTTCTGCTCTCCTTCTTCCACTACTTCGTCTTCATCTCCTTTCATTTTGCTACTTCCTCCTATTTATTTTCTCCTTCTACCAGTTCTTCTACTTCTACTTGTTGTTCTTCTTCATTTTCGTCTCTTTCTTCCGCTTCTTCTGCTTACACTTCTTCTTCTTCCTCTTCTTCCATTTCTTCTCCTTCCACAACTTTTTCTTCTTGCCTTTCTGTCTTCTCCTTTCTGTTTTTCTCTATCCCCCACTTCTGTTGCCTCCCATTGTTGCTCTTCCTCTTCTTCTCCTTCCCCCAAATCTTATGCTTACACTTCTTCTTCTTCTTCCTCTTCTCCTCCAGATTCCACTTCTTCTTCCCTTCCCTTCCCCTCCTTCCTTTTTCTCATTTTCTCCTTGTTCCAATTCTTCTTCTTCATCTCACCTCGTTCCACTGCTTCTTCTTCCTCCTCTTATTCACCTTCTTCAACTTCTTCACTTTCCACATCTTCTTCTTCTTCCTTTTCTTCTCCTTCTTCCACTTCTTCTAGTTACTCTCCTTCTTCTTCCTCTTCTTATCTTTCTTCCACTTCTCCTGCCTCCTCTTGTTCTCTTTCTTCCGCTTCTTCTTCATCCTTTCCTTTCCTTTCTTTTCTTCCTCTCCATCTCCTTCTTCTTCTTCCTTTCCTTCGTAATATCCCTCTTTTTCTCCTTCTTCTGCTTCCACTTGGATTTCTACCTCTTGTTCTCCTTCTTCCACTTCTTCTCCATCATCCCCACAACTTCAACTACTTCTTCTTCTTCCTCTTGTTCACCTTCTTCCACCTCTACTACATCCACTTGTTCTTCTTCTTCCCCCTTTTCTCCTTCTTGCCCTTCTTCTGCCTACACTACTTCTATTTCCTCCCTTTCTTCTTCTCCTCCTTGTTCCACTTCTTCTTCATCCCCTTTCCTTCCATTGCTTCTTCTTCCTCCTCTTTTCTCATTATTCCACTTCTTCTTCTTCTTCATATTGTTCTCCTTCTTCCACTGGCACTTCTTCCTTTTCTTCTCGTTCTTCCACTTCTTCTTCTTCATCTCCTTTTATTCCAGTACTTCCTCCTATTCCTTTTATTCTCTCCTTCTACCACTTCTTCTACTTCTACTTGTTGTTCTTCTTCATTTTCGTCTCTTTCTTCCGCTTCTTCTGCTTACACTTCTTCTTCTTCCTCTTCTTCCATTTCTTCTCCTTCCACAACTTTTTCTTCTTGCCTTTCTGTCTTCTCCTTTCTGTTTTTCTCTATCCCCCACTTCTGTTGCCTCCCATTGTTGCTCTTCCTCTTCTTCTCCTTCCCCCAAATCTTATGCTTACACTTCTTCTTCTTCTTCCTCTTCTCCTCCAGATTCCACTTCTTCTGCTTCTTCTTCCCTTCCCTTCCCCTCCTTCCTTTTTCTCATTTTCTCCTTGTTCCAATTCTTCTTCTTCATCTCACCTCGTTCCACTGCTTCTTCTTCCTCCTCTTATTCACCTTCTTCAACTTCTTCACTTTCCACATCTTCTTCTTCTTCCTTTTCTTCTCCTTCTTCCACTTCTTCTAGTTACTCTCCTTCTTCTTCCTCTTCTTATCTTTCTTCCACTTCTCCTGCCTCCTCTTGTTCTCTTTCTTCCGCTTCTTCTTCATCCTTTCCTTTCCTTTCTTTTCTTCCTCTCCATCTCCTTCTTCTTCTTCCTTTCCTTCGTAATATCCCTCTTTTTCTCCTTCTTCTGCTTCCACTTGGATTTCTACCTCTTGTTCTCCTTCTTCCACTTCTTCTCCATCATCCCCACAACTTCAACTACTTCTTCTTCTTCCTCTTGTTCACCTTCTTCCACCTCTACTACATCCACTTGTTCTTCTTCTTCCCCCTTTTCTCCTTCTTGCCCTTCTTCTGCCTACACTACTTCTATTTCCTCCCTTTCTTCTTCTCCTCCTTGTTCCACTTCTTCTTCATCCCCTTTCCTTCCATTGCTTCTTCTTCCTCCTCTTTTCTCATTATTCCACTTCTTCTTCTTCTTCATATTGTTCTCCTTCTTCCACTGACACTTCTTCCTTTTCTTCTCGTTCTTCCACTTCTTCTTCTTCATCTCCTTTTATTCCAGTACTTCCTCCTATTCCTTTTATTCTCTCCTTCTACCACTTCTTCTACTTCTACTTGTTGTTCTTCTTCATTTTCGTCTCTTTCTTCCGCTTCTTCTGCTTACACTTCTTCTTCTTCCTCTTCTTCCATTTCTTCTCCTTCCACAACTTTTTCTTCTTGCCTTTCTGTCTTCTCCTTTCTGTTTTTCTCTATCCCCCACTTCTGTTGCCTCCCATTGTTGCTCTTCCTCTTCTTCTCCTTCCCCCAAATCTTATGCTTACACTTCTTCTTCTTCTTCCTCTTCTCCTCCAGATTCCACTTCTTCTTCCCTTCCCTTCCCCTCCTTCCTTTTTCTCATTTTCTCCTTGTTCCAATTCTTCTTCTTCATCTCACCTCGTTCCACTGCTTCTTCTTCCTCCTCTTATTCACCTTCTTCAACTTCTTCACTTTCCACATCTTCTTCTTCTTCCTTTTCTTCTCCTTCTTCCACTTCTTCTAGTTACTCTCCTTCTTCTTCCTCTTCTTATCTTTCTTCCACTTCTCCTGCCTCCTCTTGTTCTCTTTCTTCCGCTTCTTCTTCATCCTTTCCTTTCCTTTTCTTTCTTCCTCTCCATCTCCTTCTTCTTCTTCCTTTCCTTCGTAATATCCCTCTTTTTCTCCTTCTTCTGCTTCCACTTGGATTTCTACCTCTTGTTCTCCTTCTTCCACTTCTTCTCCATCATCCCCACAACTTCAACTACTTCTTCTTCTTCCTCTTGTTCACCTTCTTCCACCTCTACTACATCCACTTGTTCTTCTTCTTCCCCCTTTTCTCCTTCTTGCCCTTCTTCTGCCTACACTACTTCTATTTCCTCCCTTTCTTCTTCTCCTCCTTGTTCCACTTCTTCTTCATCCCCTTTCCTTCCATTGCTTCTTCTTCCTCCTCTTTTCTCATTATTCCACTTCTTCTTCTTCTTCATATTGTTCTCCTTCTTCCACTGGCACTTCTTCCTTTTCTTCTCGTTCTTCCACTTCTTCTTCTTCATCTCCTTTTATTCCAGTACTTCCTCCTATTCCTTTTATTCTCTCCTTCTACCACTTCTTCTACTTCTACTTGTTGTTCTTCTTCATTTTCGTCTCTTTCTTCCGCTTCTTCTGCTTACACTTCTTCTTCTTCCTCTTCTTCCATTTCTTCTCCTTCCACAACTTTTTCTTCTTGCCTTTCTGTCTTCTCCTTTCTGTTTTTCTCTATCCCCCACTTCTGTTGCCTCCCATTGTTGCTCTTCCTCTTCTTCTCCTTCCCCCAAATCTTATGCTTACACTTCTTCTTCTTCTTCCTCTTCTCCTCCAGATTCCACTTCTTCTGCTTCTTCTTCCCTTCCCTTCCCCTCCTTCCTTTTTCTCATTTTCTCCTTGTTCCAATTCTTCTTCTTCATCTCACCTCGTTCCACTGCTTCTTCTTCCTCCTCTTATTCACCTTCTTCAACTTCTTCACTTTCCACATCTTCTTCTTCTTCCTTTTCTTCTCCTTCTTCCACTTCTTCTAGTTACTCTCCTTCTTCTTCCTCTTCTTATCTTTCTTCCACTTCTCCTGCCTCCTCTTGTTCTCTTTCTTCCGCTTCTTCTTCATCCTTTCCTTTCCTTTCTTTTCTTCCTCTCCATCTCCTTCTTCTTCTTCCTTTCCTTCGTAATATCCCTCTTTTTCTCCTTCTTCTGCTTCCACTTGGATTTCTACCTCTTGTTCTCCTTCTTCCACTTCTTCTCCATCATCCCCACAACTTCAACTACTTCTTCTTCTTCCTCTTGTTCACCTTCTTCCACCTCTACTACATCCACTTGTTCTTCTTCTTCCCCCTTTTCTCCTTCTTGCCCTTCTTCTGCCTACACTACTTCTATTTCCTCCCTTTCTTCTTCTCCTCCTTGTTCCACTTCTTCTTCATCCCCTTTCCTTCCATTGCTTCTTCTTCCTCCTCTTTTCTCATTATTCCACTTCTTCTTCTTCTTCATATTGTTCTCCTTCTTCCACTGGCACTTCTTCCTTTTCTTCTCGTTCTTCCACTTCTTCTTCTTCATCTCCTTTTATTCCAGTACTTCCTCCTATTCCTTTTATTCTCTCCTTCTACCACTTCTTCTACTTCTACTTGTTGTTCTTCTTCATTTTCGTCTCTTTCTTCCGCTTCTTCTGCTTACACTTCTTCTTCTTCCTCTTCTTCCATTTCTTCTCCTTCCACAACTTTTTCTTCTTGCCTTTCTGTCTTCTCCTTTCTATTTTTCTCTATCCCCCACTTCTGTTGCCTCCCATTGTTGCTCTTCCTCTTCTTCTCCTTCCCCCAAATCTTATGCTTACACTTCTTCTTCTTCTTCTTCTTCTCCTCTAGATTTCACTTTTTCTGCTTCTTCTTCCCTTCCCTTTCGCTCCTTCTTTCTTTTCCTCCTTTTCTCGTTGTTCCAATTCTTCTTGTTCATCTCACCTTCTTATACTACTTCTTCTTGCTCCTCTTGTTCACCTTCTTCATTTTCCACATCTTCTTCTTCTTCCGTTTCTTCTCCTTCTTCCACTTCTTCTAGTTACTCTCCTTCTTCTTCGTCTTCTTATCTTTCTTCCACTTCTCCTACCTCCTCTTGTTCTCTTTCTTCCACTTCTCCTGCCTCCTCTTGTTCTCTTTCTTCCACTTCTTCTTCATTCTTTCCTTTCCTTTCTTTTCTTCCTCTCCATCTCCTTCTTCTTCTTCCTTTCCTTCGCAATATCCCTCTTTTTCTCCTTCTTCTGCTTCCACTTGGATTTCTACCTCTTGTTCTCCTTCTTCCATATCTTCTCCATCATCCCCACTCCTTCAACTACTTCTTCTTCTTCCTATTGTTCATCTTCTTCCACCTCTACTACATCCACTTTTTCTTCTTCTTCCCTCTCTTCTCCTTCTTGCCCTTCTTCTGCCTACACTACTTCTTCTTCCTCCCCTTCTTCTTCTCCTCCTTGTTCCACTTCTTCTTCACCCCCTTTACTTCCATTGCTTCTTCTTCCTCCTTTTTTTCACATTCTTCCACTTCTTCTTCTTCTTCCTATTCTTCTCCTTCTTCCACTTGCACTTCTTCCTTTTCTTCTCGTTCGTCCACTTCTTCTTCTTCCTCTTCTTCTTCTTCCACTTCCTCTTCTTCTCCTTCTGCCACCTCTTCTCGCTCCTCCCGTTCTCCTTCTTCCACTTCTTCTTCTTCATCTCCTTTCATTCCACTACTTCCTCCTATTCCTCTTATTCTCTACTTCTACCACTTCTTCTACTTCTACTTGTTGTTCTTCTTCATTTTCGTCTCCTTCTTCCGCTTCTTCTGCTTACAATTCCTCTTCTTCCTCTTCTTCCATTTCTTGTCCTTCCACAACTTCTTCTTCTTTCCTTTCCGTCTTCTCCTTCCTCTTTTTCTCCATCCCCCACTCCTGTTGCTTCCCATTATTGCTCTTCCTCTTCTTCTCCTTCCCCTAAATCTTATGATTACACTTCTTTTTCTTCTTCCTCTTCTCCTCTAGATTCCACTTCTTCTGCTTCTTCTTCCCTTCCCTTCCCCTCTTTCTTCCTTTTCCTCCTTTTCTCCTTGTTCCAATTCTTCTTCTTCATCTCACCTCCTTCCACTATTTCTTCTTCCTCCTCTTGTTCACCTTCTTCACTTTCCACATCTTGTTCGTCTTTCTTTTCTTCTCCTTCTTCCACTTCTTCTAGTTACTCCCCTTCTTCTTCCTCTTCTTATCATTCTTCCACTTCTCCTGCCTCCTCTTGTTCTCTTACTTTCACTTCTTCTTCATCCTCTCCTTTCCTTTCTTTTCTTCTTCTTCATCTCCTTCTTCTTCTTCGTTTCCTTCGTCACATCCCTCTTTTTCTCCTTCTTCTGCTTCCACTTGCATTTCTATCTCTTGTTCTCCTTCTTTTTCTTACACTTCTTCACCTTCCACAACTTCTTCTTCTTTCCTTTCCGTCTTCTCCTTCCTCTTTTTCTCCATCCCCCACTTCTGTTGCTTCTCATTGTTGCTCTTCCTCTTCATCTCCTTCTTCTTCTTCTTCCTTTCCTTCGTCATATCCCTCTTTTTCTCCTTCTTCTGCTTCCACTTGCATTTCTACCTCTTGTTCTACTTCTTCCACTTCTTCTCCATCATCCCCACTCCTTCAACTACTTCTTCGTCTTCCTCTTGTTCACCTTCTTCCACTTCTACTATATCCACTTGTGCTTCTTCTTCCATCTCTTCTCCTTCTTCCCCTTCTTCTGCGTACACTACTTCTTCCTCCCCTTCTTCTTCTCCTCCTTGTTCCACTTCTTCTTTATCCCCTTTCCTTCCATTGCTTCTTCTTCCTCCTCTTTTTCTCATTCTTCCACTTCTTCTTCTTCTTCCTATTATTCTCCTTCTTCCACTTGCACCTCTTCCTTTTCTTCTCGTTCTTCCACTTCTTCTTCTTCCTCTTCTTCTCCTTCTGCCGCCTCTTCTCCCTCGTCCCGTTCTCCTTCTTCCACTTCTTCTTCTTCATCTCCTTTCATTCCCCTACTTCCTCCTATTCCTCTTATTCTCTCCTTCTACCACTTCCTCTACTTCTACTTGTTGTTCTTCTTCATTTTCGTCTCCTTCTTCCGCTTCTTCTGCTTACACTTCTTCTTCCTCCTCTTCTTCCATTTCTTCTCCTTCCACAACTTCTTCTTCTTTCCTTTCCGTCTTCTCCTTCCTCTTTTTCTCCATCCCCCACTTCTGTTGCTTCCCATTGTTGCTCTTCCTCTTCTTCTCCTTCCCCAAAATCTTATGCTTACAGTTCTTCTTCTTCTTCCTCTTCTCCTCCAGATTCCACTTCTTGTGCTGCTTCTTCCCCTCCTTCTTCCTTTTCCTCCTTTTCTCCTTGTTCCAATTCTTCTTCTTCATCTGATATGAAGCCGCTGTCAGTTTAGGATTCTAAAAGGACCCTAGGAATTTAGCTTGCCGTGTTAACAAAATTAGTCAACGTGGAATGCAAACAATTGCAAAAAATAAATTGAATAGAATTACTATCAAACTTTTAGACACAGAATGGAAATTAAAAGTTATTGAAAGTCAACGATTAAACGAGTTTTCGAATAGTGTAGAACTTTCCTGTCATAGAGTTTGCTGGGCAGAATTGAGTATGAATGGAAAAGACAGAAAATGGAATTGGAATTGATAGACTCCACACTTCCAAGGATGGAAGATATGTCTACGAGATTGCACACACAAAGGGGTGAATTACCTTTGATAAATCTCAAAAGATTTTTGATTGTCAAGATCCAAAAGAAGAGAAAACTCAACTAGTTTCTTATTTCCAAAATATTCTACCACTTCTTTTAATTCAAATTGTTGTTCTTCTTCATTTTCGTCTTTTGCTTACACTTCTTCTCCTTCCACAACTTCTTCTTCTTTCCTTTCCGTCTTCTCCTTCCTCTTTTTCTCCATCGCCCACTTCTGTTGCTTCCCATTGTTGCTCTTCCTCTTCATCTCCTTCTTCTTCTTCTTCCTTTCCTTCGTCATATCCCTCTTTTTCTCCTTCTTCTGCTTCCACTTGCATTTCTACCTCTTGTTCTACTTCTTCCACTTCTTCTCCATCATCCCCACTCCTTCAACTACTTCGTCTTCTTCCTATCTACATCTTCTTCAACCTCTACTAAATCCACTTGTTCTTCTTCTTCCCTCTCTTCTCCTTCTTGCCCTTCTTCTGCCTACACTACTTCTTCGTCCTCCCCTTCTTCTTCTCCTCCTTGTTCCACTTCATCTTCATCCCCTTTCCTTCCATTGCTTCTTCTTCCTCCTTTTTTTCTCATTCTTCCACTTCTTCTTCTTCTTCCTATTCTTCTTCTTCTTCCATTTGCACTTCTTCCTTTTCCTCTCGTTCTTCCACTTCTTCTTCTTCCTCTTCTTCTTCTTCCACTTCCTCATCTTCTCCTTCTGCCACCTCTTCTCCCTCCTCCCGTTCTCCTTCTTCCACTTCTTCTTCTTCATCTCCTTTCATTCCACTACTTCTACCACTTCTTCTACTTCTACTTGTTGTTCTTCTTCATTTTCGTCTCCTTCTTCCGCTTCTTCTGCTTACACTTCTTCTTCCTCCTCTTCTTCCATTTCTTCTCCTTCCACAACTTCTTCTTCTTTCCTTTCCGTCTTCTCCTTCCTCTTTTTCTCCATCCCCTACTTCTGTTGCTTCCCATTGTTGCTCTTCCTCTTCTTCTCCTTCCCCCCAATCTTATGCTTACAGTTCTTCTTCTTCTTCCTCTTCTCCTCCAGATTTCACTTCTTCAGCTTCTTCTTCCCTTCCTTTCCCCTCCTTCTTCCTGTTCCTCCTTTTCTCCTTGTTCCAATTCTTCTTCTTCATCTCACCTCCTTCCACATCTTCTTCTTCTTCCACTTCTTCTAGTTACTCTCCTTCTTTTTCCTCTTCTTATCTTTCTTCCACTTCTCCTGCCTCCTCTTGTTGTCTTTCCTCCACTTCTTCTTCATCCTCTCCTTTCCTTTCTTTTCTTCCTCTTCATCTCCTTGTTCTTCTTCCTTTCCTTCGTGGTATCCCTCCTTTTCTCCTTCTTCTGCTTCCACTTTCCTTTCTACCTCTTGTTCTCCTTCTTCCACTTCTTCTCCATCATCCCCACTCCTGCAACTACTTCTTCTTCTCCCTCTTGTTCACCTTCTTAAACTTCTACTACATCCACTGGTTCTTCTGCTTACCCTTCTTCTGCCTACCATACTTCTTCTTCCTCCCCTTCTTCTTCTCCTCCTTGTTCCACTTCTTCTTCATCCCCTTTCCTTCCATTGCTTCTTCTTCCTCCTCTTTTTCTCATTCTTCCACTTCTTCTTCTTCTTCCTATTGCTCTCCCTCTTCCACTTGCACTTCTTCCTTTTCTTCTCGTTCTTCCACTTCTTCTTCATGTCCTTTCATTCCACTCCTTCCTCCTATTCCACTTATTCTCTCCTTCTACCACTTCTTCTACTTCTACTTATTCTTCTTCTTCATTTTCGTCTCCTTCTTCCGCTTCTTCTGCTTACACTTCTTCTTCTTCCTCTTCTTCCATTCCTTCTCCTTCAATAACATCTTCTTCTTTCCTTTCCGTCTTCTCCTTCCTCTTTTTCTCCATCCCCCACTTTTGTTGCTTCCCATTGTTGCTCTTCGTCTTCTTCTCCTTCCCCCAAATCTTATGCTTACACTTCTTCTTCTTCTTCCTCTTCTCCTCCAGCTTCCACTTCTTCTACTTCTTCTTCCCTTCCCTTCCCCTCCTTCTTCCTTTTCCTCCTTTTCTCCTTGTGCAATTCTTCTTCTTCATCTCGCCTCCTTCCACTACTTCTTCTTCCTCCTCTTGTTCACCTTCTTCACTTTCCACATCTTCTTCTTCTTCCTTTTCTTCTCCTCCTTCCACTTTTTCCAGTTACTCTCCTTCTTCTTCCTCTTCTTATCTTTCTTCCACTTTTCCTACCTCCTCCTGTTCTCTTTCTTCCACTTCTTCTTCATCCTCTCCTTTCCTTTCTTTTCTTCCTCTTCATCTTCTACTTCCACTTGCATTTCTACCTCTTGTTCTCCTTCTTCCACTTCTTCTCCATCATCCCCAATCCTTCAACTACTTCTTCTTCTTCCTCTTGTTCACCTTCTTCCACTTCTACTACATCTACTCGTTCTTCGTCTTCCCTCTCTTCTCCTTCTTGCCCTTCTTCTGCCTGCACTACTTCTTCTTCCTCCCTTCTTCTTCTCCTCCTTGTTCCACTTCTTCTTCATCCCCTTCCCTTCCATTGCTTCTTCTTCCTCCTCTTTTTCTCATTCTTCCACTTCTTCTTCTTCTTCCTATTGTTCTCCTTCTTCCACTTGCAGTTCTTCCTTTTCTTCTCGTTCTTCCACTTCTTCTTCTTCATGTCCTTTCATTCCACTACCTCTTCCTATTCCACTTATTCTCTCCTTCTACCACTTCTTCTACTTCTACTTATTGTTCTTCTTCATTTTCGTCTCCTTCTTCAGCTTCTGCTGCTTAGACTTCTTCTTCCTCTTCTCCTCCAGATTCCACTTCTTCTGCTTCTTCTTCCCTTGCCTTCCCCTCCTTCTTCCTTTTCCTCCTTTTCTCCTTGTGCAATTCTTCTTCTTTATCTCGCCTCGTTCCACTACTTCTTCTTCTTCCTCCTGTTCACCTTCTTCACTTTCCACATCTTCTTCTTCTTCCTTTTCTTCTCCTTCTTTCACTTCTTCTAGTTACTCTCCTTCTTCTTCCTCTTCTTATCTTTCTTCCACTTCTCCTGCGTCCTCATGTTCTCTTTCTTCCACTTCTTCTTCATCCTCTCCTTTCCTTTCTTTTCTTGCTCTTCATCTCCTTCTTGTTCTACCTTTCCATCGTCATATCCCTCTTTTTCTCCTTCTTCTGCTTCCACTTGCATTTATACCTCGTGTTCTCCTTCTTCCACTTCTTCTCCATCATCCCCACTCCTTGAACTACTTATTCTTCTTCCTCTTGCTCACCTTCTTCCACTTCTACTACATCCACTTGTTCTTCTTCTTCCCTCTCTTTTCCTTCTTTCCCTTCTTCTGCCTACACTACTTCTTCTTCCTCCCCTTCTTGTTCTCCTCCTTGTTCCACTTCTTCTTCATCCCCTTTCCTTCCATTGCTTCTTCTTCCTCCCCTTTTTCTCATTCTTCCACTTCTTCTTCTTCCTATTGTTCTCCTTGTTCCACTTGCATTTCTTCCTTTTCTTCTCGTTCTACCACTTCTTCTTCTTCCTCTTCTTCTTCTTCCACTTCCTCTTCTTCTCCTTCTGCCACCTCTTCTCCGTCCTCCCGTTCTCCTTCTTCCACTTCTTCTTCATCTCCTGTCATTCCACTACTTCCTCCTATTCCTCTTATTCTCTCCTTGTACCACTTCTTCTACTTCTACTTATTGTTCTTCTTCATTTTCGTCTCATTCTTCCGCTTCTTCTGCATACACTTCCCCTTCTTCCACTTCTTCCTTTTCTTCTCGTTCTTCCACTTCTTCTTCTTCCTCTTCTTCTCCTTCTGCCACCTCTTCTCCCTCCTCCCGTTCTCCTTCTTCCACTACTTCTTCTTCATTTCCTTTCATTCCACTACTTGCACTTCCTATTCCTCTTATTCTCTCCTTCAACCACTTCTTCTACTTCTACTTGTTGTTCTTCTTGATTTTCGTCTCCTTCTTCAGCTTCTTCTGCTTACACTTCCTCTTCTTCCCTTACCTTCCCCTCCTTCTTCCTTTTCCTCCTTTTCTCCTTGTTCCAATTCTTCTTCTTCATCTCACCTCCTTCCACTACTTCTTCTTCCTCCTCTTGTTCACCTTCCTCACTTTCCACATCTTTTTCTTCTTCCTTTTCTTCTCCTTCTTCCACTTCTTCTAGTTACTCCCCTTCTTCCTCTTCTTATCTTTCTTCCACTTCTCCTGCCTCCTCTTGTTCTCTTTCTTCTACTTCTTCTTCATCCTCTCCTTTCCTTTCTTTTCTTCCTCTTCATCTCATTCTTCTTCTTCCTTTCCTACGTCATATCCCTCTTTTTCTCCTTCTTCTACTTCCACTTGCATGTCTACCTCTTGTCCTCCTTCTTCCACTGCTTCTCCATCATCCCCACTCCTTCAACTACTTCTTCTTCTTCCGCTTGTTCACCTTCTTCCACTTCTACTACATCCACTTGTTCTTCTTCCTCCCTTTCTTCTCCTTCTTGCCCTTCTTCTGCCTACACTACTTCTTCTGACTCCGCTTCTTCTTCGCCTCCTTGTTCCACTTCTTCTTCATCCCCTTTCCTTCCATTGCTTCTTCTTCCTCCTCTTTTTCTCATTCTTCCACTTCTTCTTCTTATTGTTCTCCTTCTTCGACTTGCACTTCTTCCTTTTCTTCACGTTCTTCCACTTCTTCTTCTTCCTATTCTTCTCCTTCTGCCACCACTTCTCCCTCCTCCCGTTCTCCTTCTTCCACTTCTTCTTCTTCATCTCCTTTCATTCCACTACTTCTACCACTTCTTCTACTTCTACTTGTTGTTCTTCTTCATTTTCGTCTCCTTCTTCCGCTTCCTCTGCTTACGCCTCTTTTTCTTCCATTTCTTCTCCTTCCACTTTTTCTTTCCTTTTCGTCTTCTCCTTCCTCTTTATCTCCATCCCCCACTTCTGTTGCTTCCCATTGTTGCTCTTCCTCTTCTTCTCCTTCCCCCAAATCTTATGCTTACACTTCTTCCTCTTCTTCCTCCTCTCCCCTAAATTCAACTTCTTCTAGTTCTTCTTCCCTTCCCTTCCCCTCCTTCTTCCTCTTCCTCCTTTTCTCCTTGTTCCAATTCTTCTTCTTCATCTCACTTCCTTCCACTACTTCTTCTTCCTCCTCTTGTTCACCTTCTTCACTTTCCACATCTTCTTCTTCTTCCTTTTCTTCTCCTTCTTCCACTTCTTCTCGTTACTCTCCTTCTTCTTCCTCTTCTTATCTTTCTTCCAGTTCTCGTGCCTCATCTTGTTCTCTTTCTTCCACTTCTTCTTCATCCTCTCCTTTCCTTTCTTTTCTTCCGATTAATCTCCTTCTTCTTCTTCCTTTCCTTTCTCATATCGCTCTTTTTCTCCTTCTTTTGCTTCCACTTGCATGTCTACCTCTTGTCCTCCTTCTTCCACTCCTTCTCCATCATCCCCACTCCTTCAACTACTTGTTTTTCTTCCTCTTGTTCACTTGCTACATCCACTTGTTCTTCTTCTTCCCTCTCTTCTCCTTCTTACCCTTCTTCTGCCTACACTACTTCTTCTTCCTCCCCTTCTTCTTCTCGTCCTTGTTCCACTTCTTCTTCATTCCCCTTTCCTTCCATTGCTTCTTCTTCGTCCTCTTTTTCTCATTCTTCCACTTCTTCTTCTTCTTTCTATTGTTCTCCTTCTTCCACTTGCACTTCTTCCTGTTCTTCTCGTTCCTCCACTTCTTCTTCTTCCTCTTCTTCTCCTTCTGCTACCTCTTCTTCCTCGTCCCGTTCTCCTTCTTCCACTTCTTCTTCTTCATCTCCTTTCATTCCACTACTTCCTGCTATTCCTCTTATTCTCTCCTTCTACCACTTCTTCTACTTCTACTTGTTGTTCTTCATTTTCGTCTCCTTCTTCCGCTTCTTCTGCTTACACTTCTTCTTCTTCCTCTTCTTAAATTTCTTCTCCTTCCACAACTTCTCCTTCCTCTTTTTCTCCATCCCCCACTACTATTGCTTCCCGTTGTTCCTCTTTCTCTTCCTCTCCGTCCCCCAAATCTTATGCTTACACTTCTTCTTCTTCTTCCTCTTCACCTCCAGATTCCACTTCTTTTGCTTCTTCTTCCCTTCCTTTCCCCTCCTTCTTCCTTTTCCTCCTTTTCTCCTTGTTCCAATTCTTCTTCTTCATCTCACCTCCTACCACTACTTCTTCTTCCTCCTCTTGTTCACCTTCTTCAACTTCTTCACTTTCCACATCTTCTTCTTCTTCCTTTTCTTCTCCTTCTTCCTCTTCTTCTAGTTACTCGCCTTCTTCTTCCTCTTCTTATCTTTCATCCACTTCTCCTGCCTCCTCTTGTTCTCTTTCTTCCACTTCTTCTTCATCCTCTCTTTTCGTTTCTTTTCTTCCTCTTCTTCTTCCTTTCCTTCATCATATCCCTCTTTTTCTCCTTCTTCTACTTCCACTTGCCTTTCTACCTCTTGTTCTCCTTCTTCCACTTCTATTCCATCATCCCCACTCCTTCAACTACTTGTTCTTCTTCCTCTTGTTCTCCTTCTTCCACTTCTATTCCATCATCCCCACTCCTTCAACTACTTGTTCTTCTTCCTCTTGTTCACCTTCTTCCACTTCTATTACATCCACTTGTTCTTCTTCTTCCCTCTCTTCTCCTTCTTCCCCTTCTTCTGCCTACACTACTTCTTCTTCGTCCCCTTCTTCTTCTCCTCCTTGTTCTACTTCTTCTTCTTTCCCCTTTCTTTCCATTGTTTCTTCTTCCTTCTCTTTTTCTCATTCTTCCACTTCTTCTTCTTCTTCTTATTGTTCTCCTTCTTCCACTTGCACTTCTTCCTTTTCTTCTCGTTCTTCCACTTCTTCTTCTTCCTCTTCTTCTCCTTCTGCCACCTCCTCTTCCTCCTCCCGTTCTCCTTCTTCCACTTCTTCTTCTTCATCTCCTTTCATTCCACTACTTCCGCCTATTCCTCTTATTCTCTCCTTTTACAACTTCTTCTACTTCTACTTCTACTTGTTCTTCTTCTTCATTTTCGTCTGCTTCTTCCACTTCTTCTGCTTACACTTCTTCTTCTTCCTCTTCTTCCATTTCTTCCGCTTCCACAACTTCTTCTGCTTTCCTTTCTGTCTTCTCCTTCCTCTTTTTCTCCATGCCCCACTTCTGTTGCTTCCCATTGTTACTCTTCCTCTTCTTCTCCTTCCCCCAAATCTTATGCTTACACTTCTTCATCTTCTTCCTCTTCTCCTCCAGCTTCCACTTCTTAACTTCTTCTTCCTTTCCCTTCCCCTCCTTCTTCCTTTTCCTCCTTCTTTCCTTGTTCCAATTCTTCTTCTTCATCTAACCTCCTTCCACTACTTCTTCTTCCTCCTCTTGTTCACCTTCTTCAACTTCTTCACTTTCCACATCTTCTTCTTCTTCCTTTTCTTCTCCTTCTTCCACTTCTTCTAGTTACTCGCCTTCTTCTTCCTCTTCTTATCTTTCATCCACTTCTCCTGCCTCCTCTTGTTCTCTTTCTTCCACTTCTTCTTCATCCTCTCCTTTCCTTTCTTTTCTTCCTCTTCATCTCATTCTTCTTCTTCCTTTCCTTCGTCATATCGCTCTTTTTCTCCTTCTTCTGCTTCCACTTGAATTTCTACCTCCTTTTCTCCTTCTTCCACTTCTTCTCCATCATCCCCACTCCTTCAACTACTTCTTCTTATTCCTTTTGTTCACCTTCTTCCACTTCTACTACATCCACTTGTTCTTCTTCTTCCCTCTCTTCTCCTTCTTCCCCTTCTTTTACCTACACTACTTCTTCTTCTTCTCCTTGTTCCACTTCTTCTTCATCCCCTTTCCTTCCATTGCTTCTTCTTCCTCCTCTTTTTCTCATTCTTCCACTTCTTCTTCTTCTTCCTATTGTTCTCCCTCTTCCACTTGCACTTCTTCCTTTTCTTCTCGTTCTTCCACTTTTTCTTCTTCATCTCCTTTCATTCCACTACTTCCTCCTATTCCTCTTATTTTCTCCCTCTACCACTTCTTCTACTTCTACTTGTTGTTCTTCTTCATTTTCGTCTCCTTCTTCCGCTTCTTCTGCTTACACTTCTTCTTATTCCTCTTCTTCCATTTCTTCTCCTTCCACTACTTCTTCTTCTTTCCTTTCCGTCTTCTCCTTCCTCTATTTCTCCATACCCCACTTCTATTGCTTCCCATTGTTGCTCTTCCTCTTCTTCTCCTTCCCCCATATCTTATGCTTACACTTCTTCTTCTTCTTCTTCTTCTTCTTCTTCTCCTCCAGATTCCACTTCTTCTGCTTCTTCTTCCCTTCCCTTCCCATCCTTCTTCGTTTTCCTCCTTTTCTCCTTGTTCCAATTCTTCTTCTTCATCTCACCTCCTTCCACTACTTCTTCTTCCTCCTCTTGTTCACCTTCTTCAACTTCTTCACTTTCCACATCTTCTTCTTCTTCCTTTTCTTCTCCTTCTTCCACTTCTTCTAGTTACTCTCCTTCTTCTTCCTCTTCTTATCTTTCTTCCAGTTCTCGTGCCTCCTCTGATTCTCTTTCTTCCACTTCTTCTTCATCCTCTCCTTTCCTTTCTTTTCTTCTTCTTCTTCTCTTTCTTCTTCTTGCTTTCCTTCGTCATATCCCTCTTTTTCTCCTTCTTCTACTTCCACTTGAATTTCTACCTCTTGTTCTCCTTCTTCCACTTCTTCTCCATCATCCCTACTCCTTCAACTACTTCTTCTTCTTCCTCTTGTTCACCTTATTCCACTTCTACTACATCCACTTGTTTTTCTTCTTCCCTCTCTTCTACTTCTTGCCCTTCTTCTGCCTACACCACTTCGTTAACCTCCCCTTCTTCTTCTCCTCCTTGTTCCACTTTTTCTTCATCCCCTTTCGTTCGATTGCTTCTTCTACCTCCTCTTTTTCTCATTCTTCCACTTCTTCTTCTTCTTCCTATTGTTCTCCTTCTTCCACTTGCAGTTCTTCCTTTTCTTCTCGTTCTTCCACTTCTTCTTCATGTCCTTTCATTCCACTCCTTCCTCCTATTCCACTTATTCTCTCCTTCTACCACTTCTTCTACTTCTACTTATTGTTCTTCTTCATTTTCGTCTCCTTCTTCCGCTTCTTCTGCTTACACTTCTTCTTCTTCCTCTTCTTCCATTTCTTCTCATTCCACAACTTCTTCTTCTTTCCTTTCCGTCTTCTCCTTCCTCTTTTTCCCCATCCCCCACTTCTGTTGCTTCCCATTGTTGCTCGTCCTCTTCTTCTCCTTCCCCCAAATCTTATGCTTACACTTCTTCTTCTTCTTCCTCTTCTCATCTAGATTCCACTTCTTCTGCTTCTTCTTCCCTACCCTTCCCCTCCTTCTTCCTTTTCCTCCTTTTCTCGTTGTTCCAAATGTTCTTCTTCATCTCACCTCCTTCCACTATTTCTTCTTCCTCCTCTTGTTCACCTTCCTCACTTTCCACATCTTTTTCTTCTTCCTTTTCTTCTCCTTCTTCCACTTCTTCTAGTTACTCTCCTTCTTCTTCCTCTTCTTATCTTTCTTCCACTTCTCCTGCCTCCTCTTGTTCTCTTTCTTCCACTTCTTCTTCATCCTCTCCTTTCCTTTCTTTTCTTCCTCTTCATCTCCTTCTTCTTCTTCCTTTCCTTCGTCATATCCCTCTTTTTCTCCTTCTTCTGCTTCCACTTGCATGTCTACCTCTTGTCCTCCTTCTTCCATTGCTTCTCCATCATCCCCACTCCTTCAACTACTTCTTCTTCTTCCTCTTGTTCACCTTCTTCCACTTCTACTACATCCACTTGTTCTTCTTCCTCCCTCTCTTCTCCTTCTTGCCCTTCTTCTGCCTACACTACTTCTTCTTCCTCCGCTTCTTCTTTGCCTCCTTGTTCCACTTCTTCTTCATCCCCTTTCCTTCCATTGCTTTTTCTTCTTCCTCTTTTTCTCATTCTTCCACTTCTTGTTCTTCTTCCTATTGTTCTCCTTCTTCCACTTGCAGTTCTTCCTTTTCTTCTCGTTCTTCCACTTCTTCTTCCTCCTCCTCTTCTCCTTCTGCCACCTCTTCTTCCTCCTCCCGTTCTCCTTCTTCCACTTCTTCTTCTTCATCTCCTTCCGTTCCACTACTTCCTCCTATTCCTCTTATTCTCTCCTTCTACCACTTCTTCTACTTCTACTTGTTGTTTTTCTTCATTTTTGTCTGCTTCTTCCGCTTCTTCTGCGTACACTTCTTCCCCTTCCTATTCTTCCATTTCTTCTCCTTCCACAACTTCTTCTTCTTTCCTTTCTATCTTCTTCTTCCTCTTTTTCTCCATCGCCCACTTTTGTTGCTTTCCATTGTTGCTCTTCCTCTTCTTCTCCTTCCCCCACATCTTATGCTTACACTTCTTCTTCTTCTTCCTCTTTTCCTCTAGATTCCACTTCTTCTGCTTCTTCTTCCTTTCCCTTCCCCTCCTTCTTCCTTTTCCTCCTTTTCTCCTTGTTCCAATTCTTCTTCTTCATCTCACCTCCTTCCACTACTTCTTCTTCCTCCCCTTGTTCACCTTCTTCACTTTCCACATCTTCTTCTTCTTCCTTTTCTTCTCCTTCTTCCACTTCTTCTAGTTACTCTCCTTCTTCTTCCTCTTCTTATCTTTCTTCGACTTCTCCTGCCTCCTCTTGTTCTCTTTCTTCCGCTTCTTCTTCATCCTCTCCTTTCCTTTCTTTTCTTCCTCTTCATCTCCTTCTTCTTCTTCCTTTCCTTCGTCATATCCCTCTTTTTCTCCTTCTTCTGCTTCCACTTGCATTTCTACCTCTTGTTGCCTTCTTCCACTTCTTCTTCTTCCTCTTGCTCACATTCTTCCACTTCTACTACATCCACTTGTTCTTCTGTTTCCCTCTCTTCTCCTTCTTGCCCTTCTTCTGCCTACACTACTTCTTTTTCCTCGCCTTATTCATTCCCTTTCCTTCCATTGCTTGTTCTTCCTCCTGTTTTTCTCATCTTCCACTTCTTCTTCTTCTTCCTCTTCTTCTCCTTCTGCCACCTCTTTTCCTCCTCCCGTTCTCCTTCGTCCATTTCTTCTTCTTCGTCTCCTTTCATTCCACTACTTCCTCCTATTCCTCTTATTATCTCCTTCTACCACTTCTTCTACTTCTACATGTTGTTCTTCTTCATTTTCGCCTCCTTCTTCCTCTTCTTTATCTTCTTCCATTTCTTCTCCTTCCACAACTTGTTCTTCTTTCCTTTCCGTCTTCTCCTTCCTCTTTTTCTCCATCCCCCACTTCTGTTGCTTCCGATTGTTGCTCTTCCTCTTCTTCTCCTTCCCCCAAATCTTATGCTTACACTTCTTCTTTTTCTTCCTCTTCTCCTCCAGCTTCCACTTCTTCTGCTTCTTCTTCCCTTCCCTTCCCCTCCTTCTTCCTTTTCCACTTATTCTCTCCTTCAACCACTTCTTCTACTTCTACTTGTTGTTCTTCGTCATTTTCGTCTCCTTCTTCAGCTTCTTCTGCTTACACTTCCTCTTCTTCCCTTCCCTTCCCCTACTTCTTCCTTTTCCTCCTTTTCTCCTTGTTCCAATTCTTCTTCTTCATCTCACCTCCTTCCACTACTTCTTTTTCCTCCTCGTGTTCACCTTCTTCACTTTCCACATCTTCTTCTTCTTCCTTTTCCTTCTTTCACTTCTTCTAGTTACTCTCCTTCTTCTTCCGCTTCTTATCATTCTTCCACTTCTCCTGCCTCCTCTTGTTCTCTTTCTTCCACTTCTTCTTCATGCTCTCATTTCCTTTCTTTTCTTCCTCTTCATCTGCTTCTTCTTCTTCCTTTCCTTTATCATATCCCTCTTTTTCTCCTTCTTCTGCTTCTTCTTCTTCTTCCTATTGTCCTCCTTCTTCCACTTGCACTTCTTCCTTTTCTTCTCGTTCTTCCACTTCTTCTTCTTCCTCTTCTTCTTCTTCTCCTTCTGCCACCTCTTCTTCCACTTATTCTTCTTCATCTCCTTTCATTCCACTACTTCCTCCTATTCCTCTTATTCTCTGCTTCTACCACTTCTTCTACTTCTACTTATTGTTCTTCTTCATTTTCATCTCCTTCTTCCGATTCTTCTGCTTACACTTCTTCCGTTTCTTCTCCTTCCACAACTTCTTCTTCTTTCCTTTCCGTCTTCTCCTTCCTCTTTTTCTCCATCCCCCACTTCTGTTGCTTCCCATTGTTGTTCTTCCTCTTCTTCTCCTTCCCCCAAATCTTATGCTTACACTCCTTCTTCTTTTTCCTCTTCTCCTCCAGATTCCACTTCTTCTGCTACTTCTTCCCTTCCCTTCCCCTCCTTCTTCCTTTTCCTGCTTTTCTCCTTGTTCCAATTCTTCTTCTTCATCTCACCTCCTTCCACTACTTCTTCTTCCTCCTCTTGTTCACCTGCTTCAACTTCTTCACTATCCACATCTTCTTCTTCTTCCTTTTCTTCTCCTTCTTCCACTTCTTCCAGTTACTCTCCTTCTTCCTCTTCTGATCTTTCTTCCACTTCCTCTCCTTTCCTTTCTTTTCGTCCTCTTCATCTCCTTCTTCTTCTTCCTTTCCTTCGTCATACCCCTCTTTTTCTCCATCTTCTGCTTCCACTTGCATTTCTACCTCTTGTTCTCCTTCTTCCACTTCTTCTCCATCATCCCCACTCCTTCAACTACTTATTCTTCTTCCTCTTGTTCACCTTCTTCCACTTCTACTACATCCACCTGTTCTTCTTCTTCCTTCTCTTCTCCTTATTGCCCTTCTTCTGCCTACACTACTTCTTCTTCCTCCCCTTCTTCTTCTCCTCCTTGTTCCACTTCTTCTTCATTCCCCTTTCCTTCCATTGCTTCTTCTTCCCCCTCTTTTTCTCATTCTTCCACTTCTTCTTCTTCTTCCTATTGTTCTCCTTCTTCCACTTGCACTACTTCCTTTTCTTCTCGTTCTTAAACTTCTTCTTCTTCCTCTTCTTCTCCTCCTGCCACCTCCTCTTCCTCCTCCCGTTCTCCTTCTTCCACTTCTTCTTCTTCATCTCCTTTCATTCCACCACTTCCTCCTATTCCTCTTATTGTCTCCTTTTACCACCTCTTCTACTTCTACTTGTTGTTCTTCTTCATTTTCGTCTCCTTCTTCGGCTTCCTTTGCTTACACTTGTTCTTCTTCCTATTCTTCCATTTCTTCTGCTTCCACAACTTCTTCTTCTTTCCTTTCCGTCTTGTCCTTCCTTTTTATCTCCATCCCCCACTTTTGTTGCTTCCCATTGTTGCTCTTCCTCTTCTTCTCCTTACCCAAATCTTATGCTTACGCTTCTTCTTCTTCTTCCTCTTCTCCTCCAGATTCCACTTCTTCTGCTTCTTCTTCCCTTCCCTTCCCTTCCTTCTTCCTTTTCCTCCTTTTCTCCTTGTTCCAATTCTTCTTCTTCATCTCACCTCCTCTTGTTCAGCTTCTTCAACTTCTTCACTTTCCACATCTTCTTCTTCTTCCTTTTCTTCTCCTTCTTCCACTTCTTCTAGTTACTCTCCTTCTTCTTCCTTTTCTTACCTTTCTTCCACTTCTCCTGCCTCCTCTTGTTCTCTTTCTTCCACTTCTTCTTCATCCTCTCCTTTCCTTTCTTTTCTTCTTCTTCAGCTCCTTCTTCTTCTTCCTTTCCTTCGTAATATCCCTCTTTTGCTCCTTCTTCTACTTCCACTTTTATTTCTATCTCTTGTTCTCCTTCTTCCACTTCTTCTCCATCATCCCCACTCCTTCAACTACTTCTTCTTCTTCCTCTTGTTCACCTTCTTCCACTTCTACTACATCCACTTGTTCTTCTTCTCCCTCTCTTCTCCTTCTTGCCTTCTTCTGCCTACACTACTTCTTCTCCTCCCCTTCTTCATGTCTTCCTTGTTCCACTTCTTCTTCATCCCCTTTCCTTCCATTGCTTCTTCTTCCTCCTCTTTTTCTCATTCTTCCACTTCTTGTTCTTCCTCCTATTGTTCTCCTTCTTCCACTTGCACTTCTTCCTTTTCTTCTCGTTCTTCCACTTGTTCTTCTTCCTCTTCTTCTCATTCTGCCACCCCTTCTCCCTTCTCCCGTTCTCCTTCTTCCATTTCTTCTTCTTCATCTCCTTTCATTCCACTACTTACTCCTATTCCGCTTATTCTCTCCTTCTACCACTTGTTCTACTTCTACTTGTTGTTCTTCTTCATTTTCGTCTCCTTCTTCTGCTTCTTCTGCTTACACTTCTTCTTCTTCCTCTTCTTCCATTTCTTTTCCTTCCACAACTTCCTCTTCTTTCCTTTCCGTCTTCTCCTTCCTCTTTTTGTCCATCCCCCACTTCTGTTGCTTCCCATTGTTGCTCTTCCTCTTCTTCTCCTTCCCCCAAATCTTATGCTTACACTTCTTTTTCTTCTTACTCTTTTCCTCCAGATTCCTTCCATTTCTTATTTTTCCTCCTCCTTTTGTTATTCTTCCAATTGTTCTTCTTCTTCCTATTGTTCTCCTTCTTACACTTGCACTTCTTCCTTTTCTTCTCGTTCTTCCACTTCTTCTTCTTCCTCTTCTTCTCCTTCTGCCACATCTTGTTCCTCCTCCTATTCTCCTTCTTCCACTTCTTCTTCTTCATCTCCTTTCATTCCATTACTTCATCCTATTCCTCTTCTTCTCTCCTTCTACCACTTGTTCTACTTCTACTTGTTGTTCTTCTTCATTTTCGTCTCCTTCTTCCGCTTCTTCTGCTTACACTTCTTCTTCTTCCTCTTCTTCCATTTCTTCTCCTTCCACAACTTCTTCTTCTTTCCTTTCCGTCTTCTCCTTCCTCTTTTTCTCCATTCCCCACTTCTGTTGCTTCCCATTGTTGCTCTTCCTCTTCTTCTCCTTCCCCCAAATCTTATGCTTACACTTCTTCTTCTTCTTCCTCTTCTCCTCCAGATTCCACTTCTTCTTCTTCTTCTTCCTCCTCTTGTTTACCTTCTTCACTTTCCACATCTTCTTCTTCTTCCTTTTCTTCTCCTTCTTCCACTTCTTCTAGTTACTCTCCTTCTTCTTCCTCTTCTTATCTTTCTTCCACTTCTCCTGCCTCCTCTTGTTCTCTTTCTTCCACTTCTTCTTCATCCTCTCATTTCCTTTCTTTTCGTCCTCTTCATCTCCTTCTTCTTCTTCCTTTCCTTCGTCATACCCCGCTTTTTCTCCATCTTCTGCTTCCACTTGCATTTCTACCTCTTGTTCTCCTTCTTCCACTTCTTCTCCATCATCCCCACTCCTTCAACTACTTATTCTTCTTCCTCTTGTTCACCTTCTTCCACTTCTACTACATCCACCTGTTCTTCTTCTTCCTTCTCTTCTCCTTATTGCCCTTCTTCCGCCCCTTCTTCTTCTCCTCCTTGTTCCACTTCTTCTTCATTCCCCTTTCCTTCCATTGCTTCTTCTTCCTCCTCTTTTTCTCATTCTTCCACTTCTTCTTCTTCTTCCTATTGTTCTCCCTCTTCCACTTGCACTACTTCCTTTGCTTCTCGTTCTTCCACTTCTTCTTCTTCCTCTTCTTCTCCTTTTGCCACCTCTTCTTCCTCCTCCCGTTATCCTTCTTCCAGTTCTTCTTCTCCATCTCCTTTCATTCCGCTACTTCCTCCTATTACTCTTATTCTCTCCTACTACCACTTCTTCTACTTCTATTTGTTGTACTTCTTCATTTTCGTCTCCTTCTTCCGCTTCTTCTGCTTACACTTCTTTTTCTTCCTCTTCTTCCATTTCCTCTCCTTCCACAACTTCTTCTTCTTTCCTTTCCGTCTTCTCCTTCCTCTTTTTCTCCATCCCCCACTTCTGTTGCTTCCCATTGTTACTCTTCCTCTTCTTCTCCTTCCCCCAAATCTTATGCTTACACTTCTTCTTCTTCTTCCTCTTCTCCTCCAGATTCCTTCCATTGCTTATTTTTCCTCCTCTTTTTCTTATTCTTCCAGTTGTTCTTCTTCTTCCTATTGTTCTCCTTCTGACACTTGCACTTCTTCCTTTTCTTCTCGTTCTTCCACTTCTTCTTCTTCCTATTCTTCTCCTTCTGCCACCTCTTGTTCCTCCTCCCGTTCTCCTTCTTCCACTTCTTCTTCTTCATCTCCTTTCATTCCATTACTTCCTCCTATTCCTCTTCTTCTCTCCTTCTACCACTTGTTCTACTTCTAGTTGTTGTTCTTCTTCATTTTCGTCTCCTTCTTCCGCTTCTTCTGCTTACACTTCTTCTTCTTCCTCTTCTTCCATTTCCTGTCCTTCCACAACTTCTTCTTCTTTCCTTTCCGTCTTCTCCTTCCTCTTTTTCTCCATCCCCCACTTCTGTTGCTTCCCATTGTTACTCTTCCTCTTCTTCTCCTTCCCCCAAATCTTATGCTTACACTTCTTCTTCTTCTTCCTCTTCTCCTCCAGATTCCTTCCATTGCTTATTTTTCCTCCTCTTTTTCTTATTCTTCCAGTTGTTCTTCTTCTTCCTATTGTTCTCCTTCTGACACTTGCACTTCTTCCTTTTCTTCTCGTTCTTCCACTTCTTCTTCTTCCTATTCTTCTCCTTCTGCCACCTCTTGTTCCTCCTCCCGTTCTCCTTCTTCCACTTCTTCTTCTTCATCTCCTTTCATTCCATTACTTCCTCCTATTGCTCTTCTTCTCTCCTTCTACCACTTGTTCTACTTCTAGTTGTTGTTCTTCTCCATTTTTGTCTCCTTCTTCTGCTTCTTCTGCTTAGACTTCTTCGTCTTCCTCTTCTTCCATTTCTTCTCCTTCCACAACTTCTTCTTCTTTCCTTTCCGTCTTCTCCTTCCTCTTTTTCTCCATCCCCCACTTCTGTTGCTTCCCATTATTGCTCTTCCTCTTCTTCTCCTTGCCCCCAATCTTATGGTTACACTTCTTCTTCTTCTTCCTCTTCTCCTCCAGATTCCACTTCTTCTGCTTCTTCTTCCCTTCCCTTCCCATCCTTCTTCCTTTTCCTCCTTTTCTCCTTGTTCCAATTCTTCTTCTTCATCTCACCTCCTTCCACTACTTCTTCTTCCTCCTTTTCTTCACCTTCTTCACTTTCCACATCTTCTTCTTCTTCCTTTTCTTCTCCTTTTTCCACTTCTTCTTCTTCCTTTTCTTCTCCTTCTTCCACTTCTTCTAGTTACTCTCCTTCTTCTTCCACTTCTTATCTTTCTTCCACTTCTCTTGCCTCCTTTTGTTCTCTTTCTTCCACTTCTTCTTCATCCTCTCCTTTCCTTTCTTTTCTTCCGATTAATCTCCTTCTTCTTCTTCCTTTCCTTCCTCATATCGCTCTTTTTCTCCTTCTTCTGCTTCCACTTGCATGTCTACCTCTTGTCCTCCTTCTTCCACTCCTTCTCCATCATCCCCACTCCATCAACTACTTCTTTTTCTTCCTCTTGTTCACCTTCTTCCACTTCTACTACATCCACTTGTTCTTCTTCTTCCCTCTCTTCTCCTTCTTGCCCTTTTTCTGCCTACACTACTTCTTCTTCCTCCCCTTCTTCTTCTCCTCCTTGTTCCACTTCTTCTTCATCCCCTTTCCTTCCATTGCTTCTTCTTCCTCCTCTTTTTCTCATTCTTGCACTTCTTGTTCTTCTTCCTATTGTTCTCCTTCTTCCACTTGCAGTTCTTCCTTTTCTTCTCGTTCTTCCACTTGTTCTTCCTCCTCCTCTTCTCCTTCTGGCACCTCTTCTTCCTCCTCCCGTTCTCCTTCTTCCACTTCTTCTTCTTCATCTCCTTTCATTCCACTACTTCCTCCTATTCCTCTTATTCTCTCCTTCTACCACTTCTTCTACTTCTACTTGTTGTTGTTCTTCATTTTCGTCTGCTTCTTTTGCTTCTTCTGCGTACACTTCTTCCTCTTCCTATTCTTCCATTTCTTCTCCTTCCACAACTTCTTCTTCTTTCCTTTCTGTCTTCTTCTTCCTCTTTTTCTCCATCGCCCACTTTTGTTGCTTTCCATTGTTGCTCTTCCTCTTCTTCTCCTTCCCCCACATCTTATGCTTACACTTCTTCTTCTTCTTCCTCCTCTCCTCCATATTCCACTTCTTCTGCTTCTTCTTCCCTTCCCTTCTCCTCCTTCTTCCTTTTGCTCCATTTCTCCTTGTTCGAATTCTTCTTCTTCATCTCACCTCCTTCCACTACTTCTTCTTCCTCCTCTTGTTCACCTTCTTCACTTTCCACATCTTCTTTTTTTTCCTTTTCTTCTCCTTCTTCCACTTCTTCTAGTTACTCTCCTTCTTCTTCCTGTTCTAATCTTTCTTCCACTTCTCCTACCTCCTCTTGTTCTCTTTCTTCCGCTTCTTCTTCATCCTCTCCTTTCCTTTCTTTTCTTCCTCTTCATGTCCTTCTTCTTCTTCTTTTCCTTCGTCATATCCCTCTTTTTCTCCTTCTTCTGCTTCCACTTGCATTTCTACCTCTTGTTGTCCTTCTTCCACTTCTTCTTCTTCCTCTTGCTCACATTCTTCCACTTCTACTACATCCACTTGTTCTTCTTTTTCCCTCTCTACTCCTTATTGCCCTTCTTCTGCCTGCACTACTTCTTTTTCCTCGCCTTCTTCTTCTCCTCCTTGTTCCACTCCTTCTTCATCCCCTTTCCTTCCATTGCTTCTTCTTCCTCCTCTTTTTCTCATTCTTGCACTTCTTGTTCTTCTTCCTATTGTTCTCCTTCTTCCACTTGCAGTTCTTCCTTTTCTTCTCGTTCTTCCACTTGTTCTTCCTCCTCCTCTTCTCCTTCTGGCACCTCTTCTTCCTCCTCCCGTTCTCCTTCTTCCACTTCTTCTTCTTCATCTCCTTTCATTCCACTACTTCCTCCTATTCCTCTTATTCTCTCCTTCTACCACTTCTTCTACTTCTACTTGTTGTTGTTCTTCATTTTCGTCTGCTTCTTTCGCTTCTTCTGCGTACACTTCTTCCTCTTCCTATTCTTCCATTTCTTCTCCTTCCACAACTTCTTCTTCTTTCCTTTCTGTCTTCTTCTTCCTCTTTTTCTCCATCGCCCACTTTTGTTGCTTTCCATTGTTGCTCTTCCTCTTCTTCTCCTTCCCCCACATCTTATGCTTACACTTCTTCTTCTTCCTCCTCTCCTCCATATTCCACTTCTTCTGCTTCTTCTTCCCTTCCCTTCTCCTCCTTCTTCCTTTTGCTCCATTTCTCCTTGTTCGAATTCTTCTTCTTCATCTCACCTCCTTCCACTACTTCTTCTTCCTCCTCTTGTTCACCTTCTTCACTTTCCACATCTTCTTTTTCTTCCTTTTCTTCTCCTTCTTCCACTTCTTCTAGTTACTCTCCTTCTTCTTCCTGTTCTAATCTTTCTTCCACTTCTCCTACCTCCTCTTGTTCTCTTTCTTCCGCTTCTTCTTCATCCTCTCCTTTCCTTTCTTTTCTTCCTCTTCATGTCCTTCTTCTTCTTCCTTTCCTTCGTCATATCCCTCTTTTTCTCCTTCTTCTGCTTCCACTTGCATTTCTACCTCTTGTTGTCCTTCTTCCACTTCTTCTTCTTCCTCTTGCTCACATTCTTCCACTTCTACTACATCCACTTGTTCTTCTTTTTCCCTCTCTACTCCTTATTGCCCTTCTTCTGCCTGCACTACTTCTTTTTCCTCGCCTTCTTCTTCTCCTCCTTGTTCCACTCCTTCTTCATCCCCTTTCCTTCCATTGCTTCTTCTTCCTCCTCTTTTTCTCATTCTTCCACTTCTTCTTCTTCTTCCTCTTCTTCTCCTTCTGCCACCTCTTTTCCTCCTTCCGTTCTCCTTCGTCCACTTCTTCTTGTTCGTCTCCTTTCATTCCACTACTTCCTCCTATTCCTCTTAGTCTCTCCTTCTACCACTTCTTCTACTTCTACATGTTGTTCTTCTTCATTTTCGCCTCCTTCTTCCTCTTCTTCCTCTTCTTCCATTTCTTCTCCTTCCACAACTTCTTCTTCTTTCCTTTCCGTCTTCTCCTTCCTCTTTTTCTCCATCCCCCACTTCTGTTGCTTCCCATTGTTGCTCTTCCTCTTCTTCTCCTTCCCCCAAATCTTATGCTTAGACTTCCACTTCTTCTTCCTCTTCTCCTCTAGATTCCACTTCTTCTACTTCTTCTTCGTCCTCTTGTTCACGTTCTTCACTTTCCACATCTTCTTCTTCTTCCTTTTCTTCTCCTTCTACCACTTCTTCTAGTTACTCTCCTCCTTCTTCCTTTTCTTATCTTTCTTCCACTTCTCCGGTCTCCTCTTGTTCTCTTTCTTCCACTTTTTCTTCATCCTGTCCTTTCCTTTCTTTTCTTCCTCTTCATCTCCTTCTTCTTCTTCCTTTCCTTCGTCATATCCCTCTTTTTCTCCTTCTTCTGCTTCCGCTTGCGTTTCTACCTCTTGTTCTCCTTCTTCTTCTTCCTTTCCTTCGTCATATCCCTTTTTTTCTCCTTCTTCTACTTCTGCTTGCGTTTCTACCTCTTGTTCTCCTTCTTCCACTTCTTCTCCATCATCCCCACTAATTCAACTACATCTTCTTCTTCCTCTTGTTCACCTTCTTCTACTTCTACTACATCCACTTGTTCTTTTTCTTCCCTCTCTTCTCCTTCTTGCCCTTCTTCTGCCTAGACTACTTCTTCTTCGTCCCCTTCTTCTTCTCCTCCTTGTTCCACTTCTTCTTCATCCCCTTTCCTTCCATTGCTTCTTCTTCCTCCTATTTTTCTCATTCTTCCACTTCTTCTTCTTCTTCCTATTGTTCTCCCTCTTCCACTTGCACTTCTTCCTTTTCTCCTCGTTCTTCCACTTCTTCTTCTTCCTCTTCTTCTCCTTCTGCCACCTCCTCTCACTCCTACCGTTCTCCTTCTTCCATTCTTCTTCTTCATCTCCTTTCATTCCACTACTTCCTCCTATTCCTCTTACTCTCTCCTTCTACCACTTCTTCTACTGCTACTTGTTGTTCTTATTCATTTTCGTCTCCTTCTTCCGCTTCTTCCGCTTACACTTCTTCTTCTTCCTCTTCTTCCATTTCTTCTCCTTCCACAACTTCTTCTTCTTTCCTTTCCGTCTTCTCCTTCCTCTTTTTGTCCATCCCCCACTTCTGTTGTTTCCTATTGTTGCTCTTCCTCTTCTTCTCCAGATTCCACTTCTTCGGGTTCTTCTTCCCTTCCCCTCCTTCTTCCTTTTCCTCCTTTTCTCCTTGTTCCAATTCTTCTTCTTCATCTCACCTCCTTCCACTACTTCTTCTTCCTCCTCTTGTTCACCTTCTTCACTTTCCACATCTTCTTCTTCTTCCTTTTCTTTTCCTTCTTCCACTTCTTCTATTTATTCCCCTTCTTCTTCCTCTTCTTATCTTTCTTCCACTTCTCCTGCTTCCTCTTGTTCCCTTTCTTCCACTTCTTCTTCATCCTCTCATTTCCTTTCTTTTCTTCCTCTTCATCTGCTTCTTCTTCTTCCTTTCCTTCGTCATATCCCTCTTTTTCTCCTTCTTCTGCTTCCACTTGCATTTCTACCTCTTGTTCTCCTTCTTCCACTTCTTCTCCATCATCCCCACTCCTTCAACTACTTCTTCTTCTTCCTCTTGTTCACCTTCTTCCACCTCTAATACATACACTTGCTCTTCTTCTTCCCTCTCTTCTCCTTCTTCCCGTTTTTGTGCCTACACTACTTCTTCTTCCTCCCCTTCTTCTTCTCCTCCTTCTTCCACTTCTTCTTCATCCCTTTTCCTTCCATTGCTTCTTCTTCCTCCTCTTTTTCTCATTCTTCCACTTCTCCTTCTTCTTCCTATTGTTCTCCTTCTTCCACTTGCACTTCTTCCTTTTCTTTTCTTTCTTCCACTTCTTTTTCTTCCTCTTCTTCTTGTTCTTCCACCTCTTCTCCCTCCTCCCTCCTTCCGTTCTCCTTCTTCCACTTCTTCTTCTTCATCTCCTTTCATTCCACTACTTCCTCCTATTCCTCTTATTCTCTCCTTCCACCACTTCTTCTACTTCTACTTGTTGTTCTTATTCATTTTCGTCTCCTTCTTCCGCTTCTTCTGCTTACACTTCTTGTTTTTCCATTTCTTTTCCTTCCACAACTACTTCTTATTTCCTTTCCGTCTTCTCCTTCCTCTTTTTCTCCATCCCCCACTTCTGTTGCTTCCCATTGTTGCTCTTCCTCTTCTCCTCCTTCCCCCAAATCTTAAGCTTACACTTCTTCTTCTTCTTCCTCTTCTCCTCCAGATTCCACTTCTTCTGGTTCTTCTTCCCTTCCCCTCCTTCTTCCTTTTCCTCCTTTTCTCCTTGTTCCAATTCTTCTTCTCCATGTCACCTCCTTCCACTACTTCTTCTTCCTCCTCTTGTTCACGTTCTTCACTTTGCACATCTTCTTCTTCTTCCTTTTCTTCTCCTTCCGCCCCTTCTTCTAGTTACTTAACTTCTTCTTCCTCTTCATCTCCTTCTTCTGCTTCGTTTCCTTCGTCATATTCCTCCTTTTCTCCTTGTTCCAATTCTTCTTCTTCATCTCACCTCCTTCCATTACTTCTTCTTCCTCCTCTTGTTCACCTTCTTCAAGTTCTTCACTTTCCACATCTTCTTCTTGTTCATTTTCTTCTCCTCCTTCCACTTCTTCTAGTTATTCTCCTTTTTTTTCCTCTTCTTATCTTTCTTCCACTTCTCCTGCCTCCTCTTGTTCTCTTTCTTCCACTTCTTCTTCATCCTCTCCTTTCCTTTCTTTTCTTCCTCTTCAACTCCTTCCACTTGCATTTCTACCTCTTGTTCTCCTTCTTCCACTTCTTCTCCATCATCCCCACTCCTTCAACTGCTTCTTCTTCTTCCTCTTATTCACCTTCTTCCACCTCTACTACATCTACTTGTTCCTCTTCTCATTTTGGCCCTTCTACTGCCTACACTACTTCTTCTTCCTCCCTTCTTCTTCTCCTCCTTGTTCCACTTCTTCTTCATCCGCTTTCCTTCCATTGCTTCTTCATCCTCCTCTTTTTCTCATTCTTCCACTTCTTCTTCTTCCTATTGTTCTCCTTCTTCCACTTGCACTTCTTCCTTTTCTTCTCGTTCTTCCACTTCTTCTTCTTCCTCTTCTTCTCCTTTTGCCACCTCTTCTTCCTCCTCCTGTTCTCCTTCTTCCACTTCTTCTTCTTCATCTCCTTTCATTCCACTACTTCCTCCTATTCCTCTTATTCTCTCTTTCTACCACTTCTTCTACTTCTACTTGTTGTTCTTCTTCCTTTTCGTCTCCTCCTTTCGCTTCTTCTGCTTACACTTCTTCTCCTTCCACAACTTTTTCTTCTTTCCTTTCCGTCTTCTCCTTCCTCTTTTTCTCCATCCCCCACTTCTGTTGCTTCCCATTGTTGCTCGTCCTATTCTTCTCTTTCCCGCAAATCTCATGCTTACACTTCTTCTTCTGCTTCCTCTTCGCCTCCAGAATCCACTTCTTCTGCTTCTTCTTCCCTTCCCTTCCCCTCCTTCTTCTTCCTCTTCTTATCTTTCTTCCACTTCTCCTGCCTCGTCTTGTTTTCTTTCTTCCACTTTTTCTTCATCCTCTCTTTTCGTTTCTTTTCTTCCTCTTCATCTCCTTCTTCTTTTTCCTTTCCTTGGTCATATCCCTCTTTTTCTCCTTCTTCTGCTTCCACTTGCATTTCTACCTCTTGTTGTCCTTCTTCCACTTCTTCTCCATCATCCCCACTCCTTCAACTACTTCTTCTTCTTACTCTTGTTCACCTTCTTCCACTTCTACTCCATCCACTTGTTCTCCTTCTTCCCTCTTTTCTCCTTCTTGCCCTTCTTCTGCCTACACTACCTCTTCTTCCTCCCCTTCTTCTTCTCCTCCTTGTTCCACTTCTTCTTCATCCCCTTTCCTTCTATTGCTTCTTCTTTCTCCTCTTTTTCTCCTTCTTCCACTTGCAGTTCTTCCTTTTCTTCTCGTTCTTCCACTTCTTCTTCTTCCTCTTCTTCTGCTTCTGCCACCTCTTCTCCCTCCTCCCGTCCTCCTTCTTCCACTTCTTCTTCTTCATCTCCTTTCATTCCACTACTTCCTCCTATTCCTCTTATTCTCTCCTTCTACCACTTCTTCTACTTCTACTTGTTGTTCCTCTTCATTTTCGTCTCCTTCTTCCGCTTCTTCTGCTTACGCTTCTTCTTCTTCCTCTTCTTCCATTTCTTCTCCTTCCACAACTTCTTATTCTTTCCTTTCCGTCTTCTCCTTCTTCCTTTTCCTCCGTTTCTCCTTGTTCTAATTCTTTTTCTTCATCTCACCTCCTTCCACTACTTCTTCTTCCTCCTCTTGTTCACCTTCTTCAACTTCTTCACTTTCCACATCTTCTTCTTCTTCCTTTTCTTCTCCTTCTTCCACTTCTTCTAGTTACTCTCTTTCTTCTTCCTCTTCTTATCTTTCTTCCACTTCTCCTGCGTCCTCTTGTTCTCTTTCTTCCGCTTCTTCTTCATCCTCTCCTTTCCGTTCTTTTCTTCCTCTTCATCTCCTTCTACATCCACCTATTCTTCTTCTTTCGTCTCTTTTCCTTCTTGCCTTTCTTCTGCCTACACTACTTCCTCCTCCCATTCTTCTTCTCCTCCTTGTTCCACTTCATCCCCTTTCCTTCGATTGCTTCTTCTTCCTCCTCTTTTTATCATTCTTCCACTTCTTCTTCTTCTTCCTATTGTTCTCCTTCTTCCACTAGCACTTCTTCCTTTTCTTCTCGTTCTGCCACTTCTTCTTCTTCTCCTTCTTCCACCTCTTCTCCCTCCTCCCGTTCTCCTTCTTCCACTTCTTCTTCTTCATCTCCTTTCATTCCACTACTTCCTCCTATTCCTCTTATTCTCTCCTTCTACCACTTCTTCGACTTCTACTTGTTGTTCTTCTTCATTTTCGTCTTGTTCTTCCGCTTCTTCTGCTTACACTTCTTCTTCTTCCTCTTCTTCCATTTCTTCTCCTTCCACAACTTCTTCTTTCCTTTCCGTCTTCTCCTTCCTCTTTTTCTCCATCCCCCACTTCTGTTGCTTCCCATTGTTACTCTCTTTCCCTTCCCTTCCCCTTCTTCTTCCTTTTCCTCCTTTTCTCCTCGTTCCAATTCTTCGTCTTCATCTCACCTCCTTCCACTACTTCTTCTTCCTCCTCTTGTTCACCTTCTTCAACTTCTTCACTTTCCACATCTTCTTCTTCTTCCTTTTCTTCTCCTTCTTCCACTTCTTCTAGTTACTCTCTTTCTTCTTCCTCTTCTTATCTTTCTTCCACTTCTCCTGCCCCCTCTTGTTCTCTTTCTTCCACTTCTTCTTCATCTTTTCCTTGCCTTTCTTTTCTTCCTCTTCATCTCCTTCTTCTTCTTCCTTTCCTTTGTCCTATCCCTCTTTTTCTCCTTCTTCTGATTCCACTTGCATTTCTACCTCTTGTTCTCCTTCTTCCACTTCTTCTCCATCATCCCCACTCCTTCAACTACTCCTTCTACTTCCTTCCATTGCTTCTTCTTCCCCCTCTTTTTCTCATTCTTCCACTTCTTCTTCTTCTTCCAATTGTTCTTCTTCTTCCACTTGCACTTCTTCCTTCTCTTCTCATTCTTCCACTTCTTCTTCTTCCTCTTCTTCTCCTTTTGCCACCTCTTCTTCCTCCTCCTGTTCTCCTTCTTTCACTTCTTCTTCTTCATCCCCTTTCATGCCACTACTTCCTCCTATTCCTCTTATTCTCTCTTTCTACCACTTCTTCTACTTCTACTTGTTGTTCTTCTTCATTTTGGTCTCCTTCTTCCGCTTCTTCCGCTTCTCCCCCAGCTTCCACTTCTTCTGCTTCTTCTTCCCTTCCCTTCCCCTACTTCTTCCTTTTCCTCCTTTTCTCTTTGTTCCAATTCTTCTTCTTCATCTCACCTCCTTCCACTACTTCTTCCTCCTCCTCTTGTTCACCTTCTTCACTTTCCACATCTTCTTCTTCTTCTTCCTTTTCTTCTCCTTCCGCCACTTCTTCTAGTTACTTAACTTCTTCTTCCTCTTCTTATCTTTCTTCCACTTCTCGTGCTTCCTCTTGTTCTCTTTCTTCCGCTTCTTCTTCATCCTCTCCTTTCCTTTCTTTTCTTCCTTTTCATCTCCTTCTTCATCTTCCTTTCCTTCATCATATTCCTCTTTTTCTATTTCTTCTCCTTCCACTTGCATGTCTACCTCTTGTTCTCCTTCTTCCACTTCTTCTCCATCATCCTTAGTCCTTCAACTACTTCTTCTTCTACCTCTTGTTCACCTTCTTTCATTTATACAACATCCACCTGTTCTTCTTCTTCCGTCTCTTTTCCTTCTTGCCTTTCTTCTGCCTACACTACTTCTTCCTCCTCCCCTTCTTCTTCTCCTCCTTGTTCCACTTCTTCTTCCTTTCCTTCCATTGCTTCTTCTTCCTTCCCTTTTTCTCATTCTTCCATTTCTTCTTCTTCTTCCTATTGTTCTCCTTCTTCCACTAGCACTTCTTCCTTTTCTTCTCGTTCTGCCACTTCTTCTTCTTCTCCTTCTGCCACCTCTTCTCCCTCCTCCCGTTCTCCTTCTTCCACTTCTTCTTTTTCATCTCCTTTCATTCCACTACTTCCTCCTATTCCTCTCATTCTTTCCTTCTACCACTTCTTCTACTTCTACTTGTTGTTCTTCTTCATTTTCGTCTCCTTCTTCCGCTTCTTCTGCTTACACTTCTTCTTCTTCCTCTTCTTCCATTTCTTCTCCTTCCACAACTTCTTGTTCTTTCCTTTACGTCTTCTCCTTCCTTTTTTTCTCCATCCCCCACTTTTGTGGCTTCCCATTGTTGCTCTTCATCTTCTTCTCCTTCCCCCAAATCTTATGTTTACACTTCTTCTTCTTCTTCCTCTTCTCCTCCAGATTCCACTTCTTCTGCTTCTTCTTCCCTTCCCTTCCCCTTCTTCTTCTCTTCCTTGTTCCACTTCTTCTTCATTCCCCTTTCCTTCCATTTCTTCTCCTTCCACAACTTCTTATTCTTTCCTTTCCGTCTTCTCCTTCTTCCTTTTCCTCCTTTTCTCCTTGTTCCAATTCTTTTTCTTCATCTCACCTCCTTCCACTACTTCTTCTTCCTCCTCTTGTTCACCTTCTTCAAATTCTTCACTTTCCACATCTTCTTCTTCTTCCTTTTCTTCTCCTTCTTCCACTTCTTCTAGTTACTCTCCTTCTTCTTCCTCTTCTTATCTTTCTTCCACTTCTCCTGCCTCCTCTTGTTCTCTTTCTTCCACTTCTTCTTCATCCTCTCCTTTCTTTTCTTTTCTTCCTCTTCATCTCCTTCTTCTTCTTCCTTTCCTTCGTCATATACCTGTTTTCTCCTTCTTCTGCTTCCACTTGCATTTCTACCTCTTGTTCTCCTTCTTCCACTTCTTCTCCATCATCCCCACTCCTTCAACTACTTCTTCTTCTTCCTCTTGTTCACCTTCTTCCACTTCTACTACATCCACTTGTTCTTCTTCTTCCCTCTCTCCTCCAGGTTCCACTTCTGTTGCTTCCCATTGTTGCTCTTCCTCTTCTTCTCCTTCCCCCAAATCTTATTCTTACACTTCTTCTTCTTCTTCCTCTTCTCCTCCAGATTCCACTTCTTCTGCTTCTTCTTGCCTTCCCTTGCCTTCCCCTCCTTCTTCCTCTTCCTCTTTTTCTCCTTTTTCCAATTTTTCTTCTTCATCTGACCTCCTTCCACTACTTCTTCTTCCGCCTCTTGTTCACCTTTGTCACCTTCCACATCTTCTTCTTCTTCCTTTTCTTCTCCTTCTTCCACTTCTTCTAGTTACTCTCCTTCTTCTTCCTCTTCTTATCTTTCTTCCACTTCTCCTGCCTCCTCTTGTTCTCTTTGTTCCACTACTTCTTCTTCCTCTCCTTTCCTTTCTTTTCTTCCTCTTCATCTCCATCTTCTTCTTCCTTTCCTTCGTCATATCCCTCTTTTTTTCCTTCTTCTGCCTGCACTTGCATTTCCACCTCTTGTTCTCCTTCTTTCACTTCTTCTCCATCATCCCCTCCTTCAACTACTTCTTCTTCTTCCTCGTGTTCACCTTCTTCTACTTCTACTACATCAACTTTTTCTTCTTCTTCCCCTCTTCTCCTTCTTGCCCTTCTTCTGCCTACACTACTTCTTCTTCCTCCCCTTCTTCTTCTCCTCCTTGTTCCACTTCTTCTTCCTCCCCTTTCCTTCCATTACTTCTTCTTCCTCCTCTTTTTCTCATTCTTCCAGTTCTTCTTCTTCTTCCTATTGTTCTCCTTCTTGCACTTGCACTTCTTCCTTTTCTTCTTGTTCTTCCACTTCTTCTTCTTCCTCTTCTTCTCCTTCTGCCACCTTTTCTACCTGCTCCCGTTCTCCTTCTTCCACTTCTTGTTCTTCATCTCCTTTCATTCCACTACTTCCTCCTATTCCTCTTATTCTCTCCTTCAACCACTTCTTCTACTTCTACTTGTTGTTCTTCTTCATTTTTGCCTCCTTCTTCCGCTTCTTCTACTTACACTTCTTCTTCTTCCTCATCTTCCATTTTTTCTCCTTCCACAACTTCTTCTACCTTCCTTTCCGTCGTCTCCTTCCTCTTTTTCTCCATCCCCACTTCTATTGCTTCCCATTGTTGCTCTTCCTCTTCTTCTCCTTCCCCCAAATCTTATGCTTACACTTCTTTTCTTCTTCCTCTTCTCCTCCAGATTCCACTTCTTCTGCTTCTTCTTCCCTACCCTTCCCCTCCTTTTTCCTTTTCCTCCTTTCCTCCTTTTCTCCTTGTTCCAATTCTTCTTCTTCATCTGACCTCCTTCCATTACTTCTTCTTCTTCCTCTTGTTCACCTTCTTCAACTTCTTCACTTTCCACATCTTCTTCTTCTTCCTTTTCTTCTCCTTCTTCCACTTCTTCTAGTTACTCTCCTTCTTCTTCGTCTTCTTATCTTTCTTCCACTTCTTCTTCATCCTCTCCTTTCCTTTCCTTTCTTCCTCTTCATCTCCTTCTTCTTCTTCCTTTCCTTCGTCATATCCCTCTTTTTCTCCTTCTTCTCCTTCCACTTGCATTTCTACCTCTTGTTCTCCTTCTTCCACTTCTTCTCCATCATCCCCACTCCTTCAACTATTTATTCTTCTTCCTCTTGTTCACCTTCTTCTACTTCTACTACATCCACTTGTTCTTCTTCTACCCTCTCTTCTCCTTCTTGCGCTTCTTCTGCCTACACTACTTCTTCTTCCTCCCCTTCTTCTTCTCCTCCTTTTTCCACTTCTTCTTCATCCCCTTTCCTTCCATTGCTTCGTCTTCCTCCTCTTTTTCTCATTCTTCAACTTCTTCTTCTTCTTCCTATTGTTCTCCTTCTTCAACTTGCACTTCTTCCTTTTCTTCTCGTTCTTCCACTTCTTTTCCTTCCTCTTCTTCTCCTTCTGGCACCTCTTCTCCCTCCTCCCATTCTCCTTCTTCCACTTCTTCTTCTTCCTCTTCTTCCATTTCTTCTCCTTGCACAACTTCTTCTTCTTTCCTTTCCGTCTTCTCCTTCCTCTTTTTCGCCATCCCCTACTTTTGTTGCGTCCCATTGTTGCTTTTCCTCTTCTTCTCCTTCCCACAAATCTTATGCTTCATCTCACCTCCTTCTACTACTTCTTCTTCCTCCTCTTGTTCACCTTCTTCACTTTCCACATCTTCTTCTTCTTCCTTTTCTTCTCCTTCATCCACTTCTTCTAGTTACTCTCCTTCTTCTTCCTCTTCTTATCTTTCTTCCTCTTCATCTCCTTCTTGTTCCTTTCCTTCGTCATATCCCTCTTTTTCTCCATCTTCTGCTTCCACTTGCATTTCTACCTTTTGTTCTCCTTCTTCCACTTCTTCTCCATCATCCCCACTCCTTCAACTATTTCTTCTTCTTTGTTCACCTTCTTCCACCTCTACTACATCCACTTGTTGTTCTTCTTCCCTCTCTTCTCCTTCTTGCCCTTCTTCTGCCTACACTACTTCTTCTTCCTCCCCTTCTTGTTCTCCTCCTTGTTCCACTTCTTCTTCATCCCATTTCCTTCCATTGCTTCTTCTTCCTCCTCTTTTTCTCATTCTTCCACTTCTTCTTTTTCTTCCTATTGTTCTCCTTCTTCCACCTGCACTTCTTCCTTTTCTTCTCGTTCTTCCACTTCTTCTTTTTCCTCTTCTTCTCTACTGCCACCTCTTCTTCCTCCTCCCATTCTCCTTCTTCCACTTCTTGTTCTTCATCTCCTTTCATTCCACTACTTCCTCCTATTCCTCTAATTCTCTCCTTCTACCACTTCTTCTACTTCTACTTGTTGCTCTTCTTCATTTTCGTCTCCTTCTTCTGCTTACGCTTCTTCTCCTTCCATAACTTCTTCTTCTTTCCTTTTCGTCTTCTCCTTCCTCTTTTCCTTCATCCCCCAATTCTGTTGCTTCCCATTGTTGCTCTTCCTCTTCTTCTCCTTCCCCCAAATCTTATGCTTACACTTCTTCTTCTTCTTCCTCTTCTCCTCCAGATTGCACTTCTTCTGCTTCTTCTTCCCTTCCCTTCCCCTCCATCTTCCTGTTCCTCCTTTTCTCCTTGTTCCAATTCTTCTTCTTCATCTCACCTCCTTCCACTACTTCTTCTTCCTCCTCTTGTTCACCTTCTTCAACTTCTTCACTTTCCACATCTTCTTCTGCTTCCTTTTCTTCTCCTTTTTCCACTTCTTCTAGTTACTCTCCTTCTTCTTACTCTTCTTATTTTCTTCCACTTCTCCTGCCTCCTCTTGTTCTCTTTCTTCCACTTCTTCTTCATCCTCTCCTTTCCTTTCTTTTCTTCCTCTTCATCTCCTTCTTCTTCTTCCTTTCCTTCGTCATATCCCTCTTTTTCTCCTTCTTCTGCTTCCACTTCATTTCTACCTCTTGTTCTCCTTCTTCCATTTCTTCTCCATCATCCCCACTCCTTCAACTACTTCTTCTTCTTCCTCTTGTTCACCTTCTTCGACTTCGACTACATCCACTTCTTCTTCTTCTTCCCTCTCTTCTCCTTCTTGCCCTTCTTCTGCCTACACTACTTCTTCTTCCTCCCCTTCTTCTTCTCCTCCTTGTTCCACTTCTTCTTCATCCCCTTTCCTTCCATTGCTTCTTCTTCCTCCTGTTTTTCTCATTCTTCCACTTCTTCTTCTACTTCCTATTGTTCTCCTTCTTCCACCTGCACTTCTTCCTTCTCTTCTCGTTCTTCCACTTCTTCTTCTTCCTCTTCTTCTCCTTCTGCCACCTCTTCTCCTTCCACAATTTCTTTTTCTTCATCTCCTTTCATTCCACTACTTCCTCCTATTCCTCTTATTCTCTCCTTCTACCACTTCTTCTACTTCTACTTGTTGTTCTTCTTCATTTTCGTATCCTTCTTTCGCTTCTTCTGCTTACACTTCTTTTTCTTCTTCTTCTTCCATTTCGTATCCTTCCACAACTTCTTCTTCTTTCCTTTCCGTCTTCTCCTTCCTCTTTTTCTCCATCCCCCACTTCTGTTGCTTCCCACTGTTGCTCTTCCTCTTCTTCTCCTTCCCCCAAATCTTATGCTTACACTTCTTCTTCCTTTTCCTCTTCTCCTCCAGATTCCACTTCTTCTGCTTCTTCTTCCCTTCCCTTCCCCCCCTTCTTTCATTTCCTCCTTTTTTCTTTGTTCCAATTCTTCTTCTTCATATCACCTCCTTCCACGAATTCTTCCTCCTCCTCTTGTTCACCTTCTTCACTTTCCACATCTTCTTCTTCCTTTTCTTCTCCTTCTTCCACTTCTTCTAGTTACTCTCCTTCTTCTTCCTCTTCTTATCTTTCTTCCACTTGTCCTGCCTCCTCTTGTTCTCTTTCTTCCGCTTCTTCTTCATCCTCTCCTTTCCTTTCTTTTCTTCCTCTTCATCTCCTTCTTCATCTTCCTTTCCTTCGTCATATTCCTCTTTTTCTATTTCTTCTCCTTTCACTTGCATTTCTACCTCTTGTTCTCCTTCTTCCACTTCTTCTCCAACATCCTTACTCCTTCAACTACTTCTTCTTGTACCTCTTGTTCACCTTCTTCCACTTCTACTACATCCACCTATTCTACTTCTTCCGTCTCTTTTCCTTCTTGCCTTTCTTCTGCCTACACTACTTCTTCCTCCTCCCCTTCTTCTTCTCCTCCTTGTTCCACTTCTTCTTCCTTTCCTTCCATTGCTTCTTCTTCCTTCTGTTTTTCTCATTCTTCCATTTCTTCTTCTTCTTCCTATTGTACTCCTTCTTCCACTAGCACTTCTTCCTTTTCTTCTCGTTCTGCCACTTCTTCTTCTTCTCCTTCTGCCACCTCTTCTCCCTCCTCCCGTTCTCCTTCTTCCACTTCTTCTTCTTCATCTCCTTTCATTCCACTACTTCCTCCTATTCCTCTTATTCTCTCCTTCTACCACTTCTTCGACTTCTACTTGTTGTTCTTCTTCATTTTCGTCTCCTTCTTCCGCTTCTTCTGCTTACACTTCTTCTTCTTCCTCTTCTTCCATTTCTTCTCCTTCGACAACTTCTTCTTTCCTTTCCGTCTTCTCCTTCCTCTTTTTCTCCATCCCCCACTTCTGTTGCTTCCCATTGTTGCTCTTCCTCGTCTTCTCCTTCCCCCAAACCTTATGCTTACTCTTCTTCTTCTTCTTCCTCTTCTCCTCCAGATTCCACTTCTTTTGCTTCTTCTTCCCTTCCCTTCCCCTTCTTCTTCCTTTTCCTCCTTTTCTCCTTGTTGCAATTCTTCGTCTTCATCTCACCTCCTTCCACTACTTCTTCTTCCTCCTCTTGTTCACCTTCTTCAACTTCTTCACTTTCCAAATCTTCTTCTTCCTTTTATTCTCCTTCTTCCACTTCTTGTAGTTACTCTCTTTCTTCTTCCTCTTCTTATCTTTCTTCCACTTCTCCTGCCCCCTCTTGTTCTCTTTCTTCCACTTCTTCTTCATCTTTTCCTTGCCTTTCTTTTCTTCCTCTTCATCTCCTTCTTCTTCTTCCTTTCCTTTGTCCCATCCCTCTTTTTCTCCTTCTTCTGATTCCACTTGCATTTCTACCTCTTATTCTCCTTCTTCCACTTCTTCTCCATCATCCCCACTCCTTCAACTACTTCTTCTTCTTTCTCTTGTTCACCTTCTTCAACTTCTACTACATCCGCTTGTTCTTCTTCTTCCCTCTCTTCTCCTTCTTGCCCTTCTTCTGCCTACACTACTTCTTCTTGTTCCACTTCTTCTTCATTCCCCTTTCCTTCCATTGCTTCTTCTTCCTCCTCTTTTTCTCATTCTTCCACTTCTTCTTCTTCCTATTGTTCTCCTTCTTCCAGTTGCACTTCTTCCTTTTCTTCTCGTTCTTCTACTTCTTGTTCTTCCTCTTCTTCTCCTTCTGCCACCTCTTCTTCCTCCTCCCGTTCTCCTTCTAGAACTTCTTCTTCTTCATCTCCTTTCATTCCACTACTTCCTCCTATTCCTCTTATTCTCCCCTTCTACCACTTCTTCCACTTCTACTTGTTGTTCTTCTTCATTTTCGTCTCCTTCTTCCGCTTCTTCTTCTTCCTCTTCTTCCATTTCTTCTCCATCCACAACTTCTTCTTCATTCCTTTCTGCCTTCGCCTTCCTCTTTTTTTCCATCCCCTACTTCTGTTGCTTCCCATTGTTGCTCTTCCTCTTCTTCTCCTTCCCCTAAATCTTATGCTTACACTTCTTCTTCCTCTTCTCCTGCAGATTCAACTTCTTCTGCTTCTTCTTACTTTCCCTTCCCCTGCTTCTTCCTTTTCCACCTTTTCTCCTTGTTCCAATTCCTCTTCTTCATCTCACCTCCTTCCACTACTTCTTTTCCTCCTCTTCTTCACCTTCTTCAACTTCTTCACTTTCCACATCTTCTTCTTCTTGCTTTTCTTCTCCTTCATCCACTTCTTCTAGTTACACTGCTTCTTCTTCCTCTTCTTATCTTTCTTCCACTTCTCCTGCCTCCTCTTGTTCTCTTTCTTCCAGTTCTTCTTCATCCTCTCCTCTCCTTTCTTTTCTTCCTCTTCATCTCCTTCTTCTTCTTCCTTTCCTTCGTCATATCCCTCTTTTTCTCCTTCTTCTGCTTCCACTTGCATTTCTACCTCTTGTTCTCCTTCTTCCGCTTCTTCTCCATCATCCTCACTCCTTCAACTACTTCTTCTTCTTCCTCTTGTTCACCTTCTTCCACTTCTACTACATCCACTTGTTCTTCTTCTTCCTACCCTTCTTCTTCTCCTCCTTGTTCCACTCCTTCTTCATCCCCTTTCCTTCCATTGCTTCTTCTTCCTCCCCTTTTTCTCATTCTTCCACTTCCTCTTCTTCTTACTATTGTTCTCCTTCTTCCACTTGCAGTTCTTCCTTTTCTTCTCGTTCTTCCACTTCTTTTTCTTCATGTCCTTTCATTCCACTACTTCCTCCTATTCCACTTATTCTCTCCTTCTACCACTTCTTCTACTTCTACTTATTGTTCCTCTTCATTTTCGTCTCCTTCTTCCGCTTGTTCTGCTTACACTTCTTCTTCTTCCTATTCTTCCATTTCTTCTCCTTGCACAACTTCTTCTTCTTTCCTTTCTGTCTTCTCCTTCCTCTTTTTCTCCATCCCCTACTTCTGTTGCTTCCCATTGTTGGTCTTCCTCTTCTTCTCCTTCCCCCAAATCTTATGCTTACACTTCTTCTTCTTCTTCATCTCACCTCCTTCCACTACTTCTTATTCCTCCTTTTGTTCACCTTCTTCAACTTCTTCACTTTCCACATCTTCTTCTTGTTCCTTTTCTTCTCCTTGTTCCACTTCTTCTAGTTACTCTCCTTCTTCTTCCTCTTCTTATCTTTCTTCCACTTCTCCTGCCTCCTCTTGTTCTCTTTCTTCCACTTCTTCTTCATCCTCTCCTTTCCTTTCTTTTCTTCCTCTTCATTTCCTTCTTCTACCTCCTTTCCTTCTTCATATCCATCTTTTTCTCCTTCTTCTGCTTCCACTTGCATTTCTACCTCTTGTTCTCCTTCTTCCACTTCTTCTCCATCATCCCCACTCCTTCAACTATTTCTTCTTCTTCCTCTTGTTCACCTTCTTCCACTTCTGCTACATCCACTTGTTCTTCTTCTTCCCTCTTTTCTCCTTCTTGCCCTTCTTCTGCCTACACTACTTCTTCTTGCTCCCCTTCTTCTTCTCCTCCTTGTTCCACTTCTTCTTCATCCTGTTTCCTTCCATTGGTTCTTCTTCCTCCTCTTTTTCTCATTCTTCCACTTCTTCTTCTACTTCCTATTGTTCTCCTTCTTCCACTTGCACTTCTTCCTTTTCTTCTCGTTCTTCCACTTCTTCTTCTTCCGCTTCTTCTCCTTCTGCCACCTCTTCTCCGTCCTCCCGTTCTCCTTCTGCCACTTCTTCTTCTTCATCTCCTTTCATTCCACCACTTCCTCCTATTCCTCTTATTCTCTCCTTCTACCACTTCTTCGACTTCTACTTGTTGTTCTTCATTTTCGTCTCCTTCTTCCGCTTCTTCTGCTTACACTTCTTCTTCTTCCTCTTCTTCCATTTCTTCTCCTTCCACAACTTCTTATTTCATTTCCGTCTTCTCCTTCCTCTTTTTCTCCATCCCCCACTTCTGTTGCTTCCCATTGTTGCTCTTCCTCTTCTTCTCCTTCCCCCAAATCTCTTTCTTCCACTTCTTTTTCACCCTCTCCTTCCCTTCCCTTCCCCTCCCCTCCTTCTTCCTTTTCCTCCTTTTCTCCTTGTTCCAATTCTTCTTCTTCATCTCACCTTCTTCCACTACTTCTTCTTCCTCCTCTTGTTCACCTTCTTCAACTTCTTCACTTTCCACATCTTCTTGTTCTTCCTTTTCTTCTCCTTCTTCCACTTCTTCTAGTTACTCTCCTTCTTCCTCCTCTTCTTATCATTTTTCCACTTCTCCTGCCTCCTCTTGTTCTTTTTCTTCCACTTCTTCTTCATCATCTCCTTTCCTTTCTTTTCTTCCTCTTCATCTCCTTCTTCTTCTTCCTTTCCTTCGTCATATCTCTCTTTTTCTCATTCTTCTGCTTCCACTTGCATTTCTACCTCTTGTTCTCCTTCCTCCACTTCTTCTCCATCATCACCACTCCTTCAACTACTTCTTCTTCTTCCTCTTCTTCACCTTCTTCCAGTTCTACTACATCCACTTGTTCTTCTTCTTCCCTCTCTTCTGCTTCTTTCCCTTCTTCTGCCTACACTACTTCTTCTTCCTCCCCTTCTTCTTCTGCTTCTTGTTCCATTTCGTCTTCATCCCCTTTCCTTCCATGGCTTCTTCTTCCTCCTCTTTTTCTCATTCTTCCACTTCTTCTTCTTCTTCCTATTGTTCTCCTTCTCCCACTTGTACTTCTTCCTTTTCTTCTCGTTCTTCCACTTCTTCTTCCTCTTCTTCTCCTTCTACCACCTCTTCTCCCTCCTCCCATTCTCCTTCTTCCACTTCTTCTTCTTCATCTCCTTTCATTCCACTACCTCCTCCTATTCCTCTTATTCTCTCCTTCTACCACTTCTTCTACTTCTACTTGTTGTTCTTCTTCATTTTCGTCTCCTTCTTCGGCTTCTTCTGCTAACACTTCTTCTTCTTGCATTTCTTCTGCTTCCAGAACTTCTTCTTCTTTCCTTTCTGTCTTCTCCGTCCTTTTTTTCTCCATCCCCCACTTCTGTTGCTTCCCATTCTTGCTCTTCCTCTTCTTCTCCTTCCCCAAAATCTTATGCTTACACTTCTTCTTCTTCCTCCTCTTCTCCTCCAGTTCCACTTCTTTTGCTTCTTCTTCCCTTCCCTTCCCCTCCTTCTACCTCCTTTTCTCCTTCTTCCACTTCTTCTCCATCATCCCCACTCCTTCAACTACTTCTTCTTCTTCCTCTTGTTCACCTTCTTCCACTTCTACTACATCCACTGGTTCTTCTTCTTCCCTCTCTTCTCCTTCTTCCCCTTCTTCTGCCTACACTTTCTCTTTTTCCTCCCATTCTTCTTCTCCTCCTTGTTCCACTTCTTCTTCATCCCCTTTCCTTCCATTGGTTCTTCTTCCTCCTCTTTTTCTCATTCTTCCACTTCTTCTTCTTCCTCTTCTTCTCCTTCTGTCACCTATTCTCAAAACTCCCGTTCTCCCTCTTTCACTTGCACTTCTTCCTTTTCTTCTCGTTCTTCCACTTCTTCTTCTTCCTCTTCTTCTTTTTCCTCTTCTTCTCCTTCTGCCACCTCTTCTCACTCCTCCGGTTCTCCTTCTTCCACTTCTTCTTCTTCATTTCTTTTCATTCCACTACCTCCCCCTATTCCTCTTATTCTCTCCTTCTACCACTTCTTCTCCATCATCCCCACTCCTTCAACTACTTCTTCTTCTTCCTCTTGTTCACCTTCTTCCACTTCTACTACATCCACTTGTTCTTCTTCTTCCCTCTCTTCTCCTTATTCCCCTTCTTCTGCCTACACTACTTCTTCTTCCTCCCCTTCTTCTTCTGCCACCTCCTCTCACTCCTCCCGTTCTTCTTCTTCCACTTCTTCTTCTTCATCTCCTTTTGATTCCACTACTTTCTCCTATTCATCTTATTCTCTCCTTCTACCACTTCTTCTACTTCTACTTGTTGTTCTTCTTCATTTTCGTCTCCTTCTTCCGCTTCTTCTACTTACACCTCTTTTTCTTCCTCTTCTTCCATTTCTTCTCCTTCCACTAGTTCTTCTTCTTTCCTTTTCGTCTTCTCCTTCCTCTTTTTCTACATCCCCCACCTATGTTGCTTCGCATTGTTGCTCTTCCTCTTCTTCTGCTTCCCCCACATCTTATGCTTACACTTCTTCCTCTTCTTCTTCTCCTACAGATTGAACTTCTTCTACTTCTTCTTCCCTTCCCTTCCCCTCCTTCTTCTTTTTCCTCCTTTTCTCCTTGTTCCAATTCTTCTTGTTCATCTCACCTCCTTCCACTACTTCTTCTTCCTCCTCTTGTTCACCTTCTTCAACTTCTTCACTTTCTGCATCTTCTTCTTCTTCCTTTTCTTCTCCTTCTTCAACTTATTCTAGTTACTCTCCTTCTTCTTCCTCTTCTTATCGTTCTTCCACTTCTTCTTCATCCCCTTTCTTTCCATTGCTTCTTCTTCCTCCTCTTTTTCTCATTCTTCCATTTCTTCTTCTTCCTCTTATTCTCCTTCTGCCACCTATTCTCACAACTCGTGTTCTCCCTCTTCCACTTGCACTTCTTCCTTTTCTTCTCGTTCTTCCACTTCTTCTTCTTCCTCTTCTTCTCCTTCTGCCCCCTCCTCTCACTCCTCCCGTTCTCCTTCTTCCACTTCTTCTTCTTCATCTCCTTTCATTCCACTACTTCCTCCGATTCCTCTTATTCTCTCCTTCTACCACTTCTTCTACTTCTACTTGTTGTGCTTTTTCATTTTCGTCTCCTTCTTCCGCTTCTTCTGCTTACACTTCTTCTTCTTCCTCTTCTTCCATTTCTTCTCCTTCCACAACTTCTTCTTCTTTCCGTTCTGTGTTCTCCTAACTCTTTTTCTCCATCCCCCACTTCTGTTGCTTCCCATTGTTGCTCTTCCTCTTCTCCTTCCCCCAAATGTTATGCTTACACTTCTTCTTCTTCTTCCTCTTCTCCTCCAGCTTCCACTTCTTCTGCTTCTTCTTCCCTTCCCTTCCCCTACTTCTTACTTTTCCTCCTTTTTTCCTTGTTCCAAGTCTTCTTCTTCATCTCACCTCCTTCCACTGCTTCTTCTTCCTCCTCTTGTTCACCTTCTTCAACTTCTTCACCTTCCACATCTTCTTCTTCTACCTTTTCTTCTCCTTCTTCCACTTCTTCTAGTTACTCTCCTTCTTCTTCCTCTTCTTATCTTTCTTCCACTTCTGCTCCCTCCTCTTCTTCTCTTTCTTCCGCTTCTTCTTCATCCTCTCCTTTCCATTCTTTTCTTCCTCTTCATCTCCTTCTTCTTCTTCCTTTCCATCGTCATATCCCTTTTTTTCTCCTTCTTCTGCTTCCACTTGCATTTCTACCTCTTGTTCTCCTTCTTCCACTTGTTCTCCATCATCCCCACTCCTTCAACTACTTTTTCTTCTTCCTCTTGTTCACCTTCTTCCACTTCTACTACATCCACTTGTTCTTCTTCTTCCCTCTCTTCTCCTTCTTGCCCTTCTTCTGCCTACACTACTTCTTCTTCCTCCCCTTCTTCTTCTCCTCCTTGTTCCACTTCTTCTTCATTCCCTTTCCTTCCATTGCTTATTCTTCCTCCTCTTTTTCTCATTCTTCCACTTCTTCTTCCTATTGTTTCCCTCTTCCACTTGCACTTCTTCCTTTTCTTCTCGTTCTTCCACTTCTTCTTCTTCCTCTTCTTCTCCTTCTACCACCTCTTCTCACTCCTCCCGTTGTCCTTCCTCCGCTTCTTATTGTTCAGCTCCGTTCATTCCACTACTTCCTCCTATTCCCCTCTTATTCTCTCCTTCTACCACTTCTTCTACTTCTACTTGTTGTTCTTCTTCATTTTCGTCTCCTTCTTCTGCTTTATTGCTTACACTTCTTCTTCTTTCCTTTCCGTCTTCTCCTTCCGCTTTTTCTCCATCCCCCACTACTGTTGCTTCCCATTGTTGCTCTTTCTCTTCTTCTCCTGCCCCTAAATCTTATACTTACACTTCTTCTTCTTCTTCTTCTTCTCCTCCAGATTCTACTTCTTCTGCTTCTTCTTCCCTTCGCTTCCCATCCTTCTTCCTTTTCCTCCTTTTCTCCTCGTTCCAATTCTTCTTCCTCATCTCACCTCCTTCCACTACTTCTTCTTCCTCCACTTGTTCACCTTCTTCAACTTCTTCACTTTCCACATCTTCTTCTTCTTCCCTCTCTTCTCTTTCTTGCCCTTCTTCTGCTTATACTACTTCTTCTTCCTCCCCTTCTTCTTCTCCTCCTTTTTCCACTTCCTCTTCATCCCCTTTCCTTCCATTGCTTCTTCCTCCTCCTCTTTTTCTCATTCTTCTACTTCTTCTTCTTCTTCCTATTGTTCTCCTTCTTCCACTTGCACTTATTCCTTTTCTTCTTGGTCTTCCACTTCTTCTTCTTCCTCTTCTTCTCCTTGTGCCACCTCTTCTCACTCCTCCCGTTTTCCTTCTTCCACTTCTTCTTCTTCATCTCCTTTCATTCCATTACTTCGTCCTATTCCTCTTATTCTCTCCTTCTACCACTTCTTCTACTTCTACTTGTTGTTCTTCTTCATTTTCTTCTGCTTCTTCTGCTTACACTTCCTCTTCTTCTCCTTCCCCCAAATCTTATGCTTACACTTCTCCTTCTTCTTCCTCTTCTCCTCCAAATTCCACTTCTTCTAGTTCTTCTTCCCTTCCCTTTTCCTCTTTCTTCTTTTCCTCATTTTCTCCTTGTTCGAATTCTTCTTTTTCATCTCACCTCCTTCCACTACTCTTATTCACCTTCTTCACTTTGCACATCGTCTTCTTCTTCCTTTTCTTCTACTTCTCCTGCCTCCTCTTGTTCCCTTTCTTCCACTTCTTCTTCTTCTTCCTATTGTTCTCCTTCTTCCACTTGAAGTTCTTCCTTTTCTTCTCGTTCTTCCACTTCTTGTTCTTCCTCTTCTTCTCGTTCTGCCACCTTCTCTCCCTCCTCGCGTTCTCCTTCTTCCACTTCTTCTTCTTCATCTCCTTTCATTCCACTACTTCCTCCTATTCCTCTTATTCTCTCCTTCTACCACTTCTTCTACTTCTACTTGTTGTTCTTCTTCATTTTCGTCTCCTTCTTCCGGTTCTTCTGCTTACACTTCTTCTTCTTCCTCTTCTTCCATTTCTTCTCCTTCCACAACTTCTTCTTCTTCCTCTTCTTCCATTTCTTCTCCTTCCACAACTTCTTCTTCTTCCTCTTCTTCCATTTCTTCTCCTTCTTCACTTTCCACATGTTCTTCTTCTTCCTTTTCTTCTCCTTCTTCCACTTCTTCTAGTTACTCTCCTTCTTCTTCCTCTTCTTATCTTTCTTCCACTTCTCCTACCTCTTCTTGTTCTCTTTCTTCCACTTCTTCTTCATCCTCTCCTTTCCTTTCTTTTCTTCCTCTTCATCTCCTTCATCTTCTTCCTTTCCTTCGTCATATCCCTCTTTTTCTCCTTCTTCTGCTTCCACTTGCATTTCTACCTCTTGTCCTCCTTCTTCCACTTCTTCTTCCTCTTCTTCTCCTTCTACCACCTCTTCTCCCTCCTCCCATTCTCCTTCTTCCACTTCTTCTTCTTCATCTCCTTTCATTCCACTACCTCCTCCTATTCCTCTTATTCTCTCCTTCTACCACTTCTTCTAATTCTACTTGTTGTTCTTCTTCATTTTTGTCTCCTTCTTCCGCTTCTTCTGCTCATAATTCTTCTCCTTCCACAACTTCTTCTTCTTTCCTTTCCGTCTTCTCCTTCCTCTTTTTCTCTATCCCCCACTTCTGTTGCTTCCCATTGTTGCTCTTGCTCTTCTCCTCCTTCCCCGAAATCTTATGCATACACTTCTTCTTCTTCTTCCTTTTCTCCTCAAGATTCCACTTCTTGTGCTTCTTCTTCCCTTCCCTTCCCCTCCTTCTTCCTTTTCCTCCTTTACTCCTTGTTCCAATTCTTCTTCTTCATCTCACCTCCTTCCACTACTTCTTCTTCCACCTCTTATTCACCTTCTTCAACTTCTTCACTTTCCACATCTTCTTCTTCTTCCTTTTCTTCTCCTTCTTCCACTTCTTCTAGTTACTCTCCTTCTTCTACCTCTTCTTATCTTTCTTCCACTTCTCCTGCCTCCTCTTGTTCTCTTTCTTCCATTTCTTCTTCATCCTCTCCTTTCCTTTCTTTTCTTCCTCTTCATCTCCTTCTTCTTCTTCCTTTCCTTCGTCATATCCCTGTTTTTCTTCTGCTTCTTCTGCTTCCACTTGCATTTCTACCTCTTGTTCTCCATCATCCCCACTCCTTCAACTAGTTCTTCTTCTTCCTCTTGTTCACCTTCTTCGACTTCTACTACATCCACTTGTTCTTCTCCTTCCCTCTCTTCTCCTTCTTGCCTGTCTTCTGCCTACACTACTTCTTCTTCCTCCCCTTCTTCTTCTCCTCCTTGTTCCACTTCTTCTTCATCCAGTTTGCTTCCATTGCTTCTTCTTCTTCCTCTTTTTCTCATTCTTCCACTTCTTCGTCTTCTTCCTATTAATCCCCCTCTTCCACTTGCACTTCTTCCTTTTCATCTCATTCTTCCACTTCTTCTTCTGCTTCTTCCTTCTTCCTTTTCTTCCGCTTACACTACTTCTTCTTCCTCCTCTTGTTCACCTTCTTCACTTTCAACATCTACTTCTTCTTCCTTTTCTTCTCCTTCTTCCAGTTCTCCTGCCTCCTCTTGTTCTCTTTCTTCTACTTCTTCTTCATCCTCTCCTTTCCTTTCATTTCTTCCTCTTCATCTGCTTCTTCTTCTTCCTTTCCTTCGTCATATCCCTCTTTTTCTCCTTCTTCTGCTTCCACCTGCATTTCTACCTCTTGTTCTCCTTCTTCCACTTCTTCTCCATCATCCCCATTCCTTCAACTACTTCTTCTTCTGCCTCTTGTTCACCTTCATCCACTTCTACTACATCAACTCGTTCTTCTTCTTCCCTCTCTTCTCCTTCTTGCCCTTCTTCTCCCTACATTACTTCTTCTTCCTCCCCTTCTTCTTCTCCTCCTTGTTCTACTTCTTCTTCATCTCCTTTCCTTCCATTGCTTCTTCTTCCTCCTCTTTTTCTCATTCTTCCACTTCTTCTTCTTCCTCTTCTTCTCCTTCTGCCACCTCTTCTTCCTCCTCCCGTTCTCCTTCTTCCACTTCTTCTTCTTCATCTCCTCTCATTCCACTACTTCCTCTTATTCCTCTTATTCTCTCCTTCTACCACTTCTTATAATTCTACTTGTTGTTCCTCTTCATTTTTGTCTCCTTCTTCCGCTTCTTCTGCTTACAATTCTTCTCCTTCCACAACTTCTTCTTCTTTCCTTTCCGTCTTCTCCTTCCTCTTTTTCTCTATCCCCCACCTCTGTTGCTTCCCATTGTTGCTCTTCCTCTTCTCCTCCTTCCCCCAAATCTTACACATACACTTCTTCTTCTTCTTCCTCTTCTCCTCCAGATTCCACTTCTTCTGCTTCTTCTTCCCTTCCCTTCCCCTCCTTCTTCCTTTTCCTCCTTTACTCCTTGTTCCAATTCTTCTTCTTCATCTCACCTGCTTCCACTGATTCTTCTTCCTCTTCTTGTTCACCGTCTTCAACTTCTTCACATTCCACATGTTCTTCTTGTTCCTTTTCTTCTCCTTCTTCCACTTCTTCTAGTTACTCTCCTTCTTCTTCCTCTTCTTATCTTTCTTCCACTTCTCCTGCCTCATCTTATTCTCTTTCTTCCATTTCTTCTTCATCCTCTCCTTTCCTTTCTTTTCTTCCTTTTCATCTCCTTCTTCTTCTTTCTTTCCTTCGTCATATCCCTCTTTTTCTCCTTCTTCTTCTTCCTCTTGTTCACCTTTTTCCACTTCTACTACATCCACTTGTTCTTCTTCTTCCCTCTCTTCTCCTCTTGCCCTTCTTCTACCTACACTACTTCTTCTTCCTGCCCTTCTTCTTCTTGTCCTTGTTCCACTTCTTCTTCATCCCCTTTCCTTCCATTGCTTCTTCTTCCTCCTCTTTTTCTCATTCTTCCACTTCTTCTTCTTCTTCCTACACTACTTCTTCTTCCTGCCCTTCTTCTTCTTGTCCTTGTTCCACTTCTTCTTCATCCCCTTTCCTTCCATTGCTTCTTCTTCCTCCTCTTTTTCTCATTCTTCCACTTCTTCTTCTTCTTCCTATTATTCTCTTTCTTCCACTTGCACTTCTTCCTTTTCTTCTCGTTCTTCCACTTCTTCTTCTTACTCTTCTTCTCCTTCTGCAACCTCATCTACCTCCGCCTCTTCTCCTTGTTCCACTTCTTCTTCTTCATCTCCTTTCATTCCACTACTTCCTGCTATGCCTCTTATTCTCTCTTTCTACCACTTCTTCTAATTCTACTTGTTGTTCTTCTTCATTTTCGTCTCCTTCCGCTTCTTCTGCTTACACTTCTTCTTCTTCCTCTTCTTGCATTTCTTCTCCTTCCACCACTTTTTCTTCTTTCCTTTCCGTCTTCTCCTTCCTCTTTTTCTCCATCCCCCACTTCTGTTGCTTCCCATTGTTGCTCTTCCTCTTCTTCTCCTTCCCCCAAATCTTATGCTTACACTTCTTGATATGAATCCACTATCAGTTTAGGATTCTGAAAGGACCCTAGGAATTTAGCTTGCTGCGTTAACAAAATGAATCAACGTGGAATGCAAACAATTGCAAAAAAAATAAACTAAATAGAATTACTATCAAACTTTTAGACACAGAATGGAAATTAAAAGTTATTGAAATTCAACGATTAAACGAGTTTTCGATAGTGTAGGACTTTCCTGTCATAGAGTTTAATGGGCAGAATTGAGTATGAATGGAAAAGACAGAAAATGGAATTGGAATTGATAGACTCCACACTTCCAAGGATGGAAGATATGTCTACGAGATTGCACACACAAAGGGGTGAATTACCTTTGATAAATCTCAAAAGATTTTGGATTGCCAAGAACCCAAAGGAGAGAAAGCTCAACTAGTTTTTTATTTCCAAAATATTCTGCCTTACATCTCAGTCTTGCCCAAATTTATATGCCTAATAAACTCAGCTTGTGTAGGTTTAGTGGCTTTCTAAATTCAGGTGAAGTTACAAAATAATAAAAACTAATAATGGGCAGCTTAATAACAAAGTGTAACTGCCAAAGTAAATTAAACACATATACTAATTAGAATTGATAACCTAGGTGGTTGCAACTTTAATTACACAATTCTGGTTGCCCACCATTAACTAGGTAAACTCCAAGAAAATGAGTTTAATTAATTCCAAACTTCTCTTCCATTAAGGTCAAGTATTACTCTCTTCAGTCCTGAGACAATTAACAATTTTAAACTTTATTTCTTCAATGTTTGGCTCTTTTTGCAAAAGGGCTGTCAATACTTGTTGAATAGCTTCCTTAGCTCTTCTTGTCCTTACCCTTGTGATAGGTCCTCCAAGTCCTTCAAGCTGCATGTCCTCATCACTTCTTCTTCTTCTTCCTCTTCTCCTCCAGATTCCACTTCTTCTGCTTCTTCTTTCCTTCCCTTCCCCTCCTTCTTTCTTTTCCTCCTTTTCTCCTTGTTCCAATTCTTCTTCTTCATCTCACCTCCTTCCACTACTTCTTCTTCCTCCTCTTGTTCACGTTCTTCAACTTCTTGACTTTCCACATCTTCTTCTTCTTCCTTTTCTTCTCCTTCTTCCACTTCTTCTGGTTACCCTCCTTTTTCTTCCTCTTCTTATATTTCTTCCACTTCTCCTGCCTCATCTTTTTCTCTTTCTTCCACTTCTTCTCCATCCTCTCCTTTTGTTTCTTTTCTTCCTCTTCACCTCCTTCTTCTTCTTCCTTTCCTTTGTCATATCCCTCTTTTTCTCCTTCTTCTGCTTCCACTTGCATTTCTACCTCTTGTTCTCCTTCTTCCACTTCTTCTCCATCATCCCCACTCCTTCAACTACTTCTTCTTCTTCCTCTTGTTCACCTTCTTCCACTTCTACTACATCCACTTGTTCTTCTTCTTCCCTCTCTTCTCCTTCTTGCCCTTCTTCTGCCTACACTATTTCTTCTTCCTCCCCTTCTTCCTCTCCTCCTTGTTCCACTTCTTCTTCATCCCCTTTCCTTCCATTGCTTCTTCTTCCTCCTCTTTTTCTCATTCTTCCACTTCTTCTTCTTCCTCTTCTTCTCCTTCTGCCACCTCTTCTCCCTCCTCCCGTTCTCCTTCTTCCACTTCTTCTTCTTCATCTCCTTTCATTCCAAAGTGATAGAAATCCAAAGTGGTTGGGTTTGTTTTGCGGATCTATCTAGGTTGGAAGGTAATAAGTTAACAAAACAATGAGAATTGGGTAAACAAGAAAATGGAAAGGATGAAAATGGTTTAACGAAAAGATAGATGACGCCACTTCCAAGGCTGGAAGATAAGTCATATGACGCCACAAGGGTGGTGATTTACCCTTGATAAGTCTAGGAGAACGCCACAAGGAAAAATTCCTTGATAAGTTCTAAAGAGAAATTCATCTCTCACAAAAGGGTAAAACTCAAATATAATTTTACTAATTCAATGGTTCCCCTTAGAGTACAATTCAGCCCCTATTTATAGAATTAGGTGACTGTTCAAAATCGTCACTCCCAAAAGAAAAATTAAATACTCTATTATCACGCAATTATCACACATGATTAATTGCATGTTACATTAATTCCTAAATTAATGAAACGTTACAAAAAATGAAAAGTCATTCTCTTCGGCATTCACATCACTTCCACTTCTTCTTCTTCCTCTTCTTCTCCTTCTGCCACCTCTTCTCCCTCCTCCCGTTCTCCTTCTTCCACTTCTTCTTCTTCATCTCCTTTCATTCCACTACTTCCTCCTATTCCTCTTATTCTCTCCTTTTACCACTTCTTCTACTTCTACTAGTTGTTCTTCTTCATTTTCGTCTCCTTCTTCCGCTTCTTTTGCTTACACTTGTTCTTCTTCCTATTCTTCCATTTCTTCTCCTTCCACAACTTCTTCTTCTTTCCTTTCCGTCTTCTCCTTCCACTTTTTCTCCATCCCCCACTTCTGTTGCGTCCCATTGTTGCTCTTCCTCTTCTTCTCCTTCCCCAAATCTTATGCTTACACTTCTTCTTCTTCTTCCTCTTCTCCTCCATATTCCACTTCTTCTGCTTCTTCTTCCCTTCCCTTCCCCTCCTTCTTCCTTTTCCTCCTTTTCTCCTTGTTCCAATTCTTGTTGTTCATCTCACCTCCTTCCACTACTTCTTCTTCCTCCTCTTTTTCACCTTCTTCAACTTCTTCACTTTCCACATCTTCTTCTTCTTCCTTTTCTTCTCCTTCTTTCACTTCTTCTAATTACTCTCTTTCTTCTTCCTCTTCTTCTCTTTCTTCCACTTCTCCTGCCTCCTCTTGTTCCTTTCTTCCACTTCTTCATCCTCTCCTTTCCTTTCTTTTGTTCCTCTTCATCTCCTTCTTCTTCTTCCTTTCCTTCGTCATATCCCCCTTTTTCTCCTTCTTCTGCTTCCACTTGTATTTCTACCTCTTGGTCTCCTTCTTCCACTTGGACTTTTTCCTTTTCTTCTCGTTCTTCCACATCTTCTTCTTCCTCTTCTTCTCCTTCTGCCACCTCTTCTTCCTCCTCTTGTTCTCCTTCTTCCACCTCTGCTTCTTCATGTCCTTTCATTCCACTACTTCCTCCTATTCCTCTTATTCTCTCCTACTACCGCTTCTTCTACTTCTACTTGTTCTCCTTCTTCCTTCTTCTGCTTCTTCTGCTTACACTTCTTCTTCTTCCTCTTCTTCCATTTCATCTCCTTCCACAAGTTCTTCTTCTTTACTTTCCGTCTTCTCCTTCCTCTTTTTCTCCATCCCCCACTTCTCTTGCTTCCCATTGTTGGTCTTCCTCTTCTTCTCCTTCCCCCAAATGTTATGCTTACACTTCTTCTTCTTCTTCCTCTTTCCCTCCAGATTCCACTTCTTCTGCTTCTTCTTCCGTTCCCTTCCCCTGCTTCTTCCTTTTCATCCTTTTCGGCTTGTTCCAATTCTTCTTCTTCATCTAACCTCCTTCCACTACTTCTTCTTCCTCCTCTTGTTCACCTTCTTCACTTTCCACATCTTCTTCTTCTTCCTTTTCTTCTCCTTCTTCCACTTCTTCTAGTTACTATCCTTCTTCTTCCTCTTCTTATCTTTCTTCCACTTCTCCTGCCTCCTCTTGTTCTCTTTCTTCCACTTCTTCTTCATCCTCTCCTTTCCTTTCTTTTCTTCCTCTTCATCTCCTTCTTCTTCTTCCTTTCCTTCGTCATATCCCTCTTTTTCTCCTTCTTCTGCTTCCACTTGCATTTCTACCTCTTGTTCTCCCTCTTCTACTTCTTCTCCATCATCCCCACTCCTTCAACTACTTCTTCTTCTTCCTCTTGTTCACCTTCTTCCACCTCTACTACATCCACTTCTTCTTCTTCTTCCCTGTCTTCTCCTTCTTGCCCTTCTTCTGCCTACACTACCTCTTCTTCCTCCCCTTCTTCTTCTCCTCCTTGTTCCACTTCTTCTTCATTCCTCTTTCCATCCATTGCTTCATCTTCCTCCTTTTTTTCTCATTCTTCCACTTCTTCTTCTTCTTCCTATTGTTCTCCTTCTTCCACTTGCACTTCTTCCTTTTCTTCTCGTTCTTCCACATCTTCTTCTTCCTCTTCTTCTCCTTCTGCCACCTCTTCTTCCTCCTCTTGTTCTCCTTCTTCCACTTCTGCTTCTTCATGTCCTTTCATTCCACTACTTCCTCCTATTCCTCTTATTCTCTCCCACTACCGCTTCTTCTACTTCTACTTGTTGTTCTTCTTCGTTTTCGTCTCCTTCTTCTGCTTCTTCTGCTTACACTTCTTCTTCTTCCTCTTCTTCCATTTCATCTCCTTCCACAAGTTCTTCTTCTTTACTTTCCGTCTTCTCCTTCCTCTTTTTCTCCATCCCCCACTTCTCTTGCTTCCCATTGTTGGTCTTTCTCTTCTTCTCCTTCCCCCAAATCTTATGCTTACACTTCTATTTCTTCTTCCTCTTCTCCCCCAGCTTACTCTTCTTCTGCTTCTTCTTCCCGTCCCTTCCCTTCCCCTAGTTCTTCCTTTTCCTCCTTTTCTCTTTGTTCCAATTCTTCTTCTTCATCTCACCTCCTTCCACTACTTCTTCCTCCTCCTCTTGTTCACCTTCTTCACTTTCCACATCTTCTTCTTCTTCCTTTTCTTCTCCTTCTTCCACTTCTTCAAGTTACTCTCCTTCTTCTTCCTCTTCTTATCTTTCTTCCACTTCTCCTGCTTCCTCTTGTTCTCTTTCTTCCACTTCTTCTTCATCATCTCCTTTCCTTTCTTTTCTTCCTCTTCATCTCCTTCTTCTTCTTCCTTTCCTTCGTCATATCCCTCTTTTTCTCATTCTTCTGCTTCCACTTGCCTTTCTACCTCTTGTTCTCCTTTCGCAACTTCTTCTCCATCATCACCACTCCTTCAACTACTTCTTCTTCTTCCTCTTCTTCACCTTCTTCCACTTCTACTACATCCACTTGTTCTTCTTCTTCCCTCTCTTATCCTTCTTTCCCTTCTTCTACCTACACTACTTCTTCTTCCTCCCCTTCTTCTTCTCCTTCTTGTTCCATTTCATCTTCATCCCCTTTCCTTCCATGGCTTCTTCTTCCTCCTCTTTTTCACATTCTTCCACTTCTTCTTCTTCCTCTTCTTTTTCTCATTCTTCCACTTCTTCTTCTTCTTCCTATTGTTCTCCTTCTCCCACTTGTACTTTTTGCTTTTCTTCTCGTTCTTCCACTTCTTCTTCTTCCTCTTCTTCTCTTTCTACCACCTCTTCTCCCTCCTCCCGTTCTCCTTCTTCCACTTCTTCTTCTTCATCTCCTTTCATTCCACTACTTCCTCCTATTACTCTTATTCTCTCCTTCTACCACTTCTTCTACTTCTACTTGTTGTTCTTCTTCATTTTCGTCTCCTTCCTCCGCTTCTTCTGCTCACACTTCTTCTTCTTCGTCTTCTTCCATGTCTTCTCCTTCCACAACTTCTTCTGCTTTCCTTTCCGTCTTCTCCTTCCTCTTTTTGTCCATCCCCCACTTTTGTTGCTTCCCATTGTTGCGCTTCCTCTTCTTCTCCTTCCCCTAAATCTTATGCTTACACTTGTTCTTCTTCCTCTTCTCCTCCAGATTCCACTTCTTCTGCTTCTTCTTCCCTTCCTTTCCCTTCCCCTCCTTCTTCCTTTTCATCCTTTTCTCCTTGTTCCAATTCTTCTTCTTCCTCTTGTTCAGCTTCTTCTTTCCAAATCTTCTTCTTCTTCCTTTTCTTCTCCTTCTTCCACTTCTTCTAGTTACTCTCCTTCTTCTTCCTCTTCTTATCTTTCTTCCACTTCTCCTGTCTCCTCTTGTTCTCTTTCTTCCACTTCTTCTTCATCCTCTCCTTTCCTTTCTTTTCTTCCTCTTCATCTCCTTCTTCTTCTTCCTTTCCTTCGTCATATCCCTCTTTTTATGCTTCTTCTGCTTCCACTTGCATTTCTACCTCTTGTTCTCCTTCTTCCATTTCTTCTCCATCATCCCCACTCCTTCAACTACTTCTTCTTCTTCCTCTTGTTCACCTTCTTCAACTTCTACTACATCCACTTCTTCTTCTTCTTCCCTCTCTTATCCTTCTTTCCCTCCTTCTACCTACACTACTTCTTCTTCCTCCCCTTCTTCTTCTCCTTCTTGTTCCATTTCGTCTTCATCCCCTTTCCTTCCATGGCTTCTTCTTCCTCCTCTTTTTCACATTCTTCCACTTCTTCTTCTTCCTCTTCTTTTTCTCATTCTTCCACTTCTTCTTCTTCTTCCTATTGTTCTCCTTCTCCCACTTGTACTTTTTCCTTTTCTTCTCGTTCTTCCACTTCTTCTTCTTCCTCTTCTTCTCTTTCTACCACCTCTTCTCCCTCCTCCCGTTCTCCTTCTTCCACTTCTTCTTCTTCATCTCCTTTCATTCCACTACTTCCTCCTATTCCTCTTATTCTCTCCTTCTACCACTTCTTCTACTTCTACTTGTTGTTCTTCTTCATTTTTGTCTCCTTCTTCGGCTTCTTCTGCTAACACTTCTTCTTCTTCCATTTCTTCTGCTTCCACAACTTCTTCTTCTTTCCTTTCTGTCTTCTCCGTCCTTTTTTTCTCCATCCCCCACTTCTGTTGCTTCCCATTGTTGCTCTTCCTCTTCTTCTCCTTCCCCCAAATCTTATGCTTACACTTCTTCTTCTCCTCCAGGTTCCACTTCTTTTGCTTCTTCTTCCCTTCCCTTCCCCTTCTTCTGCCTTTTCCTCCTTTTCTCCTTGTTCCAATTCTTCTTCTTCATCTCACCTCCTTCTGCTACTTCTTCTTTCTCCTCTTGTTCACCTTCTTCAACTTCTTCACTTTCCACGTCTTCTTCTTCTTGCTTTTCTTCTCCTTCCTCCACTTCTTCTAGTTACTCTCCTTCTTCTTCCTCTTCTTATCTTTCTTCCACTTCTCCTGCCTCCTCTTGTTCTCTTTCTTCCACTTCTTCTTCATCCTTTCCTTTCCTTTCTTTTCTTCCTCTTCATCTCCTTCTTCTTCTTCCTTTCCTTCGTCATATCCCTCTTTTTCTCCTTCTTCTGCTTCCACTTGCATTTCTACCTCTTGTTCTCCTTCATCCACTTCTTGTCCATAAGCCCCACTCTTTCAACTACTTCTTCTTCTTCGTCTTATTCTCATTCTTCCACCTCTACTACATCCACTTGTTCTTCTTCTCCTTCTTGGCCTTCTTCTGCCTGCAGTACTTCTGCTTCCTCCCCTTCTTCTTCTCCTCCTTGTTCCACTTCTTCTTCATTCCCCTTTCTTTCCATTGCTTCTTCTTCCTCCTCTTTTTCTCATTCTTCAACTTCTTCTTCTTCCTATTGTTCTACTTCTCCCACTTGCTCTTCTTCCTTTTCTTCTCGTTCTTCCACTTCTTCTTCTTCCTCTTTTTCTCCTTCTGCCACCTCTCCTCCCTCCTCCTGTTCTCCTTCTTCCACTTCTTCTTCTTCATCTCCTTTCATTCCACTACTTCCTCCTATTACTCTTATTCTCTCCTTCTACCACTTCTTCTACTTCTACTTGTTGTTCTTCTTCATTTTCGTCTCCTTCCTCCGCTTCTTCTGCCTGCAGTACTTCTGCTTCCTCCCCTTCTTCTTCTCCTCCTTGTTCCACTTCTTCTTCATTCCCCTTTCTTTCCATTGCTTCTTCTTCCTCCTCTTTTTCTCATTCTTCAACTTCTTCTTCTTCCTATTGTTCTACTTCTCCCACTTGCTCTTCTTCCTTTTCTTCTCGTTCTTCCACTTCTTCTTCTTCCTCTTTTTCTCCTTCTGCCACCTCTCCTCCCTCCTCCTGTTCTCCTTCTTCCACTTCTTCTTCTTCATCTCCTTTCATTCCACTACTTCCTCCTATTACTCTTATTCTCTCCTTCTACCACTTCTTCTATTTCTACTTGTTGTTCTTCTTCATTTTCGTCTCCTTCCTCCGCTTCTTCTGCTCACACTTCTTCTTCTTCGTCTTCTTCCATGTCTTCTCCTTCCACAACTTCTTCTGCTTTCCTTTCCGTCTTCTCCTTCCTCTTTTTGTCCATCCCCCACTTTTGTTGCTTCCCATTGTTGCGCTTCCTCTTCTTCTCCTTCCCCTAAATCTTATGCTTACACTTGTTCTTCTTCCTCTTCTCCTCCAGATTCCACTTCTTCTGCTTCTTCTTCCCTTCCTTTCCCTTCCCCTTCTTCTTCCTTTTCATCCTTTTCTCCTTGTTCCAATTCTTCTTCTTCCTCTTGTTCAGCTTCTTCTTTCCAAATCTTCTTCTTCTTCCTTTTCTTCTCCTTCTTCCACTTCTTCTAGTTACTCTCCTTCTTCTTCCTCTTCTTATCTTTCTTCCACTTTTCCTGTCTCCTCTTGTTCTCTTTCTTCCACTTCTTCTTCATCCTCTCCTTTCCTTTCTTTTCTTCCTCTTCATCTCCTTCTTCTTCTTCCTTTCCTTCGTCATATCCCTCTTTTTATGCTTCTTCTGCTTCCACTTGCATTTCTACCTCTTGTTCTCCTTCTTCCATTTCTTCTCCATCATCCCCACTCCTTCAACTACTTCTTCTTCTTCCTCTTGTTCACCTTCTTCGACTTCTACTACATCCACTTCTTCTTCTTCTTCCCTCTCTTATCCTTCTTTCCCTTCTTCTACCTACACTACTTCTTCTTCCTCCCCTTCTTCTTCTCCTTCTTGTTCCATTTCGTCTTCATCCCCTTTCCTTCCATGGCTTCTTCTTCCTCCTCTTTTTCACATTCTTCCACTTCTTCTTCTTCCTCTTCTTTTTCTCATTCTTCCACTTCTTCTTCTTCTTCCTATTGTTCTCCTTCTCCCACTTGTACTTTTTCCTTTTCTTCTCGTTCTTCCACTTCTTCTTCTTCCTCTTCTTCTCTTTCTACCACCTCTTCTCCCTCCTCCCGTTCTCCTTCTTCCACTTCTTCTTCTTCATCTCCTTTCATTCCACTACTTCCTCCTATTCCTCTTATTCTCTCCTTCTACCACTTCTTCTACTTCTACTTGTTGTTCTTCTTCATTTTTGTCTCCTTCTTCGGCTTCTTCTGCTAACACTTCTTCTTCTTCCATTTCTTCTGCTTCCACAACTTCTTCTTCTTTCCTTTCTGTCTTCTCCGTCCTTTTTTTCTCCATCCCCGACTTCTGTTGCTTCCCATTGTTGCTCTTCCTCTTCTTCTCCTTCCCCCAAATCTTATGCTTACACTTCTTCTTCTCCTCCAGGTTCCACTTCTTTTGCTTCTTCTTCCCTTCCCTTCCCCTTCTTCTGCCTTTTCCTCCTTTTCTCCTTGTTCCAATTCTTCTTCTTCATCTCACCTCCTTCTGCTACTTCTTCTTCCTCCTCTTGTTCACCTTCTTCAACTTCTTCACTTTCGACGTCTTCTTCTTCTTGCTTTTCTTCTCCTTCCTCCACTTCTTCTAGTTACTCTCCTTCTTCTTCCTCTTCTTATCTTTCTTCCACTTCTCCTGCCTCCTCTTGTTCTCTTTCTTCCACTTCTTCTTCATCCTTTCCTTTCCTTTCTTTTCTTCCTCTTCATCTCCTTCTTCTTCTTCCTTTCCTTCGTCATATCCCTCTTTTTCTCCTTCTTCTGCTTCCACTTGCATTTCTACCTCTTGTTCTCCTTCATCCACTTCTTGTCCATAAGCCCCACTCTTTCAACTACTTCTTCTTCTTCGTCTTATTCTCATTTTTCCACCTCTACTACATCCACTTGTTCTTCTTCTCCTTCTTGGCCTTCTTCTGCCTGCAGTACTTCTGCTTCCTCTCCTTCTTCTTCTCCTCCTTGTTCCACTTCTTCTTCATTCCCCTTTCTTTCCATTGCTTCTTCTTCCTCCTCTTTTTCTCATTCTTCAACTTCTTCTTCTTCCTATTGTTCTACTTCTCCCACTTGCTCTTCTTCCTTTTCTTCTCGTTCTTCCACTTCTTCTTCTTCCTCTTTTTCTCCTTCTGCCACCTCTCCTCCCTCCTCCTGTTCTCCTTCTTCCACTTCTTCTTCTTCATCTCCTTTCATTCCACTACTTCCTCCTATTACTCTTATTCTCTCCTTCTACCACTTCTTCTACTTCTACTTGTTGTTCTTCTTCATTTTCGTCTCCTTCTTCCGCTTCTTCTGCCTGCAGTACTTCTGCTTCCTCCCCTTCTTCTTCTCCTCCTTGTTCCACTTCTTCTTCATTCCCCTTTCTTTCCATTGCTTCTTCTTCCTCCTCTTTTTCTCATTCTTCAACTTCTTCTTCTTCATATTGTTCTACTTCTCCCACTTGCTCTTCTTCCTTTTCTTCTCGTTCTTCCACTTCTTCTTCTTCCTCTTTTTCTCCTTCTGCCACCTCTCCTCCCTCCTCCTGTTCTCCTTCTTCCACTTCTTCTTCTTCATCTCCTTTCATTCCACTACTTCCTCCTATTACTCTTATTCTCTCCTTCTACCACTTCTTCTACTTCTACTTGTTGTTCTTCTTCATTTTCATCTCCTTCCTCCGCTTCTTCTGCCTGCAGTACTTCTGCTTCCTCCCCTTCTTCTTCTCCTCCTTGTTCCACTTCTTCTTCATTCCCATTTCTTTCCATTGCTTCTTCTTCCTCCTCTTTTTCTCATTCTTCAACTTCTTCTTCTTCCTATTGTTCTACTTCTCCCACTTGCTCTTCTTCCTTTTCTTCTCGTTCTTCCACTTCTTCTTCTTCCTCTTTTTCTCCTTCTGCCACCTCTCCTCCCTCCTCCTGTTCTCCTTCTTCCACTTCTTCTTCTTCATCTCCTTTCATTCCACTACTTCCTCCTATTACTCTTATTCTCTCCTTCTACCACTTCTTCTACTTCTACTTGTTGTTCTTCTTCATTTTCGTCTCCTTCCTCCGCTTCTTCTGCCTGCAGTACTTCTGCTTCCTCCCCTTCTTCTTCTCCTCCTTGTTCCACTTCTTCTTCATTCCCCTTTCTTTCCATTGCTTCTTCTTCCTCCTCTTTTTCTCATTCTTCAACTTCTTCTTCTTCCTATTGTTCTACTTCTCCCACTTGCTCTTCTTCCTTTTCTTCTCGTTCTTCCACTTCTTCTTCTTCCTCTTTTTCTCCTTCTGCCACCTCTCCTCCCTCCTCCTGTTCTCCTTCTTCCACTTCTTCTTCTTCTTCTCCTTTCATTCCACTACTTCCTCCTATTACTCTTATTCTCTCCTTCTACCACTTCTTCTACTTCTACTTGTTGTTCTTCTTCATTTTCGTCTCCTTCCTCCGCTTCTTCTGCTCACACTTCTTCTTCTTCGTCTTCTTCCATGTCTTCTCCTTCCACAACTTCTTCTGCTTTCCTTTCCGTCTTCTCCTTCCTCTTTTTGTCCATCCCCCACTTTTGTTGCTTCCCATTGTTGCGCTTCCTCTTCTTCTCCTTCCCCTAAATCTTATGCTTACACTTGTTCTTCTTCCTCTTCTCCTCCAGATTCCACTTCTTCTGCTTCTTCTTCCCTTCCTTTCCCTTCCCCTCCTTCTTCCTTTTCATCCTTTTCTCCTTGTTCCAATTCTTCTTCTTCCTCTTGTTCAGCTTCTTCTTTCCAAATCTTCTTCTTCTTCCTTTTCTTCTCCTTCTTCCACTTCTTCTAGTTACTCTCCTTCTTCTTCCTCTTCTTATCTTTCTTCCACTTCTCCTGTCTCCTCTTGTTCTCTTTCTTCCACTTCTTCTTCATCCTCTCCTTTCCTTTCTTTTCTTCCTCTTCATCTCCTTCTTCTTCTTCCTTTCCTTCGTCATATCCCTCTTTTTATGCTTCTTCTGCTTCCACTTGCATTTCTACCTCTTGTTCTCCTTCTTCCATTTCTTCTCCATCATCCCCACTCCTTCAACTACTTCTTCTTCTTCCTCTTGTTCACCTTCTTCAACTTCTACTACATCCACTTCTTCTTCTTCTTCCCTCTCTTATCCTTCTTTCCCTCCTTCTACCTACACTACTTCTTCTTCCTCCCCTTCTTCTTCTCCTTCTTGTTCCATTTCGTCTTCATCCCCTTTCCTTCCATGGCTTCTTCTTCCTCCTCTTTTTCACATTCTTCCACTTCTTCTTCTTCCTCTTCTTTTTCTCATTCTTCCACTTCTTCTTCTTCTTCCTATTGTTCTCCTTCTCCCACTTGTACTTTTTCCTTTTCTTCTCGTTCTTCCACTTCTTCTTCTTCCTCTTCTTCTCTTTCTACCACCTCTTCTCCCTCCTCCCGTTCTCCTTCTTCCACTTCTTCTTCTTCATCTCCTTTCATTCCACTACTTCCTCCTATTCCTCTTATTCTCTCCTTCTACCACTTCTTCTACTTCTACTTGTTGTTCTTCTTCATTTTTGTCTCCTTCTTCGGCTTCTTCTGCTAACACTTCTTCTTCTTCCATTTCTTCTGCTTCCACAACTTCTTCTTCTTTCCTTTCTGTCTTCTCCGTCCTTTTTTTCTCCATCCCCCACTTCTGTTGCTTCCCATTGTTGCTCTTCCTCTTCTTCTCCTTCCCCCAAATCTTATGCTTACACTTCTTCTTCTCCTCCAGGTTCCACTTCTTTTGCTTCTTCTTCCCTTCCCTTCCCCTTCTTCTGCCTTTTCCTCCTTTTCTCCTTGTTCCAATTCTTCTTCTTCATCTCACCTCCTTCTGCTACTTCTTCTTCCTCCTCTTGTTCACCTTCTTCAACTTCTTCACTTTCGACGTCTTCTTCTTCTTGCTTTTCTTCTCCTTCCTCCACTTCTTCTAGTTACTCTCCTTCTTCTTCCTCTTCTTATCTTTCTTCCACTTCTCCTGCCTCCTCTTGTTCTCTTTCTTCCACTTCTTCTTCATCCTTTCCTTTCCTTTCTTTTCTTCCTCTTCATCTCCTTCTTCTTCTTCCTTTCCTTCGTCATATCCCTCTTTTTATGCTTCTTCTGCTTCCACTTGCATTTCTACCTCTTGTTCTCCTTCTTCCATTTCTTCTCCATCATGCCCACTCCTTCAACTACTTCTTCTTCTTCCTCTTGTTCACCTTCTTCGACTTCTACTACATCCACTTCTTCTTCTTCTTCCCTCTCTTATCCTTCTTTCCCTTCTTCTACCTACACTACTTCTTCTTCCTCCCCTTCTTCTTCTCCTTCTTGTTCCATTTCGTCTTCATCCCCTTTCCTTCCATGGCTTCTTCTTCCTCCTCTTTTTCACATTCTTCCACTTCTTCTTCTTCCTCTTCTTTTTCTCATTCTTCCACTTCTTCTTCTTCTTCCTATTGTTCTCCTTCTCCCACTTGTACTTTTTCCTTTTCTTCTCGTTCTTCCACTTCTTCTTCTTCCTCTTCTTCTCTTTCTACCACCTCTTCTCCCTCCTCCCGTTCTCCTTCTTCCACTTCTTCTTCTTCATCTCCTTTCATTCCACTACTTCCTCCTATTCCTCTTATTCTCTCCTTCTACCACTTCTTCTACTTCTACTTGTTGTTCTTCTTCATTTTTGTCTCCTTCTTCGGCTTCTTCTGCTAACACTTCTTCTTCTTCCATTTCTTCTGCTTCCACAACTTCTTCTTCTTTCCTTTCTGTCTTCTCCGTCCTTTTTTTCTCCATCCCCCACTTCTGTTGCTTCCCATTGTTGCTCTTCCTCTTCTTCTCCTTCCCCCAAATCTTATGCTTACACTTCTTCTTCTCCTCCAGGTTCCACTTCTTTTGCTTCTTCTTCCCTTCCCTTCCCCTTCTTCTGCCTTTTCCTCCTTTTCTCCTTGTTCCAATTCTTCTTCTTCATCTCACCTCCTTCTGCTACTTCTTCTTCCTCCTCTTGTTCACCTTCTTCAACTTCTTCACTTTCGACGTCTTCTTCTTCTTGCTTTTCTTCTCCTTCCTCCACTTCTTCTAGTTACTCTCCTTCTTCTTCCTCTTCTTATCTTTCTTCCACTTCTCCTGCCTCCTCTTGTTCTCTTTCTTCCACTTCTTCTTCATCCTTTCCTTTCCTTTCTTTTCTTCCTCTTCATCTCCTTCTTCTTCTTCCTTTCCTTCGTCATATCCCTCTTTTTCTCCTTCTTCTGCTTCCACTTGCATTTCTACCTCTTGTTCTCCTTCATCCACTTCTTGTCCATAAGCCCCACTCTTTCAACTACTTCTTCTTCTTCGTCTTATTCTCATTTTTCCACCTCTACTACATCCACTTGTTCTTCTTCTCCTTCTTGGCCTTCTTCTGCCTGCAGTACTTCTGCTTCCTCTCCTTCTTCTTCTCCTCCTTGTTCCACTTCTTCTTCATTCCCCTTTCTTTCCATTGCTTCTTCTTCCTCCTCTTTTTCTCATTCTTCAACTTCTTCTTCTTCCTATTGTTCTACTTCTCCCACTTGCTCTTCTTCCTTTTCTTCTCGTTCTTCCACTTCTTCTTCTTCCTCTTTTTCTCCTTCTGCCACCTCTCCTCCCTCCTCCTGTTCTCCTTCTTCCACTTCTTCTTCTTCATCTCCTTTCATTCCACTACTTCCTCCTATTACTCTTATTCTCTCCTTCTACCACTTCTTCTACTTCTACTTGTTGTTCTTCTTCATTTTCGTCTCCTTCTTCCGCTTCTTCTGCCTGCAGTACTTCTGCTTCCTCCCCTTCTTCTTCTCCTCCTTGTTCCACTTCTTCTTCATTCCCCTTTCTTTCCATTGCTTCTTCTTCCTCCTCTTTTTCTCATTCTTCAACTTCTTCTTCTTCATATTGTTCTACTTCTCCCACTTGCTCTTCTTCCTTTTCTTCTCGTTCTTCCACTTCTTCTTCTTCCTCTTTTTCTCCTTCTGCCACCTCTCCTCCCTCCTCCTGTTCTCCTTCTTCCACTTCTTCTTCTTCATCTCCTTTCATTCCACTACTTCCTCCTATTACTCTTATTCTCTCCTTCTACCACTTCTTCTACTTCTACTTGTTGTTCTTCTTCATTTTCATCTCCTTCCTCCGCTTCTTCTGCCTGCAGTACTTCTGCTTCCTCCCCTTCTTCTTCTCCTCCTTGTTCCACTTCTTCTTCATTCCCATTTCTTTCCATTGCTTCTTCTTCCTCCTCTTTTTCTCATTCTTCAACTTCTTCTTCTTCCTATTGTTCTACTTCTCCCACTTGCTCTTCTTCCTTTTCTTCTCGTTCTTCCACTTCTTCTTCTTCCTCTTTTTCTCCTTCTGCCACCTCTCCTCCCTCCTCCTGTTCTCCTTCTTCCACTTCTTCTTCTTCATCTCCTTTCATTCCACTACTTCCTCCTATTACTCTTATTCTCTCCTTCTACCACTTCTTCTACTTCTACTTGTTGTTCTTCTTCATTTTCGTCTCCTTCCTCCGCTTCTTCTGCCTGCAGTACTTCTGCTTCCTCCCCTTCTTCTTCTCCTCCTTGTTCCACTTCTTCTTCATTCCCCTTTCTTTCCATTGCTTCTTCTTCCTCCTCTTTTTCTCATTCTTCAACTTCTTCTTCTTCCTATTGTTCTACTTCTCCCACTTGCTCTTCTTCCTTTTCTTCTCGTTCTTCCACTTCTTCTTCTTCCTCTTTTTCTCCTTCTGCCACCTCTCCTCCCTCCTCCTGTTCTCCTTCTTCCACTTCTTCTTCTTCATCTCCTTTCATTCCACTACTTCCTCCTATTACTCTTATTCTCTCCTTCTACCACTTCTTCTACTTCTACTTGTTGTTCTTCTTCATTTTCGTCTCCTTCCTCCGCTTCTTCTGCTCACACTTCTTCTTCTTCGTCTTCTTCCATGTCTTCTCCTTCCACAACTTCTTCTGCTTTCCTTTCCGTCTTCTCCTTCCTCTTTTTGTCCATCCCCCACTTTTGTTGCTTCCCATTGTTGCGCTTCCTCTTCTTCTCCTTCCCCTAAATCTTATGCTTACACTTGTTCTTCTTCCTCTTCTCCTCCAGATTCCACTTCTTCTGCTTCTTCTTCCCTTCCTTTCCCTTCCCCTCCTTCTTCCTTTTCATCCTTTTCTCCTTGTTCCAATTCTTCTTCTTCCTCTTGTTCAGCTTCTTCTTTCCAAATCTTCTTCTTCTTCCTTTTCTTCTCCTTCTTCCACTTCTTCTAGTTACTCTCCTTCTTCTTCCTCTTCTTATCTTTCTTCCACTTCTCCTGTCTCCTCTTGTTCTCTTTCTTCCACTTCTTCTTCATCCTCTCCTTTCCTTTCTTTTCTTCCTCTTCATCTCCTTCTTCTTCTTCCTTTCCTTCGTCATATCCCTCTTTTTATGCTTCTTCTGCTTCCACTTGCATTTCTACCTCTTGTTCTCCTTCTTCCATTTCTTCTCCATCATCCCCACTCCTTCAACTACTTCTTCTTCTTCCTCTTGTTCACCTTCTTCAACTTCTACTACATCCACTTCTTCTTCTTCTTCCCTCTCTTATCCTTCTTTCCCTCCTTCTACCTACACTACTTCTTCTTCCTCCCCTTCTTCTTCTCCTTCTTGTTCCATTTCGTCTTCATCCCCTTTCCTTCCATGGCTTCTTCTTCCTCCTCTTTTTCACATTCTTCCACTTCTTCTTCTTCCTCTTCTTTTTCTCATTCTTCCACTTCTTCTTCTTCTTCCTATTGTTCTCCTTCTCCCACTTGTACTTTTTCCTTTTCTTCTCGTTCTTCCACTTCTTCTTCTTCCTCTTCTTCTCTTTCTACCACCTCTTCTCCCTCCTCCCGTTCTCCTTCTTCCACTTCTTCTTCTTCATCTCCTTTCATTCCACTACTTCCTCCTATTCCTCTTATTCTCTCCTTCTACCACTTCTTCTACTTCTACTTGTTGTTCTTCTTCATTTTTGTCTCCTTCTTCGGCTTCTTCTGCTAACACTTCTTCTTCTTCCATTTCTTCTGCTTCCACAACTTCTTCTTCTTTCCTTTCTGTCTTCTCCGTCCTTTTTTTCTCCATCCCCCACTTCTGTTGCTTCCCATTGTTGCTCTTCCTCTTCTTCTCCTTCCCCCAAATCTTATGCTTACACTTCTTCTTCTCCTCCAGGTTCCACTTCTTTTGCTTCTTCTTCCCTTCCCTTCCCCTTCTTCTGCCTTTTCCTCCTTTTCTCCTTGTTCCAATTCTTCTTCTTCATCTCACCTCCTTCTGCTACTTCTTCTTCCTCCTCTTGTTCACCTTCTTCAACTTCTTCACTTTCGACGTCTTCTTCTTCTTGCTTTTCTTCTCCTTCCTCCACTTCTTCTAGTTACTCTCCTTCTTCTTCCTCTTCTTATCTTTCTTCCACTTCTCCTGCCTCCTCTTGTTCTCTTTCTTCCACTTCTTCTTCATCCTTTCCTTTCCTTTCTTTTCTTCCTCTTCATCTCCTTCTTCTTCTTCCTTTCCTTCGTCATATCCCTCTTTTTCTCCTTCTTCTGCTTCCACTTGCATTTCTACCTCTTGTTCTCCTTCATCCACTTCTTGTCCATAAGCCCCACTCTTTCAACTACTTCTTCTTCTTCGTCTTATTCTCATTCTTCCACCTCTACTACATCCACTTGTTCTTCTTCTCCTTCTTGGCCTTCTTCTGCCTGCAGTACTTCTGCTTCCTCCCCTTCTTCTTCTCCTCCTTGTTCCACTTCTTCTTCATTCCCCTTTCTTTCCATTGCTTCTTCTTCCTCCTCTTTTTCTCATTCTTCAACTTCTTCTTCTTCATATTGTTCTACTTCTCCCACTTGCTCTTCTTCCTTTTCTTCTCGTTCTTCCACTTCTTCTTCTTCCTCTTTTTCTCCTTCTGCCACCTCTCCTCCCTCCTCCTGTTCTCCTTCTTCCACTTCTTCTTCTTCATCTCCTTTCATTCCACTACTTCCTCCTATTACTCTTATTCTCTCCTTCTACCACTTCTTCTACTTCTACTTGTTGTTCTTCTTCATTTTCGTCTCCTTCCTCCGCTTCTTCTGCCTGCAGTACTTCTGCTTCCTCCCCTTCTTCTTCTCCTCCTTGTTCCACTTCTTCTTCATTCCCCTTTCTTTCCATTGCTTCTTCTTCCTCCTCTTTTTCTCATTCTTCAACTTCTTCTTCTTCCTATTGTTCTACTTCTCCCACTTGCTCTTCTTCCTTTTCTTCTCGTTCTTCCACTTCTTCTTCTTCCTCTTTTTCTCCTTCTGCCACCTCTCCTCCCTCCTCCTGTTCTCCTTCTTCCACTTCTTCTTCTTCATCTCCTTTCATTCCACTACTTCCTCCTATTACTCTTATTCTCTCCTTCTACCACTTCTTCTACTTCTACTTGTTGTTCTTCTTCATTTTCGTCTCCTTCCTCCGCTTCTTCTGCTCACACTTCTTCTTCTTCGTCTTCTTCCATGTCTTCTCCTTCCACAACTTCTTCTGCTTTCCTTTCCGTCTTCTCCTTCCTCTTTTTGTCCATCCCCCACTTTTGTTGCTTCCCATTGTTGCGCTTCCTCTTCTTCTCCTTCCCCTAAATCTTATGCTTACACTTGTTCTTCTTCCTCTTCTCCTCCAGATTCCACTTCTTCTGCTTCTTCTTCCCTTCCTTTCCCTTCCCCTCCTTCTTCCTTTTCATCCTTTTCTCCTTGTTCCAATTCTTCTTCTTCCTCTTGTTCAGCTTCTTCTTTCCAAATCTTCTTCTTCTTCCTTTTCTTCTCCTTCTTCCACTTCTTCTAGTTACTCTCCTTCTTCTTCCTCTTCTTATCTTTCTTCCACTTCTCCTGTCTCCTCTTGTTCTCTTTCTTCCACTTCTTCTTCATCCTCTCCTTTCCTTTCTTTTCTTCCTCTTCATCTCCTTCTTCTTCTTCCTTTCCTTCGTCATATCCCTCTTTTTATGCTTCTTCTGCTTCCACTTGCATTTCTACCTCTTGTTCTCCTTCTTCCATTTCTTCTCCATCATCCCCACTCCTTCAACTACTTCTTCTTCTTCCTCTTGTTCACCTTCTTCAACTTCTACTACATCCACTTCTTCTTCTTCTTCCCTCTCTTATCCTTCTTTCCCTCCTTCTACCTACACTACTTCTTCTTCCTCCCCTTCTTCTTCTCCTTCTTGTTCCATTTCGTCTTCATCCCCTTTCCTTCCATGGCTTCTTCTTCCTCCTCTTTTTCACATTCTTCCACTTCTTCTTCTTCCTCTTCTTTTTCTCATTCTTCCACTTCTTCTTCTTCTTCCTATTGTTCTCCTTCTCCCACTTGTACTTTTTCCTTTTCTTCTCGTTCTTCCACTTCTTCTTCTTCCTCTTCTTCTCTTTCTACCACCTCTTCTCCCTCCTCCCGTTCTCCTTCTTCCACTTCTTCTTCTTCATCTCCTTTCATTCCACTACTTCCTCCTATTCCTCTTATTCTCTCCTTCTACCACTTCTTCTACTTCTACTTGTTGTTCTTCTTCATTTTTGTCTCCTTCTTCGGCTTCTTCTGCTAACACTTCTTCTTCTTCCATTTCTTCTGCTTCCACAACTTCTTCTTCTTTCCTTTCTGTCTTCTCCGTCCTTTTTTTCTCCATCCCCCACTTCTGTTGCTTCCCATTGTTGCTCTTCCTCTTCTTCTCCTTCCCCCAAATCTTATGCTTACACTTCTTCTTCTCCTCCAGGTTCCACTTCTTTTGCTTCTTCTTCCCTTCCCTTCCCCTTCTTCTGCCTTTTCCTCCTTTTCTCCTTGTTCCAATTCTTCTTCTTCATCTCACCTCCTTCTGCTACTTCTTCTTCCTCCTCTTGTTCACCTTCTTCAACTTCTTCACTTTCGACGTCTTCTTCTTCTTGCTTTTCTTCTCCTTCCTCCACTTCTTCTAGTTACTCTCCTTCTTCTTCCTCTTCTTATCTTTCTTCCACTTCTCCTGCCTCCTCTTGTTCTCTTTCTTCCACTTCTTCTTCATCCTTTCCTTTCCTTTCTTTTCTTCCTCTTCATCTCCTTCTTCTTCTTCCTTTCCTTCGTCATATCCCTCTTTTTCTCCTTCTTCTGCTTCCACTTGCATTTCTACCTCTTGTTCTCCTTCATCCACTTCTTGTCCATAAGCCCCACTCTTTCAACTACTTCTTCTTCTTCGTCTTATTCTCATTCTTCCACCTCTACTACATCCACTTGTTCTTCTTCTCCTTCTTGGCCTTCTTCTGCCTGCAGTACTTCTGCTTCCTCCCCTTCTTCTTCTCCTCCTTGTTCCACTTCTTCTTCATTCCCCTTTCTTTCCATTGCTTCTTCTTCCTCCTCTTTTTCTCATTCTTCAACTTCTTCTTCTTCATATTGTTCTACTTCTCCCACTTGCTCTTCTTCCTTTTCTTCTCGTTCTTCCACTTCTTCTTCTTCCTCTTTTTCTCCTTCTGCCACCTCTCCTCCCTCCTCCTGTTCTCCTTCTTCCACTTCTTCTTCTTCATCTCCTTTCATTCCACTACTTCCTCCTATTACTCTTATTCTCTCCTTCTACCACTTCTTCTACTTCTACTTGTTGTTCTTCTTCATTTTCGTCTCCTTCCTCCGCTTCTTCTGCCTGCAGTACTTCTGCTTCCTCCCCTTCTTCTTCTCCTCCTTGTTCCACTTCTTCTTCATTCCCCTTTCTTTCCATTGCTTCTTCTTCCTCCTCTTTTTCTCATTCTTCAACTTCTTCTTCTTCCTATTGTTCTACTTCTCCCACTTGCTCTTCTTCCTTTTCTTCTCGTTCTTCCACTTCTTCTTCTTCCTCTTTTTCTCCTTCTGCCACCTCTCCTCCCTCCTCCTGTTCTCCTTCTTCCACTTCTTCTTCTTCATCTCCTTTCATTCCACTACTTCCTCCTATTACTCTTATTCTCTCCTTCTACCACTTCTTCTACTTCTACTTGTTGTTCTTCTTCATTTTCGTCTCCTTCTTCCGCTTCTTCTGCCTGCAGTACTTCTGCTTCCTCCCCTTCTTCTTCTCCTCCTTGTTCCACTTCTTCTTCATTCCCCTTTCTTTCCATTGCTTCTTCTTCCTCCTCTTTTTCTCATTCTTCAACTTCTTCTTCTTCATATTGTTCTACTTCTCCCACTTGCTCTTCTTCCTTTTCTTCTCGTTCTTCCACTTCTTCTTCTTCCTCTTTTTCTCCTTCTGCCACCTCTCCTCCCTCCTCCTGTTCTCCTTCTTCCACTTCTTCTTCTTCATCTCCTTTCATTCCACTACTTCCTCCTATTACTCTTATTCTCTCCTTCTACCACTTCTTCTACTTCTACTTGTTGTTCTTCTTCATTTTCATCTCCTTCCTCCGCTTCTTCTGCCTGCAGTACTTCTGCTTCCTCCCCTTCTTCTTCTCCTCCTTGTTCCACTTCTTCTTCATTCCCATTTCTTTCCATTGCTTCTTCTTCCTCCTCTTTTTCTCATTCTTCAACTTCTTCTTCTTCCTATTGTTCTACTTCTCCCACTTGCTCTTCTTCCTTTTCTTCTCGTTCTTCCACTTCTTCTTCTTCCTCTTTTTCTCCTTCTGCCACCTCTCCTCCCTCCTCCTGTTCTCCTTCTTCCACTTCTTCTTCTTCATCTCCTTTCATTCCACTACTTCCTCCTATTACTCTTATTCTCTCCTTCTACCACTTCTTCTACTTCTACTTGTTGTTCTTCTTCATTTTCGTCTCCTTCCTCCGCTTCTTCTGCCTGCAGTACTTCTGCTTCCTCCCCTTCTTCTTCTCCTCCTTGTTCCACTTCTTCTTCATTCCCCTTTCTTTCCATTGCTTCTTCTTCCTCCTCTTTTTCTCATTCTTCAACTTCTTCTTCTTCCTATTGTTCTACTTCTCCCACTTGCTCTTCTTCCTTTTCTTCTCGTTCTTCCACTTCTTCTTCTTCCTCTTTTTCTCCTTCTGCCACCTCTCCTCCCTCCTCCTGTTCTCCTTCTTCCACTTCTTCTTCTTCATCTCCTTTCATTCCACTACTTCCTCCTATTACTCTTATTCTCTCCTTCTACCACTTCTTCTACTTCTACTTGTTGTTCTTCTTCATTTTCGTCTCCTTCCTCCGCTTCTTCTGCTCACACTTCTTCTTCTTCGTCTTCTTCCATGTCTTCTCCTTCCACAACTTCTTCTGCTTTCCTTTCCGTCTTCTCCTTCCTCTTTTTGTCCATCCCCCACTTTTGTTGCTTCCCATTGTTGCGCTTCCTCTTCTTCTCCTTCCCCTAAATCTTATGCTTACACTTGTTCTTCTTCCTCTTCTCCTCCAGATTCCACTTCTTCTGCTTCTTCTTCCCTTCCTTTCCCTTCCCCTCCTTCTTCCTTTTCATCCTTTTCTCCTTGTTCCAATTCTTCTTCTTCCTCTTGTTCAGCTTCTTCTTTCCAAATCTTCTTCTTCTTCCTTTTCTTCTCCTTCTTCCACTTCTTCTAGTTACTCTCCTTCTTCTTCCTCTTCTTATCTTTCTTCCACTTCTCCTGTCTCCTCTTGTTCTCTTTCTTCCACTTCTTCTTCATCCTCTCCTTTCCTTTCTTTTCTTCCTCTTCATCTCCTTCTTCTTCTTCCTTTCCTTCGTCATATCCCTCTTTTTATGCTTCTTCTGCTTCCACTTGCATTTCTACCTCTTGTTCTCCTTCTTCCATTTCTTCTCCATCATCCCCACTCCTTCAACTACTTCTTCTTCTTCCTCTTGTTCACCTTCTTCAACTTCTACTACATCCACTTCTTCTTCTTCTTCCCTCTCTTATCCTTCTTTCCCTCCTTCTACCTACACTACTTCTTCTTCCTCCCCTTCTTCTTCTCCTTCTTGTTCCATTTCGTCTTCATCCCCTTTCCTTCCATGGCTTCTTCTTCCTCCTCTTTTTCACATTCTTCCACTTCTTCTTCTTCCTCTTCTTTTTCTCATTCTTCCACTTCTTCTTCTTCTTCCTATTGTTCTCCTTCTCCCACTTGTACTTTTTCCTTTTCTTCTCGTTCTTCCACTTCTTCTTCTTCCTCTTCTTCTCTTTCTACCACCTCTTCTCCCTCCTCCCGTTCTCCTTCTTCCACTTCTTCTTCTTCATCTCCTTTCATTCCACTACTTCCTCCTATTCCTCTTATTCTCTCCTTCTACCACTTCTTCTACTTCTACTTGTTGTTCTTCTTCATTTTTGTCTCCTTCTTCGGCTTCTTCTGCTAACACTTCTTCTTCTTCCATTTCTTCTGCTTCCACAACTTCTTCTTCTTTCCTTTCTGTCTTCTCCGTCCTTTTTTTCTCCATCCCCCACTTCTGTTGCTTCCCATTGTTGCTCTTCCTCTTCTTCTCCTTCCCCCAAATCTTATGCTTACACTTCTTCTTCTCCTCCAGGTTCCACTTCTTTTGCTTCTTCTTCCCTTCCCTTCCCCTTCTTCTGCCTTTTCCTCCTTTTCTCCTTGTTCCAATTCTTCTTCTTCATCTCACCTCCTTCTGCTACTTCTTCTTCCTCCTCTTGTTCACCTTCTTCAACTTCTTCACTTTCGACGTCTTCTTCTTCTTGCTTTTCTTCTCCTTCCTCCACTTCTTCTAGTTACTCTCCTTCTTCTTCCTCTTCTTATCTTTCTTCCACTTCTCCTGCCTCCTCTTGTTCTCTTTCTTCCACTTCTTCTTCATCCTTTCCTTTCCTTTCTTTTCTTCCTCTTCATCTCCTTCTTCTTCTTCCTTTCCTTCGTCATATCCCTCTTTTTCTCCTTCTTCTGCTTCCACTTGCATTTCTACCTCTTGTTCTCCTTCATCCACTTCTTGTCCATAAGCCCCACTCTTTCAACTACTTCTTCTTCTTCGTCTTATTCTCATTCTTCCACCTCTACTACATCCACTTGTTCTTCTTCTCCTTCTTGGCCTTCTTCTGCCTGCAGTACTTCTGCTTCCTCCCCTTCTTCTTCTCCTCCTTGTTCCACTTCTTCTTCATTCCCCTTTCTTTCCATTGCTTCTTCTTCCTCCTCTTTTTCTCATTCTTCAACTTCTTCTTCTTCATATTGTTCTACTTCTCCCACTTGCTCTTCTTCCTTTTCTTCTCGTTCTTCCACTTCTTCTTCTTCCTCTTTTTCTCCTTCTGCCACCTCTCCTCCCTCCTCCTGTTCTCCTTCTTCCACTTCTTCTTCTTCATCTCCTTTCATTCCACTACTTCCTCCTATTACTCTTATTCTCTCCTTCTACCACTTCTTCTACTTCTACTTGTTGTTCTTCTTCATTTTCGTCTCCTTCCTCCGCTTCTTCTGCCTGCAGTACTTCTGCTTCCTCCCCTTCTTCTTCTCCTCCTTGTTCCACTTCTTCTTCATTCCCCTTTCTTTCCATTGCTTCTTCTTCCTCCTCTTTTTCTCATTCTTCAACTTCTTCTTCTTCCTATTGTTCTACTTCTCCCACTTGCTCTTCTTCCTTTTCTTCTCGTTCTTCCACTTCTTCTTCTTCCTCTTTTTCTCCTTCTGCCACCTCTCCTCCCTCCTCCTGTTCTCCTTCTTCCACTTCTTCTTCTTCATCTCCTTTCATTCCACTACTTCCTCCTATTACTCTTATTCTCTCCTTCTACCACTTCTTCTACTTCTACTTGTTGTTCTTCTTCATTTTCGTCTCCTTCCTCCGCTTCTTCTGCTCACACTTCTTCTTCTTCGTCTTCTTCCATGTCTTCTCCTTCCACAACTTCTTCTGCTTTCCTTTCCGTCTTCTCCTTCCTCTTTTTGTCCATCCCCCACTTTTGTTGCTTCCCATTGTTGCGCTTCCTCTTCTTCTCCTTCCCCTAAATCTTATGCTTACACTTGTTCTTCTTCCTCTTCTCCTCCAGATTCCACTTCTTCTGCTTCTTCTTCCCTTCCTTTCCCTTCCCCTCCTTCTTCCTTTTCATCCTTTTCTCCTTGTTCCAATTCTTCTTCTTCCTCTTGTTCAGCTTCTTCTTTCCAAATCTTCTTCTTCTTCCTTTTCTTCTCCTTCTTCCACTTCTTCTAGTTACTCTCCTTCTTCTTCCTCTTCTTATCTTTCTTCCACTTCTCCTGTCTCCTCTTGTTCTCTTTCTTCCACTTCTTCTTCATCCTCTCCTTTCCTTTCTTTTCTTCCTCTTCATCTCCTTCTTCTTCTTCCTTTCCTTCGTCATATCCCTCTTTTTATGCTTCTTCTGCTTCCACTTGCATTTCTACCTCTTGTTCTCCTTCTTCCATTTCTTCTCCATCATCCCCACTCCTTCAACTACTTCTTCTTCTTCCTCTTGTTCACCTTCTTCAACTTCTACTACATCCACTTCTTCTTCTTCTTCCCTCTCTTATCCTTCTTTCCCTCCTTCTACCTACACTACTTCTTCTTCCTCCCCTTCTTCTTCTCCTTCTTGTTCCATTTCGTCTTCATCCCCTTTCCTTCCATGGCTTCTTCTTCCTCCTCTTTTTCACATTCTTCCACTTCTTCTTCTTCCTCTTCTTTTTCTCATTCTTCCACTTCTTCTTCTTCTTCCTATTGTTCTCCTTCTCCCACTTGTACTTTTTCCTTTTCTTCTCGTTCTTCCACTTCTTCTTCTTCCTCTTCTTCTCTTTCTACCACCTCTTCTCCCTCCTCCCGTTCTCCTTCTTCCACTTCTTCTTCTTCATCTCCTTTCATTCCACTACTTCCTCCTATTCCTCTTATTCTCTCCTTCTACCACTTCTTCTACTTCTACTTGTTGTTCTTCTTCATTTTTGTCTCCTTCTTCGGCTTCTTCTGCTAACACTTCTTCTTCTTCCATTTCTTCTGCTTCCACAACTTCTTCTTCTTTCCTTTCTGTCTTCTCCGTCCTTTTTTTCTCCATCCCCCACTTCTGTTGCTTCCCATTGTTGCTCTTCCTCTTCTTCTCCTTCCCCCAAATCTTATGCTTACACTTCTTCTTCTCCTCCAGGTTCCACTTCTTTTGCTTCTTCTTCCCTTCCCTTCCCCTTCTTCTGCCTTTTCCTCCTTTTCTCCTTGTTCCAATTCTTCTTCTTCATCTCACCTCCTTCTGCTACTTCTTCTTCCTCCTCTTGTTCACCTTCTTCAACTTCTTCACTTTCGACGTCTTCTTCTTCTTGCTTTTCTTCTCCTTCCTCCACTTCTTCTAGTTACTCTCCTTCTTCTTCCTCTTCTTATCTTTCTTCCACTTCTCCTGCCTCCTCTTGTTCTCTTTCTTCCACTTCTTCTTCATCCTTTCCTTTCCTTTCTTTTCTTCCTCTTCATCTCCTTCTTCTTCTTCCTTTCCTTCGTCATATCCCTCTTTTTCTCCTTCTTCTGCTTCCACTTGCATTTCTACCTCTTGTTCTCCTTCATCCACTTCTTGTCCATAAGCCCCACTCTTTCAACTACTTCTTCTTCTTCGTCTTATTCTCATTCTTCCACCTCTACTACATCCACTTGTTCTTCTTCTCCTTCTTGGCCTTCTTCTGCCTGCAGTACTTCTGCTTCCTCCCCTTCTTCTTCTCCTCCTTGTTCCACTTCTTCTTCATTCCCCTTTCTTTCCATTGCTTCTTCTTCCTCCTCTTTTTCTCATTCTTCAACTTCTTCTTCTTCATATTGTTCTACTTCTCCCACTTGCTCTTCTTCCTTTTCTTCTCGTTCTTCCACTTCTTCTTCTTCCTCTTTTTCTCCTTCTGCCACCTCTCCTCCCTCCTCCTGTTCTCCTTCTTCCACTTCTTCTTCTTCATCTCCTTTCATTCCACTACTTCCTCCTATTACTCTTATTCTCTCCTTCTACCACTTCTTCTACTTCTACTTGTTGTTCTTCTTCATTTTCGTCTCCTTCCTCCGCTTCTTCTGCCTGCAGTACTTCTGCTTCCTCCCCTTCTTCTTCTCCTCCTTGTTCCACTTCTTCTTCATTCCCCTTTCTTTCCATTGCTTCTTCTTCCTCCTCTTTTTCTCATTCTTCAACTTCTTCTTCTTCCTATTGTTCTACTTCTCCCACTTGCTCTTCTTCCTTTTCTTCTCGTTCTTCCACTTCTTCTTCTTCCTCTTTTTCTCCTTCTGCCACCTCTCCTCCCTCCTCCTGTTCTCCTTCTTCCACTTCTTCTTCTTCATCTCCTTTCATTCCACTACTTCCTCCTATTACTCTTATTCTCTCCTTCTACCACTTCTTCTACTTCTACTTGTTGTTCTTCTTCATTTTCGTCTCCTTCCTCCGCTTCTTCTGCTCACACTTCTTCTTCTTCGTCTTCTTCCATGTCTTCTCCTTCCACAACTTCTTCTGCTTTCCTTTCCGTCTTCTCCTTCCTCTTTTTGTCCATCCCCCACTTTTGTTGCTTCCCATTGTTGCGCTTCCTCTTCTTCTCCTTCCCCTAAATCTTATGCTTACACTTGTTCTTCTTCCTCTTCTCCTCCAGATTCCACTTCTTCTGCTTCTTCTTCCCTTCCTTTCCCTTCCCCTCCTTCTTCCTTTTCATCCTTTTCTCCTTGTTCCAATTCTTCTTCTTCCTCTTGTTCAGCTTCTTCTTTCCAAATCTTCTTCTTCTTCCTTTTCTTCTCCTTCTTCCACTTCTTCTAGTTACTCTCCTTCTTCTTCCTCTTCTTATCTTTCTTCCACTTCTCCTGTCTCCTCTTGTTCTCTTTCTTCCACTTCTTCTTCATCCTCTCCTTTCCTTTCTTTTCTTCCTCTTCATCTCCTTCTTCTTCTTCCTTTCCTTCGTCATATCCCTCTTTTTATGCTTCTTCTGCTTCCACTTGCATTTCTACCTCTTGTTCTCCTTCTTCCATTTCTTCTCCATCATCCCCACTCCTTCAACTACTTCTTCTTCTTCCTCTTGTTCACCTTCTTCAACTTCTACTACATCCACTTCTTCTTCTTCTTCCCTCTCTTATCCTTCTTTCCCTCCTTCTACCTACACTACTTCTTCTTCCTCCCCTTCTTCTTCTCCTTCTTGTTCCATTTCGTCTTCATCCCCTTTCCTTCCATGGCTTCTTCTTCCTCCTCTTTTTCACATTCTTCCACTTCTTCTTCTTCCTCTTCTTTTTCTCATTCTTCCACTTCTTCTTCTTCTTCCTATTGTTCTCCTTCTCCCACTTGTACTTTTTCCTTTTCTTCTCGTTCTTCCACTTCTTCTTCTTCCTCTTCTTCTCTTTCTACCACCTCTTCTCCCTCCTCCCGTTCTCCTTCTTCCACTTCTTCTTCTTCATCTCCTTTCATTCCACTACTTCCTCCTATTCCTCTTATTCTCTCCTTCTACCACTTCTTCTACTTCTACTTGTTGTTCTTCTTCATTTTTGTCTCCTTCTTCGGCTTCTTCTGCTAACACTTCTTCTTCTTCCATTTCTTCTGCTTCCACAACTTCTTCTTCTTTCCTTTCTGTCTTCTCCGTCCTTTTTTTCTCCATCCCCCACTTCTGTTGCTTCCCATTGTTGCTCTTCCTCTTCTTCTCCTTCCCCCAAATCTTATGCTTACACTTCTTCTTCTCCTCCAGGTTCCACTTCTTTTGCTTCTTCTTCCCTTCCCTTCCCCTTCTTCTGCCTTTTCCTCCTTTTCTCCTTGTTCCAATTCTTCTTCTTCATCTCACCTCCTTCTGCTACTTCTTCTTCCTCCTCTTGTTCACCTTCTTCAACTTCTTCACTTTCGACGTCTTCTTCTTCTTGCTTTTCTTCTCCTTCCTCCACTTCTTCTAGTTACTCTCCTTCTTCTTCCTCTTCTTATCTTTCTTCCACTTCTCCTGCCTCCTCTTGTTCTCTTTCTTCCACTTCTTCTTCATCCTTTCCTTTCCTTTCTTTTCTTCCTCTTCATCTCCTTCTTCTTCTTCCTTTCCTTCGTCATATCCCTCTTTTTCTCCTTCTTCTGCTTCCACTTGCATTTCTACCTCTTGTTCTCCTTCATCCACTTCTTGTCCATAAGCCCCACTCTTTCAACTACTTCTTCTTCTTCGTCTTATTCTCATTCTTCCACCTCTACTACATCCACTTGTTCTTCTTCTCCTTCTTGGCCTTCTTCTGCCTGCAGTACTTCTGCTTCCTCCCCTTCTTCTTCTCCTCCTTGTTCCACTTCTTCTTCATTCCCCTTTCTTTCCATTGCTTCTTCTTCCTCCTCTTTTTCTCATTCTTCAACTTCTTCTTCTTCATATTGTTCTACTTCTCCCACTTGCTCTTCTTCCTTTTCTTCTCGTTCTTCCACTTCTTCTTCTTCCTCTTTTTCTCCTTCTGCCACCTCTCCTCCCTCCTCCTGTTCTCCTTCTTCCACTTCTTCTTCTTCATCTCCTTTCATTCCACTACTTCCTCCTATTACTCTTATTCTCTCCTTCTACCACTTCTTCTACTTCTACTTGTTGTTCTTCTTCATTTTCGTCTCCTTCCTCCGCTTCTTCTGCCTGCAGTACTTCTGCTTCCTCCCCTTCTTCTTCTCCTCCTTGTTCCACTTCTTCTTCATTCCCCTTTCTTTCCATTGCTTCTTCTTCCTCCTCTTTTTCTCATTCTTCAACTTCTTCTTCTTCCTATTGTTCTACTTCTCCCACTTGCTCTTCTTCCTTTTCTTCTCGTTCTTCCACTTCTTCTTCTTCCTCTTTTTCTCCTTCTGCCACCTCTCCTCCCTCCTCCTGTTCTCCTTCTTCCACTTCTTCTTCTTCATCTCCTTTCATTCCACTACTTCCTCCTATTACTCTTATTCTCTCCTTCTACCACTTCTTCTACTTCTACTTGTTGTTCTTCTTCATTTTCGTCTCCTTCCTCCGCTTCTTCTGCTCACACTTCTTCTTCTTCGTCTTCTTCCATGTCTTCTCCTTCCACAACTTCTTCTGCTTTCCTTTCCGTCTTCTCCTTCCTCTTTTTGTCCATCCCCCACTTTTGTTGCTTCCCATTGTTGCGCTTCCTCTTCTTCTCCTTCCCCTAAATCTTATGCTTACACTTGTTCTTCTTCCTCTTCTCCTCCAGATTCCACTTCTTCTGCTTCTTCTTCCCTTCCTTTCCCTTCCCCTCCTTCTTCCTTTTCATCCTTTTCTCCTTGTTCCAATTCTTCTTCTTCCTCTTGTTCAGCTTCTTCTTTCCAAATCTTCTTCTTCTTCCTTTTCTTCTCCTTCTTCCACTTCTTCTAGTTACTCTCCTTCTTCTTCCTCTTCTTATCTTTCTTCCACTTCTCCTGTCTCCTCTTGTTCTCTTTCTTCCACTTCTTCTTCATCCTCTCCTTTCCTTTCTTTTCTTCCTCTTCATCTCCTTCTTCTTCTTCCTTTCCTTCGTCATATCCCTCTTTTTATGCTTCTTCTGCTTCCACTTGCATTTCTACCTCTTGTTCTCCTTCTTCCATTTCTTCTCCATCATCCCCACTCCTTCAACTACTTCTTCTTCTTCCTCTTGTTCACCTTCTTCGACTTCTACTACATCCACTTCTTCTTCTTCTTCCCTCTCTTATCCTTCTTTCCCTCCTTCTACCTACACTACTTCTTCTTCCTCCCCTTCTTCTTCTCCTTCTTGTTCCATTTCGTCTTCATCCCCTTTCCTTCCATGGCTTCTTCTTCCTCCTCTTTTTCACATTCTTCCACTTCTTCTTCTTCCTCTTCTTTTTCTCATTCTTCCACTTCTTCTTCTTCTTCCTATTGTTCTCCTTCTCCCACTTGTACTTTTTCCTTTTCTTCTCGTTCTTCCACTTCTTCTTCTTCCTCTTCTTCTCTTTCTACCACCTCTTCTCCCTCCTCCCGTTCTCCTTCTTCCACTTCTTCTTCTTCATCTCCTTTCATTCCACTACTTCCTCCTATTCCTCTTATTCTCTCCTTCTACCACTTCTTCTACTTCTACTTGTTGTTCTTCTTCATTTTTGTCTCCTTCTTCGGCTTCTTCTGCTAACACTTCTTCTTCTTCCATTTCTTCTGCTTCCACAACTTCTTCTTCTTTCCTTTCTGTCTTCTCCGTCCTTTTTTTCTCCATCCCCCACTTCTGTTGCTTCCCATTGTTGCTCTTCCTCTTCTTCTCCTTCCCCCAAATCTTATGCTTACACTTCTTCTTCTCCTCCAGGTTCCACTTCTTTTGCTTCTTCTTCCCTTCCCTTCCCCTTCTTCTGCCTTTTCCTCCTTTTCTCCTTGTTCCAATTCTTCTTCTTCATCTCACCTCCTTCTGCTACTTCTTCTTCCTCCTCTTGTTCACCTTCTTCAACTTCTTCACTTTCGACGTCTTCTTCTTCTTGCTTTTCTTCTCCTTCCTCCACTTCTTCTAGTTACTCTCCTTCTTCTTCCTCTTCTTATCTTTCTTCCACTTCTCCTGCCTCCTCTTGTTCTCTTTCTTCCACTTCTTCTTCATCCTTTCCTTTCCTTTCTTTTCTTCCTCTTCATCTCCTTCTTCTTCTTCCTTTCCTTCGTCATATCCCTCTTTTTCTCCTTCTTCTGCTTCCACTTGCATTTCTACCTCTTGTTCTCCTTCATCCACTTCTTGTCCATAAGCCCCACTCTTTCAACTACTTCTTCTTCTTCGTCTTATTCTCATTCTTCCACCTCTACTACATCCACTTGTTCTTCTTCTCCTTCTTGGCCTTCTTCTGCCTGCAGTACTTCTGCTTCCTCCCCTTCTTCTTCTCCTCCTTGTTCCACTTCTTCTTCATTCCCCTTTCTTTCCATTGCTTCTTCTTCCTCCTCTTTTTCTCATTCTTCAACTTCTTCTTCTTCATATTGTTCTACTTCTCCCACTTGCTCTTCTTCCTTTTCTTCTCGTTCTTCCACTTCTTCTTCTTCCTCTTTTTCTCCTTCTGCCACCTCTCCTCCCTCCTCCTGTTCTCCTTCTTCCACTTCTTCTTCTTCATCTCCTTTCATTCCACTACTTCCTCCTATTACTCTTATTCTCTCCTTCTACCACTTCTTCTACTTCTACTTGTTGTTCTTCTTCATTTTCGTCTCCTTCCTCTGCTTCTTCTGCCTGCAGTACTTCTGCTTCCTCCCCTTCTTCTTCTCCTCCTTGTTCCACTTCTTCTTCATTCCCCTTTCTTTCCATTGCTTCTTCTTCCTCCTCTTTTTCTCATTCTTCAACTTCTTCTTCTTCCTATTGTTCTACTTCTCCCACTTGCTCTTCTTCCTTTTCTTCTCGTTCTTCCACTTCTTCTTCTTCCTCTTTTTCTCCTTCTGCCACCTCTCCTCCCTCCTCCTGTTCTCCTTCTTCCACTTCTTCTTCTTCATCTCCTTTCATTCCACTACTTCCTCCTATTACTCTTATTCTCTCCTTCTACCACTTCTTCTACTTCTACTTGTTGTTCTTCTTCATTTTCGTCTCCTTCCTCCGCTTCTTCTGCTCACACTTCTTCTTCTTCGTCTTCTTCCATGTCTTCTCCTTCCACAACTTCTTCTGCTTTCCTTTCCGTCTTCTCCTTCCTCTTTTTGTCCATCCCCCACTTTTGTTGCTTCCCATTGTTGCGCTTCCTCTTCTTCTCCTTCCCCTAAATCTTATGCTTACACTTGTTCTTCTTCCTCTTCTCCTCCAGATTCCACTTCTTCTGCTTCTTCTTCCCTTCCTTTCCCTTCCCCTCCTTCTTCCTTTTCATCCTTTTCTCCTTGTTCCAATTCTTCTTCTTCCTCTTGTTCAGCTTCTTCTTTCCAAATCTTCTTCTTCTTCCTTTTCTTCTCCTTCTTCCACTTCTTCTAGTTACTCTCCTTCTTCTTCCTCTTCTTATCTTTCTTCCACTTCTCCTGTCTCCTCTTGTTCTCTTTCTTCCACTTCTTCTTCATCCTCTCCTTTCCTTTCTTTTCTTCCTCTTCATCTCCTTCTTCTTCTTCCTTTCCTTCGTCATATCCCTCTTTTTATGCTTCTTCTGCTTCCACTTGCATTTCTACCTCTTGTTCTCCTTCTTCCATTTCTTCTTCATCATCCCCACTCCTTCAACTACTTCTTCTTCTTCCTCTTGTTCACCTTCTTCGACTTCTACTACATCCACTTCTTCTTCTTCTTCCCTCTCTTATCCTTCTTTCCCTCCTTCTACCTACACTACTTCTTCTTCCTCCCCTTCTTCTTCTCCTTCTTGTTCCATTTCGTCTTCATCCCCTTTCCTTCCATGGCTTCTTCTTCCTCCTCTTTTTCACATTCTTCCACTTCTTCTTCTTCCTCTTCTTTTTCTCATTCTTCCACTTCTTCTTCTTCTTCCTATTGTTCTCCTTCTCCCACTTGTACTTTTTCCTTTTCTTCTCGTTCTTCCACTTCTTCTTCTTCCTCTTCTTCTCTTTCTACCACCTCTTCTCCCTCCTCCCGTTCTCCTTCTTCCACTTCTTCTTCTTCATCTCCTTTCATTCCACTACTTCCTCCTATTCCTCTTATTCTCTCCTTCTACCACTTCTTCTACTTCTACTTGTTGTTCTTCTTCATTTTTGTCTCCTTCTTCGGCTTCTTCTGCTAACACTTCTTCTTCTTCCATTTCTTCTGCTTCCACAACTTCTTCTTCTTTCCTTTCTGTCTTCTCCGTCCTTTTTTTCTCCATCCCCCACTTCTGTTGCTTCCCATTGTTGCTCTTCCTCTTCTTCTCCTTCCCCCAAATCTTATGCTTACACTTCTTCTTCTCCTCCAGGTTCCACTTCTTTTGCTTCTTCTTCCCTTCCCTTCCCCTTCTTCTGCCTTTTCCTCCTTTTCTCCTTGTTCCAATTCTTCTTCTTCATCTCACCTCCTTCTGCTACTTCTTCTTCCTCCTCTTGTTCACCTTCTTCAACTTCTTCACTTTCGACGTCTTCTTCTTCTTGCTTTTCTTCTCCTTCCTCCACTTCTTCTAGTTACTCTCCTTCTTCTTCCTCTTCTTATCTTTCTTCCACTTCTCCTGCCTCCTCTTGTTCTCTTTCTTCCACTTCTTCTTCATCCTTTCCTTTCCTTTCTTTTCTTCCTCTTCATCTCCTTCTTCTTCTTCCTTTCCTTCGTCATATCCCTCTTTTTCTCCTTCTTCTGCTTCCACTTGCATTTCTACCTCTTGTTCTCCTTCATCCACTTCTTGTCCATAAGCCCCACTCTTTCAACTACTTCTTCTTCTTCGTCTTATTCTCATTTTTCCACCTCTACTACATCCACTTGTTCTTCTTCTCCTTCTTGGCCTTCTTCTGCCTGCAGTACTTCTGCTTCCTCCCCTTCTTCTTCTCCTCCTTGTTCCACTTCTTCTTCATTCCCCTTTCTTTCCATTGCTTCTTCTTCCTCCTCTTTTTCTCATTCTTCAACTTCTTCTTCTTCCTATTGTTCTACTTCTCCCACTTGCTCTTCTTCCTTTTCTTCTCGTTCTTCCACTTCTTCTTCTTCCTCTTTTTCTCCTTCTGCCACCTCTCCTCCCTCCTCCTGTTCTCCTTCTTCCACTTCTTCTTCTTCATCTCCTTTCATTCCACTACTTCCTCCTATTACTCTTATTCTCTCCTTCTACCACTTCTTCTACTTCTACTTGTTGTTCTTCTTCATTTTCGTCTCCTTCCTCCGCTTCTTCTGCCTGCAGTACTTCTGCTTCCTCCCCTTCTTCTTCTCCTCCTTGTTCCACTTCTTCTTCATTCCCCTTTCTTTCCATTGCTTCTTCTTCCTCCTCTTTTTCTCATTCTTCAACTTCTTCTTCTTCCTATTGTTCTACTTCTCCCACTTGCTCTTCTTCCTTTTCTTCTCGTTCTTCCACTTCTTCTTCTTCCTCTTTTTCTCCTTCTGCCACCTCTCCTCCCTCCTCCTGTTCTCCTTCTTCCACTTCTTCTTCTTCATCTCCTTTCATTCCACTACTTCCTCCTATTACTCTTATTCTCTCCTTCTACCACTTCTTCTACTTCTACTTGTTGTTCTTCTTCATTTTCGTCTCCTTCCTCCGCTTCTTCTGCTCACACTTCTTCTTCTTCGTCTTCTTCCATGTCTTCTCCTTCCACAACTTCTTCTGCTTTCCTTTCCGTCTTCTCCTTCCTCTTTTTGTCCATCCCCCACTTTTGTTGCTTCCCATTGTTGCGCTTCCTCTTCTTCTCCTTCCCCTAAATCTTATGCTTACACTTGTTCTTCTTCCTCTTCTCCTCCAGATTCCACTTCTTCTGCTTCTTCTTCCCTTCCTTTCCCTTCCCCTCCTTCTTCCTTTTCATCCTTTTCTCCTTGTTCCAATTCTTCTTCTTCCTCTTGTTCAGCTTCTTCTTTCCACATCTTCTTCTTCTTCCTTTTCTTCTCCTTCTTCCACTTCTTCTAGTTACTCTCCTTCTTCTTCCTCTTCTTATCTTTCTTCCACTTCTCCTGTCTCCTCTTGTTCTCTTTCTTCCACTTCTTCTTCATCCTCTCCTTTCCTTTCTTTTCTTCCTCTTCATCTCCTTCTTCTTCTTCCTTTCCTTCGTCATATCCCTCTTTTTATGCTTCTTCTGCTTCCACTTGCATTTCTACCTCTTGTTCTCCTTCTTCCACTTCTTCTCCATCATCCCCACTCCTTCAACTACTTCTTCCTCTTCCTCTTGTTGACCTTCTTCCACTTCTACTACATCCATTTGTTCTTCTTCTCTTTCTTGCCCTTCTTTTGCCTACATTACTTCTTCTTCCTCCCCTTCTTCTTCTCCTCCTTCTTCAACTACCACTTCTTCTACTTCTACTTGTTATTCTTCTTCATTTTCGTCTCCTTCTTCTGCTTCTTCTGCTTACACTTCTTCTTCTTCCTCTTCTTCCATTTCTTCTCCTTCCACAACTTCTTCTTCTTTCCTTTCCGTCTTCTCCTTCCTCTTTTTCTCCATCCCCCACTTCTGTTGCTTCCCATTGTTGCTCTTCCTCTTCTTCTCCTTCCCCCAAATCTTATGCTTACACTTCTTCTTCTTCTTCCTCTTCTCCTCCTGATTGGACTTCTTCTGCTTCTTCTTCCCTTCCCTTCCCCTCCTTCTTTCTTTTCCTCCTTTTCTCCTTGTTCCAATTCTTCTTCTTCATCTCTCCTCCTTCCACTACTTTTTCTTCCTCCTCTTGTTCACCTTCTCCACTTTCCACATCTTCTTCTTCTTCCTCTTCTTCTCCTTCTTCCACTTCTTCTAGTTACTCTCCTTCTTCTTCCTCTTCTTATCTTTCTTCCACTTCTCCTTCCTCCTCTTGTTCTCTTTCTTTTCTTCTTCTTCATCTCCTTCTTCTTCTTTCTTTCCTTCGTCATATCCCTCTTTTTGTCCTTCTTCTCCTTCCACTTGCATTTCTACCTCTTGTTCTCCTTCTTCCACTTCTTCTCCATCATCCCCACTCCTTCAACTACTTCTTGTTCTTCCTCTTGTTCACGTTCTTCTACTTCTACTACATCCACTTGTTCTTCTTCTCCTTCTTGGCCTTCTTGTGCCTGCACTACTTCTTCTTCCTCCCCTACTTCTTCTCCTCCTTGTTCCACTTCTACTTCATTCCCCTTTCTTTCGATTGCTTCTTCTTCCTCCTCTTTTTCTCATTCTTCCACTTCTTCTTCTTCTTCCTATTGTGCTCCTTCTTCCACTTGCACTTCTTTCTTTTCTTCTTGTTCTTACACTTCTTCTCCTTCTGCCACCTCTTCTTCCTCCTCCCGTTCTCCTTCTTCCACTTCTTCTTCTTCATCTCCTTTCATTCCATTACTTCCTCCTATTCCTCTTATTCTCTCCTTCTACCACTTCTTCTACTACTTGTTATTCTTCTTCATTTTTGTCTCCTTCTTTCGCTTCTTCTGCTTACACTTCTTCTTCTTCCATTTCTTCTCCTTCCACAACTTCTTCTTTTTTCCTTTCCGTCTTCTCCTTCCTCTTTTTCTCCATCCCCTACTTCTGTTGCTTCCCATTGTTGCTCTTCCTCTTGTTCTCCTTCCCCCAAATCTTATGCTTATTCTTCTTCTTCTTCCTCTTCTCCTCCAGATTCCACTTCTTCTGCTTCTTCTTCCGTTCCCTTCCCCTCCTTCTTCCTTTTCCTCCTTTTCTCCTTGTTCCAACTGTTCTTCTTCATCTCACCTCCTTCCACCACTTCTTCTTCCTCCTCTTGTTCACCTTCTTCAACTTCTTCACTTTCCACATCTTCTTCTTCTTCCTTTTCTTCTCCTCCTTCCACTTCTTCTAGTTACTCTCCTTCTTCTTCCTCTTCTTATCTTTCTTCCACTTCTCCTACCTCCTCTTGTTCTCTTTCTTCCACTTCTTCTTCATCCTCTCCTTTCCTTTCTTTTCTTCCTCTTCATCTCCTTCTTCTACTTCCACTTGCATTTCTACCTCTTGTTCACCTTCTTCCACTTCGACTACATCTACTCGTTCTGCTTCTTCTGTCTCTTCTCCTTCTTGCCCTTCTTCTGCCTGCACTACTTCTTCTTCCTCCCCTTCTTCTTCTCCTCCTTGTTCCACTTCTTCTTCATCCCCTTTCCTTGCATTGCTTCTTCTTCCTCCTCTTTTTCTCATTCTTCCACTTCTTCTTCTTCTTCCTGTTGTTCTCCTTGTTCCACTTGCACTTCTTCCTTTTCTTCTCGTTCTTCCACTTCTACTTCTTCCTCTTCTTCTCCTTCTGCCACCTCTTCTCCCCCCTCCCGTTCTCCTTCTTCGACTTCTTCTTCTTCATCTCCTTTCATTCCACTGCTTCCTCTTATTCCTCTTATTCTCTCCTTCTACCACTTCATCTACTTCTACTTGTTGTTCTTCTCCATTTTCGTCTCCTTCTTTCGCTTCTTCTGCTTACACTTCTTCTTCTTCCTCTTCTTCCATTTCTTCTCCTTCCACAACTTCTTCTTTCCTTTCCGTCTTCTCCTTCCTCTTTTTCTCCATCCCCCACTTCTGTTGCTTCCCATTGTTGCTCTTCCTCCTCTTCTCTTTCCCCAAATCTTATGCTTACACTTCTTCTTCTTCCTCCTATTCTCCTCCAGATTCGACTTCTTCTGCTTCTTCTTCCCTTCCCTTCCCCTCCTTCTTCCTTTTCCTCTTTTTCTCCTTGTTCCAATTCTTCTTTTTCATCTCACCTGCTTCCACTACTTCTTGTTCCTCCTCTTGTCCACCTTCTTCAACTTCTTCACTTTCCACATCTTCTTTTTCTTCCTTTTCTTCTCCTCCTTCCACTTCTTCTAGTTACACTGCTTCTTCTTCCTCTTCTTATCTTTCTTCCACTTCTCCTGCCTCCTCTTGTTCTCTTTCTTCCACTTCTTCTTCATCCTCTCCTTTCCTTTCTTTTCTTCCTCTTCATCTCCTTCTTCTGCTTCCTTTCCATCGTCATATTCCTCCTTTTCCCCTTGTTCCAATTCTTCTTCTTCATCTCACCTCCTTCCATTACTTCTTCTTACTCCTCTTGTTCACCTTCTTCAAGTTCTTCACTTTCCACATCTTCTTCTTCTTCCTTTTCTTCTCCTTCTTCCACTTCTTCTAGTTACTCTCCTTCTTCTTCCTCTTCTTATCTTTCTTCCACTTCTCCTGCCTCCTCTTGTTCTCTTTCTTCCATTTCTCCTTCTTGTGCTTCCACTTGCATTTCTACCTCGTGTTCTCCTTCTTCCACTTCTTTTCCATCATCCCCACTCCTTCAACTACTTCTTCTTCTTCGTCTTGTTCACCTTCTTCCACTTTTGCTACATCCACTTCTTCTACTTCTTCCCGCTCTTCTCCTTCTTGCCCTTCTTCTGCCTACACTACTTCTTCTTCCTCCCCTTCTTCTTCTCCTCCTTGTTCCACTCCTTCTTCATCCCCTTTCCTTCCATTGCTTCTTCTTCCTCCCCTTCTTCTTCTCCTCCTTGTTCCACTCCTTCCTTCTTCATCCCCTTTCCTTCCATTGCTTCTTCTTCCTCCTCTTTTTCTCATTCTTCCACTTCCACTTCTTCGTATTTTTCTCCTTCTTCCTCTTGCACTTCTTCCTTTTCTTCTCGGTCTTCCACCACTTCTTCTTCCTCTTATTCTCCTTCTGCCACCTCTTCTTCCTCCACCCGTTCTCCTTCCACAATTTCTTTTTCTTCATCTCCTTTCATTCCACTACTTCCTCCAATTCGTCTTATTCTCTCCTTCTACCACTTCTTCTACTTCTACTTGTTGTTCTATTTCATTTTCGTCTCCTTCTTCCGCTTCTTCTGCTTACACTTCTTCTTCTTCCTCTTCTTCCATTTCTTCTCCTTCCACAACTTCTTCTTTCCTTTCCGTCTTCTCCTTCCTCTTTTTCTCCATCCCCCACTTCTGTTGCTTCCCATTGTTGCTCTTCCTCTTCTTCTCCTTCCCCTAAATCTTATGCTTACACTTCTTCTTCTTCTTCCTCTTCTCCTCCACCTTCCACTTCTTCTGCTTCTTCTTCCCTTCCCTTCCCCTCCTTCTTCCTTTTCCTCCTTTTCTCCTTGTTCCAATTCTTCTTCTTCATCTCACATCCTTCCATTACTTCTTCTTCCTCCTCTTGTTCACCTTCTTTAAGTTCTTCACTTTCCACATCTTCTTCTTCTTCCTTTCTTCTCCTTCTTCCACTTCTTCTAGTTACTCTCATTCTTCTTCCTCTTCTTATCTTTCTTCCACTTCTCTGGCCTCCTCTTGTTCTCTTTCTTCCACTTCTTCTTCATCCTCTCGTTTCCTTTCTTTTCTTCCTCTTCATCTCCTTCTTCTTATTCCTTTCCTTCCTCATATCCCTCTTTTTCTCCTTCTTCTTCTTCCTCTTGTTCACCTTCTTCCACTTTTACTACATCCACTTCTTCTTCTTCTTCCCCCTCTTCTCCTTCTTGCCCTTCTTCTGCCTACACTACTTCTTCTTCTTCCTCTTCTTCTTCTCCTCCTTGTTCAACTCCTTCTTCATCCCCTTTCCTTCCATTGCTTCTTCTTCCTCCTGTTTTTCTCATTCTTCCACTTCTTCTTCTTCCTATTGTTCTCCTTCTTCCACTGGCACTTCTTCCTTTTCTTCTCGTTATTCCACCACTTCTTCTTCCTCTTCTTCTCCTTCTGCCACCTCTTCTTCCTCCTCCCGTCCTCCTTCTTCCACTACTTCCTCCTATTTGTCTTATTCTCTCCTTCTACCACTTCTTCTACTTCTACTTGTTGTTCTTCTTCATTTTCGTCTCCTTCTTCTGCTTCTTCTGCTTACGCTTCTTCTTCTTCCTCTTCTTCCATTTCTTCTCCTTCCACAACTTCTTCTTCTTTCCTTTCCGTCTTCTCCTTCCTGTTTTTCTCTATCCCCCACTTCTGTTGCTTCCCATTGTTGCTCTTCCTCTTCTTCTCCTTCCCCCAAATCTTATGCTTACACTTCTTCTTCTTCTTCCTCTTCTCCTCCAGCTTCCACTTCTTCTACTTCTCCTTGCCTTCCCTTCCCCTCCTTCTTCCTTTTCGTCCTTTTCTCCTTGTTCCAATTCTTCTTCTTCATCTCACCTCTTTCCATTACTTCTTCTTCCTCCTCTTGTTCACCTTCTTCAACTTCTTCATTTTCCACATCTTCTTCTTCTTCCTTTTCTTCTCCTTCTTCCACTTCTTCTAGTTACTCTCGTCCTTCTTCTTCCTTTTCTTCTCCTTCTGCCACCTCTTCTCTTCCTCGCGTTCTCCTTCTTCCACTTCTTCTTCATCATCTCGTTTCATTCCACTACTTCCTCCTATTCCCCTTATTCTCTCCTTCTACCACTTCTTCTACTTCTACTTATTGTTCTTCTTCATTTTCATCTTCTTCTTTCGCTTCTTGTGCTTACACTTCTTCTTCTTCCTCTTCTTCTATTTCTTCTCCTTCCACAACTCCTTCTTCTTTCCTTTCCGTCTTCTCCTCCCTCTTTTTCTCCATCCCCCACTTCGGTTGCTTCCCATTGTTGCTCTTCCTGTTCTTCTCCTTCCCCCAAATCTTATGCTTACACTTGTTCTTCTTCTTCCTCTTCTCCTCCAGCTTCCACTTCTTCTGCTTCTTCTTCCCTTCCCTTCCCCTCCTTCTTCCTTTTCTTCCTTTTCTCCTTGTTCCAATACTTCTTCTTCATCTCACCTGCTTCCACTACTTCTGGTTCCTCGTCTTGTCCACCTTCTTCAACTTCTTCACTTTCCACATATTCTTCTTCTTCCTTTTCTTCTTCTTCTTCCACTTCTTCTACTTACTCTCCTTCTTCTTCCTCTTCTTATCTTTCTTCCACTTCTCCTGCCTCCTCTTGTTCTCTTTCTTCCACTTCTTCTTCATCCTCTACTTTCCTTTCTTTTCTTCCTCTTCATCTCCTTCTTCTTCTTCCTTTCCTTCGTTATATCCTTCTTTTTCTCCTTCTTCTGCTTCCACTTGCATTTCTACCTCTTGTTCTCCTTCTTCCACTTCTTCTCCATCATCCCCACTTTTTCAACTACTTCTTCTTCTTCCTCTTGTTCACCTTCTTCCACTTCTACTACATCCACTCGTTCTTCTTCTTCCCACTCTTCTCCTTCTTGCCCTTCTTCTGCATACACTACTTCTTCTTCTTCCCATTCTTCTTCTCCTCCTTGTTCCACTTCTTCGTCATCCCTATTCCTTTTATTGCTTCTTCCTCTTCTTCTCCTTCTACCACCTCTTCTCCCTCCTCCCGTTCTCCTTCTTCCACTTCTTCTTCTTCAACTCCTTTGATTCCACTACTTCCTCCTATTCCTCTTATTCACTCCTTCTACCACTTCTTCTACTTCTACTTGTTGTTCTTCTTCATTTTCGTCTCCTTCTTCCTCTTCTTCCATTTCTTATCCTTCCACAACTTCTTCTTCTTCTTTCCTTTCCGCCTTCTCCTTCTACCACCTCTTCTCCCTCTCCCATTTTCCTTCTTTGACTTCTTCTTCTTCATCTCCTTTCATTCCATTACTTCCTCCTATTCCTCTTATTCTCTCCTTCTACCACTTCCACTTCTACTTGTTGTTCTTCTTCATTTTCGTCTCCTTCTTCCGCTTCTTCTGCTTACACTTCTTCTTCTTCCTCTTCTTCCATTTCTTCTTCTTCCACAACTTCTTCTTCTTTCCTTTCCGTCTTCTCCTTGGTCTTTTTCTCCATCCCCCATTCTGTTGCTTCTCATTGTTGCTCTTCCTCTTCTTCTCCTTCCCCCAAATCTTATGCTTACACTTCTTCTTCTTCTTCCTCTTCTCCTCCAGATTCAACTTCTTCTGCTTCTTCTTCCCTTCCCTTCCCCTCCTTCTTCCTTTTCCTCCTTTTCTCCTTGTTCCAATTCTTCTTCTTTATCTCACGTCCTTCCACTACTTCTTCTTCCTTCTCTTGTTCACCTTCTTCAAATTCTTCACTTTCCACATCTTCTTCTTCTTCCTTTTCTTCTCTTTCTTCCACTTCTTCTAGTTACTCTCCTTCTTCTTCCTCTTCTTATCCTTCTTCCACTTCTCCTGCCTCCTCTTGTTCTCTTTCTTCCACTTCTTCTTCATCCTCTCCTTTCTTTTCTTTTCTTGCTCTTCATCTCCTTCTTCTTCTCCCTTTCCTTCGTCATATCCCTCTTTTTCTCCTACTTCTGCTTCCACTTGCATTTCTATCTCTTGTTCTCCTTCATCCACTTCTTCTCCATCATCCCCACTCCTTCAACTACTTCTTCTTCCTCCTCTTATTCACCGTATTCGCCTCTACTACATCCACTTGTTCTTCTTCTTCCCTCTCTTCTGGTTGTTGCCCTTCTTCTGCCTACACTACTTCTTCTTCCTCCCCTTCTTCTTCTCCTCCTTGTTCCACTTCTTCTTCATCCCCTTCCCTTTCATTGCTTCTTCTTCCTCCTCTTTTTCTCATTCTTCCACTTCTTCTTCTTCTTCCTATTGTTCTCCTTCTTCCACTTCTTCTTCGTCCTCTTCTTCTCCTTCTGCCACCTATTTTCCCTCCTTTCGTTCTCCTTCTTCCACTTCTTCTTCTTCATCTCCTTTCATTCCACTACTTCCTCCTATTCCTCTTATTCTCTCCTTCTAGCATTTCTTCTACTTCTACTTGTTGTTCTTCTTCATTTTCGTCTCCTTCTTCCGCTTCTTCTGCTTGCACTTTTTCTTCTTCCTCTTCTTCCATTTCTTCTCCTTCCACAACTTCTTCTTCTTTCCTTTCCGTCTTCTCCTTCCTCTTTTTCTCTATCCCCCACTTCTGTTGCTTCCCATTGTTGCTCTTCCTCTTCTTCTCCTTCCCCCAAATCTTATGCTTACACTTATTCTTCTTCTTCCTCTTCTCCTCCAGCTTCCACTTCTTCTACTTCTTCTTTCCTTCCCTTCCACTTCTTCTACTTCTTCTTTCCTTTCCTTCCTCCTCTTGTTCACCTTCTTAAACTTCTTCACTTTCCACATCTTCTTCTTCTTCCTTTTCTTCTCCTTCTTCCACTTCTTCTAGTTACTCTCCTTCTTCTTCCTCTTCTTATCTTTCTTCCACTTCTCCTGCCTTCTCTTATTCTCTTTGTTCCACTTCTTCTTCATCCTCTCCTTTCCTTTCTTTTCTTCCTCTTCATCTCCTTCTTCTTCTTCCTTTCCTTCGTCATATCCCTCTTTTTCTCCTTACTCTGCTTCCACTTGCATTTCTACCTCTTGTTCTCCTTCTTCCACTTCTTCTCGATCATCCCCACTCCTTCAACTACTTCTTCCTCTTGTTCCCCTTTTCCCACTTCTACTACATCCACTTGTTCTACTCCTTCCCTCTCTTCTCCTTCTTGCCCTTCTACTGCCTACACTACTTCTTCTTCCTCCCCTTCTTCTTCTCCTCCTTGTTCCACTTCTTCTTCATCCCATTTCCTTCCATTGCTTCTTCTTCCTCCTCTTTCTCTCATTCTTCCACTACTTCTTCTTCTTCCCATTGTTCTCCTTCTTCCACTTGCACTTCTTCCTTTTCTTCTCTTTCTTCCACTTTTTCTTCTTCCTCTTCTTCTCCTTCTACCACCTTTTCTCCCTCCTCCCTCCTCCAGTTCTCCTTCTTCCACTTCTTCTTCTTCATCTCCTTTCATTCCACTACTTCCTACTATTCCTCTTATTCTCTCCTTCTACCACTTCTTCTACCTCTACTTGTTGTTCTTCTTCATTTTCGTCTCCTTCTTCCGCTTCTTCCGCTTACACTTCTTCTTCTTCTTCTCCTTCCACAACTTCTTCTTCTTTCCTTTCCGTCTTCTCCTTCCTCTTTTTCTCCATCCCCCACTTCTGTTGCTTCCCATTGTTGCTCTTCCTCTTAAGTGGAAGAAGGAGAACAATAGGTAGAAGAAGAAGAAGTGGAAGAATGTCAAAAAGAGGAGGAAGAAGAAGCAATGGAAGGAAAGGGGATGAAGAAGAAGTGGAACAAGGAGGAGAAGAAGAAGGGGAGGAAGAAGAAGTAGTGTAGGCAGAAGAAGGGCAAGAAGGAGAAGAGAGCGAAGAAGAACAACAAGTGGATGTAGTAGAAGATGAAGAAGGTGAACAAGAGGAAGAAGAAGAAGCAGAAGAAGTGGAAGTTGGAGGAGAAGAGGAAGAAGAAGAAGAAATGTAAGCATAAGATTTGGGGGAAGGAGAAGTAGAGGAAGAGCAACAACGGGAAGCAACACAAGTGGGGGATGGAGAAAAAGAGGAAGGAGAAGACGGAAAGGAAAGAAGAATAAGTTGTGGAAGGAGAAGAAATGGAAGAAGAAGAAGTGTAACCAGAAGAAGCGAAAGAAGGAGACGAAAATGAAGAAGAACAACAAGTAGAAGAAGCAGAACTGGTAGAAGGAGAGAATACGAGGAATAGGAGGAAGTAGTGGAATTAAAGGAAATGAAGAAGAAGAAGTGGAAGAAGGAGAACGGGAGGAGGGAGAAGAGGTGGCAGAAGGAGAAGAAGAGGAAGAAGAAGAAGTGGAAGAACAAGAAGAAAAGGAAGAAGTGCAAATGGAAGAAGGAGAACAATAGGCAGAAGAAGAAGAAGAAGGGGAAGAATGAGATAAAGAGGAGGAAGAAGAAGCAATCGAAGGAAAGGGGATGAAGAAGAAGTGGAACAAGGAGGAGAAGAAGAAGGGGAGGAAGAAGAAGTAGTGTAGGCAGAAGAAGGGCAAGAAGGAGCAGAGAGGGAAGAAGAAGAACAAGTGGATGTAGTAGAAGACAAAGAAGGTGAACAAGAGGAAGAAGAAGAAGTAGTTGAAGGAGTGGGGATGATGGAGAAGAAGTGGAAGAAGGAGAACAAGAGATAGAAATGCAAGTGGAAGCAGAAGAAGGAGAAAAAGAGGGATATGACGAAGGAAAGGAAGAAGAAGAAAGAGATGAAGAGGAAGAAAAGAAAGGAAAGGAGAGGATGAAGAAGAAGTGGAAGAAGGAGAACAAGAGGTAGCAATGCAAGTGGAAGCAGAAGAAGGAGAAAAAGAGGGATATGACGAAGGAAAGGAAGAAGAAGAAGGAGATGAAGAGGAAGAAAAGAAAGGAAAGGAGAGGATGAAGAAGAAGTGGAAGAAGGACAACGGTAGGAGGGAGAAGAGGTGGCAGAAGGAGAAGAAGAGGAAGAAGAAGAAGTGGAAGAAGGAGAAGAAATGGAAGAAGTGCAAGTGGAAGAAGGAGAACAATAGGAAGAAGAAGAAGTGAAAGAATGAGAAAAAGAGGAGGAAGAAGAAGCAATGGAAGGAAAGGGGATGAAGAAGAAGTGGAACAAGGAGGAGAAGAAGAAGGGGAGGAAGAAGAAGTAGTGTAGGCAGAAGAAGGGCAAGAAGGAGAAGAGAGGGAAGAAGAAGAACAAGTAGATGTAGTAGAAGTGGAAGAAGGTGAACAAGAGGAAGAAGAAGAAGTAGTTGAAGGAGTGGGGATGATGGAGAAGAAGTGGAAGAAGGAGAACAAGAGATAGAAATGCAAGTGGAAGCAGAAGAAGGAGAAAAAGAGGGATATGACGAAGGAAAGGAAGAAGAAGAAGGAGATGAAGAAGAAGGAGATGAAGCGGAAGAAAAGAAAGGAAAGGAGAGGATGAAGAAGAAGTAGAAGAAGGACAACGGTAGGAGGGAGAAGAGGTGGCAGAAGGAGAAGAAGAGGAAGAAGAAGAAGTGGAAGAAGGAGAAGAAATGGAAGAAGTGCAAGTGGAAGAAGGAGAACAATAGGAAGAAGAAGAAGAAGTGGAAGAATGAGAAAAAGAGGAGGAATAAGAACGAATGGAAGGAAAGGGGATGAACAAGAAGTGGAACAAGGAGGAGAAGAAGAAGGGAAGGAAGAAGAAGTAGTGTAGGCAGAAGAAGGGCAAGAAGGAGAAGAGAGCGAAGAAGAACAACAAGTGGATGTAGTAGAAGATGAAGAAGGTGAACAAGAGGAAGAAGAAGAAGCAGAAGAAGTGGAAGTTGGAGGAGAAAAGGAAGAAGAAGAAGAAATGTAAGCATAAGATTTGGGGGAAGGAGAAGTAATGGAAGAGCAACAACGGGAAGCAACACAAGTGGGGGATGGAGAAAAAGAGGAAGGAGAAGACGGAAAGGAAAGAAGAAGAAGTTGTGGAAGGAGAAGAAATGGAAGAAGAAGAAGTGTAACCAGAAGAAGCGAAAGAAGGAGACGAAAATGAAGAAGAACAACAAGTAGAAGAAGAAGAACTGGTAGAAGGAGAGAATACGAGGAATAGGAGGAAGTAGTGGAATTAAAGGAAATGAAGAAGAAGAAGTGGAAGAAGGAGAACGGGAGGAGGGAGAAGAGGTGGCAGAAGGAGAAGAAGAGGAAGAAGAAGAAGTGGAAGAACAAGAAGAAAAGGAAGAAGTGCAAGTGGAAGAAGGAGAACAATAGGCAGAAGAAGAAGAAGAAGGGGACGAATGAGATAAAGAGGAGGAAGAAGAAGCAATCGAAGGAAAGGGGATGAAGAAGAAGTGGAACAAGGAGGAGAAGAAGAAGGGGAGGAAGAAGAAGTAGTGTAGGCAGAAGAAGGGCAAGAAGGAGAAGAGAGGGAAGAAGAAGAACAAGTGGATGTAGTAAAAGTGGAAGAAGGTGAAATGGAAGAAGAGGAAGAACAAGAAGTGTAAGTAGAAGAAGCGGAAGAAGGAGACAAAAATGAAGAAGAACAACAAGTAGAAGAAGAAGAACTGGTAGAAGGAGAGAATAAGAGGAATAGGAGGAAGTAGTGGAATGAAGGGAGATGAAGAAGAAGAAGTGGAAGAAGGAGAACGGGAGGAGGGAGAAGAGGTGGCAGAAGGAGAAGCAGAAGAAGAAGATGATGTGGAAGAATGAGAAAAAGAGGAGGAAGAAGAAGCAATGGATGGAAAGGGGATGAAGAAGAAGCGGAACCAGGAGGAGAAGAAGAAGGGGAGCAAGAAGAAGTATGGTAGGCAGAAGAAGGGCAAGAAGGAGAAGAGAGGGAAGAAGAAGAACAAGTGGATGTAGTGGAAGTGGAAGAAGGTGAACAAGAGGAAGAAGAAGAAGTAGTTGAAGGAGTGGGGATGATGGAGAAGAAGTGGAAGAAGGAGAACAAGAGGTAGAAAGGAAAGAGGAAGCAGAAGAAGGAGAAAAAGAAGGATATGACGAAGGAAAGGAAGAAGAACAAGGAGATGAAGAGGAAGAAAAGAAAGGAAAGGAGAGGATGAAGAAGAAGTCGAAGAAAGACAACAAGAGGAGGCAGGAGAAGTGGAAGAAAGATAAGAAGAGGAAGAAGAAGGAGAGTAACTAGAAGAAGTGGAAGAAGGAGAAGAAAAGGAAGAAGAAGAAGATATGGAATGTGAAGAAGGTGAACAAGAGGTGGAAGAAGAAGTAGTGGAAGGAGGTGAGATGAAGAAGAAGAATTCGAACAAGGGGAAAAGGAGGAATAGGAAGAAGCAGGGGAAAGGAAGGGAAGAAGAAGCTGAAGAAGTGAAATCTGGAGGAGAAGAGGAAGAAGAAGAAGAACTGTAAGCATAAGATTTGGGGGAAGGAGAAGAAGAGGAAGAGCAACAATGGGAAGCAACAGAAATGGGGGATGGAGAAAAAGAGGAAGGAGAAGACGAAAAGGAAAGAAGAAGAAGTTGTGGAAGGAGAAGAAATGGAAGAAGAGGAGGAAGAAGAAGTGTAAGAAGAAGAAGCGGAAGAAGGAGACGAAAATGAAGAAGAACAACAAGTAAAAGTAGAAGAAGTGGTAGAAGGAGAGAATAAGAGGAATAGGTGGAAGTAGTGGAATGAAAGGAGATGAAGAAGAAGAAGTGGAAGAAGGAGAACAGGACGAGGGAGAAGAGGCGGCAGAAGGAGAAGAAGAGGAAGAAGAAGAATTGGAAGAACGAGAAGAAAAGGAATAGGTGCAGTGGAAGAAAGAGAACAATAGGAAGAAGAAAAAGAAGTGGCAGAATGAGAAAAAGAGGAGGAAGAAGAAGCAATGGAAGGAAAGGGGATGAAGAAGAAGTGTAATAAGGAGGAGAAGAAGAAGGGGAGGAAGAAGAAGTAGTGTACACAGAAGAAGGGCAAGAAGGAGAAGAGATGGAAGAAGAAGAACAAGTGGATGTAGTAGAAGTGGAAGAAGGTGAACAAGAGGAAGTGGAAGAAGTAGTTGAAGGAGTGGGGATGATGGAGAAGAAGTGGAAGAAGTAGAACAAGAGGTAGAAATGCAAGTGGAAGCAGAAGAAGGAGAAAAAGAGGGATATGACGAAGGAAAGGAAGAAGAAGAAGGAGATGAAGAGGAAGAAAAGAAAGGAAAGGAGAGGATGAAGAAGAAGTGGAAGAAATAGAACAAGAGGAGGCAGGAGAAGTGGAAGAGAGATAAGAAGAGGAAGAAGAAGGAGAGTAACTAGAAGAAGTGGAAGAAGGAGAAGAAAAGGAAGAAGAAGAAGATGTGGAAAGTGAAGAAGGTGAACAAGGGGAGGAAGAAGAAGTAGTGGAAGCTTAGATGATGATGAGGACATGAAGCTTGAAGGACTTGGAGGACCTATGACAAGGGGAAGGACAAGAAGAGCTAAGGAAGCTATTCAACAAGTATTGGCAGCCCTTTTGCAAAAAGAGCCAAGCATTGAAGAAATAAAGTTTAAAATTGTTAATTGTCTCAGGACTGAAGAGAGCAATACTTGACCTTAATGGAAGAGAAGTGTGGAATAAATTAAACTCATTTTCTTGGAGTTTACTTAGTTAATGATGGGCAACTAGAATTGTCTAATTAAAGTTGCAGCCACCTATGTTATCAATTCTAATTAGTATACATGTTTAATTTGCTTTGGCAGTTACACTTTGTTATTAACTGCCCATTATTAGTTTTTATTATTTTGTAACTTCAGCTGAATTTAGAAAGCCACTAAACCTACACAAGTTGAGTTTATTAGGCATATAAATTTGGGCAAGACTGAGATGTAAGGAGAATATTTTGGGAAATAAAAAAAAACTAGTTGAGGTTTTCTCTCCTTTGGGTTCTTGACAATCCAAAATCTTTTGACATTTATCAAAGGTAATTCACCCCTTTGTGTGTGCAATCTCGTAGACATATCTTCCATCCTTGGAAGTGCAGAGTCTATCAATTCCAATTCCATTTTCTGTCTTTTCCATTCATACTCAATTCTGCCCAGCAAACTCTATGACAGGAAAGTCCTACACTATTCGAAAACTCGTTTAATCGTTGGATTTCAATAACTTTTAATTTCCATACTCTGTCTAAAAGTTTCATAGTAATTCTATTCAATTTATTTTTTGCAATTGTTTGCATTCCACGTTGATTAATTTTGTTAGCGCGGCAAGCTAAATTCCTAAGGTCCTTTTAGAATCCTAAACTGACAGCGGATTCATATCAGATGAAGAAGAAGAATTGGAACAAGGAGAAAAGGAGGAAAAGGAAGAAGGAGGGGAAGAAGATGCACAAGAAGTGGAATCTGGAGGAGAAGAGGAAGAAGTGTAAGCATAAGATTTGGGGGAAGGAGAAGAAGAGGAAGAGCAACAATGGGAACCAACAGAAGTGAGGGATGGAGTAAAAGAGCAAGGAGAAGACGGAAAGGGAAGAAGAAGAAGTTGTGGAAGGAGAAGAAGAGGAAGAGCATCAATGGGAAGCAACAGAAGTAGGGGATGGAGAAGAAGAGGAAGGAGAAGACGGAAAGGAAAGAAGAAGAAGTTGTGGAAGGTGAAGAAGTGTAAGAAAAAGAAGCGGAAGAAGGAGACGAAAATGAAGAAGAACAACAAGTAGAAGTAGAAGAAGTGGTAGAAGGAGAGAATAAGAGAAATAGGAGGAAGTAGTGGAATGAAAGGAGATGAAGAAGAAGAACTGGAAGTAGGAGAACGGGAGGAGGGAGAAGAGGTGGCAGAAGCAGAAGAAGAGGAAGAAGAAGAAGTGGTAGAATGAGAAGAAAAGGAAGAAGTGCAAGTGGAAGAAGGAGAACAATAGGAAGAAGAAGAAGAAGTGGAAGAATGAGAAAAAAGAGGAGGAAGAAGAAGCAATGGAAGGAAAGGGGATGAAGAAGAAGTTGAACAAGGAGGAGAACAAGAAGGGGAGGAAGAAGAAGTAGTGTAGGCAGAAGAACGACAAGAAGGAGAAAAGAGGGAAGAAGAAGAAGAAGAAGTGGATGTAGTAGAGGTGGAAGAAGGTGAACAAGAGGAAGAAGAAGAAGTAGTTGAAGGAGTGGGGATGACGGAGAAGAAGTGGAAGACGGAGAACAAGAGGTAGAAATGCAAGTGGAAGCAGAAGAAATAGAAAAAGAGGGATATGAAAAAGGAAAGGAGAGGATGAAGAAGAAGTGGAAGAAAGACAACAAGAGGAGGCAGGAGAAGTGGAAGAAAGATAAGAAGAGGAAGAAGAAGGAGAGTAACTAGAAGAAGTGGAAGAAGGAGAAGAAAAGGAAGAAGAAGAAGATGTGGAAAGTGAAGAAGTTGAAGAAGGTGAACAAGAGGAGGAAGAAGAAGCAGTGGAAGGTGGTGAGATGAAGAAGATGAATTGGAACAAGGAGAAAAGGAGGAAAAGGAAGAAGGAGGGGAAGGGAAGGGAAGAAGAAGCAGAAGAAGTGGAATCTGGAGGAGAAGAGCAAGAAGAAGAAGAAGTGTAAGCATAAGATTTGGGGGAAGGACAAGAAGAGGAAGAGCAACAATGGGAAGCAAAAGAAATGGGGGATGGAAAAAAAAGGAAGGAGAAAACGAAAAGGAAAGAAGAAGTTGTGGAAGGAGAAGAAATGGAAGAAGAGGAAGAAGAACAAGTGTAAGCAGAAGAAGCGGAAGAAGGAGACGAAAATGAAGAAGAACAACAAGTAGAAGTAGAAGAAGTGGTAGAAGTTGTGGAATGAAAGGAGATGAAGAAGAAGAAGTGGAAGAAGGAGAACGGGAGGAGGGAGAAGAGGTGGCAGAAGGAGAAGAAGAGGAAGAAGAAGAAGTGGAAGAAGGAGAAGAAATGGAAGAAGTGCAAGTGGAAGAAGGAGAACAATAGGAAGAAGAAGAAGTGAAAGAATGAGAAAAAGAGGAGGAAGAAGAAGCAATGGAAGGAAAGGGGATAAAGAAGAAGTGGAACAAGGAGGAGAAGAAGAAGGGGAGGAAGAAGAAGTAGTGTAGGTAGAAGAAGGGCAAGAAGGAGAAGAGAGGGAAGAAGAAGAACAAGTGGATGTAGTAGAAGTGGAAGAAGGTGAACAGGAGGAAGAAGAAGAAGTAGTTGAAGGAGTGGGGATGATGGAGAAGAAGTGGAAGAAGGAGAACAAGAGGTAGAAATGCAAGTGGAAGCAGAAGAAGGAGAAAAAGAGGGATATGACGAAGGAAAGGAAGAAGAAGAAGGAGATGAAGAGGAAGAAAAGAAAGGAAAGGAGAGGATGAAGAAGAAGTAGAAGAAAGAGAACAAGAGGAGGCAGGAGAACTGGAAGAAGGAGAAGAAAAGGAAGAAGAAGAAGATGTTGAAAGTGAAGAAGGTGAACAAGAGGAGGAAGAAGAAGTAGTGTAAGCGGAAGAAAAGAAAGAAGGAAGAAGCAGAAGAAGAAGTAGAAGAATGAGAAACATAGGAGGAAGAAGAAGCAATGGAAGGAAAGGGGATGAAGAAGAAGTGGAAGAAAGAGAAGAAGAGCAGGCAGGAGAAGTGGAAGAAAGATAAGAAGAGGAAGAAGAAGGAGAGTAACTAGAAGAAGTGGAAGAAGGAGAAGAAAAGGAAGAAGAAGAAGATGTGGAAAGTGAAGAAGTTGCAGATGGTGAGCAAGAGGAGGAAGAAGAAGTAGTGGAAGGAGGTGAGATGAAGAAGAAGAATTGGAACAAGGAGAAAAGGAAGAAAAGGAAGAAGGAGGGGAAGGGTAGGGAAGAAGAAGCAGAAGAAGTGGAATCTGGAGGAGAAGACGAAGAAGAAGAAGAAGTGTAAGCATAAGATTTGGGGTAAGGAGAAGAAGAGGAAGAGCAACAATGGGAAGCAACAGAAGTGGGGGATGGAGTAAAAGAGGAAGAAGAAGACGGAAAGGAAAGAAGAAGTTGTGGAAGGAGAAGAAATGGAAGAAGAGGAAGAAGAAGAAGGGTAAGCAGAAGAAGCGGAAGAAGGAGACGAAAATGAAGAAGAAGAAAAAGTAAAAGTAGAAGAAGTGGTAGAAGGAGAGAATAAGAGGAACATGAGGAAGTAGTGGAATGAAAGGAGATGAAGAAGAAGAAGCAATGGAAGGAAAGGGGATGAAGAAGAAGTTGAACAAGGAGGAGAACAAGAAGGGGAGGAAGAAGAAGTAGTGTAGGCAGAAGAAGGGCAAGAAGGAGAAGAGAGGGAAGAAGAAGAACAAGTGGATGTAGTAGAAGATGAAGAAGGTGAACAAGAGGAAGAAGAAGAAGTAGTTGAAGGAGTGGGGATGATGGAGAAGAAGTGGAAGAAGGAGAACAAGAGGTAGAAATGCAAGTGGAAGCAGAAAAAGGAGAAAAAGAGGGATATGACGAAGGAAAGGAAGAAGAAGAAGGAGATGAAGAGGAAGAAAAGAAAGGAAATGAGAGGATGAAGAAGAAGTGGAAGAAAGAGAACAAGACGAGGTAGAAGAAGTGGAAGAAAGATAAGAAGAGGAAGAAGATGAAGAGTAACTAGAAGAAGTGGAAGAAGGAGAAGCAAAGGAAGAAGAAGAAGATGTGGAAAGTGAAGAAGGTGAACAAGAGGAGGAAGAAGAAGTAGTGGAAGGAGGTGAGATGAAGAAGGTGAATTGGAACCAAGAGAAAAGGGGGAAAACGAAGAAGGAGGGGAAGGGAAGGGAAGAAGAAGCAGAAGAAGTGGAAGCTGGAGGAGAAGAGGAAGAAGAAGAAGAAGTGTAAGCATAAGATTTGGGGGAAGGAGAAGAAGAGGAAGAGCAACAATGGGAAGCAACAGAAGTCGGGGATGGAGAAAAAGAGGAAGGAGAAGACGGAAAGGAAAGAAGAAGACGTTGTGGAAGGAGAAGAAATGCAAGAAGAGGAAGAAGAAGAAGTGTAACCAGAAGAAGCGAAAGAAGGAGACGAAAATGAAGAAGAACAACAAGTAGAAGTAGAAGAAGTGGCAGAAGTAGTGGAATGAAAAGAGATGAAGAAGAAGAAGTGGAAGAAGGAGAACGGGAGGAGGGAGAAGAGGTGGCAGAAGGAGAAGAAGAGGAAGAAGAAGAAGTGGAAGAACGAGAAGAAAAGGAAGAAGTGCAAGTGGAAGAAAGAGAACGGGAGGAAGAAGAAGTGGAAGAATGAGAAAAATAGGAGGAAGAAGAAGCAATGGAAGGAAAGGGGATGAAGAAGAAGTGGAACAAGGAGGAGAAGAAGAAGGGGAGGAAGCAGAAGTAGTGTAGGCAGAAGAAGGGCAAGAAGGAGAAGAGACAGAAGAAGAAGAACAACTAGATGTAGTAGAAGTGGAAGAAGGTGAACAAGAGGAAGAAGAAGAAGTAGTTGAAGGAGTAGGGATGATGGAGAAGAAGTGGAAGAAGGAGAACAAGAGGTAGAAATGCAAGTGGAAGCAGAAGAAGGAGAAGAAGAGGGATATGACAAAGCAAAGAAAGAAGAAGAAGGAGATGAAGAGGAAGAAAAGAAAGGAAAGGAGAGGATGAAGAAGAAGTGGAAGAAGGAGAACGCGAGGAGGGAGAAGAGGTGGCAGAAGGAGAAGAAGAGGAAGAAGAAGAAGTGGAAGAAGGAGAAGAAATGGAAGAAGTGCAAGTGGAAGAAGGAGAACAATAGGAAGAAGAAGAAGAAGTGGAAGAATGAGAAAAAGAGGAGGAATAAGAAGCAATGGACGGAAAGGGGATGAAGAAGAAGTGGAACAAGGAGGAGAAGAAGAAGGGGAGGAAGAAGAAGTAGTGTAGGCAGAAGTAGGGCAAGAAGGAGAAGAGAGGGAAGAAGAAGAACAAGTGGATGTAGTAGAAGATGAAGAAGGTGAACAAGAGGAAGAAGAAGAAGTAGTTGAAGGAGTGGGGATGATGGAGAAGAAGTGGAAGAAGGAGAACAACAGATTGAAATGCAAGTGGAAGCAGAAGAAGCAGAAAAGGAGGGATATGACGAAGGAATGGAAGAAGAAGAAGGAGATGAAGAGGATGACAAGAAAGGAAAGCAGAGGATGAAGAAGACGTGGAAGAAAGAGAAAAAGAGGAGGCAGGAGAAGTGGAAGAAAGATAAGAAGAGGAAGAAGAAGGAGAGTAACTGGAAGAAGTGGAAGAAGGAGAAGAAAAGGAAGAAGAAGAAGATGTGGAAAGTGAAGAAGGTGAACAAGATGAGGAAGAAGAAGTAATGGAAGGAGGTGAGATGAAGAAGAAGAATTGGAACAAGGAGAAAAGGAAGAAAAGGAAGAAGGAGGGGAAGGGAAGGGAAGAAGAAGCCAAAGAAGTGGAAGCTGGAGGAGAAGAGGAAGAAGAAGAAGAAGTGTAAGCATAAGATTTGGGGGAAGGAGACGAAATGGAAGAAGGGGGAGAAGAAGAAGTGTAACGAGAAGAAGCGAAAGAAGGAGACGAAAATGAAGAAGAACAACAAGTAGAAGTAGAAGAAGTGGTAGAAGTAGTGGAATGGAAGGAGATGAAGAAGAAGAAGTGGAAGAAGGAGAAAGGGAGGAGGGAGAAGAGGTGGCAGAAGAAGAAGAAGTGGAAGAACGAGAAGAAAAGGAAGAAGTGCAAGTGGAAGAAGGAGAAGAATAGGCAGAAGAAGAAGAAGAAGTGGAAGAACGAGAAAAAGAGGAAGAATAAGAAGCAATGGAAGGAAAGGGGATGAACAAGAAGTGGAACAGGGAGGAGAAGAAGAAGGGGAAGAAGAAGAAGTAGTGTAGGCAGAAGAAGGGAAAGAAGCAGAAGAGAGGGAAAAAGAAGAACAAGTGGATGTAGTAGAAGTGGAAGAAGGTGAACAAGAGCAAGAAGAAGAAGTAGTTGAAGGAGTAGGGATGATGGAGAAGAAGTGAAAGAAGGAGAACAAGAGGTAGAAATGCAAGTGGAAGCAGAAGAAGGAGAAAATGAGGGATATGACGAAGGAAAGGAAGAAGAAGAAGGAGATGAAGAGGAAGAAAAGAAAGGAAAGGAGAGGATGAAGAAGAAGTGGAAGATAGAGAACAAGACGAAGCAAGAAAAGTGGAAGAAAGATAAGAAGAGGAAGAAGAAGGAGAGTAACTAGAAGAAGTGGAAGAAGGAGAAGCAAAGGAAGAAGAAGAAGATGTGGAAAGTGAAGAAGGTGAACAAGAGGAGGAAGAAGAAGTAGTGGAAGGAGGTGAGATGAAGAAGGTTAATTGGAACAAAGAGAAAAGGGGGAAAACGAAGAAGGAGGGGAAGGGAAGGGAAGAAGAAGCAGAAGAAGTGGAATCTGGAGGAGAAGAGGAAGAAGAAGAAGAAGTGTAAGCATAAGATTTGGGGGAAGGAGAAGAAGAGGAAGAGCAACAATGGGAAGCAACAGAAGTAGAGGATGGAGAAAAAGAGGAAGGAGAAGACGGAAAGGAAAGAAGAAGAAGTTGTGGAAGGAGAAGAAATGGAAGAAGAGGAAGAACAAGAAGTGTAAGCAGAAGAAGCGGAAGAAGGAGACAAAAATGAAGAAGAACAACAAGTATAAGAAGAAGAAGTGGTAGAAGGAGAGAATAAGAGGAATAGGAGGAAGTAGTGGAATGAAAGGAGATGAAGAAGAAGAAGTGGAAGAAGGAGAACGGGAGGAGGGAGAAGAGGTGGCAGAAGGAGAAGAAGAAGAAGAAGAAGAAGTGGAATGAGAAAAAGAGGAGGAAGAAGAACCAATGGAAGGAAAGGGGATGAAGAAGAAGCGGAACTAGGAGGAGAAGAAGAAGGGGAGGAAGAAGAAGTATGGTAGGCAGAAGAAGGGCAAGAAGGAGAAGAGAGGGAAGAAGAAGAACAAATGGATGTACTAGAGGTGGAAGAAGGTGAACAAGAGGAAGAAGAAGAAGTAGTTGAAGGAGTGGGGATGATGGAGAAGAAGTGGCAGAAGGAGAACAAGAGGTAAAAATGCAAGTCGACGCAGAAGAAGGAGAAAAAGAGGGATATGACGAAGGAAAGGAAGAAGAAGAAGGAGATGAAGAGGAAGAAAAGAAAGGAAAGGAGAGGATGAAGAAGAAGTGGAAGAAGGAGAAGAAGAGGAGGCAGGAGAGGTGGAAGAAAGATAACAAGAGGAAGAAGAAGGAGAGTAACTAGAAGAAGTGGAAGAAGGGGAAGAAAAGGAAGAAGAAGAAGAAGTGGATGTAGTAGAGGTGGAAGAAGGTGAACAAGAGGAAGAAGAAGAAGTAGTTGAAGGAGTGGGGATGATGGAGAAGAAGTGGAAGAAGGAGAACAAGAGGTAGAAAGGAAAGTGGAAGCAGAAGAAGGAGAAAAAGAGGGAGATGACGAAGGAAAGGAAGAAGAACAAGGAGATGAAGAGGAAGAAAAGAAAGGAAAGGAGAGGATGAAGAAGAAGTGGAAGAAAGACAACAAGAGGAGGCAGGAGAGGTGGAAGAAAGATAAGAAGAGGAAGAAGAAGGAGAGTAACTAGAAGAAGTGGAAGAAGGAGAAGAAAGGGAAGAAGAAGAAGATGTGGATTGTGAAGAAGGTGAACAAGAGGAGGAAGAAGAAGTAGTGGAAGGAGGTGAGATGAAGAAGAAGAATTGGAACAAGGAGAAAGGAGGAACAGGAAGAAGCAGGGGAAAGGAAGGGAAGAAGAAGCTGAAGAAGTGAAATCTAGAGGAGAAGAGGAAGAAGAAGAAGAACTGTAAGCATAAGATTTGGGGGCAGGAGAAGAAGAGGAAGAGCAACAATGGGAAGCAACAGAAGTGGGGGATGGAGAAAAAGAGGAAGGAGAAGACGGAAAGGAAAGAAGAAGAAGTTGTGGAAGGAGAAGAAATGGAAGAAGAGGAGGAAGAAGAAGTGTAAACAGAAGAAGCGGAAGAAGGAGACGAAAATGAAGAAGAATGATGAGGACATCAAGCTTGAAGGACTTGGAGGACCTAAGGCAAGGGCAAGGACAGGAAGAGCTAAGGAAGCTATTCAACAAGTATTGGCAACCCTTTTACAAAAAGAGCCAAACATTGAAGAAATAAAGTTTAAAATTGTTAATTGTGTCAGGACTGAAGAGAGCAATACTTGACCTTAGTGGAAGAGAAGTTTGAAATAAATTAAACTCATTTTCTTGGAGTTTAATTAGTTAATGGTGGGCAACCAGAATTGTCTAATTAAAGTTGCAGCCACCTAGGTTATCAATTATAATTAGTATACGTGTTTAATTTACTTTGGCAGTTACACTTTGTTATTAAGCTGCCCATTATTAGTTTTTATTATTTTGTAACTTCAGTTGAATTTAGAAAGCCACTAAACCTACACAAGCTGAGTTTATTAGGCATATAAATTTGGGCAAGACTGAGATGTAAGGCAGAATATTTTGGAAATAAAAAAACTAGTTGAGTTTTCTCTCCTTTGGGTTCTTGACAATCCAAAATCTTTTGAGATTTATCAAAGGTAATTCACCCCTTTGTGTGTGTAATCTCGTAGACATATCTTCCATCCTTGGAATTGTGGAGTCTATCAATTCCAATTCCATTTTCTATCTTTTCCATTCATACTCAATTCTGGCCAGCAAACTCTATAACAGGAAAGTGCTACACTATTCAAAAACTCGTTTAATTGTTGAATTTCAAAAACTTTTAATTTCCATTATGTGTCTAAAAGTTTGATAGTAATTCTATTCAGTTTATTTTTTTTGCAATTGTTTGCATTCCATGTTGATTAATTTTGTTAACGCGGCAAGCTAAATTCCTAGGGTCCTTTCAGAATCCTAAATTTTTGTCCTTAATTTTCATCATATCATAATATTACCTTTATTGTTATTTCTTTGACTGAACCATTGTAAAAGTCAGGTCCTTAAAACAATTCTGAAAGTGAAACAAAGCATGCAAAAATTGAGTTAAAAAAACAAAAATTGGGCTGAATGGTTCATGTTATTAGAAAAATTTTAAGCTCATTCTTAAGGTAATATTGTGTTTGAATTGAGGAAGAAAATACTGCACCTTGTTAGTATACAATTCTGAATTTTGGCTGCACTTCTTGGTTGCAAATTGTTCAATTTCCATTCTGTTTTGCTGCACCTGTGTTGTGCATCATTCCCTGAATTTTGCTGCACCTATTGGCTTCATTTTAAGCCAAAATGTCAACCCTTTGTTGGTGTCAAAATTCTGGTTGTTGTCCTATTTGTTTGTGGTCTTCTTTGTGTTTCATTTGAGTCATTTTTGTTAGCTTTTCTTGAGTTATTTGGGCTGCACACAGGTTGGTGTTGTCTTTGAATTTATTCTCTTTTTGGTCTGTTAAGAACTTAAGGAGGAATAGAGAGGAAAAAGGCAAGAGAGTTTCATTATAGTAAAAGCCAATATTGTTTAGCGCAAACACTTGAGTGGGTGAGAACATTTTCAAACACCACATACATACTTTTTCTTGTGACATTTGACCTGTTTGTTTATCATGGCGGAAAGAAATAATAACAATGATCTTCAGCTTCAAATTGTTGCACTATCCCATCATTTAGAGAGATTGATGAAGCAACAACAAGATGAGTTCCATGAGAGGTTGGATCAGTTGGAGAATAGAACCCCACCAGCAGGAGGAGGAGGAAGGCCAAATAGAAATGAAGGAAGAATAGAAGGAGTGAAGTTGAATGTGCCTCCTTTCAAGGGTAGGAGTGATCCTGAGGCATACTTGGAGTGGGAGTTAAAAATTGAGCATGTGTTCTCTTGCAACAATTATAGTGAGGAGCAAAAGGTGAGACTTGCAGCTGCTGAATTTTCAGATTATGCTTTGATTTGGTGGAACAAGTTGCAAAGGGAGAGGATTAGAGATGAAGAGCCTATGGTGGACACTTGGACTGAAATGAAGAGGCTCATGAGGAAGCGGTATGTACCTTCTAGCTTCCATAGAGACTTAAAATTGAAACTTCAAAAATTGTCTCAAGGAAGCAAGGGAGTGGAGGAGTACTATAAGGAGATGGAGGTGCTTATCATCCAAGCAAAAATTGAAGAAGATCCTGAGGTAACTATGGCTTGCTTCCTTAGTGGCTTAAATCATGATATTAGAGATGTTGTTGAGTTGCAGGAATTTGTAGAAATGGAGGATCTGTTGCATAAGGCCATTAAGGTAGAACAACAGTTAAAAAGAAAAAGTGCAACAAGAAGGAGTTCTACCAATTTTAATAATTCCAATTGGAAGGATAGGAGGAAAGAAGGAGCTGCCTCATCTAGTAATACAACACCTTCTAGCCATGGAAAAGCCCCTCAAAAGAAAGATGATAATCCACCTAAAAAGACTAGAGAAGTGAAGTGTTTCAAGTGCTTGGGCATGGGTCATTATGCCTATGAGTGTCCCACAAAGAAGATTGTTCTTCTCAAAGATAATGGGGAATACACAAGCCAATCAGAAGCTAGTGGTGGAGAAGAAGAGGAGAGTGATGGAGAATTGGCAGCTAATGAAGGAGAGTTGTACATGATTAGGAGACTGTTGGGAAGTCAAGTCAAGGACGAAGATGCATCTCAAAGGGAGAACATCTTTCACACAAGATGTTCAGTCAATGGTAATGTTTGTTTGGTAATTATTGATGGAGGGAGTTGTACCAATGTGGTGAGTTCAAGATTAGTGTCAAAGATGAACATGGACACTACACCGCATCCTAGACCATATAAACTCCAATGGCTTAGTGAAGGAGAAGAAGTTAAAGTGAAACAGCAAGCAGAGGTTCCTTTCTCCATTGGGAAGTATCAAGATAAGGTTTTATGTGATGTGGTTCCCATGGAGGCCAGCCATATCCTTTTAGGGAGGCCGTGGCAGTATGATACCAAAGCCATTCATGATGGTTTCACTAATAAAATTTCCTTTATGTATCAGGATAAAAAGGTGGTTCTCAAGCCTTTGTCTCCTAAAGAGGTATGTGAGGATCAATTAAAAATGAGAGAAAGTGTGAAACACCTGAGAGGGGAAAAAGTGAAACACTTGAAAGAAAAAAGAGAGAAAAGAATAAGAGTGAAACACTTGAGGGCAAGCAACTGTGTTTAGCAAGAGAAAGGGAGGTAAGGAGGGTGCTTTGCGCAAGACAGCCCCTCTACTTATTGCTTTGTCAAAATCAAATTTTGTATGCTAACCAGTTTGACAAGTTTGAATTGCCTTCTTGTATTGAGTCTCTTTTGCAGGATTTTGAGGATGTGTTTCCAGCAAATGTACCTGATGACTTGCCACCTGTGAGGGGAATTGAGCATCACATTGATCTCATTCCAGGAGATTCTTTGCCCAATCGTCCAGCTTATAGGAGCAACCCACAGGAGACCAAAGAGATCGAAAGGCAAGTTACTGCGCTCATGAGCAAAGGGTGGGTAAGAGACAGCATGATTCCATGTGTTGTACCTGTGATTCTAGTACCCAAGAAGGATGGCTCATGGAGGATGTGTTCTGATTGTAGAGCCATAAACAACATCACCATCAAATTTAGACATCCAATTCCCAGATGAAGATGCTATTGATTTGGGGACAAATCCTCTTCAAGAGGGGGGGGAGTGATGAGGACATCAAGCTTGAAGGACTTGGAGGACCTATGACAAGGGCAAGGACAAGAAGAGCTAAGGAAGCTATTCAACAAGTATTGGCAGCCCTTTTGCAAAAAGAGCCAAACATTGAAGAAATAAAGTTTAAAATTGTTAATTGTCTCAGCACTAAAGAGAGCAATACTTGACCTTAATGGAAGAGAAGTTTGAAATAAATTAAACTCATTTTCTTGGAGTTTAATTAGTTAATGGTGGGCAACCAGAATTGTCTAATTAAAGTTGCAGCCACCTAGGTTATCAATTATAATTAGTATACGTGTTTAATTTACTTTGGCAGTTACACTTTGTTATTAAGCTGCCCCTTTGTGTGTGTAATCTCGTAGACATATCTTCCATCTTTGGAAGTGTGGAGTCTATCAATTCCAATTCCATTTTCTGCCTTTTCCATTCATACTCAATTCTGGCCAGCAAACTCTATAACAGGAAAGTGCTACACTATTCAAAAACTCGTTTAATTGTTGAATTTCAAAAACTTTTAATTTCGATTCTGTGTCTAAAAGTTTGATAGTAATTCTATTCAGTTTATTTTTTTGCAATTGTTTGCATTCCATGTTGATTAATTTTGTTAACGCGGCAAGCTAAATTCCTAGGGTCCTTTCAGAATCCTAAACTGACAGCGGATTCATATCAAGAAGAAGATGTGGAAAGTGAAGAAGTTGAAGAAGGTGAATAAGAGGTGGAAGAAGAAGCAATGGAAGGAAAGGGGATGAAGAAGAAGTGGAACAAGGACGAGAAGAAGAAGGGGAGGAAGAAGAAGTAGTGTAGGCAGAAGAAGGGCAAGAAGGAGAAGAGAGGGAAGAAGAAGAAGTGGATGTAGTAGAAGTGGAAGAAGGTGAAAAAATGAAGAAGAAGAAGTAGTTGAAGGAGTGGGGATGATGGAGAAGAAGTGGAAGAAGGAGAACAAGAGGTAGAAATGCAAGTGGAAGCAGAAGAAGGAGAAAAGGAGGGATATGACGAAGGAAAGGAAGAAGAAGAAGGAGATGAAGAGGAAGAAAAGAAAGGAAAGGAGAGCATGAAGAAGAAGTGGAAGAAAGGAGAACAAGAGGAGGCAGGAGAAGTGGAAGAAAGATAAGAAGAGGAAGAAGAACGAAAGTAACTAGAAGAAGTGGAAGAAGGAGAAGAAAAGGAAGAAGAAGAAGATGTGGAAAGTGAAGAAGTTAAAGAAGGTGAACAAGAGGAGGAAGAAGAAGTAGTGGAGGAGGTGAGATGAAGAGGAAGAATTGGAACAAGGAGAAAAGGAGGAAAAGGCAGCAGGAGGGGGAGGGAAGCGGAAGAAGGAGACAAAAATGAAGAAGAACAACAAGTAGAAGTAGAAGAAGTGGTAGAAGGAGAGAATAAGAGGAATATGATGTGAATGCTGAAGACAATGACTTTTCATTTTTTTGTAACGTTTCATTAATTTAGGAATTAATGTAACATGCAATTAATCATGTGTGATAATTGCGTGATAATAGAGTATTTAATTTTTCTTTTGGGAGTTACGATTTTGAACAGTCACCTAATTCTATAAATAGGGGTTGAATTGTACTCTAAGGACAACCATTGAATTAGTGAAATTATATTTGGGTTTTACCCTTTTGTGAGAGATGAATTTCTCTTTAGAACTTATCAAGGAATTTTTCCTTGTGGCGTTCTCCTAGACTTATCAAGGGTAAATCACCACCCTTATGGCGTCATATGACTTATCTTCCATCCTTGGAAGTGGCGTCATCTATCTTTTCGTTAAACCATTTTCATCTTTTCCATTTTCTTGTTTATCCAATTCTCATTGTTTTGTTAACTTATTACCTTCCAACCTAAATAGATCCGCAAAACGAATCCAACCCCTTTGGATTTCTATCAGTTGGTATCAGAGCTTCGACTCTAGGTTTGGAACTATGGTGGATATTTTTTATACAAGGTGTTTAATCGAAGGTCATTTGTGCTTATTTGCAGTTGATGAAGAAAGTTATAGCAACGTGGTGAGCGAAAGATTGGTGAATAAACTTAACTTACCAACGAGTCTTCATCCTAGGCAAACAAAGTTTAGATTTACTATAATATGTGGAGGAAGTGACATGCGATATTGCTCCCATGGACTCATATCATTTTCTTTTAGGGAAACCTTGGTTGTAGGGTAAAAGGATAAATTATGAAAGACTTTCAGTTTCTTTGGTGCATGAAGCACGCAAACTTAATTTGAAATTTCTGACACCAAGTGAGGTTTGTGATGATCAACTTAAGTTGAAGGAGAAAATAGAAAAAGAGAGAGAAGAAAAGAGAAAAATAGAAAAAGAAAAGAGTGAAGAAGAAGAGAGAGAAAAGGAAAGAGAAAGACAGAAAAAGAACTATAAAACTTTAACTGCTATTGATTTTTCTTCTTCTCTTGATATTATAAATGCACAAGATCATGAGTATACAACGCACAAATTGTCATGGGTAAGGAAGAAAAATATTGATATCACTCCTAGAGCGTCATTGTACATCGAGTCCACTGTTGAAATTCAAACTCATGAGAAAAATTTTCAAGTCTGGGTATGGGCACCAAAACGGAGAAATTCATTGATGCATGATTTTTTACAAGTTGTATTTGATCCTGGAGGTTGTTTTGTTCGTTATAAGTGGATAAAATTTGTAGGAAAATAAAGTCATAGATTCGGGGACGAATCTTTTCGAAGAAGGAGGGAATGATGTGAATGCCGAAGACAATGACTTTTCATTTTTTGTAACGTTTCATTAATTTAGGAATTAATGTAACATGCAATTAATCATGTGTGATAATTGCGTGATAATAGAGTATTTAATTTTTCTTTTGGGAGTTATGATTTTGAACAGTCACCTAATTCTATAAATAGGGGCTGAATTGTACTCTAAGGACAACCATTGAATTAGTGAAATTATATTTGGGTTTTACCCTTTTGTGAGAGATGAATTTCTCTTTAGAACTTATCAAGGAATTTTTCCTTGTGGCGTTCTGCTAGACTTATCAAGGGTAAATCACCACCCTTGTGGCGTCATATGACTTATCTTCCATCCTTGGAAGTGGCGTCATCTATCTTTTCGTTAAACCATTTTCATCCTTTCCATTTTCTTGTTTATCCAATTCTCATTGTTTTGTTAACTTATTACCTTCCAACCTAAATAGATCCGCAAAACGAATCCAACCCCTTTGGATTTCTATCAAAGTGGATGTAGTAGAAGTGGAAGAAGGTGAACAAGAGGAAAAAGAAGAAGTAGTTGAAGGAGTGGGGATGATGGAGAAGAAGTGGAAGATGGAGAACAAGAGGTAGAAATGCAAGTGGAAGCAGAAGAAGGAGAAAAAGAGGGATATTACGACGGAAAGGAAGAAGAAGGAGATGAAGAGGAAGAAAAGAAACGAAAGGAGAGGATGAAGAAGAAGTGGAAGAAAGAGAACAAGAGGAGGCAGGAGAAGTGGAAGAAAGAGAACAAGAGGAGGCACGAGAAGTGGAAGAAAGATAAGAAGAGGAAGAAGAGGAAGTGGATGAACGAGAAGAAAAGGAAGAAGTGCAAGTGGATGAAGGAGAACAATATGAAGAAGAAGAAAAAGTGGAAGAACGAGAAAAAGAGGAGGAAGAAGAAGCAATGGAAGGAAAGGGGATGAAGAAGAGGTGGAACATGGAGGAGAAGAAGAAGGGGAGGAAGAAGAAGTAGTGTCGGCAGAAGAAGGGCAAGAAGGACAAGAGAAGGAAGAAGAAGAACAAGTGGAAGAAGGTGAACAAGAGGAGGAAGAAGAAGTAGTGGAAGGAGGTGAGATGAAGAAGAAGAATTGGAACAAGGAGAAAAGGAGGAAAAGGAAGAAGGAGGGGAAGGGAAGGGAAGGAGAAGCAGAAGAAGTGGAATCTGGAGGAGAAGAGGAAGAAGCAGAAGAAGTGTAAGCATAAGATTTTAGGGAAGGAGAAGAAGAGGAAGAGCAACAATGGGAACAACAAAAGTGGGGGATGGAGAAAAAGAGGAAAGAGAAGACGGCAAGGAAAGAAGAAGCAGTTCTGGAAGGAGAAGAAATGGAAGAAGAGGAAGTAGAAGAAGTGAAAGCAGAAGAAGCGGAAGAAGGAGACGAAAATGAAGAAGAACAACAAGTAGAAGTAGAAGAAGTGGTAGAAGTAGTGGAATGAAAGGAGATGAAGAAGAAGAAGTGGAAGAAGGAGAACGGGAGGAGGGAGAAGAGGTGGCAGAAGGAGAAGAAGAGGAAGTGGAAGAAGAAGAAGAAGAAGAAGAAGAAGTGGAAGAACGAGAGGAAAAGGAAGAAGTGCAAGTGGAAGAAGGAGAATAATAGGAAGAAGAAGAAGAAGTGGAAAAATGAGAAAAAAAGGAGGAAGAAGAAGCAATGGAAGAAAAGGGGATGAAGAAGAAGTGGAACAAGGAGGAGAAGAGGAAGGGGAGGAAGAAGAAGTAGTGTAGGCAGAAGAAGGGCAAGAAGGAGAAGAGAGGGAAGAAGAAGAACAAGTGGATGTAGTAGAGGTGGAAGAAGATTAACAATAGGAAGAAGAAGAAGTAGTTGAAGGAGTGGGGATGATGGAGAAGATGTGGAAGAAGGAGAACAAGAGGTAGAATGCAAGTGGAAGCCGAAGAAGGAGAAAAAGAGGGATATTACGGAGGAAAGGAAGAAGAAGGAGATGAAGAGGTAAAAAAGAAAGGAAAGGAGAGGATGAAGAAGAAGTGGAAGAAAGAGAACAAGAGGAGGCAGGAGAAGTGGAAGAAAGATAAGAAGAGGAAGAAGAAGGAGAGTAACTAGAAGAAGTGGAAGAAAGAGAAGAAAAGGAAGAAGAAGAAGATGTGGAATATGAAGAAGGTGAACAAAAGGAGGAAGAAGAAGTAGTGGAAGGAGGTGAGATGAAGAAGAAGAATTGGAATAAGGAGAAAAGGAGGAATAGGAAGAAGCAGGGGAAAAGAAGGGAAGAAGAAGCTGAAGAAGTGAAATTTGGAGGAGAAGAGGAAGAAGAAGAAGAACTGTAAGCATAAGATTTGGGGGAAGGAGAAGAAGAGGAAGAGCAACAATGGGAAGCAACAGATGTGGGGGATGGAGAAAAAGAGAAAGGAGAAGACGGAAAGGAAAGAAGAAGAAGTTGTGGAAGGAGAAGAAATGGAAGAAGAGGAGGAAGAAGAAGTGTAAGCAGCAGAAGCGGAAGAAGGAGACGAAAATGAAGAAGAACAACAAGTAGAAGTAGAAGAAGTGGTAGAAAGAAAGAATAAGAGGAATAGGTGGAAGTAGTGGAATGGAAGGAGATGAAGAAGAAGAAGTGGAAGAAGGAGAACGGGACGAGGGAGAAGAGGCGGCAGAAGGAGAAGAAGAGGAAGAAAAAGAAGTGGAAGAACGAGAAGAAAAGGAAGAGGTGCAAGTGGAAGAAGGAGAACAATAGGAAGAAGAAGAAGAAGTGGAAGAATGAGAAAAAGAGGAGGAAGAAGAAGCAATAAAAGGAAAGGGGATGAAGAAGAAGTGGAACAAGGAGGAGAAGAAGAAGGGGAGGAAGAAGAAGTAGTGTAGCAGAAGAAGGGCAAGAAGGAGAAGAGATGGAAGAAGAAGAACAAGTGGATGTAGTAGAAGTGGTAGAAGGTGAACAAGAGGAAGAGGAAGAAGTAGTTGAAGGAATGGGGATGATGGAGAAGAAGTGGAAGAAGTAGAACAAGAGGTAGAAATGCAAGTGGAAGCAGAAGAAGGAGAAAAAGAGGGATTTGACGAAGGAAAGGAAGAAGAAGAAGAAGGAGATGAAGAGGAACAGTAACAATGGGAAGCAACAGAAGTGGGGGATGGAGAAAAAGAGGAAGTAGAAGACGGAAAGGAAAGAAGAAGAAGTTGTGGAAGGAGAAGAAGTGTAAGCAAAAGACGAAAATGAAGAAGAACAACAAGTTGAATTAAAAGAAGTGGTAGAAGGAGAGAATAAGAGGAATAGGAGGAAGTGGTGGAATGAAAGGAGATGAAGAAGAAGAAGAACGGGAGGAGGAAGAAGAGGTGGCAGAAGGAGAAGAAGAGGAAGAAGAAGAAGTGGCAGAACGAGAAGAGAAGGAAGAAGTGCAAGTGGAGGAAAGAGAACAATAGGAAAAAGAAGAAGAAGTGGAAGAATGAGAAAAAGAGGAGGAAGAAGAAGCAATGGAAGGAAAGGGGATGAAGAAGAAGTGGAACAAGCAGGAGAAGAAGAATGGGAGGAAGAAGAAGTAGTGTAGGCAGAAGAAGGGCAAGAAGGAGAAGAGAGGGAAGAAGAAGAACAAGTGGATGTAGTAGAAGTGGAAGAAGGTGAAAAAGAGGAAGAAGAAGAAGTAGTTGAAGGAGTGGGGATGATGGAGAAATGGAAGAAGGAGAACAAGAGGTAGAAATGCAAATGGAAGCAGAAGAAGGAGAAAAAGAGGGATATGACAAAGGAAAGGAAGAAGAAGAAGGAGATGAAGAGGAAGAAAAGAAAGGAAAGGAGAGGATGAAGAAGAAATGGAAGAAAGAGAACAAGAGGAGGCAGGAGAAGTGGAAGAAAGATAAGAAGAGGAAGAAGAAGGAGAGTAACTAGAAGAAGTGGAAGAAGGAGAAGAAAAGGAAGAAGAAGAAGATGTGGAAAGTGAAGAAGGTGAACAAGGGGAGGAAGAAGAAGTAGGGGAAGCTTAGATGATGATGAGGACATGAAGCTTGAAGGACTTGGAGGACCTATGACAAGGGGAAGGACAAGAAGAGCTAAGGAAGCTATTCAACAAGTATTGGCAGCCCTTTTGCAAAAAGAGCCAAACATTGAAGAAATAAAGTTTAAAATTGTTAATTGTCTCAGGACTGAAGAGAGGAATACTTGACCTTAATGGAAGAGAAGTGTGGAATAAATTAAACTCATTTTCTTGGAGTTTACGTAGTTAATGGTGGGCAACTAGAATTGTCTAATTAAAGTTGCAGCCACCTATGTTATCAATTCTAATTAGTATACATGTTAATTTGCTTTGGCAGTTACACTTTGTTATTAACTGCCCATTATTAGTTTTTATTATTTTGTAACTTCAGCTGAATTTCGAAAGCCACTAAACCTACACAAGCTGAGTTTATTAGGCATATAAATTTGGGCAAAGACTGAGATGTAAGGCAGAATATTTTGGAAAGAAAAAACTAGTTGAGTTTTCTCTCCTTTGGGTTCTTGACAATCCAAAATCTTTTGAGATTTATCAAAGGTAATTCACCCCTTTGTGTGTGCAATCTCGTAGACATATCTTCCATCCTTGGAAGTGTGGAGTTTATCAATTCCAATTCCATTTTCTGTCTTTTCGATTCATACTCAATTCTGCCCAGCAAACTCTATGATAGGAAAGTCCTACACTATTCGAAAACTCGTTTAATCGTTGAATTTCAATAACTTTTAATTTTCATTCTGTGTCTAAAAGTTTGATAGTAATTCTATTCAATTTATTTTTTGCAATTGTTTGCATTCCACGTTGATTAATTTTGTTAACGCGGCAAGTTAAATTCCTAGGGTTCTTTTAGAATCCTAAACTGACAGCGGATTCATATCAGATGAAGAAGTAGAATTGGAACAAGGAGAAAAGGAGGAAAAGGAAGAAGGAGGGGAAGAAGAAGCAGAAGAAGTGGAATCTGGAGGAGAAGAGGAAGAAGAAGAAGAAGTCTAAGCATAAGATTTAGGGGAAGGAGAAGAAGAGGAAGAGCAACAATGGGAAGCAACAGAAGTGAGGGATGGAGTATAAGAGGAAGGAGAAGACGGAAAGGGAAGAAGAAGAAGTTGTGGAAGGAGACGAAATGGAAGAAGAGGAAGAAGAAGAAGTGTAAGCAGAAGAAGCAAATGGAGACGAAAATGAAGAAGAACAACAAGTAGAATTAGAAGAAGTGGTAGAAAGAGAGAATAAGAGGCATAGGAGGAAGTAGTGGAATGAAAGGAGATGAAGAAGAAGAAGTGGAACAAAGAGAACGGGAGGAGGTAGATGAGGTTGCAGAAGGAGAAGAAGAGTAAGAAGAAGAAGTGGAAGAACGAGAAGAAAAGGAAGAAGTGCAAGTGGAAGAAGGAGAATAATAGGAAGAAGAAGAAGAAGTGGAAGAATGAGAAAAAGAGGAGGAAGAAGAAGCAATGGAAGGAAAGCGTATGAAGAAGAAGTGGAACAAGGACGAGAAGAAAAAGGGCAGGAAGAAGAAGTAGTGTAGGTAGAAGAAGGGCAAGGGGAGAAGAGAGGGAAGAAGAAGAACAAGTGGATGTAGTAGAAGTGGAAAAATGTGAACAAGAGGAAGAAGAAGTAGTTGAAGGAGTGGGGATGATGGAGAAGAAGTGGAAGAAGGAGAACAAGAGGTAGAAATGCAAGTGGAAGCAGAAGAAGGAGAAAAAGAGGGATATGACGAAGGAAAGAAAGAAGAAGAAGGAGATGAAGAGGAAGAAAAGAAAGGAAAGGACAGGATGAAGAAGAAGTGGAAGAAAGAGAACAAGAGGAGGCAGGAGAAGTGGAAGAAAGATAAGAAGAGGAAGAAGAAAGAGAGCAACTAGAAGAAGCGGAAGAAGGAGAAGAAAAGGAAGAAGAAGAAGATATGGAAAGTAAAGAAGGTGAAGAAGAGAAGGAAAAATAAGTAGTGGAAGGAGGTGAGATGGAGAAGAAGAATTGGAACAAGGAGGAAAGGGAAGAAGGAGGGGAAGGGAAGGGAAGAAGAAGCAGAAGAAGTGGAATCTGGAGGAGAAAAGGAAGAAGAAGAAGAAGTGTAAGCATAAGATTTGGGGGAAGGAGAAGAAGTGGAAGAGCAACAATGGGAAGCAACAGAAGTGGGGGATGGAGAAACAGAGGAAGGAGAAGACGGCAAGAAAAGAAGAAGTAGTTGTGGAAGGAGAAGAAATGGAAGAAGAGGAAGAATAAGGAAGAAGAGGAAGAAGAGGAAGTGTAAGCAGAAGAAGCGGAAGAAGGAGACGAAAATGAAGACGAACAACAAGTAGAAGTAGCAGAAGTGGTAGAAGGAGAGAATAAGAGGAATAGGAGGAAGTAGTAGAATGAAAGGAGATGAAGAAGAAGAAGTGGAAGAAGGAGAAGGGGAGGAGCGAGAAGAGGTGGCAGAAGGAGAAAAAGAGGAAGAACAAGAAGTGGAAGAATGAGAAGAAAAGGAAGAACTTCAAGTGGAAGAAGGAGAACAATAGGAAGAAGAAGAAGAAGTGGAAGAATGAGAAAAAGAGGAGGAAGAAGAAGCAATGGAAGGAAAGGGGATGAAGACGAAGTGGAATAAGGAGGAGAAGAAGAATGGGAGGAAGAAGAAGTAGTGTAGGCAGAAAAAGGGCAAGAAGGAGATGAGAGGGAAGAAGAAGAGGAAGTGCATGTAGTAGAGGTGGAAGAAGGTGAACAAGAGGAAGAAGAAGAAGTAGTTAAAGGAGTAGGGATGATGGAGAAGAAGTGGAAGAAGGAGAACAAGAGGTAGAAATGCAAGTGGAAGCAGAAGAAGGAGAAAAAGAGGGATATGACGAAGGAAAGGAAGAAGAAGAATGAGATTAAGAGGAAGAAAAGAAAGGAAAGGAAAGGATGAAGAAGAAGTGGAAGAAAGAGAACAAGAGGAGGCGAGAGAAGTGGAAGAAAGATAAGAAGAGGAAGAAGAAGGAGAGTAACTAGAAGAAGTGGAAGAAGGAGAAGAAAAGGAAGAAGAAGAAGATGTGGAAAGTGAAGAAGGTCAAGAAAAGGAGGAAGAAGAAGTAGTGGAAGAGGTGAGATGAAGAAGAAGAATTGGAACAAGGAGAAAAGGAGGAAAAGGAAGAAGGAGGGGAAGGGAAGGGAAGAAGAAGTGGAATCTGGAGGAGAAGAGGAAGAAGAACAAGAACTGTAAGCATAAGATTTGGGGGAAGGAGAAGAAGAGTAAGAGCAACAGTTGGAAGCAACAGAAGTGGGGGATGGAGAAAAAGAGGAAGGAGAAAAGAGGAGGAAGAAGAAGCAATGGAAGGAAAGGGGATGAAGACGAAGTGGAACAAGGAGGAGAAGAAGAAGGGGAGGAAGAAGAAGTAGTGTAAGCAGAAAAAGGGCAAGAAGGAGAAGAGAGGAAAGAAGAAGAAGAAGTGGATGTATTAGAGGTGGAAGAAGGTGAACAAGAGGAAGAAGAAGAAGTAGTTGAAGGAGTGGGGATGATGAAGAAGAAGTGGAAGAAAGAGAACAAGAGGTAGAAATGCAAGTGGAAGCAGAAGAAGGAGAAAAAGAGGGATATGATGAAGGAAAGGAAGAAGAAGAAGGAGATTAAGAGGAAGAAAAGAAAGGAAAGGAAAGGATGAAGAAGAAGTGGAAGAAAGAGAACAAGAGGAGGCGGGAGAAGTGGAAGAACGATAAGAAGAGGAAGAAGAATGATACAAACTAGAAGAAGTGGAAGAAGGAGAAGAAAAGGATGAAGAAGAAGATGTGGAAACTGAAGAAGGTGAAGAAGAGGAGGAAGAAGAAGTAGTGGATGGAGGTGAGATGAAGAAGAAGAATTGGAACAAGGAGAAAAGGAGGAAAAGGAAGAAGGAGGGGAAGGGATGGGAAGAAGAACCAGAAGAAGTGGAATCTGGAGGAGAAGAGGAAGAAGAAGAAGAAGCGTAAGCATAATATTTGGCGGAAGGAGAAGAAGAGGAAGAGCAACAATGGGAAGCAACAGAAGTGGGGGATGGAGAAAAAGAGGAAGGAGAAGACAGAAAGGAAAGAAGAAGAAGTTGTGGAAGGAAAAGAAGTGTAAGTAGAAGAAATGGAAGAAAGAGACGAAAATGAAGAAGAACAACAAGTAGAAGTAGAAGAAGTGGTAGAAGTAGTGGAATGAAAGGAGATGAAGAAGAAGAAGTGGAAGAAGGAGAACGGCAAGAGGGAGAAGAGGTGGCAGAAGGAGAAGAAGAGGAAGAAGAAGAAGTGGAAGAACGAGAAGAAAAGGAAGAAATAGTGCAAGTGGAAGAAGGAGAACAATAGGAAGAAGAAGAATAAGTGGAAGAATGAGAAAAAGAGGAGGAAGAAGAAGCAATGGAAGGAAAGGGAATGAAGAAGAAGTGGAACAAGGAGGAGAAGAAGAAGGGGAGGAAGAAGAAGTAGTGTAGGCAGAAGAAGGGCAAGAAGGAGAAGAGAGGGAAGAAGAATAACAAGTGGATGTAGTAGAAGTGGAAGAAGGTGAACAAGAGGAAGAAGAAGAAGTACTTGAAGGAGTAGGGATGATAGAGAAGAAGTGGAAGAAGGAGAACAAGAGGTAGAAATGCAAGTGGAAGCAGAAGAAGGAGAAAAAGAGGGATATGACGAAGGAAAGGAAGAAGAAAAAGAAGATGAAGTTGAAGAAAAGAAGGGAAAGGAGAGGATGAAGAAGAAGTGGAAGAAAGAGAACAAGAGGAGGCAGGAGAAGTGGAAGAAAGATAAGAAGAGTTAGAAGAAGGAGAGTAACTAGAAGAAGTGGAAGAAGGAGAAGAAAAAGAGGAATCTGGAGAAGAGGAAGAAGAAGAAGAAGTGTATGCATAAGATTTGGGGGAAGGAGAAGAAGAGGAAGAGCAACAACGGGAAGCAACAGAAGTGGGGGATGGAGAAAAAGAGGAAGGAGAAGACGGAAAGGAAAGAAGAAGAAGTTGTGGAAGGAAAAGAAGTGTAAGTAGAAGAAGTGGAAGAAAGAGACGAAAATGAAGAAGAACAACAAGTAGAAGTAGAAGAAGTGGTAGAAGTAGTGGAATGAAAGGAGATGAAGAGGAAGAAATGGAAGAAGGAGAACGGCAAGAGGGAGAAGAGGTGGCAGAAGGAGAAGAAGAGGAAGAAGAAGAAGTGGAAGAACGAGAAGAAAAGGAAGAAATAGTGCAAGTGGAAGAAGGAGAACAATAGGAAGAAGAAGAATAAGTGGAAGAATGAGAAAAAGAGGAGGAAGAAGAAGCAATGGAAGGAAAGGGGATGAAGAAGAAGTGGAACAAGGAGGAGAAGAAGAAGGGGAGGAAGAAGAAGTAGTGTAGGCAGAAGAAGGGCAAGAAGGAGAAAAGAGGGAAGAAGAATAACAGGTGGATGTAGTAGAAGTGGAAGAAGGTGAACAAGAGGAAGAAGAAGAAGGGATGATAGAGAAGAAGTGGAAGAAGGAGAACAAGAGGTAGAAATGCAAGTGGAAGCAGAAGAAGGAGAAAAAGAGGGATATGACGAAGGAAAGGAAGAAGAAAAAGGAGATGAAGTTGAAGAAAAGAAGGGAAAGGAGAGGATGAAGAAGAAGTGGAAGAAAGAGAACAAGAGGAGGCAGAAGAAGTGGAAGAAAGATAAGAAGAGTTAGAAGAAGGAGAGTAACTAGAAGAAGTGGAAGAAGGAGAAGAAAAAGAGGAATCTGGAGAAGAGGAAGAAGAAGAAGAAGTGTATGCATAAGATTTGGGGGAAGGAGAAGAAGAGGAAGAGCAGCAATCGGAAGCAACAGACGTGGGGGATGGAGAAAAAGAGGAAGGAGAAGACGGAAAGGAAAGAAGAAGAAGTTGTGGAAGGAGAAGAAATGGAAGAAGAGGAAGAAGAAGAAGAAGTTTAAGCAGAAGAAGCGGAAGAAGGAGGTGAAAATGAACAAGAACAACAAGTAGAAGTAGACGAAGGAGATGAAAAGGAAGAAGAAGAAGATGTGGAAAGTGAAGAAGTTGAAGAAGGTGAACAAGAGGCGGAAGAAGAAGTAGTGGAAGGAGGTGAGATGAAGAAGAAGAATTGGAACAAGCAGAATAGGAGGAAAAGGAAGAAAGAGGGGAAGGGAAGGGAAGAAGAAGCAGAAGAAGTGGAATCTGGAGGAGAAGAGGAAGAGCAACAATAGGAAGCAACAGATTTGGGGGAAGGAGAAGAAGAGGAAGAGCAACAATAGGAAGCAACAGAAGTGGGGGATGGAGAAAAAGAGGAAGGAGAAGACGGAAAAGAAAGAAGAAGAAGTTGTGGAAGGAGAAGAAATGGAAGAAGAGGAAGAAGAAGAAGTGTATGCAGAAGAACCGCAAGAAGGAGACGAAAATGAAGAAGAACAACAAGTAGTGGTAGAAGAAGTGGTAGAAGGAGAGAATAAGAGGAATAGGAAGAAGTAGTGGAATGAAATGAGATGAAGAAGAAGACGTGGAAGAAGGAGAACGGGAAGAGGGAGGAGGGAGAACAGGTTGCAGAAGGAGAAGAAGAGGAAGAAGAAGAAGTGGAAGGATGAGAAAAAGAGGAGGAAGAAGAAGCAATGGAAGGAAAGGCGATGAAAAAGAAATGGAACAAGGAGGAGAAGAAGAAGGGGAGGAAGAAGAAGTAGTGTAGGCAGAAGAAGGGCAAAAAGGAGGAGGGAAAAAGAAGAACAAGTGGATGTAGTAGAAGTGGAAGAAGGTGAACAAGAGGAAGAAGAAGAAGTAGTTGAAGGAGTGGGGATGATGGAGAAGAAGTGGAAGAAGGAGAACAAGAGGTAGAAATGCAAGTGGAAGCAAAAGAAAGAGAAAAAGAGGGATATGACGAAGGAAAGGAAGAAGAAGAAGGAGATGAAGAGGAAGAAAAGAAAGGAAAAGAAAGCATGAAGAAGAAGTGGAAGAAAGAGAACAAGAGCAGGCAGGAGAAGTGGAAGAAAGATATGAAGAGGAAGAAGAAGGAGAGTAACTAGAAGAAGTGGAAGAAGCAGAAGAAAAGGAAGAAGAAGAAGATGTGAAAAGTGAAGAAGTTGAAGATGGTGGACAAGAGGAGGAAGAAGAAGTAGTGGAAGGAGGTGAGATCAAGAAGAAGAATTCGAACAAGGAGAAAATGAGAAAAAGGAAGGAGGGGAAGGGAAGGGAAGAAGAAGCAGAAGAACTGAAATCTGGAGGAGAAGAGGAAGAAGAAGAAATGGAAGAAGAGGAAGAAAAACAAGTGTAAGCAGAAGAAGAGGAAGAAGGAGACGAAAATGAAGAAGAACAATAAGTAGAAGTAGAAGAAGTGGTAGAAGGAGAGAATAAGTGGAATAGGAGGAAGTGGTGGAATGAAACGACATGAATATGAAGAAGTGGAAGAACAAGAAGAAAAAGAAGAACTGCAAGTGGAAGAAGGAGAACAATAGGAAGAAGAAGAAGAAGTGGAAGAATGAGAAAAAGAGGAGGAAGAAGAAGCAATGGAAGGAAAAGGGATGAAGAAGAAGTGGAACAATGAGGAGAAGAAGAAGGGGAGGAAGAAGAAGTAGTGTAGGCAGAAGAAGGGCAAGAAGGAGAAGAGAGGGAAGAAGAAACACAAGTGAATGTAGTAGAAGTGGAAGAAGGTGAACAAGAGGAAGAAGAAGAAGTAGTTGAAGGAGTGGGGATGATGGAGAAGAAGTGGAAGAAGGAGAACAAGAGGTAGAAATGCAAGTGGAATCAGAAGAAAGAGAAAAAGGGGGATAGGACAAAGGAAAGGAAGAAGAAGAAGGAGATGAAGAGGAAGAAAAGAAAGGCAAGGAAAAGATGAAGAAGAAGTCGAAGAAAGAGAACAAGAGGGGGCAGGAGAAGTGGAAGAAAGATAAGAAGAGGAAGAAGAAAGAGAGTAACTAGAAGAAGTGGAAGAAGGAGAAGAAAAGGAAGAAGATGAAGATGTGGAAAGTGAAGAAGTTGAAGAAGGTGAACAAGAGGAGGAAGAAGAAGTAGTGGAAGGAGGTGAGATGAAGACGAATAATTGGAACAAGGAGAAAAGGAGGAAAAGGAAGAAGAAGGGGAAGGGAAGGGAAGAAGAAGCAAAAGAAGTGGAATCTGGAGGAGAAGAGGAAGAAGAAGAAGAAGAGTAAGCATAAGGTTTGGGGGAAGGAGAAGACGAGGAAGAGCAACAATGGGAAGCAACAGAAGTGGGGGATGGAGAAAAAGAGGAAGGAGAAGACGGAAAGGAAAGAAGAAGTTGTGGAAGGAGAAGAAATGGAAGAAGAGGAAGAAGAAGAAGTGTAAGCAGAAGAACCGGAAGAAGGAGACGAAAATGAAGAAGAACAACAAGTAGAAGTAGAAGAAGTGGTAGAAGGAGAGAATAAGAAGAATAGGAGGAAGTAGTGGAATGAAAGGAGATGAAGAAGAAGAAGTGGAAGAAGGAGAACGCGAGGAGGGAGAGAAGGTGGCAGAACGAGAAGAAGAGGAAAAACAAGAAGTGGAAGAACGAGAAGAAAAGGAAGAACTTCAAGTCGAAGAAGGAGAACAATAGGAAGAAGAAGAAGAAGTGGAAGAAAGGGAACAAGAGGAGGCATGAGAAGTAGAAGAAAGATAAAAAGAGGAAGAAAAAGGAGAGTAACTAGAAGAAGTGGAAGAACGAGAAGAAAAGGAAGAAAAAGACGATGTGCAAAGTGAAGAAGGTGAATAAGAGTAGTGGAAGGAGGTGAGATGAAGAAGAAGAATTCGAACAAGGAGAAAAGGAGGAAAAGAAGAATGAGGAGAAGGGAAGGGAAGAAGAACTAGAAGAAGTGGAATCTGGAGGAGAAGAGGAAGAAGAAGGAGAAGTGTAAGCATAAGATTTGGGGGAAGGAGAAGAAGAGGAAGTGTAAGCAGAAGAAGCAGAAGAAAATGAAGAAGAACAACAAGTAGAAGTAGAAGAAGTGGTAGAAGGAGAGAATAAGAGGAATAGGAGGAAGTAGTAGAATGAAAGGAGATGAAGAAGAAGAAGTGGAAGAAGGAAAACGGGAGGAGTGAGAAGAGGTGGCAGAAGGAGAAGAAGAGGAAGAAGAAGAAGTGGAAGACCAAGAAGAAAAGGAAGAAGTGCAAGTGGAAGAAGGAGAACAATAGGAAGAAGAAGAAGAAGTAGAAGAATGAGAAAAAGAGGAGGAGGAAGAAGCAATGGAAGGAAAGGGGATGAAGAGGAAGTGGAACAAGGAGGAGAAGAAGAAGGGGAGGAAGAAGAAGTAGTATAAGCAGAAGAAGGGCAAGAAAGAGAAGAGAGGGAAGAAGAAGAAAATGTGGAAAGTGAAGAAGTTGAAGAAGGTGAACAAGTAGAGGAAGAAGAAGTAGTGGAAGGAGGTGAGATGAAGAAGAAGAATTGGAACGAGGAGAAAAGGAGGAAAAGGAAGAAGGATGGGAAGGGAAGGGAAGAAGAAGCAGAAGAAGTAGAATCTGGAGGAGAAGAAGAAGAAGAAGAAGAAGTGTAAGCATAAGATTTAGGGGCAGAAGAAGAAGAGGAAGAGCAACAATGGGAAGCAACAGTAGTGGGGGATGGAGAAAAAGCGGAAGGACAAGACGGAAAGGAAAGAAGAAGAAGTGTAAGCAAAAAAGCAGAAGAAGGAGACGAAAATGAAGAAGAACAACAAGTAGAAGTAGAAAAAGTGGTAGAAGGAGAGAATAAGAGGGGAATAGGAGGAAGTAGTGGAATGAAAGGAGATGAACAATAAGAAGTGGAGGAAGGACAACGGGAGGAGTGAGAAGAGGTGGTAGAAGGAGAAGAAGAGGACGAAGAAGAAGTGGAAGAACGAGAAGAAAAGGAAGAAGTGCTAGTGGAAGAGGGAAACAATAGGAAGAAGAAGAAGAAGTGGAAGAATGAGAAAAAGAGGAGGAAGAAGAAGCAATGGAAGGAAAGGGAATGAAGAAGAAGTGGAACAAGGAGGAGAAGAAGAAGGGGAGGAAGAAGAAGTAGTGTAGGCAGAAGAAGGGCAAGAAGGAGAAGAGAGGGAAGAAGAAGAACAAGTGGATGTAGTAGAAGTGGAAGAAGGTGAACAAGAGGAAGAAGAAGAAGTAGTTGAAGGAGTGGGGATGATGGAGAAGAAGTGGAAGAAGGAGAACTACAGGTAGAAATGATAGTGGAAGCAGATGAAGGAGAAAAAGAGGGATATGACGAAGGAAAGGAAAAAGAAGAAGGAGATGAAGAGTAAGAAAAGAAAGGAAAGGAGAGGATGAAGAAGAAGTGGAAGAAAGAAAACTAGACGAGGCAGGAGAAGTGGAAGAAAGATAAGAAGAGGAAGAAGAAGGAGAGTAACTAGAAGAAGTGAAAGAAGGGGAAGAAAAGGAAGATGAAGAAGATGTGGAAAGTGAAGAAGGTGAACAAGAGGAGGAAGAAGAAGTAGTGGAAGGAGTGGGGGTGATGGAGAAGAAGTGGAAGAAGGAGAACAAGAGGTAGAAATGCAAGTGGAAGCAGAAGAAGGAGAAAAAGAGGGATATGACGAAGGAAAGGAAGAAGAAGAAGGAGATGAAGAGGAAGAAAAGAATGGAAAGGAGAGGATGAAAAAGAAGCGGAAGAAAGGGAACAAGAGGAGGCAGGAGAAGTGGAAGAAAGATAAGAAGAGGAAGAAGAAGGAGAGTAACTAGAAGAAGTGGAAGAAGGAGAAGAAAAGGAAGAAGAAGAAGATGTGGAAAGTGAAGAAGGTGAACAGGAGGAGGAAGAAGAAGTAGTGGAAGGAGGTGAGATGAAGAAGAAGAATTGGAACAAGGAGAACGGGAGGTAGAAATACAAGTGGAAGCAGACGAAGGAGAAAAAGAGGGATATGACGAAGGAAAGGAAGAAGAAGAAGGAGATGAAGAAGAAGAAAAGAAGCGAAAGGAGAGGATGAAGAAGAAGTGGAAGAAAGAGAACAAGAGGAGGCAGGAGAAGTGGATGAAAGATAAGAAGAGGAAGAAGAAGGCGAGTAACTAGAAGAAGTGGAAGAAGGAGAAGAAAAGGAAGAAGAAGAAGATGTGGAAAGTGAAGAAGTTGAAGATGGTGAACAAGAAAGGAAGAAGAAGTAGTGGGAGGAGGTGATATGAAGAAGAAGAATTGGAACAAGGAAAGAAGGAGGAAAAGGAAGAAGGAGGGGAAAGGAAAGGAAGATGAAGCAGAAGAAGTGGAAGCTGGAGGAGAAGAGGAAGAAGATGAAGAAGTGTAAGCATAAGATTTGGGGGAAGGAGAAGAAGAGGAAGAGTAACAATGGGAAGCAACAAAGGTGGGCGGTGAAGAAAAAAAGGAAGGAGAAGACAGAAAGGAAAGAAGAAGAAGTTGTGGAAGGAGAAGAAATGGAAGAAGAGGAAGAAGAAGAAGTGTAAGCAGAAGAAGCGGAAGAACGAGACGAAAATGAAGAACAACAAGTAGAAGTAGAAGAAGTGGTAGAAGGAGAGAATGAGAGGAATAGCAGGAAGTAGTTGAATGAAAGGAGATGAAAAAGAAGAAGAAGAAGTTGAAGAAAGAGAACGGGAGGAGGAAGAAGAGGTAGCAGAAGGAGAATAAGAGGAAGAAGAAGAAGTGGAAGAACGAGAAGAAAAGGAAGAAGTGCAAGTGGAAGAAGGAGAACAATAGGAAGAAGAAGAAGAAGTGGAAGAATGAGAAAAAGAGGACGAAGAAGAAGCAATGGAAGGAAAGGGGAATGAAGAAGAAGTGGAACAAGGACGAGAAGAAGAAGGGGCGGAAGAAGACGTAGTGTAGGCAGAAGAAGGGCCAAAAGGAGAAGAGATGGAATTAGAGGAACAAGTGGATGTAGTAGAAGTGGAAGAAGGTGAACAAGAGGAAGAGGAAGAAGTAGTTTAAGGAGTGGGGATGATGGAGAAGAAGTGGAAGAAGGAGAACAAGGGGTAGAAATGCAAGTGGAAGCAGAAGAAGGAGAAAAAGAGGGATATGATGAAGGAAAGGAAGAAGAAGAAGGAGATGAAGAGGAAGAAAAGAAAGGAAAGGAGAGGATGAAGAAGAAGTGGAAGAAAAAGAACAAGAGGAGGCAAGAGAAGTGGAAGAAAGATAAGAAGAGGAAGATGAAGGAGAGTAACTAGAAGACGTGGAAGAAGGAGAAGAAAAGGAAGAAGAAGAAGATGTGGAAAGTGAAGAAGGTGAACAAGAGGAGGAAGAAGAAGTAGTGGAAGGAGGTGAGATGAAGAAGAAGAATTGGAACAAGGAGAAAAGGAGGAAAAGGAAGAAGGAGGGGAAGGGAAGGGAAGGGAAGAAGAAGCAAAAGAAGTGGAAGCTGGAGGAGAAGAGGAAGAAGAAGAAGAAGTGTAAGCATAAGATTTGGGCGAAGGAGAAGAAGAGGAAGAGAAACAATGAGAAGCAACAGAAGTGGGGGATGGAGAAAAAGAGTTAGGAGAAGACGGAAAGGAAAGAAGAAGAAGTTGTGGAAGGAGAAGAAATGGAAGAAGAGGAAGAAGAAGAAGTGTAAGCAGAAGAAGCGGAAGAAGGAGACGAAAATGAAGAAGAAGAACAAGTAAAAGTAGAAGAAGTGGAAGAAGGAGAGAATAAGAGGAATAGGAGGAAGTAGTGGAATGAAAGGAGATGAATAATAAGAAGTGGAAGAAGGAGAACGGGAGAAGGAAGAAGATGTGGCAGAAGGAGAAGAAGAGGAAGAAGAAGAAGTGGAAAAACGAGAAGAAAAGGAAGAAGTGCAAGTTGGAGAAGAAGAACAATAGGAAGAAGAAGAACAATAGGAAGAAGAAGAAGAAGTGGAAGAATGGGAAAAAGAAGAGAAAGAAGAAGCAATGGAAGGAAAGGGGATGAAGAAGAACTGGAAGAAGGAGGAGAAGAAGAAGGGGAGGAAGAAGAAGTAGTGTAGGCAGAAGAAGGGCAAGAAGGAGAAGAGAGGGAAGAAGAAGAACAAGTGGATGTAGTAGAAGTGGAAGAAGGTGAACAAGAGGAAGAAGAAGAAGTAGTTGAAGGAGTGGGGATGATGGAGAAGAAGTGGAAGAAGGAGAACAAGAGGTAGAAATGCAAGTGGAAGCAGAAGAAAGAGAAAAAGAGGGTTATGACGAACGATAGGAAGAAGAAGAAGGAGATGAAGAGGAAGAAAAGAAAGGAAAGGAGAGGATGAAGAAGAAGTGAAAGAAAGAGAACAAGAGGAGGCAGGAGAAGTGGAAGAAAGATAAGTAGAGGAAGAAGAAGGAGAGTAACTAGAAGAAGTGGAAGAAGATGATGTGGAAAGTGAAGAAGTTGAAGAAGTGAACAAGAGGAGGAAGAAGAAGTAGTGGAAGGATGTGAGATGAAGAAGAAGACTTGGAACAAGGAGAAAAGGAGGAAAAGGAAGAAGGAGGGGAAGGGAAGGGAAGAAGAAGCAAAAGACGTGGAAGCTGAAGGAGAAGAGGAAGAAGAAGAAGAAGTGTAAGCATAAGATTTGGGGAAGGAGAAGAAGAGGAAGAGCAACAATGGGAAGCAACAGAAGTGGGGGATGGAGAAAAAGAGGAAGGAGAAGACGGAAAGAAAAGAATAAGAAGTTGTGGAAGGAGAAGAAATGGAAGAAGAGGAAGAAGCGGAAGAAGGAGACAAAAATGAAGAACAACAAGTAGAAGTAGAAGAAGTGGTAGAAGGAGACAATAAGAGGAATAGGAGGAAGTAGTGGAATGAAAGGAGATGAAGAAGAAGAAGTGGAAGAAGGAGAACGGAAGGAGGGAGGAGGGAGAAGAGGTGGCAGAAGGAGAAGAGAAGAAGTGGAAGAACGAGAAGAAAAGGGAGAAGTGCAAGTGAAAGAAGGAGAACAATAGGAAGAATAGGAAGAATGAGAAAAAGAGGAGGAAGAAGAAGCAATGGAAGGAAACGGGATGAAGAAGGAGTGGAACAACGAGGAGAAGAAGGAGTGGAACAACGAGGAGAAGAAGAAGGGGATCAAGAAGAAGTAGTCTAGGCAGAAGAATGGCAAGAAGGAGAAAAGAAGGAAGAAGAAGAAGAAGTGGATGTAGTAAAAGTGGAAGAAGGTGAACAAGAGGAAGAAGAAGAAGTAGTTGAAGGAGTGGGGATGATGGAAAAGAAGTGGAAGAAGGAGAACAAGAGGTAGAAATGCAAGTGGAAGCAGAAGAAGGAGAAATGGAAGAAAGAGAACAAGAGGTGGCAGGAGAAGTGGAAGAAAGATAAGAAGAGGAAGAAGAAGGAGAGTAACTAGAAGAAGTGGAAGAAGGAGAAGAAAAGGAAGAAGAAGAAGATGTGGAAAGTGAAGAACTTGAAGAAGGTGAACAAGAGGAGTAAGAAGAAGTAATGGAAGGAGGTGAGATGAAGAAGAAGAATTGGAACAAGGAGAAAAGGAGGAATATGACGATGGAAAGGAAGCAGAAGAAGGAGATGAAGAGGAAGAAAAGAAAGGAAAGGAGAGGATGAAGAAGAAGTGGAAGAAAGAGAACAAGAGGAGGCAGGAGAAGTGGAAGAAAGATAAGAAGAGGAAGAAGAAGTAGTGTAACTAGAAGAAGTGGAAGGAGGAGAAGAAAAGGAAGATGAAGAAGATGTGGAAAGTGAAGAAGGTGAACAAGAGGAGGAATAAGAAGTAGTGGAAGGAGGTGAGATGAAGAAGAAGAATTGGAACAAGGAGAAAAGGAGGAAGATGAAGAAGGAGGGGAAGGGAAGGGAAGAAGAACTAGAAGAAGTAGAATCTGGGGGAGAGGAGGAAGAAGTGTAAGCGTAAGATTTGGGGGAAGGAGAAGAAGAGGAAGAGCAACAATGGGAAGCAACAGAAGTGGGGGATGGAGAAAAAGAGGAAGGAGAAGACGAAAAGGAAGGAAAAAGTGGTAGGAGAAGAAATGGAAGAAAAAGAGGCGTAAGCAGAGGAAGCGGAAGAAGGAGACGAAAATGAAGAAGAACAACAAGTAGAAGTAGAAGAAGTGGTAGAAGTAGTGGAATGAAAGGAGATGAAGAAGAAGAAGTGGAAGAAGGAGAACGGGAGGAGGGATAAATGGTGGCAGAAGGAGAAGAAGAGGAAGCAGAAGAAGTGGAAGAACGTGAAGAAAAGGAAGAAGTGCAAGTCGAAGAAGGAGAACAATAAGAAGAAGAAGTGGAAGAATGAGAAAAAGAGGAGGAATAAGAAGCAATGGAAGGAAAGGGGATGAAGAAGAAGTGGAACAAGGAGGCGAAGAAGAAGCAGAGTAAGAAGAAGTAGTGTAGGCAGAAGAAGGGCAAGAAGGAGAAGAGAGGGCGGAAGAAGAACAAGCGGATGTAGTAGAAGTGGAAGAAGAGGAAGAAGAAGAAGTAGTTGAAGGAGTGGGGATGATGGAGAAGCAGTGGAAGACGGAACACAAGAGGTAGACATGCAAGTGGAAGCAAAAGAAGGAGAAAAAGAGGGATACGACGAAGGAAAGGAAGAAGAAGAAGGAGATGAAGAGGAAGAAAAGAAAGGAAAGGAGAGGATGAAGAAGAAGTGGAAGAAAGAGAACAAGAGGAGGCAGGAGAAGTGGAAGAAAGATAAGAAGAGGAAGAAGAAGTAGAGTAACTAGAAGAAGTGGAAGAAGGAGAAGAAAAGGAAGAAGAAAAAGATGTGGAAAGTGAGGAAGGTGAACAAGAGGAGGAAGAAGAAGTAGTGGAAGGAGGTGAGATGAAGAAGAAGAATTGGAACAAGGAGAAAAGGAGGAAAAGGAAGAAGGAGGGGAAGGTAAGGGAAGAAGAGGAAGTGTAAGCAGAAGAAACTGCAGAAGGAGACGAAAATGAAGAAGAACAACAAGTAGAAATAGAAGAAGTGGTTGAAGGAGAGAATAAGAGGAATAGGAAGTGCAAGTAGTGGAATGAAAGGAAATGAAGAAGAAGTAGTGGAAGAAGGAGAACGGGAGGAGGGAGAAGAGGTGGCAGAAGGAGAAGAAGAGGAAGAAGAAGAAGTGGAAGAACGAGAAGAGAAGGAAGAAGTGAAAGTGGAAGAAAGAGAACAATAGGAAGAAGAAGAACAAGTTGAAGAAGAATAGGCAATGGAAGGAATCTGGAGGAGAAGAGCAAGAAGAAGAAGAACTGTAAGCATAAGATTTGGGGGAAGGAGAAGAAGAGGAAGAGTAACAATGGTAAGCAACAAAAGTGGGGGATGGAGAAAAAGAGGAAGGAGAAGACGGAAAGGAAAGAAGAAGAAGTTGTGGAAGGAGAAGAAATGGAAGAAGAGGAAGAAGAAGAAGTTTAGGCAGAAGAACCGGAAGAAGGAGACGAAAATGAAGAAGAACAACAAGTAGAAGTAGAAGAAGTGGTAGAAGGAGAGAATAAGAGGAATAGGAGGAAGTAGTGGAATGAAAGGAGATGAAGAAGAAGAAGTGGAAGAAGGAAAACAGGAGGCGTGAGAAGAGGTGGCAGAAGGAGAAGAAGAGGAAGAAGAAGAAGTTGAAGACCAAGAAGAAAAGGAAGATCAAGTGCAAGTGGAAAAGGAGAACAATAGGAAGAAGAAGAAGAAGTGGAAGAAAGATAAGAAGAGGAAGAAAAAGGAGAGTAACTAGAAGAAAGGAAGAAAGAGAAGAAAAGGAAGGAGAAGAAGATGTACAAAGTGAAGAAGGTGAACAAGAGGAGGAAGAAGAAGTAGTGGAAGGAGGTGAGATGAAGAAGAAGAATTCGAACAAGGAGAAAAGGAGGAAAAGAAGAAAGAGGGGAAGGGAAGGGAAGAAGAACCCGAAGAAGTGGAATCTGGAGGAGAAGAGGAAGAAGAAGAAGAAGTGTAAGCATAAGATTTGGGGGAAGGAGAAGAAGAGGAAGAGCAACAATGGGAAGCAACAGAAGTGGGGGATGGAGAAAAAAGTAAGGAGAAGACGAAAAGGAAAGAAGAAGGGGAAGGAGAAGAAATGGAAGAAAAAGAGGCGTACGCAGAGGAAGCGGAAGAAGGAGACGAAAATGAAGAAGAACAACAAGTAGAAGTAGAAGAAGTGGTAGAAGTAGTGGAATGAAAGGAGATGAAGAAGAGGAAGAACAAGAAGTGGAAGACCAAGAAGAAGTGGAAGAACAAGAAGTGGATGAACGAGAAGAAAAGGAAGAACTTCAAGTGGAAGAAGGAGAACAATAGGAAGAAGAAGAAGAAGTGGAAGAAAGAGAACAAGAGGAGGCAGGAGAAGTGGAAGAAAGATAAGAAGAGGAAGAAAAAGGAGAGTAACTAGAAGAAAGGAAGAAAGAGAAGAAAAGGAAGGAGAAGAAGATGTGCAAAGTGAAGAAGGTGAACAAGAGGAGGAAGAAGAAGTAGTGGAAGGAGGTGAGATGAAGAAGAAGAATTCGAACAAGGAGAAAAGGAGGAAAAGAAGAAAGAGGGGAAGGGAAGGGAAGAAGAACCAGAAGAAGTGGAATCTGGAGGAGAAGAGGAAGAAGAAGAAGAAGTGTAAGCATAAGATTTGGGGGAAGGAGAAGAAGAGGAAGAGCAACAATGGGAAGCAACAGAAGTAGGGGATGGAGAAAAAAGTAAGGAGAAAACGAAAAGGAAATAAGAAGTGGAAGGAGAAGAAATGGAAGAAAAAGAGGCGTACGCAGAGGAAGCGGAAGAAGGAGATGAAAATGAAGAAGAACAACAAGTAGAAGTAGAAGAAGTGGTAGAAGTAGTGGAATGAAAAGAGATGAAGAAGAAGAAGTGGAAGAAGGAGAACGGGAGGAGGGAGAAGTGGTGGCACAAGCAGAAGAAGAGGAAGAAGAAGAAGGGGAAGAACGAGAAGAAAAGGAAGAAGTGCTAGTGGAAGAAAAAGAACAATAAGAAGAAGAAGTGGAAGAATGAGAAAAAGAGGAGGAAGAAGAAGCAATGGAAGGAAAGGGGATCAAGAAGAAGTGGAACAAGGAGGCGAAGAAGAAGCGGAGGAAGAAGAAGTAGTATAGGCAGAAGAAGGGCACGAAGGAGAAGAGAGGGAGGAAGAAGAACAAGTGGATGTAGTAGAAGTGGAAGAAGGTGAACAAGAGGAAGAAGAAGAAGTAGTTGAAGGAGTGGGGATGATGGAGAACAGTGGAAGAAGGAGGACAGGAGGTAGACGTGCAAGTGGAAGCAGAAGAAGGAGAAAAAGAGGGATATGACGAAGGAAAGGAAGAAGAAGAAGGAGATGAAGAAGAAGAAAAGAAAGGAAAGGAAAGGATGAAGAAGAAGTGGAAGAAAGAGAACAAGAGGAGGCAGGAGAAGGGGAAGAAAGATAAGAAGAGGAAGAAGAAGGAGAGTAACTAGAAGAAGTGGAAGAAGGAGAAGAAAAGGAAGAAGAAGAAGATGTGGAAAGTGATGACGGTGAACAAGAGGAGGAAGAAGAAGTAGTGGAAGGAGGTGATATGAAGAAGAAGAATTGGAACAAGGAGAAAAGAAGGAAAAGGAAGAAGGAGGGGAAGGGAAGGGAAGGGAAGAAGAAGCAGAAGAACTGCAATTTGGTGGAGAAGAGGAAGAAAAAGAAGAAGTGTAAGCATAAGATTTGGGGGAAGCAGAACAAGAGGAAGGGCAACAATGGGAAGCAACAGAAGTAGGGGATGGAGAAAAAGAGGAAGGAGAAGACGGAGAGGAAAGAAGAAGAAGTTGTGGAAGGAGAAGAAATGGAAGAAGACGAAGAAGAAGAAGTGTAAGCAGAAGAAGCGGAAGAAGGAGACGAAAATGAAGAAGAACAACAAGTAGAAGTAGAAGAAGTGGTAGAAGCAGAGAATAAGACGAATAGGAGGAAGTAGTGGAATGAAAGGAGATGAAGAAGAAGAAGTGGAAGAACGAGAAGAAAAGGAAGAAATGCAAGTGGAAGAAGGAGAACAATAGGAAGAAGAAGAAGAAGTGCAAGAATGAGAAAAAGAGGAGGAACAAGAAGCAATGGAAGGAAAGCGGATGAAGAAGAAGTGGAACAAGGAGGAGAAGAAGAATGGGAGGAAGAAGAAGTAGTGTAGGCAGAAGAAGGGCAAGAAGGAGAAGAGAGGGAAGAAGAAGAACAAGTGGATGTAGTAGAAGTGGAAGAAGGTGAACAAGAGGAAGAAGAAGAAGTAGTTGAAGGAGTGGGGATGATGGAGGGGATATGACGAAGGAAAGGAAGAAGAAGAAGGAGATGAAGAGGAAGAAAAGAAAGGAAAGGAGAGGATGAAGAAGAAGTGGAAGAAAGAGAACAAGAGGAGGCAGGAGAAGTGGAAGAAAATAAGAAGAGTAAGAAGAAGGAGAGTAACTAGAAGAAGTGGAAAAAGGAGAAGAAAAGGAAGCAGAAGAAGATGTGGAAAGTGAAGAAGTTGAAGAAGGTGAACAAGAGGAGGAAGAAGAAGTAGTGGAACGAGGTGAGATGAAGAAGAAGAAACGGAACAAGGAGAATAGGAGGAAAAGGAAGAAGGAGGGGAAGGGAAGGGAAGAAGAAGTAGAAAAAGTCGAGTCTGGAGGAGAAGAGGAAGAAGAAGAAGAAGTGTAAGCATAAGATATGGGGGAAGGAGACGACGGAAAGGAAAGAAGAAGAAGTTGTGGAAAGAGAAGAAATGGAAGAAGAAGAAGTGTAAGCAGAAGAAGCGGAAGAAGGAGACGAAAATGAAGAAGAAAAACAAGTAGAAGTAGAAGAAGTGGTAGAAAGAGAGAATAAGAGGAATAGGAGGAAGTAATGGAATGAAAGGGGATGAAGAAGAAGAAGTGTAAGAAGGAGAACAAGAGGAGGAAGAAGTGGTGGAAAAAGGAGAAGAAGAGGAAGAAGAAGAAGTGGAAGAATGAGAAGAGAAGGAAGAAGTGCAAGTGGAAGAAGAAGAACAATTGGAAGAAGAAGAAGAAGTGGAAGAATGAGAAAAAGAGGGGGAAGAAGAAGCAATGGAAGGAAAGGGGATGAAGAAGAAGTGGAACAAGGAGGAGAAGAAGAAGGGGAGGAAGAAGAAGTAGTGTAGGCAGAAGAAGGGCAAGAAGGAGAAGAGAGGGAAGAAGAAGAACAAGTGGATGTAGTAGAAGTTTAAGAAGGTGAACAAGAGGAAGAAGAAGAAGTAGTTGAAGGAGTGGGACTGATGGAGAAGAAGTGGAAGAAGGAGAACAAGAGGTAGAAATGCAAGTGGAAGAAGAAGAAGGAGAAAAAGAGGGATATCACGAAGGAAAGGAAGAAGAAGAAGGAGATGAAGAGGAAGAAAAGAAAGGAAAGGATAGGATGAAGAAGATGTGGAAGAAAGAGAACAAGAGGAGGCAGGAGAAATGGAAGAAGAATAAGAAGAGGAAGAAGAGGAAGAAGAAGGAGAGTAACTAGAAGAAGTGGAAGAAGGAGAAGAAAAGGAAGAAGAAGAAGATGTGGAAAGTGAAGAAGTTGAAGAAGGTGAACAAGAGGAGGAATAAGAAGTAGTGGAAGGAGGTGAGATGAAGAAGAAGAATTGGAACAAGGAGAAAAGGAGGAAAAGGAAGAAGGAGGGGAAGGGAAGGGAAGAAGAAGCAGAAGAAGTGGAATCTGGAGGAGAAGAGGAAGAAGAAGAAGAAGTGTAAGCAGAAGAAGAGGAAGAAGGAGACGAAAATGAAGAAGAACAACAAGTAGAAGTAGAAGAAGTGGTAGAAGTAGTGGAATGAAAGGAGATGAAGAAGAAGAAGTGGAAGAAGGAGAACGGGAGGAGGGAGAAGAGGTGGCAGAAGGAGAAGAAGAGGAAGAAGAAGAAGTGGAAGAACGAGAAGAAAAGGAAAAAATAGTGTAAGTGGAAGAAGGAGAACAATAGGAAGAAGAAGAAGAAGTGGAAGAATGAGAAAAAGAGGAGGAAGAAGAAGCAATGGAAGGAAAGGGGATGAAGAAGAAGTGGAACAAGGAGGAGAAGAAGAAGGGGAGGAAGAAGAAGTAGTGTAGGAAGAAGAAGGGCAAGAAGGAGAAGAGAGGGAAGAAGAAGAACAAGTGGATGTAGTACAAGTGGAAGAAGGTGAACAGGAGGAAGAAGAAGAAGTAGTTGAAGGAGTGGGGATGATGGAGAAGAAGTGGAAGAAGGAGAACAAGAGGTAGAAATGCAAGTGGAAGCAGAAGAAGGAGAAAAAGAGGTATATGACGAAGGAAAGGAAGAAGAAGAAGGAGATGAAGAGGAAGAAAAGAAAGGAAAGGAGAGGATGAAAAAGAAGTGGAAGAAAGAGAAGAAGAGGAGGCAGGAGAAGTGGAAGAAAGATAAGAAGAGGAAGAAGAAGGAGAGTAACTAGAAGAAGTGGAAGAAGGAGATGAAAAGGAAGAAGAAGAAGATGTGGAATCTGGAGGAGAAGAGGAAGAAGAAGAAGAAGTGTAAGCATAAGATATGGTAGAAGGAGAAGAAGAGGAAGAGCAACAATGGGAAGCAACAGAAGTCGGGGATGGAGAAAAAGAGGAAGGAGAAGACGGAAAGGAAAGAAGAAGAAGTTGTGGAAGGATAAGAAATGGAAGAAGAAGAAGAAGAAGTGTAAGCAGAAAAAGCGAAAAAAGGAGACGAAAATGAAGGAGAACAACAAGTAGAAGTAGAAGAAGTGGTAGAAGGAGAGAATAAGAGGAATAGGAGGAAGTAGTGGAATGAAAGGAGATGAAGAAGAAGAAGTGGAAGAAGTGGAAGAAGGAGAACGGGAGGAGTGAGAAGAGGTGGCAGAAGGAGAAGAAGAAGTGGAAGAACGAGAAGAAAAGGAAGAAGTGCAAGTGGAAGAAGGAGAACAATAGAAAGAAGAAGAAGAAGTGGAAGAATGAGAAAACGAGGAGGAAGAAGAAGCAATGGAAGGAAAGGGGAATGAAGAAGAAGTGGAACAAGGAGGAGAAGAAGAAGGGGAGGAAGAAGAAGTAGTGTAGGCAGAAATAGGGCAAGAAGGAGAAGAGAGGGAAGAAGAAGAACAAGTGGATGTAGTAGAAGTGGAAGAAGGTGAACAAGAGGAAGAAGAAAAAGTAGTTGAAGGAGTGGGGATGATGGAGAAGAAGTGGAAGAAGGAGAACAAGAGGTAGAAATGCAAGTGGAAGCAGAAGAAGGAGAAAAAGAGGGATATGACGAAGGAAAGGAAGAAGAATAAGGAGATGAACAGGAAGAAAAGAAAGGAAAGGAGAGGATGAAGAAGAAGTGGAAGAAAGAGAACAAGAGGAGGGAGGAGAAGTGGAAGAAAGATAAGAAGAGGAAGAACAAGGAGAGTAACTCGAAGAAGTGGAACAAGGAGAAGAAAAGGAAGAAGAAGAAGATGTGGAAAGTGAAGAAGTTGAAGAAGGTGAACAAGAGGAGGAAGAAGAAGTAGTGGAAGGAGGTGAGATGAAGAAGAAGAATTGGAACAAGGAGAAAAGGAGGTAAAGGAAGAAGGAGGGGAAGGGAAGGGAAGGAGAAGCAGAAGAAGTGGAATCTGGAAGAGAAGAGGAAGAAGAAGAAGAAGTGTAAGCATAAGATTTGGGGGAAGGAGAAGAAGAGGAAGAGCAACAATGGGAAGCAACAGAAGTGGGGGATGGGGAAAAAGAGGAAGGAGAAGACGGAAAGGAAAGAAGAAGAAGTTGTGGAGGGAGAAGAAATGGAAGAAGAGGAAGAAGAAGAAGTGTAAGCAGAAGAAGCGGAAGAAGGAGACGAAAATGAAGAAGAACAACAAGTAGAAGTCGAAGAAGTGGTAGAAGGAGAGACTAAGAGGAATAGGAGGAAGTAGTGGAATAAAAGGAGATGAAGAAGAAGAAGTGGAAGAAGGAGAACGGGAGGAGGAAGAAGAGGTGGGAGAAGGAGAAGAAGAGGAAGAAGAAGAAGTGTAAGCAGAAGAAGCAGAAGAAGGAGACGAAAATGAAGAAGAACAACAAGTAGTAGAAGGAGAGGATAAGTGGAATAAGAGGAAGTAGTGGAATGAAAGGAGATGAAGAAGAAGAAGTGGAAGACGGAGAACGGGAGGAGGGAGAAGAGGTGGCAGAAGGAGAAGAAGAGGAAGAAGAAAAAGTGGAAAAATGGGAAGAAAAGGAAGAAGTGCAAGTGGAAGAAGGAGAACAACAGGAAGAAGAAGAAGAAGTGGAAGAAAGAGAACAAGAGGAGGCAGGAGAACTGGAAGAAAGATAAGAAGAGGAAGAAGAAGGAGAGTAACTAGAAGAAGTGGAAGAAGGAGAAGAAAAGCAAAAAGAAGAACATGTGGAAGAAAGAGAAGAAGAGGAGGCAGGAGAAGTGGAAGAAAGAGAACAAGAGGAGGCAGGAGAAGTGGAAGAAAGATAAGAAGAGGAAGAAGAAGGAGAGTAAGTAGAAGAAGTGGAAGAAGAAGAAGAAAAGGAAGAAGAAGAATATGTGAAAAGTGAAGAAGTTGAAGAAGGTGGACAAGAGAAGGAACCAGAAGTAGTGGAAGTAGGTGAGATGAAGAAGAAGAATTGGAACAAGGAGAAAAGCAGGAAAAGGAAGAAGGAGGGGAAGGGAAGGGAAGAAGAAGCAGAAGAAGTGGAAGATGGAGGACAAGAGGAAGAAGAAGAAGAAGTGTAAGCATAAGATTTTGGGGAAGGAGAAGAACAGGAAGAGCAACAATGGGAAGCAACAAAAGTGGGGGATGGAGAAAAAGAGGGAGGAGAAGACGGAAAGGAAAGAAGAAGGAGTTGTGGAAGGAGAAGAAATGGAAGAAGAGGAAGAAGAAGAAGTATAAGCACAAGAAGCGAAAGAAGAAGACGAAAATGAAGAAGAACAACAAGTAGAAGTAGAAGAAGTGGTAGAAGGAGAGAATAAGAGGAATAGGAGGAAGTAGTGGAATGAAACGAGATGAAGAAGAAGAAGTGAAAGAAGGAGAACGCGAGGAAGAGAAGAGGTGGCAGAAGGAAAAGAAGAGGAAGAAGAAGAAATGGAAGAATGAGAAAAAGAAGAGGAAGAAGAAGCAATGGAAGGAAACGGGGTGAACAAGGAGTGGAACAAGGAGGAGAAGAAGAAGGGGATGAAGAAAAACTAGTGTAGGCAGAAGAATGGCAAGAAGGAGAAAAGAGGGAAGAAGAAGAAGAAGTGGATGTAGTAAAAGTGGAAGAAGGTGAACAAGAGGACGAAGAAGAAGTAGTTGAAGGAGTGGGGATGATGGAAAAGAAGTGGAAGAAGGAGAACCAGAGGTAGAAATGCAAGTGGAAGCAAGAAGAAGGAGAAAAAGAGGGATATGACGAAGGAAAGGAAGAAAAAGAAGGAGATGAAGAAGAAGAAAAGAAACGAAAGGAGAGGATGAAGAAGAATAGGCATCTATTAGGTAGACTTGCGCCAGATACCAAATCAATTTGATGTTCTATACCCCTAATGGGAGGAAGTCCTTTCAGAACCTCATTAGGGAATATATCATCAAATTCTTTTAAAATATCTTGAACCCCTTGAGGAAGGTGCTCATGTCCATGGGTTGTGGTAGTGCTCTCAACAAAAGAATGCAAAATGGGAGAATGATTTGATGCCTCTTTACAAAAGAAGAGATAAAAAGGCTTATTAGTCAAAGGAGCTTCTTTAAAATCACGTTTAGTAGAAAATAGGCTCCTTTTACTAATATTCCCTTTCGAAGGGGCATCACCTTCCGACTCTCTCTCTTTACCCTTTTCAAGCTTTAAGGGTGAAGCTTGTTGTGTTTTTTTTTGTTTTTCCTCAACTTTTTTCGTTTTCATCGCAAATTGATCCTCAGCCACTTGAGAAGGTGACAAAGGATAAAATTTGAAGTGCTTTTCATTATGGGTAAGAATTATTTGGTTGGAGTGACCATGGTGAATAGCTTTTTTGCCAAATTGTCATGGTCTCCCTAACAGGATATGACCAACATCCATAGGAACCAGCAAGGGTTCCATCCCTTGTGGCAAACTTTCCTTCTTAGGCTTATCTTACCTTAAGTGGCGCCTAAAACCACCTCACTTCTTACCTTTCCATAAACCATTTCACCAAAGAAGAAAACCTCTAGAAAAAGATCAAGGGAGGCATGCATCATCCATATTTGTGGTGGTGGACCGATTTTCAAAAATGGCCCATTTTATTCCCTGCCACAAAGTGGATGATGCGAGCAACATCGCAAGACTTTTCTTTAAAGAGGTTGTCCGATTGCATGGCATACCCTCTTCAATAGTGTCAGATAGGGATGTGAAGTTCCTTAGCCATTTTTGGAAAACTCTTTGGGCTAAGCTGGGAACTAAACTTTTTTTTTCCACTACCTGTAACCCTCAAACTGATGGGCAAACAGAAGTTGTGAATAGATCTTTATCCACTATGCTGAGGGCTCTCCTTAAAGGCAACCATAAGTCTTGGGATGAGTACCTTCCCCACATTGAATTTGCTTATAACCAGGTGGTTCATAGAACCACCAAGCATTCTCCATTCGAGGTGGTCTATGGTTTTAATCCTCATACTCCTCTATATCTTTTACCTCTTCCTCTTTCTGTTGTTGTGCATAAAGAAAGAGAGGCAAAAGCTATTTTTGTAAAACAATTACATGAGAGGGTTAAAGCTAACATAGAGCAGCAATCCTTGAGAGATGCTACTTTCACCAATAGGGGGAGGAAATAGGTCATCTTTGAAAAGGGCGACTGGGTATGGCTTCACTTGAGAAAGGATAGATTTCCTTCTCAAAGGAAGTCCAAACTTATCCCTATATGAGATGTACCTTTCCAAATCCTTGAGCGGATCGGTAATAATGCCTATGTTTTAGATCTGCCTAAGGATTATGGGGTAAGCACGAGTTTTAATGTTTCTGATTTGTCTCCATTTGTAGGTGCTGAAAATTATGAAGACCCCATGGATTTGAGGTCAAATCCTCTCCAAGGGGGAGGAGATGATGTGACATGCCTAGCCAAGGACCTATCACCAGGGCCATGTGATGCAATCTCACCTAGCATGCATCATGGCTAGGAGGACTCAAGGAAGGCATGGCATGGACGAAAGCTCATTGAAGATTCGAAGCCATAGTCTTCATTAATTTTAGCTTGTAAATATTTTATTTTAATTAGATAAATAGGAAAGTATTTTTAATTCCCTTAAGGCCATGTATTTCCGGCCATCTTCTTAGTTTATAAGGTATAGGTGTCTTTAGTTAAAAAGGAGGAGTAAGCTTATAATGGGTGCATAAGTTAAGACATGATTTTGGGCTAGCCCATTCACATTAAGATATGCTAATTACACCCATAGGGGGTGAACTTAGGTGCCTCACTTAAGGCCTAAGACTTGGTTTAATTAGTTTTAATCCTAATTAACCCCAAGTCCCACATTGCCTAGAAAAGTGTGCCCAAGCTCTCCCATTTGGCTATATATACTCATTCCCCCTCATTGTAAAATTTCACCTTTGAAGTTGAACGAAAATAGTCTCTTTGTGAGCACATTCTTAGTAAAAGGTCTTGAGGATCCTCTCTCTTGAGGAACCTCTTCCTAGTTGGTTTTTATCAAGGGTTCCTTCCCTTGTGGCAAACCTAAACACTTTGGCTTATCTCTCTTTGAGAGTGGCGCCCCACCTCCATTTTCTTTCCCCTCCATCATCCATTTCATGGTGCTTGGAACCTCAAGGAAAAAGATCAAGGGAGGTATGCATCACCATGGCTAGAAGGATTAAAGAAGACCTAGCCCTTGCAGACAAAGGAAGACTTCACCTCCTATGGAGAGTGAAGATATTAGGCTAGGGACTTTAGTTAATAAAATGTAATTTTCCTTTATTTTAATTTTGAGGAGAATTAGGAATTTAATTTGGGACATGTATTTAGTCCATTTTTTATTTTAGGAGGTGTCTTAGGAATTTAGAGGGTGGATTTAGCTTTTTGGGTCTTTATGAAGGAAATAAGGGGTAACCTTGATATCTACACCCCTCTTTTCCTACATAAACCCCCTAAGATAATAAGAAGGAATCTTGGCCCTTGGTTTGAGAAACTTGGGCACCAAGTTTGATGATCTAAGGAGGGAATTGTTTCTCAATCCTCCTCCCTTAGATCTCTCCTTTTAATCCTAGCCCTTCTTTTTTAGGTTATCTTGTTTAACAGGTTAGCTACCTCTATAAATAGGAGCTCCTCCCCTCACTTGTATTTTTTACACTTGAATTTAATCCTAGAGACCATATTGGTCGTGAGGTTTTTACCTTTGAGTGTGCCCCCTTCTCCTTTGTGAGAGCTTCTAAGAGTTATCAAGGGACCCCTCCCTTGTGGCCTCTCCCCTTTGGCTTATCAAACCTAGTATTTGTGGTGCCTCACCCTATTCCTTTCCCCTCCATAAATCCATTTCCCTTCCAAGTGACCTTAGAAAGGATCCTTTGGGCACGGGATCATCAAAGATCACATCAACATGAACCTCTAAAGAGACTTAGACATGAGGTATGACCCTCTATGTTGCTCAATTTAATAAGTTTCAAAATATTTTTTGTAAAAACAAAAGAGGCTAAACTGAAAAGGAATTAATAGATAAAATGGGAAACTATAAACATGACTTATAGACAACTACACAAGAGTATAAAAGTGAAAAATAAAAGCTAAAAATAAGGCAAAAACAAGGCAACTAGGTGCAAGGAAACACAAGAATTTGGTCTAAATTTCTTGACCACGAGTTTGTGGAATTCACCACAACAGCATGGATTTTTAGCAACAAATTCTCAAAACCAAAATTCAAGCAAGAAAGCACCCAACTCAAAGCTTAAGCAGAATTAATGAATATGGGAGAGACGTAGATGCAAAGAAAAGAACAATATAAATTGCATCAAGCAAAAAATAAATGCCACAAATAAACTATAACTCAAAACAATAAACTCAAGACATAAATGGAAATGATAAACAACAATGGAAGGATAGAAAAAATTGGGGAAATTAAAGATAAAATAAAATAGGAAAACGGAAAGAAAAAATAAATGAGGTAGGAAGAGAGTTTAGACCTCTAGAACCAATGCTCTGATACCAAATGATGCATGCCTCCTTTGATCTTTTTCTAGAGGTTTTCTTCTTTGGTGAAATGGTTTGTGGAAAGGTAAGAAGTGAGGTGGTTTTAGGTGCCACTTAAGGTAAGATAAGCCTAAGAGGGAAAGTTTGCCACAAGGGATAGAACCCTCTATAAAACCCTAAGGAATTCTCAAAGAGAGAAGGGTGGACACTAAGAGAATTTTGGCCAACTCAAGGTTTTTCAATTTAATAAAGTGTAAAAATTACAAGAATGTGAAGGAGCACTTTTTTATAGAGGGAGCTAACCTCTTGGACAAGTCATGAAGGAAATGAAGGGCTAGGATTAAAAGGAGTCATCCAAGGAAGGAGGATTGAAGCCCAAAGTCCAATCAATCCCCTCCTTTAGATGAGAATTGGTGCCCAAGCTACCTCATCCAAGGGCCAAGATTACTCCTTTATTAGTTTTGGGTTTTATTTAGCAAAAGAGGGTGTAGTTATCAAACTACCCCCTTATTTCCTAAATAAAGGCCCAAAAGCTAATCTTACCCGTTCTTATTACTAAGACACCTCCTAGAAAATTAAATGGACTAATACATGTCCAAAATAAAATCCTAGGTTCCTAAAATAAAAATTACAAGTAAATAAGTCATGGCTTGTAGAACTTGATGGTCATATGGAAGTGACATCTTCCTCCTTCTACTCTAGCCATGTCTTCTTTTATTCTCCTAGCCATGGCCCTAGTGATAGGGCCCTTGCTTGGGGAGAATGCATCAGAAACATCAAATGAAAAGGGTACTCATTCATGTGATGATCTCTTCAAAGTGAAACAACTTCTTGGAAGCCATCCTTTTAAGGAAACCCAAACACAAAGAGAGAATGTTTTTCGAACAAGATGCAAAATTTTGGGCAAAACTTGTTCTCTCATTGTGGATGGTGGATCATGTTGTAATTTTTGTAGCATGAGGGTGGTGGAAAAGCTATCACTTGCTACTACTCCTCATCCTTCACCTTATTCTTTGCATGGACTTAATTATGAAGATGGTGTAGTAGTAAGAAAGCAAGTGGAGATTAGCTTCTCCATAGGGAAGGATTGTTACAAAGTGTTATGTGATGTAGTCCCTATGGAAGCTAGTTACATGTTGTTGGGAAGGCCATGGAAACATGATAAGGAAACTTTGCACAATGGCCTGACTAATAAAATCACTCTCTCTCATAAAGGGAAAAAGATTACCTTACTTCCTTTTACCCCTACTGAGGTTATGGAGGATAGAAGGATCATGAAGCTTAAGAGAGAGAGGGATAAAAATGAAAATAAGGTGGTTGGTAGGAAGCTCGAGTCTAAGGAAGATCCGCCTTTGCCTTTAAAGGAGGTTCTCTACATAGAAAAATTTTCCTGCCAACCCTTACCAAAGGAACAAGTTGAATTTGAGGATGTGCCTATATCTTTTGAGCACCTTGATCCACACCCTCAAGTCCAACTTCATGAGTGCTCCATTCCACTTAGACTAGTCTTGCCTAGTATTTCAAAACCTTTGAGGCTCGTATCTTGTGCAATAGGAGGAGGATGGGGAGCTGTTGTGTGGAGGCACATGCACACTAAAATATTTTCACACCTTAGTGCCAAAATCCACTACCCCATTCCTAAGAGGCATCCTTATAGACCTTTCACTCCCCCCAAAATCACTTATCTGCATATACTTACTGCTTTCCTTATTTTCTTGCAGACTTTGAACAAAAGGAAGAAATGCCTCAGGATTTGAGGTCAAATCCTCTCCAAAGGGGAGGAGATGATGAAATCCCACCTATCATGCATCATGGCTAGTAGGATTCAAGGAAGGCATGGCATGGATGAAAGCTCATTGAAGATTGGAAGCCATAGTCTTCATTTTTAGCTTGTAAATATTTTATTTTAATTAGCTAAATAGGGCCATATTTTTAATTCCCTTAAGGCCACGCATATTCGGCCATATTCTTTTTAGTTTAGAAGGTATAGGTGTCTTTAGTTAAAAAGGAGGAGTAAGCTTAGAATGGGTGCATAAGTCAAGACATGATTTTGGGCTAGCCCATTCAATTTAGGAGATGCTAATTGCACCCATGTGGGTGAACTTAGGTGCCTCACTTAAGTCCCACATTGCCTAGAAAAGTGTGTCCAAGCTCTCCCTTGGGGCTATATAGTCTCTTTGTGAGCACATTATTAGTAAAAGGTCTTGAGGATCCTCTCTCTTGAGGAACCTCTTCCTAGTTGGTTTTTATCAAGGGTTCCTTCCCTTGTGGAAAACCTAAACACTTTGGCTTATCTCTCTTTGAGAGTGGCGCCCCACCTCCAGTTTCTTTCCCCTCTATCATCTATTTCATGGTACTTGGAACCTCAAGAAGAAGATCAAGGGGTGTGCAAACGTTTTTTTGCATCAGTTCTTCTAGCTTTTATCAAGCATCCTTCCTTGTGGTAAGCATCCTAAACTCATCTCTCACCCTTGAGAGTGGGGTTTTCCCTTCCATTCCTCTTCTATCCAAACTCCATTTCACATTAATCCAACCTCTTTATGAAAGTAGATCATAGGGAGAAGTTGAGTCTTCATCATAAATGATAGAAAGAGACAGTAGATTCAAAGTGAATGTTTGGGAAAAATTTATATTCGGCAATAAAGTTGAATTGGATCCTTTTCTTTTAATATTTTTCTTTAAAAAAATTTGGTGTGTGCATCTGAAATAAATTATGAACTATGCATAAAATCAATTTCCAAAAAATGTTCAATGGTAATTGAAAAACCTTAATTAGAGAGATCTTATTAGCTTTAATCGGTGGGTATCCTTTTCACGTTTTTCTTTGATTCATCTTAATCTGAGATAAACTTCATTTTCAGGGTTATAGGGTTGATGTTTCTTGGTTTCATTTGCTCATTGGTTAAAGTTTGATCTTATTATTATGATTTCCTGAATTATGTTTCATTTGCTTTGAGATGTTTTTAAGTTGTTAGTGTGATTGGGTTTGGGATTTTAGCACTTGGTTGTGAGGGTTAAGAAATGGGTTTCTTGGAAATTTTAATTTGAATTTTGTGTTTTGTGATTGAAGTATGCATCTATCTTGATTTATGCAATGGAACATTACAAGATTTACCAACTGGGTGTGTAGTGTTGCATTAAAATTACATATGGGTTTCTTCGGTTTTAGATATCTAAATGATAGAAATAGACAGTGTATTCAAAACATATTTTTTGGAAAAAGTTTATATTCGGCAATAAAGTTGAATTGGATCCTTTTCTTTTAATATTTTTCTTTAATAGAATTTGGTGTGTGCATATGAAATAAATTGTGAACTATGCATAAAATCAGTTTCCAAAAAATGTTCAATGATAATTGAGAAACCTTAATTGGAAAGATCTTATTATCTCTAGTCGGTGGGTACCATTTTCACGTTTTGCTTTGATTCATCTTAATCTTAGATACACTTCACTTTCTAGGTTGTTGGGTTGATGTTTCTTGGTTTCATTTGGTCATTGGTTAATGTTTGATCTTATTATTTTGATATCTTGAATGATGTTTCATTTTCTTTGAGAAGTTTTTAAGTTGTTAGTGTGATTTCATTTTGGAGTTTAGCATGAGGTTGTGAGGTTTAAAAAGTGGGTTTCTTGGAAATTTCGATTTGAATTTTGTGTTTTGTGATTGAAGTATGCATCTATCTTGATTTGTGAAATGGAACATTACAAGACGATGCAATCCTACCAACCAAGGGCCCTCTCACTAGGGCAATAGCTAGGAGGATTAAAGAGGACTTGGCCCGGAAAGACTCATCAAGACCCCAACTCATTCATGATAGAGATAAATATTTTAGGCCATAGTCCTTAGTTTTCCTCTTGTAAATATTAATTAGCTTTTTATTCCCTTGTAGGCCATGTATTTCGGCCATTTATGCTAGTTTCTAGAGTTTAGGGTGTAAAATTAGCTTAGGAAAGGAGATAAGGGGAGTAGAGGGCCTAATAACCCAAAGGAGTGTGGATCTCTTTTAACACCCCCTTGATTAGGTTGTGCCACTCCCTACCTTAAAGCTAGGCACCACTTTTAGTGGGCCTAAGAGGGATTAGTGCTCCTAATCCTAATTAGGCCCAAGTCCCACATTGCCTAGTTTTGACTGTCTTTCTCTCTCTTTGGGCTATAAATACACCTAGTGATGCATTCTCCCCAAGCAAGGCCCTATCACTAGGGCCATGGCTAGGAGAATAGAAGAAGACATGGCTAGAGTAGAAGAAGGAAGATCTCACCTCCATATGACCATCAAGTTATTCAAGCCATGACTTATTTACTTGTAATTTTTATTTTAGGAACCTAGGATTTTATTTTGGACATGTATTAGTCCATTTAATTTTCTAGGAGGTGTCTTATTAATAAGAAGGGGTAATATTAGCTTTTGGGCCTTTATTTAGGAAATAAGGGGGTACTTTGATCTTGGCCCTTGGATGAGGTAGCTTGGGCACCAATTCTCATATAAAGGAGGGTATTGATTGGACTTTGGGCTTCAATCTTCCTCCCTTGGATGACTCCTTTTAATCCTAGCCTTTCATTTCCTTCATGACTTGTCCAAGAGGTTAGCTCCCTCTATAAAAAGGTGCTCCTTCACATAGGCATTATTACTGATCCGCTCAAGGATTTGGAAAGGTCCATCTCCTCTAGGGCTAAGTTTGGACTTCCTTTGAGAAGGAAATCTATCCTTTCTCAAGTGAAGCCATACCCAGTCGCCCTTTTCAAAGATGACCTCTTTCCTCCCCCTATTGGGGAAAAGAAAGAGGAAGAGGTAAAAGATCTGGAGGAGTACGAGGATTAAAGCCATAGACCACCTTAAATGGAGAATGCTTGGTGGTTCTATGAACCACCCGGTTATAAGTAAATTCAATGTAGGGAAGGTACTCATCCCAAGACTTATGGTAGCCTTTAAGGAGAGCCCTCAGCATAGTGGATAAAGATCTATTCACCACTTCTGTTTGCCCATCAGTTTGAGGGTGACAGGTAGTGGAAAAAAGAAGTTTAGTTCCCAGCTTAGCCCAAAGAGTTTTCCAAAAATGCCTAAGGAACTTCACATCCCTATCTGACACTATTGAAGAGGGTATACCATGCAATCGGACAACCTCTTTAAAAAAAAGTCTTGCGATGTTGCTTGCATCATCCACTTTGTGGCAGGGAATAAAATAGGCCATTTTTGAAAATCGGTCCACCACCACAAATATGGAGTCTGCACCTCGTTGGGTTCTTGGGAGCCCAATGATGAAATCCATGCTAATATCCTCCCAAGGTGTAGAAGGAGCAGGTAAAGGTGTGTATAGTCCATGAGGCATTGCTTTAGACTTTGCTTGCAAGCAAGCTATACATTTAGAGCAATGTCTATGGACATCTTTACGCATATGGGGCCAAAAGAATTTCTCTTGTAAAAGCATGAGGGTTTTTGAAATCCCAAAATGCCCCATGAGCCCACCTTCATGGCTCTCTTTTGTAAGTAAGTTCCTAATTGATCCTTGGGGTATACAAAGCTTACTCCCTTTGTAAAGATACCCCTCACTGATGAAGTACCCATCATGAGCCTTTAATACAATGCAGATGCAGAGGTAGCAAATATGGGGCCGAAATCCTTGTCAGACGGATACATAGCCCAAATGTCATCAAATCCCAAGATTTTTGCACTCAAGGATGAATAAAGAGTATGACACCTAGAAAGAGGATCAGCCACCACATTTTGTTTTCCTTTCTTGTACTTGATGACATAAGGGAAGGATTCAAGATATTCCACCCACGTTGCATGCCTTTTGTTCAATTTACCTTGACCCCTCAAATATTTTAGTGACTCATGGTCACTATGAATGATAAACTCCTTGGGAGCAAGGTAATGCTCCCAAGTTTGAAGGGCCCTAATTAGAGCATAAAACTCCTTATCATATGTGGGGTAGTTGAGGGGGGAACCATTGAGTTTTCCACTGAAATACGCAATGGGGTGCCCTCCTTGCAACAAGATAGCCCCCACACCTACACCAGAGGCATCACATTCAAGTTCAAATGTCTTAGAAAAGTCAGGTAATGCCAAGACTGGTGCATGGCTCAGTTTATGCTTAATTAGGTGGAAGGTTTTCTCTTGTTTCTCACCCCAAAGGAAAGGAACTTCCTTTTTCACCAAATCATTTATTGGTGCGAAGAGCGTGGAGAAATTAGGCACAAAGCGCCTATAAAATCCAGCGAGACCATGAAAGCTTTTGATCTCTGTCACACTCTTTGGGGTGGGTCATTCTTGAATAGCTTTTATCTTTTCGGGGTCAACATGGACCCCTTTTGTGCTAACTATAAAACCTAGGAAAACTACACTATCTACACAAAAGGTGCATTTTTCTAAGTTACCAAAAAGATGATTACTCCTAAGAAGAGAAAAAACATGCCTTAGATGTCCTAAATCATCATCTAGGTTCCTAGAGTAAACTAAAATGTCATCAAAGTAAACTACACGTCCTATGGAGAATGAAGGTATTAGGCTAGGGACTTTAGTTAATAAAATGTAATTTTCCTTTATTTTTTCTATCACTCTCCCTCCCATCTTTCCTCTTACTGTCTTCTCCTCTCCTTTTCTCTTCTTCCTCTTTTTCTCTTTTTCTTTCTAGTTCTTTCCTTCTTCTCCTTTCTTCATCCTCTCTTCTCTCTCTTTGCCTGCTCTCTTCTCGCTCTTTTTTCTCTTTTCTCATTTCCAACATCTCTTTTTTTAACTCTTCCTTCTCTTTTTGTTTTTCCTTTTCTTTTATTTCTTTTTTTCTCCCTTTTTCTTCTCTCCTTTCTTGTTCTTTAGCCATCCATTCCCTAAATTCTAAGTTAAGGTTTTCAAGAGTGTCTCCCTTAAAAGGTTTTCTTTGGTTGACACTCTTACTAGAGGAACAACTATGTGCACTAGAATGTGTGTGGGAAGTCATGGTGCTTGGATGCTAAAAACTAAAGGGTAGGCCAAAAACTTTTTTTTTTCAAGCAACACTCCTCTCTTTTTTTTTTGTTTTCTCACCTAAGGTGGCTTGATGAGTCTTTGGAACTCTTAGCCTCTACACGTTTTTTCAAAATAACATAAAATAAAATAAAATAAAAGTGCAAGAATGTAAAAGAGAAAGGGCTCTAATCGTGCTCCTAAGGTGTTGAAGGAAGTGTACCACTTCTCCCTTATTCACCTAATTAACGAGGAACTACGCTAAAATTAACCAAAATTATTACAAACCAAAGGAGGGCCTTAAGGACACTCAAACTCCCAATCGAAAATTAAATATACACAATACAAAGAATAAAAAAAATAAAACAAAGTATTCACTCCAAGCTTTTTGGTGTTTCCTCTTGTTTGGACTTGCCAAAATTTTATATATGGAACCTTTCCCAACCTTTCCTTACCAAGGCTGAATACAACACAAGACAACAAACAAAGGTGAATAACAAAACAAGGTTCACAAATCCAAGTGGATAGATTAAACAATGACAAACTCAAAGAACTAAAGAAGACAAGCAAGAAAACATAAGGCTCACAAAGGAAGGTAGCACACAAATAACTTTCCTAGATTAGCTCTAAGAGTAGAGATGAAAAAAGACTCAAACAAAAAAAATGAAACCAATAGTTGCACACTTAATAAAATTTAAGTGACCAAAAACTAAAAAGCTTACTCAAGTAATTTTTTTTGAATCACAATTGGTTCCGCATATCAAATGTTTCTACTATTAGGTACACAACTTCAAATTTGTCTTTCTTTTGAGTTCTTTATCTTCTTTTTTTTTTTAACTTGAACTTTTTCTATTTTTTTTAACTTTTTCTAATCATTTTGCTGCACCTAATAGCTTGTTGAATTGAAATTTTAATGAGGATGCTTGAAATAATAACGCTTGAGTGAATAAGCACAAAGTAAGGTCACACAATTTTCAAGCAATGCATGCAACTAAAGGAAAAACAACTTAGTAGTTCCAAATACCACTGAACTAATGGTGCTTAAGGAATGATTTAGGGCTGATTTTGAAGTAAATTGATTGCTCAAATTACTAACACAATTCACCCAAGCTAAAATTCCATAAAGAGGCACCAATAGTGAAGGTAAACCAAGTGGAAAGCTACTAATAATTCAACATAAAACAAGAAACATATAAAGATTGAATTGAGCAAATATTTAAGAACAACAAAGAGATTAATATGCTTGAACTAAAAGCAGAGACTCAACAAGAGGTTCACCTCTTAGGAGCTCAATTCAAAATGTTTTTGAAGGCTTTCTTGTAGAAATTTTAAGAGGCTAAATCCTATGGAATTTAAATGAGAAAAAATAGGAAACTAACATGACTAGTATTTGACAAAACACAAGATTAAGAAAAAATAACACACCTAAAAATAGAGCAAAAATTTCAGCAAGAGACTCAAAACAAAAGGCACAACAAAGTGGCCAAAGTTGATCACCACAATGGTGTGGAAAAATCCTCAACCATGTGGGTTTAATGGTCACAACTTCTTAGGCACACTTTAACATAAAAAACCAAGGGAAAATTAAGCAACTTGAACACGAAAATAAGATGCAAAGAAAGGGACAAATAAAATCGCATCAAATTAAATGGAACATAGGCGCGTAGATAGAAAACAAAAGCACATATAATAGCAAGAATAAAAAGCTATACTACTAGACAATAAAGGAAATAGAGATGACAAAAAATAAAGGAATTTAAATTAAAGAGATCAAAGAGATAAACCACAAAGCAAAAAAATTGAGAAAGAACGTGACCTTTAGAAAGTGGCTCTAGATACCACTTGATGTGATCTTTGATGATCACGTGCCCAAAGGATCCTTTCTAAGGTCACTTGGAAGGGAAATGGATTTATGGAGAGGAAAGGAATGGGGTGAGGCGCCACAAATACTAGGTTTGATAAGCCAAAGGGGAGAGGCCACAAAGGAGGGGTCCCTTGATAACTCTTAGAAGCTCTCACAAAGGAGAAAGGGGGACACTCAAAGGTAAGAACCTCACAACCAATATGGTCTCTAGGATTAAATTCAAGTGTAAAAGATACAAGTGAGGGAGGAGCTCCTATTTATAGAGGTAGCTAACCTCTTGAACAAGATAACCTAAAAAAGAAGGGCTCGGATTAAAAGGAGAGATCTAAGGGAGGAGAATTGAGAAACAATTCCCTCCTTAGATCATCAAACTTGGTGCCCAAGTTTCTGAAACCAAGGGCCAAGATTCCTTCTTGTTAGCTTAGGGGGTTTATGTAGGAAAAGAGGGGTGTAGATATCAAGGCTACCCCTTATTTCCTTCATAAAGACCCAAAAAGCTAAATCCACCCTCTAAATTCCTAAGACACCTCCTAAAAATAAAAAATGGACTAAATACATGTCCCAAATTAAATTCTTAATGCTCCTCAAAATTAAAATAAAGGAAAATTACATTTTATTAACTAAAGTCCCTAGCCTAATATCTTCACTCTCCATAGGAGGTGAAGTTTTCCTTTGTCTGCAATGGCTAGGTCTTCTTCAATCCTTCTAGCCATGGCCCTAGTGATAGGTCCTTGGCTAGGCATGGTCACATCACACCCTTACCTGCTCCTTCTGCACCTTGGTTGGATATTAGTATGGATTTCATCCTTGACCTGCCTCGAACCCAACGAGGTGCAGACTCTATCTTTGTGGTGGTAGATAGATTTTCAAAAATGGCTCACTTTATACCATGCCACAAGATAGATGATGCAAGCAACATCACGAGACTTTTCTTTAAAGAAGGTGTCCATTTACATGGAATACCCCAATCCATAGTCTCTGATAGAGATATGAAGTTCCTTACCACTTTTGGAAAACATTGTGGGCAAGGCTAGGAACATAACTCTTATTTTCTACCACATGTCACCCCCAAACTGATGGGCAGATTGAGGTAGTAAATAGATCTCTATCTACTATGCTTAGGAAACTTCTTCGAGGAAATCATAAGTTTTGGGATGAATACCTTCCCCATATAGAGTTTGCATATAATAGGGTGGTCCAAAGAACCACCAAGCACTCACCCTTTGAGATTGTTTATGGCTTCAACCCTCTTATACCTCTTGATATTTTTCCTTTATCTTTCCCTTCTTCTATTCATAAAGAAGGATTAGCTAAAGCAAATTTTGTTAAAAATTACCTGAGAGGGTCAAACCCAACATTGAACGACACTCTAAAGGGTATGCTGCTAAGGCTAATAGGGGAAGGAAAGAAATTATCTTCAATGAAGGGGATTGGGTATGGCTTCATTTGAGGAAGGATCGCTTCCCTACTCACAAAAAGTCTAAGCTTAGGCCCCGAGGAGATGGTCTCTTTCAAGTCCTCAAGAGAGTGAACAACAATGCATACATATTAGATCTCCCTGAGGACTATGGTGTAAGTACTACCTTTAATGTTTGTGATGTACTACCTTTTGTAGGTACTGATGAAGAAGAGGAGGACCTATCAGATTTGAGGTCAAATCCTTCCCAAGGGGGAGGAGTGATGCATTCTCCCCAAGCAAGGGCCCTATCACTAGGGCCATGGCTAGGAGAATAGAACAAGACATGGCTAGAGTAGAAGAAGGAAGATCTCACCTCCATATGACCATCAAGTTATGCAAGCCATGACTTATTTACTTGTAATTTTTATTTTAGGAACCTAGGATTTTATTTTGGACATGTATTAGTCCATTTAATTTTCTAAGAGGTGTCTTAGTAATAAGAAGGGGTAAGATTAGCTTTTGGGCCTTTATTTAGGAAATAAGGGGGTACTTTGATAACTACACCCTCTTTTGCTAAATCAAACTCAAAACTAATAAAAGAGTAATCTTGGCCCTTGGATGAGGTAGCTTGGGCACCAATTCTCATCTAAAGGAGGGTATTGATTGGACTTTGGGCTTCAATCCTCCTCCCTTGGATGACTCTTTTTAATCCTAACCCTTCATTTCCTTCATGACTTGTCCAAGAGGTTAGCTCCCTCTATAAAAAGGTGCTCCTTCACACTCTTGTATTTTTTACACTTTATTGAATGGAAAAACCTTGAGCTGGCCAAAATTCTCTTAGTGTCCACCCTTCTCTCTTTGAGAATTCCTTAGGTTTTTATCAAGGGTTCCATCCCTTGTGGCAAACTTTCCCTCTTAGGCTTATCTTACCTTAAGTGGCGCCTAAAACCACCTCACTTCTTACCTCTCCACAAACCATTTCACCAAAGAAGAAAACCTCTAGAAAAGATCAAGGGAGGCATGCATCACCTAGTCCCCCTTGTACAAATTACACTTGATTGATGAAGTAAGACTCCTTTGAGTTTTTATTCTTGAGTGTCATTTTTGAGAAACCTTTCTCTTGAAGATTCTCTTCCTTAAAGCTTTTATCAAGGGACCTCTCCCTTGTGGCAAGCAACATAAAATTTTTTACTCATCTTTCTCCTAGAAAGTGGCGTCAATCCTCCCCCATTTATATCCTCTCCATCCTCCAATTTATTAGAGGAAGGAACCTTGGTTGAAGAGATCAAGGGAGTGCATCATTTGGTATCATGAGCCATCTTTATGAAGGTTCATTTCCGCCTCTTTCCCTTTAATTTTATGTGTCATTTCTTAGCCATTTTTCTGCAATTTTTATGCTTTATTTCTTGCTTCCTTTATTGTAATTTAATTTCCTTGTTGTCTTGAAGTTTATGTTTTAGTTCTTGCAATTTTATTTCCAAGTCTTTATTGCTTTCCAGATTCAATTTATTTTGTTCATTTCTATTGAATCTTTGTGTGTTTCCTTTAGGTTTGTTTCTTTAAATTTCTGCCCATCCTTTTATTTTTTTCCTTATTCTAGTGCTTATCCTAAGAAGTTCATTGTAATGACTTCACAAGATTTGTGAAGGAAGCCACGCATTGTGGTCTTGATCTTTGGATGCATATTGTTCTTCTTGTTTGAGTTTTTAATTCTATTTTCCTGCACCTATTATTCTGTTTTTCCAGCCCCTTCTTCTCTGTTTTGGGTGCATATTTCTGGTTATTTTGAGTCATTTAATTTCAGTTTTAATCTTCCTAAGTTGTGTCTTAGATTGGTCATATATTAGTCCTTATTTGTCTCTTAATTCTACAATGTTTTTCCTTTTAAATTTTCACCAAAAAGTGTGTTGTGCTTCTTAAATTCTTGTGATAAATCTCTTTGGAATTGAGCATATGCTCTTGATCATAATTCCTAGAGTCCACATGCTTTAGATCATAGCATGTTTCAAAAAATATTTTCTCAAAATTTGCTCAATTCTTCCTAAAGTCTTTTTGTTGATTGTTGTGTTAGTAGTTTAAAGTTTTGTACTAGTCTTTGGTGAATTGATTTTTGCTGGCTATTTTGAGATCATTTGGGCATGTTTTTGGGCTGAAATCCGTGAGAAATTAAGTTGGCCTAAACTCATTAAGTATCTCATTTAGTGCCTTCTTTGTTCACCTAAATTTACTAGTGCATCTTGAACTATTTTGGGCATGCTCAAAATTGTTGTTGAGTGGTGCAGCAAAATATAAAAAAAAAAACGAAAAGAAGAAGAGAAAAAGTGATAATCAAAAGAGAAAATCATTAAAAAAAGTGTTAGTAAAAGTATTTAAAAAAATATACAAAACTTTTAGTGCACCACAACCTTGTTATTTGAAGGAGTGTTTAAGATTGTCAAAAACTTGCTCGAAATACTGTATTTAAGGTTCGGCCATAAGCTTTCAAATTGTGCAACTCATTGAATTATATTGAGTCTTTTATTTTTAGTCCATTCTATTCTTGATGCATGCCTCCCTTGATCTTTTTCCTTGAGGTTCCAAGCACCATGAAATGGATGATGGAGGGGAAAGAAAATGGAGGTGGGGCGCCACTCTCAAAGAGAGATAAGCCGAAGTGTTTAGGTTTGCCACAAGGGAAGGAACCCTTGATAAAAACCAACTAGGAATAGGTTCCCCAAGAGAGAGGATCCTCAAGACCTTTTACTAAGAATGTGCTCACAAAGAGACTATTTTCATTCAACTTCAAAGGTGAAATTTTACAATGAGGGGGAATGAGTATATATAGCCAAATGGGAGAGCTTGGGCACACTTTTCTAGGCAATGTGGGACTTGGGCTTAATTAGGATTAAAACTAATTAACCCAAGTCTTAGGCCTTAAGTGAGGCACCTAAGTTCACCCCCTATGGGTGCAATTAGCATATCTTAATGTGAATGGGCTAGCCCAAAATCATGTCTTAACTTATGCACCCATTATAAGCTTACTCCTCCTTTTTAACTAAAGACACCTATACCTTATAAATTAAGAAGATGGCCGGAAATACATGGCCTTAAGGGAATTAAAAATACTTTCCTATTTATCTAATTAAAATAAAATATTTACAAGCTAAAAATAACGAAGACTATGACTTCGAATCTTCAATGAGCTTTTGTCCATGCCATGCCTTCCTTGAGTCCTCCTAGCCATGATGCATGCTAGGTGAGATTGCATCATCTCCTCTCCCTTGGAGAGGATTTGACATCAAATCCTGAGGCCTTTCTTCCGCTTTTTCAAAGTCTGCAAGAAAATAAGGAAAGCAGTAAGTATATGCAGACAAGTGATTTTGGGGGAAGTGAGAGGTCTATAAGGAGGCCTTTTAAGAATGGGGTAGTGGAGGTTGGCACTAAAGTTTGAAAATATTTTAGTGTGCATGTGCCTCCACACAACAGCTCCCCATACTCCTCCAATTGCACTAGATACTAGCCTCAAAGGTTTTGAAATAGTTGGCGAGACTAGTCTAAGTGGAATGGAGCACTCATCAAGTTGGATTTGAGGGTGTGGATCAAGGTGCTCAAAAGATATAGGCACATCCTCAAATTTAACTTGTTCTTTTTGTAAGAGTTGGCAGGAAAATTTTTCTATGTAGAGAACCTCCTTTGAAGGCAAAGGCGGATCTTCCTTAGACTCGGTCTTCCTACCAACAACCTTATTTTCATTTTTATCCCTTTCTCTCTTAAGCTTCATGATCCTTCTATCCTCCATAACCTCGGTAGGGGTAAGAGGAAGTAAGGTGATCTTTTTCCCTTTATGAGAGAGAGTGATTTTATTAGTGAGGCCATTGTGCAAAGTTTCCTTATCATGCTGCCATGGCCTTCCCAGCAACATGTGACTAGCTTCCATAGGGACTACATCACATAACACTTTGTCGTGATACTTCCCTATGAAGAAGCTAATCTCCACTTGCTCTCTTACTACTACACCATCTTCATAATTAAGTCCATGCAAAGAATAAGGTGAAGGATGAGGAGTAGTAGCAAGTGATAGCTTCTCCACCACCCTCGTGCTACAAAAATTACAAGATGATCCACCATCCATAATAAGAGAACAAGTTTTGCCCAAAATTTTGCATCTTGTTTGAAAAACATTGTCTCTTTGTGTTTGGGTTTCCTTATAAGGATGGCTTCCAAGAAATTGTTTCACTTTGAAGAGATCATCACATGAATGAATACCGTTTTCATTTGATGTTCCCTTTAAAGTCCTTTTTCTTTTGGGGAAAAACAAAGCAATATGCCCTTTTTCTAAACACTTAAAACATTTAGGACTTCGAAAACGAGTGCTCGAACTAATGGTAGGGGTGTCACTCATACTCAAGGGTTTTCTCTCAATATGCTTTCTTTTGGATGACTCTTTTTGGGTTTAATTATAGAAGGGTTTGTCTTTTTCTTAGGATGCCTCTTAGGGTTTTCCTTCTTACTAGAAGAAGCATGAATGTCATGGATTATTTTAGGCTCCTCTAAGTCTCTATAATGTGTGTAAATGTTACCACAAGAGCTCTTATAGGCATCTCTCTCTTTTTGTATCTTCATTTCTTCCCTTCTTTCTAACTTATTTTGTTCCTTTTCTCTCTTTTCCAATTCTTTCTTCTCTTTTTCTCTCCTTTCTCTTCTCTCTTTTCTCTCTAACTCTTTTCTTTTGTTTTCTTCTTTTTCTCTTTCTTTTTCTCTTTTCTCTTTTTCTCTTCTCTCTTCTCTTTCTTTTTCTCTTGCTTCTCTTTCTTTCTTTTCATTTTCCCTACTCTCTATTTGTCTCTCTTTTTCTCTTCTTTCTTTTCTTTCTTGTCTCTCCTTTTCTTTTTGTTCTTTCTCTCTTCTCTCCTCTCTATCTAGGTCCTCTTGTTCTCTTTTCCTCATCTCTCTTTGTTTTCTCTCATTTTCCAAAATTCCCTACGTTGTTTTTCTACTATTTCCCAATCAATAGAGTATGGATATGTGGGCAAGGTTGGTTTATCACTCTTCTCATTCTTTTCTTTTATTTTATTCTCACATTCTTCTCCTTTATTTTCCCTAGTTTCATTACTACTCCTAACACTCCTAGAAGTGTGTTAAAACATGTCAAAGTGTAAGGCCTAGGGAACTAATATGCAAAACACTCCTCTCTTTTTTGTTTTCTCCTAAAGTGTTAAGAGTCTTTGGAACTCTAACACTTTCTAAAACGTTGAAAGCAAATAAAGAAATTTAAAGCAAAGCTAAAGGATTCTAACGTGCTCCTAAGTATGAATAAGGGGTACCAATTCCTTATCCACACTAAAACGAGAAACTAAGGTTTATTACACACAAAAGAGGTGACCCTTATGGGCATCCAATACCTCTAATTAAAATTTCCTTTAAAAATACACCCAAATTAAACAAAGAAAATTAAAAGTAGTTGAATGTAGCTCCTTTCTTCAAGTGCTCCTCACCAAGTGTATCACTCTAGTCTTGGCCTCCTTTTCAAGTCTCCTCTTCCTTGGTTTTAAATCAACACTTCCTAAGGATGCTACCCTTGTGAAAATTTCAACAATTTGGCTACCTACCAAGAGAAAACAAGCGCCCAAGCAAGAGACCAAGGGAAGTAGAATTTGAAAGCAAAAAGCAATAAAAAGCACTTAACAAGAATAGGAACACATCCAAGTGGAAAGAATTTATTTGACAAACACAAAGAAAGCCAATAAGAACAAGCAAGAAATAAAAGGTGTAGAAAGAAAGTTGGCACACAAAAAAAAATTCCTAGAATGGGCCTAAAATAGAATTGGACTTAAAACAAAAAAGACTCAACAAATTCAATGATTTGCACAATTGTAAAGCAAGCTGGCTAAATCATATTCAAATAAATTCAAGCAAATTTCAATAAAATTTAACACTCCTTTGAATTTTTTAATAATTTTGAGGTGCACTAATTTTTATTTTATTTTTTTGTACTCTTTTTACTTGTTTTTAGTACTTTTTACTAACTCTTTTTTTTTTATACTTATTTTTCACTTTTGATTTCTTTTCTTCTTCTTTTTTTTTTTGAAACAATTTTGCTACACCTCTTAACACATTTTGTAGCAAATATAGTGAGGAGTCAAAGAATCATAAATGCTTGAACAAAGGATAGGAAATGGCCACCATAATTGATATACAAAAGTGCAAAATTAAGAAACAAAGCAACCTAATATGAACTAGTAATTTTAGGTGATAAAAAATAAATGGCACAAGGAGAGTTTTATGGAAGTTGAGGACAACTTGATTACTCAATAATCAGCCCAATCATACCCAACATGCCTCTCAAAGCCAATCAACAAAAATCACCACAAAAACTAGCACAAAATTAAGATACTAAAATTATTGAACAAGTGAATGAAATTTGGAAGAAATTGAGCATTAATTTTTTTGAAGATTTTTTTTTTAAAAACATGCTAAGATCTAAATAGCATGTGAGACTCTAAGGACATGGGATCAAGAGTAAGCCTCTTTGATGCTCAATTTCCAATAGATAAATAACACACTTTTATGGTAAAAATAAAAAGGCAAAACTATGTAGAATTAAGAGACAATAAAAGGGCTACAACATGACCAACTAAGACACGACTTGGAATATTAAAAACTGAAATTAAATGACTCAAAATAACCAGAAATATATGCCCAAAACAGAGAACAAAGGGCTGGAAAAACAGAAAAATAGGTGCAGGAAAATAGAATTAAAAATTCAAATAAGAAGAGCAACGTGCATCCAAAGATCAAGACCACAATGTGTGGCTTCCTTCACAAATTTTGTGAAGTCATTACAATGATCTTCTTAGGATTTGCTGATGCATTCTCCCCAAGCAAGGGCCCTATCACTAGGGCCATGGCTAGGAGAATAGAAGAAGACATGGCTAGAGTAGAGGGAGGAAGATCTCACCTCCATATGACCATCAAGTTATGCAAGCCATGACTTATTTACTTGTAATTTTTATTTTAGGAACCTAGGATTTTATTTTGGACATGTATTAGTCCATTTAATTTTCTAGGAGGTGTCTTAGTAATAAGAAGGGGTAAGATTAGCTTTTGGGCCTTTATTTAGGAAATAAGGGGGTAGTTTGATAAATACACCCTCTTTTGCTAAATAAAACCCAAAACTAATAAAGGAGTAATCTTGGCCCCTGGATGAGGTAGCTTGAGCACCAATTCTCATCTAAAGGAGGGTATTGATTGGACTTTGGGCTTCAATCCTCCTCCCTTGGATGACTCCTTTTAATCCTAGCCCTTCATTTCCTTCATGACTTGTCTAAGAGGTTAGCTCCCTCTATAAAAAGGTGCTCCTTCACACTCTTGTATTTTTTACACTTGATTGAATAGAAAAACCTTGAGTTGGCCAAAATTCTCTTAGTGTCCACCCTTCTCTCTTTGAAAATTCCGTAGGTTTTTATCAAGGGTTCCATCCCTTGTGGCAAACCTTCCATCTTAGGCTTATCTTACCTTAAGTGGCACCTAAAACCACCTCACTTCTTACCTCTCCACAAACCATTTCACCAAAGAAGAAAACCTCTAGAAAAAGATCAAGGGAGACATGCATCATTTGGTATCTAGAGCATTGGTTCTAGAGGTCTAAACTCTCTTCCTATCTCATTTATTTTTTCTTTCCATTTTCCTATTTTATTTTATCTTTAATTTCCGCAATTTTTTCTAGCTTTCCATTGTTGTTTATCATTTCCATTTATGTCTTGAGTTTATTGTTTTGAGTTATAGTTTATTTGCACCATTTATTTTTTGCTTGATGCAATTTATATTGTTCTTTTCTTTGCATCTACGTCTCTCCCGTATTCATTAATTTCCGCTTAAGCTTTGAGTTGGGTGCTTTCTTGCTTGAATTTTGGTTTTGAGAATTTCTTGCTAAAAATCCATGCCGTTGTGGTGAATTCCACAACCTTGTGGTCAAGAAATTTAGACCAAATTCTTGTGTTTCCTTGCACCTAGTTGCCTTGTTTTTGCTTTATTTTTAGCTTTTATTTTTCACTTTTATACTCTTGTGTAGTTGTCTATAAGTCATGTTTATAGTTTCCATTTTGTCTATTAATTCCTTTTAAGTTTAGCCTCTTTTGTTTTTTACAAAAAAAAATTTGAAACTTCTTAAATTGAGCAACATAGAGGGTCATACCTCATGTCTAAGTCTCCTTAGAAGTTCATGTGCTTTTAGTTTCAAGCATATTCTTAAAAATAATTCAAAAAATAGTTGGTCAATTTCCTTTGTCTTTATTTTCCTTATACGTATAATTTGTAGCTCATTTGTGTGGTAAAGGTAGTTCTTGTTTGTGGGTGCTTTCACTTAAGCCATAAGTTTGGTATTTGTGTTCAACAAATTACTAAAAACTTAACAAAGCTTGAGTCCAGTGGCACACCAAACTACTAAACCATTAACACATCTATAGCTACTTTGCATTTTGAAGTCATTTCTAGTAGTACCTAAATTGTTGCTTTTAATTTTCTTTATTGTTCTAAGCGCATAACTCTTTTTTATCAAGCACTAAATTCACAATCAATTTAGGTGCATCTAGTAAATATTAAAAAAAAAAACAAGAAAACAAAGTCTAAAATAAAATACAAAAAAAACAACGAAGGATTCAAAAAAAAAAAGAGAACAAACAAAAGAAAAGAAAGTTTGAAAAAAATTCATTTGATGTACCTAACCTAAAATTAGCAAGTGCTTCAACTTTGAACTTGGAACCTTAAAAGAAATTTTATTACTTTTGGTACACTAGAACTTGATATTTGTGTTCTTCTACTCTTTAATCTAGTGCCATTCTTAGGTATTCCATTGTGTGCTCTCTTTCTTTTGTTTACCTTTTAGTTGTTGCTTGTCTTTTAAATCATCTTTCTAGTTTGTCTTATATACTCTTACCATTTGGTTAAGTGTCCTTTTGATTGTGTTATCTTTTATTGCTTTTTGAGTTTCTATTCGCACCTCCCCTTGCTACTTTTGGTTTCTTTGGTTTGTGTGTTAGTGTCACTTTTGGGAGAAAGCTTGAAAAAGGATCTTACCACAAGGGTAGCATATTTTGGAAGGTTGGACTAAGAGCCTAAGGGATCACCTCAAAAGGAAATACACTTAGCCGTGAGGACTTTGATTTGAGGGAGCATTTGGAGAATCATTTTTTGAAGACTTTACTTTTTCTTTAATTTGGGTGTATTAATTTTGTAGTTGGGAGTTTGAGTGCCCTTAAGGCCCTCCCTTTGGTTGTAATAAAATTTAATCAATTTTTTAGTTTCTCGAAAATTAGGTGAAGAAGGAAGAAGTGGTACACTTCCTTCAACACCTTAGGAGCCCGCTTTAGATCCCTTCTCTTTTGAATTTTTGCTTTAAAATTCTTGCTTTATTTTTCTTATTCAAAGCGCTTAGAAGGCTAAAGAGTTCCAAAGACTCATCAAGCCATTTTAGGCAAGAAAACACAAAAAGAGAGGAGTGTTTGTTTGTGAAAATTTTTTTAGCCACCTTTTTCCTCTTAGAAATTCAAGCACAATGACATCACACACCCACTCTAGTGCTCATAGTTATTCATCAAATAAGAGTGTAAACCAAAGAAATATTTCTAAAGATTACACTCTAGAAAACTTAAACATGGACTTTAGGGAGTGGATGGCAAAAGAACAAGAGAGAAGAGAAGAAAAAAGGAGAGAAAAAGAGTCCAAGGAGAAAAGAAAAATAAAAGAAAGAGAGGAAGAAAAGAGAGAAAAAAGAGAGAAAGAAGAGAGAAGAATAAGAGAAAGGAGAGAAGATGAAGAAAGGAGAGAAAGAAAAGAAAGAGAAAGAAGAAAAGAGAAAGAAGAAGAAAAAAGAAAGCATGGGAATGGTGAGAATTACAAAATGAAAGGGATAGTCTTAGGTTCCCCATCTAGACATACCCATAGGAGTGAAAGTGAGGAAGAATACTACAATCATCCTAGGAGAAACTCCCATTCATCCATGCATAATAATGGGGCCCCTCCAAGGGAGCCCAAAATTGATCTCCCCTCATTTCATGGGAGGGAAGATGTGGAAGCCTACCTTGATTGGGAAATCAAGGTAGAACAACTCTTCACTTGCCATGAGGTAAGAGAAGAAAGAAAGGTTCCAATGGCAACCCTTAGCTTCCAAGGGCATGCCATGCATTGGTGGGTTGGGTTAACCAATGAGAGAATCCGCACCAATATGCCTTCCATAAGATATTGGAATGATCTTAGAAGTGCTCTAAGAAGAAGGCATATTCCCTCTTGGTATGAAAGAGATCTTTTGGATAGACTCCAAAGGCTAAGGCAAACCAACCTTAGTATAGAAGAGTATAGACAAAAGATGGAACTTCTTATCTTGAGGGCGGGTATCATTGAGGAACCCAAGGCCACTATGGCAAGGTTTTTGTGTGGGTTGAGCCCCGAAATTCGTGATAAGGTGGAGCTCTTCTCATACAATTCCCTTGATGAGTTAGTTCAACTTTGCATCAAAGTGGAAAATCAACTTAGAAGGAAAACTTTTAAAAAGGATAACCCACCTTATGTAAAGAGGGACCAACCTACGGGGAACTCTTTCAAGAGTTACCCCAAAAAGGAACATCCCAAGCACTTCAAAGAGCATAAAACATCACATATAGAGAGAAAAACCCCTACTACTAACTCTCACGAGAAAGTTAGTAGTATCAAATGCTTTAAATGTCTTGGGAGAGGCCACATTGCATCTCAATGCCCTACTAAGAGAAACATCATCATGAGGGCCCAAGATGTTTATAGTAGTGAGTCTAGCTCACACTCCTCTAGTGAGAGCGAAGGAGAAGGGGTTCATGCATACCAATCTGATTGTGATGAAACCACTTATGCATGTGAGGGAGACCTCTTAATGATAAGAAGACTTCTTGGAAGCCAACCTTTGAAAGTGTCCTCATCTCAAAGGGAGAACATATTCCACACTCGCTGTAAGGTGAATGACAAAATATGTTCTCTCATTGTGGATAGTGGGTCATGCTGCAATTGTTGTAGCTCAAGGTTGGTGGAAAAGCTAGCCTTGACCCCACTTCCCCACCCTAAGCCTTACAAGCTTCAATGGCTCAATGAGTAAGGGGAAATGGAGGTCAATGAGCAAGTCAAGGTTCCAATTTCCATTGGGTCTTATAAAGATGAGATCCTGTGTGACATAGTTCCAATGGAAGTTGGCCATATCTTGCTAGGAAGACCATGGCAATTTGATAAGAAAGCCATACACCATGTCACTCCAATAACATCATCCTCACTCATAAGGATAAGCGCATTAAGTTGTGTCCTCTAACACCTTCACAAGTGGCGGAGGACCAACTCATCATGAAACATAAGAGAGATGAGGAGAAAAAAAAAAGCAAAGCTTTACCCCTAAAGCTTGAAAGGGGTAAACGGGTTGAGTTGGAAGTTGGTGCCCCTTCCAAGAAAGTCATTAGTAAAGGGAGTTTATTTGCGACAAAATTGGATTTAAAGGAAGCCCCCTTAACTAACAGACCTTTCTATCTCCTCCTTTGCAAAGAGGCATCCCCCATTTCTTCCCCCTCCACTTTTTTCCCTTCTAGTTCTAGCACTGCCATAGAACTTGGACCTGAGAACCTACCTCAAGAGGTTCAAGAGATTTTAAAGGAGTTTGGTGATATATTCCCTAATGAAGTTCCCAAAGGACTTCCTCCAATTAGGGGTATAGAACACCAAATAGACTTGGTACCTAGGGCTAGCCGGCCTAATAGGCCTGCTTATAGGACTAATCCCATGGAGACCAAGGAGATTGAATCTCAAGTCCAAGAACTATTGGAGAAGGGTTGGGTTCAAGAGAGCCTAAGCCCTTGTGCTGTGCCAGTTTTGTTGGTGCCTAAGAAAAATGGCCAATGGAGGATGTGCATTGATTGTCGAGCAATCAATAACATCACCATCAAATATAGGCACCCTATCCCTAGGCTTGATGACATGCTTGATGAATTGCATGGGGCCCAATTATTTTCAAAAATTGATCTTAAGAGTGGTTATCACCAAATCCGTATCAAGGAAGGTGATGAGTGGAAAACCGCTTTTAAGACCAAGTTTGGGCTGTATGAGTGGTTGGTAATGCCCTTTGGGCTTACCAATGCCCCAAGCACCTTCATGAGGCTTATGAATCATGTCCTTAGGGATTGCTTAGGAAAATTTTGTGTTGTTTATTTTGATGACATCTTAGTGTATAGCAAGAGCCTAGATGAACATGTAGGCCATCTTAGGCGCGTCTTTTGCATTCTTAGTTCACACCAACTCTATGGAAATCTTGAAAAATGTAATTTTTGTGTGGAGAGTGTGGTGTTCTTAGGTTTTATAGTTAATAAAAATGGGGTTCAAGTAGACCCCGACAAAATCAAAGCCATCCAAGAATGGCCCACCCCAAAAAGTGTGAATGAGATCAAGAGTTTTCATGGTCTCGCGAGCTTTTACAGGCGTTTTGTGCCTAACTTCTCCACACTTTTCTCACCAATCAATGATTTGGTGAAGAAGGATACTCCTTTCCTTTGGGGTGAAAAACAACAAAAAGCCTTTGAACTTATCAAAGAGAAATTGACCCATGCACCAGTTTTAGCTCTTCCTGACTTTTCTAAAACTTTTGAGCTAGAGTGTGATGCATCGGGAGTGGGTGTGGGAGCTGTGTTGTTACAAGGTGGTCATCCTGTTGCTTATTTTAGTGAAAAACTAAATGGAGCCGCCTTAAACTACCCCACCTATGATAAAGAGTTTTACTCTTTGATAAGGGCCCTTCAAACTTGGGAACATTATCTTGTACCCAAGGAGTTCATCATTCATAGTGACCATGAGTCACTTAAGTATTTGAAGGGTCAAGGCAAGCTTAATAAAAGGCATGCTAAATGGGTAGAATTTCTTGAGACTTTCCCTTATATCATCAAATACAAGAATGGAAAACATAATGTGGTGGCTGATGCTTTGTCTCGTAGACATACCCTTTACACCACCTTAAGTGCAAAGATTCTTGGATTTGATAATATTAGAGAAATGTATCTTTCTGATAAGGATTTTGGATCCATTTATGTTGCCTCTACATTTGCATGTAAAACCCAAAATGGGTTCTTTGTGAGTGAGGGGTACCTTTTCAAAGGTAGCAGACTTTGTGTACCCCAAGGATCTATGAGAAATCTGTTGACGAAAGAGAGCCATGAGGGTGGGCTCATGGGGCATTTTGGAATTAACAAAACTCTTCTGCTTTTACAAGAAAAATTCTTTTGGCCCCATATGAAGAAATACGTCTATAGACATTGTCGTAGATGCATTGCTTGCTTGCAAGCTAAGTCTAAGACAATAGCTCATGGATTGTACACACCCTTACCTGCTCCTTCTGCACCTTGGCTGGATATTAGTATGGATTTCATCCTTGGCCTGCCTCGAACCCAACGAGGTGCAGACTCTATCTTTGTAGTGCTAGATAGATTTTCAAAAATGGCTCACTTTATACCATGCCACAAGATAGATGATGCGAGCAACATTGTGAGACTTTTCTTTAAAGAAGTTGTCCGTTTACATGGAATTCCCCAATCCATAGTCTCTGATAGAGATGTGAAGTTCCTTAGCCACTTTTGGAAAACATTGTGGGCAAGGCTAGGAACTAAACTCTTATTTTCTACCACATGTCACCCCCAAACTGATGGGCAGACTGAGGTAGTAAATAGATCTCTATCTACTATGCTTAGGAAACTTCTTCGAGGAAATCACAAGTCTTGGGATGAATACCTACCCCATATTGAGTTTGCATACAACCGGGTGGTTCAAAGGACCACCAAGCATTCTCCCTTTGAAGTTGTTTATGGCTTCAACCCCCTTACTCCTCTTGATATCTTGCCCTTACCCTTCGCTTCTTCTGTTCACAATGAAGGAATAGTAAGAGCGGATTTTGTTAAAAAATTACATGAAAGGGTAAAGGCCAACATTGAACATCATTCAAAGGAGTATGCTAGTAAAGCCAATAGGGGCAGGAAAGAAATTATCTTCAATGAAGGGGATTGGGTATGGCTTCATTTGAGGAAGGATCGCTTCCCTACTCAAAGGAAGTCCAAGCTTAGCCCCCGAGGAGATGGTCCCTTTCAAGTCCTCAAGAGAGTGAACAACAATGCATACATATTAGATCTCCCTGAGGACTATGGTATCAGTACTACCTTTAATGTTTGTGATTTGATCCCTTTTGTAAGTACTGATGAAGAAGATGAGGACCTATCAGATTTGAGGTCAAATCCTTCCGAAGGGGGAGGGGACGATGCATTCTCCCCAAGCAAGGGCCCTATCACTAGGGCCATGGCTAGGAGAATAGAAGAAGACATGGCTAGAGTAGAGGGAGGAAGATCTCACCTCCATATGACCATCAAGTTATGCAAGCCATGACTTATTTACTTGTAATTTTTATTTTAGGAACCTAGGATTTTATTTTGGACATGTATTAGTCCATTTAATTTTCTAGGAGGTGTCTTAGTAATAAGAAGGGGTAAGATTAGCTTTTGGGCCTTTATTTAGGAAATAAGGGGGTAGTTTGATAAATACACCCTCTTTTGCTAAATAAAACCCAAAACTAATAAAGGAGTAATCTTGGCCCTTGGATGAGGTAGCTTGGGCACCAATTCTCATCTAAAGGAGGGTATTGATTGGACTTTGGGCTTCAATCCTCCTCCCTTGGATGACTCCTTTTAATCCTAGCCCTTCATTTCCTTCATGACTTGTCCAAGAGGTTAGCTCCCTCTATAAAAAGGTGCTCCTTCACACTCTTGTATTTTTTACACTTGATTGAATAGAAAATTAAAGAAACAATCCTAAAGGAAACATATAAAGATTCAATGGAAAAGAACAAGATAAATTGAATCTAGAAAGCAATAAAAACTAGGAAATAAATTGCATAAAATGAAAACTACAAAAAAATAAACTAACAAGACATAAAAGGAATTAAATGACAAGAATCAAAGGCTGGAAAAAATAAAGGAAAAAGCAAGAACTCTAAGAAGAAAAGATGAAAAAAATTAAAGAAAATTAAGACTAGAAAAGAACCTCATGGAGTTGGCTCTGATACCAAATGATGCATGCCTCCCTTGATCTTTTTCCTTGAGGTTCCAAGCACCATGAAATGGATGATGGAGGGGAAAGAAAATGGAGGTGGGGCGCCACTCTCAAAGAGAGATAAGCCAAAGTGTTTAGGTTTGCCACAAGGGAAGGAACCCTTGATAAAAACCAACTAGAAAGAGGTTCCTCAAGAGAGAGGATCCTCAAGACCTTTTACTAAGAATGTGCTCACAAAGAGACTATTTTCATTCAACTTCAAAGGTCAAATTTTACAATGAGGGGGAATGAGTATATATAGCCCAATGGGAGAGCTTGGGCACACTTTTCTAGGCAATGTGGGACTTGGGCTTAATTAGGATTAAAACTAATTAACCCAAGTCTTAGGCCTTAAGTGAGGCACCTAAGTTCACCCCCTATGGGTGCAATTAGCATATCTTAATGTGAATGGGCTAGCCCAAAATCATGTCTTAACTTATGCACCCATTATAAGCTTACTCCTCCTTTTTAACTAAAGACACCTATACCTTATAAACTAAGAAGATGGCCGGAAATACATGGCCTTAAGGGAATTAAAAATACTTTCCTATTTATCTAATTAAAATAAAATATTTACAAGCTAAAAATAACGAAGACTATGGCTTCGAATCTTCAATGAGCTTTTGTCTATGTCATGCCTTCCTTGAGTCCTCCTAGCCATGATGCATGCTAGGTGAGATTGCATCAATTCTAGTGCTAATCTAGGATCCCTTTGTGTTCCATCTTTCTATCTACACCATTTTACTTGCTTGTCCTCTTTGGTTATCTTTGTGTTTGTCAAAATAATTCTTTCCACTTGGATGTTTATCTCCCTTCCTTGAGTTTTCTTTTCTTGTTTTTTATTGCATTGCACTCTCTTGGTTTCTCCTTGGGTGCACAACTTTGTTGAAGGAAAAGAGAGGTCAAACCAAGCTTTCCACAAGGGAAGCATCTTGAGGTGTGTTGCAGCAAGTTAAGGAAGAGGTTCATTCAAGGGAGCAACACCACTTTGAGAGAGGCAAACACTTGGAGTAGAGAGTAACATCAAACATCAAGTATTTTGTTTCTTTTTGTTTAATTGGGTATAAATTTTATTAAGGCCATTTTAATTGAGGTGTTGGATGCCCATAAGGGTCACCTATTTATTTGGAATAGTTTTTAGTTTCTCGTTTAGGTGGGAAAAGGAATTGGTACCCCAGCTCTCAACCTTAGGTGCACACCTTTAGATCCTTACCTTTGCTTTAAATTTCTTTTATTTGCTTTGCATCTTAGTGTGAAAGGCTTTTGAGTTCCAAAGACTCTTAAGTAATTCACTTAGGGAGAAAACAAAACAAAAGAGTAAGGAGTGTTTGCTATAGGTTCTTCCCAATCACTTTCAAAATGAGCTCACACACATCTAGTAAAGGTAGTGTAAATCAACAAGGTTTTCAAAAAACAACCAACATGGATAAGTTTGTGAGTGAATTTAGGGAATGAAGGGTAGAAGATAGAAAAGAAAGGGAGAAGAGAGAAGAAAAGAGGCTTGAAGAGAAAGAAAAAGAAAAGAGTGTTAAGAGAAGAAAGATGAAGAGAGGAAAAAGAGCGTGAGAAAAGAGAGAAAGAAAAAGAGGAGAAAAGAGAGAGACAATAACGAGAAGAAAGAGAACAAAGATAAAGAGAAGAAAGAAGGGAAAGAGAAGACAGAGAGAGGGAAGAGAGAAGAGAAGAGCGTGAAAGAGAAGAAAGAAGAGAAAGAGGAGTTAGAGAAAGGCATAGGTATAGGTCTGCCTCTAGTGAAGTAAGTGAAAGTGAGGGGTATAAAAGACCTAGGGTAAAGAGAGTGCAACAACATCATAACCAACCCAAGCCCAACCTAGGGAACAAAAAGTTGACCTCCCTCATTTTCATGGCAAAGAGGATGTGGAAGCCTACCTTGATTGGGAAATGAAGGTAGACCAACTCTTTGTTTGTTATAACATAAGTGAAGAAAGAAAAGTTCTGTTGGCAACCCTTAGCTTCCAAGGGCATGTCATGTATTGGTGGACCTCCTTGGTCAATGAGAGGCGCCGCCTTCGTAACCCTCCTGTGGATTATTGGAATGATCTCAAAGGGGCTATGGGGCAGAGACACGTCCCTTCTTACTATGCAAAAGAGCTCTTGGATAAACTTTAAAGATTAAAACAGTACAACTCAGGTGTTGAGGAGTACAGACAAACCATGGAGCTTTTCATGATGAGAGCAGGCGTCACCGAGAACCAAGGGCCACCGAAGCTAGATTTTTAAGTGGTTTGAGCTCTGACATAAGAGACAAAGTTGAGCTCTTACCATATAATAATCTAGATGACCTGATGCAATCTCACCTAGCATGCATCATGGCTAGGAGGACTCAAGGAAGGCATGGCATGGACGAAAGCTCATTGAAGATTCGAAGCCATAGTCTTCATTATTTTTAGCTTGTAAATATTTTATTTTAATTAGATAAATAGGAAAGTATTTTTAATTCCCTTAAGGCCATGTATTTCCGGCCATCTTCTTAGTTTATAAGGTATAGGTGTCTTTAGTTAAAAAGGAGGAGTAAACTTATAATGGGTGCATAAGTTAAGACATGATTTTGGGCTAGCCCATTCACATTAAGATATGCTAATTGCACCCATAGGGGGTGAACTTAGGTGCCTCACTTAAGGCCTAAGACTTGGGTTAATTAGTTTTAATCCTAATTAAGCCCAAGTCCCACATTGCCTAGAAAAGTGTGCCCAAGCTCTCCCATTGGGCTATATATACTCATTCCCCCTCATTGTAAAATTTCACCTTTGAGTTGAATGAAAATAGTCTCTTTGTGAGCATATTCTTAGTAAAAGGTCTTGAGGATCCTCTCTCTTGAGGAACCTCTTTCTAGTTGGTTTTTATCAAGGGTTCCTTCCCTTGTGGCAAACCTAAACACTTTGGCTTATCTCTCTTTGAGAGTGGCGCCCCACCTCCATTTTCTTTCCCCTCCATCATCCATTTCATGGTGCTTGGAACCTCAAGGAAAAAGATCAAGCGAGGCATGCATCATTTGGTATCAGAGCCAACTCCATGAGGTTCTTTTCTAGTCTTAATTTTCTTTAATTTTTTTCATATTTTCTTCTTAGAGTTCTTTCTTTTTCCTTTATTTTTTCTAGTCTTTGATTCTTGTCATTTAATTCCTTTTATGTCTTGTTAGTTTATGTTTTTGTAGTTTTCATTTTATGCAATTTATTTCCTAGTTTTTATTGCTTTCTAGATTCAATTTATCTTGTTCTTTTCCATTGAATCTTTATATGTTTCCTTTAGGATTGTTTCTTTAATTTTCTGGCTAGGTTTTTATTTTTTCCTTATTCTTGTGCAAATCCTAAGAAGATCATTGTAATGACTTCACAAAATTTGTGAAGGCAGCCACACATTGTGGTCTTGATCTTTGGATGCACGTTGTTCTTCTTATTTGAATTTTTAAGTCTATTTTCCTGCACCTATTTTTCTGTTTTTCCAGCCCTTTGTTCTCTGTTTTGGGCATATATTTCTGGTTATTTTGAGTCATTTAATTTCAGTTTTTAATCTTCCAAGTTGTGTCTTAGTTGGTCATGTTGTAGCCCTTTTATTGTCTCTTAATTCTACATAGTTTTGCCTTTTTATTTTTACCATAAAAGTGTGTTATTTCTCTATTGGAAATTGAGCATCAAAGAGGCTTACTCTTGATCCCATGTCCTTAGAGTCTCACATGCTATTTAGATCTTAGCATGTTCTTAAAAAAAAAAATCTTCAAAAAAATTAATGCTCAATTTCTTCCAAATTTCATTCACTTGTTCAATAATTTTAGTATCTTAATTTTGTGCTAGTTTTTGTGGTGATTTTTGTTGATTGGCTTTGAGAGGCATGTTGGGTATGATTGGGCTGATTATTGAGTAATCAAGTTGGCCTCAACTTCCATAAAACTCTCCTTGTGCCATTTATTTTTTATCACCTAAAATTACTAGTTCATATTAGGTTGCTTTGTTTCTTAATTTTGCACTTTTGTATATCAATTATGGTGGCCATTTCCTATCCTTTGTTCAAGCATTTATGATTCTTTGACTCCTCATTATATTTGCTACAAAATGTGTTAAGAGGTGTAGCAAAATTGTTTCAAAAAAAAAAAGAAGAAGAAAAGAAATCAAAAGTGAAAAATAAGTATAAAAAAAAAAAGAGTTAGTAAAAAGTACTAAAAACAAGTAAAAAGAGTACAAAAAAATAAAATAAAAATTAGTGTACCTCAAAATTATTAAAAAATTCAAAGGAGTGTTAAATTTTATTGAAATTTGCTTGAATTTATTTGAATATGATTTAGCCAGCTTGCTTTACAATTGTGCAAATCATTGAATTTGTTGAGTCTTTTTTGTTTTAAGTCCAATTCTATTTTAGGCCCATTCTAGGAATTTTTTTTTGTGTGCCAACTTTCTTTCTACACCTTTTATTTCTTGCTTGTTCTTATTGGCTTTCTTTGTGTTTGTCAAATAAATTCTTTCCACTTGGATGTGTTCCTATTCTTGTTAAGTGCTTTTTATTGCTTTTTGCTTTCAAATTCTACTTCCCTTGGTCTCTTGCTTGGGCGCTTGTTTTCTCTTGGTAGGTAGCCAAATTGTTGAAATTTTCACAAGGGTAGCATCCTTAGGAAGTGTTGATTTAAAACCAAGGAAGAGGAGACTTGAAAAGGAGGCCAAGACTAGAGTGATACACTTGGTGAGGAGCACTTGAAGAAAGGAGCTACATTCAACTACTTTTAATTTTCTTTGTTTAATTTGGGTGTATTTTTAAAGGAAATTTTAATTAGAGGTATTGGATGCCCATAAGGGTCACCTCTTTTGTGTGTAATAAACCTTAGTTTCTCGTTTTAGTGTGGATAAGGAATTGGTACCCCTTATTCATACTTAGGAGCACGTTAGAATCCTTTAGCTTTGCTTTAAATTTATTTATTTGCTTTCAACGTTTTAGAAAGTGTTAGAGTTCCAAAGACTCTTAACACTTTAGGAGAAAACAAAAAAGAGAGGAGTGTTTTGCATATTAGTTCCCTAGGCCTTACACTTTGACATGTTTTCACACACTTCTAGGAGTGTTAGGAGTAGTAATGAAACTAGGGAAAATAAAGGAGAAGAATGTGAGAATAGAATAAAAGAAAAGAATGAGAAGAGTGATAAACCAACCTTGCCCACATATCCATACTCTATTGATTGGGAAATAGTAGAAAAACAACGTAGGGAATTTTGGAAAAATGAGAGAAAACAAAGAGAGATGAGGAAAAGAGAACAAGAGGAACTAGATAAAGAGGAGAGAAGAGAGAAAGAACAAAAAGAAAAGGAGAGACAAGAAAGAAAAGAAAGAAGAGAAAAAGAGAGACAAATAGAGAGTAGGGAAAATGAAAAGAAAGAAAGAGAAGCAAGAGAAAAAGAGAAAAGAGAAAAAGAAAGAGAAAAAGAAGAAAACAAAAGAAAAGAGTTAGAGAGAAAAGAGAGAAGAGAAAGGAGAGAAAAAGAGAAGAAAGAATTGGAAAAGAGAGAAAAGGAACAAAATAAGTTAGAAAGAAGGGAAGAAATGAAGATACAAAAAGAGAGATATGCCTATAGGAGCTCTTGTGGTAACATTTACACACATTATAGAGACTTAGAGGAGCCTAAAATAACCCATGACATTCATGTTTCTTCTAGTAAGAAGGAAAACCCTAAGAGGCATCCTAAGAAAAAGACAAACCCTTCTATAATTAAACCCAAAAGAGAGTCATCCAAAAGAAAGCATATTGAGAGAAAACCCTTGAGTATGAGTGACACCCCTACCACTAGTTCGAGCACTCGTTTTCGAAGTCCTAAATGTTTTAAGTGTTTAGAAAAAGGGCATATTGCTTTGTTTTGCCCCAAAAGAAAAAGGACTTTAAAGGGAACATCAAATGAAAAGGGTATTCATTCATGTGATGATCTCTTCAAAGTGAAACAACTTCTTGGAAGCCATCCTTGTAAGGAAACCCAAACACAAAGAGAGAATGTTTTTCAAACAAGATGCAAAATTTTGGGCAAAACTTGTTCTCTTATTGTGGATGGTGGATCATGTTGTAATTTTTGTAGCACGAGGGTGGTGGAAAAGCTATCACTTGCTACTACTCCTCATCCTTCACCTTATTCTTTGCATGGACTTAATTATGAAGATGGTGTAGTAGTAAGAGAGCAAGTGGAGATTAGCTTCTTCATAGGGAAGTATCACGACAAAGTGTTATGTGATGTAGTCCCTATGGAAGCTAGTCACATGTTGTTGGGAAGGCCATGGCAACATGATAAGGAAACTTTGCACAATGGCCTCACTAATAAAATCACTCTCTCTCATAAAGGGAAAAAGATCACCTTACTTCCTCTTACCCCTACTGAGGTTATGGAGGATAGAAGGATCATGAAGCTTAAGAGAGAAAGGGATAAAAATGAAAATAAGGTTGTTGGTAGGAAGACCGAGTCTAAGGAAGATCCGCCTTTGCCTTCAAAGGAGGTTCTCTACATAGAAAAATTTTCCTGCCAACTCTTACAAAAAGAACAAGTTGAATTTGAGGATGTGCCTATATCTTTTGAGCACCTTGATCCACACCCTCAAATCCAACATGATGAGTGCTCCATTCCACTTAGACTAGTCTCGCCAACTATTTCAAAACCTTTGAGGCTAGTATCTAGTGCAATTGGAGGAGGATGGGGAGCTGTTGTGTGGAGGCACATGCACACTAAAATGTTTTCAAACTTTAGTGCCAACCTCCACTACCCCATTCTTAAGAGGCCTCCTTATAGACCTCTCACTTCCCCCAAAATCACTTGTCTGCATATACTTACTGCTTTCCTTATTTTCTTGCAGACTTTGAAAAAGAAGAAGAAAGACCTCAGGATTTGAGGTCAAATCCTCTCCAAGGGAGAGGAGATGATGCAATCTCACCTAGCATGCATCATGGCTAGGAGGACTCAAGGAAGGCATGGCATGGACGAAAGCTCATTGAAGATTCGAAGCCATAGTCTTCATTATTTTTAGCTTGTAAATATTTTATTTTAATTACATAAATAGGAAAGTATTTTTAATTCCCTTAAGGCCATGTATTTTCGACCATCTTCTTAGTTTATAAGGTATAGGTGTCTTTAGTTAAAAAGGAGGAGTAAGCTTATAATGGGTGCATAAGTTAAGACATGATTTTGGGCTAGCCCATTCACATTAAGATATGCTAATTGCACCCATAGGGGGTGAACTTAGGTGCCTCACTTAAGGCCTAAGACTTGGGTTAATTAGTTTTAATCCTAATTAAGCCCAAGTCCCACATTGCCTAGAAAAGTGTGCCCAAGCTCTCCCATTGGGCTATATATACTCATTCCCCCCCATTGTAAAATTTCACCTTTGAGTTGAATGAAAATAGTCTCTTTGTGAGCACATTCTTAGTAAAAGGTCTCGAGGATCCTCTCTCTTGAGGAACCTCTTTCTAGTTGGTTTTTATCAAGGGTTCCTTCCCTTGTGGCAAACCTAAACACTTTGGCTTATCTCTCTTTGAGAGTGGCGCCCCACCTCCATTTTCTTTCCCCTCCATCATCCTTTTCATGGTGCTTGGAACCTCAAGGAAAAAGATCAAGGGAGGCATGCATCATGACCTAGTCCAACTTTGCATAAGAGTGGAAAATCAATTAAAAAGAAAAGGTGGAGCATAAAGAGAATTTCCATCCTACAATTATGCAAAGAGGGACCTAGGCAAGGGAAGCTCTTCCAAGAGCTCTCCCAAAGAGGAACCATCCAAGCATGTGCATAAAGAACATAAACCCATGCATCATAGAGACAACCCCCTACTAGTTCTAGAAATAGGACTAGTAGTATTAAATGCTTTAAATGTCTTGGGAGAGGCCACATTGCCTCTCATTGCCCCAATAAGAAAACCATGATCATGAGGGGCCAAGATATTTTTAGTGAGAGTAGCTCATCTTCCTCCTCTAGTGAGAGTGAGGAAGAAGAGGGTCATGAGCATCATGAGCATGACATTGTTGAAAACCCTTGTGATGGAGACCTCTTAATGGTTAGGCACCTTCTTGGAAGCCAACCCCTTGAGCTTAACCACTTCCAAAGAGAGAACATTTTTCATACACATTGTAAAGTTTTAGACAAAACCTGTTCTCTCATTGTGGATAGTGGATCCTACTGCAATTGTTGTAGCTCAAGGTTGGTAGAGAAGCTAGCCTTACAACCAATTTCTCATCCTAGACCTTACAAGCTCCAATGGCTTAATGAGGAAGGCGAAATGGTTGTAAACCAACAAGTGAAGGTGCCATTCTCCATTGGAAAGTATCAAGATGAGATCTTATGTGATATAGTTCCAATGGAGGCTGGCCATATCTTGTTAGGGAGGCCTTGGCAGTTTGACAAAAAAGTCATTCACCATAGCTACTCTAATGAGATAATCCTCACTCATAAGGGCAAAAGAAAAGTTGACTCCTCTCACACCTTCACAAGTGGCTGAGGATCAACTCATCATGAAACACAAAAGAGATGAGGAAAAAAAAGTTCAAAGTAAAAAAAAAAAAGCTTTCACCCCTAAAGCATGAATGGGGTAAAGAGGGAGAGTTGGAAGGAGGTACCCCTTCCAAAGAGTAATTAAGAAAGTGAGTCATTTTGCAACAAAAAAGGATATTAAAGAAGCGATCTTGCTTGATCGACCTTTTTATCTCCTTCTTTGTAAAGAGGTACCTTTTGGCACTGCCACAAGTCATGAAATTGAGTCTCTTCTAAAAGGGGCTCAAAATCTTTTAAAAGAATTTGATGATCTTTTCCCTCAAAAGGATCCAAGGGGATTACCACCTTGATGCATTCTCCCCAAGCAAGGGCCCTATCACTAGGGCCATGGCTAGGAGAATAGAAGAAGACATGGCTAGAGTAGAGGGAGGAAGATCTCACCTCCATATGACCATCAAGTTATGCAAGCCATGACTTATTTACTTGTAATTTTTATTTTAGGAACCTAGGATTTTATTTTGGACATGTATTAGTCCATTTAATTTTCTAGGAGGTGTCTTAGTAATAAGAAGGGGTAAGATTAGCTTTTGGGCCTTTATTTAGGAAATAAAAGGGTACTTTGATAACTACACCCTCTTTTTCTAAATAAAACCCAAAACTAATAAAGGAGTAATCTTGGCCCTTGGATGAGGTAGCTTGGGCACCAATTCTCATCTAAAGGAGGGTATTGATTGGACTTTGGGCTTCAATCCTCCTCCCTTGGATGACTCCTTTTAATCCTAACCCTTCATTTCCTTCATGACTTGTCCAAGAGGTTAGCTCCCTCTATAAAAAGTTGCTCCTTCACACTCTTGTATTTTTTACACTTTATTGAATGGAAAAACCTTGAGTTGGCCAAAATTCTCTTATTGTCCACCCTTCTCTCTTTGAGAATTCCTTAGGTTTTTATCAAGGGTTCCATCCCTTGTGGCAAACTTTCCCTCTTAGGCTTATCTTACCTTAAGTGGCGCCTAAAACCACCTCACTTCTTACCTCTCCACAAACCATTTCACCAAAGAAGAAAACCTCTAGAAAAAGATCAAGGGAGGCATGCATCATTCCCTTTCGAAGGGGCATCACCTTCCGACTCTCTCTCTTTACCCTTTTCAAGCTTTAAGGGTAAAGCTTGTTGTGCTTTTTTTTGTTTTTGTTTTTCCTCAACTCTTTTCTTTTTCATCACAAATTGATGAGGCCACTTGAGAAGGTGACAAAGGATACAATTTGAAGCGCTTTTCATTATGGGTGAGAATTATTTGGTTGGAGTGACCATGGTGAATAGCTTTTTTGTCAAATTGCCATGGTCTCCCCAACAGGATATGACCAGCCTCCATAGGAACTATGTCACAAAGAATCTCATCATTATAAGATCCTATGGAAATTGGAACCATAACTTGTTCATTGACTACCATCTCCCCTTGCTCATTGAGCCATTGCAATTTGTAAGGTTTGGGATGGGGCATGGTAGTCAAGGCTAGTTTTTCAACCAACCTAGAACTACAACAGTTACAACAGGAGCCACTATCAACAAGGAGAGAACATAATTTGTCATTTACTTTACATCTTGTATGGAAGATGTTCTCTCTTTGTGACTGGCCAAGCTCTAGAGGTTGGCTTCCAAGAAGCCTTTGAACCATAAGGAGGTCCCCCTCATAAGGAAAAGCTTCCTCACACTCTTGTTCAAAAGTATGTCCCCCTTCTTCCTCACTCTCACTAGAGGAGGAAGATGAGCTATTATCACTACAAAGGTAATTCACCCCTTTGTGTGTGTAATCTCGTAGACATATCTTCCATCCTTGGAAGTGTGGAGTCTATCAATTCCAATTCCATTTTTTGTCTTTTCCATTCATACTCAATTCTGGCCAGCCAACTCTATAACAGGAAAGTGCTACACTTTTTAGAAACTCGTTTAATTGTTGAATTTCAAAAACTTTTAATTTCCATTCTGTGTCTAAAAGTTTGATAGTAATTCTATTCAGTTTATCTTTTTGCAATTGTTTGCATTCCATGTTGATTAATTTTGTTAACGCGGCAAGCTAAATTCCTAGGGTCCTTTTAGAATCCTAAACTGACAGCGGATTCATATCAGAGAGAATAAGAGGAATAAGAGGAAGTAGTGGAATGAAACGAGATGAAGAAGAAGAAGTGGAAGAAGGAGAACGGGAGGAGGAAGAAAAGGTGGCAGAAGGAGAAAAAGAGGAAGAAGAAGAAGTGGAAGAACGAGAAGAAAAGGAAGAAGTGCAAGTGGAAGAAGGAGAACAATAGGAAGAAGAAGAAGTGGAAGAATGAGAAAAAGAGGAGGAAGAAGAAGCAATGGAAGGAAAGGGGATGAAGAAGAAGTGGAACAAGGAGGAGAAGAAGAAGGGGAGGAAGAAGAAGTAGTGTAGGCAGAAGAAGGGCAAGAAGGAGAAGAGAGGGAAGAAGAAGAACAAGTGCATGTAGTAGAAGATGAAGAAGGTGAACAGGAGGAAGAAGAAGAAGTAGTTGAAGGAGTGGGGATGATGGAAAAGAAGTGGAAGAAGGAGAACAAGAGGTAGAAATGCAAGTGGAAGTAGAAGAAGGAGAAAAAGAGGGATATGACGAAGGAAAGGAAGAAGAAGAAGGACATGAAGAGGAAGGAAAGAAAGGAGAGGAGAGGATGAAGAAGTAGTGGAGGAAAGAGAACAAGAGGAGGCAGGAGAAGTGGAAGAAAGATAAGAAGAGGAAGAAGAAGTAGAGTAACTAGAAGAAGTGGAAGAAGGAGAAGAAAAGGAAGAAGAAGAAGATGTGGAAAGTGAAGAAGGTGAACAAGAGGAGGAAGAATAAGTAATAGAAGGACGTGAGATGAAGACAAAAAATTGGAACAAGGAGAAAAGGACGAAAAGGATGAAGGATGGGAAGGGAAGGGCAGAAGAAGCAGAAGAAGTGGAATCTGGAGGAGAAGAGGAAGAAGAAGAAGTGTAAGCATAAGATTTGGGGGAAGGAGAAGAAGAGGAAGTGCAACAATGGGAAGCAACAGAAGTGGGGGATGGAGAAAAAGAGAAAGGAGAAGACAGAAAGGAAAGAAGAAGAAGTTGTGGAAGGAGAAGAAATGGAAGAAGAGGAAGAAGAAGAAGTGTAAGCAGAAGAAGCGGAAGAAGGAGACGAAAATGAAGAAGAACAACAAGTAGAAATAGAAGAAGTGGTAGAAGGAGAGAATAAGAGGAATAGTAGTGGAATGAAAGGACATGAAGAAGAAGAAGTGGAAGAAGGAGAACAGGAGGAGGTAGAAGAGGTGGCAGAAGGAGAAGAAGAGGAACAAGAAGAAGTGTAGAACGAGAAGAAAAGGAAGAAGTGCAAATGGAAGAAGGAGAACAATAGGAAGAAGAAGAAGTGGAAGAATGAGAAAAAGAGGAGGAAGAAGAAGCGATGGAAGGAAAGGGGATGAAGAAGAAGTGGAACAAGGAGCAGAAGAAGAAGGGGAGGAAGAAGAAGTAGTGTAGGTAGAAGAACAACAACAAGGAGAAGAGAGGGAAGAAGAACAAGAAGAAGTGGATGTAGTAGAGGTGGAAGAAGGTGAACAAGAGGAAGAAGAAGAAGTAGTTGAAGGAGTGGGGATGATGGAGAAGAAGTGGAAGAAGGAGAACAAGTGGTAGAAATGCAAGTGGAAGCAGAAGAAATAGCAAAAGAGGGATATGATAAAGGAAAGGATGAAGAAGGAGGAGATGAAGAGGAAGAAAAGAAAGGAAAGGAGAGGATGAAGAAGAAGTCGAAGAAAGAGAACAAGAGGAGGCAGGAGAAGTGGAAGAAAGATAAGAAGAGGAAGAAGAAGGAAAGTAACTAGAAGATGTGGAAGAAGGAGAAGAAAAGGAAGAAGAAGAAGATGTGGAAAGTGAAGAAGGTGAACAAGAGGAGGAAGAATAAGTAGTGGAAGGAGGTGAGATGAAGACGAAGAATTGGAACAAGGAGAAAAGGACGAAAAGGATGAAGGAGGGGAAGGGAAGGGAAGAAGAAGCAGAAGAAGTGGAATCTGGGGGAGAAGAGGAAGAAGAAGAAGAAGTGTAAGCATAAGATTTGGGGGAAGGAGAAGAAGAGGAAGAGCAACAATGGGAAGCAACAACAGTGGGGGATGGAGAAAAAGTGGAAGGAGAAGACGGAAAGGAAAGAAGAAGAAGGAGTGTAAGTAGAAGAAGCGGAAGAAGGAGACAAAAATGAAGAAGAACAACAAGTAGAAGTAGAAGAAGTGATAAAGGGGAGAATAAGAGGAGGAAGTAGTGGAATGAAAGGAGATGAAGAAGAAGAAGTGGAAGAAGTAGAACGGGAGGAGGAACAAGAGGTGGCAGAATGAGAAGAAGAGGAAGTAGAAGAACGAGAGGAAAAGGAAGAAGAAGAAGATGCGGAAAGTGAAGAAGTTGAAGAAGGTGAACAAGAGGAGGAAGAAGAAGTAGTGGAAGGAGGTGAGATGAAGAAGAAGAATTGGAACAAGGAGAAAAGGAGGAAAAGGAAGAAGGAGGGGAAGGGAAGGGAAGACGAAGCAAAAGAAGTGGAATCTGGGGGAGAAGAGGAAGAAGAAGAAGAAGTGTAAGCATAGGATTTGGGGGAAAGAGAAGAAGAGGAAGAGCAACAATGGGAAGCAACAGAAGTGGGGGATGGAGAAAAAGAGAAAGGAGAAGACGGAAAGGAAAGAAGAAGAAGTTGTGGAAGGAGAAGAAATGGAAGAAGAGGAAGATGAAGAAGTGTAACCAGAAGAAGCGGAAGAAAGGGACAAAAATGAAGAAGAACAACATGTAGAAGTAGAAGAAGTGGTAGAAGGAGAGAATAAACAGGAGGAAGAAGTGGAAGAACGAGAACGATAGGAAGAAGTGCAAGTGGAAGAAGGAGAACAATAGGAAGAAGAAGAAGAAGTGGAAGAATCAGAAAAAGAGGTGGAAGAAGGAGCAATGGAAGGAAAGGGGATGAAGAAGAAGTGGAACAAGGAGGAGAAGAAGAAGGGGAGGAAGAAGAAGTAGTGTAGACAGAAGAAGGGCAAGAAGGAGAAGAGAGGGAAGAAGAAGAACAAGTGGATGTAGTAGAAGTGGAAGAAGGTGAACAAGAGGAAGACGAAGATGTAGTTGAAGGAGTGGGGATGATGGAGAAGAAGTGGAAGAAGGAGAACAAGAGATAGAAATGCAAGTGGAAGCAGAAGAAGGAGAAAAAGAGGGATATGACAAAGGAAAGGAATAACAAGAAGGAGATGAAGAGGAAGAAAAGAAACGAAAGGAGAGGATGGAGAAGAAGTGGAAGAAAGAGAAAAAGATGAGGCAGGAGAAGTGGAAGAAGGATAAGAAGAGGAAGACGAAGGAGGGTAACCAGAAGAAGTGGAAGAAGGAGAAGATGTGGAAAGTCAAGAAGTTGAAGAACGTGAACAAGAGGAGGAAGAAGAAGTAGTGGAAGGAGGTGAGATGAAGAAGAAGAATTGGAACAAGGAGAAAAGGAGGAAAAGGAGGAAGGAGGGGAAGGAAAGGGAAGAAGAAGCAGAAGAAGTGGAGTCTGGAGGAGAAGAGGAAGAAGTGTAAGCATAAGATTTAGGGGAAGGAGAAGAACAGGAAGAGCAACAATGGGACGCAACAGAAGTGGGGGATGGAGAAAAAGAGGAATGAGAAGACGGAAAGGAAAGAAGAAGAAGTTGTGGAAGGAGAAGAAATGGAAGAATAGAAAGAAGAACAAGTGTAAGCAAAAGAAGCGGAAGAAGGAGACGGAAATGAAGAAGAACAACAAGTAGAAGTAGTAGAAGTGGTAAAAGGAGAGAATTAGAGGAATCGGAGGAAGTAGTGGAATGAAAGGAGATGAAGAAGAAGAAGTGGAAGAAGGAGAACGGGAGGAGGGAGAAGAGGTGGCAGAAGGAGAAGAAGAGGAAGAAGAAGAAGTGGAAGAATGAGAAAAAGAGGAGGAAGAAGAAGCAATGGAAGGAAAGGGGATGAAGAAGAAGTGGAACAAGGAGGAGAAGAAGAAGGGGAGGAAGAAGAAATAGTGTAGGCAGAAGAAGGGCAAGCAGGAGAAGAGAGGGAAGAAGAAGAACAAGTGGATGTAGTAGAAGTGGAAGAAGGTGAACAAGAGGAAGAAGAAGATGTAGTTGAAGGAGTGGGGATGATGGAGAAGAAGTGGAAGAAGGAGAACAAGAGGTAGAAATGCAAGTGGAAGCAGAAGAAGGAGAAAAAGAGGGATATGACAAAGGAAAGGAAGAACAAGAAGGAGATGAAGAGGAAGAAAAGAAACGAAAGGAGAGGATGGAGAAGAAGTGGAAGAAAGAGAAAAAGATGAGGCAGGAGAAGTGGAAGAAAGATAAGAAGAGGAAGAAGAAGGAGGGTAACCAGAAGAAGTGGAAGAAGGAGAAGATGTGGAAAGTCAAGAAGTTGAAGAACGTGAACAAGAGGAGGAAGAAGAAGTAGTGGAAGGAGGTGAGATGAAGAAGAAGAATTGGAACAAGGAGAAAAGGAGGAAAAGGAAGAAGGAGGGGAAGGGAAGGGAAGAAGAAGCAGAAGAAGTGGAATCTGGTGGAGAAGAGGAAGAAGAAGAAGAAGTGTAAGCATAAGATTTGGGGGAAGGAGAAGAAGAGGAAGAGCAACAATGGGAAGCAACAGAAGTGGGGGATGGAGAAAAAGAGGAAGGAGAAGACGGAAAGGAAAGAAGAAGAAGTTGTGGAAGGAGAAGAAATGGAAGAATAGGAGGAAGAACAAGTGTAAGCAAAAGAAGCGGAAGAAGTAGACGAAAATGAAGAAGAACAACAAGTAGAAGTAGAAGAAGTGGTAAAAGGAGAGAATAAAAGGAATCGGAGGAAGTAGTGGAATTGATGTGACCATGCCTAGCCAATGGCCTATCACTAGGGCCATGGCTAGAAGGATTGAAGAAGACCTAGCCCTTGCAGACAAAGGAAGAGTTCACCTCCTAATGAGAGTGAAGATATTAGGCTAGGGACTTTAGTTAATAAAATGTAATTTTCCTTTATTTTAATTTTGAGGAGCATTAAGAATTTAATTTGGGACATGTATTTAGTCCATTTTTTATTTTTAGGAGGTGTGTTAGGAATTTAGCTTTTTGGGTCTTTATGAAGGAAATAAGGGGTAGCCTTGATATCTACACCCCTCTTTTCTACATAAACCCCCTAAGCTAATAAGAAGGAATCTTGGCCCTTGGTTTGAGAAACTTGGGCACCAAGTTTGATGATCTAAGGAGGGAATTGTTTCTCAATTCTCTTCCCTTAGATCTCTCCTTTTAATCCTAGCCCTTCTTTTTTAGGTTATCTTGTTCAAGAGGTTAGCTACCTCTATAAATAGGAGCTCCTCCCTCACTTGTATTTTTTACACTTGAATTTAATCCTAGAGACCATATTGGTTGAGGTTCTTACCTTTGAGTGTCCCCCTTTCTCCTTTATGAGAGCTTCTAAGAGTTATCAAGGGACCCCTCCCTTGTGGCCTCTCCCCTTTGGCTTATCAAACCTAGTATTTGTGGCGCCTCACCCCATTCCTTTCCTCTCCGTAAATCCATTTCCATTCCAAGTGACCTTAGAAAGGATCCTTTGGGCACGTGATCATCAAAGATCACATCAAGTGGTATCTAGAGCCATTTTCTAAAGGTCACGCTCTTTCTCAATTTTTTTTGCTTTGTTGTTTATTTCTTTGATCTCTTTATTTTAAAGTCCTTCATTTTTTGTCATCTCTATTTCCTTTATTGTCTAGTAGTATAGTTTTTTATTCTTTCTATTATATGCGCTTTTGTTTTCTATCTACGCGCCTATTTTCCATTTAATTTGATGCGATTTTATTTGTCCCTTTCTTTGCATCTTATTTTCGTGTTCAAGTTGCTTAATTTTCCCTTGGTTTTTTATGTTAAAGTGTGCCTAAGAAGTTGTGACCATTAAACCCACATGGTTGAGGATTTTTCCACACCATTGTGGTAATCAACTTTGGCCACTTTGTTGTGCCTTTTGTTTTGAGTCTCTTGCTGAAATTTTGCTCTATTTTTAGGTGTGTTATTTTTTCTTAATCTTGTGTTTTGTCAAATACTAGTCATGTTAGTTTCCTATTTTGTCTCATTTAAATTCCATAGGTTTTAGCCTCTTAAAATTTTTACAAAAAAGCTTTCAAAAACATTTTGAATTGAGCTCCTAAGAGGTGAACCTCTTATTGAGTCTCTTAAGTCTTTTATGCTTTTAGTTCAAGCATATTAATCTCTTTGTTGTTCTTAAATATTTGCTCAATTCAATCTTTATATGTTTCTTGTTTTATGTTGAATTATTAGTAGCTTTCCACTTGGTTTACCTTCACTATTGGTGCCTCTTTATGGAATTTTAGCTTGGGTGAATTGTGTTAGTAATTTGAGCAATCAATTTACTTCAAAATCAGCCCTAAATCATTCCTTAAGCACCATTAGTTCAGTGGTATTTGGAACTACTAAGTTGTTTTGCCTTTAGTTGCATGCATTGCTTGAAAATTGTGTGACCTTACTTTGTGCTTATTCACTCAAGCGTTATAATTTCAAGCATCCTCATTAAAATTTCAATTCAACAAGCTATTAGGTGCAGCAAAAAGATTAGAAAAAGTTAAAAAAAAAAAGAAAATGTTCAAGTTAAAAAAAAAAGAAGAAGAAGATAAAGAACTCAAAGGAAAGACAAATTTGAAGTTGTGTACCTAATAGTAGAAACATTTGATATGAGGAATCAATTGTGATTCAAAAAAAAAATTACTTGAGTAAGCTTTTTAGTTTTGGTCACTTAAATTTTATGAAGTGTGCAACTATTGGTTTCATTTTTTTTGTTTGAGTCTTTTTTCATCTCTACTCTTAGAGCTAATCTAGGAAAGTTATTTGTGTGCTACCTTCCTTTGTGAGCCTTATGTTTTCTTGCTTGTCTTGTTTACTTCTTTGAGTTTGTCATTGTTTAATCTATCCACTTGGATTTATGAACCTTGTTTTGTTATTCACCTTTGTTTGTTGTCTTGTGTTGTATTCGACCTTGGTAAGGAAAGGTTGGGAAAGGTTCCATATATAAAATTTTGGCAAGTCCAAACAAGAGGAAACAAGGGTAGCATTCTTGGGGTGAGTTGATGCAACTCAAAGGGGCTTGATCAAAAGGAGACAAACACCAAAAAGCTTGGAGTGAAGACTTTGTTTTATTTTTTTTTATTCTTTGTATTGTGTATACTTAATTTTAGATTGGGAGTTTGAGTGCCCTTAAGGCCCTCCCTTGGTTTGTAATAATTTTGGTTAATTTTAGCGTAGTTCCTCGTTAATTAGGTGAAGAAGGGAGAAGTGGTACACTTCCTTCAACACCTTAGGAGCACGATTAGAGCCCTTTCTCTTTTACATTCTTGCACTTTTATTTTATTTTATGTTATTTTGAAAAAACGTGTAGAGGCTAAGAGTTCCAAAGACTCATCAAGCCACCTTAGGTGAGAAAACAAAAAAAAAAAAAGTTTTTGGCCTACCCTTTAGTTTTTAGCATCCAAGCACCATGACTTCCCACACACATTCTAGTGCACATAGTTGTTCATCAAGTAAGAGTGTCAACCAAAGAAAACCTTCTAAGGGAGACACTCTTGAAAACCTTAACTTAGAATTTAGGGAATGGATGGCTAAAGAACAAGAAAGGAGAGAAGAAAAAGAGAGAAAAAAAGAAATAAAAGAAAAGGAAAAACAAAAAGAGAAGGAAGAGTTAAAACAAGAGATGTTGGAAATGAGAAAAGACAAAAAAGAGCGAGAAGAGAGAAGGCAAAGAGAGAGAAGAGAGGATGAAGAAAGGAGAACAAGGAAAGAACTAGAAAGAAAAAGAGAAAAAGAGGAAGAAGAGAGAAGGAGAGGAGAAGAGAGTAAGAGGAGAGATGGGAGGGAGAGTGATAGAAAAAATAAAGGAATTCTCATAAGATCCCCATCTAGGCATTTTAGCTCTAGTGAAGAAGAATACTATAGAAATCAACATAAGCATCACTCTCATTCATCATACAATCATCATTCTCATCAAGAGAACATAAATCATGCTAGGGAACCAAAGGTAGACCTACCCCATTTTCATGGTAGGGAAGATGTTGAGTTACCTAGATTGGGAAGTCAAAGTGGAACAACTCTTTCGATGCTATGAAATTAGGGAAGAAAGGAAAGTACCTTTGGCCTCCCTTAGTTTTCGAGGTTCTGCTTTGCATTGGTGGGATGGATTAGTCAAGGATAGGGCCCGTAAACAAATGCCTGACATTCGCTACTGGAATGATTTAAAAACTTGTTTGCGAAGAAGGCACATTCCTTCATATTATGAGAGGGATCTTTTGGATAGGCTCCAAAGACTTAGGCAACATAACCTAAGTATTGAGGAGTATAGACAAAAGATGGAGCTTCTCATACTAAGGGCCAATATCATTGAGGAACCCAATGCCACCCTTGCTAGGTTTTTGTGTGGATTAAGCTCTAACATTAGAGATAAGGTAGAGCTTCTTTCATACTCAAACCTTGATGAGTTGGTAGACCTTTGTGTAAGAGCTGAGAATCAACTCAAGAGAAAAAGCTTTAAAAAAGATTCTCCCTCTTACTCAAAGAGAGACCAACTTAAGGGAAACTCTTTCAAGGGTTTTCCCAAAGAGGAACCCAAGCATTTTCAAGATACAAAAGCACCTCATGTAGAGAGAAAAACCCCTACTACTAAGCCTATTGAGAGGCAAAGTAGTATCAAATGCTTCAAATGTCATGGGAGAGGCCACATTGCCTCTCAATGCCCTAACAAGAAAACCATGATCATAAGGGGACAAGACATTTGTAGTGAGAATAGCTCATCTTCCTCCTCTAGTGAGAGTGAGGAAGAAGGGGGACATACTTTTGAACAACAGTGTGAGGAAGCTTTTCCTTATGAGGGGGACCTCCTTATGCTTCAAAGGCTTCTTGGAAGCCAACCTCTAGAGCTTGGCCAGTCACAAAGAGAGAACATCTTCCATATAAGATGTAAAGTAAATGACAAAGTATGTTCTCTCCTTGTTGATAGTGGCTCCTGTTGTAACTGTTGTAGCTCTAGGTTGGTTGAAAAGCTAGCCTTGACTACCATGCCCCATCCCAAACCTTACAAATTGCAATGGCTCAATGAGCAAGGGGAGATGGTAGTCAATGAACAAGTTATGGTTCCAATTTCCATAGGATCTTATAATGATGAGATTCTTTGTGACATAGTTCCTATGGAGGCCGGTCATATCCTATTGGGAAGACCATGGCAATTTGACAACAAAGCTATTCACCATGGTCACTCCAACCAAATAATTCTCACCCGTAATGAAAAGCGCTTCAAATTGTATCCTTTGTCACCTTCTCAAGTGGCTGAAGATCAATTTGCGATGAAAAAGAAAAGAGTTGAGGAAAAACAAAAACCAAAAAAAATACAACAAGCTTTACCCTTAAAGCTTGAAAAGGGTAAAGAGAGAGAGTCGGAAGGTGATGCCCCTTCAAAAGGGAATATTAGTAAAAGGACCCTATTTGCTACTAAACGTGATTTAAAAGAAGCTCCTTTGACTAACAAGCCCTTTTATCTCCTCTTTTGCAAAGAAGCATCAAATCCTTCTCCCATTTTGTATTCTTCTGCTGAGAGCACTGCCACAGCCCATGCACATGAGCACCTTCCTCAAGGGGTTCAAGATATTTTAAAAGAATTTGATGACATATTCCCTAATGAGGTTCCGAAAGGACTTCCTCCCATTAGGGGTATAGAACATCAAATTGATTTGGTGTCTGGCGCAAGTCTACCTAATAGACCTGCCTATAGGACCAACCCCATGGAGACCCAAGAGATTGAGTCTCAAGTGAATGAGCTGTTGGAGAAGGGTTGGGTTCAAAAGAGCCTAAGCCCTTGTGCTGTGCCAGTCTTGTTGGTGCCCAAGAAGAATGGCCAATGGAGGATGTGTGTTGATTGTCGTGCAATCAACAACATCACCATCAAATATAGGCACCCAATCCCCCGTCTTGATGACATGTTGGATGAATTGCATGGGGCAAAAATATTTTCAAAAATAGATCTTAGAAGTGGTTACCACCAAATAAGGATCAAAGAGGGTGATGAGTGGAAAACTGCTTTTAAGACTAAATTTGGTCTTTATGAGTGGTTGGTTATGCCTTTTGGGCTAACTAATGCCCCAAGCACATTCATGCGCTTAATGAATCATGTACTAAGGGATTGCCTTGGTAAATTTTGTGTAGTTTACTTTGATGACATTTTAGTTTACTCTAGGAACCTAGATGATCATTTAGGACATCTAAGGCATATTTTTTCTCTTCTTAGGAGTAATCATCTTTTTGGTAACTTAGAAAAATGCACTTTTTGTGTAGATAGTGTAGTTTTCCTAGGTTTTGTAGTTAGCACAAAAGGGGTTCATGTTGACCCCGAAAAGATAAAAGCTATTCAAGAATGACCCACCCCAAAGAGTGTGACAGAGATCAAAAGCTTTCATGGTCTCGCTGGATTTTATAGGCGCTTTGTGCCTAATTTCTCCACGCTCTTCGCACCAATAAATGATTTGGTGAAAAAGGAAGTTCCTTTCCTTTGGGGTGAGAAACAAGAGAAAGTCTTCCAGCTAATTAAGCATAAACTGACCCATGCACCAGTCTTGGCATTACCTGACTTTTCTAAAACATTTGAACTTGAATGTGATGCCTCTGGTGTAGGTGTCGGGGCTGTCTTGTTGCAAGGAGGGCACCCCATTGCGTATTTCAGTGAAAAACTCAATGGTGCCCCCCTCAACTACCCCACCTATGATAAGGAGTTTTATGCTCTAATTAGGGCCCTTCAAACTTGGGAGCATTACCTTGCTCCCAAGGAGTTTGTCATTCATAGTGACCATGAGTCACTAAAATATTTGAGGGGTCAAGGTAAATTGAACAAAAGGCATGCAACGTGGGTGGAATATCTTGAATCCTTCCCTTATGTCATCAAGTACAAGAAAGGAAAACAAAATGTGGTGGCTGATGCTCTTTCTAGGCGTCATGCCCTTTGTTCATCCTTGAGTGCAAAAATGTTGGGATTTGATGACATTCGGGCTATGTATCCGTCTGATAAGGATTTCGGACCCCATATTTGCTAGTGGTAAAAGTGGTAAAAAGAGAGAATAAGAGGAATCGAGGAAGTAGTGGAATGAAAGGAGATGAACAAGAAGAAGTGGAAGAAGGAGAACGGGAGGAGGGAGAAGAGGTGGCAGAAGGAGAAGAAGAAGAAGAAGAAGAAGTGGAAGAATGAGAAAAAGAGGAGGAAGAAGAAGCAATGGAAGGAAAGGGGATGAAGAAGAAGTGGAACAAGGAGGAGAAGAAGAAGGGGAGGAAGAAGAAATAGTGTAGGCAGAAGAAGGGCAAGAAGGAGAAGAGAGGGAAGAAGAAGAACAAGTGGATGTAGTAGAAGTGGAAGAAGAACAAGTGGATGTAGTAGAAGTGGAAGAAGGTGAAAAAGAGGAAGAAGAAGAAGTAGTTGAAGGAGTGGGGATGACGGAGAACAAGTGGAAGAAGGAGAACAAGAGGTAGAAATGCAAGTGGAAGCAGAACAAGGAGAAAAAGAGGGATATGACAAAGGAAAGGAAGAACAAGAAGGAGATGAAGAGGAAGAAAAGAAATGAAAGGAGAGGATGGAGAAGAAGTGGAAGAAAGAGAAAAAGATGAGGCAGGAGAAGTGGAAGAAAGATAAGAAGAGGAAGAAGAAGGAGGGTAACCAGAAGAAGTGGAAGAAGGAGAAGAAAAGGAAGAAGAAGAAGATGTGGAAAGTCAAGAAGTTGAAAAACGTGAACAAGAGGAGGAAGAAGAAGTAGTGGAAGGAGGTGAGATGAAGAAGAAGAATTGGAACAAGGAGAAAAGAAGGGAAAGGAAGAAGGAGGGGAAGGGAAGGGAAGAAGAAGCAGAAGAAGTGGAATATGGAGGAGAAGAGGAAGAAGAAGAAGAAGTGTAAGCATAAGATTTGGGGGAAGGAGAAGAAGAGGAAGAGCAACAATGGGAAGCAACAGAGGTGGGGGATAAGGAGAAGACGAAAAGGAAAGAAGAATAAGTTGTGGAAGGAGCAGAAATGGAAGAAGAGGAAGAAGAAGAAGTGTAAGCAGAAGAAGCGGAAGAAGGAGACGAAAATGAAGAAGAACAACAAGTAGAAGTAGAAGAAGTGGTAGAAGTAGTGGAATGAAACGAGATGAAGAAGAAGAAGTGGCAGAAGGAGAACGGGAGGAGGGAGAAGAGGTGGCAGAAGGAGAAGAAGAGGTAGAAGAAGAAGCGAAAGAACGAGAAGAAAAGGTAGAATTGCAACTGGAAGAAGGAGACAATAGGAAGAAGAAGAAGAAGTGGAAGAATGAGAAAAAGAGGAGGAAGAAGAAGTAATGGAAGGAAAGGGGATGAAGAAGAAGTGGAACAAGGAGGAGAAGAAGAAGGGGAGGAAGAAGAAGTAGTGTAGGCAGAAGAAGGGCAAGAAGGAGAAGAGAGGGAAGAAGAAGAACAAGTGGATGTAGTAGAAGTGGAAGAAGGTGAACAAGAGGAAGAAGAAGTAGTAGTTGAACGAGTGGGGATGATTGAGAAGAAGTGGAAGAAGGAGAATAAGAGGTAGAAATGCAAGTGGAAGCAGAAGAAGAAGAAAAAGAGGGATATGACGAAGGAAAGGAAGAAGAAGAAGGAGATGAAGAGGAAAAAAAAGAAAGGAAAGGAGAGGATGAAGAAGAAGTGCAAGAAAGAGAAAAGAGGAGGCAGCAGAAGTGGAAGAAAGATAAGAAGAGGAAGAAGAAGGAGAGTAACTAGAAGAAGTGGAAGAAGTAGAAGAAAAGGAAGAAGAAGAAGATGTGGAAAGTGAAGAAGTTGAAGAAGGTGAACAAGAGGAGGAAGAAGAAGTAGTGGAAGGAGGTGAGATGAAGAAGAAGAATTGGAACAAGGAGAAAAGGAGGAAAAGGAAGAAGGAGGGGAAGGGAAGGGAAGAAGAAGCAGAAGAAGTGGAATCTGGAGCAGAAGAGGAAGAAGAAGAAGAAGTGTAAGCATAAGATTTGGGGGAAGGAGAAGAAGAGGAAGAGCAACAATGGGAAGCAATAGAAGTGGGGAATGGAGAAAAAGAGGAAGGAGAAGACGGAAAGGAAAGAAGAAGAAGTTGTCAAAGGATTAGAAATGGAAGAAGAGGAAGAAGAAGAAGTGTAAGCAGAAGAATTGGAAGAAGGAGATGAAAATGAAGAAAAACAACAAGTAGAATAAGAAGAAGTGCATGCATAAGATTTGGGGGAAGAAGAAGAAGAGGAAGAGCAGCAATGGGAAGCAACAAAGTGGGGGATGGATAAAAAGAGGAAGGGGAAGACGGAAAGGAAAGAAAAAGAAGTTGTGTAGGGAGAAGAATTGGAAGAAGAGGAAGAAGAAGAAGTGTAAGCATAAGATTTGCGGGAAGGAGAAGAAGAGGAAGAGCAACAATAGGAAGCAACAGAAGTGGGGGATTTAGTAAAAGAGGAAGGGGAAGACAGAAGGGAAAGAAGAAGCAGTTGTGGAAGGAGAAGAAATGGAAGAAGAGGAAGAAGAAGAAGTGTAAGCAGAAAAAGCGGAAGAAGGAGACGAAAATGAAGAAGAACAACAAGTAGAAGTAGAAGAAGTGGTAGAACGAGAGAATAAGAGGAATAGGAGGAAGTAGTGGAATGAAAGGAGATGAAGAAGAAGAAGTGGAAGAAGGAGAATGGGAGGAGGAAGAAGAGGTGGCAGAAGGAGAAGAAAAGGAAGAAGAAGAAGTGGAAGAACGATAAGAATAGGAAGAAGTGCAAGTGGAAGAAGGAGAACAATAGGAAGAGGAAGAAGAAGTGGAAGAATGAGAAAAAACGGAGGAAGAAGAAGCAATGGAAGGAAAGGGGATGAAGAAGAAGTGGAACAAGGAGGAGAAGTGGTAGAAGGAGAGAATAAACAGGAGGAAGAAGTGGAAGAACGAGAACGAAAGGAAGAAGTGCAAGTGGAAGAAGGAGAACAATAGGAAGAAGAAGAAGAAGTGGAAGAATGACAAAAAGAGGTGGAAGAAGGAGCAATGAAAGGAAAGGGGATGAAGAAGAAGTGGAACAAGGAGGAAAAGAAGAAGGGGAGGAAGAAGAAGTAGTGTAGGCAGAAGAAGGGCAAGAAGGAGAAGAGAGGGAAGAAGAAAAACAAGTGGATGTAGTAGAGGTGGAAGAAGATGAACAATAGGAAGAAGAATAAGTAGTTGAAGGAGTGGGGATGATGGAGAAGATGTGGCAGAACGAGAACAAGAGGTAGAAATGCAAGTGGTAGCAGAAGAAGGAGTAAAAGAGGGATATAACGAAGGAAAGGAAGAAGAAGGAGATGAAGAGGAAGAGCAGCAATGGGAAGCAACAAAGTGGGGGATGGATAAAAAGAGGAAGGAGAAGACGGAAAGGAAAGAAAAAGAAGTTGTGGAAGGAGAAGAAATGGAAGAATAGGAGGAAGAACAAGTGTAAGCAAAAGAAGCGGAAGAAGTAGACGAAAATGAAGAAGAACAACAAGCAGAAGTAGAAGAAGTGGTAAAAGGAGAGAATAAGAGCAATAGGAGGAAGTAGTGGAATGAAAGGAGATGAAGAAGAAGAAGTGGAAGAAGGAGAACGGGAGGAGGGAGAAGAGGTGGCAGAAGGAGAAGAAGAGGAAGAAGAAGAAGTGGAAGAATGAGAAGAAGAGGAGGAAGAAGAAGCAATGGAAGGAAAGGGGATGAAGAAGAAGTGGAACAAGGAGGAGAAGAAGAAGGGGAGGAAGAAGAAGTAGTGTAGGCAGAAGAAGGGCAAGAAGGATAAGAGAGGGAAGAAGAAGAACAAGTGGACGTAGTAGAAGTGGAAGAAGGTGAACAAGAGGAAGAAGAAGTAGTAGTTGAAGGAGTGGGGATGATTGAGAAGAAGTGGAAGAATGAGAACAAGAGGTAGAAATGCAAGTGGAAGCAGGAGAAGGAGAAAAAGAGGGATATGACGAAGGAAAGGAAGAACAAGAAGGAGATGAAGAGGAAGAAAACAAACGAAAGGAGAGGATGGAGAAGAAGTGGAAGAAAGAGAAAACGATGGGGCAGGAGAAGTGGAAGAAAGATAAGAAGAGGAAGAACAAGGAGGGTAACCAGAAGAAGTGGAAGAAGGAGAAGAAAAGGAAGAAGAAGAAGATGTGGAAAGTCAAGAAGTTGAAGAACGTGAACAAGAGGAGGAAGAAGAAGTAGTGGAAGGAGGTGAGATGAAGAAGAAGAATTGGAACAAGGAGAAAAGGACGAAAAGGAAGAAGGAGGGGAAGGGAAGGGAAGGGAAGAAGAAACAGAAGAACTTGAATCTGGAGGAGAAGAGGAAGAAGAAGAAGAAGTGTAAGCATAAGATTTGGGGGAAGGAGAAGAAGAGGAAGAGCAACAATGGGAAGCAACAAAAGTGGGGGATGGAGAAAAAGAGGAAGGAGAAGACGAAAAGGAAAGAAGAAGAAGTTGTTGAAGGAGAAGAAATGAAAGAAAAGGAAGAAGAACAAGTGTAAGCAGAAGAAGCGGAAGAAGGAGACGAAAATGAAGAAGAACAACAAGTAGAAGTAGAAGAAGTGGTAGAAGGAGAGAATAAGAGGAATACGTGGAAGTAGTGGAATGAAAGGAGATGAAGAAGAAGAAGTGGAAAAAGGAGAACGGGAGGAGGAAGAAGAGGTGGCAGAAGGAGAAGAAGAGGAAGAAGAAGAAGTGGAAGAACGAGAAGAAAAGGAAGAAGTGCAAGTGGAAGAACGAGAATAATAGAAAGAAGAAGAAGAAGTGGAAGAATGAGAAAAGGATGAGGAAGAAGAAGCAATGGAAGGAAAGGGGATGAAGAAGAAGTGGAACAAGGAGGAGAAGAAGAAGGGGAGGAAGAAGAAGTAGTGTAGGCAGAAGAAGGGCAAGAAGGAGAAGAGAGGGAAGAATAAGAACAAGTGGATAGTAGAGGTGCAAGAAGGTGAGCAAGAGGAAGAAGAAGTAGTTGAAGGAGTGGGGAAGATGGGGAAGTAGTGGAAGAAGGAGAACAAAAGGTAGAAATGCAAGTGGTAGCAGAAGAAGGAGAAAAAGACGAATATGACGAAGGAAAGCAAGAAGAAGAAGGAGATGAAGAGGAAGAAAAGAAAGGAAAGGAGAGGATGAAGAAGAAGTGGAAGAAAGAGAATAAGAGGAGGCAGGAGAAGTGGAAGAAGGATAAGAAGAGGAAGAAGAAGGAGAGTAACTAAAAGAAGCGGAAGAAGGAGAAGAAAACGAAGAAGAAGAAGATGTGGAAAGTGAAGAAGTTGAAGAAGGTGAACAAGAGGAGGAAGAAGAAGTAGTGGAAGGAGGTGAGATGAAGAAGAAGAATTCGAACAAGCAGAAAAGGAGAAAAAGGAAGAAGGAGGGGAAGGGAAGGGAAGAAGAAGCAGAAGAAGTGGAATCTGGAGGAGAAGAGGAAGAAGAAGAAGAAGTGTAAGCATAAGATTTGGGGGAAGGAGAAGAAGAGGAAGAGCAACAATGGGAAGCAACAGAAGTGGGGTATGGAGAAAAAGAGGATGGAGAAGACGGAAAGGAATGAAGAAGAAGTTGTGGAAGGAGAAGAAATGGAAGAAGAGGAAGAATAAGAAGTGTAAGCAGAAGAAGCGGAAGAAGGAGACGAAAATGAAGAAGAACAACAAGTAGAAGTAGAAGAAGTGGTAGAAGTAGTGGAATGAAAGGAGATGAAGAAGAAGAAGTGGAAGAAGGAGAACAGGAGGAGGGAGAAGAGGTGTATAAAGGAGAAGAAGAGGAAGAAGGAAAAGTGAAAGAACGAGAAGAAAAGGAAGAAGTGCAAGTGGAAGAAGGAGAACAATAGGAAGAAGAAGAAGAAGTGGAAGAATGAGAAAAAGAGGAGGAAGAAGAAACAATGGAAGGAAAGGGGATGAAGAAGAAGTGGAACAAGGAGGAGAAGAAGAAGCGGAGAAAGAAGAAGTAGTGTAGGCAGAAGAAGGGCAAGAAGGAGAAGAGAGGCAAGAAGAAGAACAAGTGGATGTAGTAGCAGTGGAACAAGGTGAACAAGAGGAAGAAGAAGAAGTAGTTGAAGGAGTGGGGATGATGGAGACAAAGTGGAAGAAAGAGAACAAGAGGTAGAAAGGCAATTGGAAGCAGAAGAAGGAGAAAAAGAGGGATATCACGAAGGAAAGAATGAAGAAGAAGTAGATGAAGAGGAAGAAAAGAAAGGAAAGGAGAAGATGAAGAAGAAGTTGAAGAAAGAGAACAAGAGGAGGCAGGAGAAGTGGAAGAAAGATAAAAAGAGGAAGAAGAAGGAGAGTAACTAAAAGAAGTGGAAGAAGGAGAAGAAAAGGAAGAAGAAGAAGATCTGGAAAGTGAACAAGTTGAAGAAGGTGAACAACAGGAGGAAGAAGAAGTAGTGGAAGGAGGTGAGATGAAGAAGAAGAATTGGAACAAGGAGAAAAGGACGAAAAGGAAGAAAGAGGGGCGGGGAAGGGAAGGGAAGAAGAAGCAGAAGAAGTTAAATCTGGAGGAGAAGAGGAAGAAGAAGAAGAAGTGTAAGCATAAGATTTGAGGGAAGGAGAAGAAGAGGAAGAGCAACAATGGGAAGCAATAGAAGTGGGGGATGGAGAAAAAGAGGAAGGAGAAGACGGAAAGGAAAGAAGAAGAAGTTGTGGACGGAGAAGAAATGGAAGAAGAGGAAAACGAAGAAGTGTAAGCAGAAGAAAGAGACAAAAATGAAGAAGAACAACAAGTAGAAGTAGAGGAAGTGGTAGAAGGAGAGAATAAATAGGAGGAAGTAGTGGAATGAAAGGAGATGAAGAAGAAGAAGTGGCAGAAGGAGAACGGGAAGAGGGAGAAGAGGTGGCGGAAGGAGAAGAAGAGGAAGAGAAGAAGTGGAAGAGCGAGAAGAAAAGGAAGAAGTTCAAGTGGAAGAAGGAGACAAAGAGGTAGAAATGCAAGTGAAAGCAGAAGAAGGAGAAAAAGAGGGATATGACGAAGGACAGGAAGAAGAAGAAGGAGGTGAAGAGGAAGAAAAGAAAGGAAAGGAGAGGATGAAGAAGAAGTGGAAGAAAGAGAACAAGAGGAGGCAGGACAAGTGGAAGAAAGATAAGAAGAGGGAGAAGAAGTGATGCAATCTCACCTAGCATGCATCATGGCTAGGAGGACTCAAGGAAGGCATGGCATGGACGAAAGCTCATTGAAGATTCGAAGCCATAGTCTTCATTATTTTTAGCTTGTAAATATTTTATTTTAATTAGATAAATAGCAAAGTATTTTTAATTCCCTTAAGGCCATGTATTTCCGGCCATCTTCTTAGTTTATAAGGTATAGGTGTCTTTAGTTAAAAAGGAGGAGTAAGCTTATAGTGGGTGCATAAGTTAAGACATGATTTTGGGCTAGCCCATTCACATTAAGATATGCTAATTGCACCCATAGGGGGTGAACTTAGGTGCCTCACTTAAGGCCTAAGACTTGGGTTAATTAGTTTTAATCCTAATTAAGCCCAAGTCCCACATTGCCTAAAAAAGTGTGCCCAAGCTCTCCCATTGGGCTATATATACTCATTCCCCCTCATTGTAACATTTCACCTTTGAAGTTGAATGAAAATAGTCTCTTTGTGAGCACATTCTTAGTAAAAGGTCTTGAGGATCCTCTCTCTTGAGGAACCTCTTCCTAGTTGGTTTTTATCAAGGGTTCCTTCCCTTGTGGCAAACCTAAACACTTTGGCTTATCTCTCTTTGAGAGTGGCGCCCCACCTCCATTTTCTTTCCCCTCCATCATCCATTTCATGGTGCTTGGAACCTCAAGGAAAAAGATCAAGGGAGGCATGCATCATTTGGTATCAGAGCATTGGTTCTAGAGGTCTAAACTCTCTTCCTATCTTATTTATTTTTTCTTTCCGTTTTCCTATTTTATTTTATCTTTAATTTCCGCAATTTTTTCTAGCTTTCCATTGTTGTTTATCATTTCCATTTATGTCTTGAGTTTATTGTTTTGAGTTATAGTTTATTTGCACCATTTATTTTTGCTTGATGCAATTTATATTGTTCTTTTCTTTGCATCTACGTCTCTCCCATATTCATTAATTTCCGCTTAAGCTTTGAGTTGGGTGCTTTCTTGCTTGAATTTTGGTTTTGAGAATTTCTTGCTAAAAATCCATGCCGTTGTGGTGAATTCCATAACCTTGTGGTCAAGAAATTTAGACCAAATTCTTGTGTTTCCTTGCACCTAGTTGCCTTGTTTTTGCTTTATTTTTAGCTTTTATTTTTCACTTTTATACTCTTGTGTAGTTGTCTATAAGTCATGTTTATAGTTTCCCATTTTGTCTATTAATTCCTTTTAAGTTTAGCCTCTTTTGTTTTTACAAAAAAAAAATTGAAACTTCTTAAATTGAGCAACATAGAGGGTCATACCTCATGTCTAAGTCTCTTTAGAAGTTCATGTGCTTTTAGTTTCAAGCATATTCTTAAAAAAAAATTCAAAAATAGTTGCTCAATTTCCTTTGTCTTTATTTTCCTTATACGTATAATTTGTAGCTCATTTGTGTGGTAAAGGTAGTTCTTGTTTGTGGGTGCTTTCACTTAAGCTATAAGTTTGGTATTTGTGTTCAACAAATTACTAAAACTTAACAAAGCTTGAGTCCAGTGGCACACCAAACTACTAAACCATTAACACATCTATAGCTACTTTGCATTTTGAAGTCATTTCTGGTAGTACCTAAATTGTTGCTTTTAATTTTCTTTATTGTTCCAAGCGCATAACTCTTTTTTATCAAGCACTAAATTCACAATCAATTTAGGTGCATCTAGTAAATATTAAAAAAAAAACACAAGAAAACAAAGTCTAAAATAAAATACAAAAAAACAACGAAAGATTAAAAAAAAAAAAAGAGAACAAACAAAAGAAAAGAAAGTTTGAAAAAAATTCATTTGATGTACCTAACCTAAAATTAGCAAGTGCTTCAACTTTGAACTTGGAACCTCAAGGAAAAAGATCAAGGGAGGCTTTTTATTGCTTTTTGCTTTCAAATTCTACTTCCCTTGGTCTCTTGCTTGGGCGCTTGTTTTCTCTTGGTAGATAGCCAAATTGTTGAAATTTTCACAAGGGTAGCATCCTTAGGAAGTGTTGATTTAAAACCAAGGAAGAGGAGACTTGAAAAGGAGGCCAAGACTAGAGTGATACACTTGGTGAGGAGCACTTGAAGAAAGGAGCTACATTCAACTACTTTTAATTTTCTTTGTTTAATTTGGGTGTATTTTTAAAGGACATTTTAATTAGAGGTATTGGATGCCATAAGGGTCACCTCTTTTGTGTGTAATAAACCTTAGTTTCTCGTTTTAGTGTGGATAAGGAATTGGTACCCCTTATTCATACTTAGGAGCATGTTAGAATCCTTTAGCTTTGCTTTAAATTTCTTTATTTGCTTTCAACGTTTTAGAAAGTGTTAGAGTTCTAAAGACTCTTAAAACTTTAGGAGAAAACAAAAAAGAGAGGAGTGTTTTGCATATTAGTTCCCTAGGCCTTACACTTTGACATGTTTTCACACACTTCTAGGAGTGTTAGGAATAGTAATGAAACTAGGGAAAATAAAGGAGAAGAATGTGAGAATAGAATAAAAGAAAAGAATGAGAAGAGTGATAAACCAACCTTGCCCACATATCCATACTCTATTGATTGGGAAATAGTAGAAAAACAACGTAGGGAATTTTGGAAAAATGAGAGAAAACAAAGAGAGATGAGGAAAAGAGAACAAGAGGAACTAGATAGAGAGGAGAGAAGAGAGAAAGAACAAAAAGAAAAGGAGAGACAAGAAAGAAAAGAAAGAAGAGAAAAAGAGAGACAAATAGAGAGTAGGGAAAATGAAAAGAAAGAAAGAGAAGCAAGAGAAAAAGAAAGAGAAGAGACAAGAGAAAAAGGGAAAAGAGGAAAAGAAAGAGAAAAAGAAGAAAACAAAAGAAAAGCGTTAGAGAGAAAAGAGAGAAGAGAAAGGAGAGAAAAAGAGAAGAAAGAATTGGAAAAGAGAGAAAAGGAACAAAATAAGTTAGAAAGAAGGGAAGAAATGAAGATACAAAAAGAGAGAGATGCCTATAAGAGCTATTGTGGTAACATTTACACACATTATAGAGACTTAGAGGAGCCTAAAATAACCCATGACATTCATGCTTCTTCTAGTAAGAAGGAAAACCCTAAGAGGCATCCTAAGAAAAAGGCAAACCCTTCTATAATTAAACCCAAAAGAAAGTCATCCAAAAGAAAGCATATTGAGAGAAAACCCTTGAGTATGAGTGACACCCCTACCACTAGTTCGAGCACTCGTTTTCGAAGTCCTAAATTTTTAAGTGTTTAGAAAAAGGGCATATTGCTTTGTTTTGCCCCAAAAGAAAAAGGACTTTAAAGGGAACATCAAATGAAAAGGGTACTCATTCATGTGATGATATCTTCAAAGTGAAACAACTTCTTGGAAGCCATCCTTGTAAGGAAACCCAAACACAAAGAGAGAATGTTTTTCAAACAAGATGCAAAATTTTGGGCAAAATTTGTTCTCTTATTGTGGATGGTGGATCATGACGTAATTTTTGTAGCACAATGGAAGGAAGGAGGATGAAGAAGAAGTGGAGCAAGGAGGAGAAGAAGACGGGGAGGAAGAAGAAGTAGTGTAGGCAGAAGAAGGGCAAGAAGGAGAAGAGAGGGAAAAGAAGAACAAGTGGATGTAGTAGAAGTTGAAGAATGTGAACAAGAGGAAGAAGAAGAAGGGCAAGAAGGAGAAGAGAGGGAAGAAGAAGAACAAGTGGATGTAGTAGAAGTCGAAGATGGTGAACAAGAGGAAGAAGAAGAAGTAGTTTAAGGAGTGGGGATGATGGAGAAGAAGTGGAAGAAGGAGAACAACAGGTAGAAATGCAAGAGGAAGCAGAAGAAGGAGAAAAAGAGGGGTATGACGAGGGAAATGAAGGAGAAGAAGGAGATGAAGAGGAGGTAAAGAAAGGAAAGGAGAGGATGAAGAAGAAGTGGAAGAAAGAGAACAAAAGGAGGCAGGAGAAGTGGAAGAAAGATAAGAAGAGGAAGAAGAAGGAGAGTAACTAGAAGAAGTGGAAGAAGGAGAAGAAAAGGAAGAAGAAGAAGATGTGGAAAGTGAAGAAGGTGAACAAGAGGAGGAAGAAGAAGTAGGGGAAGGAGGCGAGATGAAGAAGAAGAATTCGAACAAGGAGAAAAGGAGGAAGGAGAAGAGGTGGCAGAAGGAGAACGGGAGGAGGCAGGAGAAATGGAAGAAAGATAACAAGAGGAAGAAAAAGGAAAGTAACTAGAAGAAGTGGAAGAAGGAGAAGAAAACGAGGAAGAAGAAGACGTGGAAAGTGAAGAAGTTGAAGAAGGTGAACAAGAGGAGGAAGAAGAAGTAGTGGAAGGAGGTGAGATGAAGAAGAAGAATTGAATCAAGGAGAAAAGGAGGAAAAGGAAGAAGGAGGGGAAGGGAAGGGAAGAAGAAGCAGAAGAAGTGGAATCTGCAGGAGAAGAGGAAGAAGAAGAAGAAATGTAAGCATAAGATATGGGGGAAGGAGTAGAAGATGTAGAGCAACAATGGGAAGCAACAGAAGTGGGGGATGGAGAAAAAGAGGAAGCAGAAGACGGAAAGGAAAGAAGAAGAAGTTGTGGAAGGAGAAGAAATGGAAGAAGAGGAAGAAGAAGAAGTGTAAGCAGAAGAAGCGGAAGAAGGAGACGAAAACGTAGAACAACAACAAGTAGAAGTGGAAGTAGTGGTAGAAGGAGAGAATAAACGGAATAGGAGGAGGTAGTGGAATGAAAGGAGAGGAAGAAGAGGAAGTGGAAGAAGGAGAGAGGGAGGAGGAAGAAGAGGTGGCAGAAGGAGAAGAAGAGGAAGAAGAAGAAGTGGAAGAACGAGAAGAAAAGGAAGAAGTCCAAGTGGAAGAAGGAGAACAATAGGAACAAGAAGAAGAAGTGGAAGAATGAGAAAAAGAGGAGAAAGAAGAAGCAATGGAAGGAAAGGGGATGAAGAAGAAGTGGAACAAGGAGGAGAAGAAGAAGGGGAGGAAGAAGAAGTAGTGTAGGCAGAAGAAGGGCAAGAAGGAGAAGAGAGGGAAGAAGAAGAACAAGTGGATGAGGGTGAACAAGAGGAAGAAGAAGAAGTAGTTGAAGGAGTGAGGATGATGGAGAACAAGTGGAAGAAGGAGAACAAGAGGTAGAAATGCAAGTGGAAGCCAAAGAAGGAGAAAAAGAGGGATACGACGAAGGAAAGGAAGAAGAAGAAGGAGATGAAGAGGAAGAAAAGAAAGGAAAGGAGAGGATGAAGAAGAAGCAGAAGAAAGACAACAAGAGGAGGCAGGAGAAATGGAAGAAAGATAACAAGAGGAAGAAAAAGGAAAGTAACTAGAAGAAGTGGAAGAAGGAGAAGAAAACGAGGAAGAAGAAGATGTGGAAAGTGAAGAACTTGAAGAAGGTGAACAAGAGGAGGAAGAAGAAGTAGTGGAAGGAGCTGAGACGAAGAAGAAGAATTGAAACAAGGAGAAAAGGAGGAAAAGGAAGAACGAGGGGAAGGGAAGGGAAGAAGAAGCATAAAAAGTGGAATCTGGAGGAGAAGAGGAAGAAGAAGAAGAAATGTAAGCATAAGATATGGGGGAAGGAGTAGAAGATGTAGAGCAACAATGGGAAGCAACAGAAGTGGGGGATGGAGAAAAAGAGGAAGCAGAAGACGGAAAGGAAAGAAGAAGAAGTTGTGGAAGGAGAAGAAATGGAAGAAGAGGAAGAAGAAGAAGTGTAAGCAGAAGAAGCGGAAGAAGGAGACGAAAACGTAGAACAACAACAAGTAGAAGTGGAAGTAGTGGTAGAAGGAGAGAATAAAAGGAATAGGAGGAGGTAGTGGAATGAAAGGAGAGGAAGAAGAGGAAGTGGAAGAAGGAGAGAGGGAGGAGGAAGAAGAGGTGGCAGAAGGAGAAGAAGAGGAAGAAGAAGAAGTGGAAAAACGAGAAGAAAAGGAAGAAGTGCAAGTGGAAGAAGGAGAACAATAGGAACAAGAAGAAGAAGTGGAAGAATGAGAAAAAGAGGAGAAAGAAGAAGCAATGGAAGGAAAGGGGATAAAGAAGAAGTGGAACAAGGAGGAGAAGAAGAAGGGGAGGAATAAGAAGTAGTGTAGGCAGAAGAAGGGCAAGAAGGAGAAGAGAGGGAAGAAGAACAACAAGTGGATGTAGTAGAAGTGGATGAGGGTGAACAAGAGGAAGAAGAAGAAGTAGTTGAAGGAGTGAGGATGATGGAGAACAAGTGGAAGAAGGAGAACAAGAGGTAGAAATGCAAGTGGAAGCCAAAGAAGGAGAAAAAGAGGGATACGACGAAGGAAAGGAAGAAGAAGAAGGAGATGAAGAGGAAGAAAAGAAAGGAAAGGAGAGGATGAAGAAGAAGCAGAAGAAAGACAACAAGAGGAGGCAGGAGAAATGGAAGAAAGATAACAAGAGGAAGAAAAAGGAAAGTAACTAGAAGAAGTGGAAGAAGGAGAAGAAAACGAGGAAGAAGAAGATGTGGAAAGTGAAGAACTTGAAGAAGGTGAACAAGAGGAGGAAGAAGAAGTAGTGGAAGGAGGTGAGACGAAGAAGAAGAATTGAAACAAGGAGAAAAGGAGGAAAAGGAAGAAGGAGGGGAAAGGAAGGGAAGAAGAAGCATAAGAAGTGGAATCTGGAGGAGAAGAGGAAGAAGAAGAAGAAATGTAAGCATAAGATATGGGGGAAGGAGTAGAAGATGTAGAGCAACAATGGGAAGCAACAGAAGTGGGGGATGGAGAAAAAGAGGAAGCAGAAGACGGAAAGGAAAGAAGAAGAAGTTGTGGAAGGAGAAGAAATGGAAGAAGAGGAAGAAGAAGAAGTGTAAGCAGAAGAAGCGGAAGAAGGAGACGAAAATGAAGAAGAACAACAGGTAGAAGTAGAAGAAGTGGTAGAAGGAGAGAATAAGAGGAATAGGAGGAAGTAGTGGAATGAAAGGAGATGAAGAAGAAGTGGAGGAAGGAGAAAAGGAGGAGGAATAAGAGGTGGCAGAAGGAGAAGAAGAACGCGAAGAAAAGGAAGAAGTGCAGGTGGAAGAAGGAGAACAATAGGAAAAAGAAAAAGAAGTGGAAGAATGAGAAAAAGAGGAGGAAGAAGAAGCAATGGAAGGAAAGGGGAATCAAGAAGAAGTGGAACAAAGAGGAGAAGAAGAAGGGGAGGAAGAAGTAGTGTAGGTAGAAGAAGGGCAAGAAGGAGAAGAGAGGGAAGAAGAAGAACAAGTGGATCTAGTAGAAGTGGAAGAAGGTGAACAAGAGGAAGAAGAAGAAGTAGTTGAAGGAGTGGGGATGATGGAGAACAAGTGGAAGAAGGAGAAAAAGAGGCATAAGACAAAGGAAAGGAAGAAAAAGAAGGAGATGAAGAGGAAGAAAAGAAAGGAAAGGAGAGGATGAAGAAAAAGTGGAAGAAATAAAACAAGAGGAGGCAGGAGAAGTAGAAGAAAGATAAGAAGAGGAAGAAGAATGAGAGTAACTAAAAGAAGTGGAAAAAGGAGAAGAAAAGGAAGAAGAAGAAGATGTAGAAAGTGAAGAAGTTGAAGAAGGTGAATGAGAGGAGGAAGAAGAAGTAGTGGAAGGAGGTGAGATGAAGAAGAAGAATTGGAACAAGGAGAATAGGAGGAAAAGGAAGAAGGAGGGGAAGGGAAGGGAAGAAGAAGCAGAAGAAGTGGAATGTCGAGGAGAAGAGGAAGAAGAAGAAGAAGTGCAAGAATAACATTTGGGGAAGGAGAAGAAGAGGAGGAGCAACAATGGGAAGCAACAGAGGAAGTGGAAGAAGAAGAAGGAGAGTAACTAGAAGAAGTGGAAGAAGGAGAAGAAAAGGAAGAAGAAGAAGATGTTGAAAGTGAAGAAGGTGAACAAGAGGAGGAAGAAGAAGAAGTGGAAGGAGGTGAGATGAAGAAGAAGAAGTGGAAGAAGGAGAACGGGAGGGGAAGAAGAGGTGGCAGAAGGAGAAGAAGAGGAAGAAGAAGAAGTGGAAGAACGAGAAGAAAAGGAAGAAGTGCAAGTGGAAGAAGGAGAACAATAGGAAGAAGAAGAAGAAGTGGAAGAATGAGAAAAAGAGGAGGAAGAAGAAGCAATGGAAGGAAAGGGGATGAAGAAGTGGAACAAGGAGGAGAAGAAGAAGGGGAGGAAGAAGAAGTAGCGTATGCAGAAGAAGGGCAAGAAGCAGAAGAGATGGAAGAAGAAGAACAAGTGGATGTAGTAGAAGTGGAAGAAGGTAAACAAGAGGAAAAGGAACAAGTAGTTGAAGGAGTGGGGATGATGGAGAAGAAGTGGAAGAAGGAGAACAAGAGGTAGAGATGCAAGTGGAAGCAGAAGAAGGAGAAAAAGAGGGATATGACGAAGGAAAGGAAGAAGAAGAAGGAGATGAAGAGGAAGAAAAGAAAGGAAAGGAAAGGATGAAGAAGAAGTGGAAGAAAGAGAACAAGAGGAGGCAGGACAAGTGGAAGAAAGATAAGAAGAGGAAGAAAAAGGAGTGTAACTAGAAGAAGTGGAAGAAGCAGAGTAACTAGAAGAAGTGGAAGAAGGAGAAGAAAAGGAAGAAGACGAAGATGTGGAAAGTGAAGAAGGTGAACAAGAGGAGGAAGAAGAAGTAGTGGAAGGAGGTGAGATGAAGAAGAAGAAGTGGAAGAAGGAGAACAGTAGGAGGAAGAAGAGGTGGCAGAAGGAGAAGAAGAGGAAGAAGAAGAAGTGGAAGAACGAGGAGAAAAGAAGAAGTGCAAGTGGAAGAAGGAGAACAATAGGAAGAAGAAGAAGAAGTGGAAGAATGAGAAAAAGTGGAGGAAGAAGAAGAAATGGAAGGAAAGGGGATGAAGAAGAAGTGGAACAAGGAGGAGAAGAAGAAGGGGAGGAAGAAGAAGTAGTGTAGGAAGAAGAAGGGAAGAAGCAGAAGAGAGGGAAGACGAAGAACGAGTGGATGTAGAAGAAGTGGAAGAAGGTGAACAAGAGGAAGAAGAAGAAGTAGTTGAAGGAGTGGGGATGATGGAGAAGAACTGGAAGAAGGAGAACAATAGGAAGAAGAAGAAGAAGTGGAAGAATGAGAAAAAAAGGAGGAACAAGAAGCAATGGAGGGAAAGGGGATGAAGAAGAAGTGGAACAAGGAGGAGAAGAAGAAGGGGAGGAAGAAGAAGTAGTGTAAGCAGAAGAAGGGCAAGAAGGAGAAGAGAGGGAAGAAGAAGAACGAGTGGATGTAGTAGAAGTGGAAGAAGGTGAACAAGAGGAAGAAGAAGAAGTAGTTGAAGGAGTCGGGATGATGGAGAAGAAGTGGAAGAAGGAGAACAAGAGGTAGAAATGCAAGTGGAAGCAGAAGAAGGAGAAAAAGAGGGATATTACGAAGGAAAGGAAGAAGAAGAAGGAGTTGAAGAGGAAGAAAAGATAGGAAAGGAGAGAATTAGGAAGAAGTGGAAGAAAGAGAGCAAGAGGAGGCACGAGAAGTGGAAGAAAGATAAGAAGAGGAAGAAGAAGGAGAGTAACTAGAAGAAGTGGAAGAAGGAGAAGAAAAGGAAGAAGAAGAAGATGTGGAAAGTGAAGAAGGTGAACAAGGGGAGGAAGAAGAAGTAGTGGAAGGAGGTGAGATGAAGAAGAAGAATTGGAACAAGGAGAAAAGGAGGAAAAGGAAGAAGGATGGGAAGGGAAGGGAAGAAGAAGCAGAAGAAGTGGAATCTGGAGGAGAAGAGGAAGAAGAAGAAGAAGTGTAAGCTTAGATTTGGGGGAAGGAGAGAAGAAGAGGAAGAGCAACAATGGGAAGCAACAGAAGTGGGGGATGGAGAAAAAGAGGAAGGAGAAGACGAAAAGGAAAGAAGAAGAAGTTGTTGAAGGAGAAGAAATGGAAGAAGAGGAAGAACAACAAGTGTAAGCAGAAGAAGCAGAAGAAGGAGACGAAAATGAAGAAGAACAACAAGTAGAAGTAGAGCAAGTGGATGAAAGGAGATGAAGAAGAAGAAGTGGAAGAAGGAGAACGGGATGAGGGACAAGACGTGGTAGAAGGAGAAGAAGAGGAAGTGGACGAAGAACAAGAGGAAGAAGAAGAAGTGGTAGAACGAGAAGAAAAGGAAGAAGTGCAAGTGGAAGAAGGAGAACAGTAGGAAGAAGAAGAAGAAGTGGAAGCATAAGATTTGGGGGAAGGAGAAGAAGAGTAAGAGCAACAATGGGAAGCAACAGAAGTGGGGGATGGAGAAAAACAGGAAGGAGAAGACAGAAAGGAAAGAAGAAAAAGTTGTGGAAGAAGAAGCATTGCAAGAAGAGTTAGAAGAAGAAGTGTAAGCAGAAGAAGCTAAAGAAGGAGATGAAAATGAAGTAGAACAACAAGTAGAAGTAGAAGAAGTGGTAGAAGGAGAGAATAAGAGGAATACGTGGAAGTAGTGGAATGAAAGGAGATGAAGAAGAAGAAGTGGAAAAAGGAGAACGGGAGGAGGAAGAAGAGGTGGCAGAAGGAGAAGAAGAGGAAGAAGAAGAAGTGGAAGAACGAGAAGAAAAGGAAGAAGTGCCAGTGGAAGAAGGAGAACAATAGGAAGAATAAGAAGAAGTGGAAGAATGAGAAAAAGAGGAGGAAGAAAAAGCAATGGAAAGAAAGGGAAAAGAAGAAGAAGCGGAACAAGGAGGAGAAGAAGAAGGGGAGGAAAAAGAAGTGGTGTAGGCAGAAGAAGGGCAAGAAGGAGAAGAGAGGGAAGAAGAAGAAGTGGATGAAGGAGTGGGGATGATGGAGAAGAAGTAGAAGAAGGAGAGCAAGAGGTAGAAATGCAAGTGGAAGCAAAAGAAGGAGAAAAAGAGGGATATGACGAAGGAAAGGAACAAGAAGAAGGAGATGAAGAGGAACAAAAGAAAGGAAAGGAGAGCATGAAGAAGAAATGGAAGAAAAGAGAACAAGAGGAGGCAGGAGAAGTGGAAGAAAGATAAGAGGAAGAAGAAGGAGAGTAACTAGAAGAAGTGGAAGAAGGAGAAGAAAAGGAAGAAGAAGAAGATATGGAAAGTGAAGAAGTTGAAGAAGGTGAACAAGAGGAGGAAGAAGAAGTAGTGGAGGAGGTGAGATGAAGAGGAAGAATTGGAACAAGGAGAAAAGGAGGAAAAGGAAGCAGGAGGGGACGGGAAGGGAAGAAGAAGCAGATGAAGTGGAATCTGGAGGGAAAGAGGAAGAAGAAGAAGAAGTGTAAGCATAAGATTTGGGGGAAGGAGAAGAAGAGGAAGAGCAACAATGGGAAGCAACAGAAGTGGGGGATGGAGAAAAAGAGGAAGGAGAAGACAGAAAGGAAAGAAGAAGAAGTTGTGGAAGGAGAAGAAATGGAAGAAGAGGAAGAAGAAGAAGTGTAACCAGAAGAAGTGGAAGAAGGAGACAAAAATGAAGAACAACAAGAAGTAGAAGTAGAAGAAGTGGTAGAAGACGGGAATAAGAGGAATAAGAGGAAGTACTGGAATGAAAGGAGATGAAGAAGAAGGAGATGAAGAAGAAGAAGTGGAAGAAGGAGAACGGGAGGAGGAAGAAGAGGTGGCAGAAGGAGAAGAAGTGGAAGAACGAGAAGAAAAGGAACAAGAAGAAAAGGAAGAAGTGCAAGTGGAAGAAGGAGAACAATAGGAAGAAGAAGAAGAAGTGGAAGAATGAGAAGAAGAGAAGGAAGAAGGAGAAATGGAAGGAAATGGGATGAAGAAGAAGTGGAACAAGGAGGAGAAGAAGAAGGGGAGGAAGAAGAAGTAGTGTTGACAGAAGAAGGGCAAGAAGGAGAAGAGAGGGAAGACGAAGAACAAGTGGATGTAGTAGAAGTGGAAGAAGGTGAACAACAGGAAGAAGAAGAAGTAGTTGAAGGAGTGGGGATGATGGACAAGAACTGGAAGAAGGAGAACAAGAGGTAGAAATGCAAGTGGAAGCAGAAGAAGGAGAAAAAGAGGGATATTACGAAAGAAAGGAAGAAGAAGAAGGAGATGAAGAGGAAGAAAAGAAAGGAAAGGAGAGGACGAAGAAGAAGTGGAAGAAAGAGAACAACAGGAGGCAACAGAAGTGGAAGAAAGATAAGAAGAGGAAGAAGAATGAGAGTAACTAGAAGAAGTGGAAGAAAGAGAAGAAAAGGAAGAAGAAGAAGATGTGGAAAGTGAAGAAGTTGAAGAAGGTGAACAAGAGGAGGAAGAAGAAGTTATGGAAGGAGGTGCGATGAAGAAGAAGAATTGGAACAAGGAGAAAAGGAGGAAAAGGAAGAAGGAGGGGAAGGGAAGGGAAGGGAAGGGAAGGGAAGGGAAGGGAAGAAGAAGTAGAAGAAGTGGAATCTGGAGGAGAAGAGGAAGAAGAAGAAGAAGTGTAAGCATAAGATTTGGGGGAAGGAGAAGATGAGGAAGACCAACAATGGGAAGCAACAGAAGTGGGGGATGGAGAAAAAGAGGAAGGAGAAGACGGAAAGGAAAGAAGAAGAAGTTGTCGAAGGAGAAGAAATGGAAGAAAAGGAAGAAGAAGAAGTGTAAGCAGAAGAAGCGGAAGAAGGAGACGAAAATGAAGAAGAACAACAAGTAGAAGTAGAAGAAGTGGTAGAAGGAGAGAATAAGAGGAATAGGAGGAAGTAGTGGAATGAAAGGAGATGAAGAAGAAGAAGTGGAAGAAGGAGAACGGGAGGAGGGAGAAGTGGTGACAGAAGGAGAAGAAGAGGAAGAAGAACAAGCGGAAGAACAAGAAGAAAAGGAAGAAGTGCAAGTGGAAGAAGGGGACCAATAGGAAGAAGAAGAAGAAGTGGAAGAATGAGAAAAAGAGGAGGAACAAGAAGCAATGGAAGGAAGGGGATGAAGAAGTGGAACAAGGAGGAGAAGAAGAAGGGGAGGAAGAAGAAGTAGTGTAGGCAGAAGAAGGACAAGAAGGAGAAGAGAGGGAAGAAGAAGAACGAGTGGATGTAATAGAAGTGGAAGAAGGTGAGCAAGAGGAAGAAGAAGAAGTAGTTGAAGGAGTGGGGATGATGGAGAAGAAGTGGAAGAAGGAGAACAAGAGGTAGTAGAAATGCGAGTGGAAGTAGAAGAAGGAGAAAAAGAGGGATATTACGAAGGAAAGGAAGAAGAAGAAGGAGTTGAAGAGGAAGAAAAGAAAGGAAAGGAGAGGATGAAGAAGAAGTAGAAGAAAGAGAGCAAGAGGGGGCAGGAGAAATGGAAGAAAGATAAGAAGAGGAAGAAGAAGGAGAGTAACTAGAAGAAGTGGAAGAAGGAGAAGAAAAGGAAGAAGAAGAAGATGTGGAAAGTGAAGAAGGTGAAGAAGAGGAGGAAGAAGAAGTAGTGGAAGGAGGTGAGATGAAGAAGAAGAATTGGAACAAGGAGAAAAGGAGGAAAAGGAAGAAGGAGGGGAAGGGAAGGGAAGAAGAAGCAGAAGAAGTGGAATCTGGAGGAGAAGACGAAGAAGAAGAAGAAGTGGAAGAATGAGAAAAAGAGGAGGAAGAAGAAGCAATGGAAGGAAAAGGGATGAAGAAGAAGTGGAACAAGGAGGAGAAGAAGAAGGGGAGGAAGAAGAAGTAGTGTAGGCACAAGACGGGAAAGAAGAAGAAGAGAGGGAAGAAGAAGAACAAGTGGATGTAGTAGAAGTGGAAGAAGGTGAACAAGAGGAAGAAGAAGAAGTAGTTGAAGGAGGGGGATGATGTAGAAGAAGTGGAAGAAGGAGAACAAGAGGTAGAAATGCAAGTGGAAGCAGAAGAAGGAGAAAAAGAGGGATATGACATAGGAAAGGAAGAAGAAGAAGGAGATGAAGAGGAAGAAAAGGAAGGAAAGGAGAGGATGAAGAAGAAGCAGAAGAAAGAGAACAAGAGGAGGCAGGAGAAGTGGAAGAAAGATAAGAAGAGGAAGAAGCAGGAGAGTAACTAGAAGAAGTGGAAGAAGGAGAAGAAAAGGAACAAGAAGAAGATGTGGAAAGTGAAGAAGTTGAAGAAGGTGAACAAGAGGAGGAAGAAGAAGTAGTGGAAGGAGGTTAGATGAAGAAGAATGACGTGAATCCTCTTGCGGAATTAGAATTCTGGACAAGGACCTCCAAGAGTTGTATTGGCTGCCTTATAAAAATTTGAACCAAAGAAAGGAAGAATTCATTGAGCAACGAAGCATGGAATCGATTGGAAAGTGAATCAAAGACTTAGCGTGACATGACGACTTCAAACAAATGCAGAATTTTGATTAAATATTCCAGCACAGGTTAAAAGACAAATGACGCCCAGTTTGCTAATTGAAAAGAATATAATTCTGACCAGAAAAGGGCAATCAGCGCTTGATAGAAATAATTGCAACAAACGCTTCAAAGTTAAATTGATTGAAAATGTGCAGAACATTGGCTCATTACTAAGAATTATCACAATAAAAGGTTACGCACAAGTCAAGCAAAATTGGGGCAGATTTAAATCACAATTTTAGCACTTAATTGGAAACCCAAAATAGATGCAGAACTTTAAAACAAAAACACAGCGTGCCGGGTCGGAAATTCTGCGTGAGAATCGACTTCAATTGGAACAATGAACAAAACAGAAAATTGAAGAAACAACACAGAAAATGGTGAAAGGAGGCGTCACACTTCCAGGAGGAAGATAAGCCTGAGAATACACACACAAAGGTATGGATGGCCTTTGATAATTCTCAAACTGTTTAGAACCCAGGAAGAAGCACTCTCAAGAGTCTATTTTTCTGTATCAGTCATCGCCCCTTGCCCAGCTGAGCGCCCCCCTTATATGGTTGTTTGCTTCCCCAAATTTGATGCAATCCCTAACTTAATTAAAAGCTAAATAATTGTCCAATAAAAATACTAACATAACAGCCCAAATAATTAACAAAAATCTGGTCCCTATTTGCCCAAGCTGGCCGCACATTTTTAAGAATTTGTAACAGCCACTTATACAATTTATTTGAAATAATTTACTAATAAAATCAACCCAAATTATTATAGAGATGTTGGCCGCTCAGCTCCCTCTTCAAATAGGATGCAATTGACAATTTTATCCCCACAGTCTGCAAGATTTGGCTCTCTTTGAAAAATGCCTGTCAACACTTGTTGCAAAGCTTCCTTAGCTCTCTTTGTCCTTGCCCTTGTCATGGGTCCTCCAAGCCCGTCTGATGCATTCTCCCCAAGCAAGGGCCCTATCACTAGGGCCATGGCTAGGAGAATAGAAGAAGACATGGCTAGAGTAGAGGGAAGAAGATCTCACCTCCATATGACCATCAAGTTATGCAAGGCATGACTTATTTACTTGTAATTTTTATTTTAGGAACCTAGGATTTTATTTTGGACATCTATTAGTCCATTTAATTTTCTAGGAGGTGTCTTAGTAATAAGAAGGGGTAAGATTAGCTTTTGGGCCTTTATTTAGGAAATAAGGGGGTAGTTTGATAACTACACCCTCTTTTGCTAAATAAAACCCAAAACTAATAAAGGAGTAATCTTGGCCCTTGGATGAGGTAGCTTGGGCACCAATTCTCATCTAAAGGAGGGTATTGATTGGACTTTGGGCTTCAATCCTCCTCCCTTGGATGACTCCTTTTAATCCTAGCCCTTCATTTCCTTCATGACTTGTCCAAGAGGTTAGCTCTCTCTATAAAAAGGTGCTCCTTCACACTCTTGTATTTTTTACACTTGATTGAATGGAAAAACCTTGAGTTGGCCAAAATTCTCTTAGTGTCCACCCTTCTCTCTTTGAGAATTCCTTAGGTTTTTATCAAGGGTTCCATCCCTTGTGGCAAACTTTCCTTCTTAGGCTTATCTTACCTTAAGTGGTGCCTAAAACCACCTCACTTCTTACCTCTCCACAAACCATTTCACCAAAGAAGAAAACCTCTAGAAAAAGATCAAGGGAGGCATGCATCATTTGGCATCTAGAGCATTGGTTCTAGAGGTCTAAACTCTCTTCCTATCTCATTTATTTTTTCTTTCCGTTTTCCTATTTTATTTTATCTTTAATTTCCGCAATTTTTTCTAGCTTTCCATTGTTGTTTATCATTTCCAGTTATGTCTTGAGTTTATTGTTTTGAGTTATAGTTTATTTGCACCATTTATTTTTTGCTTGATGCAATTTATATTGTTCTTTTCTTTGCATCTACGTCTCTCCCATATTCATTAATTTCCGCTTAAGCTTTGAGTTGGGTGCTTTCTTGCTTGAATTTTGGTTTTGAGAATTTCTTGCTAAAAATCCATGCCGTTGTGGTGAATTCCACAACCTTGTGGTCAAGAAATTTAGACCAAATTCTTGTGTTTCCTTGCACCTAGTTGCCTTGTTTTTGCTTTATTTTTAGCTTTTATTTTTCACTTTTATACTCTTGTGTAGTTGTCTATAAGTCATGTTTATAGTTTCCTATTTTGTCTATTAATTCCTTTTAAGTTTAGCCTCTTTTGTTTTTACAAAAAAAAAATTTGAAACTTCTTAAATTGAGCAACATAGAGGGTCATACCTCATGTCTAAGTCTCTTTAGAAGTTCATGTGCTTTTAGTTTCAAGCATATTCTTAAAAAAAAATTCAAAAATAGTTGCTCAATTTCCTTTGTCTTTATTTTTCTTATACGTATAATTAGTAGCTCATTTGTGTGGTAAAGGTAGTTCTTGTTTGTGGGTGCTTTCACTTAAGCTATAAGTTTGGTATTTGTGTTCAACAAATTACTAAAAACTTAACAAAGCTTGAGTCCAGTGGTATACCAAACTACTAAACCATTAACACATCTATAGCTACTTTGCATTTTGAAGTCATTTCTAGTAGTACCTAAATTATTGCTTTTAATTTTCTTTATTGTTCCAAGCGCATAACTCTTTGTTATCAAGCACTAAATTCACAATCAATTTAAGTGCATCTAGTAAATATTAAAAAAAACAACAAGAAAACAAAGTCTAAAATAAAATACAAAAAAAACAACGAAGGATTAAAAAAAAAAAGAGAACAAACAAAAGAAAAGAAAGTTTGAAAAAAAATTCATTTGATGTACCTAACCTAAAATTAGCAAGTGCTTCAACTTTGAACTTGGAACCTTAAAAGAAATTTTATTACTTTTGGTACACTAGAACTTGATATTTGTGTTCTTCTACTCTTTAATCTAGTGCCATTCTTAGGTATTCCATTGTGTGCTCTCTTTCTTTTGTTTACCTTTTAGTTGTTGCTTGTCTTTTAAATCATCTTTCTAGTTTGTCTTATATACTCTTACCATTTGGTTAAGTGTCCTTTTGATTGTGTTATCTTTTATTGCTTTTTGAGTTTCTATTCGCACCTCCCCTTGCTACTTTTGGTTTCTTTGGTTTGTGTGTTAGTGTCACTTTTGGGAGAAAGCTTGAAAAAGGAGCTTACCACAAGGGTAGCATATTTTGGAAGGTTGGACTAAGAGCCTAAGGAATCACCTCAAAAGGAAATACACCTAGCCGTGAGGACTTTGATTTGAGGGAGCATTTGGAGAATCATTTTTTGAAGACTTTACTTTTTCTTTAATTTGGGTGTATTAATTTTGTAGTTGGGAGTTTGAGTGCCCTTAAGGCCCTCCCTTTGGCTGTAATAAAATTTAATCAATTTTTTAGTTTCTCGAAAATTAGGTGAAGAAGGAAGAAGTGGTACACTTCCTTCAACAACTTAGGAGCTCGCTTTAGATCCCTTCTCTTTTGAATTTTTGCTTTAAAATTATTTGATGCATGCCTCCCTTGATCTTTTTCTAGAGGTTTTCTTCTTTGGTGAAATGGTTTGTGGAGAGGTAAGAAGTGAGGTGGTTTTAGGCGCCACTTAAGATAAGATAAGCCTAAGAGGGAAAGTTTGCCACAAGGGATGGAACCCTTGATAAAAACCTAAGGAATTCTCAAAGAGAGAAGGGTGGACACTAAGAGAATTTTGGCCAACTCAAGGTTTTTCCATTCAATCAAGTGTAAAAAATACAAGAGTGTGAATGAGCACCTTTTTATAGAGGGAGCTAACCTCTTGGACAAGTCATGAAGGAAATGAAGGGCTAGGATTAAAAGGAGTCATCCAAGGGAGGAGGATTGAAGCCCAAAGTCCAATCAATACCCTCCTTTAGATGAGAATTGGTGCCCAAGCTACCTCATCCAAGGGCCAAGATTACTCCTTTATTAGTTTTGGGTTTTATTTAGCAAAAGAGGGTGTAGTTATCAAACTACCCCCTTATTTCCTAAATAAAGGCCCAAAAGCTAATCTTACCCCTTCTTATTACTAAGACACCTCCTAGAAAATTAAATGGACTAATACATGTCCAAAATAAAATCCTAGGTTCCTAAAATAAAAATTACAAGTAAATAAGTCATGGCTTGCATAACTTGATGGTCATATGGAGGTGAGATCTTCCTCCCTCTACTCTAGCCATGTCTTCTTCTATTCTTCTAGCCATGGCCCTAGTGATAGGGCCCTTGCTTGGGGAGAATGCATCATTATTGCTTTATTTTTCTTATTCAAAGCGCTTAGAAGGCTAAAGAGTTCCAAAGACTCATCAAGCCATTTTAGGCAAGAAAACACAAAAAGAGAGGAGTGTTTGTTTGTGAAAATTTTTTAGCCACCTTTTTCCTCTTAGAAATTCAAGCACAATGACATCACACACCCACTCTAGTGCTCATAGTTATTCATCAAACAAGAGTGTAAACCGAAGAAATATTTCTAAAGATTACACTCTAGAAAACTTAAACATGGACTTTAGAGAGTGGATGGCAAAAGAACAAGAGAGAAGAGAAGAAAAAAGGAGAGAAAAAGAGCCCAAGGAGAAAAGAAAAATAAAAGAAAGAGAGGAAGAAAAGAGAGAAGGAAGAGAGAAGAATAAGAAAGAGAAAGAAGAAAAGAGAAAGAAAAAGAAAAAAGAAAGCATGGGAATGGTGAGAATTACAAAATGAAAGGGATAGTCTTAGGTTACCCATCTAGACATACCCATAGGAGTGAAAGTGAGGAAGAATACTACAATCATCCTAGGAGAAACTCCCATTCATCCATGCATAATAATGGGGCCCCTCCAAGGGAGCCCAAAATTGATCTCCCCCCATTTCATGGAAGGGAAGATGTGGAAGCCTACCTTGATTGGGAAATCAAGGTAGAACAACTATTCACTTGCCATGAGGTAAGAGAAGAAAGAAAGGTTCCAATGGCAACCCTTAGCTTCCAAGGGCATGCCATGCATTGGTGGGTTGGGTTAACCAATGAGAGAATCCGCACCAATATTCCTTCCATAAGATATTGGAATGATCTTAGAAGTGCTTTAAGAAGAAGGCATATTCCCTCTTGGTATGAAAGAGATCTTTTGGATAGACTCCAAAGGCTAAGGCAAACCAACCTTAGTATAGAAGAGTATAGACAAAAGATGGAACTTCTTATCTTGAGGGCGGGTATCATTGAGGAACCCAAGGCCACTATGGCAAGGTTTTTATGTGGGTTGAGCCCCGAAATTCGTGATAAGGTGGAGCTCTTCTCATACAATTCCCTTGATGAGTTAGTTCAACTTTACATCAAGGTGGAAAATCAACTTAGAAGGAAAACTTTTAAAAAGGATAACCCATCTTATGTAAAGAGGGACCAACCTACGGGGAACTCTTTCAAGAGTTACCCCAAAGAGGAACATCCCAAGCACTTCAAAGAGCATAAAACATCACATATAGAGAGAAAAACCCCTACTACTAACTCTCACGAGAAAGTTAGTAGTATCAAATGCTTTAAATGTCTTGGGAGAGGCCACATTGCCTCTCAATGCCCTACTAAGAGAAACATCATCATGAGGGCCCAAGATGTTTATAGTAGTGGGTCTAGCTCACACTCCTCTAGTGAGAGCGAAGGAGAAGGGGTTCATGCATACCAATCTGATTGTGATGAAACCGCTTATGCATGTGAGGGAGACCTCTTAATGATAAGAAGACTTCTTGGAAGCCAACCTTTGAAAGTGTCCTCATCTCAAAGGGAGAACATATTCCATACTCGCTGTAAGGTGAATGACAAAATATGTTCTCTCATTGTGGATAGTGGGTCATGCTGCAATTGTTGTAGCTCAAGGTTGGTGGAAAAGCTAGCCTTGACCCCACTTCCCCACCCTAAGCCTTACAAGCTTCAATGGCTCAACGAGCAAGGGGAAATGGAGGTCAATGAGCAAGTCAAGGTTCCAATTTCCATCGGGTCTTATAAAGATGAGATCCTGTGTGACATAGTCCCAATGGAAGTTGGCCATATCTTGCTAGGAAGACCATGGCAATTTGATAAGAAAGCCATACACCATGGTCATTCTAATAACATCATCCTCACTCATAAGGATAAGCGCATTAAGTTGTGTCCTCTAACACCTTCACAAGTGGCGGAGGACCAACTCATCATGAAACATAAGAGAGATGAGGAGAAAAAAAAGAGCAAAGCTTTACCCCTAAAGCTTGAAAGGGGTAAAGAGGTTGAGTTGGAAGTTGGTGCCACTTCCAAGAAAGTCATTAGTAAAGGGAGTTTATTTGCGACAAAATTGGGTTTAAAGGAAGCCCCCTTAACTAACAGACCTTTCTATCTCCTCCTTTGCAAAGAGGCATCCCCCATTTCTTCCCCCTCCACTTTTTTCCCTTCTAGTTCTAGCACTACCATAGAACTTGGACCTGAGAACCTACCTCAAGAGGTTCAAGAGCTTTTAAAGGAGTTTGGTGATATATTCCCTAATGAAGTTCCCAAAGGACTTCCTCCAATTAGGGGTATAGAACACCAAATAGCCTTGGTACCTGGGGCTAGCCTGCCTAATAGGCGTGCTTATAGGACTAATCCCATGGAGACCAAGGAGATTGAATATCAAGTTCAAGAACTATTGGAGAAGGTTTGGGTTCAAGAGAGCCTAAGCTCTTGTGATGTGCCAGTTTTGTTGGTGCCTAAGAAGAATAGCCAATGGAGGATGTGCATTGATTGTCGAGCAATCAATAACATCACCATCAAATATAGGCACCCTATCCCTAGGCTTGATGACATGCTTGATGAATTGCATGGGCCCAATTATTTTCAAAAATTGATCTTAAGAGTGGTTATGACCAAATCCGCATCAAGGAAGGTGATGAGTGGAATACCGCTTTTAAGACCAAGTTTGGGCTGTATGAGTGGTTGGTAATGCCCTTTGGGCTTACCAATGCCCCAAGCACATTCATGAGGCCTATGAATCATGTCCTTAGGGATTGTTTAGGAAAATTTTGTGTTGTTTATTTTGATGACATCTTAGTGTATAGCAAGAGCCTAGATGAACATGTAGGCCATCTTAGGCGCGTCTTTTGCATTCTTAGGTCACACCAACTCTATGGAAATCTTGAAAAATGTAATTTTTGTGTGGAGAGTGTGGTGTTCTTAGGTTTTATAGTTAATAAAAATGGGGTTCAAGTAGACCCCGACAAAATCAAAGCCATCCAAGAATTGCCCACCCTAAAAAGTGTGACTGAGATCAAGAGTTTTCATGGTCTCGCGAGCTTTTACAGGCGCTTTGTGCCTAACTTCTCCACACTTTTCTCACCAATCAATGATTTGGTGAAGAAGGATACTCCTTTCCTTTGGGGTGAAAAACAACAAAAAGCCTTTGAACTTATCAAAGAGAAACTGACCCATGCACCAGTTTTAGCTCTTCCTGACTTTTCTAAAACTTTTGAGCTAGAGTGTGATGCATCGGGAGTGGGTGTGGGAGCTGTGTTGTTACAAGGTGGTCATCCCGTGGCTTATTTTAGTGAAAAACTAAATGGAGCCGCCTTAAACTACCCCACCTATGATAAAGAGTTTTACTCTTTGATAAGGACCCTTCAAACTTGGGAACATTATCTTGTACCCAAGGAGTTCGTCATTCATAGTGACCATGAGTCACTTAAGTATTTGAAGGGTCAAGGCAAGCTTAATAAAAGGCATGCTAAATGGGTAGAATTTCTTGAGACTTTCCCTTATATCATCAAATACAATAAAGGAAAACATAATGTGGTGGCTGATGCTTTGTCTCGTAGACATACCCTTTACACCACCTTAACTGCAAAGATTCTTGGATTTGATAATATTAGAGAAATATATCTTTCTGATAAGGATTTTGGATCCATTTATGCTGCCTCTACATTTGTATGTAAAACCCAAAATGGGTTCTTTGTGAGTGAGGGGTACCTTTTCAAAGGTAGCAGACTTTGTGTACCCCAAAGATCTATGAGAAATATGTTGACAAAAGAGAGCCATGAGGGTGGGCTCATGGGGCATTTTGGAATTAACAAAACTCTTCTACTTTTACAAGAAAAATTCTTTTGGCCCCATATGAAGAAAGACGTCTATAGACATTGTCGTAGATGCATTGCTTGCTTGCAAGCTAAGTCTAAGACAATGGCTCATGGATTGTACACACCCTTACCTACTTCTTTTGCACCTTGGCTGGATATTAGTATGGATTTCATCCTTGGCCTGCCTCGAACCCAACGAGGTGCAGACTCTATCTTTGTAGTGGTAGATAGATTTTCAAAAATGGCTCACTTTATACCATGCCACAAGATAGATGATGCGAGCAACATTGCGAGACTTTTCTTTAAAGAAGTTGTCCGTTTACATGGAATTCCCCAATCCATAGTCTCTGATAGAGATGTGAAGTTCCTTAGCCACTTTTGGAAAACATTGTGGGCAAGGCTAGGAACTAAACTCTTATTTTCTACAACATGTCACCCCCAAACTGATATGCAGACTGAGGTAGTACATAGATCTCTATCTACTATGCTTAGGACACTTCTTCGTGGAAATCACAAGTCTTGGGATGAATACCTACCCCATATTGAGTTTGCATACAACCGGGTGGTTCAAAGGACCACCAAGCATTCTCCCTTTGAAGTTGTTTATGGCTTCAACCCCCTTACTCCTCTTGATATCTTGCCCTTACCATTCCCTTCTTCTGTTCACAAAGAAGGAATAGTAAGAGCGGATTTTGTTAAAAAATTACATGAAAGGGTAAAGGCCAACATTGAACATCATTCAAAGGAGTATGCTAGTAAAGCCAATAGGGGCAGGAAAGAAATTATCTTCAATGAAGGGGATTGGGTATGGCTTCATTTGAGGAAGGATCGCTTCCCTACTCAAAGGAAGTCCAAGCTTAGCCCCCGAGGAGATGGTCCCTTTCAAGTCCTCAAGAGAGTGAACAACAATGCATACATATTAGATCTCCCTGAGGACTATGGTGTCAGTACTACCTTTAATGTTTGTTATTTGATCCCTTTTGTAGGTACTGATGAAGAAGAGGAGGACCTATCAGATTTGAGGTCAAATCCTTCCCAAGGGGGAGGGGATGATGCATTCTCCCCAAGCAAGGGCCCTATCACTAGGGCCATGGCTAGGAGAATAGAAGAAAACATGGCTAGAGTAGAGGGAGGAAGATCTCACCTCCATATGACCATCAAGTTATGCAAGCCATGACTTATTTACTTGTAATTTTTATTTTTAGGAACCTAGGATTTTATTTTGGACATGTATTAGTCCATTTAATTTTCTAGGAGGTGTCTTAGTAATAAGAAGGGGTAAGATTAGCTTTTGGGCCTTTATTTAGGAAATCAGGGGGTAGTTTGATAACTACACCCTCTTTTGCTAAATAAAACCCAAAACTAATAAAGGAGTAATCTTGGCCCTTGGATGAGGTAGCTTGGGCACCAATTCTCATCTAAAGGAGGGTATTGATTGGACTTTGGGCTTCAATCCTCCTCCCTTGGATGACTCCTTTTAATCCTAGCCCTTCATTTCCTTCATGACTTGTCCAAGAGGTTAGCTCCCTCTATAAAAAGGTGCTCCTTCACACTCTTGTATTTTTTACACTTGATTGAATGGAAAAACCTTAAGTTGGCCAAAATTCTCTTAGTGTCCACCCTTTTCTCTTTGAGAATTCCTTAGGTTTTTATCAAGGGTTCCATCCCTTGTGGAAAACTTTCCTTCTTAGGCTTATCTTACCTTAAGTGGCGCCTAAAACCACCTCACTTCTTACCTCTCCACAAACCATTTCACCAAAGAAGAAAACCTCTAGAAAAAGATCAAGGGAGGCATGCATCATCGTCAAGTGCTTCAAGCTTTTTGTCCTTCATGTCCTCATCACTCCCCCCCTCTTGAAGAGGTTTTGTCCTCAAATCAGAACCATCTCCATCTGCATCAAAGAGAGTTAAATCAGACACATTAAAAGTAGCACTAACATTGTACTCACCAGGTAGATCAATTTTATAGGCATTGTCATTGATCTTTTCTATGACTTGGAAAGGGCCATCTCCCCTTGGTTGGAGTTTTGACTTTCTCTGCTCAGGAAACCTCTCCTTTCTCATGTGTACCCAAACCCAATCACCAGGTTGGAATACCACCTTCTTTCTACCTTTGTTAGCATGCCTTGCATAGCTTTCATTTTTCTTTTCAATTTGAGCTCTCACTTGCTCATGCAACTTCTTCACAAATTCAGCTTTAGCCTGTGCTTCTTTATGCTTAAACAAAGAAATGTTAGGCATAGGCAACAAATCAAGAGGAGTTAAAGGATTAAATCCATATACCATCTCAAATGGTGAACAATTGGTTGTACTATGGATAGCCCTATTATAAGCAAACACAACGTGAAGTAGACATGCTTCCCAAGATTTAAGATTTGTTTTCAAAACAGTCCTAAGCAAGGTGCCTAAAGTCCTATTAACTACCTCAGTTTGACCATCAGTTTGTGGGTGACAAGTAGTAGAAAACAACAATTTAGTACCAATCTTACCCCACAAGCTCCTCCAAAAGTGACTAAGGAATTTTGCATCCCTATCACTTACAATGCTTCTTGGTAAACCATGAAGTCTTACTATTTCCTTGAAAAACAAATCAGCCACATGACAAGCATCATCTATCTTCTTGCAAGGTACAAAGTGTGCCATCTTGGAAAACCTATCAACAACAAAAAACACAGAATCCTTTCCATTCTTTGTTCTAGGCAGCCCTAAAACAAAATCCATAGAAATGCCAGTCCAAGGATATTCTGGAACAGGCAAAGGAGTATACAACCCTTGAGGCTTAACCTTAGATTTAGCCTTTTTACAAACAATGCAGTGATCACAATACTTATGCACATCATGCTTCATATGAGGCCAAAAGAAATGCTCTTGCAAAATTTCCAAAGTCTTTTGAACCCCAAAATGACCCATCAAACCCCCCTCATGTGATTCACTTACAAGCAACTCTCTAATGGAACATTTAGGCACACACAATTTATTGGCTTTAAACAAAAATCCATTATGCCTATAATATCCATTTTCAGAAAGCTTTTCTCATGCAGCAAATATTTCAGAAAAATCCACATCATGTTTATACATATCTTTCAAAGATTCAAGACCAAACAATTTAGTCTCAAGCATAGAAAGTAATGCATGCCTCCTAGAAAGCGCATCAGCCACTACGTTCCCTTTTCCCTTTTTATGCTTGATAACATATGGAAATTGTTCTAAAAATTCTACCCACTTAGCATGCCTCTTATTAAGCTTACCTTGATCCTTTAAATATTTTAAAGACTCATGGTCGCTATGAATGACAAATTCCTTGGGTAACAGATAATGCTTCCATGTTTTTAAAGCCCTCACCAACGCATATAATTCCTTATCATAAGTAGAATAGTTAAGGGCAGCCCCACTTAACTTTTCACTGAAATAAGCAATTGGATGACCATCTTGCAATAAAACAGCCCCAATACCAACATTTGATGCATCACATTCAATTTCAAATGATTTTGCAAAATTAGGCATGGCAAGAATAGGTGCATTAACAATCTTATGCTTAAGGGCAGCAAAGGCCTCTTCTTGTTTCTCTCCCCATTTAAAACCCACATTTTTTTTAACAATTTCATTTAGAGGTGCAGCCACAGTACTAAAATCTTTAACAAATCTCCTGTGGAAACTTGCTAAACCATGAAATCCCCTCACCTCACTCACGGTTTTAGGTGTAGGCCATTCTTGGATGGCCTTAACCTTTTCCACTTCAACTTGTACCCCTTTAGCATTAACAACAAAGCCTAGGAATACTACATGATCAGTACAAAAAATGCATTTGTCCAAATTGGCATACAATTGTTTTTTTCTAAGCACATTCATAACAGCCCGCAAATGTTCAACATGCAATTCAAGACTAGTGTTATAGATCAGAATATCATCAAAGTACACCACAACAAATTTTCCAATAAACTCTCTTAAGACATGATTCATTAATCTCATGAAAGTACTAGGTGCATTTGTCAAACCAAAGGGCATAACCAACCACTCATACAATCCATATTTAGTCTTAAAAGCAGTTTTCCATTCATCTCCTTCTCTAATCCTAATCTGATTATAGCCACTTTTCAGATCAATTTTAGAAAACACACGTGCACCATATAGTTCATCAAGAAGATCATCTAACCTGGGAATTGGATGTCTATATTTGATGGTGATGTTGTTTATGGCTCTACAATCAGAACACATCCTCCATGAGCCTTCCTTCTTTGGTACGAGAATCACAGGTACAACACATGGACTCATGTTGTCTCTTACCCACCCTTTGCTCATGAGCTCAGTAACTTGCCTTTCAATCTCTTTGGTCTCTTGTGGGTTGCTCCTATAAGCTGGACGATTGGGCAAAGAAGCTCCTGGAATGAGATCAATGTGATGCTCAATTCCCCTCACAGGTGGCAAGCCATCAGGTACATTTGCTGGAAACACATCCTCAAAATCCTACAAAAGAGAGTCAATACAAGAAGGCAATTCAAACCTGTCAAACTGGTTAGCATACAAAATTTGATTTTGACAAAGCAATAAGTAGAGGGACTTTCTTGCGCAAAGCACCCTCCTTACCTCCCTTTCTCTTGCTAAACACAGCTGCTTGCCCTCAAGTGTTTCACTGTTATTCTTTTCTCTCTTTTTTCTTTCAGGTGTTTCACTCTTTTTCCTCTCAGGTGTTTCACTCTTTCTCTCATTTGCTAACTTTTCTCTCAATTTTAATTGATCCTCACATACCTCTTTATGAGACAAAGGCTTGAGAACCACCTTTTTATCCTGATACATAAAGGAAATTTTATTAGTGAAACCATCATGAATGGCTTTGGTATCATACTGCCACGACCTCCCTAAAAGGATATGGCTGGCCTCCATGGGAACCACATCACATAAAACCTTATCTTGATACTTCCCAATGGAGAAAGGAACCTCTGCTTGCTGTTTCACTTTAACTTCTTCTCCTTCACTAAGCCATTGGAGTTTATATGGTCTAGGATGCGGTGTAGTGTCCATGTTCATCTTTGACACTAATCTTGAACTCACCACATTGGTACAACTCCCTCCATCAATAATTACCAAACAAACATTACCATTGACTGAACATCTTGTGTGAAAGATGTTCTCCCTTTGAGATGCATCTTCGGCCTTGACTTGACTTCCCAATAGTCTCCTAATCATGTACAACTCTCCTTCATTAGCCGCCAATTCTCCATCACTCTCCTCTTCTTCTCCACCACTAGCTTCTGATTGGCTTGTGTATTCCCCATTATCTTTGAGAAGAACAATCTTCTTTGTGGGACACTCATAGGCATAATGACCCATGCCCAAGCACTTGAAACACTTCACTTCTCTAGTCTTTTTACGTGGATTATCATCTTTCTTTTGAGGGGCTTTTCCATGGCTAGAAGGTGTTGTATTACTAGATGAGGCAGCTCCTTCTTTCCTCCTATCCTTCCAATTGGAAATTATTAAAATTGGTAGAACTCTTTCTTGTTGCACTTTTTCTTTTTAACTGTTGTTCTACCTGAATGGCCTTATGCAACAGATCCTCCATTTCTACAAATTCCTACAACTCAACAACATCTCTAATATCATGATTTAAACCACTAAGGAAGCGAGCCATAGTTACCTCAGGATCTTCTTCAATTTTTGCTTGGATGATAAGCACCTCCATCTCCTTATAGTACTCCTCCACTCCCTTGCTTCCTTGAGACAATTTTTCAAGTTTCAATTTTAAGTCTCTATGGAAGCTAGAAGGTACATACCGCTTCCTCATGAGCCTCTTTATTTCAGTCCAAGTGTCCACCATAGGCTCTTCATCTCTAATCCTCTCCCTTTGCAACTTGTTCCACCAAATCAAAGCATAATCTGAATATTCAGCAGCTGCAAGTCTCACCTTTTGCTCCTCACTATAATTGTTGCAAGAGAACACATGCTCAATTTTTAACTCCCACTCCAAGTATGCCTCAGGATCACTCCTACCCTTGAAAGGAGGCACATTCAACTTCACTCCTTCTATTCTTCCTTCATTTCTATTTGGCCTTCCTCCTCCTCCTACTGGTGGGGTTCTATTCTCCAACTGATCCAACCTCTCATGGAACTCATCTTGTTGTTGCTTCATCAATCTCTCTAAATGCTGAGATAGTGCAACAATTTGAAGCTGAAGATCATTGTTATTATTTCTTTCCGCCATGATAAACAAACAGGTCAAATGTCTCAAGAAAAAGTATGTATATGGTGTTTGAAAATGTTCTCACCCACTCAAGTGTTTGCGCTAAAAAAATATTGGCTTTTACTATAATGAAACTCTCTTGCTTTTTCCTCTCTATTCCTCCTTAAGTTCTTAACAGACCAAAAAGAGAATAAATTCAAAGACAACACCAACCTGTGTTCAGCCCAAATAACTCAAGAAAAGCTAACAAAAATGAGTCAAATGAAACACAAAGAAGACCACAAACAAATAGGACAGCAACCAGAATTTTGACACCAACAAAGGGGTGAAATTTTGGCTTAAAATGAAGCCAATAGGTGCAGCAAAATTCAGAATTGTAGACTAGCAAGGTGCAGTATTTTCTTCCTCAATTCAAACACAATATTACCTTAAGAATGAGCTTAAAATTTTTCTAATAACATGAACCATTCAGCCCAATTTTTTTTTAACTCAATTTTTGCATGCTTTCTTTCACTTCTATTTTTTTTTTTTAAAAAAAATTCAGAATTGTTTTAAGGACCTAACTTTTACAATGGTTTAGTCAAAGAAATAACAATAAGGTAATATTATGATATGATGAAAATTAAGGACAAAAATTACCCAGAACAGCAGCCTTGCAATTCCTAGAAACTGGAGCTCTGATACCAAATGATGTGAATCCTCTTGCGGAATTAGAATTCTGGACAAGGACCTCCAAGAATTGTATTGGCTGCCTTATGAAAATTTGAACCAAAGAAAGGAAGAATTCATTGAGCAATGAAGCATGGAATCGATTGGAAAGTGAATCAAAGACTTAGCGTGAAATGACGGCTTCAAACAAATGCAGAATTTTGATTAAATATTCCAGCACAGGTTAAAAGACAAATGACGCCCAGTTTGCTAATTGAAAAGAATATAATTCTGACCAGAAAAGGGCAATCAGCGCTTGATAGAAATAATTGCAACAAACGCTTCAAAGTTAAATTGATTGAAAATGTGCAGAACGTTGGCTCATTACTAAGAATTATCACAATAAAAGGTTACGCACAAATCAAGCAAAATTGGGGCAGATTTAAATCACAATTTTATCACTTAATTGGAAACCCAAAATAGATGCAGAAATTCAAAACAAAAACACAGCGTGCCGGGTCGAAATTCTGTGTGAGAATCGACTTCAATTGGAACAATGAACAAAATAGAAAATTGAAGAAACAAGACAGAAAATGGTGAAAGGAGGCGTCACACTTCCAGGAGGAAGATAAGCCTGAGAATACACACACAAAGGTATGGATGGCCTTTGATAATTCTCAAAGAAAAATCCTTGGCTGTTTAGAACCCAGGAAGAAGCACTCTCAAGAGTCTATTTTTCTGAATCAGTCGTCGCCCCTTGCCCAGCTAAGCGCCCCCCTTATATGGCTGTTTGCTTCCCCAAATTTGATGCAACCCCTAACTTAGCTAAATAATTGTCCAATAAAAATACTAACATAACAGCCCAAATAATTAACAAAAATCTGGTCCCTATTTGCCCAAGCTGGCCGCACATTTTTAAGAATTTGTAACAGCCACTTATACAATTTATTTGAAATAATTTACTAATAAAATCAGCCCAAATTATTATAGAGATGTTGGCCGCTCAGCTCCCTCTTCAAACAGGATGCAATTGACAATTTTATCCCCACAGTCTACAAGATTTCGCTCTCTTTGAAAAATGTCTGTCAACACTTGTTGCAAAGCTTCCTTAGCTCTCTTTGTCCTTGCCCTTGTCATGGGTCCTCCAAGCCTGTCAAGTGCTTCAAGCTTTTTGTCCTTCATGTCCTCATCAAGCTGCACCTAATGAAAAGGACATAGAGGCAAAATTAATTCAATGCATGGTCATCATTGAAGATTCATGAAATAGAGGATGTTGCTGCAAACTTATTTTAATAAAAGTGGGTTTAATTAAATAAAGTTGTAAAAAGTGTTGGTACTGTTGGGTTATTTGCCATGCTTTAAAAACAGTTTATTTTAATTTTTCTTTTATTTTGGAGTGTTGAATTTTAGTGGTTGTCTAGTTTTCCTTCAGTGTGGCTATTGCCTTTTCATACGCACTAGTAGGGAGGTTATTTAATAAATAAGCCTCAATCAATGTTAGTAAATGGTGCATTTATTTCTTGGCTTTATGGAATTCCTATATGTATTACATTTCAATGGAAATAGAGGGACTTTTGCTTTGGATAAAACTTTTCTTGAGAGAGTGTATCTCCTAGGTTCTTGGCTGAACCAAGCTTGAGACTTATCAAGGGCCTTCCACCCCTTGTGGCGTCTTTGAGACTTATATTCCTTCCCGGAAGTGGCGTCTCCCCAAAACCACCATCATCCCCAATTCTTACCTTTTTGTTTTTCCATTCTAACAAATAGTCCTAATCGGTCCGTTCTAAATTCGTGGCAAGGGGAATTCACATCAGGAGAAAAAGTGGAAGGAGAAGAAATGGAAGAAGAGGAAGAAGAAGAAGTGTAACCAGAAGAAGCAGAAGAAGGATACGAAAATGAAGAAGAATAAAAAGTAGAAGTAGAAGAAGTGGTAGAAGGAGAACGGGAGGAGGAAGTAATGGAACAAAGGAGATGAAGAAGAAGTGGAAGAAGGAGAACGGGAGGAGGAAGAAGAGGTGGCAGAATGAGAAGAAGTGGAAGAACGAGAAGAAAAGGAAGAAATGCAAGTGGAAGAAGGAGAACAATAGGAAGAAGAAGAAGTGGAAATATGAGAAAAAGAGGAGGAAGAAGAAGTAATGGAAGGAAAGGGGATGAAGAAGAAGTGGAACAAGGAGGAGAAGAAGAAGGGGAAGAAAGATAAGAAGAGGAAGAAGAAGGAGAGTAACTAGAAGAAGTGGAACAAGGAGAAGAAAAATAAGAAGAAGAAGATGTCAAAAGTGAAGAAGGTGAACAAGAGGAGGAAGAAAAAGTAGTGGAAGGTGGTCAGATGAAGAAGAAGAATTGGAACAAGGAGAAAAGGAGGAAAAGGTAGAAGGAGGGGAAGGGAAGGGAAGAAGAATCAGAAGAAGTGGAATCTGGAGGAGAAGAGGAAGAAGAAGAAGAAGTGTAAGCATAAGATTTGGGGGAGGGAGAAGAAGAAGAAGAGGAACAATGGGAAGCAGCAGAGGTGGGGGATGGAGAAAAAGAGGAAGAAGAAGGCAGAAAGGAAAGAAGAAGAAGTTGTGGAAGGAGAAGAAATGGAAGAAGAGGAAGAAGAAGAAGTGTAAGCAGAAAAGCGGAAGAAGGAGACGAAAATGAAGAAGAACAATAAGTAGAAGTAGAAGAAGTGGTAGAAGGAGAAAATAAGAGGAATAAGAGGAAGTAACAGAATGAAAGGAGATGAAGAAGAAGAAGTGGAAGAAGGAGAACGGGAGGGGGAAGAAGAGGTGGCAGAAGGAGAAGATGAGGAAGAAGAGGAAGTGGAAGAACGAGAAGAAAAGGAAGAAATGCAAGTGGAAGACGGAGAACAATAGGAAGAAGAAGAAGAAGTGGAAGAATGAGAAAAAAAGGATAAAGAAGAAGCAATGGAAGGAAAGGGAATGAAGAAGAAGTGGAACAAGGAGGAGAAGAAGAAGGGGAGGAAGAAGTAGTGTAGGCAGAAGAAGGGCAAGAACGAGAAGAGAGGGAAGAAGAAGAACAAGTGGATGTAGTAGAGGTGGAAGAAGGTGAACAAGAGGAAGAAGAACAAGTAGTTGAAGGAGAGGGGATGATGGAGAAGAAGTGGAAGAAGGAAAACAAGAGGTAGAAATGCAACTGGAAGCAGAAGCAGGAGAACAAGAGGGATATGACGAAGGAAAGGAAGAAGAAGAAGGAGATGAAGAGGAAAAAAAGAAAGGAAAGGAGAGATGAAGAAGAAGTGGAAGACAGATAAGAAGAGGAAGAAGAAAGAGAGTAACTAGAAGAAGTTGAAGAAGGAAAAGCAAAGGAAGAAGAAGAAGATGTGGAAAGTGAAGAAGTTGAAAAAGGTGAACAAGAGGAGGAAGAAGAAGTAGTGGAAGGAGGTGAGATGAAGAAGAAGAATTGGAACAAGGAGGAAAGGAGGAAAAGGAAAAAGGAGAGAAGGGGAAGGGAAGGGAAGAAGAAGTAAAAGAAGAGGAATCTGGAGGAGTAGAGGAAGAAGAAGAAGAAGTGTAAGCATAAGATTTGGGGGAAGGAGAAGAAGAGGAAGAGCAGCAATGGGAAGCAACAGAAGTGGGGGATGCAGAAAAATAGGAACGAGAAGACAGAAAGGAAAGAAGAAGAAGTTATGGAAGGAGAAGAAATGGAAGAAGAGGAAGAAGAAGTGTAAGCAGCAGAAGCGAAAGAAGGAGACGAAAATGAAGTAGAAGTAGAAGAAGTGGTAGAAGGAGAGAATAAGAGGAATAGGAGGAAGTAGTGGAATGAAAGGAGATGAAGAAGAAGAAGTGGAAGAAGGAGAACAATAGGAAGAAGAAAAATAAGTGGAAGAATGAGAAAAAGAGGAGGAAGAAGAAGCAATGGAAGGAAAGGGGAATGAAGAAGAAGTGGAACAATGAGGAGAAGAAGAAGGGGAGGAAGAAGTTGTATAGGCAGAAGAAGGGCAAGAAGGAGAAGAGAGGGAAGAAGAAGAACAAGTGGATGTAGTAGAGGTGGAAGAAGGTGAACAAGAGGAAGAAGAAGAAGTAGTTGAAGGAGAGGGGATGATGGAGAAGAAGTGGAAGAAGGAAAACAAGAGGTAGAAATGCAACTGGAAGCAGAAGAAGGAGAACAAGAGGGATATGACGAACGAAAGGAAGAAGAAGAAGGAGATGAAGAGGAAAAAAAGAAAGGAAAAGAGAGATGAAGAAGAAGTGGAAGACAGATAAGAAGAGGAAGAAGAAGGAGAGTAACTAGAAGAAGTTGAAGAAGGAAAAGCAAAGGAAGAAGCAGCAGATGTGGAAAGTGAAGAAGTTGAAAAAGGTGAACAAGAGGAGGAAGAAGAAGTAGTGGAAGGAGGTGAGATGAAGAAGAAGAATTGGAACAAGGAGGAAAGGAGGAAAAGGAAGAAGGAGAGAAGGGGAAGGGAAGGGAAGAAGAAGTAGAAGAAGAGGAATCTGGAGGAGTAGAGGAAGAAGAAGAAGAAGTGTAAGCATAAGATTTGGGGGAAGGAGAAGAAGAGGAAGAGCAGCAATGGGAAGCAACAGAAGTGGGGGATGCAGAAAAACAGGAACGAGAAGACAGAAAGGAAAGAAGAAGAAGTTATGGAAGGAGAAGAAATGGAAGAAGAGGAAGAAGAAGAAGTGTAAGCAGCAGAAGCGAAAGAAGGAGACGAAAATGAAGTAGAAGTAGAAGAAGTGGTAGAAGGAGAGAATAAGAGGAATAGGAGGAAGTAGTGGAATGAAAGGAGATGAAGAAGAAGAAGTGGAAGAAGGAGAACAATAGGAAGAAGAAAAATAAGTGGAAGAATGAGAAAAAGAGGAGGAAGAAGAAGCAATGGAAGGAAAGGGGAATGAAGAAGAAGTGGAACCATGAGGAGAAAAAGAAGGGGAGGAAGAAGAAGTAGTGTAGGCAGAAGAAGGGCAAGAAGGAGAAGAGAGGGAAGAAGAAGAACAAGTGGATGTAGTAGAAGTGGAAGAAGGTGAACAAGAGGAAGAAGAAGAAGTAGTTGAAGGAGTGGGGATGATGGAGAAGAAGTGGAAGAAGGAGAACAAGAGGTAGAAATGCAAGTGGAAGCAGAAGAAGGAGAAAAAGAGGTATATGATGAAGGAAAGGAAGAAAGGAAAGGAGAGGATGAAGAAGAAGTGGAAGAAAGAGAACAAGAGGAGGCAGGAGAAGTCGAAGAAAGGTAAGAAGAGGAAGAAGAAGGAGAGTAACTAGAAGAAGTGGAAGAAGGAGAAGAAAAGGAAGAAGAAGAAGATGTGGAAAGTGAAGAAGGTGAACAAGAGGAGGAAGAAGAAGTAGTGGAAGGAGGTGAGATGAAGAAGAAGAATTGGAACAAGGAGAAAAGTTGGAAAAGGAAGAAGGAGGAGAAGGGAAGGGAAGCAGAAGCAGAAGAAGTGGAATCTGGAGGAGAAGAGGAAGAAGAAGAAGAAGAAGAAGAAGAAGTGTAAGCATAAGATATGGGGGAAGGAGAAGAAGAAGAAGAGCAACAATGGCAAGCAACAGAAGTGGGGGATGGAGAAAAAGAGGAAGGAGAAGACGGAAAGGGAAGAAGAAGATGTTGTGGAAGGAGAAGAAATGGAAGAAGAGGAACAAGAAGAAGTGTAAGCAGAAGAAGCGGAAGAAGGAGACGAAAATGAAGAAGAACAACAAGTAGAAGTAGAAGAAGTGGTAGAAGGAGAGAATAAGAGGAATAGGAGGAAGTAGTGGAATGAAAGGCGATGCAGAAGAAGTGGAGGAAGGAGAACGGGAGACGAATAAGAGGTGGCATAAGGAGAAGAAGAACGCGAAGAAAAGGAAGAAGTGCAAGTGGAAGAAGGTGAACAATGGGAAGAAGAAAAATAAGTGCAAGAATGAGAAAAAGAGGAGGAAGAAGAAGCAATGGAAGGAAAGGGGAATGAAGAAGAAGTGGAACAAGGAGGAGAAAAAGAAGGGGAGGAAGAAGAAGCAGAAGAAGTGGAATCTAGAGGAGAAGAGGAAGAAGAAGAAGAAGTGTAAGCATAAGATATGGGGGAAGGAGAAGAAGAGGAAGGGCAACAATGGCAAGCAATAGAAGTGGGGGATGGAGAAAAAGAGGAAGGAGAAGATGGAAAGGGAAGAAGAAGAAGTTGTGGAAGGAGAAGAAATGGAAGAAGAGGAACAAGAAGAAGTGTAAGCAGAAGAAGCGGAAGAAGGAGACGAAAATGAAGAAGAACAACAAGTAGATGTAGAAGAAGTGGTTGAAGGAGAGAATAAGAGGAATAGGAGGAAGTAGTGGAATGAAAGGAGATGAAGAAGAAGAAGTGGAAGAACGAGAACAAAACGAAGAAGTGCAAGTGGAAGAAGGGGAACAATAGGAAGAAGAAGAAGAAGTCGAAGAATGAGAAAAAGAGGAGGAAGAAGAAGCAATGGAAGGAAAGGGGATGAAGAAGAAGTGGAACAAGGAGAAGAAGAAGAAGGGGAGGAAGAAGTAGTGTCGGCAGAAGAAGGGCAAGAAGGAGAAGAGAGGGAAGAAGAAGAACAAGTGGATCTAGTAGAAGTGGAAGAAGGTGAACAAGAGGAAGAAGAAGAAGTAGTTGAAGGAGTGGGGATGATTGAGAAGAAGTGGAAGAAGGAGAACAAGAGGTAGAAATGCAAGTGGAAGCAGAAGAAGGAGAAAAAGAGGGATATGACGAAGGAAAGGAAGAAGAAGAAGGAGATGAAGAGGAAGAAAGCAAAGGAAAGGAGAGGATGAAGAAGAACTGGAAGAAAGAGAACAAGAGGAGGCATGAGAAGTGGAAGAAAGATAAGAAGAGGAAGAAGAAGGAGAGTAACTAGAAGAAGTGGAAGAAGGAGAAGAAAAGGAACAAGAAGATGGTGTGGAAAGTGAAGAAGTTGAAGAAGGTGAACAAGAGGAGGAAGAAGAAATAGTGGAAGGAGGTGAGATGAAGAAGAAGAATTGGAACAAGGAGAAAAGGAGGAAAAGGAAGAAGGAGGGGAAGGCAAGGGAAGAAGAAGCAGAAGAAGTGGAATCTGGAGGAGAAGAGGAAGAAGAAGAAGAAGTGTAAGCATAAGATTTTGGGGAAGGAGAAAAAGAAGAAGAGCAGCAATGGGAAGCAACAGAAATGGGGGATGGAGAAAAAGAGGAAGGAGAAGATGGAAAAGGAAAAAGAAGAAGTTGTAGAAGGAGAAGAAATGGAAGAAGAGGAAGAAGAAGTGTAAGCAGAAGAAGGGGAAGAAGGAGACGAAAATGAAGAAGAACAACAACTAGAAGTAGAAGAAGTGCGAGAAGGAGAGAATAAGAGGAATAAGAGGAAGTAGTGGAATGAAAGGAGATGAAGAAGAAGAAGTGGAAGAGGGAGAACGGGAGGAGGGAGAAGAGGTGGCAGAAGGAGAAGAAGTGGAAGAACGAGACGAAAAGGAAGAAGTGCAAGTGGAAGAAGGAGAACAATAGGAAGAAGAAGAAGAAGTGGAAGAATGAGAAAAAGAGCAGGAAGAAGAAGCAATTGAAGGAAAGGGATGAAGAAGAAGTGAAACAAGGAGGAGAAGAAGAATGGGAGGAAAAAGAAGTAGTGTACGCAGAATAAGGGCAAAAAGGAGAAGAGAGGGAAGAAGAAGAACAAGTGGATGTAGTAGAAGTGGAAGAAGGTGAACAAGAGGAAGAAGAAGAAGTAGTTGAAGGAGTCGGGATGATGGAGAAGAAGTGGAAGAAGGAGAACAAGAGGTAGAATTGCAAGTAGAAGCAGAAGAAGGAGAAAAATCGGGATATGACGAAGGAAAGGAAGAGGAAGAAGGGGATGAAGAGGAAGAAAAGATAGGAAAGGAGAGGATGAAGAAGAAGTGGAAGAAAGAGAACAAGTGGAGGCCGTAGAAGTGGAAGAAAGATAAGAAGAGGAAGAAGAAGGAGAGTAACTAGAAGAAGTGGAAGAAGGAGAAGAAAAGCAAGAAGAAAAAGATGTGGAAAGTGAAGACGTTGAAGAAGGTTAACAAGAGGAGGAAGAAGAAGTAGTGGAAGGAGGTGAGATGAAGAAGAAGAATTGGAATAAGGAGAAAAGGAGGAAAAGGAAGAAGGAGGGGAAGGAAAGCGAAGAAGAAGCAGAAGAAGTAGAAAATCGAGGAGCAGAGGAAGAAGAAGAAGATGTGTAAGCACAAGATTTGGGGGAAGGAGAAGAAGAGGAAGAGCAACAATGGGAAGCAACAAAAATAGGGGATGGAGAAAAAGACGAAGGAGAAGATGGAAAGGGAAGAAGAAGAAGTTGTGGAAGGAGAAGAAATGGAAGAAGAGGAGGAAGAAGTGTAACCATAAGAAGTGGAAGAAGGAGACGAAAATGAAGAAGAACAATAACTAGAAGTAGAAGAAGTGCTAGAACAAGAGAATAAGAGGAATAGGAGGAAGTAGTGGAATGAAAGGAGATGAAGAAGAAGAAGTGGAAGAAGGAGAACGGGAGGAGGAAGAAGAGGTGGCAGAAGGAGAAAAAGAGGAAAAAGAAGAAGTGGAAGAACGAGAAGAAAAGGAAGAAGTACAAGTGGAAGAAGGAGAAAAATAGGAAGAAGAAGTGCAAGTGGAAGAAGGAGAAAAATAGGAAGAAGAAGAAGAAGTGGAAGAATGAGAAAAAGAGGAGGAAGAAGAAGCAATGGAAGGAAAAGGGATGAAGAAGAGGTGGAACAAGGAGGAGAAGAAGAAGGGGAGGAAGAAGAAGTACTGTAGGTAGAAGAAGGGCAAGAAGGAGAAGAGAGGGAACAAGAAGAAGAAGTGGATGTAGTAGAGGTGGAAGAAGGTGAACAAGAGGAAGAAGAAGAAGTAGTTGAAGGAGTGGGGATGATGGAGAAGTAGTGGAAGAAGGAGAACAAGAGGTAGAAATGCAAGTGGAAGCAGAAGAAGGAGAAAAAGAGGGATATGACGTAGGAAAGGAAGAAGAAGAAGGAGATGAAGAGGAAGAAAAGAAAGGAAAGGAGAGGATGAAGAAGAAGTGGAAGAAAGAGAACAAGAGGAGGCGGGAGAAGTGGAAGAAAGATAAGAAGCGGAAGAAGAAGGAGAGTAACTAGAAGAAGTGGAAGAAGGAGAAGAAAAGGAAGAAGAAGAAGATGTGGAAAGTGAAGAAGGTGAAGAAGAGGAGGAAGAAGAAGTAGTGGAAGGAGGTGAAATGAAGAAGAAGAATTGGAACAAGGAGAAAAGGAGGAAAAGGAAGAAGGAGGGGAGGGGAAGGGAAGGGAAGAAGAAGCAGAAGACGTGGAAACTGGAGGATAAGAGGAAGAAGAAGAAGAAGTGTAAGCATAAGATTTGGAGGAAGGAGAAGAAGAGGAAGAGCAACAATGGGAAGCAACAGAAGTCGGGGATGGAGAAAAAGAGGAAGGAGAAGACGGAAAGGAAAGAAGAAGCAGCTGTGGAAGGAGAAGAAATGGAAGAAGAGGAAGAAGAAGAAGTGTAAGCAGAAGAAGCGTAAGAAGGAGATGAAAATGAAGAAGAACAACAAGTAGAAGTAGAACAAGTGGTAGAAGGAGATAATAAGAGGAATAGGAGGAAGTAGTAGAATGAAAGGAGATGAAGAAGAAGAAGTGGAAGAAGGAGAGTGGGAGGAGCGAGAAGAGGTGGCAGAAGGAGAAGAAGAGGAAGAACAAGAAGTGGAAGAACGAGAAGAAAAGGAATAACTTCAAGTGGAAGAAGGAGAACAATAGGAAGAAGAAGAAGAAGCGGAAGAATGAGAAAAAAAGGAGGAAGAAGAAGCAATGGAAGGAAAAGGGAGGAAGAGGAAGTGGAACAAGAAGGAGAAGAAGTAGTGTAGGCAGAAAAAGGGCAAGAAGGAGAAGAGAGGGAAGAAGAAGAAGAAGTGGATGTAGTAGAGGTGGAAGAAGGTGAACAAGAGGAACAAGAAGAAGTAGTTGAAGGAGTGGGGATGATGGAGAAGAAGTGGAAGAAGGAGGACAAGAGTAAGAAGAAGAAGAAGTGTAAGCATAAGATTTGGGGGAAGGAGAAGAAGAGGAAGAGCAACAATGGGAAGCAACAGAAGTGGGGGATGGAGAAAAAGAGGAAGGAGAAGACGGAAAGGAAAAAAGAAGAAGTTGTGGAAGGACAAGAAATGGAAGAAGAGGAAGAAGAAGAAGTGTTAGCAGAAGAAACGAAAGAAGGGGACAAAAATAAAGAAGAACAACAAGTAGAAGTAGAAGAAGTGGTAGAAGGAGAGAATAAGAGGAATAGGATGAAGTAGTGGAATGAAAGGAGATGAAGAAGAAGAAGTGGAAGAAGGAGAACGGGAGGAGGGAGAAGAGGTGGCAGAAGGCAAAGAAGAGGAAGAAGAAGAAGTGGAAGAACGAGAAGAAGAGGAGGAAGAAGAAGCAATGGAAGGAAAGGGGATGAAGAAGAAGTGCAACAAGGAGGAGAAGAAGAAGGGAGGAAAAAGAAGTAGTGTAGGTAGAAGAAGGGCAAGAAGGAGAACAGAGGGAAGAAGAAGAACAAGGGGATGTAGTAGAAGTGAAAGAAGGTGAATAAGAGAAGAAGAAGAAGTAGTTGCAGGAATGGGGATAGAAGAAGTGGAAGAAGGAGAACAAGAGGTAGAAATGCAAGTGGAACCAGAAGAAGGAGAAAAAGAGGGATATGACGAAGGAAAGGAAGAAAAAGAAGGAGATGAAGAGGAAGAAAAGAAAGGAAAATAGAGGATGAAGAAAAAGTGGAAGAAAGAGAACAAGAGGAGGAAGGAGAAGTGGAAGAAAGATAAGAAAAGGTAGAAGAAGGAGAGTAACTAGAAGAAGTGGAAGAAGGAGAAGAAAAGGAAGAAGAAGAAGATGTGGAAAGTGAAGAAGGTGAACAAGAGGAGGAAGAAGAAGTAGTGGAATGAGGTGAGATGAAGAAGAAGAATTGGAACAAGGAGAAAAGGAGGAAAAGGAAGAAGGAGGGGAAGGGAAGGGAAGAAGAAGCAGAAGAAGTGGAATCTGGAGGAGCAGAGGAAGAAGAAGAAGAAGTGTAAGCATAAGATTTGGGGGAAGGAGAAGAAGAGGAAGAGCAACAATGGTGATGTGAATGCCGAAGACAATGGCTTTTGATTTTTTGTAACGTTTCATTAATTTAGGAATTAATGTAACATGCAATTATCATATGTGATAATTGCGTGATAATGAAGTATTTAATTTTTCTTTTGGGAGTTATGATTTTGAACAGTCACCTAGTTCTATAAATAGGGGTTGAATTGTACTCAGAGGACAACCATTGAATTAGTGAAATTATATTTGGGTTTTACCCTTTTGTGAGAGATGAATTTCTCTTTAGAACTTATCAAGGAATTTTTCCTTGTGGCGTTCTCCTAGACTTATCAAGGGTAAATCACCACCCTTGTGGCGTCATATGACTTATCTTCCATCCTTGGAAGTGGCGTCATCTATCTTTTCGTTAAACGATTTTCATCCTTTCTATTTTCTTGTTTACCCAATTCTCATTGTGGAGGAAGGTGAACAAGAGGAAGAGGAACAAATATTTGAAGGAGTGAGGATGGTGGAGAAGAAGTGGAAGAAGGAGAACAATAGGTAGAAATGCAAGTGGAAGCAGAAGAAGGAGAAAAAGAGGGATATGACGAAGGAAAGGATGAAGAAGAAGGAGATGAAGAGGAAGAAAAGAAAGGAAAGGAGAGGATCAAGAAGAAGTGGAAGAAAGAGAACAAGAGGAGGCAGAAGAAGTGGAAGAAAGATAAGAAGAGGAAGAAGAAGGAGAGTAACTAGAAGAAGTGGAAGAAGGAGAAGAAAAGGAAGAAGAAGATGTGGAAAGTGAAGAAGGTGAACAAGAGGAGGAAGATGAAGTAGTGGAAGGAGGTGAGATATAGAAGAAGAAGTGGAAGAAGGAGAACGGGAGGAGGAAGAAGAGGTGGCAGAAGGAGAAGAAGAGGAAGAACAAGTGGAAGAACGAGAAGAAAAGGAAGAAGTGCAAGTGGAAGAGGAGAACAATAGGAAGAAGAAGAAGAAGTGGAAGAATGAGAAAAAGAGAAGGAAGAAGAAGCAATGGAAGGAAAGGGGATGAAGAAGAAGTGGAACAAGGAGGAGAAGAAGAAGGGGAGGAAGAAGAAGTAGTGTAGGCAGAAGAAGGGCAGGAAGGAGAAGAGAGGGAAGAAGAAGAACGAGTGGATGTAGTAGAAGTGGAAGAAGGTGAACAAGAGGAAGAAGAAGAAGTAGTTGAAGGAGTAGGGATGATGGAGAAGAAGTGGAAGAAGGAGAACAAGAGGTAGAAATGCAAGTGGAAACAGAAGAAGGAGAAAAAGAGGGATATGACCAAACAAAGGATGAAGAAGAAGGAGATGAAGAGGAAGAAAAGAAAGGAAGGAGAGGATGAAGAAGAAGTGGAAGAAAGAGAACAAGAGGAGGCAGGAGAAGTGGAAGAAAGATAAGAAGAGGAAGAAGAAGGAGAGTAACTAGAAGAAGTGGAAGAAGGAGAAGAAAAGGAAGAAGACGAAGATGTGGAAAGTGAAGAAGGTGAACAAGAGGAGGAAGAAGAAGTAGTGGAAGGAGGTGAGATGAAGAAGAAGAAGTGGAAGAACGAGAACGGGAGGAGGAAGAAGAGCTGGCAGAAGGAGAAGAAGAGGAAGAAGAACAAGTGGAAGAACGAGAAGAAAAGGAAGAAGTGCAAGTGGAAGAAGGAGAACAATAGGAAGAAGAAGAAGAAGTGGAAAAATGAGAAAAAGAGGAGGAAGAAGAAGCAATGGAAGGAAAAGAGATGAAGAAGAAGTGGAACAAGGAGGAGGAGAAGAAGGGGAGGAAGAAGAAGTAGTATACGCAGAAGAAGGGCAAGAAGGAGAAGAGATGGAAGAAGTAGAACAAGTGGATGTAGTAGAAGTGGAAGAAGGTGAACAAGACGAAGAAGAAGAAGTAGTTGAAGGAGTGGGGATGATGGAGAAGAAGTGGAAGAAGGAGAACAAGAGGTAGAAATGCAAGTGGAAGCAGAAGAAGGAGAAAAAGAGGGATATGACAAAGGAAAGGAAGAAGAAGAAGGAGATGAAGAGGAAGAAAAGAAAGGAAAGGAGAGGATGAAGAAGAAGTGGAAGAAAGAGAACAAGAGGAGGCAGGAGAAGTGGAAGAAAGATAAGAAGAAGACGAAGAAGGAGAGTAACTAGAAGAAGTGGAAGAAAGAGAAGAAAAGGAAGAAGAAGAAGATGTGGAAAGTGAAGAAGGTGAACAAGAGGAGGAAGAAGAAGTAGTGGCAGGAGGTTAGATGAAGAAGAAGAATTGGAACAAGGAGAAAAGGAGGAAAAGGAAGAAGGAGGGGAAGGGAGGTTAAGAAGAAGCAGAAGAAGTCGAATCTGGAGCAGAGGAGGAAGAAGAAGAAGAAGTGTAAGCATAAGATTTGGGGAATGAGAAGAAGAGGAAGAGCAACAATGGAAAGCAACAGAAGTGGGGGAAGGAGAAAAAGAGGAAGGAGAAGACGGAAAGGAAAGAAGAAGAAGTTGTGGAAGGAGAAGAAGTGTAAGCGGAAGAAGCAAAAGAAGGAGACGAAAATAAAGAAGAACAACAAGTAGAAGTAGAAGAAGTGGTAGAAGGAGAGAATAAGAGGAATAAGAGGAAGTAGTGGAATGAAAGGAGATGAAGAAGAAGAAGTGGAAGAAGGAGAACCAGAGGAGGAAGAAGAGGTGGTAGAAGGAGAAGAAGAAGAAGAAGAAGAAGTGGAAGAATGAGAAGAAAAGGAAGAAGTGCAAGTGGAAGAAGGAGAACAATAGGAAGAAGAAGAAGAAGTGGAAGAATGAGAAAAAGAGGAGGAAGAAGAAGCAATGGAAGGAAAGGGGATGAAGAAGAAGTGGAACAAGGAGGAGAAGTGATGCATGCCTCCCTTGATCTTTTTCTAGAGGTTTTCTTCTTTGGTGAAATGGTTTGTGGAGAGGTAAGAAGTGATGTGGTTTTAGGCACCACTTAAGGTAAGATAAGCCTAAAGAGGGAAAGTTTGCGTCAAGGGATGGAACCCTTGATAAAAACCTAAGGAATTCTCAAAGAGAGAAGGGTGGACACTAAGAGAATTTTGGCCAACTCAAGTTTTTCCATTCAATTAAGTGTAAAAAATACAAGAGTGTGAAGGAGCACCTTTTTATAGAGGGAGCTAACCTCTTGGACAAGTCATGAAGGAAATGAAGGGCTAGGATTAAAAGGAGTCATCCAAGGGAGGAGGATTGAAGCCCAAAGTCCAATCAATACCCTCCTTTAGATGAGAATTGGTGCCCAAGCTACCTCATCCAAGGGCCAAGATTACTCCTTTATTAGTTTTGGGTTTTATTTAGCAAAAGAGGGTGTAGTTATCAAACTACCCCCTTATTTCCGAAATAAAGGCCCAAAAGCTAATCTTACCCCTTCTTATTACTAAGACACCTCCTAGAAAATTAAATGGACTAATACATATCCAAAATAAAATCCTAGGTTCCTAAAATAAAAATTAGAAGTAAATAAGTCATGGCTTGCATAACTTGATGGTCATATGGAGGTGAGATCTTCCTCCCTCTACTCTAGCCATGTCTTCTTCTATTCTCCTAGCCATGGTCCTAGTGATAGGGCCCTTGCTTGGGGAGAATTCATCATCCCCTCCCCCTTGGGAAGGATTTGACCTCAAATCTGATAGGTCCTCCTCTTCTTCATTAGTACCTACAAAAGGGATCAAATCACAAACATTAAAGGTAGTACTGACACCATAGTCCTCAGTGAGATCTAATATGTATGCATTGTTGTTCACTCTCTTGAGGACTTGAAAGGGACCATCTCCTTGGGGGCTAAGCTTGGACTTCCTTTGAGTAGGGAAGCGATCCTTCCTCAAATGAAGCCATACCCAATCCCCTTCATTGAAGATAATTTCTTTCCTGCCCCTATAGGCTTTACTAGAATACTCCTTTGAATGATGTTCAATGTTGGCCTTTACCCTTTCATGTAATTTTTTAACAAAATCCGCTCTTACTATTCCTTCTTTGCGAACAGGAGAAGGGAAGGGTAAGGGCAAGATATCATGAGGAGTAAGGGGGTTGAAGCCATAAACAACTTCAAAGGGAGAATGCTTGGTGGTCCTTTGAACCACCCGGTTGTATGCAAACTCAATATGGGGTAGGTATTCATCCCAAGACTTGTGATTTCCTCGAAGAAGTGTCCTAAGCATAGTAGATACAGATCTATTTACTACCTCAGTCTGCCCATCAGTTTGGGGGTGACATGTGGTAGAAAATAAGAGTTTAGTTCCTAGCCTTGCCCACAATGTTTTCCAAAAGTGGCTAAGGAACTTCACATCTCTATCAGAGACTATGGATTGGGGAATTCCATGTAAACGGACAACTTCTTTAAAGAAAAGTCTCGCAATGTTGCTCGCATCATCTATCTTGTGGCATGGTATAAAGTGAGCCATTTTTGAAAATCTATCTACCACTACAAAGATAGAGTCTGCACCTCGTTGGGTTCGAGGCAGGCCAAGGATGAAATCCATACTAATATCCAGCCAAGGTGCAGAAGGAGCAGGTAAGGGTGTGTACAATCCATGAGCCATTGTCTTAGACAGTTTGCAAGCAAGCAATGCATCTACGACAATGTCTATAGACGTCTTTCTTCATACGGGGCCAAAAGAATTTTTCTTGTAAAAGCAGAAGAGTTTTGTTAATTCCAAAATGCCCCATGAGCCCACCCTCATGGCTCTCTTTTGTCAACAAATTTCTCATAGATCCTTGGGGTACACAAAGTCTGCTACCTTTGAAAAGGTACCCCTCACTCACAAAGAACCCATTTTGGGTTTTACATGCAAATGTAGAGGCAGCATAAATGGATCCAAAATCCTTATCAGAAAGATACATTTCTCTAATATTATCAAATCCAAGAATCTTTGCACTTAAGGTGGTGTAAAGGGTATGTCTACGAGACAAAGCATCAGCCACCACATTATGTTTTCCTTTCTTGTATTTGATGATATAAGGGAAAGTCTCAAGAAATTCTACTCATTTAGCATGCCTTTTATTAAGCTTGCCTTGACCCTTCAAATACTTAAGTGACTCATGGTCACTATGAATGATGAACTCCTTGGATACAAGATAATGTTCCCAAGTTTGAAGGGCCCTTATCAAAGAATAAAACTCTTTATCATAGGTGGGGTAGTTTAAGGCGGTTCCATTTAGTTTTTCACTAAAATAAGCCACGGGATGACCACCTTGTAACAACACAGCTCCCACACCCACTCCCGATGCATCACACTCTAGCTCAAAAGTTTTAGAAAAGTCAGGAAGAGCTAAAACTGGTGCATGGGTCAGTTTCTCTTTGATAAGTTCAAAGGCTTTTTGTTGTTTTTCACCCCAAAGGAAAGGAGTATCCTTCTTCACCAAATCATTGATTGGTGAGAAAAGTGTGGAGAAGTTAGGCACAAAGCGCCTGTAAAAGCTCGCGAGACCATGAAAACTCTTGATCTTAGTCACACTTTTTGGGGTGGGCCATTCTTGGATGGCTTTGATTTTGTCTGGGTCTACTTGAACCCCATTTTTATTAACTATAAAACCTAAGAACACCACACTCTCCACACAAAAATTACATTTTTCAAGATTTCCATAGAGTTGGTGTGACCTAAGAATGCAAAAGACGCGCCTAAGATGGCCTACATGTTCATCTAGGCTCTTGCTATACACTAAGATGTCATCAAAATAAACAACACAAAATTTTCCTAAGCAATCCCTAAGGACATGATTCATAAGCCTCATGAAGGTGCTTGGGGCATTGGTAAGCCCAAAGGGCATTACCAACCACTCATACAACCCAAACTTGGTCTTAAAAGCGGTTTTCCACTCATCACCTTCCTTGATGCGGATTTGGTGATAACCACTCTTAAGATCAATTTTTGAAAATAATTGGGCCCCATGCAATTCATCAAGCATGTTATCAAGCCTAAGGATAAGGTGCCTATATTTGATGGTGATGTTATTGATTGCTCGACAATCAATGCACATCCTCCATTGGCCATTCTTCTTAGGCACCAACAAAACTGGCACAGCACAAGGGCTTAGGCTCTCTTGAACCCAACCCTTCTCCAATAGTTCTTGGACTTAAGATTCAATCTCCTTGGTCTCCATGGGATTAGTCCTATAAGCAGGCCTATTAGGCAGGCTAGCCCCAGGTACCAAGTCTATTTGGTGTTCTATACCCCTAATTGGAGGAAGTCCTTTGGGAACTTCATTAGGGAATATATCACCAAACTCCTTTAAAAGCTCTTGAACCTCTTGAGGTAGGTTCTCAGGTCCAAGTTCTATGGCAGTGCTAGAACTAGAAGGGAAAAAAGTGGAGGGGGAAGAAATGGGGGATGCCTCTTTGCAAAGGAGGAGATAGAAAGGTCTGTTAGTTAAGGGGGCTTCCTTTAAATCCAATTTTGTCGCAAATAAACTCCCTTTACTAATGACTTTCTTGGAAGGGGCACCAACTTCCAACTCAACCTCTTTACCCCTTTCAAGCTTTAGGGGTAAAGCTTTGCTTTCTTTTTTTTCTCCTCATCTCTCTTATGTTTCATAATGAGTTGGTCCTCCGCCACTTGTGAAGGTGTTAGTGGACACAACTTAATGCGCTTATCCTTATGAGTGAGGATGATGTTATTGGAATGACCATGGTGTATGTCTTTCTTATCAAATTGCCATGGTCTTCCTAGCAAGATATGGCCAGCTTCCATTGGGACTATGTCACACAGGATCTCATGTTTATAAGACCCAATGGAAATTGGAACCTTGACTTGCTCATTGAACTCCATTTCCCCTTGCTCATTGAGGCATTGAAGCTTGTAAGGCTTAGGGTGGGTAAGTGGGGTCAAGGCTAGCTTTTCCACCAACCTTGAGCTACAACAATTGCAGCATGACCCACAATCCACAATGAGAGAACATATTTTGTCATTCACCTTACAGCGAGTGTGGAATATGTTCTCCTTTTGAGATAAGGACACTTTCAAAGGTTGGCTTCCAAGAAGTCTTCTTATCATTAAGAGGTCTCCCTCACATGCATAAGCGGTTTCATCACAATCAGATTGGTATGCATGGACCCCTTCTCCTTCGCTCTCACTAGAGGAGTGTGAGCTAGACTCACTACTATAAACATCTTGGGCCCTCATGATGATGTTTCTCTTAGTAGGGCATTGAGAGGCAATGTGGCCTCTCCCAAGCCATTTAAAGCATTTGATACTACTAACTTTCTCGTGAGAGTTAGTAGTAGGGGTTTTTCTCTCTATATGTGATGTTTTATGCTCTTTGAAGTGCTTGGGATGTTCCTCTTTGGGGTAACTCTTGAAAGAGTTCCCCGTAGGTTGGTCCCTCTTTACATAAGGTGGGTTATCCTTTTTAAAAGTTTTCCTTCTAAGTTGATTTTCCACCTTGATGCAAAGTTGAACTAACTCATCAAGGGAATTGTATGAGAAGAGCTCCACCTTATCATGAATTTTGGGGCTCAACCCACACAAAAACCTTGCCATAGTGGCCTTGGGTTCCTCAATGATACCCGCCCTCAAGATAAGAAGTTCCATCTTTTGTCTATACTCTTCTATACTAAGGTTGGTTTGCCTTAGCCTTTGGAGTCTATCCAAAAGATCTCTTTCATACCAAGAGGGAATATGCCTTCTTCTTAGAGCACTTCTAAGATCATTCCAATATCTTATGGAAGGCATATTGGTGCAGATTCTCTCATTGGTTAACCCAACCCACCAATGCATGGCATGCCCTTGGAAGCTAAGGGTTGCCATTGGAACCTTTCTTTCTTCTCTTACCTCATGGCAAGTGAAGAGTTGTTCTACCTTGATTTCCCAATCAAGGTAGGCTTCCACATCTTCCCTCCCATGAAATGGGGGGAGATCAATTTTGGGCTCCCTTGGAGGGACCCCATTATTATGCATGGATGAATGGGAGTTTCTCCTAGGATGATTGTAGTATTCTTCCTCACTTTCACTCCTATGGGTATGTCTAGATGGGGAACCTAAGACTATCCCTTTCATTTTGTAATTCTCACCATTCCCATGCTTTCTTTTTTCTTCTTCTTTCTCTTTTCTTCTTTCTCTTTCTTTTCTTTCTCTCCTTTCTTCATCTCTCCTCTCTTGTTCTTTTGCCATCCACTCCCTAAAGTCCATGTTTAAGTTTTCTAGAGTGTAATCTTTAGAAATATTTCTTTGGTTTACACTCTTGTTTGATGAATAACTATGAACACTAGAGTGGGTGTGTGATGTCATTGTGCTTGAATTTCTAAGAGGAAAAAGGTGGGAAAAAAATTTTCACAAACAAACACTCCTCTCTTTTTGTGTTTTCTTGCCTAAAATGGCTTGATGAGTCTTTGGAACTCTTTAGCCTTCTAAGCGCTTTGAATAAGAAAAATAAAGCAAGAATTTTAAAGCAAAAATTCAAAAGAGAAGGGATCTAAAGCGAGCTCCTAAGGTGTTGAAGGAAGTGTACCACTTCTTCCTTCTTCACCTAATTTTCGAGAAACTAAAAAATTGATTAAATTTTATTACAACCAAAGGGAGGGCCTTAAGGGCACTCAAAATCCCAACTACAAAATTAATACACCCAAATTAAAGAAAAAGTAAAGTCTTCAAAAAATGATTCTCCAAATGCTCCCTCAAATCAAAGTCCTCACGGCTAGGTGTATTTCCTTTTTAGGTGATCCCTTAGGCTCTTAGTCCAACCTTCCAAAATATGCTACCCTTGTGGTAAGCTCCTTTTTCAAGCTTTCTCCCAAAAGTGACACTAACACACAAACCAAAGAAACCAAAAGTAGCAAGGGGAGGTGCGAATAGAAACTCAAAAAGCAATAAAAGATAACACAATCAAAAGGACACTTAACCAAATGGTAAGAGTATATAAGACAAACTAGAAAGATGATTTAAAAGACAAGAAACAACTAAAAGGTAAACAAAAGAAAGAGAGCACACAGTGGAATACCTAAGAATGACACTAGATTAAAGAGTAGAAGAACACAAATATCAAGTTCTAGTGTACCAAAAGTAATAAAATTTCTTTTAAGGTTCCAAGTTCAAAGTTGAAGCACTTGCTAATTTTAGGTTAGGTACATCAAATGAATTTTTTTCAAACTTTCGTTTCTTTTGTTTGTTCTCTTTTTTTTTTTGAATCCTTCGTTGTTGTTTTTTTTATTTTATTTTAGACTTTTTTTTCTTGTTGTTTTTTTTTTGAATATTTACTAGATGCACCTAAATTGATTGTGAATTTAGTGCTTGATAACTAAGAGTTATGCGCTTGGAACAATAAAGAAAATTAAAAGCAACAATTTAGGTACTACTAGAAATGACTTCAAAATGCAAAGTAGCTATAGATGTGTTAATGGTTTAGTAGTTTGGTATGCCACTGGACTCAAGCTTTGTTAAGTTTTTAGTAATTTGTTGAACACAAATACCAAACTTATAGCTTAAGTGAAAGCACCCACAAACAAGAACTACCTTTACCACTCAAATGACCCTCTATGTTGCTCAATTTAAGAAGTTTCAATTTTTTTTTTGTAAAAACAAAAGAGGCTAAACTTAAAAGGAATTAATAGACAAAATGGGAAACTATAAACATGACTTATAGACAACTACACAAGAGTATAAAAGTGAAAAATAAAAGCTAAAAATAAAGCAAAAACAAGGCAACTAGGTGCAAGGAAACACAAGAATTTGGTCTAAATTTCTTGACCACAAGGTTGTGGAATTCACCACAACGGCATGGATTTTTAGCAAGAAATTCTCAAAACCAAAATTCAAGCAAGAAAGCACCCAACTCAAAGCTTAAGTGGAAATTAATGAATATGGGAGAGACGTAGATGTAAAGAAAAGAACAATATAAATTGCATCAAGCAAAAAATAAATGGTGCAAATAAACTATAACTCAAAACAATAAACTCAAGACATAAATGGAAATGATAAACAACAATGGAAAGCTAGAAAAAATTACGGAAATTAAAGATAAAATAAAATACGAAAATGGAAAGAAAAAATAAATGAGATAGGAAGAGAGTTTAGACCTCTAGAACCAATGCTCTAGATACCAAATGATGCATGCCTCCCTTGATCTTTTTCTAGAGGTTTTCTTCTTTGGTGAAATGGTTTGTGGAGAGGTAAGAAGTGAGGTGGTTTTAGGCACCACTTGAGGTAAGATAAGCCTAAGAGGGAAAGTTTTCCACAAGGGATGGAACCCTTGATAAAAACCTAAGGAATTCTCAAAGAGAGAAGGGTGGACACTAAGATAATTTTGGCCAACTCAAGGTTTTTCCATTCAATTAAGTGTAAAAAATACAAGAGTGTGAAGGAGCACCTTTTTATAGAGGGAGCTAACCTCTTGGACAAGTCATGAAGGAAATGAAGGGCTAGGATTAAAAGGAGTCATCCAAGGGAGGAGGATTGAAGCCCAAAGTCCAATCAATACCCTCCTTTAGATGAGAATTGGTGCCCAAGCTACCTCATCCAAGGGCCAAGATTACTCCTTTATTAGTTTTGGGTTTTATTTAGCAAAAGAGGGTGTAGCTATCAAACTACCCCCTTATTTCCTAAATAAAGGCCCAAAAGCTAATCTTACCCCCTCTTATTACTAAGACACCTCCTAGAAAATTAAATGGACTAATACATGTCCAAAATAAAATCCTAGGTTCCTAAAATAAAAATTAGAAGTAAATAAGTCATGGCTTGCATAACTTGATGGTCATATGGAGGTGAGATCTTCCTCCCTCTACTCTAGCCATGTCTTCTTCTATTCTCCTAGCCATGGCCCTAGTGATAGGGCCCTTGCTTGGGGAGAATGCATCAAGAAGAAGAAGGGGAGGAAGAAGAAGTAGTGCAGGCAGAAGAAGGGGATGATGGAGAAGAAGTGGGGATGATGGAGAAGAAGTGCAAGAAGGAGAACAAGAGGTAGAAATGCAAGTGGAAGCAGAAGAAGTAGAAAAAGAGGGATATGACGAAGAAAGGAAGAAGAAGAAGGATATGAAGAGGAAGAAAAGAAAGGAAAGGAGAGGATGAAGAAGAATTGGAAGAAAGAGAACAGGAGGAGGCAGGAGAAGTGGAAGAAAGATAAGAAGAGGAAGAAGAAGGAGAGTAACTAGAAGAAGTCGAAGAAGGAGAAGAAAAGGAAGAAGAAGAAAATGTGGAAAGTGAAGAAGTTGAAGAAGGTGAACGAGAGGAGGAAGAAGAAGTAGTGGAAGGAGGTGAGATGAAGAAGAAGAATTGGAACAAGGAGAAAAGGAGGAAAAGGAAGAATAAGGGGAAGGGAGGGGAAGAAGAAGCAGAAGAAGTGGAATTTGGAGGAGAAGAGGAAAAAGAAGAAGAAGTGTAAGCATAAGATTTGTGGGAAGGAGAGGAAGAGGAAGAGCAACAATGGGAAGCAACAGAAGTGGGGGATGGAGAAAAAGAGGAAGGAAGAGGGAAAGGAAAGAAGAAATTGTGGAAGGAGAAGAAATGGAAGAAGAAGAAGTGTAAGCAGAAAAAGCGGAAGAAGGAAACAAAAATGAAGAAGAACAACAAGTAGAAGTAGAAGAAGTGGTAGAAGTAGTGGAATAAAAGGAGATGAAGAAGAAGAAGTGGAAGAAGGAGAACGGGAGAAGGGAGAAGGGAGAAGAGGTGGCAGAAGGAGAAGAAGAGGAAGTAGAAGAAGTGGAAGAACGAGAAGAAAAGGAAGAAGTGCAAGTGGAAGAAGGATAACAATAGGAAGAAGAAGAAGAAGTGGAAGAATGAGAAAAAGAGGAGGAAGAAGAAGCAATGGAAGGAAAGGGGATGAAGAAGAAGTGGAACAAGTAGGTGATGAAGAAGGGGATGAAGAAGAAGTAGTATAGGCAGAAGAAGGGCAAAAAGGAGAATAGAGGGAAGAAGAAGAACAAGTGGATGTAGTAGAAGTGGAAGAAGGTGAACAAGAGGAAGAAGAAGAAGTAGTTGAAGGAGTGGGGATGATGGAGAAGAAGTGGAAGAAGGAGAACAATACGTAGAAATGCAAGTGGAAGCAGAAGAAGGATAAAAAGATGGATATGACGAAGGAAAGGAAGAAGAAGAAGGATATGAAGAGGAAGAAAAGAAAGGAAAGGAGAGGATGAAGAAGAATTGGAAGAAAGAGAACAAGAGGAGGCAGGAGAAGTGGAAGAAAGATAAGAAGAGGAAGAAGAAGGAGAGTAGCTAGAAGAATTGGAAGAAGGAGAAGAAAAGCAAAAAGAAGAAAATGTGGAAAGTGAAGAAGTTGAAGAAGGTGAACGAGAGGAGGAAGAAGAAGTAGTGGAAGCAGGTGAGATGAAGAAGAAGAATTGGAACAAGGAGAAAAGGAGGAAAAGGAAGAAGAAGGGAAGGGAAGGGAAGAAGAAGCAGAAGAAGTGGAATCTGGAGGAGAAGAGGAAGAACTAGAAGAAAAGGAAGAAGTGCAAGGGGAAGAAGGAGAACAATAGGAAGAAGATGAAGAAGTGGAAGAATGAGAAAAAGAGGAGGAAGAAGAAGCCATGGAAGGAAAGGGGATGAAGAAGAAGCGGAACAAGCAGCAGAAGAAGAAGGGGAGGAAGAAGAAGTAGTGTACGCAGAAGAAGGGCAAGAAGGAGAAGAGAGGGAAGAAGAAGAACAAGTGGATGTACTAGAAGTTGAAGAAGGTGAACAAGAGGAAGAAGAAGAAGTAGTTGAAGGAGTGGGGATGATGGAGAAGAAGAGGAAGAAGGAGAACAAGAGGTAGAAGTGGAAGTGGAAGCAGAAGAAGGAGAAAAAGAGGGATATGACGAAGGAAAGGAAGAAGAAGAAGGAGTTGAAGAGGAAGAAAAGAAAAGAAAGGAGAGGATGAAGAAGAAGTGGAAGAAAGATAAGAAGAGGAAGAAGAAGGAGAGCAACTAGAAAAAGTGGAAGAAGGAGAAGAAAAGGAAGAAGAAGAAGATGTGGAAAGTGAAGAAGGTGAACAAGAGGAGGAAGAAGAAGTAGTGGAAGGAGGTGAGATGAAGAAGAAGAATTGGAACAAGGAGAAAAGGAGGAAAAGGAAGGAGGGGAAGGGAAGGGAAGGGAAGGGAAGAAGAAACAGAAGAAGTTGAATCTGGAGGAGAAGAGGAAGAAGAAGAAGAAGTGTAAGCATAAGATTTGGGGGAAGGAAAGAAAAGGAAGAGCAAGGGAAGCAACAGAAGTGGGGGATGAAGAAAAAGAGGAAGGAGAAGACAGAAAGGAAAGAAGAAGAAGTGGTGGAAGGAGAAGAAATGGAAGAAGAGGAAGAAGAAGAAGTGCAAGCAGAAGAAGCGGGAGAAGGAGACGAAATTAAGAAGAACAACAAGTAGAAGTGGAAGAAGTGGTAGAAGGAGAGAATAAGAGGAACACGAGGAAGTAGTGAAATGAAATGAGATGAAGAAGAAGTGGAAAAAGGAGAACGGGAGGAGGGAGAAGAGGTGGCAGAAGGAGAAGAAGAGGAAGAAGAAGAAGTGGAAGAACAAGAAGAAAAGGAAGAAGTGCAAGTGGAAGAAGGAGAACAATAGGAAGAAGAAGAAGAAGTGGAAGAATGAGAAAAAGAGGAGGAAGAAGAAGCAATGGAAGGACAGGGGATGAAGAAGAAGTGGAACAAGGAGGAGAAGAAGAAGGGGAGGAAGAAGAAGTAGTGTAGGCAGAAGAAGGGCAAGAAGGAGAAGAGAGGGAAGAAGAACAACAAGTGGATGTAGGAGAAGTGGAAGAAGGTGAACAAGAGGAAAAAGAAGAAGTAGTTAAAGGAGTGGGGATGATGGAGAAGAAGTGGAAGAAGGAGAACAAGAGGTAGAAATGCTAGTGGAAGCAGAAGAAGGAGAAAAAAAGGGATATGGCGAAGGAAAGGAAGAAGAAGAAGGAGATGAAGAGGAAGAAAGGAAAGGAAAGGAGAGGATAAAGAAGAAGTGGAAGAAAGAGAACAAGAGGTGGCAGGAGAAGTGGAAGAAAGATAAGATGATGAGGACATGAAGCTTGAAGGACTTCGAGAACCTATGACAAGGGCAAGGACAAGAAGAGCTAAGGAAGCTATTCAACAAGTATTGGCAGCCCTTTTGCAAAAAAGAGCCAAATATTGAATAAATAAAGTTTAAAATTGTTAATTGTCTCAGGACTGAAGAGAGCAATACTTGGCCTTAATAGGAGAGAAGTTTGGAATAAATTAAACTCATTTTCTTGGAGTTTACTTAGTTAATGGTGGGCAACCAGAATTGTCTAATTAAAGTTGCAGCCACCTAGGTTATCAATTCTAATTAGTATACATGTTTAATTTGCTTTGGCAGTTACACTTTGTTATTAAGCTGCCCATTATTAGTTTTTATTATTGTGTAACTTCAGCTGAATTTAGAAAGCCATTAAACCTACACAAGCTGAGTTTATTAGGCATATAAATTTGGTCAAGACTGAGATGTAAGGCAGAATGTTTTGCAAAATAAAAAAACTAGTTGAGTTTTCTCTCCTTTGGGTTCTTGACAATCCAAAATCTTTTGAGATTTATCAAAGGTAATTCACCCCTTTGTGTGTGCAATCTCGTAGACATATCTTCCATACTTGGAAGTGTGGAGTCTATCAATTCCAATTCCATTTTCTGTCTTTTCCATTCATACTCAATTCTGCCCAGCAAACTCTATGACAGGAAAGTCTTACACTATTCAAAAACTCGTTTAATCGTTGAATTTCATAAACTTTTAATTTCCATTCTGTGTCTAAAAGTTTGATAGTAATTCTATTCAGTTTATTTTTTGCAATTGTTTGCATTCCACGTTGATAATTTTGTTAACGCGGCAAACTAAATTCCTAGGGTCCTTTCATAATCCTAAACTGACAGAGGATTCATATCATTTGGTATCAGAGCTTTGGTTTTTAGGAATTGCAAGGCTGCACTCCGGGTAATTTCTTTCCTTGATTTTTATCATAAATAATATTACCTTAATTGTCAATCAGTTAGGCTGAACCATTGCAAAAGTTAAGTCCTTAAAAAAAATCTGAGATTCTAAAAAAAAAAAAGGAAGAGGAATTTTAAAAATCTGAAGAAAAAAAAATATAGAGAAAAAAAAAAGAAGCAAAACAAAGAATGCAAATGTGTTTAAAAAATATATATATAAAATTGGCTGAATGGTTCATGCTAGAAATTCTTCATTTTGAAGGTAATATTGTGTTTGATTTGAAGGAAAAATTACTGCACCTTGTTAGTTTACATTTCTGAAATTTTGGGCTGCACTTCTTGGTTACAAATTGTGTCAATTCCACTTTGTTTTGGCTTCACATATACTGCACATTCTTGCTGGATTTTGCTGCACTTGTTAGTTTCATTTTAAGCCAAAATTTTATCCTCTGTTTGTGTCTTTACCTGTTAAAATTGGCTGCACAATTTTCTACTCAAAATTCTGGTTGTGGCTGTTTACCTTTGTTTTTGTGTGCCCAGTTTTTGTCCATTTCTTTTCGTACTTCCTTTGTTTTCATTTTGAGACAAATTTCTTCTGTCTTGTTGGTTTCAAAAAAAATAAATTCCAGTTGTTGTCCTAGTATTTGTTGCTTTCGTTGGGTTTCATTTTAGTCATTTTTGTTAGTTTTCTTGTGTCTTATTTTCCTGCACACAAGTTGGTGTTTGTCTTTGAGTTTTTCTCTTTTGGTTTGTTAAGAACTTAAGGAGGAATAAAGAGGAAAATGGCAAGAGAGTTTCATTATAGTAAAAGCCAATATTTTTTAGCGCAAACACTTTAGTGGGTGAGAACATTTTCAAACACCACATACATACTTTTTCTTGTGACATTTGACCTGTTTGTTTATCATGGCTGAAAGAAATAATAACAATGATCTTCAGCTTCAAATTGTTGCACTATCTCAGCATTTAGAGAGATTGATGAAGCAACAACAAGATGAGTTCCATGAGAGGTTGGATCAGTTGGAGAATAGAACCCCACCAGCAGGAGGAGGAGGAAGGCCAAATAGAAATGAAGAAGAATAGAAGGAGTGAATTTGAATGTGCCTCCTTTCAAGGGTAGGAGTGATCCTGAGGCATACTTGGAGTGGGAGTTAAAAATTGAGCGTGTGTTCTCTTGCAACAACTATAGTGAGGAGCAAAAGGTGAGACTTGCGGCTGCTGAATTTTCTGATTATGCACTCATTTGGTGGAGTAAGTTGCAAAGGGAGAGGATTAGATATGAGGAGCCTAGGGTAGACACTTGGGCTGAAATGAAGAGGATCATGAGGAGGCGGTATATACCTTCTAGCTTCCATAGGGATATAAAATTAAAACTTCAGAAATTTTCTCAAGGAAGCAAGGGAATGGAGGAGTATCATAAGGAGATGGAGATGCTAATCATCCAAGCCCAAATTGAAGAAGATCCTGAGCTAACTATGGCTCGCTTCCTTAGTGGTTTAAATCATGACATTAGAGATGTTGTTGAGTTGCAGGAGTTTGTGGAGATGGAGGACCTTTTACATAAGGCTATTCAAGTTGAACAGCAAATAAAACGAAAGAGTACAACAAGAAGAAGTTCTACCGGGTATAATGCTTCAAATTGGAAGGATAGAGTTAAGAAAGAGGGTGCTGCCTCCTCAAGCAATGCATCACTTTCTAACCATGGAAAAACACCTCAAAAGTAACCTGAACATCCTCCTAAAAAGACTAGAGAAGTGAAGTGTTTCAAGTGCTTGGGCATGGGTCATTATGCCTATGAGTGTCCCACAAAGAAGATTGTTCTTCTCAAAGATAATGGGGAATACACAAGCCAATCAGAAGCTAGTGGTGGAGAAGAACAGGAGAGTGATGGAGAGTTGAAGGCTAATGAAGGAGAGTTGTATATGATTAGGAGGATGCTTGGAAGTCGAGTCAAGGTCGAGGATGCATCTCAAAGGGAGAACATCTTTCACACAAGATGTTCAGTCAATGGTAATGTTTGTTTGGTAATTATTGATGGAGGGAGTTGTACCAATGTGGTGAGTTCAAGATTAGTGTCAAAGATGAACATGGACACTACACCGCATCCTAGACCATATAAACTTCAATGGCTTAGTGAAGGAGAAGAAGTTCAAGTGAAACAACAACCAATAGTTTCGTTCTCCATTGGAAAATATCAAGATAAAGTCATATGTGATGTGGTTCCCATGGAGGCCAGCCATATCCTTTTGGGAAAGCCGTGGCAGTATGATACCAAAGCCATTCATGACGGCTTCACTAACAAATTTTCTTTCATGTATCAGGATAAAAAGTTGGTTCTCAAGCCTTTGTCTCCTAAAGAGGTGTGTGAGGATCAAATCAAAATGAGAGAAAAGTTAGCAAATGAAAGAAAGAGTGAAACATTTGAGAGGAAGAGCGAAACACTTGAGAGGAAAAATAGAGAAAAGAAAGATATTGAAACACTTGAGGAAAAACACACTTGTTTAGCAAAAAAAGAGGAAGTTAAGAGGTTGCTTTGTGCAAGACAACCACTATATTTGTTGTATTGTACAAGTCAGTTTTTGCATGCTAACCAATTTGAAAATTTTGAATTGCCTTCTTATGTTAAACCTCGCTAAGGAAGCTATCCAACAAGTATTGGCAACCCTTTTGCAAAAACGAGCCAAACATTGAAGAAATAAAGTTTAAAATTGTTAATTGTCTCAGGACTGAAGAGAGCAATACTTGACCTTAATAGGAGAGAAGTTTGGAATAAATTAAACTCATTTTCTTGGAGTTTACTTAGTTAATGGTGGGCAACCAGAATTGTCTAATTAAAGTTGCAGCCACCTAGGTTATCAATTCTAATTAGTATACATGTTTAATTTGCTTTGGCAGTTACACTTTGTTATTAAGCTGCCCATTATTAGTTTTTATTATTTTGTAACTTCAGCTGAATTTAGAAAGCCACTAAACCTACACAAGCTGAGTTTATTAGGCATATAAATTTGGGCAAGACTAAGATGTAAGGCAGAATATTTTGGAAATAAAAAAACTAGTTGAGTTTTCTCTCCTTTGGGTTCTTGACAATCCAAAATTTTTTGAGATTTATCAAAGGTAATTCACCCCTTTGTGTGTGCAATCTCGTAGACATATCTTCCATTCTTGGAAGTGTGGAGTCTATCAATTCCAATTCCATTTTCTGTCTTTTCCATTCATACTCAATTCTGCCCAGCAAACTCTATGACAGGAAAGTCCTACACTATTCGAAAACTCGTTTAATCGTTGAATTTCATAAACTTTTAATTTCCATTCTGTGTCTAAAAGTTTGATAGTAATTCTATTCAGTTTATTTTTTGCAATTGTTTGCATTCCACGTTGATTAATTTTGTTACCGCGGCAAGCTAAATTCCTAGGGTCCTTTCATAATCCTAAACTGACATAGGATTCATGTCATTTGGTATCAGAGCCGATGGTTGTGATCGGCAGGTTGACGGTGGATTCCCTTCATCGAAAGTCCTCCTGATAAGGGTTTCAGGAGGCGTGTACCCTTGTGTTTAAGGGCAGTGTGAATAAGGGTCCGTCATTAAATGTATGCTTCCGCTCGAGGGGGAGTTTACAATGTGGAAGGGACTCACACTTGAGGGGGAGATTGTTGGAGTGCAAGTGTGAGTTAAAGTCCCACATTGGTTAGAAATTGGGAAGTTGAGTAATATATAAGTGAGAAAGACCCATAACCTAATGCCTTAAGGTTTTGGGTTGAAGGTGGTGTCATGTTCTCTTATATATGGGCTCATGTCCCATGGTTGTACATCTCCCCGGTGTTTAATGACGTGAATTCCCTTTGCCACAAATTCAGAATGGACCGATTAGGACTATTTGTTAGAATGGAAAAACGAAAAGGTAAGAATTGGGGATGATGGTGGTTTTGGGGAGACGCCACTTCCGAGAAGGAAGGTAAGTCTCAAAGACGCCACAAGGGTTGGAAGGCCTCGATAAGTCTCAAGCTTGGTTTAGCCAAGAACCTAGGAGATACACTCTCTCAAGAAAAGTTTTATCCAAAGCAAAAGTCTCTCTATTTCCATTGAAATGCAATACATATAGGAATTCCATAAAGACAAGAAATAAATGCACCATTTACTAACATTGATTGAGGCTTATTTATTAAATAACCTCCCTACTAGTGCATATGAAAAGGCAACAGCCACACTGAAGGAAAACTAGACAACCACTAAAATTCAACACTCCAAAATAAAAGAAAAATTAAAATAAACTATTTTTAAAGCATGGCAAATAACACAACAGTACCAACACTTTTTATAACTTTATTTAGTTAAACCCACTTTTATTAAAATAACTTTGCAGCAACATCCTCTATTTCATGAATCTTCAATGATGACCATGCATTGAATTAATTTTGCCTCTATGTCCTTTTCATTAGGTGCAGCTTCCAGAATTGTTGCTACCACTTGTTGTAAAGCTTCTCTTGCTTTCCTAGCTCTTGCCCTTGTCATAGGTGTCCCAAGTCCTTCAAGCACCTTACTGTCTTTGTTTGTAGCTGTGTCCTCATCATTCCCTCCCTCTTGAAGAGGATTTGTCCTCAAATCTAAGGCTTCTTCTTCTGCATTAAAAGGAGACAAATCAGATACATTAAAAGTTGCACTTGTATTATACTCACCTGGTAAATCAATTTTGTAACCATTGTCATTGATCCTCTCTAACACTTGGAAAGGACCGTTCGCCCTTGGTTGTAGTTTGGACTTCCTTTGTTTAGGGAATCTCTCTTTTCTCATGTGTACCCAAATCCAATCACCGGGTTCGAATACAATTCTCCTTCTTCCCTTATTAGCTTGCTTGGCATAGCTCTCTTGCACTCACTTTTTGCTTATTAATTCATAAACTTGCCTTTGTATTTCTTGGGTGTCTTGGGGGTTGCTTCTATATGCTGGTCGATTAGCTAATGAAGCTCCAGGAATGAGATCAATGTGATGCTCAATTCCCCTTAAAGGTGGTAATCCGTTAGGAACCTCCTTTGAAAACACATCCTTATATTCCTGCAAAAGAAATTCAACACCAATAGGGCCAGGTTTTTTAGAGTTAGCATAAACATTATTTTTGCAATACAACACGTAAAGTGGTTTTTTTGCAAGCATCACCTCTTCACCTCACTCTTTTTTGCTAAACAACTATTTTTTCTTTCAAGTGTTTCACTTTTGTTCCCCTTATGTGTTTCACTTTTGTTCCCCTTATGTGTTTCACTCTTTTTATTTCCACTCTTTTTATGTGTTTCACTCATCTCTCCTTTTTCTTGCAACTCTTTCTCTTTTATTTCTTTTTATTTTTCCTCTTTTCTCTCTTGTCCTATTTTTGTTTTCAACCTGATTAAATCCTCAATTGCTTCTTTAGGTGAAAGTAATGCAATTCTCAATTTGCATCCTTGGTGCATAAAAGAAATTTTATTTGTTTTCTCATTGTAATTCACATTTCTTTCAACTTGCCATGATTTACCGAGAAGTAAGTGGCAAGCATCCATGGGCACCACATCACACAACACAACATCTTCATATTTTCCAATGGAAAACTTCACTTCAACTTGCTTATTCACAGATATGCCACCATTTTCACCAAGACTTTGAAGTTTGTAAGGTTGTGGGTGTAGTGTAGTCGCTAAATTCAATTTGGTTACTAATCTTGAACTAGCCAGATTGGTACAATTTTCTCCATGAGCAAATCTTTCCTTCAATTGAACATCTAGTTTGAAATGAGCTTCCTTTTTGAAACAGGAAGAAAAGAAAGGAAAGGAGAGGATGAAGAAGAAGTGGAAGAAAGAGAACAAGAGGAGGCAGGAGAAGTGGAAGAAAGATAAGAAGAGGAAGAAGAAGGAGAATAACCAGAAGAAGTGGAAGAAGGAGAAGAAATGGAAGAAGAAGAAGATGTGGAAAGTGAAGAAGGTGAACAAGAGGAGGAAGAAGAAGTGGTGGAAGGAGGTGAGATGAAGAAGAAGAATTGGAACAAGGAGAAAAGGAGGAAAAAGAAGAAGGAGGGGAAGGGAAGGGAAGAAGAAGCAGAAGAAGTGGTATCTGGAGGAGAAGAGGAAGAAGAAGAAGAAGTGTAAGCATAAGATTTGGGGGAAGGAGAAGAAGAGGAAGAGCAAGAATGGGAAGCAACAGAAGTGAGGGATGGAGAAAAAGAGGAAGGAGAAGACAGAAAAGAAAGAAGAAGAAGTTGTGGAAGGAGAAGAAATGGAAGAAGAGGAAGAAGAAGAAGTGTAAGCAGTAGAAGCGGAAGAAGGAGACAAAAATGAAGAAGAACAACAAGTAGAAGTAGAAGAAGTGGCAGAAGTAGTGGAATGAAAGGAGATGAAGAAGAAGAAGTGGAAGAACGAGAACGGGAGGAGGGAGAAGAGGTGGCAGAAGGAGTAGAAGAGGAAGAAGAAGAAGTGGAAGAACGAGAAGAAAAGGAAGAAGTGCAAGTGGAAGAAGGAGAACAATAGGAAGAAGAAGAAGAAGTGGAAGAATGAGAAAAAGAGGAGGAAGAAAAAGCAATGGAAGGAAAGGGGATGAAGAAGAAGTGGAACAAGAAGGAGAAGAAGAAGGGGAGGAAGAAGAAGTAGTGTAGGCAGAAGAAGGGCAAGAAGGAGAAGTGAAGGAGGAAGAAGAACAAGTGCATGTAGTAGAAGTGGAAGAAGGTGAACAAGAGGAAGAAGAAGAAGTAGTTGAAGGAGTGGGGATGATGGAGAAGAAGTGGAAGAAGGAGAACAAGAGGTAGAAATGCATGTGGAAGTGATGTGATATTTGATGATCACGTGCCCAAAGGATCCTTTCTAAGGTCACTTGGAAGGGCAATGGATTTATGGAAAGGAAAGGAATGCGGTGAGGCGCCACAAATACTAGGTTTGATAAGCCAAAGGGGAGAGGCCACAAGGGAGGGGTCCCTTGATAACTCTTAGAAGCTCTCACAAAGGAGAAAGAGGGACACTCAAAGGTAAGAACCTCAACCAATATGGTCTCTAGGATTAAATTCAAGTGTAAAAAATACAAGTGAGGGAGGAGCTCCTATTTATAGAGGTAGCTAACCTCTTGAACAAGATAACCTAAAAAAGAAGGGCTAGGATTAAAAGGAGAGATCTAAGGGAGGAGAATTGAGAAACAATTCCCTCCTTAGATCATCAAACTTGGTGCCCAAGTTTCTCAAACCAAGAGCCAAGATTCCTTCTTATTAGCTTAGGGGGTTTATGTAAGAAAAGAGGTGTGTAGATATCAAGGCTACCCCTTATTTCCTTCATAAAGACCCAAAAAGCTAAATCCACCCTCTAAATTCCTAAGACACCTCCTAAAAATAAAAAATGGACTAAATACATGTCTCAAATTAAATTCTTAATGCTCCTCAAAATTAAAATAAAGGAAAATTACATTTTATTAACTAAAGTCCCTAGCCTGATATCTTCACTCTCCATAGGAGGTGAAGTCTTCCTTTTTCTGCAAGGGCTAGGTCTTCTTCAATCCTTCTAGCCATGGCCCTAGTGATAGGTCCTTGGCTAGGCATGGTCACATCAGGAAGCAAAAGAAGGAGAAAAAGAGGGATATGACAAAGGAAAGGAAGAAGAAGAAGGAGATGAAGAGAAAGAAAAGAAAGGAAAGGAGAGGATGAAGAAGAAGTGGAAGAAAGAGAACAAGAGGACGCAGGAGAAGTGGAAGTAAGATAAGAAGGGCAAGAAGAAGGAGAATAACTACAAGAAGTGGAAGAAGGAGAAGAAAAGGAAGAAGAAGAAGATGTGGAAAGTGAAGAAGTTGAAGAAGGTGAACAAGAGGACGAAGAAGAAGTAGTGGAAGGAGGTGAGACAAAGAAGAAGAATTGGAACAAGGAGGAAAAGGAAGAAGGAGGGGAAGGGAAGGGAAGGGAAGAAGAAGTAGAAGAGGTGGAACCTGGAGGAGAAGAGGAAGAAGAAGAAGAAGTGTAAGCGTAAGATTTGGGGGAAGGAGAAGAAGAAGAAGTGGTAGAAGGAGAGAATAAGACGAATAGGAGGAAGTAGTGGAATGAAAGGAGATGACGAAGAAGATGTGGAAGAAGGAGAATGGGAGAAGGGAGAAGAGGTGGCAGAAGGAGAAGAAGAGGAAAAAGAAGAAGTGGAAGAACGAGAAGAAAAGGAAGAAGTGCAAGTGGAAGAAAGAGAACAATAGGAAGAAGAAGAAGAAGCAGAAGAATGAGAAAAAGAGGAGGAAGAAGAAGCAATGGAAGGAAAGGGGAATGAAGAAGAAGTGGAACAAGGAGGAGAAGAAGAAGGGGAGGAAGAAGAAGTAGTTGAAGGAGTGGGGATGAAGTGGAAGAAGGAGAACAAGAGGTAGAAATGCAAGTAGAAGCAAAAGAAGGAGAAAAAGAGGGATATGACGAAGGACAGGAAGAAGAAGAAGGAGATGAAGAGGAAGAAAAGAAAGGAAAGGAGAGGATGAAGAAGAAGTGGAAGAAAGAGAACAAGAGGAGGCAGGAGAAGTGGAAGAAAGATAAGAAGAGGAAGAAGAAGGAGAGTAACTAGAAGAAGTGGAAGAAGGAGAAGAAAAGGAAGAAGAAGAAGATGTGGAAAGTGAAGAAGTTGAAGAAGGTGAACAAGAGGAGGAAGAAGAAGTAGTGGAAGGAGGTGAGATGAAGAAGAAGAATTCGAACAAGGAGAAAAGGAGGAAAAGGAAGAAGGAGGGGAAGGGAAGGGAAGAAGAAGCAGAAGACGTGGAACCTGGAGGAGAAGAGGAAGAAGAAGAAGAAGTGTAAGCATAATGATGCATTCTCCCCAAGCAAGGGCCCTATCACTAGGGCCATGGCTAGGAGAATAGAAGAAGACATGGCTAGAGTAGAGGGAGGAAGATCTCACCTCCATATGACCATCAAGTTATGCAAGCCATGACTTATTTACTTGTAATTTTTATTTTAGGAACCTAGGATTTTATTCTGGAATGTATTAGTCCATTTAATTTTCTAGGAGGTGTCTTAGTAATAAGAAGGGGTAAGATTAGCTTTTGGGCCTTTATTTAGGAAATAAAGGGGTAGTTTGATAACTACACCCTCTTTTGCTAAATAAAACCCAAAACTAATAAAGGAGTAATCTTGGCCCTTGGATGAGGTAGCTTGGGCACCAATTCTCATCTAAAGGAGGGTATTGATTGGACTTTGGGCTTCAATCCTCCTCCCTTGGATGACTCCTTTTAATCCCAGCCCTTCATTTCCTTCATGACTTGTCCAAGAGGTTAGCTCCCTCTATAAAAAGGTGCTCCTTCACACTCTTGTATTTTTTACACTTGATTGAATGGAAAAACCTTGAGTTGGCCAAAATTCTCTTAGTGTCCACCCTTCTCTCTTTGAGAATTCCTTAGGTTTTTATCAAGGGTTCCATCCCTTGTGGCAAACTTTCCCTCTTAGGCTTATCTTACCTTAAGTGGCGCCTAAAACCACCTCACTTCTTACCTCTCCACAAACCATTTCACCAAAGAAGAAAACCTCTAGAAAAAGATCAAGGGAGGCATGCATCACATAAGATTTGGGGGAAGGAGAAGAAGAGGAAGAGCAACAATGGGAAGCGACAGAAGTGGCGAATGGAGAAAAAGAGGAAGGAGAAGAGGGAAAGGAAAGAAGAAGAAGTTGTGGAAGGAGAAGAAGTGGAAGAAGAGGAAGAAGAAGAAGTGTAAGAAGAAGATGCAGAAGAAGGAGACAAAAATGAAGAAGAACAACAAGTAGAAGTAGAAGAAGTGGTAGAAGTAGTGGAATGAAAGGAGATGAAGAAGAAGAAGTGGAAGAAGGAGAACGAGAGGAGGGAGAAGAGGTGGCAGAAGGAGAACAAGAGGAAGAAGAAGAAGTGGAAGCACGAGAAGAAAAGGAAGAAGTGCAAGTGGAAGAAGGAGAACAATAGGAAGAAGAAGAAGAAGTGGAAGAATGAGCAAAAGAGAAGAAGAAGAAGTGGAAGAATGAGCAAAAGAGGAGGAAGAAGAAGCAATGGAAGGAAAGGGGATGAAGAAGAAGTGGAACAAGGAGGAGAAGAAGAAGGGGAGGAAGAAGAAGTAGTGTAGGCAGAAGAAGGGCAAGAAGGAGAAGTAAGGGAAGAAGAAGAACAAGTGGATGTAGTAGAAGTGGAAGAAGGTGAACCAGAGGAAGAAGAAGAAGTAGTTGAAGGAGTGGGGATGATGGAGAAGAAGTGGAAGAAGGAGAACAAGAGGTAGAAATGCAAGTGGAAGCAAAAGAAGGAGAAAAAGATGGATATGACGAAGGAAAGGAAGAAGAAGAAAGAGATTGACGTGAATCCTCTTGCGGAATTAGAATTCTGGATAAGGACCTCCAAGAATTGTATTGGCTGCCTTATGAAAAATTGAACCAAAGAAAGGAAGAATTCATTGAGCAACGAAGCAGGGGAAGGGGAATCTGGAGGAGAAGAGGAAGAAGGAGGGGAAGGGCAGGGAAGAAGAAGAAGAAGAAGTGGAATCTGGAGGAGAAGAGGAAGAAGAAGAAGAAGTGTAAGCATAAGATTTGGGGGAACGAGAAAAAGAGGAAGAGCAACAATGGGAAGCAACAGAAGTGGGGGATGGAGAAAAAGAGGAAGGAGAAGACGGAAAGGAAAGAAGAAGAAGTTGTGGAAGGAGAAGAAATGGATGAAGAGGAAGAAGAAGAAGTGTAAGCAGAAGAAGCGGAAGAAGGAGACGAAAATGAAGAAGAACAACAAGTAGAAGTAGAAGAAGTGGTAGAAGGAGAGAATAAGAGGAGTAGGAAGAAGTAGTAGAATGAAAGAAAATGAAGAAGAAGAAGTGGAAGAACGAGAGGAAAAGGAAGAAGTGCAAGTGGAAGAAGGAGAACAATAGGAAGAAGAAGAAGAAGTGGAAGAATGATAAAAGGAGAAGGAAGAAGAAGCAATGGAAGGAAAGGGGATGAAGAAGAAGTGGAATAAGGAGGAAAAGAAGAAGGGGAGGAAGAAGAAGTAGTATAGGCAGAAAAAGGGCAAGAAGGAGAAGAGAGGGAAGAAGAAGAACAAGTGGATTTTGTAGAAGTGGATGAAGGTGAACAAGAGGAAGACGAAGAAGTAGTTGAAGGAGTGGGGATGATGGAGAAGAAGTGGAAGAAGGAGAGAACAAGAGGTAGAAATGCAAGTGGAAGCAGAAGAAGGAGAAAAAGAGGGATATGACGAAGGAAAGGAAGAAGGAAGAAAAGAAAGGAAAGGAGAGGATGAAGAAGAAGCGGAGAAAGAGAACAAGAGGAGGCAGGAGAAGTGGAAGAAAGATAAGAAGAGGAAGAAGGAGAGTAGCTAGAAGAAGTGGAAGAAGGAGAAGAAAAGGAAGAAGAAGAAGATGTGGAAAGTGAAGAAGTTGAAGAAGGTGAACAAGAAGAGGAAGAAGAAATAGTGGAAGGAGGTGAGATGAAGAAGAAGCGGAAATAGTGGAAGAAGGAGGGGAAGGGAAAGGAAGAAGAAGCAGAAGAAGTGGAATCTGGAGGAGAAGAGGAAGAAGAAGAAGAAGTGTAAACATAAGATTTCGGGAAGGAGAAGAAGAGGAAGAACAACAATGGGAAGCAACAGAAGTGGGGGATGGAGAAGAAGAGGAAGGAGAAGATGGAAAGGAAAGAAGAAGAAGTTGTGGAAGGAGAAGAAATGGAAGAAGAGGAAGAAGATGAAGTGTAAGCAGAAGAAGCGGAAGAAGGAGACGAAAATGAAGAAGAACAACAAGTAGAAGTAGAAGAAGTGGTAGAAGAACAGAATAAGTGGAATAGGAGGAAGTAGTGGAATGAAAGGAGATGAAGAAGAAGAAGTGGAAGAAGGAGAACGGGAGGAGGGAGAAAAGGTGGCAGATGGAGAAGAAGAGGAAGAGGAAGAAGAAGAAGTGGAAGAACAAGAAGAAAAGGAAGAAGTGCAACTGGAAGAAGGAGAACAATAGGAAGAAGAAGAAGAAGTGGAAGAATGAGAAAAAGAGGAGGAAGAAGAAGCAATGGAATTGGATGAAGAAGAAGTGGAACAAGGAGGAGAAGAAGAAGGGTAGGAAGAAGAAGTAGTGTAGGCAGAAGTAGGGCAATCAGGAGAAGAGAGGGAAGAAGAAGAGCAAGTGGATGTAGTAGAAGTGGAAGAAGGTGAACAAGAGGAAGAAGAAGAAGTAGTTGAAGGAGTGGGGATGATGGAGAAGAAGTGGAAGAAGGAGAATAAGAGGTAGAAATGCAAGTGGAAGCAGAAGAAGGAGAAAAAGAGGGATATGACAAAGGAAAGGAAGAAGAAGAAGGAGATGAAGAGGAAGAAAAGAAAGGAAAGTAGAGGATGAAGAAGAAGTGGAAGAAAGAGGACAAGAGGAGGCAGGAGAAGTGGAAGAAAGATAAGAAGAGGAAGAGGAAGGAGAGTAACTAGAAGAAGTAGAAGAAGGAGAAGAAAAGGAAGAAGAAGAAGATGTGGAAAGTGAAGAAGGTGATCAAGAGGAGGAAGAAGGACTAGGGGAAGGAGGTGAGATGAAGAAGAAGATGTGGATAGTGAAGAAGGTGATCAAGAGGAGGAAGAAGGAGTAGTGGAAGGAGGTGACATGAAGAACAAGAATTGGAACAAGGAGAAAAGGAGGAAAGGGAAGAAGGAGGGGAAGGGAAGGGAAGAAGAAGCAGAAGAAGTGGAATCTGGAGGAGAAGAGGCAGAAGAAGAAGAAGTGTAAGCATAAGATTTGGGGGAAGGAGAAGAAGAGGAAGAGCAACAATGGGAAGCAATAGAAGTGGGGGATGGAGAAAAAGAGGAAGGAAAAGACGGAAAGGAAAGAGGAAGAAGTTGTGGAAGGAGAAGAAATGGAAGAAGAGGAAGAAGAAGAAGTGTAAGCAGAAGAAGCAGAAGAAGGACACGAAAATGAAGAAGAACAACAAGTAGAAGTAGAAGAAGTGGTAGAAGGAAAGAATAAAAGGAATAGGAGGAAGTAGTGGAATGAAAGGAGATGAAGAAGAAGAAGTGGAAGAAGGAGAATGGGAGGAGGGAGAACAGGTGGCAGAAGGAGAGGAAGACGAAAAAGAAGAAGTGGAAGAACGAGAAGAAAAGGAAGAAGTGGAAGTGGAAGAAGGAGAACAATAGGATGAAGAAGAAGAAGTCGAAGAATGAGAAAAAGAGGAGGAAGAAGAAGCAATGAAAGGAAAGGGGATGAAGAAGAAGTGGAACAAGTAGGAGAAGAAGAAGGGGAGGAAGAAGAAGTAGTGTAGGCAGAAGAAGGGCAAGAAGGAGAAGAGAGGGAAGAAGAAGAACAAGTGGATGTAGTAGAAGTGGAAGAAGGTGAACAAGATGAAGAAGAAGTAGTTGAAGGAGTGGGGATGAAGTGGAAGAACAAGAACAAGAGGTAGAAATGCAAGTGGAAGCAGAAGAAGGAGAAAAAGAGGGATATGACGAAGGAAAGGAAGAAGAAGAAGGAGATGAAGAGGAAAAAAAGGAAGGAAAGGAAAGGATGAAGAAGAAGTGGAAAAAAGAGAACAAGAGGAGGCAGCAGAAGTGGAAGAAAGATAAGAAGAGGAAGAAGAAGGAAAGTAACTAGAAGAAGTCGAAGAAGAAGAAGAAAAGGAAGAAGAAGAAAATGTGGAAAGTGAAGAAGTTGAAGAAGATGAACAAGAGGAGGAAGAAGAAGTAGTGGAAGGAGGTGAGATGAAAAAGAAGAATTGGAACAAGGAGAAAAGGAGGAAAAGGAAGAAGGAGGGGAAGGGAAGGGAAGGGAAGAAGAAGAAGAAGTGTAAGCATAAGATTTGGGGGAAGGAGAAGAAAAGGAAGAGCAACTATGGGAAGCAACAGAAGTGGGGGATGGAGAAAAAGAGGAAGGAGAAGACGGAAAGGAAAGAAGAAGTTGTGGAAGGAGAAGAAATGGAAGAAGAAGAAGTGTAAGCAGAAGAAACGTTAGAAGGAGACAAAAATGAAGAAGAACAACAAGTAGAAGTAGAAGAAGTGGTAGAAGTAGTGGAATGAAAGGAGATGAAGTGGAAGAAAGAGAACGGGAGGAGGGAGAAGGGGTGGCAGAAGGAGAAGAAGAGGAAGAAGAAGAAGTGGAAGAACGAGAAGAAAAGTGATGCAATCCTACATATCAAGGGCCCTCTCACTAGGGCAATGGCTAGGAGGATTGAAGAGGACTTGGCCCGGAAAGACTCATCAAGACCCCAGCTCATGATGGAGATAGATATTTTAGGCCATAGTCCTTAGTTTTCTTCTTGTAAATATTAATTAGCTTTTAATTCCCTTTTAGGCCTTGTATTTTGGCCATTTATTTTAGTTTCTAGAGTTTAGGGTGTAATTAGCTTAGGAAGGGAGGTGAGGGGAGTAAAGGGCCTAATAACACAAAGGAGTGTGGATCTCTTTCCACACTCCCTTGATTAGGCCGTGACACTCCCTAGCTTAAGGCTAGGCACCACTTTTAGCGGGACTAAGAGGGATTAGTGCTCCTAATACTAATTAGGCCCAAGTCCCACATTGCCTAGTTTTGAGTGCCTTGCTCTCTCTTTGGGCTATAAATACACCTAGTCTCTCTTGTACAAAGCACACTTGATTGAATGAAGTAAGACTCTTTTTGAGCAATTTATTCTTGAGTGTCATTGAGAATCCTCTCTCTTGAGGAACTCTCCCTTAAAGCTTTTATCAAGGGACCTCTCCCTTGTGGCAAGCAACATAAAATTTTTTTGACTCATCTTTCTCCTAGAAAGTGGCGTCAACCCTCTCCCATTTCTAACCTCTCCATCCTCCATTTTCTTAGAGAAAGGAACCTTGGTTGAAGAGATCAAGGGAGTGCATCATTTGATATCAGAGCCATCTTCATGAAGGTTCATTTCCTCCTCCTTCTCCTTAGTTTATGTGTCTTTCTTTAGTTTCTTTTTTCTGCAGTTTTTATACTTTATTTCTTGCTTCCTTTATTGTCATTTAAATTCCTTATTGTCTTGAAGTTTATGTTTTAGTTCTTGCAATTTTTATTTCCATGTCTTTATTGCTTTCTAGATTCAATTTATTTTGTTCATTTCTATTGAATCTTTGTGTGTTTCCTTTAGGTTTGTTTCTTTAAATTTCTACCCATCTTTTTAACTTTTCCTTATTCTAGTGCTTACCCTAAGAGGATCATAGTAATGACTTCACAAACTTTGTGAAGGAAGCCACACAATTGGGGTTTTGATCCTTGGATCACTTTTGCTTCTTTCATTTAGAGTTCTTGCATTTTAATTCTATTTTCCTGCACCTTTTTCTCTAATTTTTTCCTGCACCTATTTCTCTATTTTTTCCAGCTCCTATTTCTCTGTTTTTGTGTCACATTCTTGGTCATTTTGAGTCATTTATTTTCAGTTTTAATCCTCCTACGTTGTGTCTTATTTTGGTATTGTTTAGTCCTTTTAATTGTCACTTAAAATCCATTGTTTAGCTCTTTTATTTTACCATAAAAGTGTGTTATTTCTCTATTGGAAATTGAGCATCAAAGAGGCTTACTCTTGATCCCATGTCCTTAGAGTCTCACATGCTATTTAGATCTTAGCATGTTCTTAAAAAAAAAATCTTCAAAAAATTAATGCTCAATTTCTTCCAAATTTCATTCACTTGTTCAATAATTTTAGTATCTTAATTTTGTGCTAGTTTTTGTGGTGATTTTCGTTGATTGGCTTGGAAAGGCATGTTGGGTATGTAATTGGGCTGATTATTGAGTAATCAAGTTGGCCTCAACTTCCATAAAACTCTCCTTGTGCCATTTATTTTTTATCACCTAAAATTACTAGTTCATATTAGGTTGCTTTGTTTCTTAATTTTTCACTTTTGTATATCAATTATGGTGGCCATTTCCTATCCTTTATTCAAGCATTTATGATTCTTTAACTCCTCATCGTATTTGCTTCAAAATTTTGTTAAGAGGTGTAGCAAAATTGTATAAAAAATAGAAATTAAAAAGAAAAGAAGTGAAAAAAAAACGTGTTAGTAAAAAAAAAATTTTAAAAAAATTTTAAAAAAAGAAGTGAAAAGAACAAAATATCTTTAGTACACCTCGTATTGTCTCAATGACTAAAAGGAGTGATTTAAAAAAAAAATAATCAATCTTGCTTGAACATACTTGCATATAATTTGACCATATTGATTTTAAATGATGCAAATGATTGAAACTTTTGAGTCATTTTTTTTTTGTTTTTGTAGTCCATTATATTCTAGGCCCATTCTAGGAATTTCGTTTGTGTACCATCTTTCTATCTACACCATTTTTACTTGCTTGTGTTCTTTGGTTATCTTTGTGTTTGTCTAAATAATTCTTTCCACTTGGATGTTTATTTCCCTTCCTTGAGTTTTCTTTTCATGTTTTTTTTTATTGTATTGCACTCTCTGGGTTCCTCCTTGGGTGCGCCACTTTGTTGAAGGAAAAGAAAGGTCAAACCAAGCTTTCCACAAGGGAAGCATCTTGAGGTGTGTTGAAGCAAGCTAAGGAAGAGGTTCATTCAAGGGAGCAACACCACTTTGAGAGAGGCAAACACTTGGAGTAGAGAGCAACTTCAAACATAAAGTCTTTTGTTTCTTTTTGTTTAATTGGGTGTAAATTTTATTAAGACCATTTTAATTGAGGTGTTGGATGCCCATAAGGGTCACCTCTTTGATTGTAATAATTTTTTAGTTTCTCGTTTAGGTGGGAGAAGGAATTGGTACCCCATTTCTCCATCTTAGGTTCACGCCTTTAGATCCTTACCTTTGCTTTAAATTTCTTTTATTTGCTTTCCATCTTAGTGTGAAAAGCTTTTGAGTTCCAAAGACTCTTAAGTAATTCACTTAGGGAGAAAACAAAACAAAAGAGTAAGGAGTGTTGCCCATAGGTTCTTCCCAATCACTTTCAAAATGAGTGAAGAGAAAGAAAAAGAAAAGAGAGAAAGAGAGTTAAGAGAAGAAAGACGAAGAGAGGAAAAAGAGCGTGAGAAAAGAGAGAAAGAAAGCGAGGAGAAAAGAGAGAGACAAGAACGAGAAGAAAGAGAAGAAAGACGGAGGGAAGAGAAAGAAAGAGAACAAAGAGAAAGAGAAGAAAAAAAGGAAAAAGAAGAGAGAGAGAGGGAAGAGAGAAGAGAAGAGCGTGAAAGAGAAGAAAGAAGTAGAAAGACGAGTTAGAGAAAGGCATAGGTATTGGTCTGCCTCTAGTGAAGTAAGTGAAAGTGAGGGATATGAAAGACCTAGGGTAAGGAGAGCACAACAACATCATAACCAACCCCAAGCCCAACCTAGGGAACAAAAAGTTGACCTCCCTCATTTTCATGGCAAAGAGGATGTGGAAGCCTACCTTGATTGGGAAATGAAGGTAGAGCAACTCTTTGTTTGTTATAACATAAGTGAAGAAAGAAAAGTTCCGCTGGCAACCCTTAGCTTCCAAGGGCATGCCATGTATTGGTGGACCTCCTTGGTCAATGAGAGGCGCCACCTTCGTAACCCTCCGGTGGATTATTGGAATGATCTCAAGGGGGCTATGAGGCGGAGACACGTCCCTTCTTATTATGAAAGAGAGCTCTTGGATAAACACCAAAGATTAAAACAGTACAACTCAAGTGTTGAGGAGTACAGACAAACCATGGAGCTTTGCATGATGAGAGCGGGCGTCACCGAAGAACCAAGGGCCACCGAAGCTAGATTTTTAAGTGGTTTGAACTCTGACATAAGAGACAAAGTTGAGCTCTTACCATATAATAATCTAGATGACCTAGTCCAACTTTGCATAAGAGTGGAAAATCAATTAAAAAGAAAAGGTAGAGCAAAAAGAGAATTTCCATCCTACAATTATGCAAAGAGGGACCTAGGCAAGGGAAGCTCTTCCAAGAGCTCTCCTAAAGAGGAACCATCCAAGCATGTGCATAAAGAACATAAACCCATGCATCATAGAGACAACCCCCCTACTAGTTCTAACAATAGGACTAGTAGTATTAAATACTTTAAATGTCTTGGGAGAGGCCACATTGCCTCTCAGTGCCCCAATAAGAAAACCATGATCATGAGGGGCCAAGAGATTTTTAGTGAGAGTAGCTCATCTTCCTCCTCTAGTGAGAGTGAGGAAGAAGGGGGTCATGAGCATCATGAGCATGACATTGTTGAAAATCCTTGTGATGGAGACCTCTTAATGGTTAGGCGCCTTCTTGGAAGCCAACCCCTTGAGCTTAACCACTCCCAAAGAGAGAACATTTTTCATACACGTTGTAAAGTTTTAGACAAAACCTGTTCTCTCATTGTGGATAGTGGATCTTGCTGCAATTGTTGTAGCTCAAGGTTGGTAGAAAAGCTAGCCTTACACCCAATTCCTCATCCTAGACCTTACCAGCTCCAATGGCTTAATGAGGAAGGGGAAATGGTTGTAAACCAACAAGTGAAGGTGCCGTTCTCCATTGGAAAGTATCAAGATGAGATCTTATGTGATATAGTTCAAATGGAGGCTGGCCATATCTTGTTAGGGAGGCCTTGGCAGTTTGGCAAACAAGTCATTCACCATGGCTACTCTAATGAGATAATCCTCACTCATAAGGGTAAAAGAATAAAGTTGACTCCTCTCACACCTTCACAAGTGGCTGAGGATCAACTCATCATGAAACATAAAAGAGATGAGGAAAAAAAAGTTCAAAGTAAAAAAAAAAAAAAAGCTTTCATCCCTAAAGCTTGAAAAGGGTAAAGAGGGAGAGTTGGAAAGAGGTACCCCTTCCAAAGAGGTAATTAAGAAAGAGAGTCATTTTGCAACAAAAATGGATATTAAAGAAGCTCTCTTGCTTGATCGACCTTTTTATCTCCTTATTTGTAAAGAGGTACCTTCTGGCACTGCCACAAGTCATGAAATTGAGTCTCTTCCAAAAGGGGTTCGAAAATATTTTAAAAGAATTTGATGATCTTTTCCCTCAAGAGGTTTTGAGGGGTTACCACCTCTAAGGGGAATAGAACACCAAATTGACCTTGTTCCTGGCGCAAGTCTGCCCAATAGACCCGCGTATAGGACAAACCCCGTTGAGACCAAAGAGATTGAGTCTCAAGTTCAAGACTTGTTGGAGAAGGGTTGGGTTCAAAAGAGCCTTAGCCCTTGTGTGGTTCCTGTTTTGTAGGTGCCCAAAAAGGATGGAAAATGGCGGATGTGTATGGACTATCGTGCCATCAATAACATCACCATTAAGTATAGGCACCCAATCCCTAGGCTAGAAGATATGCTTGATGAATTGCTTGGAGCCAAAATATTTTCAAAAATTGATCTTAGAAGTGGTTACCATCAAATAAGAATCAAAGAAGGAGATGAATGGAAAACCGCTTTTAAGACCAAATTCGATCTTTATGAATGGTTGGTGATGCCTTTTGGGCTCACCAATGCTCCAAGAACTTTCATGCATCTCATGAATCATGTACTTAGGGATTGCATTGGTAGGTTTGTATTTGTTTATTTTGATGATATTTTAGTCTATAGTAGGTCTTTAGAAGAACATATAGGACACCTTAGGGAAGTCTTATCTGTCCTTAGAATGAATAAACTATTTGCAAACTTAGAAAAATGCACTTTTTGTGTTCCTAGTGTGGTTTTCTTGGGCTTTGTCATTAGTGCCCAAGGGGTCCAAGTAGACCCCCAAAAAATCAAGGCCATTCAAGAATGGCCCGCCCCTACTAGTGTGACTGAGATCAAGAGCTTTCATGGTCTCGCAGGATTTTATAGGCGCTTTGTGCCTAACTTCTCCACACTGGCTTCACCACTCAATGACTTGGTGAAGAAGGAAGTTCTTTTCTTGTGGGGTGAAAGAAAAAAAGAAGCTTTTCAACTGCTCAAGGATAAACTCACTAATGCACCCGTTCTAGCCCTCCCCGACTTTTCAAAAACTTTTGAGCTAGAATGTGATGCATCGGGAGTAGGTGTAGGAGCTGTGCTGTTGCAAGGGGGGCACCCCATTGCTTATTTTAGTGAAAAACTCAATGGTGCCCACCTCAACTACCCCACCTACGACAAGGAGTTTTATGCTTTGATCCGTGCCCTCCAAACTTGGGAACATTATCTTGTTTCCAAGGAATTTGTCATTCATAGTGACCATGAGTCACTTAAGTATTTGAGGGGGCAAGGAAAGTTGAACAAGAGGCATGCTAAATGGGTTGAATTTCTTGAAACTTTTCCTTATGTCATCAAATATAAAAAGGGAAAAACAAATGTGGTGGTCGATGCTCTTTCAAGGAGGCATTCTCTCCTTGCCACCCTCAGTGCTCAAATTTTGGGATTTGATGACATAAAAGAAATGTATCCTTCTGACCAAGACTTTGGAACCATTTATACTGCCTCATCTTCCAAAGCCAAAGATGGCTTCTACAGGTGTGAAGGGTACTTATTCAAAGAGGGCAAACTTTGTGTACCCCAAGGATCTATTAGGAAATTGCTGACAAAAGAGAGCCATGAAGGTGGGCTCATGGGGTATTTTGGAATTGATAGAACCTTAATGCTTTTAAAACAAAAATTCTTTTGGCCCCATATGAAAAAAGATGTCCAAAGACATTGCTTACGATGCATATCTTGTTTACAAGCTAAGTCCCGAGTAATGCCTCATGGACTTTACACACTCCTTCTACACCTTGGGTAGATATTAGCATGGATTTTATCCTTGGGCTCCCAAGAACCCAACGAGGTGTAGACACCATCTTTGTGGTAGTGGACCGCTTTAGTAAAATGGCACATTTCATTCCCTGCCACCAAGTGGATGATGCGAGTCACATCACAAGGATTTTCTTTCGTGAGGTTGTCCGCTTGCACGGAATACCCTCAACCATAGTCTCTGATAGGGATGCTAAGTTCCTTAGCCATTTTTGGAAAACTCTTTGGGCAAGGCTAGGAACTAAGCTCTTATTTTCTACCACTTGTCATCCTCAAACAGATGGACAAACTGAGGTAGTAAATAGATCCCTATCCACTATGTTGAGGGCACTCTTGAAAGGAAACCACAAGTCTTGGGATGAATATCTCCCCCACATTGAATTTGCATATAATAGGGTGGTTCATCGAACCACTAAGCACTCCCCTTTTGAGGTTGTATATGGTTTTAATCCTCTCACCCCTCTGGACTTGTTACCACTCCCTAACACCCGAATTTTTCATAAAGAAGGGAAAACTAGGGCTGATTTTGTCAAAAAATTACATGAGAGGGTCAAAACTAATATTGAAACCCAATCTAAGGGGTATGCTTCATCTAGCAACAAGGGGAGGAAGAAAGTCATCTTCGAAAAGGGCAATTAGGTTTGGCTTCACCTAAGAAAGGATCGTTTCCCTTCTAAGAGGAAGTCCAAACTTAGCCCTCGAGGAGATGGTCCCTTCCAAATCCTTGAGAAGGTAAATAATAATGCATATAAGTTAGACCTTCCCAAGGATTATGGAGTTAGCACCACCTTTAATGTTTGTGATCTTACCCCCTTTTTAGGTGCTGACATGGAAGAGGATGACCCTTCAGATTTGAGGACAAATCCTTCCGATGGGGGAGGAGATGATGCAATCCTACCTATCAAGGGCCCTATGACTAGGGCAATGGCTAGGAGGATTGAAGAGGACTTAGCTCGGAAAGACTCATCAAGACCCCAGCTCATGATGGAGATAGATATTTTAGGCCATAGTCCTTAGTTTTCCTCTTGTAAATATTAATTAGATTTTAATTCCCTTTTAGGCCTTGTATTTTGGCCATTTATTTTAGTTTCTAGTGTTTAGGGTGTAATTAGCATAGGAAGGGAGGTGAGGGGAGTAAAGGGCCTAATAACACAAAGGAGTGTGGATCTCTTTCCACACCCCCTTGATTAGGCCGTGACACTCCCTAGCTTAAGGCTAGGCACCACTTTTAGTGGGCCTAAGAGGGATTAGTGCTCCTAATACTAATTAGGCCCAAGTCCCACATTGCCTAGTTTTGAGTGCCTTGCTCCCTCTTTGGGCTATAAATACACCTAGTCTCTCTTGTACAAAGCACGCTTGATTCAATGAAGTAAGACTCTTTTTGAGCAATTTATTCTTGAGTGTCATTGAGAATCCTCTCTCTTGAGGAATCTTTCCCTTAAAGCTTTTATCAAGGGACCTCTCCCTTGTGGTAAGCAACATAAAATTTTTTTGACTCATCTTTCTTAGAGGAAGGAACCTTGGTTGAAGAGATCAGGGGAGTGCATCAAAAAGGAAGAAATGCAAGTGGAAGAAGGAGAACAATAGGAAGAAGAAGAAGTGGAAGAATGAGAAAAAGAGGGGGAAGAAGAACCAATGGAGGGAAAGGGGATGAAGAAGAAGTGGAACAAGGAGTAGAAGAAGAAGAAGGGGAAGAAGGTGAACAAGAGGAAGAAGAAGAAGTAGTTGAACGAGTGGGATGATGGAGAGGAAGTGGAAAAAGGAGAACAAGAGGTAGAAATGCAAGTGGAGCAGAAGAAGGAGAAAAAGAGGGATATGACGAAGGAAAGGAAAAAGAAGAAGGAGATGAAGAGGTAGAAAAGAAAGGAAAGGAGAGGATGAAGAAGAAGTGGAAGAAAGAGAACAAGAGGAGGCAGGAGAACTCGAAGAAAGATAAGAAGAGGAAGAAGAAGGAGAATAACTAGAAGAAGTGGAAGAAGGAGAAGAAAAGGAATGAGAAGGAGATGTGGAAAGTGAAGAAGGTAAACAAGAGGAGGAAGAAGAAATAGTGGAAGGAGGTGAGATGAAGAAGAAGAATTGGAATAAGGAGAAAAGGAGGAAAAGGAAGAAGGAGGGGAAGGGAATGGAAGAAGAAGCAGAAGAAGTAGAATCTGGAGGAGAAGAGGAAGAAGAAAAAGAACTGTAAGCATAAGATTTGGGGGAAGGAGAACAAGAGGAAGAGCAACAATGGGAAGCAACAGAAGTGGGGGATGGAGAAAAAGAGGAAGGAGAAGACGGAAAGGAAAGCAGAAGAAGTTGTGGAAGGAGAAGAAATGGAAGAAGAAGAAGTGTTAGCAGAAGAAGCGGAAGAAGGAGATGAAAATGAAGAAGAACAACAAGTAGAAGTAGAAGAACTGGTAGAAGGAGAGAATAACAGGAATAGGAGGAAGTAGTGGAATGAAAGGAGATGAAGAAGAAGAAGTGGAAGAAGGAGAACGGGAGAAGGGAGAAGAGGTAGCAGAAAGAGAAGAAGAGGAACAAGAATAAGTGGAAGAACGAGAAGAAAAGGAAGAAGTGCAAGTGGAAGAAGGAGAACAATAGGAAGAAGAAGAAGAAGAAGTGGAAGAATGAGAAAAAGAGGAAGAAGAAGAAGCAATGGAAGGAAAGGGGATAAAGAAGAAGTGGAACAAGGAGGAGATGAAGAAGGGGAGGAAGAAGAAGTAGTGTACGCAGAAGAAGGGCAAGAAGGAGAAGAGAGGGAAGAAGAAGAACAAGTGGATGTAGTAGAAATGGAAGAAGGTGAATAAGAGGAAGAAGAAGAAGTAGTTGAGGGAGTGGGGTTGATGGAGAAGAAGTGGAAGAAGGAGAACAAGAGGTAGAAATGCAAGTGGAAGCAGAAGAAGGAGAAAAAAAGGGATATGACGAAGGAAAGGAAGAAGAAGAAGGAGATGAAGAGGAAGAAAAGAAAGGAAAGGAGAGGATGAAGAAGAAGTGGAAGAAAAAGAACAAGAGCAGGCAGGAGAAGTGGAAGAAAGATAAGAAGAGGAAGAAGAAGGAGAGTAACTAGAAGAAGTAGAAGAAGGAGAAGGAAAGGAACAAGAAGAAGATGTGGACAGTGAAGAAGGTGAACAAGAGGAGAAAGAAGAAGTAGTGGAAGGAGGTAAGATGAAGAAGAAGAATTGGAACAAGGAGAAAAGGAGGAAAAGGAAGAAGGAGGGGAAGGGAAGGGAAGGGAAGAAGAAGCAGAGGAAGTGGAAGTTGGAGGACAAGAGGAAGAAGAAGAAGAAGTGTAAGCATAAGATTTGGGAGAAGGAGAAGAAGAGGAGGAGCAACAATGGGAAGCAACAGAAGTGGGGGATGGAGAAAAAGAGGAAGGAGAAGACGGAAAGGAAAGAAGAAGAAGTCCAAGCAGAAGAAGCGGAAGAAGGAGACGAAAATGAAGAAGAACAACAAGTAGAAGTAGAAGAAGTGGTAGAAGGAGAGAATAAGAGGAATAGGAGGAAGTAGTGGAATAAAAAGAGATGAAGAAGAAGAAGTGGAAGAAGGAGAATGGGAGGAGGAAGAGGAGGTGGCAGAAGGAGAAGAAGAGGAAGAAGAAGAAATGGAAGAACGAGAAGAAAAGGAAGAAGTGCAAGTGGAAGAAGGAGAACAATAGGAAGAAGAAGAAGACGTGGAAGAATGAGAAAAAGAGGAGGAAGAAAAAGCAATGAAAGGAAAGGGGATGAAGAAGAAGTGGAACAAGGAGGAGAAGAAGAAGGGGAGGAAGAAGAAGTAGTGTAGGCAGAAGAAGGGCAAGAAGGAGAAGAGAGGGAAGAAGAAGAACAAGTGGATGCAGTAAAAGTGGAAGAAGGTGCACAAGAGGACGAAGAAGAAGTAGTTGAAGGAGTGGGGATGATGGAGAAGAAGTGGAAGAAGGAGAACAAGAGGTAGAAATGCAACTGGAAGCAGAATAAGGAGAAAAAGAGGGATATGACGAAGGAAAGAAAGAAGAAGAAGAAGATGAAGAGGAAGAAAAGAAAGGAAAGTAGAGGATGAGGCAGAAGTGGAAGAAAGAGAACAAAAGGAGGCAGGAGAAGTGGAAGAAAGATAAGAAGAGGAAGAAGAAGGAGAGTAACTAGAACAAGTGGAAGAAGGAGAAGGAAAGGGAGAAGAAGAAGATGTGGAAAGTGAAGAAGGTGAACAAGAGCAGGAAGAAGAAGTAATGAGGAGGTGAGATGAAGAAGAAGAATTGGAACAAGGAGAAAACGAGGAAAAGGAAGAAGAAGGGGAAGGGAAGGGAAGAAGAAGCAGAAGAACTGGAATCCGGAGGAGAAAAGGAAGAAGAACAATGGGAAGCAACAGAAGTGGGGAATGGAGAAAAAGAGGAAAGAGAAGACGGAAGGAAAGAAGAAGAAGTTGTGGAAGGAGAAGAAATTGAAGAAGAGGAAGAACAAGAAGGGTAAGCAGAAGAAGCGGAAGAAGCAGACGAAAATGAAGAAGAACAACAAGTAGAAGCAGAAGAAGTGATAGAAGGTGAGAATAAGAGGAATAGGAGGAAGTAGTGGAATGAAAGGAGATGAAGAAGAAGAAGTGGAAGAAGGAGAACGGGAGGAGGAAGAAGAGGTGGCAGAAGGTGAAGAAGACGAAGAAGAAGAAGTGGAAGAACTAGAAGAAAAGGAAGAAGTGCAAGTGGAAGAAGGAGAACAATAAGAAGAAGAAGAAGAAGTGGAAGAATGAGAAAAAGAGGAGGAAGAAGAAGCAACGAAAGGAAAGAGGATGAAGAAGAAGTGGAACAAGGAGGAGAAGAAGATGTGGAAGGTGAACAAGAGGACGAAAAAGAAGTAGTGGAAGAGGTGAGATAAAGAAGAAGAATTGGAACAAGGAGAAAAGGAGGAAAAGGAAGAAGGAGGGGAAGGGAAGGGAAGAAGAAGCAGAAGAAGTGGAATCTGAAGGAGAAGAAGAAGAAGAAGTGTAAGCATAAGATTTGGGGGAAGGAGAAGAAGAGGAAGAGCAACAATGGCAAGCAACAGAAGTGGGGGATGGAGAAAAAGAGGAAGGAGAAGACGGAAAGGAAAGAAGAAGAAGTTGTGGAAGGAGAAGAAATGGAAGAAGAGGAAAAAGAAGAAGTGCAAGCAGGAGAAGCAGAAGAAGGAGACGAAAATGAAGAAGAACAACAAGTAGAAGTAGAAGAAGTGGTAGAAGGAGAGAATAAGAGAAATAGGAGGAAGTAGTGGAATGAAAGGAGATGAAGAAGAAGAAGTGGAAGAAGGAGAACGGGGGGAGGGAGAAGAGGTGGCACAAGGAGAAGAAGAGAAAGAAGAAGAAGTGGAAGAACGATAAGAAAAGCAAGAAGTGCAAGTGGAAGAAGGAGAACAATAGGAAGAAGAAGAAGGAGAACAAGAGGTAGAAATGCAAGTGGAAGCAGAAGAAGGAGAAAAAGAGGGATATGACGAAGGAAAGGAAGAAGAAGAAGGAGATGAAGAGGAAGAAAAGAAAGGAAAGGAGAGGATGAAGAAGAAGTGGAAGAAGGAGAACGGGAGGAGGGAGAAGAGGTGGCAGAAGGAGAAGAAGAGGAAGAAGAAGAAGTGGAAGAACGAAAAGAAAAGGAAGAAGTGCAAGTGGAAGAAGGAGAACAATAGGAAGAAAAAGAAGGAGAACAAGAGGTTGAAATGCAAGTGGAAGCAGAAGAAGGAGAAAAAGAGGGATATGACGAAGGAAAGGAAGAAGAAGAAGGAGATGAAGATGAAGAAAAGAAAGGAATGGAGAGGATGAAGAAGAAGTGGAAGAAAGAGAACAAGAGGAGGCAGGAGAAGTGGAAGAAGGAGAAGAAAAGAAAGAAGAAGAAGATGTGGAAAGTGAAGAAGTTGAAGAAGGGGAACAAGAGGAGGAAGAAGAAGTAGTGGAAAGAGGTGAGATGAAGAAGAAGAATTGGAACAAGGAGAAAAGGAGGAAAAGGAAGAAGAGGGGGAGGGAAGGGAAGAAGAAGCAGAAGAAGTGGAATCTAGAGGAGAAGAGGAAGAAGAAGAAGAAGTGTAACAATGGGAAGCAACAGAACTGGGGGATGGAGCAAAAGAGGAAGGAGAAGACGGAAAGGAAAGAAGAAGAAGTAGTGGAAGGAGAAGAAATGGAAGAAGAGGAAGAAGAAGAAGAAGTGTAAGCAGAAGAAGCGGAAGAAGGAGACGAAAATGAAGAACAACAACAAGTAGAAGTAGAAGAAGTGGTAGAAGGAGAGAATAAGAGGAATAGGAGGAAGTAGCGGAATGAAAGGGAGGAGGGAGAAGAGGTGGCAGAAGGAGAAGAAGAAGAAGAAGAAGAAGTGGAAGAACAAGAAGAAAAGGAAGAAGTGCAAGTGGAAGAACAAGAAGGAGAACAATAGGAAGAAGACGAAAAAGTGGAAGAATGAGAAAAAGAGGAGGAAGAAGAACCAATGGAAGGAAAGGGGATGAAGAAGAAGTGGAACAAGGAGCAGAAGAAGAAGGGGTGGAAGAAGAAGTAGTGTAGGCAGAAGAAGGGCAAGAAGGAGAAGAGGGGGAAGAAGAAGAATAGGTGGATGTAGTAGAAGTCGAAGAAGGTGAACAAGAGGAAGAAGAAGAAGTAGTTGAAGGAGTGGGATGATGGAGAGGAATTGGAAGAAGGAGAACAAGAGGTAGAAATGCAAGTGGAGCAGAAGAAGGAGAAAAAGAGGGATATGACGAAGGAAAGGAAAAAGAAGAAGGAGATAAAGAGGAAGAAAAGAAAGGAAAGGAGAGGATGAAGAAGAAGTGGAAGAAAGAGAACAAGAGGAGGCAGGAGAAGTGGAAGAAAGGTAAGAAGAGGAAGAAGAAGGAGAGTAACTAGAAGAAATGGAAGAAGGAGAAGAAAAGGAAGAAGAAGAAGATGTGGAAAGTGAAGAAGTTGAAGAAGGTGAACAAGAGGAGGAACAACAAGTAGTGGAAGGAGGTGAGATGAAGAAGAAGAATTGGAACAAGGAGAAAAAGAGGAAAAGGAAGAAGGAGTGGAAGGGAAGGGAAGAAGAAGCAGAAGAACTGGAATCTGGAGGAGAAGAGAAAGAAGAAGAACAAGTGTGACCATAAGATTTGGGGAAGGAGGGGAAGAGGAAGAGCAACAATGGGAAGCAATAGGAATCGGGGATGGAGTAAAAGATGAAGGAAAAGACAAAATGGAAAGAAGAATAAGTTATGGAAGGAGAAGAAATGGAAGAAGAGGAAGAAGAAGAAGTGCAAGCAGAAGAAGCGGAAGAAGGAGACGAAAATGAAGAGGAACAACAAGTAGAAGTAGAAGAAGTGGTAGAAGGAGAGAATAAGAGGAATAGGAGGAAGTACTAGAATGAAAGGAGATGAAGAAGAAGAAGTGGAAGAAGGAGAACGGGAGGAGGGAGAAGAGGTGGCAGTAGGAAAAGAAGAGGAAGAAGAAGAAGTGGAAGAACAAGAAGAAAAGGAAGAAGTGCAAGTGGAAGAAGGAGAACAATAGGAAGAAGAAGTAGAAGTGGAAGAATGAGAAAAAGAGGCGGAAGAACAAGCAATGGAAGGAAAAGGGGATGAAGAAGAAGTGAAACAAGGAGGAGAAGAAGAAGGGGAGGAAGAAGAAGTGGTGTAGGCAGAAGAAGGGTAAGAAGGAGAAGAGAGGGAAGAAGAAGAACAAGTGGATGTAGTAGAAGTGGAAGAAGGTGAACAAGAGGAAGAAGAAGAAGTAGTTTAAGAAGTGGGCATGATGGAGAAGAAGTGGAAGAAGGAGAACAAGAGGTAGAAATGCAAGTGGATGCAGAAGAAGGAGGAAAAGAGGGATATGACGAAGGAAAGGAAGAAGAAGAAGCAGATGAAGAGGAAGAAAAGAAAGGAAAGGAGAGGATGAAGAAGAAGCGGAAGAAAGAGAACGAGAGGAGGCACGAGAAGTGGAAGAAAGATAAGAAGAGGAAGAAGAAGGAGAGTAACTAGAAGAAGTGGAAGAAGGAGAAGAAAAGGAAGAAGAAGAAGATGTCGAAAGTAAACAAGGTGAACAAGAGGAGGAAGAAGAAGTGGTGGAAGGAGGTGAGATGAAGAAGAAGAATTGGAACAAGGAGTAAAGGAGGAAAAGGAAGAAGGAGAGGAAGGGAAGGGAAGAAGAAGCAGCAGAAGTGGAAGCTGGAGGAGAAGAGGAAGAAGAAGAAGAAGTGTAAGCATAGGATTTGGGGGAAGGAGAAGAATAGGAAGAAGAACAATGGGAAGCAACAGAAGTGGGGGATGGAGAAAAAGAGGAACGAGAAGACGGAAAGGAAAGAAGAAGAAGTTGTGGAAGGAGAAGAAATGGAAGAAAAGGAAGAAGAAGAAGTGTAAGAAAAAGAAGCGGAAGAAGGAGATGAAAATGAAGAAGAAGAAGAAGTAGAAGTAGAAGAAGTGGTAGAAGGAGAGAATAAGAGGAAGAGGAGGAAGTAGTGGAATGAAAGGAGATGAAGAAGAAGAAGAAGTGGAAGAAGGAGAATGGGAGGAGGGAGAAAAGGTGGCAGAAGGAGAAGAAGAGGGGGAGGGAAGGGAAGAAGAAGCAGAAGAAGTGGAATCTGGAGGAGAAGAGGAAGAAGAAGAAGAAGTGTAAGCATAAGATTTAGGGGTAGGAGAAGAAGAGGAAGAGCAACAATGGGAAGCAACAGAAGTGGTGGATGGAGAAAAAGAGGAAGCAGAAGACAGAAAGGAAAGAAGAAGAAGTTATGGAAGGCGAAGAAATGGAAGAAGAGGAAGAAAAAGAAGTGTAAGCAGAGGAAGCGAAAATGAAGAAGAAGAAGAAGTAGAAGTAGAAGAATTGGAAGAACGAGAAGAAAAGGAAGAAGTGCAAGTGGAAGCAGGAGAACAATACGAAGAAGAAGAAGAAGTAGAAGAATGAGAAAAAGAGGAGGAAGAAGAGGCAATGGAAGGAAAGGGGATGAAGAAGAAGTGGAACAAGGAAAAGAAGAAGAAGGGGAGGAAGAAGGAGTAGTGTAGGCAAAAGAAGGGAAAGAAGGAGAAGAGAGGGAAGAAGAAGAACAAGTGGATGTAGTAGAAGTGGAAGAAGGAGAACTAGAGGAGGAAGAACAAGTGGAAGAAGGAGAAGAAGAGGAAGAAGAAGAAGTGGAGGAACGAGAAGAAGAGGAAGAAGGGCAAGTGGAAGAAGCAGAACAATAGGAAGGACAAGAAGAAGTGGAAGAATGAGAAGAAGAGGAAGAATAAGAAGCAGTGGAGGGAGGTGGGATGAAGAAGAAGAACTAGAAGCAGGAGAAAAGGAGGAAAAGGAAGAAGGAGGGCTAGGGAAGAGAAGGAAGGAAGAAAAAGAACAAGTGGAAGCAGCAGAAGTGGAAGAAGGTGAAGAAGAGGAAGAGGAAGAGGAAGAAGTAGTTGAAGGCGTGGGGATTTGGGGGAAGGAGACGAAGAGGAACAACAACAATTGGAAGCAAAAGAAGTGGGCGATGGAGAAAAAGAGAAAGGAGAAGATTGAAACGGAAGAAGTAGTGGAAGGAGAAAAAATGGAAGAAGAGGAAGAAGTGCAAGTGGAAGAAGGAGAACGATAGGAAAAAGAAGAAGAAGAAGTGTAAGCAGAAGATTCGGGGGAAGGAGCAGAAGAGGAAGAGCAACAATTGGTAGCAAATGAAATGGGCGACGGAGAAAAAGAGGAAGGAGAGGAAGGAAAGGAAAGAAGAAGTAGTGGAAGGTGAAGAAATAGAAGAAGCTAAAGATAAAGAAGTGGAAGCAGAGGAAGTGGAAGAAGGAGACGAAAAAGAAGAAGAACAAGTGGAAGCAGAAGAAATGGTAGAAGGAGAACAAGAGGAATATGAGAAAGTAGTGGGATGAAAGGGGATGAAGAAGAAGTAGAAGAAGGAGATCGGAAGGAGGAAGAAGAAGTAGAAGAAGGAGAAGAAGAGGAAGAATAAGAAGTGGAAGAACGAGAGGAGAAGAGGAAGAAGTGCAAGTGGAAGAAGGAAAACAATACGAAGAAGAAGTGGAAGAATGAGAAAAAGGGGAAGAAGAAGAAGCAGTCGAAGGAAAGGGGATGAAGAAAAGAAGTGTGAGAAGGAGAAGAAGAGAAGTGTGAGAAGGAGAAGAAGAGAAGTGTGAGAAGGAGAAGAAGAGGAGGAAGAAGAAGTGAAAGGAGAAGTAGTGGAAGAGGCAGAAGAGTAAGAATAAGGACAGCAAGGTAAGGAAGGAGGAAGAAGAAGTGGAAGAAGGAGGAGAAGAAGAAGGGGAGGAAGAAGAGGTAGTTTAGGCAGAAGAAGTGCAAGAAGAAGAACAAAAGGAAGAAGAAAAACAAGTGGAAGCAGCAGAAGTGGAAGAAGGTGAACAAAAGGAAGAAGAAGAGGTAGTTCAAGGAGTGGGGATGATCAAGAAGAAGTGGAAGAAGGAGAACAAGAGGAAGAAATCCAAGTGAAAGCAGAAGAAGGAGAAAAAGAGGCAGAAGACGATGGGAAGGAAAGAAGAAGAAGGAGATGAAGAGGAAGAAAAAGAATGAGAGGAGAGGATATAAAAGAAGTGGAAGAAAGAGAAGAAGAGGAACCAGAAGGGGAGTAAGCAGAAGAAGTGGAAGAAGGAAAAGAAAAGGAAGAGGAAGAAGATGTGGAAAGAGAAGAAGTGGAAGAAGGTGAACAAGAGGAGGAAGAAGAAGTAGTAGAAGGAGGTGGGATGAAGAAGAAGAATTGGAAGAAGGAGAAAAGGAGGAAAAGGAAGAAGGAGGGGAGGGGAAGGGAAGGGAAGAAGAAACAGAAGAAGTGGAATATTGAGGAGAAGTGGGGATGGAGAAAAAGAGAAAGAGCAACAATTGCAGGCAAAACCAATGGGGGATGGAGAAAAAGAGGAAGGAGAAGAAGGAAAGGGAAGAAGATGAAGTAGTGGAAGGAGAAGAAATGGAAGAAGAAGAAGTGAAAGCAGAAGAAGTGGAAGAAGGAGACGAAAAACAAGAAGAACAACAAGTTGAAGCAGAAGAATTGGTAGAAAGAGAAGAAGAGGAATAGTAGTAAGCCGTGGAATGAGAGGGGATAAAGAAGAAGAAGAGGAAGAAGGGGGACGGGAGGAGGAAGAAGAAGTGGAAGAAGGAAAAGAAGAGGAAGAAGAAGTGGAAGAATGAGAGGAAAAGCAAGAGGAAGAAGTGCAAGTGGAAGAAGGAGAACAATAGGAAGAAGAAGAAGTGGAAGAATGAAAAGAAGAGGATGAAGAAGAAGCAGTGGAAGGAAAGGGGATGAAGAAGAAGAAGTGAAAAAAGGAGAAGAAGAAGAAGAAGAAGGAGAAGAAGAAGAAGAAGAAGGAGAAGTAGTGGAAGAGGGAGAAAGGTAAGAATAAGGAAAGCAAGGCAAGGGAGGAAGAAGAAGTATTGGAAGGAGAACAAATGGAAGAAGAAGTGTAAGCAGAAGAAGTGGAAGAAGGAGACGAAAAAGAAGAAGAAAAACAAGTGGAAGCAGAAGAAGTTGTAGAAGAAGAACAAGAGGAATATGTGGAAGTAGTGGAATGAGGGTGGATGAAGAAGAAGAAGTCAAAGAAGGAGAACGGGAGAAGGAAGAAGAAGTGGAAGAAGGAGAAGCAGGGGAAGAAGAAGAAGTGGAAGAACAAGAAGAAGAGGAAGAAGTGCAAGTGGAAGTAGGAGAACAATAAGAAGAAGTAGAAGAAGTGAAAGAATTAGAAAAAGAGGAAGAAGAAAAAGCAGTTAAAGGAGTGGGGATGATGAAGAAGAAGTGGAAGAGGAGAACAAGAGGTAGAAATGCAAGTGGAAGCAGAAGAAGGAGAAAAAGATTGAGAAGAGGAAGGAAAGGGAAAAACAAGAAGGAGATGAAGATGAAGAAAAAGAATGAGAGGAAAGGATGAAGAAGTGGAAGATAAAGAACAAGAGCAGGCAGTAGAAGTTGAAGAAAGAGAGGAAGAGGAAGAAGAAGGAGAGTAAGCAGAAGAAGTGGAAGAAGGAGAAGGAAAGGAAGAAGAACAAAATGTGGAAAGAGAAGAAGTGGAAGAAGGTGAACAAGAGGAGGAAGAAGAAGTAGTGGAAGGAGGTGGGATGAAGAAGAAGAACTGGAAGCAGGAGAAAAGGAGGAAAAGGAAGAAGGAGGGGAAGAGAAGTGAAGAAGAAGCAAAAGAAGTGGAATATGGAGGAGAAGAGGAAGAAGAAGAAGTGGAAGCAGAAGATTTGGGGGAAGCTGAAGAAGAGGAAGAGCAACAATTGGAAGAAGAAGAAGTAGTGGAAGGAGAATAAATGGAAGAAGAGGAAGAAGAAGAAGTGTAAGCAGAAGAAGTGGAAGAAGGAGACGAAAAAGAAGAAGAACAACAAGTGGAAGCAGAAGAAGTGGTAGAAGGAGAGCAAGAGGAATAGAAGAAAGTAGTGGAATGAGAAGGGATGAAGAAGAGAAGGGGAAGAAGGAGAACGAGAGGAGGAAGAAGAAGTGGAAAAAGGAGAAGTAGAAGAAGTGCAAGAACGAGAAGAAGAGGAAGAAGTGCAAGTGGAAGAAGGAGATCAATAGCAAAAAGAAGAAGAAGTGGAAGAATGAGAAAGAGAGGGAGAAGACGAAGGAAAGGGAAGAAGAAGAAGGAGATGAAGAGGAAGAAAAAAAAGGAGAGGAGAAAATGAAGAAGAAGTGGAAGAAAGAGAACAAGAAGAGGCAAAAGAAGTGGAAGAAAGAGAAGAAGAGGAAGAAGAAGGACAGTAAGCAGAAGAAGTGGAAGAAGGAGAAGAAAAGGAAGACGAAGAAGATATGGAAAGAGAAGAAGTGGAAGAAGGTGAACAAGAGGAGGAAGAAGAAGTAGTGGAAGGAGGTGGGATGAAGAAGAACAACTGGAAGAAGGAGAAAAGGAAGAAGGAGGCGAAGGGAAGGGAAAGGAACGGCAGAAGAAGCAGAAGAAGTGAAAGAAGAACAACTGGAAGGAGAAGTAGTGGAAGAGGAAGAAGAGGCGGAAGAAGAAGTAGTGGAAGGAGGTGGGATGAAGAAGAAGAACGAGTGGAAGAAGGAGAAAAGCAGGAAAAGAAATAAGGAAGGGAAGGGAAGAAGAAGTAGAAGAAGTGGAATATGGAGGAGAAGAGGAAGAAGAACAACAAGTGGAAGTAGAAGAAGTGGTTGAAGGACAACCAGAGGAATAGGAGGAAGTAGTGGAATGAGAGGGGGGTGAAGAAGAAGAAGTTGAAGAAGGAGAACGGGAGGAGGAAGAATCAATGGAAGAAGGAGAACGAGAGGAGGGAAAATAAGTGGAAGAAGGAGAAGAAGAGGAAGAAGTGCAAGTGGAAGAAGGAGAACAATAGGAAGAAGAAGAAGAAGCAGTCGAAGGAAGGGCATGAAGAAGAAGAAGTGAAAGAAGGAGAACAAGAGGAAGAAGAAGAAATGGAAGGAGAAGTAGTGCAAGAGGGAGAATAGTCAGAAGAAGGAAAGCAAGGCAAGGGAGGAGGAAGAAGAAGTGGGAGAAGGACGAGGAGAAGAAAGGGAGTAAGAACAGGTAGTGTTGGCAGAAGAAGCGCAAGAAGAAGAAGCGAATGAAGAAGAAGAACGTGTGTCAGCAGCGGAAGTGGAAGAAGGTGAAGAAGAGGAAGAAGAAGAAGTGGAAGAAGGAGAACAAGAGGAAGAAGAAGAAATGGAAGGAGAAGTAGTGCAAGAGGGGGAATAGTAAGAAGAAGGAAAGCAAGGCAAGGGAGGAGGAAGAAGAAGTGGGAGAAGGACGAGGAGAAGAAGGGGAGTAAGAACAGGTAGTGTTGGCAGAAGAAGCGCAAGAAGAAGAAGCGAATGAAGAAGAAGAATGTGTGTCAGCAGCGGAAGTGGAAGAAGGTGATGAAGAGGAAGAAGAAGAAGTGGAAGAAGGAGAACAAGAGGTAGAAATGCAAGTGGAAGTAGAAGAAGGAGAAAAGGAGGGAGAAGATGAAGGAAAGGGATTCAGAAGAAGGAGATGAAGAGGAACAAAAACAAGGATAGGAGAGGATGAAGAAGAAGTGGAGGAAAGAGTACGAGAGGAGGCAGAAGAAGTGGAAGAAAGAGAACCAGAGAAAGAAGAAGGAGAGTAAGCAAAAGAAGTGGAGGAAGGAGAAGAAAGGGAAAAAAAAAGATGTGGAAAGAGAGGAAGTGGAAGAAGGTGAACAAGAGGAGGAAGAAGAATAGTGGAAGGAGGTGGGATGAAGAACAAGAACTCGAAGAAGGAGAAAAGGAGGAAAAGGAAGTAGGAGGGGAGGGGAAGGGAAGAAGAATCAGAAGAAGTGGAATATGGAGGAGAAGAGGAGGGAAAGGAAGAAGGAGAAGAAGAACAACTGGAAGAACAAGAACAAGAGCAAGTGGAAGAAGGAGAATAATAGGAAGAAGAAGAAGAAGTGGAAGAATGAGAAAAAAATGAAGAAGAAGAAGCAGTTGAAGGAAAGGGGATGAAGAAGAAGAAATGGAAGAAGGAGAACTAGAGGAAGAAGAAGAAGTGGAAGGAGAAGTAGTGGAAGAGGGAGAAGTATAAGAAGAAGGAAAGTAAGGAAAGGCACGAGGAAGAAGAAATGGAAGAAGGAGGAGAAGAAGAAAGGGAGGAAGAAGAGGTAATGTAGGCAGAAGAAGTGCAAGAAGGAGAAGAGAAGGAAGAAGAAGAACAAGTGGAAGGGGCAGAGGTGGAAGAAGGTGAACAAGAATAAGAGGAAGAAGTAGTTGAAGGAGTGACGATGATGAAGAAGAAGTGGGAGAAGGAGAAATAGGGGAGAAATGCAAGTGGAAGCAGAAGAAGAAGAAAACGAGGGAGAAAATAAAGGAAAGGGAAGAAGAAGAAGGAGATGAAGAGGAAGAAAAAGAAGGAGAGGAGAGGATGAAGAAGAAGTAGAAGAAAGAGAACAAGAGGAGGCAGAAGAAGTGGAAGAAAAAGAAGAGGAGGAAGAAAAAGGAGAGTAACAGAAGAACTGGAAGAAGGAGAAGAAAAGGAAGAAGAAGAGGATTTGGAAAGAGAAGAACTGGAAGAAGGTGAACAAGAGGAGGAAGAAGAAGCAGTGGAAAGAGGTGGAAGAAGAATTAGAAGAAGGAGAAAAGGAAGAAAAGGAAGAAGGAGGGGAAGGGAAGGGAAGAAGAAGCATAAGAAGTGGAATATGGAGGAGAAGAGGAAGAAGAACAAGAAGTGTATGTAGAAGATTTGGGGGAAGGAGAAGAAGAGGAAGAGCAACAATTCGTAGCAAAAGAAGTGGGGCATGGAGAAAAAGAGGAAGGAAAACAAGGAAAAGGAAGAAGAAGAAGTAGTGGAAGTAGAAGAAATTGAAGAAGAGGAAGAAGAAGAAGTGTAAGCAGAAGAAGTGGGAGAAGTAGACGAAAAAGAAGAAGAACAACAAGTGGAAGCAGAAGAAGTGGTAGAAGGAGAACAAGACAAATATGAGGAAGTAGTGGACTGAGAGGGGATGAAGAAGAAGAAGTGGAAGAATGATGAGGACATGAAGCTTGAAGGACTTGGAGGACCTATGACAAGGGCAAGGACAAGAAGAGCTAAGAAAGCTATTCAACAAGTATTAGCAGCCCTTTTGCAAAAAGAGCCTAACATTGAAGAAATAAAGTTTAAAATTGTTAATTGTCTCAGGACTGAAGAGAGCAATACTTGACCTTAATGGAAGAGAATTTTGGAATAAATTAAACTCATTTTCTTGGAGTTTACTTAGTTAATGGTGGGCAACCAGAATTGTCTAATTAAAGTTGCAGCCACCTAGGTTATCAATTCTAATTAGTATACGTGTTTAATTTACTTTGGCAGTTACACTTTGTTATTAAGCTGCCCATTATTAGTTTTTATTATTTTGTAACTTCAGCTGAATTTAGAAAGCCACTAAACATACACAAGCTGAGTTTATTAGGCATATAAATTTGGGCAAGACTGAGATGTAAAGTAGAATATTTTGGAAATAAAAAACTAGTTGAGTTTTCTCTCCTTTGGGTTCTTAACAATCCAAAATCTTTTGAGATTTATCAAAGGTAATTCACCCCTTTGTGTGTGCAATCTCGTAGACATATCTTCCATCCTTGGAAGTGTGGAGTCTATCAATTCCAATTCCATTTTCTGTCTTTTCCATTCATACTCAATTCTGCCCAGCAAACTCTATGACAGGAAAGTCCTACACTATTCAATAACTCGTTTAATCTTTGAATTTCAATAACTTTTAATTTTCATTATGTGTCTAAAAGTTTGATAGTAATTGTATTCAGTTTATTTTTTTGCAATTGTTTGCATTCCACGTTGATTAATTTTGTTAACGCGGCAAGCTAAATTCCTAGGGACCTTTCAGAATCCTAAACTGACAGAGGATTCATATCATTTGGTATCAGAGCTTTGGTTTCTAGGAATTGCAAGGCTGCACTCCGGGTAATTTCTTTCCTTGATTCTTATCATCAATAATATTACCTTAATTGTCAATCAGTTAGGTTGAACCATTGCAAAAGTTAAGCCCTTAAAAAATCTGAGATTCTAAAAAAAAAAAAAAAGAAAGGAATTTTGAAAATCTGAAGAAAAAAAAATATAGAGAAAAAAAAGAAGCAAAACAAAGAATGCAAATGTGTTTAAAATATATATATATATATATATATATATATATATATATAAAATTGGCTGAATGGTTCATGCTAGAAATTCTTCATTTTGAAGGTAATATTTGATTTGAAGGAAAAATTACTGCACCTTGTTAGTTTACATTTCTGAAATTTTGGGCTGCACTTCTTGGTTACAAATTGTGTCAATTCCACTCTGTTTTGGCTTCACATATACTGCACATTCTTGCTGTATTTTGCTGCACTTGTTAGTTTCATTTTAAGCCAAAATTTTATCCTCTGTTTGTGTCTTTACTTGTTAAAATTGGCTGCCCAATTTTCTACTCAAAATTCTGGTTGTGGTTGTTTGTACCTTTGTTTTTGTGTGCCCAGTTTTTGTCCATTTCTTTTCGTACTTCCTTTGTTTTCATTTTGAAACAAATTTCTTCTGTCTTGTTGGTGTAAAAAAAAAATTCCAGTGTTGTCCTAGTATTTGTTGCCTTCGTTGGGTTTCATTTTAGTCATTTTTGTTAGTTTTCTTGTGTCTTATTTGCCTGCACACAAGTTGGTGTTTGTCTTTGAGTTTTTCTCTTTTGGTTTGTTAAGAACTTAAGGAGGAATAAAGAGGAAAAAGGCAAGAGAGTTTCATTATAGTAAAAGCCAATTTTTTTTAGCGCAAACACTTGAGTGGGTGAGAACATTTTCAAACACCACATACATACTTTTTCTTGTGACATTTGACCTGTTTGTTTATCATGGCGGAAAGAAATAATAACAATGATCTTCAGCTTCAAATTGCTGCATTATCTCAGCATTTAGAGAGATTGATGAAGCAACAACAAGATGAATTCCATGAGAGGTTGGACCAATTGGAGAATAGAACCCAACAAGGAGGAGGAGGAAGGCCAAATAGAAATGAAGGAAGAATAGAAGGAGTGAAGTTAAATGTGCCTCCTTTCAAGGGTAGGAGTGATCCTGAGGCATACTTGGAGTGGGAGTTAAAAATTGAGCATGTGTTTTCTTGCAACAATTATAATGAGGAGCAAAAGGTGAGACTTGCAGCTGCTGAATTTTCTGATTATGCACTCATTTGGTGGAATAAGTTGCAAAGGGAGAGGATTAGAAATGAGGAGCCTAGGGTGGACACTTGGGCTGAAATGAAGAGGATCATGCGGAGGCGGTATATACCTTCTAGCTTCCATAGGGATATAAAATTAAAACTTCATAAATTGTCTCAAGGAAGCAAGGGAGTGGAGGAGTATTATAAGGAGATGGAGATGTTAATCATCCAAGCCCAAATTGAAGAAGATTCTGAGCTAACTATGGCTCACTTCCTTAGTGGTTTAAATCATGACATTAGAGATGTTGTTGAGTTGCAGGAGTTTGTGGAGATGGAGGACCTTTTACATAAGGCTATTCAAGTTGAACAGCAAATAAAACGAAAGAGTACAATAAGAAGAAATTCTACCGGGTATAATGCTTCAAATTGGAAGGATAGAGTTAAGAAAGAGGGTGCTGCCTCCTCAAGCAATGCATCACTTTCTAACCATGGAAAAGCACCTCAAAAGCAACCTGAACATCCTCCTAAAAAGGCTAGAGAAGTGAAGTGTTTCAAGTGCTTGGGCATGGGTCATTATGCCTATGAGTGTCCCACAAAGAAGATTGTTCTTCTCAAAGATAATGGGGAATACACAAGCCAATCAGAAGCTAGTGGTGGAGAAGAAGAGGAGAGTGATGGAGAATTGAAGGCTAATGAAGGAGAGTTGTATATGATTAGGAGGATGCTTGGAATTCAAGTCAAGGCCAAGGATGCATCTCAAAGGGAGAACATCTTTCATACAAGATGTTCAGTCAATGGTAATGTTAGTTCGGTAATTATTGATGGAGGGAGTTGTACCAATGTGGTGAGTTGAAGATTAGTGTCAAAGATGAACATGGACACTACACCGCATCCTAGACCATATAAACTTCAATGGCTTAGTGAAGGAGAAGAAGTTCAAGTGAAACAACAAGCAATAGTTTCATTCTCCATTCGAAAATATCAAGATAAAGTCATATGTGATGTGGTTCCCATGGAGGCCAGCCATATCCTTTTGGGAAGGTTGTGGCAGTATGATACCAAAGCCATTCATGACGGCTTCAATAACAAATTTTCTTTCATGTATCAGGATAAAAAGTTGGTTCTCAAGCCTATGTCTCCTAAAGAGGTGTGTGAGGATCAAATCAAAATGAGAGAAAAGTTAGCAAATGAAAGAAAGAGTGAAACACTTGAGAGGAAGAGCGAAACACTTGAGAGGAAAAATAGAGAAAAGAAAGATATTGAAACACTTGAGGAAAAACACACTTGTTTAGCAAAAAAAGAGGAAGTTAAGAGGTTGCTTTGTGCAAGACAGCCCCTATATTTGTTGTATTGTACAAGTCAGTTTTTGCATGCTAACCAATTTGAAAATTTTGAATTGCCTTCTTGTGTTAAACCTCTTTTGTAGAATTTCCAAGATGTTTTTCCAGAGAGTGTACCTAGTGGATTTCCACCTTTGAGGGGAATTGAGCATCACATTGATCTCATTCCAGGAGCATCATTACCCAATCGGCCAGCATATAGGAGCAACCCACAAGAAACTAAGGAGATTGAAAGGCAAGTGGCTGAACTCATGAGCAAAGGTTGGGTGAGAGATAGCATGAGCCCGTGTGCTGTACCTGTGATTCTGGTGCCAAAGAAAGATGGCTCATAGAGGATGTGTTCTGATTGTAGAGCCATAAACAACATCACCATCAAGTATAGGCATCCAATTCCCAGGTTAGATGATCTTCTCGATGAACTTTATGGTGCATGTGTGTTCTCAAAAATAGACTTGAAAAGTGGCTATAATCAGATTAGGATTAGAGAAGGTGATGAATGGAAAACTGCCTTTAAAACTAAATATGGATTGTATGAGTGGTTGGTTATGCCATTTGGTTTGACTAATGCACCTAGTACTTTCATGAGATTAATGAATCATGTTTTAAGGGAGTTTATTGGAAAATTTGTTGTAGTGTACTTTGATGATATTCTGATCTATAACACTAGTCTTGAGTTGCATGTTGAGCATTTGCAATCTGTTTTGAATGTGCTTAGAAAAGAACAATTGTATGCCAATCTGGAAAAATGCATTTTTTGTACTGATCATGTGGTATTTTTGGGCTTTATTATTAGTGCTAAAGGTGTATTAGTTGATGAGGAAAAGGTTAAGGCCATCCAAGAATGGCCAACACCTAAGTCTGTGAGTGAGGTGAAGGGATTTCATGGTTTAGCAAGTTTCTATAGGAGATTTGTTAAAGATTTCAGTACATTAGCTGCACCTCTAAATGAAATTGTTAAAAAGAATGTGGTTTTTAAATGGGGAAAGAAACAAGAGGAGGCCTTTGCTGCCCTTAAGCGTAGGCTAACTAATGCTCCTATTCTTTCCATTCCTAATTTTGCAAAATCATTTGAAATAGAGTGTGATGCATCAAATGTTGGTATTGGGGCTGTTTTGTTGCAAGATGGGCATCCGATTGCTTATTTTAGTCAAAAGTTAAGTGGGGTTGCCCTTAACTATTCTACTTATGATAAGGAATTGTATGCATTGGTTAGAGCTTTAAAAACTTGGCAGCATTATTTGTTACCCAAAGAGTTTGTCATTCATAGTGATCATGAGTCATTGAAATATTTGAAAGGACAAGGTAAGCTTAACAAGAGGCATGCTAAATATGGGTAGAGTTTTTAGAGCAATTTCCGTATGTCATCAAACATAAAAAGGGGAAAGGAAATATAGTGGTTGATGCGCTTTCTAGGAGGCATGCATTGCTTTCTATGCTTGAAACTAAATTGTTTGGTCTTGAGTCTTTGAAAGGCATGTATAAGCATGATGTTGATTTTGCTGAAATATTTGCTGCATGTGAAAGGTTTTCTGAAAATGGATACTATAGGCATAATGGATTCTTGTTTAAAACAAATAAATTGTGTGTACTTAAGTGTTCCATTAGGGAGTTGCTTGTGAGTGAATCACATGAAGGGGGTTTGATGGGCCACTTTGGGGTTCAAAAGACTTTGGAGATTTTGCAAGAGCATTTCTTTTGGCCTCATATGAAACGATATGTGCATAAGTTTTGTGACCACTACATTGTGTGTAAAAAGGCCAAATCTAAGGTTAAGCCTCATGGATTGTATACTCCTTTGCCTGTTCCTGAATATCCTTGGACTGACAGTTCTATGGACTTTGTTTTGGGGTTGCCTAAAACAAAGAATGGAAAGGATTCTGTGTTTGTTATTGTTGATAGGTTTTCCAAGATGGCACATTTCATTCCTTGCAAAAAGGTGGATGATGCTAGCCATGTGGCTGATTTATTTTTCAAGGAAATAGTGAGACTTCATGGACTGCCAAGGAGCATTGTGAGTGATAGGGATGCAAAATTCCTTAGTCACTTTTGGAGGACCTTGTGGGGTAAAATTGGTACTAAATTGTTGTTTTCTACTACTTGCCACCCACAAACTGATGGTCAGACTGAGGTAGTCAATAGGACTTTAGGCACATTGCTTAGGACTGTTTTAAAGAAAAATTTTAAGTTTTGGGAAGCATGTTTGCCTCATGTTGAGTTTGCTTATAATAGGGTTGTCCATAGCACGACTAATTGTTCTCCGTTTGAAATTGTGTATGGGTTCAATCCTTTGACTCCTCTTGATTTGTTGTCCATGCCTAACATTTCTATGTTTAAGCATAATGAAGCACAAGCTAAAGCTGAGTATGTGAAGAAGCTGCATGAGGAAGTGAAGGCTCAAATTGAAAAGAAAAATGAGAGTTATGCAAGGCAAGCTAACAAGGGTAGGAAGAAGATCGTGTTCCAACCTGGTGATTGGGTTTGGGTACACATGAGAAAGGAAAGGTTCCCTAAACAAAGAAAGTCAAAACTCCAACCAAGGGGAGATGGTCCTTTCCAAGTTCTAGAAAAGATCAATGACAATGCCTATAAGATTGATCTTCCAGATGAGTATAATGTTAGTGCTACTTTTAATGTGTCTGATTTAACTCTCTTTGATGCAGATGAAGATGCTATTGATTTGGGGACAAATCCTCTTCAAGAGGGGGGGAGTGATGAGGACATGAAGCTTGAAGGACTTGGAAGACCTATGACAAGGGCAAGGACAAGAAGAGCTAAGGAAGCTATTAAACAAGTATTGGCAGCCCTTTTGCAAAAAGAGCCAAACATTAAAGAAATAAAGTTTAAAATTGTTAATTGTCTCAGGACTGAAAAGAGCAATACTTGACCTTAATGGAAGAGAATTTCGGAATAAATTGAACTCATTTTCTTGGAGTTTACGTAGTTAATGGTGGGCAACCAGAATTGTCTAATTAAAGTTGCAGCCACCTAGGTTATCAATTCTAATTAGTATACATGTTTAATTTACTTTGACAGTTACACTTTGTTATTAAGTTGCCCATTATTAGCTTTATTATTTTGTAACTTCAGCTGAATTTAGAAAGCCACTAAACATACACAAGCTGAGTTTATTAGGCATATAAATTTGGGCAAGACTGAGATGTAAAGTAGAATATTTTGGAAATAAAAAACTAGTTGAGTTTTCTCTCCTTTGGGTTCTTAACAATCCAAAATCTTTTGAGATTTATCAAAGGTAATTCACCCCTTTGTGTGTGCAATCTCGTAGACATATCTTCCATCCTTGGAAGTGTGGAAGTCTATCAATTCCAATTCCATTTTCTGTCTTTTCCATTCATACTCAATTCTGCCCAGCAAACTCTATGACAGGAAAGTCCTACACTATTCAAAAACTCGTTTAATCGTTGAATTTCAATAACTTTTAATTTTCATTCTGTGTCTAAAAGTTTGATAGTAATTGTATTCAGTTTATTTTTTGCAATTGTTTGCATTCCACGTTGATTAATTTTGTTAACGCGGCAAGCTAAATTCCTAGGGACCTTTCAGAATCCTAAACTGACAGAGGATTCATATCAAAGAATGACAAGAAGAGCAAGTGGAAGAAGGAGAACAATAGGAAGAAGAAGAAGAAGTGGAAGAATAAGAAAAAGAGGAAGAATAGCAAGCAGTGGAAGGAAAGGGGGTGAAGAAGAAGAAGTTGAAGAATGACAAAAAGAGGAAGAAGATGAAGCAGTGGATAGAAAGGGATGAAGAAGAATAAGTGGAAGAAGGAGAAGAAGAGGAAGAAGAATAAGTGGAAGGAGAAGTAGTGGAAGAGGGAGAAGAGTAAGAAGGAAGAAACCAAGGCAAGGGAGGAGGAAGAAGAAGTGGAAGAAGGAGGAGAAGAAGAAGGGGAGGAAGAAGAGGAAGTGGAAGAACGAGAAGAAGTGCAAGTGGAAGAATGAGAACAATAGGAAGAAGAATCAGAAGTTGAAGAATTAGAAAAAGAGGAAGAAGAAGAAGTAGTGGAAGGAAAGGGGATGAAGAAGAAGAAGTGGAAGAAGGAGAAGAAGAGGAAGAAGAGGAAGTGGAAGGAGAAGTTGATATAAATCCAGAGGGGATGAATTCGTTTTGTGGATCTATCTAGGTTGGAAGGTAATAAGTTAACAAAACAATGAGAATTGGGTAAACAAGAAAATGGAAAGGATGAAAATGGTTTAACGAAGAGAGAGATGACGCCACTTCCAAGGATGGAAGATAAGTCATATGACGCCACAAGGGTGGTGATTTACCCTTGATAAGTCTAGCAGAACGTCACAAAGAAAAAATCGTTGATAAGTTCTAAAGAGAAATTCATCTCTCACAAAAGGGTAAAACTGATGTGATCTTTGATGATCACGTGCCCAAAGGATCCTTTCTAAGGTCACTTGCAAGGGAAATGGATTTATGGAGAGGAAAGGAATGGGGTGAGGCGCCACAAATACTAGGTTTGATAAGCCAAAGGGGAGAGGCCACAAGGGAGGGGTCCCTTGATAACTCTTAGAAGCTCTCACAAAGGAGAAAGGGGGACACTCAAAGGTAAGAACCTCAACCAATATGGTCTCTAGGATTAAATTCAAGTGTCAAAAATACAAGTGAGGGAGGAGCTCCTATTTATAGAGGTAGCTAACCTCTTGAACAAGATAACCTAAAAAAGAAGGGCTAGGATTAAAAGGAGAGATCTAAGGGAGGAGAATTGAGAAACAATTCCCTCCTTAGATCATCAAACTTGGTGCCCAAGTTTCTCAAACCAAGGGCCAAGATTCCTTCTTATTAGCTTAGGGGGTTTATGTAGAAAAGAGGGGTGTAGATATTAAGGGTACCCCTTATTTCCTTCATAAAGACCCAAAAAGCTAAATCCACCCTCTAAATTCCTAAGACACCTCCTAAAAATAAAAAATGGACTAAATACATGTCCCAAATTAAATTCTTAATGCTCCTCAAAATTAAAATAAAGGAAAATTACATTTTATTAACTAAAGTCCCTAGCCTAATATCTTCACTCTCCATAGGAGGTGAAGTCTTCCTTTGTCTGTAAGGGCTAGGTCTTCTTCAATCCTTCTAGCCATAGCCCTAGTGATAGGTCCTTGGCTAGGCATGGTCACATCATCTCCTCCCCCTTGAAGAGGATTTGACCTCAAATTCATGGGGTCTTCGTCATTTTCAGCACCTACAAATGGAGACAAATCAGAAATAGTAAAACTGGTGCTTACCCCATAATCCTCAGGCAGATCTAAAACATAGGCATTATTACCGATCCGCTCAAGGATTTGGAAAGGTCCATCTCCTCTAAGGCTAAGTTTGGACTTCCTTTGAGAAGGAAATCTATCCTTTCTCAAGTGAAGCTATACCCAGTCGCCCTTTTCAAAGATGACTTCTTTCCTCCCCCTATTGGTGAAAGTAGCATCTCTTAAGGATTGGCGCTCTATGTTAACTTTAACCCTCTCATGTAATTGTTTTACAAAAATAGCTTTTGCCTCTCCTTCTTTATGCACAGCAACAGAAAGAGGAAGAGGTAAAAGATCTAGAGGAGTACAAGGATTAAAGCCATAGACCACCTCAAAAGGAGAATGCTTGGTGGTTCTATGAACCACCCGGTTATAAGCAAATTCAATGTGGGGAAGGTACTCATCCCAAGACTTATGGTTTCCTTTAAGGAGAGCCCTCAACATAGTGGATAAAGATCTATTCACCACTTCTGTTTACCCATCAGTTTGAGGGTGACAGGTAGTGGAAAAAAGAAGTTTAGTTCCCAGCTTAGCCCAAAGAGTTTTCCAAAAATGGCTAAGGAACTTCACATCCCTATCTGACACTATTGAAGAGGGTATACCATGCAATCGGACAACCTTTTTAAAGAAAAGTCTTGCGATGTTGCTTGCATCATCCACTTTGTGGCAGGGAATAAAATGGGCCATTTTTGAAAATCGGTCCACCACCACAAATATGGAGTCTGCACCTCGTTGGGTTCTTGGGAGCCCAAGGATGAAATCCATGCTAATATCCTCCCAAGGTGCAGAAGGAGCAGGTAAAGGTGTGTATAGTCCATGAGGCATTGCTTTAGACTTTGCTTGCAAGCAAGCTATACATTTAGAGCAATGTCTATGGACATCTCTACGCATATGGGGCCAAAAGAATTTCTCTTGTAAAAGCATGAGGGTTTTTGAAATCCCAAAATGCCCCATGAGCCCACCTTCATGACTCTCTTTTGTAAGTAAGTTCCTAATTGATCCTTGGGGTATACAAAGCTTACTCCCTTTGTAAAGATACCCCTCACTGATGAAGTACCCATCATGGGCCTTTAATGCAAATACAGATGCAGAGGTAGCAAATATGGGGCCAAAATCCTTATCAGACGGATACATAGCCCGAATGTCATCAAATCCCAAGATGTTTGCACTCAAGGATGAATAAAGGGCATGACGCCTAGAAAGAGCATCAGCCACCACATTTTGTTTTCCTTTCTTGTACTTGATGACATAAGGGAAGGATTCAAGATATTCCACCCACGTTGCATGCCTTTTGTTCAATTTACCTTGACCCCTCAAATATTTTAGTGACTCATGGTCACTAGGAATGACAAACTCCTTGGGAGCAAGGTAATGCTCCCAAGTTTGAAGGGCCCTAATTAAAGCATAAAACTCCTTATCATAGGTGGGGTAGTTGAGGGGGGCACCATTGAGTTTTTCACTGAAATACGCAATGGGGTGCCCTCCATGCAACAAGACAGCCCCCACACCTACACCAGAGGCATCACATTCAAGTTCAAATGTTTTAGAAAAGTCAGGTAATGCCAAGACTGGTGCATGGGTCAATTTATGCTTAATTAGCTAGAAGGCTTTCTCTTGTTTCTCAGCCCAAAGGAAAGGAACTTCCTTTTTCACCAAATCATTTATTGGTGCGAAAAGCGTGGATAAATTAGGCACAAAGCACCTATAAAATCCAGAGAGACAATGAAAGCTTTTGATCTCTGTCACACTCTTTGGGTGGGCCATTCTTGAATAGCTGTTATCTTTTCAGGGTCAACATGAACCCCTTTTGTGCTAACTACAAAACCTAGGAAAACTGCACTATCTACACAAAAGGTGCATTTTTCTAAGTTACCAAAAAGATTATTACTCCTAAGAAGAGAAAAAACATGCCTTAGATGTCCTAAATGATCATCTAGGTTCCTAGAGTAAACTAAAATGTCATCAAAGTAAACTACACAAAATTTACCAAGGCAATCCCTCAGTACATGATTCATTAAGCGCATGAATGTGCTTGGGGCATTAGTTAGCCCAAAAGGCATAACCAACCACTCATAAAGACCAAATTTAGTCTTAAAAGCAGTTTTCCACTCATCACCCTCTTTGATCCTTATTTGGTGGTAACCACTTCTAAGATCTATTTTTGAAAATATTTTTGCCCCATGCAATTCATCCAACATGTCATCAAGACGGGGGATTGGGTGCCTATATTTGATGGTGATGTTGTTGATTGCACGACAATCAACACACATCCTCCATTGGCCATTCTTCTTGGCCACCAACAAGACTGGCACAGCACAAGGGCTTAGGCTCTTTTGAACCCAACCCTTCTCCAATAGCTCATTCACTTGAGACTCAATCTCTTGGGTCTCCATGGGGTTGGTCCTATAGGCATGTCTATTAGGTAGACTTGCGCCAGGCACCAAATCAATTTGATGTTCTATACCCTTAATGGGAGGAAGTCCTTTCGGAACCTCATTAGGGAATATGTCATCAAATTCTTCTAAAAATATCTTGAACCCCTTGAGGAAGGTGCTCATGTGCATGGGCTGTGGCAGTGCTCTCAGCAGAAGAATGCAAAATGGGAGAAGGATTTGATGCTTCTTTGCAAGAGAGGAGATAAAAGGGCTTGTTAGTCAAAGGAGCTTCTTTTAAATCACGTTTAGTAGCAAATAGGCTACTTTTACTAATATTCCCTTTCGAAGGGGCATCACCTTCTGACTCTCTCTCTTTGCCCTTTTCAAGCTTTAAGGGTAAAGCTTGTTGTATTTTTTTTTTTTTTGTTTTTCCTCAACTCTTTTCTTTTTCATCGCAAATTGATCTTCAGCCACTTGAGAAGGTGACAAAGGATGCAATTTGAAGCGCTTTTCATTATGGGTGAGAATTATTTGGTTGGAGTGACCATGGTGAAATAGCTTTTTTGTCAAATTGCCATGGTCTTCCCAACAGGATATGACCAGCCTCCATAGGAACTATGTCACAAAGAATCTCATCATTATAAGATCCTATGGAAATTGGAACCATAACTTGTTCATTGACTACCATCTCCCCTTGCTCATTGAGCCATTGCAATTTGTAAGGTTTGGGATGGGGCATGGTAGTCAAGGCTAGCTTTTCAACCAACCTATATCTAAAACAGTTACAACAGGAGCCACTATCAACAAGGAGAGAACATACTTTGTCATTTACTTTACATCTTGTATGGAAGATGTTCTCTCTTTGTGACTGGCCAAGCTCTAGAGGTTGGCTTCCAAGAAGCCTTTGAACCATAAGGAGGTCCCCCTCATAAGGAAAGCTTCCTCACACTGTTGTTCAAAAGTATGTCCCCCTTCTTCCTCACTCTCACTAGAGGAGGAAGATGAGCTATTCTCACTACAAATGTCTTGTCCCTTTATGATCATGGTTTTCTTGTTAGGGCATTGAGAGGCAATATGGCCTCTCCCAAGACATTTGAAGCATTTGATACTACTTTGCCTCTCAGTAGGCTTAGTAGTAGGGGGTTTTCTCTCTACATGAGGTGCTTTTGTATCTTGAAAATGCTTGGGTTCCTCTTTGGGAAAACCCTTGAAAGAGTTTCCCTTAAGTTGGTCTCTCTTTGAGTAAGAGGGAAAATCTTTTTTAAAGTTTTTTCTCTTGAGTTGATTCTCAGGTCTTACACAAAGTTCTACCAACTCATCAAGGTTTGAGTATGAAAGAAGCTCTACCTTATCTCTAATGTCAGAGCTTAATCCACACAAAAACCTAGCAAGGGTGGCATTAGGTTCCTCAATGATATTGGCCCTTAGTATGAGAAGCTACATCTTTTGTTTATACTCCTCAATACTTAGGTTATGTTTACGGGCCCTATCCTTGACTAACCCATCCCACCAATGCAAAGCAGAACCTTGAAAACTAAGGGAGGCCAAAGGTACTTTTCTTTCTTCCCTAATTTCGTAGCATTGAAAGAGTTGTTCCACTTTGACTTCCCAATCTAGGTAAGTCTCAACATCTTCCCTACCATGAAAATGGGGTAGGTCTACCTTTGGTTCCCTAGCATGATTTATGTTCTCTTGAGGAGAATGATGATTGTATGATGAATGTGAGTGATGCTTATGTTGATTTCTATATTATTCTTCTTCACTAGAGCTAAAATGCCTAGATGGGGATCTTATGAGAATTCCTTTATTTTTTCTATCACTCTCCCTCCCATATCTCATCTTACTCTCTTCTCCTCTCCTTCTCTCTTCTTCCTCTTTTTCTCTTTTTCTTTCTAGTTCTTTCCTTCTTCTCCTTTCTTCATCCTCTCTTCTCTCTCTTTGCCTTCTCTCTTCTCGCTCTTTTTTCTCTTTTCTCATTTCCAACATCTCTTTTTTTAACTCTTCCTTCTCTTTTTGTTTTTCCTTTTCTTTTATTTCTTTTTTTCTCTCTTTTTCTTCTCTCCTTTCTTGTTCTTTAGCCATCCATTCCCTAAATTCTAAGTTAAGGTTTTCAAGAATGTCTCCCTTAGAAGGTTTTCTTTGGTTGACACTCTTACTTGATGAACAACTATGTGCACTAGAATGTGTGTGGGAAGCCATGGTGCTTGGATGCTAAAAAATAAAGGGTAGGCCAAACAATTTTTTTTTTCAAGCAACACTCCTCTCTTTTTTTTTTGTTTTCTCGCCTAAGGTGGCTTGATGAGTCTTTGGAACTCTTAGCCTCTACACATTTTTTCAAAATAACATAAAATAAAATAAAAGTGCAAGAATGTAAAAGAGAAAGGGCTCTAATCGTGCTCCTAAGGTGTTGAAGGAAGTGTACCACTTCTCCCTTCTTCACCTAATTAACGAGGAACTATGCTAAAATTAACCAAAATTATTACAAACCAAGGGAGGGCCTTAAGGGCACTCAAACTCCTAATCTAAAATTAAGTATAGACAATACAAAGAATAAAAAAAATAAAACAAAGTCTTCACTCCAAGCTTTTTGGTGTTTGTCTCCTTTTGATCAAGCCCCTTTGAGTTGCATCAACTCACCCCAAGAATGCTACCCTTGTTTCCTCTTGTTTGGACTTGCCAAAATTTTATATATGGAACCTTTCCTAACCTTTCCTTACCAAGACCGAATACAACACATGACAACAAACAAAGGTGAATAACAAAACAAGGTTCACAAATCCAAGTGGATAGATTAAACAATGACAAACTCAAAGAAGTAAAGAAGACAAGCAAGAAAACATAAGTCTCACAAAGGAAGGTAGCACACAAATAACTTTCCTAGATTAGCTCTAAGAGTAGAGATGAAAAAAGACTCAAACAAAAAAAATGAAACCAATAGTTGCACACTTAATAAAATTTAAGTGACCAAAAACTAAAAAGCTTACTCAAGTATTTTTTTTTTAATCACAATTGGTTCCTCATATCAAATGTTTCTACTATTAGGTACACAACTTCAAATTTGTCTTTCTTTTGAGTTCTTTATCTTCTTTTTTTTTTTTTAACTTGAACTTTTTCTATTTTTTTTAACTTTTTCTAATCATTTTGCTGCACCTAATAGCTTGTTGAATTGAAATTTTAATGAGGATGCTTGAATAATAACGCTTGAGTGAATAAGCACAAAGTAAGGTCACACAATTTTCAAGCAATGCATGCAACTAAAGGCAAAACAACTTAGTAGTTCCAAATACCACTGAACTAATGGTGCTTAAGGAATGATTTAGGCCTGATTTTGAAGTAAATTGATTGCTCAAATTATTAACACAATTCACCCAAGCTAAAATTCCATAAAGAGGCACCAATAGTGAAGGTAAACCAAGTGGAAAGCTACTAATAATTCAACATAAAACAAGAAACATATAAAGATTGAATTGAGAAAATATTTAAGAACAAAAAGATTAATATGCTTGAACTAAAAGCATAAAAGACTTAAGAGACTCAACAAGAGGTTCACCTCTTAGGAGTCAATTCAAAATGTTTTTGAAGGCTTTTTTGTAAAAATTTTAAGAGGCTAAAACCTATGGAATTTAAATGAGATAAAATAGGAAACTAACATGACTAGTATTTGACAAAACACAAGATTAAGAAAAAAAAAACACCTAAAAATAGAGCAAAAATTTCAGCAAGAGACTCAAAACAAAAGGCACAACAAAGTGGCCAAAGTTGATCACCACAATGGTGTGGAAAAATCCTCAACCTTGTGGGTTTAATGGTCACAACTTCTTAGGCACACTTTAACTTAAAAAACCAAGGGAAAATTAAGCAACTTCAACACGAAAATAAGTTGCAAAGAAAGGGACAAATAAAATCGCATAAAATTAAATGGAACATAGGCGCGTAGATAGAAAACAAAAGCGCATATAATAGCAAGAATGAAAAGTTATACTACTAGACAATAAAGGAAATAAAGATGACAAAAAATGAAGGACTTTAAAATAAAGAGATCAAAGAGATAAATAACAAAGCAAAAAAAAAATGAGAAAGAACGTGACCTTTAGAAAGTGGCTCTGATACCACTTGATGTGATCTTTTATGATCACGTGCCCAAAGGATCCTTTCTAAGGTCACTTGGAAGGGAAATGGATTTATGGAGAGGAAAGGAAAGGTGTGAGGCGCCACAAATACTAGGTTTGATAAGCCAAAGGGGAGAGGCCACAAGGGAGGGGTCCCTTGATAACTCTTAGAAGCTCTCACAAAGGAGAAAGGGGGACACTCAAAGGTAAGAACCTCAACCAATCTGGTCTCTAGGATTAAATTCAAGTTTCAAAAATACAAGTGAGGGAGGAGCTCCTATTTATAGAGGTAGTTAACCTCTTGAACAAGATAACCTAAAAAAGAAGGGCTAGGATTAAAAGGAGTCTAAGGGAGGAGAATTGAGAAACAATTCCCTCCTTAGATCATCAAACTTGGTGCCCAAGTTTCTCAAACCAAGGGCCAAGATTCCTTCTTATTAGCTTAAGGGGTTTATGTAGAAAAGAGGGGTGTAGATATCAAGGCTACCCCCTTATTTCCTTCATAAAGACCCAAAAAGCTAAATCCACCATCTAAATTCCTAAGACACCTCCTAAAAATAAAAAATGGACTAAATACATGTCCGAAATTAAATTCTTAATGCTCCTCAAAATTAAAATAAAGGAAAATTACATTTTATTAACTAAAGTCCCTAGCCTAATATCTTCACTCTCCATAGGAGGTGAAGTCTTCCTTTGTCTGTAAGGGCTAGGTCTTCTTCAATCCTTCTAGCCATGGCCCTGGTGATAGGTCCTTGGCTAGGCATGGTCACATAAAAAACCCAAATATAATTTCACTAATTCAATGGTTGTCCTTTGAGTACAATTTAGCCCCAATTAAATACTTCATTATCATGCAATTATCACATATGATTGATTGCATGTTACATTAATTCCTAAATTAATGAAACATTACAAAAAAATGAAAAGTCATTGGCTTCGGCATTCACATAAAAAGTAGTGGAAGAGGCAGAAGAGTAAGAAGAAGGAAAGCAAGGCAAGGGAGGAGGAAGCAGAAGTGGAAGAAGAAGGAGAAGAAGAAGGGGAGGAAGAATATGTAGTGTTGGCAGAAGAAGTGCAAGAAGGAGAAGGGAAGGAAGAAGAAGAACAAGTGGAAGCAGCAGAAGTGGAAGAAGGAAAAGAAAATGAAGAAGAAGAAGATGTGGAAAGAGAAGAAGCGGAAGAAGGTGAACAAGAGAAGGAAGAAGAAGTAGTGGAAGGAGGTGGGATGAAGAAGAAGAACTAGAAGAAGGAGAAAAGGAGGAAAAAAAAGAAGAAGGCGAAGGGAAAGGAAGAAGAAGCAGAAGGAGTGGAGTATGAAGGAGAAGAGCAAGAAGAAGAAAATGTGTAAGCAGAAGATTTGGGGGAAGGAGAAGAACAGGAAAAGCAACAATTGGAAGCAAAAGATGTGGGGGTTGGATAAAAAGAGGAAGGAGAAGAAGCAAAGGGAAAGAAGAAGAAGTAGTGGAATAAGAAGAAATGGAAGAAGAAGATGTGTAAGCAAAAGAACTGGAAGAAGGAGATGAAAAAGAAGATGAACAACAAGTGGAAGCACATGAAGTGGTAGATGTAGAACAAGAGGAATAACAGGAAGTAGTGAAATGAGAGGGGATGAAGAAGAACAAGTGAAGGAAGGAGAATGGGAGGAGGAAGAAGAAGTGAAAGAAGGAGAAGAAGAGGAAGAAGAAGAAGTGGAAGAACGAGAAGAAGAGGAAGCAGTGCAAGTGGAAGAAGGAGAAAAAGGGGAACAAGAAGAAGCAGTGGAAGGAAAGGTATGAAGTGGAAGAAGGAGAAAAAGAGGAAACAGAAGAAGTGGAAGGAGAAGTAATGGAAGAAGGAGAAGAGTAAGAAGAAAGAAACCAAGGCAAGGGAGGACGAAGAAGAAATGGAAGAAGGAGGAGAGGAAGAAGGGGAGGAAGAAGAGGAAGTGTAGGCAGAAGAAGTGCAAGAAGGAGAAGGAAAGGAAGAAGAAGAACAAGTGGAAGCAACAGAAGTTGAAGAAGGTGAACAAGAGGAAGAAGAAGAAGGTCTTGAAGGAGTGGGGATGATGAAGAAGAAGTGGAAGAAGGAGAAGAAGAGGTAGAAATGCAAGTGGAAGCTGAAGAAGGAGAGAAAGAGGGAGAAAAAGAAGGAGAGGAGATGATGAAGAAGATGTGGAAGAAAGAGAGGAAGAGGAAGAAGCAGGAGAAGAAAAGGAAGAAGAAGAAGAAGTGGAAGAAGGTGAACAGGAAGAGGAAGAAGAAGTAGTGATAGGAGGTGTGTTGAAGAACAAGAGCTGGAAGGAGGAGAAAAGGTGGAAAAGGAAGAAGGAAGGGAAGGAAAGGGAAGAAGAAGCAGAAAAAGTAGAATATGGAGAAGAGGGAGAAGAAGAAGAAGTGTAAGCAGAATATTTGGGGGCAGGAGAAGAAGAGGAAGAGCAACAATTGGTAGCAAAAGAAGTAGGGGATGGAGAAAAAAGGAAGGAGAAGAAAGAAAGGGAAGAAGAAGAAGTAGTGGAAGGAGAAGAAATGGAAGAAGAAGAAGCGTAAGTAGAAGAAGTGGAAGAAGGAGATGAAAAAGAAGAAGAACAACAAGTGGAAGATGAAGAAGTGGAAGAACCAGAAGAAGAGGAAGAAGTGCAAGTAGAAGAAGGAGAACAATAGGAAGAACTAATATGAAAACAGAAACGGGATCGCTTTGAATTTTGGTTTGGGAGAAAGAAACTGAAAAACTGTGTTTTTTTTATTTGTTTAAGAAAGGATATTGACGCCACACTCAAGAAAGATGAGAGATAAGTCATAGGGTTGATCACCACAGGGTAACGTGATAAGATCGACATAGGGTTCTTAACTCAGAACTCCATAAAGCTCTCAAATGAGAAAACTCATTTTTCATTAAACTCATAATCTGATTTGAAATACAATAGTTCTCCTATTTATAGACTAAAAGTGAATTATCAAAATTGTAACGCCTAAAAAGTAAATTAAAAATACTTCATTAATCCTATTACTGACTTAATGCTCACAATTAAAACTAAATTGGAAATACGAAAAGTTAATCATAAAATTTACCCAAAATAGTGACAGAAATTACAAATAAAATATAAAACCCAAAATTAGGCTAAGCCCTCCTACATACATCATTCCATCCTTATGGAAAATTCGTCCTCGAATTTTAAAAATACACCTCCTTCAATAACACAGGGGATAAGTCAATGCCAGGATAAAAAATTAACCTTGTACTACTTTTTCATTGAACAACTTGAATATGATGACAATGATTGATGACAAATGATGATTTAGTAAGAAACCTCTTGGGAAACTCTTCATCATGCCTCTATCATCTTCATGATGCCTTTTATTTATGAACTGCTCAATTCTTTCACACATTGCTTTCGTATGCTCTTGTATCAATCTTTGAAATGGTGCAACTATAGCATCAACAAACTGGCGTTGAGATTCATTGAGTTGTGACAAATTTTCTTCCATGTGAAATTTCAAGGAGCCGAAGCTCTGATACCAAATGATATGATTCCCCCTAGTTTGTTCAGAATCATTTAGGACCCCTAGGAAATAGGCTTTCTGACTCTTAACAAAATTAGATAAGAAGATTATGGAATTAAGCGCACAAAATGCAGAATTGAAACAAAATAAAAAAATGAAGCAATAATAAAACAAAATGCAGCAAGAACAATTGAACTGAATAGGTGCAGATTGGATGAGAAAAAGTAAAATGGAATTTCCAGATTAGTTTAGTTTAGGCGTGAGAATTGAGAAAGAAAGGGACGAATTTTGGTGAAAGGTGTCCCACTTCCAAGGATGGAAGATAAGTCATATGACACCACAAGGGTGGTGATTTACCTTTGATAAGTCTAGCAGAATGCCATAAGGAAAAATTCCTTCATAATTTCTAAAGAGAAATTCATCTCTCACAAATGGGTAAAACCCAATTATCATTTCACTAATTCAATACCTGTCTTTAGCCCCTATTTATAGAATTAGGTGGCTATTCAAAATCATAAATTCCTAAAATAAAATTAACTACTCCATTATCATGCAAATATCACATATGATTAATTGCATGTTACATTAATTTCTAAATTAATGAAACGTTACAAAAAATGAAAAGCCATTGTCTTCTAGATTCATATCAGAAAGAGGAAGAAGAACAAGAAGTGGAAGGAAAGGGGATGAAGTAGAAGAAGTGGAAGAAGGAGGAGAAGAGGAAGAAGAAGAAGTGGACGGCGAAGAAGTAAAAGAGGGAGAAGAGTAAGAAGATGGAAAGCAAGGCAAGGGAGGAGGAAGAAGAAGTAGAAGAAGGAGGAGAAGAAGAAGGGGAGGAAGAAGAGTGTAGGCAGAAGAAGTGCAAGAAGGAAAAGGGAAGGAAGAAGAAGAACAAGTGGAAGCAGCAGAAGTGGAAGAAGGTGAACAAGAGGAAGAAGAAGAAGTAGTTGAAGGAGTGGGGATGATAACGAATATGTGGAAGAAGGAGAAAAAGAGGTAGAAATGCCAATGGAAGCAGAAGAAGGAGAAAAAAGGGGAAAAGACGAAGGAAAGGAAAAAAGAAGAAAGTGATTTATGCACTCCCTTGATCTCTTCAACCAAGGTTCCTTCCTCTAAGAAAATGGAGGATGGAGAGGTTAGAAATGGGAGAGGGTTGACGCCACTTTCTAGGAGAAAGATGAGTCAAAAAATTTTATGTTGCTTGCCACAAGGGAGAGGTCCCTTGATAAAAGCTTTAAGGGAGAGATTCCTCAAGAGAGAGGATTCTCAAAGACACTCAAGAATAAATTGCTCAAAACGAGTCTTACTTTATTCAATCAAGTGTGCTTTGTACAAGAGAGACTAGGTGTATTTATAGCCCAAAGAGGGAGCAAGGCACTCAAAACTAGGAAATGTGGGACTTGGGCCTAATTAGTATTAGGAGCACTAATCCCTCTTAGGCCCACTAAAAGTGGTGCCTAGCCTTAAGCTAGGGAGTGTCACGGCCTAATCAAGGAGGTGTGGAAAGAGATCCACACTCCTTTGTGTTATTAGGCCCTTTACTCCCCTCACCTCCCTTCCTAAGCTAATTACACCCTAAACTCTAGAAACTAAAATAAATGGCCAAAATACAAGGCCTAAAAGGGAATTAAAAGCTAATTAATATTTACAAGAGGAAATCTAAGGACTATGGCCTAAAATATCTATCTCCATCATGAGCTGGGGTCTTGATGAGTCTTTCCGGGCCAAGTCCTCTTCAATCCTCCTAGCCATTGCCCTAGTGAGAGGGACCTTGATAGGTAGGATTGCATCAGAGATGAAGAGGAAGAAAAAGAAAGAGAGGAAAGGATGAAGAAGAAGTGGAAGAAAGAGAATAAGAGGAGGAAGGAGAAGTGGAAGAAGGAGAAGAAAAGCAAGAAGAAGAAGGTGTTGAAAGAGAAGAACTGGAAGAAGGTGAACAAGAGGATGAAGAAGAAGTAGTGGAAGGAGGTGGGATGAAGAAGAAGAACTGGAAGAAGGAGAAAAGGAGGAAAAGGAAGAAGGAGGGGAAGGGAAGGTCAGAAGAAGCAGAATAAGTGGAATATAGAGGAGAAAAGGAAGAAGAAGAACAAGTTTAAGCAGAAGATTTGGGGGAAGGAGAAGAACAGGAAGAGCAACAATTGGAAGCAAACGAAGTGGGGGATGGAGAAATAGAGGAAGGAAAAGAAGGAAAGGGAAGAAGAAGAAGCAGTGGATTGAGAAGAAATAGAAGAAGAGGAAGAAGAAGAAGTGGAAGAAGACAAAGAAGAAGAAGTGGAAGAAGGAGACGAAAAAAAGGAAGAACAAAAAGTGGAAGCAGAACAAGTGGAGGAGGAGAACAAGAGGAATAGAAGGAAGTAGTGCAATGAGAGGGGATGAAGAAGAAGAAGTGGAAGAAGGAGAACGGGAGGAGGAAGAAGAAGGAGAAGAAGAAGTGAAGAATGAGAAGAAGAGGAAGAAGTGCAAGTGGAAGAAGGAGAACAATAGGAAGAAGAAGAAGAAGAAGTGGAAGAATGAGAAAAAGGGGAAGAAGAAGAAGCAGTGGAAGGAAAGGGGATGAAGAAGAAGAAGTGGAAGAAGGAGAGGAAGAGCAAGAAGAAAAAGGGGAAGGAGAAGTAGTGGAAGAGGGAGAAGAGTAAGAAGAAGGAAAGCAAGGCAAGGGAAGAGGAAGAATGAGAAGAAGAAGAAGGGGAGGAAGAAGAGGTAGTGTAGGCAGAACAAGTGCAAGAAGGAGAAAGGAAGGAAGAACAAGAACAAGTGGAAGCAGCAGAAGTGGGAGCAGATGAACAAGAGGAGGAAGAAGAAGTAGTTGAAGGAGTGGAGATGATGAAGAAGAAGTGGAAGAAGGAGAACAAGAGGTAGAAATGCAAGTGGAAGCAGAAGAAGGAGAGAAAGAGGGAGAAATCGAGGGAAAGGGAAGAAGAAGAAGGAGATAAAGAGGAAGAAAAAGAAGGATGGGAGAGGATGAAGAAGAAGTGGAAGAAAGAGACCAAGAGGAAGCATGAGAAGTGGAAGAAAGAGAACAAGAGGAGGCATGAGAAGTGGAAGAAAGAGAAGAAGAGGAAGAAGAAGGAGAGCAAGCAGAAGAAGGGGAAGAAGGAGAAGAAAAGGAAGAAGAAGAAGATGTGGAAAGAGAATAAGTTTAAGAAGGTGAACAAGAGGAGGAAAAAGAAGTGGAAGAAGGAGGATAGTAAGCAGAAGAAAGAGAAGAAAAGGAAGAAGAAGAAGAAGTGTAAGCAGAAGATTTGGGGGAAGGAGAAACAGAGGAATAGCAACAATTGGAAGCAAAAGAAGTGGGGGATGGAGAAAAAGAGGATGGACAAGAACGAACGGGAACAAGAAGAAGTACTAGAAGGAGATGAAATGGAAGAAGAAGAAGTGTAAGCAGAAGAAGTAGAAGTAGGAGACGAAAAAGAAGAAGAACAACAAGTGGAAGCAGAAGAAGTGGTAGAAAGAGAACAAGAGGAATAGGAGAAAGTAGTGGAATGAGAGGGGATGAAGAAGAAGAAGTGGAGGAAGGAGAACGGGAGGAGGAAGAAGAAGTGGAAGAAGGAGAAGAGGAGGCAGAAGAAGAAATGCAAAACGAGAAGACGAGGAAGAAGTGCAAGTGAAAGAAGGAGAACAATAGGAAGAAGAAGAAGAAGTGGAAGAATGTGAAAAAGGGGAAGAAGAAAAAGCAGTGGAAGGAAAAGGGATGAAGAAGAAGAAGTGGAAGAAGGAAAGGAAGAGGAAGAAGAAGAAGTGGAACAAGAAGTAGTGGAAGAGGGAGAAGAGTAAGAAGAAGGAAAGCAAGGCAAGGGACGAGGAAGAAGAAGTGTAAGAAGGAGGAGAAGAAGAAGGGGAGGAAGAAGAGGTAGTGTAGGCAGAAGAAGTACAAGAAGGATAAAGGAAGGAAGAAGAAGAACAAGTGGAAGCAGCAGAAGTTGAAGAAGGTGAACAAGAGGTAGAAGAAGAAGTAGTTGAAGCAGTGGGGATTCTGAGGAAGAAGAAGAAGAAGGAGAACAAGAGGTAGAAATGCAAGTGGAAGCAGAAGAAGGTGAAAAAGAGGGAGAAGTCGAAGGAAAGGGAAGAAGAAGAAGGAGATGAAGAGGAAGAAAAAGAATGAGAGGAGAGGATGAAGAAGAAGTGAAAGAAAGAGAACAAGAGGATGAAGCAGAAGTGGAAGAAAGAGAAGAAGAGGAAGAAGAAGGAGAGTAAGCAGAAGAAGGAGAAGAAAATGAAGAAGAAGAAGATGTGGAAAAAGAAGAAGTGGAAGCAGGTGAACAAGAGGAGGAAGAAGAAGTAGTGGAAGGAGGTGGGATGACGAAGAAGAATTGGAAGAAGGAAAAAGGAGGAAAAGGAAGAAGGAGGGGAAGGGAAGGGAAGAAGAAGCAGAAGAAGTGGAATATAGAGGAGAAGAGCAGGAAGAAGAAGAAGTAAAAGCAGAAGATTTTGGGGAAAGAGAAAAAGAGGAAGAGAAACAATTAGAAGCAAAAGAAGTGGGGGGATAGAGGAAAAGAGGAAGGAGAAGAAGGAAAGGGAAGAAGAAGTGGCGAAAGGAGAAGAAATGGGAGAAGAAGATGTGTAACCAAAAGAAGAGGAAGATGGAGACGAAAAAGAAGAAGAACAACAAGTGGAAGCAGAAGAATAGGCAGAAGGAGAACAAGAGTAATATGAGGAAGTAGTGGAATGATAGGGGATGAAGAAGAAGAAGTGGAAGCACGAGGACGAGAAGAGGAAGAAGAGGTGGAAGAAGGAGAAGAAGAGGAAGAAGAAGAAGTGAAAGAACGAGAAGAGCAAGTGGAAGAATGAGAACAATAGGAAGAAGAACAAAAACAACAACAAATGGAAGCAAAAGAAGCGGTGGAAGGAGAACAAGAGGAATAGGAGGAAGTAATGGAATGAGAGCGCATGAAGAAGAAGAAGTGGAAGAAGGAGAAGAAGAAGAAGAAGAAGAAGAAGAAGAAGAAGTGGAAGAATGACATGAAGAGGAAGAAGAAGAAGTGGAAGAACGACAAGAAGAGGAAGAAGTGCAAGTGGAAGAAGGAGAACAATAGGAACACGAAGAAAAAGTGAAAGAATTAGAAAAAAAGGAAGAAGAAGAAGCAGTGGAAGGAAAGGGGATGAAGAAGAAGAAGTAGAAGAATTAGAAAAAGAGGAAGAAGAAGAAGCAATGGAAGAAAAGGGGATGAAGAAGAAGAAGCGGAAGAAGAAGAAGGAGAGGAAGAAGAAGAAGTGGAAGAAGAAGTAGTGGAGAGGGAGAAAAAGAGGAAGGAGAAGAAGGAAATGGAAGAAGAAGAAGTAGTGGAAGGAATAGAAATGGAAGAAGAAGAAGTGTAAGCTGAAGAAGTGGAAGAAGGAGACAAAAAAAGTGAAGAACAACAAGTGGAAGCAAAAGACGTGGTAGAAGGAGAACATGAGGAATAGGAAGCAGTAGTGGAATGAGAGGGGATGAAGAAGAAGAGGAAGAAGGAGAATGGGAGGAGGAAGAAGAAGTGGAAGAAGGAGAAGAACAGGAAGAAGAAGAAGTCGAAGAACGAGAAGAAGAGGAAGAAGTGCAAGTGGAAGAAGAAGAATAAGAATTGGAAGAAGGCAAAAAAAAAAAAAAAGAAATAGTAGTGGAAGGTTTAGGGTTTAGGCAGAAGACTAAGAAGAAAGAAAGCATGGAAAGGGAGGAGGAAGAAGTGGAAGAAGGAGGAGAAGAAGAGGTAGTGTAGCTAGAAGAAGTGCAAGAGGGAGAAGGGAAGTAAGAAGAAGAACAAGTGGAAGTAACAGAAGTGGAAGAAGGTGCACAAGAGGAAGAAGAAGAAGTAGTTGAAAGAGTGAGGATGATGAAGAAGAAGTGGAAGAAGGAGAACAAGAGGCAGAAATGAAAGTGGAAGTAGAACAAGGAGAAAAAGAGGGAGAACACGAAGGAAAGGAAAGAAGAAGAAGGAGATGAAGAGGAAGAAAAAGAAGGAGAGGAAAGGATGAAGAAGAAGTGGAAGAAAGAGAACAAGAGGAGGCAGGAGTAGTGGAAGAAACAGAAGAAGAGGAAGAAAAAGGAGGGTAAGCCGAAGAAGTGGAAGAACGAGAAGAAAAGCAAGAAGAAAAAGATGTGGAAAGAGAAGAAGAGGAAGAAAGTGAACAAGAGGAGGAAGAAGAAGTAGTGGAAGGAGGTGGGATGAAGAAGAAGAACTGGAAGAAGGAGAACAGGAGGAAAAGGAAGAAGCAGGGGAAGGGAAGGGAAGAAGAAGTAGAAGAAGTGGAATATGGAGAAGATGAAGAAGAAGAAGAAGTGTAAGTAAAAGATTTTGGGGAAGGAGAAGAAGCGGAAGAGCAACCATTGGAAGCAAAAGAAGTTAGGAATAGAGAAAAAGAGGAAGGAGAAGAAGGAAAGGGAAGAAGAAGAAGTAATGGAAGGAGAAGAAATGGAAGAAGAGGAAGAAGAAGAACTGTAAGCAGAAGAAGTGGAAGAAGCAGACAAAAAAGAAGAAGAACAACAAGCGAAAGAAAAAGAAGTGGTAGAACAAGAACAAGAGGAAGAAATGCAAGTGGAAGAAGGAGAAGAATATGAACAAGAAGTTGAAGAATGAGAGAAAGAGGAAGAACAAGTTGAAGAATGAGAGAAAGAGGAAGAAGAAGAAGCAGTGGAAGGAAAGGGGATGAAAAAGAAGAAGTGGAAGAAGGAGAACAAGAGGAAGAACAAGAAGTACAAGGAGAAGTAGTGGAAGAGGCAGAAGAGTAGGAAGAAGGAAAGCAAGGCAAGGGAGGAGGAAGAAGAAATGGAAGAAGAAGAAGAAGAAGGAGAAGAAGAAAGGAAGGAAGAAGAAGAACAAGTGGAAGCAGCAGAAGGAGAACAAGAGGTAGAAATACAAGTGGAAGCAGAAGAAGGAGAAAAAGAGGGAGAAGACGAAGGAAAGGGAAGAAGAAGAAGGACATGAAGAGGAAGAAAAAGAAGGAGAGGGGGGATGAAGAAGAAGTTGAAGAAAGAGAACAAGAGGAGGCAGGAGAAGTGGAAGAAAGAGAAGAAAAGGAAGAAGAAGGAGAGTAAGCAGAAGCAGAAGAAGAAGAAGAAGAAGAAGAAGAAGAAGAAGAAGAAGAAGAAGAAGAAAAAGAAGAAGAAGAAGAAGAAGAAGAAGAAGAAGAAGAAGAAGAAGAAGAAGAAGAAGAAGAAGAAGAAGAAGAAGAAGATGTGGAAAGAGAAGAAGTGGAAGAAGGTCAACAAGAGGAGGAAGAAGAAGTAGTAGAAGGAGTTGGGATGAAGAAAAAGAACTGGAAGAAGGAGAAAATGAGGGAAAGGAAGAAGGAGGGGAAGGGAAGGGAAGAAGAAGCAAAAGAAGTTTAATACGGATAAGAAGAGGAGGAAGAAGAAGAAGTGTAAGCAGAAGATTTGGCGGAAGTAGAAGAAGAGCAAGAGCAACAATTGGAAGCAAAAGAAGTGGGGATGGAGAAAAAGAGGAAGGAGAAGAAGGAAATGGAAGAAGAAGAAGTAGTGTAAGGAATAGAAATGGAAGAAGAAGAAGTGTAAGCTGAAGAAGTGGAAGAAGGAGACAAAAAAAGTGAAGAACAACAAGTGGAAGCAGAAGACGTGGTAGAAGGAGAACATAAGGAATAGGAAGCAGTAGTGGAATGAGGGGGAATGAAGAAGAAGAGGAAGAAGGAGAACGGGAGGAGGAAGAAGAAGTGGAAGAAGGAGAAGAAGAGGAAGAAGACGAAGTCGAAGAACGAGAAGAAGAGGAAGAAGTGCAAGTGGAAGAAGAAGAACAATAGGAAGAAGAAGAAAAAGTGGAAGAATGCAAAAAAAAAAAAGAAATAGTAGTGGAAGGAAAGGGGATGAAGAGGAAGAAGTGGAGGAAGGAGTAAGTAAGATGAAGGAAAGCATGGAAAGAGAGGAGGAAGAAGTGGAAGAAGGAAGAGAAGAAGAGGTAGTGTAAGCAGAAGATGTGCAAGAGGAGAAGGGAAGGAAGAAGAAGAACAAGTGGAAGTAACAGAAGTGGAAGAAGGTGCACAAGAAGAAGAAGAAGAAGTAGTTGAAGGAGTGGGGATGATGAAGCAGAAGTGGAAGAAGGAGAACAAGAGGCAGAAATGCAAGTGGAAGTAGAACAAGGAGAAAAAGAGGGAGAACACCAAGGAAAGGAAAGAAGAAAAAGGAGATGAAAAGGAAGAAAAAGAAGGAGAGGAGAGGATGATGAAGAAGTGGAAGAAAGAGAACAAGAAGAGGCAGGAGAAGTGGAAGAAAGAGAAGAAGAGGAAGAAGAAGGAGGGTAAGCAGAAGAAGTGGAAGAACGAGAAGAAAAGCAAGAAGAAAAAGATGTGGAAAGAGAAGAAGTGGAAGAAAGTGAACAAAAGGAGGAAGAAGAAGTAGTGGAAGGAGGTGGGATGAAGAAGAAGAACTAAAAGAAGGAAAACGGAAGGAAAAGGAAGAAGGAGGGGAATGAAAAGGAAGAAGAAGCAGAAGAAGTGGAATATGGAGGAGAAGACGAAGAAGAAGAAGAAGTGTAAGTAAAAGATTATGGGGAAGGAGAAGAAGAGGAAGAGCAATAATTGGAAGCAAAAGAAGTTAGGGATGGAGAAAAAGAGGAAGGAGAAGAAGGAAAGGGAAGAAGAAGAAGTAGTGGAAGGAGAAGAAATGGAAGAAGAGGAAGAAGAAGAAGTGTAAGCAGGACAAGAAGTGGTAGATGGAGAACAAGAGGAAGAAGTGCAAGTGGAAGAAAGAGAACAATAGGAAGAAGAAGTTGAAGAATGAGAGAAAGAGGAAGAAGAAGAAGCAGTGGAAGGAAAGGGGATGAAGAAGAAAAAGTGAAGAAGAAGAGTAAGAGGAAGAACAAGAAGTAGAAGGAGCAGTAGTGGAAGAGGGAGATGCGTAGAAGAAGGAAAGCAAGGCAAGGGAAGAGGAAGAAGAAATGGAAGAAGGAGGAGAAGAAGAGGGGAAGGAAGAAGAAGAACAAGTGGAAGCAGCAGAAGGAGAACAAGAGGTAGAAATGTAAGTGGAAGTAGAAGAAGGATAAAAAGAGGGAGAAGATGAAGGAAAGGGAAGAAGAAGAAGGACATGAAGAGGAAGAAAAAGAAGGAGAGGACAGGATGAAGAAGAAGCGAAAGAAAGAGAACAAGAGGAGGCAGAAGAAGTGGAAGAAAGAGAAGAAGAGGAAGAAGAAGGAGAGTAACCTGAAGACGGAATGGGAAGAATAAGAAGTAGTGGAAGGAGATAAAGAGGAAAAGGAACAAGGAGGGGAACGGAAAGGGAGAAGAAGCAGAAGAAGTGGAATATTGAGGAGAAGAGGAAGAAGAAGAAGTGTAAACAGAAGATTTGGGGGAAGCAAAAGAAGAGGAAGAGCAACAATTGGAAGCAAAAGAAGTAAGGGATGGAGAAAAAGAGGAAGGAGAAGAAGGAACGGGAAGAAGATGAAGTAATGGAAAGAGGTGGGACGAAGATGAAGAACTAGAAGAAAGAGAACAGGAGGAAAAGGAAGAACGAGGGGAAGGGAAGGGAAGAAGAAGTGGAATATAGAGGAGAAGAGGAAGAAGAAGAAGAAGTGTAAGCAGAAGATTTTGGGGAAAGAGAAGAAGAGGAAGAGCAACAATTGGAAGCAAAAGAAGTTAGGGATGGAGGAAAAGAGGAAGGAAAAGAAGGAAAAGGAAGAAGAAGAAGTACTGGAAGGAGAAGAAATGGGAGAAGAGGAAGAAGAAGAAGTGTAAGCAGAAGAAGTGGAAGAAGTAGACGAAAAAGAAGAAGAACAACAAGTGGAAGAAAAAGAAATGGTAGAACGAGAGCAAGAGGAAGAAGTGCAAGTGGAAGAAGGAGAAGAATAGGAACAAGAAGTTGAAGAATGAGAGAAAGAGGAAGAAGAAGTTGAACAATGAGAGAAAGAGGAAGAAGAAGAAGTAGTGGAAGGAAAGGGGATGAAGAAGAAGAAGTGGAAGAAGGAGAACAAGAAGAAGAACAAGAAGTACAAGGAGGAGTAGTGGAAGAGGCAGAAGAGTAAGAAGAAGGAAAGCAAGGCAAGGGAGGAGGAAGAAGAAATGGAAGAAGAAGGAGAAGAACAAGGGAAGGAAGAAGAAGAACAAGTGGAAGCAGTAGAAGGAGAACAAGAGGTAGAAATGCAAGTGGAAGCAGAAGAAGGAGAAAAAGAGGGAGAAGACGAAGGAATCGGAAGAAGAAAAAGGACATGAAGAGGAAGAAAAAGAAGGAGAGGGGGGGATGAAGAAGAAGTTGAAGAAAGAGAACAAGAGAAGGCAGGAGAAGTGGAAGAAAGAGAAGAAGAGGAAGAAGTAGGAGAGTAAGCAGAAGAAGAAGAAGATGTGGAAAGAGAAGAAGTGGAAGAAGGTGAACAAGAGGAGGAAGAAGAAGTAGTGGAACGAGTTGGGATGAAGAAAAAGAACTGGAAGAAGGAGAAAAGGAGGGGAAGGGAAAGGAAGAAGAAGCAGAAGAAGTTTAATACGGATAAGAAGAGGAAGAAGAAGAAAAGTGTAAGTAGAAGATTTGGGGAAGTAGAAGAAGAGGAAGAGCAACAATTGGAAGCAAAAGAAGTGGGGGATGGAGAAAAAGAGGAAGGAGAAGAAGGAAATGGAAGAAGAAGAAGTAGTGGAAGGAATAGAAGGAGATAAAGAGGAAGAAAAAGAAGGACAGGAGAGGATGAAGAAGAAGTGGAAGAAAGAGAAGAAGAGGAAGAAGAAGGAGAGTAAGCAGAAGAAGGAGAAGAAAAGCAAGAAAGAAGAAGATGTGGAAAGGAAAAAAGGTGAGGAAGGTGACAAGAGTTGGAAGAAGAAGTAGTGGAAGGAGGTGGGATGAAGAAGGAGAACTGGAGGACAGGGAAGGAAGGGAAGGGAAGGGAAGAAGAAGCAGAAGAAGTGGAATATGGAGGAGAAGAGCAAGAAGAAGAAGAAGTGTCAGCAGAAGATTTGGGGGAGGGAGAAGAAGATGAAGAGCAACAATTGGAAGCAAAAGAAGTGGAGGATGAAGAAAAAAAGGAAGGAAAAGAAGCAAAGGGAAGAAGAAGAAGTAGTGGAAGGAGAAGAAATGGAAGAAGAAGAAGTGTAAGCAGAAGAACTGGAAGAAGGAGACAAAAAAGGAGACGAACAACAAGTGGAAGCAGAAGAAGGAGTAGAAGGAGAACAAGAGGAATAGGAGGAAGTACTAGAATGAGAGGGGATGAAGAAGAAAAAGTGGAAGAAGGAGAACGGGAGGAGGAAAAATAAGTGAAAGAAGGAGAAGAAGAAGAAGTGGAAGAACGAGAAGAGAAGGAAGAAGTGTAAGTGGAAGAAGGAGAACAATAGGAAGAAGAAGAAGTAGAAGAACGAGAAGAAGAGGAAGAAGTGAACCTGGAAGAAGGAGAACGATAGTTACAGAAGAAGAAGAAGAAGAATGAGAGAAAGAGGAAGAAGAAGAAGCAGTGGAAGGAAAGGAGATGAAGATGAAAGGATGGAAGAAGGAGAACAAGAGGAAGAAGAAGAAATGGAAGGAGAAATAGTGGAAGAGGGAGAAGAGTAAGAAGAAGGCTAGCAAGGCAAGGGAGGTGGAAGAAGAAGTGGAATAAGGAGGAGAAAAGGAAAGGGAGGAAGAGGAGGTAGTGTAGGCCGAAGAAGTGGAAGAAGGACAAGACAAGGAAGAAGAAGAACAAGTGGAAGCAACAGAAGTGGAAGAAGGTGAACAAAAGGAAGAAGAAGAATTACATGAAGGAGTAGGGATGATGAAGAAGAAGTGGAAGCAGAAGAAGGAGAAAGTGGAAGAACGAGACGAAGAGGAAGAAGAGCAAGTGGAAGAAGGAGAACAATAAGAAGAAGAAGAAGAAGCGGAAGAATGAGAAAAAGAGGAGGAAGAAGAAGTAGTGGAAGGAAAGGGGATTAAGAAGAAGAAGTGGAAGAACAAGAAGAAGTGGAAGAAGCAGAAGAAGAGGAAGAAGAAGAAGTGGAAGAAGGTGAACAAGAGGAGGAAGAAGAAGTAGTGGAAGCAGGTGGGATGAAGAAGACGAACTGGAAGAAGCAAAACGAGTGGAAGAAAGAGAAAAGGAGGAAAAGGAAGAAGGAAGGGAAAGGAAGAAGAAGCAGAAGAAGTGGAATATGGAGGAGAAATGGAAGAAGAAGAAGAAGTGTAAGCAGAAGCCTTAGGGGAGGAAAAGAATAGGAAGAGCAACTATTGGAAGCAAAAGAAGTGGGGGATGGAGAAAAAGAGAAAGGAAAAGAAGGAAATGGAAGAAGAAGAAGTAGTGGAAGGAAGAAATGGAAGAAGAAGAAGAAGAAGAAGTGGAAGAAGGAGACGAAAAAGAAGATGAACTACAAGTGGAAGCAGAAGAAGTGGTAGAAGGAGAACAAGAGGAATAGGAGGAAGTAGTGGAATTAGAGGAGATGAAGAAGAAAGAGTGGAAGAAGGAGAATGGGATTAGGAAGAATAAATGGAAGAGGGACAACGGAAGGAGGTACAGAATAAGTGGAAGAAGGAGAAGAAGTGGAAGAACGAGAAAAAGAGGAAGAAGTGCAAGTGGAAGAAGGAGAACAATAGGAAGAAGAAGAAGAAAAAATGTGGGATGTGATAGAAATCCAAAGGGGTTGGATTCGTTTTGCGGATCTATCTAGGTTGGAAGTTAATAAGCTAACAAAACAATGAGAATTGGGTAAACAAGAAAATGGAAAGGATGAAAATGGTTTAACGAAGGGATAAATGACGCGACTTCCAAGGATGGAAGATAAGTCATATGACGCCACAAGGGTAGTGATTTACCCTTGTTAAGTCTAGCAGAACGCCACAAGGAAAAATTCCTTGATAAGTTCTAAAGAGAAATTCATCTCTCACAAAAGGGTAAAATCCAAATATAATTTCACTAATTCAATGGTTGTCCTTTGAGTACAATTCAACCCCTATTTATATAGAACTAGGTGGTTGTTCAAAATCGTAACTCCCAAAAGAAAAATTAAATACTTCATTATCATGCAATTATCACACATGATTAATTGCATGTTACATTAATTCCTAAATTGATGAAACATTACAAAAAAATGAAAAGTCATTGTCTTCGGCATTCACATCAGGATGGAAAGGGGGTGAAGAAGAAGAAATGGAAGAAGGAGAAGAAGAGGAAGAAAAAGAAGAAGAAGTTGAAGAAAGTGAAGAAGAGGAAGAAGAAGGAGAGTAAGCAAAAGAAGTGGAAGAAGGAGAAGAAAAGGAAAAAAAAGATATGGAAAGAGAAGAAGTGGAAAAAGGTGAACAAGAGGAGGAAGAAGAAGTAGTGGAAGAAGGTGGGATGAAGAAGAAGAACTGGAAGAAGCAGAACGAGTGGAAGAAGGAGAAAAGGAGGAAAATGAAGAAGGACGGGAAGGGAAGAAGAAGAAGAAGTGTAAGCAGAAGATTTGTGGGGAAGAGAAGAACAGGAAGAGCAACTATTGGAAGCAAAAGAAGTGGCGGATGGAGAAAAATATGAAGGACAAGAAGGAAAGGGAAGAAGAGAAAGAAGAAGAAGTGGAAGCAAAAGAAGTGGAAGAAGGAGACGAAAAATAAGATGAATAACAAGTGGAAGCAGAAGAAGTGATAGAAGGAGAATAAGAGGAATAGGAGGAAGTAGTGGAATGAGAGGGGATGAAGAAGAAAAAGTGGAAGAAGGAGAATGAGATAAGGTAATATAAGTGGAAGAAGAAGAATGGGAGGAGGAAGACTAAGTGGAAGAAGGAGAAGAAGAGGAAGAAGAAGCAGTGGAATAAGGAGAAGAAGAGCAAGAAGAAGAAGTGGAAGAACGAGAAGAAGAGGAAGAAGTGCAACTGGAAGAAGGAGAACAAAAGGTAGAAATGCAAGTGGAAGCAAAAGAAGGAGAAAAAGAGGGAGAAGACGATGGAAAGGGAAGAAGAAGAAGGAGATGAAGAGGAAGAAAAAGAAGAAGAGGAGAGGATGAAGAAGAAGTGGAGGAAAGAGAACAATAGAAGGCAGAAGAAGTGGAAGAAAGAGAAAAAGAGGAAGAAGAAGGAGAGCAAGCAAAAGAAGTGGAAGTAGGAGAAGAAAAGGAAGAAGAAGAGGAACATGTGGAAAGAGAACAAGTGGAAGAAGGTGAACAAGAGGAGGAAGAAGAACTGGAAGAAGTAGAACAGGAAGAAAAGGAAGAAGGAGGGGAAGGGAAGGGAAGAAGAAGCAGAAGAATTGGAATATGCAGGAGAAGAGGAAGAAGAAGCAGAAAAAGTGTAACCACAAGATTTGGGGGAAGGAGAAAGAGAGGAAGAGAACCAATTGGAAACAAAAAAAGTGGGGGATGGAGAAAAAGAGGAAGGAGAAGAAGGCAAGGGAAGAAGAAGAAGTAATGGAAGGAGAAGAAATGGAAGAAGAAGAAGTGGATGAAGGACACGAAAAAGAAGAAGAACAATAAGTGGAAGCAGAAGAAGTGGTAGAAGGAGAACAAGAGGAATAGGAGGAACTAATGGAGTAAGAGGGGATATAGAAGAAGGAGTGGAAGAAGTAGAACGGGAGGAGGAAGAAGAAGTTGACGAAGGATAAGAAGGAGAAGAAGAAGTAGAAGAACGAGAAGAAGAGGAAGAAGTGCAAGTGGAAGAAGGAGAACAATATGAAGAAGAAGAAGAAGAAGTGGAAGCATCAGAAAAAAAGGAAGAAGAAAAATAAGTGGAAGAAAAGGGTATAAACAAAAAAGAAGTGGAAGAAGGAGAAGAAGAGGAAGAAGAAGAAGTGGAAGAAGGAGAAGAAGAGGAAGAAGAAGAAGTAGAGAAGAAGAAGTGGAAGAATGAGAAGAAGAGGAAGAAGAAGAAGTGGAAGAATGAGAAGAAGAGGAAGAAGAAGAAGTGGAAGAACGAGAAAAAGAGGAAGAAAAAGAAGGAGGAGAAGAAGAAAGGGAGGAGGAAGAGGTAGTGTAGGCAGAATAAGTGCAAGAAAGAGAAGAAAAGGAAGAACAAGAACAAGTGGAAGGAGCAGAAGTGGACGAAGGTCAACAACGAGAAGAAGAAGAAGTAATGTAAGGAGTGGGGATGATGAAGAAGAAGTGGAAGAAGGAGAACAAGAGGTAGTAATGGAAGTGGAAGCAAAAGAAGGGGGAAAAGAGTGAGAAGACCAAGGAAAGGCAAGAAGAAGAAGGAGAAGAGAGGATGAAGAAGAAGCGGTAGAAAGACAACAAGAGGAAGCAAAAGAAGTGGAAAAAAGAGAAGAACATGAAGAAGAAGGAGAGTAAGCTGAAGAAGTGGAAGAAGGAGAAGAAAAGGAAGAACAAGAACATGTGGAAAGAGAAGATGTGGAAGAAGGGGAACAAGAGGATGAAAAAGAGGTAGTGGAAGGAGGTGAGATGAAGAAGAAGAACTGGAAGAAGGACCAGAAGAGGAAGAACAAGTGGAAAAAGGTGAAGAAGAGGAAAAAGCAATGGAAGAACGAGAAGAAGAGGAAGCAGAAGAAGTGGAAGAACGAGAAGAAGAGGAAGAAGGAGAATAATAGGAAGAAGAAGAAGAAGTGGAAGAATGAGAAAAAGAGGAGGAAGAAGAAGCAATGGAAGGAAAGGGGAATGAAGAAGGTCTGGAACAACAAGGAGAAGAAGAAGTAGAGTAGGCAGAATAAGGGCAAGAAGAAGAAGAGAGTGAAGAAGAAGAACAAGTGGATGGAGTAGAGGTGGAAGAAGGTGAACAAGAGGAAGAAGAAGAAGTAGTTGAAGGAGTGGGGATGATGGAGAAGAAGTGGAAGAAGGAGAACAAGAGGTAGAAATGCAAGTGGAAGCAGAAGAAGGAGAAAAAGAGGGATATGACGAAGGAAAGGAAAAAGAAGAAGGAGATGAAGAGGAAGAAAAGAAAGGAAAGGAGAGGATGAAGAAGAAGTGGAAGAAGGAGAACAAGAGGTAGAAATGCAAGTGGAAGTAGAACAAAGAGAAAAAGAGGGAAAAGACGAAGGAAAGGGAAGAAGAAGAAGGAGATGAAGAGGAAGAAAAAGAAGGAGAGGCGAGGATAAAGAAGAAGTGGAAAAAAGAGAACAATAAGAGGCAGGAGAAGTCGAAGAAAGAGAAGTAGAGCAAGAAGAAGGAGAGTAAGCAGAAGAAGTAGAAGAAGGAGAAGAAAAGGAAGAAGAAGAAGAAGATGTGGAAAGAGAAGAAGTGGAAGAACGAGAAGAAGAGGAAGAAGTGCAATTGAAGAAGGAGAACTATAGGAAGAAGAAGAAGTGGAAGAATGAGAAAAAGAGGAAGAAGAAGAAGTAGTGGAAGGAAAGGGGATGAAGAAGAAGTGGAAGAAGGAGAAGAAGAGGAAGAAGAAGAAGTGGAAGGAGAAGTAGTGGAAGAACGAGAAGAAGAGGAAGATGTGCAAGTGGAAGAAGGAGAAGAAGAGGAAGAAGAAGAAGTGGAAGAACGAGAAGAAGAGGAAGAAGTGCAAGGGGAAGAAGGAGAACTATATAGGAAGAAGAAGAAGAAGTGGAAGAATGAGAAAAAGAGGAAGAAAAAGAAGCAGTTGAAGGAAAGGGGATGAAGAAGACGTGGTAGAAGGAGAAGAAGAGGAAGAAGAAGAAGTGGAAGGAGAAGTAGTGGAAGAACGTGAAGAAGAGGAAGATGTGCAAGTGGAAGAAAGAGAACAGGAGGAGGAAGAATATGTCGAAGAAGGATAAGAAGAGGAAGAAGAAGAAGCGGAAGAACAAGAAGAAGAGAAAGCAGTTCATGTGGAAGAAGGAGAACAATACGAAGAAGAAGAAAAAGAAGTGGAAGAATGAGAAAAAGGGGAAGAAGAAGAAGTAGTCGAAGGAAAGGGGATGAAGAAGAAGTGGAAGAAGGAGAAGAAGAGGATGAAGAAGAAGTAGAAGGAGAAGTAATGGAAGAGGGAGAAGAGTAAGAAGAAGGAAAGCAAGGCAAGGGAGGAGGAAGAAGAAGTGGAAGAAGTAGGAGAAGAAGAAGGGGAGGTAGAAGAGGTGGTGTAGGCAGAAGAAGTGAAAGAAGGAGACAAAAAAGAAGAAGAGCAACAAGTGGAACAGAGGAAGTGGTAGAAAGAGAATAAGAGGAATAGGAGGAAGTAGTGGAATGAGAGGGGATGAAGAAGAAGAAGTGGAAGAAGGAGAAAAAGAGGAAGAAGAAGAAGCAGTGGAAGGAAAGGGGAAGAAGAAGAAGAAGTGGAAGAAGGAGAAGAAGAGCAAGAATTAGAAGTGGAAGGAGAAGTAGTGGAAGAGGGAGAAGAGTAAGAAGAAGGCAAGCAAGGCAAGGGAGGAGGAAGAAGAAGTGGAAGAAGGAGGGGAAGAAGAAGGGGAGGAAGAAGAGGTAGTGTAGGCAGACAAAGTGCAACAAGGAGAAGAGATGGAAGAAGAAGAATAAGTAGAAGCAGCAAAAGTGGAAGAAGGTGAACAAGAGGAAGAAGAAAAAGTAGTTGAGGGAGTGGGGATGATGAAGAAGAAGGGGAAACAGCAGAGGTGGAAGAAGATGAACGAGAGGATGAAGAAGAAGTAGTTGAGGGAGTGGGGATGATGAAGAAGAAATGGAACAAGGAGAACAAGAGGTAGAAATGCAAGTGGAAGCAGACGAAGGAGAAAAAGAGGGGGAAGACGACGCAAAGGGAAGAAGAAGAAGTAGTGGACAGAGAAGAAAGGGAAGAAGAGGAAGTGTAAGTAGAAGAGGTGGACGAAGGAGACGAAAATTGATATGAATCCTCTTTGCCAGTTGAGGATTCTGAAAGGACCCTAGGAATTTAGCTTGCCACGTTAACAAAATTGATCAACATGGAATGCAAACAATTGCCAAAAATAAACTGATTAGAATTACTATCAAACCTTTAGACACATAATGGAAATTTAAAGTTATTGAAATTCAACAATTAAATGAGTTTTCGAATAGTGTAGGACTTTCCTGTCATAGAGTTTGCTGGGCAGAATTGAGTATGAATGGAAAAGATAGAAAATGGAATTGGAATTGATAGACTCCACATTTCCAAGGATGGAAGATATGTCTACGAGATTGCACACACAAAGGGGTGAATTACCTTTGATAAATCTCAAAAGATTTTGGATTGTCAAGAACCCAAAGGAGAGAAAACTCAACTAGTTTTTTATTTCCAAAATATTCTATCTTACATATGAGTCTTGCCCAAATATATATGCCTAATAAACTTAGCTTGTGTAGGTTTAGTGGCTTTCTACATTCAGCTGAAGTTACAAAATAATAAAAACTAATAATGAGTAGCTTAATAACAAAGTGTAACGGCCAAGGCAAATTAAATATGTAGACTAATTAGAATTGATAACCTAGGTGGCTGCAACTTTAATTAGACAATTCTGGTTGCCCACCATTAACTAAGTAAACTCCAAGAAAATGAGTTTAATTTATTCCAAACTTCTCTTCCATTAAGGTCAATCATTGTTCTCTTCAGTCCTGAGACAATTAACAATTTTAAACTTTATTTCTTCAATTTTTGGCTCTTTTTGCAAAACGACTACCAATACTTGTTGCATAGCTTCCTTAGCTCTTCTTGTCCTTGCCCTTGTCATAGGTGCTCCAAGTCCTTCAAGCTTCATGTCCTCATAAAAAATCAAGAAGAACAACAAGTGGAAGCAGAAGAAATGGAAGATGGAGAACAAGAGGAATAGAAGGAAGTGGTGGAATGAAAGGAGATAAAGAAGAGGAAGTGGAAGAAGGAGAACAGAAGGATGAAGAAGAAGTGAAAAAAGGATAAGAAGGGGAAGTAGAAGAAGTGGAAGAACGAGAAGAAGAGGAAGAAGTGCAAGTAGGAGAAGGAGAACAATAGGTAAAAGAAGAAGAAGTGGAAGAATGAGAAAAAGAGGAAGAAGAAGAAGTAGTAGAAGGAAAGGGGATGAAGAAGAAGTGGAAGAAGGAGAACAAGATGAAGAAGAAGAAGTTGAACAAGAAGTAGTGGAAGAGGGAGAACAGTAAGAAGAAGGAAAGCAAGGCAAGGGAGGAGGAAGAACAAGTAGAAGAAGGAGGAGAAGAAGAAGGGGAGGAAGAAGAGGTACTGTAGGCAGAAGAAGTGCAAGAAGGAGAAGCGAAGGAAGAAGAAGAACAAGTGGAAGCAGTATAAGTGGAAGAAGGTGAACAAGAGGAAGAAGAAGAAGTAGTTGAAGAAGTGGGGATGATGAAGAAGAAGTGGAACAAGGAGAACAACAAGTAGAAATGCAAGTGGAAGCAGAAGAAGGAGAAAAAGAAGGAGAAGTCGAAGGAAAGGGAAGAAGCAAAAGGAGATGAAGAGGAAGAAAAAGAACGAGAGGATAGGATGAAGAAAAAGTGGAAGAAAAAGTTGGGGTAGGTCTACCTTTGGTTCCCTAGCATGATTTATGTTCTCTTGAGGAGAATGATGATTGTATGATGAATGTGAGTGATGCTTATGTTGATTTCTATAGTATTCTTCTTCACTAGAGCTAAAATGCCTAGATGGGGATCTTATGAGAATTCCTTTATTTTTTCTATCACTCTCCCTCCCATATCTCTTCTTACTCTCTTCTCCTCTCTTTCTCTCTTCTTCCTATTTTTCTCTTTTTCTTTCTAGTTCTTTCCTTCTTCTCCTTTCTTCATCCTCTCTTATCTCTCTTTGCCTTCTCTCTTCTCGCTCTTTTTTCTCTTTTCTCATTTCCAACATCTCTTTTTTTAACTCTTCCTTCTCTTTTTGTTTTTCCTTTTCTTTTATTTCTTTTTTTCTCTCTTTTTCTTCTCTCCTTTCTTGTTCTTTAGCCATCCATTCCCTAAATTCTAAGTTAAGGTTTTCAAGAGTGTTTCCCTTGGAAGGTTTTCTTTGGTTGACACTCTTACTTGATGAACAACTATGTGCACTAGAATGTGTGTGGGAAGTCATGGTGCTTGGATGCTAAAAACTAAAGGGTAGGCCAAAAACTTTTTTTTTTCAAGCAACACTCCTCTCTTTTTTTTTTCTCACCTAAGGTGGCTTGATGAGTCTTTGGAACTCTTAGCCTCTACACGTTTTTTCAAAATAACATAAAATAAAATAAAAGTGCGAGAATGTAAAAGAGAAAGGGCTCTAATCGTGCTCCTAAGGTGTTGAAGGAAGTGTACCACTTCTCCCTTCTTCACCTAATTAACGAGGAACTACGCTAAAATTAACCAAGATTATTACAAACCAAGGGAGGGCCTTAAGCGCACTCAAACTCCCAATCTAAAATTAAGTATACACAATACAAAGAATAATAAAAAAAAATAAAACAAAGTCTTCACTCCAAGCTTTTTGGTGTTTGTCTCCTTTTGATCAAGCCCCTTTGAGTTGCGTCAACTCACCCCAAGAATGCTACCCTTGTTTCTTCTTGTTTGGACTTGCCAAAATTTTATATATGGAACCTTTCCCAACCTTTCCTTACCAAGACCGAATACAACACAAGACAACAAACAAAGGTGAATAAGAAAACAAGGTTCACAAATCCAAGTGGATAGATTAAACAATGACAAACTCAAAGAAGTAAAGAAGACAAGCAAGAAAACATAAGGCTCACAAAGGAAGGTAGCACACAAATAACTTTCCTAGATTAGCTCTAAGAGTAGAGATGAAAAAAGACTCAAACAAAAAAAATGAAACCAATAGTTACACACTTAATAAAATTTAAGTGACAAAAAACTAAAAAGCTTACTCAAGTAATTTTTTTTTGAATCACAATTGGTTCCTCATATCAAATGTTTCTACTATTAGGTACACAACTTCAAATTTGTCTTTCTTTTGAGTTCTTTATCTTCTTCTTTTTTTTAACTTGAACCTTTTCTATTTTTTTTAACTTTTTCTAATCATTTTGCTGCACCTAATAGCTTGTTGAATTGAAATTTTAATGAGGATGCTTGAAATAATAACGCTTGAGTGAATAAGCACAAAGTAAGGTCACATAATTTTCAAGCAATGCATGTAACTAAAGGCAAAACAACTTAGTAGTCCCAAATACCACTGAAATAATGGTGCTTAAGGAATGATTTAGGGCTGATTTTGAAGTAAATTGATTGCTCAAATTACTAACACAATTCACCCAAGCTAAAATTCCATAAAGAGGCACCAATAGTGAAGGTAAACCAAGTGGAAGGCTACTAATAATTCAACATAAAACAAGAAATATATAAAGATTGAATTGAGCAAATATTTAAGAACAACAAAGAGATTAATATGCTTGAACTAAAAGCATAAAAGACTTAAGAGACTCAACAAGAGGTTCACCTCTTAGGAGCTCAATTCAAACTATTTTTGAAGGCTTTTTTGTAAAAAATTTAAGAGGCTAAAACCTATGGAATTTAAATGAGACAAAATAGGAAACTAACATGACTAGTATTTGACAAAACACAAGATTAAGAAAAAATAACACACCTAAAAATAGAGCAAAAATTTCAGCAAGAGACTTAAAACAAAAGGCACAACAAAGTGGCCAAAGTTGATCACCACAATGGTGTGGAAAAACCCTCAACCATGTGAGTTTAATGGTCACAACTTCTTAGGCACACTTTAACATAAAAAACCAAGGGAAAATTAAGCAACTTGAACACAAAAATAAGATGCAAAGAAAGGGACAAATAAAATCGCATCAAATTAAATGGAACATAGGCGCGTAGATAGAAAACAAAAGCCCATATAATAGCAAGAATAAAAAGTTATACTACTAGACAATAAAGGAAATAGAGATGACAAAAAATGAAGGACTTTAAAATAAAGAGATCAAAGAAATAAACAACAAAGCAAAAAAAAAATTGAGAAAGAACGTGACCTTTAGAAAGTGGCTCTGATACCACTTGATGTGATCTTTGATGATCACGTGCCCAAAGGATCCTTTCTAAGGTCACTTGGAAGGGAAATGGATTTATGGAAAGGAAAGGAATGGGGTGAGGCGCCACAAATACTAGGTTTGATAAGCCAAAGGGGAGAGGCCACAAGGGAGGGGTCCCTTGATAACTCTTAGAAGCTCTCATAAAGGAGAAAGGGGGAGACTCAAAGGTAAGAACCTCAACCAATATGGTCTCTAGGATTAAATTCAAGTGTAAAAAATACAAGTGAGGGAGGAGCTCCTATTTATAGAGGTAGCTAACCTCTTGAACAAGATAACCTAAAAAAGAAGGGCTAGGATTAAAAGGAGAGATCTAAGGGAGGAGAATTGAGAAACAATTCCCTCCTTAGATCATCAAACTTGGTGCCCAAGTTTCTCAAACCAAGGGCCAAGATTCCTTCTTATTAGCTTAGGGGGTTTATGTAGAAAAGAGGGGTGCCCAAGTTTCTCAAAAAGCTAAATCCACCCTCTAAATTCCTAAGACACCTCCTAAAAATAAAAAATGGACTAAATACATCTCCCAAATTAAATTCTTAATGCTCCTCAAAATTAAAATAAAGGAAAATTACATTTTATTAACTAAAGTCCCTAGCCTAATATCTTCACTCTCCATAGCAGGTGAAATCTTCCTTTGTCTGCAAGGGTTAGGTCTTCTTCAATCCTTCTAGCCATGACCCTAGTGATAGGTCCTTGGCTAGGCATGGTCACATCAAGAAGTGCAAGAAGGAGAAGGGAAGTAAGAAGAAGAACAGGTGGAAGCACCAGGAGTGGAAGAAGGTGAAAAGGAGGAAGCAGAAAAGGTAGTTGAAGGAGTGGGGATGATGAAGAAGATGTGGAAGAAGCAGAACAAGAGGTAGCAATGCAGGTGGAAACAGAAGAAGGAGAAAAAGAGGGAGAAAAGAAAGGAAAAGGAAGAAGAAGAATGAGATGAAGCAGAAGAAAAGGAAGGAGAGGAGAGGATGAGGAAGAAGTGGAAGAAAGAGAATAAGAGGAAGAAGGAAGAGAGTAAGTAGAAGAAGGAGAAGAAGACGAAGAAGAAGAAGATGTGGAAAGAGAAGAAGTGGAAGAAGGTGAAGAAGAGGAGGAAGAAGAAGTAGTTGAAGGAGGTGGGATGAAGAAGATGAACTGGAAGAAGTAGAAAAAGGAGGAAAAGGAAGAAGGAGGGCAAGGGAAGGGATGAAAAAGCAGAAGAAGTGGAATATGGATGAGAAGAGGAATAAAAAAGACAATTGTAAGCAGAATATTTGGGGGAAGGAGAAGAAGAGGAAAAGCAACAATTGGAAGCAAAAGAAGTGGGGGATGGATAAAAAGAGGAAGGAGAAAAAGGAATGGGAAGAAGAAGAAGTAGTGGAAGCAGAAGAGATAGAAGAAGAGAAAGAAGAAGAAGTGTAAGTAGAAGAAGTAGAAAAAGGTGGGATGAAGAAGGAGAGTAAGTGAAATATGGAGGAAAAGAGGAAGAAGAAGATGAAGTGTAAGCAGAACATTTGGGGGAGGAGAAGAAGAGGAAGAACAACTATTGGAAGCAAAAGAAGTGGGAAGAAGAAGTGAAAGGAGAAGTGGTGGAAGAGAGAGAAGAGTAAGAAGAAGGAAAGCAAGGCAAGGGAAGAAGAAGAAGAAGTGGAAGAAGGAGGAGAAGAAGAAGGGGAGGAAGAAGAGGTAGTGTAGGCAGAAGAAGTGCAAGAAGGAGAAGAGAAGGAAGAAGAAGAACAAGTGAAAGTAGCAGAAGTGGAAGAAGGTGAACAAGAGGAAGAAGAAGAAGTAGTTGAAGGAGTGGGGACGATGAAGAAGAAGTGGACGAAGGAGAACAAGAGGTAGAAATCCAAGTGGAAGCAGAAGAACAAAGGAGAGGAAGAAGAAGAAGAAAGAGAGTAACCAGGAGAAGTGGAAGAAGGAGAAGAAAAGGAAGAAGAAGAAGATGTGGAAAGACAAGAAGTGGAAAAAGGTGAACAAGAGGAGGAAGAAGAAGTGGTGGATGGAGGTAGGATGAAGAAGAAGAATTGGAAGAAGGAGAAAAGCTGGAAAAGGAAGAAGGAAGGGAAGGGAAGGGAAGAAGAAGCAGAAGAAGTGGAATATGGAGGAGAAGAGAAAAAAGAAAAAGAATTGTAAGCAGAAGACTTGGGGGAAGGAAAAGAAGAGGAAGAGCAACAATTGGAAGCAAAAGAAATGGGGAATCGAGAAAAAAAGGAAGGAGAAGAAGGAAAGGGAAGAAGAAGACGTAGTGCAAGAAGAAGAAATGGAAGCAGAAGAAGTTGAAGAAGGAGAAGAAGAACAAGATGTGGAAGCAGATGAAGTAGTAGAAGGAGAACAAGAGAAATGAGAGAAAGTAGTGGAATGAGAGCGGATGAAGAAGAAGAAGTGCAGGAAGGAGAAGGGAGGAGGAAGAAGAAGTGCAAGAAGGAGAAGAAAAGGAAGAAGAAGAAGTTGAAGAACTAGAAGAAGAGGAAGAAGTGCAAGTGGAAGAAGAAGAACAATAGGAAGAAGAAGAAGAAGTGGAAGAATGACAAAAAGGGGAAGAAGAAGTAGAAGCGGTGGAAGGAAAGGGCATGAAGAAGAAGAAGTGCAAGAAGTAGAAGAAGAGGAAGGAAAAGAAGTGGAAGGAGAAGTAGTGGAAGAGGGAGAAGAGTAAGAAGAAGGAAAGCAAGGCAAGGAAGGAGGAAGAAGAAGGGGAAGAAGGAGGAGAAGAAGAAGAGGTAATGTACGCAGAAGAAGTGGAAGAAGGAGGAGAAGAAGAAGAGGTAATGTACGCAGAAGAAGTGCAAGAAGGAGAAGGGAAGGAAGAACAAGAACAAGTGGAAGCAGCAGAAGTGGAACAAGGTGAACAAGAGCAAGATGAAGAAGTAGTTGAAGGAGTGGGGATGATGTAGAAGAAGTGGAATAAGAAGAACAAGAGGAGACAGGAGAAGTCGAAGAAAGAGAAGAAGAGGAAGAAGAATGAGAGTAAGCAGAAGAAGTGGAAAAAGGAGAAGAAAAGGAAGAAGAAGAAGATGTGGAAGGAGAAGAAGTGGAAGAAGGTGAACAAGAGGAGGAAGAAGAAGTAGTGGAAGGAGGTGGGATGAAGAAGAAGAACTGGAAGAAGGAGAAAAGGAGGAAAAGGAAGAAGGAAGCAAAGGGAAGGAAGAAGAAGAACAAGTGGAAGCAGCAGAAATGGAAGAAGGTGAACAAGAAGAAGAAGAAGAAGTAGTTGAAGGAGTGGGGACGACGAAGAATAAGTGGAAGAAGGAGAACAAGAGGTAGAAATCCAAGTGGAAGCAGAAGAACGAAGGAGAGGAAGAAGAAGAAGAAGGAGAGTAACCAGAAGAAGTGGTGGATGGACGAGGGATGAAGAAGAAGAACTCGAAGAAGGAGAAAAGGAGGAAAAGGAAGAAGGAGGGGAAGGGAAGGGAATAAGAAGCAGAAGAAGTGGAATATGGAGGAGAAGAGGGAGAAGAAAAAGAAGTGTAAGCAAAAGATTTTGGGGGAAGGAGAAGAAGAGCAAGAGCAACAATTGGAAGCAAAAGAAATGGGGGATGGAGAAAAAGAGGAAAGAGAAGAAGGAAAGGAAGAAGAAGAAGTAGTGGAAGGAATAGAAATGGAAGAAGAGGTAGAAGAAGAACTGTAAGCAGAAGAAGTAGAAGAAGGAGACGAAAAAGAAGAACAACAACAAGTGGGAGCAGAAGAAGTGGTAGAAGGAGAACAAGAGACATAGGAGGAAGTAGTGGAATCAGAGGGGATGGAGAAGAAGAATTGGAAGAAGGAGAAAGGCAGGAGGAAGAAGAAGTGGAAGAACGAGAAGAAGAGCAAGTAAAAGATGGAGAACAAAGGAAGAAGAAGAAGTGGAAGAATGAGAAAAAAAGGAAGAAGAAGAAGTAGTGGAAGAAAAGGGGATAAAGAAGAAGAAGTGGAAGAAGGAGAAGAAGAGGAAGAAGAAGAAGTGGAAGAACGAGAAGTGGAAGAACGAGAAGAAGAGGAAGAAGTGCAAGTGGAAGAAGGAGAACTCTAGGAAGAAGAAGGAGAAAAATAAGGAAAGGGAAGAAGAAGAAGGAGATGAAGAGGAAGAAAAATAAGGAGAGGAGGGGATGAAGAAGAAGTGGAAGAAAGAGAACAAGAGGAGGCAGGAGAAGTGGAAGAAAGAGAAGAAGAGGAAGAAGAAGGAGTGTAAGGAGAAGAAGTGGAAGAAGGAGAAGAAAAGGACGAAGAAGAAGATGTGGAAAGAGAAGAAGCGAAAGAAGGTGAACAAGAGGAGGAAGAAGAAGTAGTGGATGAAGGTGGGATAAAGAAGAAGAATTGGAAGAAGGAGAAAAGCAGGAAAAGGAAGAAGGAGTGGAACAGAAAGGAATAAGAAACAGAAGAAGTGGAATATGGAGGAGAAGAGGATGAAGAAGAAGTGTAAGCAGAAGATTGGGGGAAGGAGCAGAAGAGGAAGAGCAACAATTGGTAGCAAATGAAGTGGGCGATGGAGAAAAAGAGGAAGGAGAAGAAGGAAAGGGAAGAAGAAGAAGTAGTGAAAGGAGAAGAAATAGAAGAAGCTGAAGATGAAGGAGTGTATGCAGAGGAAGTGGAAGGGGGAGACAAAAAAGAAGAAGAACAACAAGTGGAAGCAGAAGAAGTGGTAGAAGGAGAACAAGAGGAATAGGAGGAAGTAGTGGAATGAGAGGGGATGAGGAAGAAGAAGTGGAAGAAAGAGAATGGGAGGAGGAAGAAGGAGTGGAAGAAGGAGAAGAAGGGGAAGAATAAGAAGTGGAAGAAGGAGAACAATTGGAAGAAGAAGAAGTAGACGAAGGAGAACAAGAGCTAGAAATGCAAGTAAAAACAGAAGAAGGAGAAAAAGAGGGACAAGACGATGGAAAAGGAAGAAGAAGAAGGAGCTGAAGAGGAAGAAAAAGAAGGAGAGGAGAGGATAAAGAAGAAGTTGAACAAAGAGAACAAGAGGAGGCAAGAGAAGTGGATGAAAGAAAATAAGAGGAAAAAGAAGGAGAGTAAGCTGCAGAAGTGGAAGAAAGAATATAAAAGGAAGAAGAAGAAGATATGGAAAGAGAAGAAGTGGAACAAGGTGAACAAGAGGAGGAAGAAGAAGAAGCGTAAGTAGAAGAACTGGAAGATGGAGACAAAAAAGAAGAAGAACAACAAGTGGAAGCAGAAAAAGTGGTAGAAAGAGAACAAGTGGAACAAAAGGAAGCAGTGGAATGAGAGGGGATGAAGAAGAAGAAGTGGAAGAAGGAGAACGAGAGGAGGAAGAAGGAGAAGAAGAAGAAGTGGAAGAAGGAGAACAATATGAAGAAGAAAAAAAGTGGAAGAATTAGAAAAAGAGGAGGAAGAAGAAGTAGTGGAAGGAAAGGGGATGAAGAAGAAGAAGTGGTAGATGGCGAAGAAGAGAAAGAAGAAAAGTGGAAGGAGATGTAGTGGAAGAGGGAGAAGAGTAAGAAGAAGGAAAGCAAGGCAAAGGAGGAGGAAGAAAAAGTGGAAGAAGGAAGTGAAGAAGAAGGTGAGGAAGAAGAGGTAGTGTAGGCAGAATAAGTGCAAGAAGTAGAATGGATGGAAGAAGAAGAACAAGTGGAAGCAGCAGAAGTGGAAGAAGGTGAACAAGAGGAAAAAGAAGAAGTAGTTTAAGGAGTGGGGTTGATGAAGAAGAAGTGGAAAAAGGAGAACAAGAGGTAGAAATGCAAGTGGAAGTAGAAGAAGGAGAAAAAAAGGTAAAAGACGAAGGAACGGGAAGCAGAAGAAAGAGATGAACAAGAAGAAAAAGAAGGAGAGGAGAGGATGAAGAAGAAGTGGAAGAAGGAGAAGAAAAGGTAGAAGAAGAATATATGGAAAGAGAAGAAGCGGATGAAGGTGAAAAAGAAAAGGAAGAAGAAGTAGTGGAACGAGAAGAAATGGAAGAAGAAGAAGTGTAAGCAGAAGAAGTGGAAGAAGGAGACGAAAAAGAAGAACAACAACAAGTGGAAGCAAAAGAAGTCGTAGAAGGAGAACAAGACGAATAGCAGGAAGCAGTGGAATGAGAGGGAGTGAAGAAGAAGAAGTGAAAGAACGAGAATGGGAGCAGGAAGTAGAAGTGGAAGAAGGAGAAGAAGAAGTGGAAGCACGAGAAAAGTGCAAGTGGAAGAAGGAGAACAATAGGAAGAAGAAGAAGAAGTGGAAGAATGAGAAAAACAGGAAGAAGAAGAAGCAGTGCAAGGAAAAAGGATGAAGAAGAAGAAGTGGAAGAAGGAGAAGAAAAGGATGAAGAAGAAGTGGAAAGAGAAGTAGTGAAAAAGGGCGAAGAGTAAGAAGAAGGAAAGCAAGGCAAGGGAGGGGGAAGAAGAAGTGGAAGAAGAAGAAAAAAAAAAGAAGAACAACAAATGGAAGCTGAAGAAGTGGTAGAAGGAGAGAACAAAAGGAATAGGAGGAAGTAGTGGAATGAGAGTGGATGAAGAAGAAGAAGTGGAAGAAGGAGAACAGGAGGAGGAAGAAGAAGTTGAAGAAGGAGAAGAAGAAGAAGAAGAAGAAGAAGAAGAAGAAATGGAAGAACTAGAAGAAGAGGAAGAAGTGCAAGTGGAATAAGGAGAACAATAGGAAGAAGAAGAAGAAATGGAAGAATGAGAAAAAGAGGAAGAAGAAGAAGTGGAAGAAGGAGAAGTGGAAGGAGAAGTAGTGGAAGAGGGAAAAGAGTAAGAAGAAGGAAAGCAAGGAAAGGGAGGAGGAAGAAGAAGTGGAAGAAGGAGGAGAAGAAGAAGGGGAGGAAGAAGAGGTTGTAGGCAGAAGAAGTGCAAGAAGGGGAAGGGAAGGAAGGAGAAGAAAAAGTGGAAGCAGTAGAAGTGGAAGAAGGTGAACAAGAGGTAGTACTTGAAGGAGTGGGGATGAAGAGGAAGAAAACCAAGGAGAAGAGAGGATGAAGAAAAAGTGGACGATAAAGAACAAGAGGAGGTAGTAGAAGTGGAAGAAATAGAGGAAGAGGATGAAGAAGGAGAGTAAGCAGAAGAAGGAGAAGAAAAAGAAGAAGAAGAAGATGCGGAAAGAGAAGAAGTGGAAGAAGGTGAACAAGAGGAGGAAGAAGAAATAGTGGATGAAGGTGGGATAAAGAAGAAGAACTGGAAGAAGGAGAAAAGCAGGAAAAGGAAGAAGGGGGGAACGGAACAGAATCAGAAGCAGAAGAAGTGGAATATGGAAGAGAAGAGGATGAAGAAGAAGTGTAAGCAGAAGATTTGGGGGAAGGAGCAAAAGAGGAAGAGCAACAATGGGAAGCAAAAGTAGTAGGGGGTGGAGAAAAAGAGGAAGGAGAGGAAGGAAAAGGAAGAAGAAGAAGTAGTGGAGGGAAAAGAAATGGAAAAAGAGGAAGAAGAAGAAGTGCAAGCAGAAAAAGTGGAAGAAGGAGACAAAAAAGAAGAAAAACAACAAGTGGAAGCGAAAGAAGTGTAGAAGGAGAACGGGAGGAATAGGAGGAAGTAGTGGAATGAGAGGGGATGAAGAAGAAGAAGTGGAAGAAGGAGAATGGAAGGAGGAAGAAGAAGTGGAAGAATAAGAAAAAGAGGAAGAAGAAAAAGCAGTGGAAGGAAAGGAGATTAAGAAGCAAAAGTGGAAGAAGGAGAAGAACATGAAGAATAAGAAGTGGAAGAACAAGAACAAGAAGAAGTGCAAGTGGAAGAAGAAGAACAAATGGAAGTAGCAGAAGTGGAAGAAGGTGAACAAGAGGAAGAAGAAGAAGTCGCTAAAGGAGTGGGGAGGATGAAGAAGAAGTGGAAGAAGGAGAACAAGAGGTAGAAATGCAAGTTGAAGCAGAAGAAGGAGAAAAAGAAGGAGAAGATGAAGGAAACGGAAGAAGAAGAAGGAGATGAAGAGCAATAAAAAGAAGGAGAGAAGAGGATGAAGAAGAAGTGGAAGAAAGAGAGCTAGAGGAGGCAGGAGATGTGGAAGAAAAAGAAGAAGAGGAAGAAGAAGGAGGGTAAGTAGAAGAAGGAGAAGAAGAGGAAGAAGAAGAAGTGGAAGAACGAGAAGAAAAGGGACACGTCCAAGTGGAAGAAGGAAAACAATAGGAATAAGAAGAAGAAGAAGTGGAAGAATGACAGAAAGATGAACAAGAAGAAGTAGTGGAAGGAAAGGGGATGAAGAAGAAGAAGTGGAATAAGGATAAGAAGAGGAAGGAGAAGTAGTGGAAGAGGGAAAAGATTAAGAAGAGGGAAAGCACGACAAGGGATATGGAAGAAGAAGTGGAAGAAGCATGAAAAGAAGAAGGGGAGGAAGAAGAGGTAGTGTAGGCAGAAGAAGTGAAAGAAGGAGAAGGGAAGCAAGAAGAAGAACAAGAGGAAGCAACAAAAGTGGAAGAAGGTGAACAAGAGTAAGAAGAAGAAGTAGTTGAAGGAGTGGGGATGATGAAGAAGAAGTAGAACAAAGAGAACAAGAGGTAAAAATGCAAGTGGAAGAAAAAGAAGGAGAAAAAGAGGGAGAAGATGAAGGAAAGGGAACAATAAGAAGGAGATGAATAGGAAGAAAAAGAAGGAGAGGAGAGGATGAAGAAGAAGTTGAAGAAAGAGAACAAGAGGAGGCACGAGAAGTGGAAGAAAGAGAAGAAGTGGAAGAAGAATGAGAGTAACCAGAAGAAGGAGAAGAAAAGGAAGAAGAAGAAGATGTAGAAAGAGAAAACGTGGAAGAAGGTAAAGAAGAGGAGGAACAAGAAGTAGTGGAAGGAGGTGGGATGAAGAAGAAGAACTGGAAGAAGGATAAAAGGAGGAAAAGGAAGAAGGAAGGAAAGGGAAAAGAAGAAGAAGCAGAAGAAATGGAATATGGAGGAGAAGAGGAAGAAGAAGAAGAAGTGTAAGCAGAAGATTTGGGGGGAGGAGAGGAAAAGGAAGAGCGACAATTGGCAGCAAAAGAAGTGGGGGATGGAAAAAAGAGGAAGGAGAAGAAGGAAAGGGAAGAAGAAGAAGTAGTGGAAGGAGAAAAAATGGAAGAAGAAGAACTATAAGCAAAACAAGTGGAAGAAGAAGACGAAAAAGAAGAAGAACAGCAAGTGGAAGCAAAAGAACTATTAGAAGGAGAACAAGAGGAATAGGAGAAAGTAGCGGAATAAGAGGGGATAAAGAAGAAGAAGTGGAAGAAGGAGAACGAGAGGAGGAAGAAGAAGTGGAAGAAGGAGAAAAAGAGGAAGAAGAAGAATAAGTGGAAGAATGAGAAAAGGAGGAAGAAGAAGTAGTGGAAGGAAACAGGATGAAGAAGAAGAAGTGCAAGAAGGAGGAGAAGAAGAAGAGGTAGTGTAGGCAGAAGAATTGCAAGAAGGGGAAGGGAAGGAAGAAGAAGAACAAGTGGAAGTAGCAGAACTGAAGAAGGGGAACAAGAGGAAGAAGAAGAGGTAGTTGAAGGAGTGGGGATGATGAAGAAGATGTGGAAGAAGGAGAACAAGAGGTAGAAATGTAAGTGGAAGCAACAATTGGAAGCCAAAGAAGTGGGCGAGGGAGAAAAAGAGGAAGGAGAAGAAGGAATGGGAAGAAGAAGAACTAGTGGAAGCAGAAGAAATGGAAGAAATGGAGGAAGAAGGAGTATGAGCAGAAGAAGTGGAAGAAGAAGACGAAAATGAAGAGAACAACAAATGAAAGCAGAAGAAGTGGTAGAAGGAGAACAAGAGGAATAGGAGGAAGTAGTGGAATGACAGGGGATGAAGAAAAAGAAGTGGAAGAAGGAGAACGGGAGGAGGAAGAAGAAGTGGAAGAAGGAGAACGGGAAGAGGAAGAAGAAGTGGAAGAAGGAGAAGAAGAGGAAGAAGAAGAAGTGGAAGAACGAGAAGAAGAGGAAGAAGTGCAAGTGGGATAAGGAGAACAGTAGGAAGAAGAAGAAGAAGAAGTGGAAGAATGAGAAAAAGAGGAAGAAGAAGAAGAAGTAGTGGAAGGAAACGTGATGAAGAAGAAGTGCAAAAAGGAGGAGAAGAAGAAAGGGATGAAGAAAAGGTAGTGTAGGCAGAAGAAGTGCAAGAAAGGGAAGGGAAGGAAGAACAAGAACAAGTGGAAGTAGCAGAACTGGAAGAAAGGGAACAAGAGCAAGAAGAAGAAGTAGTGTAACGAGTGGGGATGATGAAGAAGATGTGGAAGAAGGAGAACAAGAGGTAGAAATGTAAGTGGAAGCAACAATTGGAAGCGAAAGAAGTGGGGAAGGAAGAAAAAGAGGAAGGAAAAGAAGGAAAGGGAAGAGGAAGAACTAGTGGAAGCAGAAGAAATGGAAGAAGAAGAAGTGTGAGTAGAAGAAGTGGAAGAAGGAGACGAAAATGAAGAAGAACAACAAATGGAAGCAGAAGAAGTGGTAGAAGGGGAACATGAGGAATACGTGAAAGTAGTGGGATGAGAGGGGATGAAGAAGAAGTAGAAGAAGGAGATCGGAAGGAGGAAGAAGAAGAGAAAGAAGGACAAGAAGAGGATGAAGAAGAAGTGGAAGATCGAGAAAAGAAAAGGAAGAAGTGCAAGTGGAAGAAGGATAACAATACGAAGAAGAAGAAGTGGAAGAATAAGAAAAAGGGGAAGAAGAAGAAGCAGTGGAAGGAAAGGGGATGAAGAAGAGAAGTGTAAAAAGGAGAAGAGGAGGAAGAAGAAGTGGAAGGAGAAGTAGTGGAAGAGGAAAAAGAGTAAGAATAAGGAAAGCAAGGCAAGGGAGGAGGAAGAAGAAGTGGAAGAAGGAGGAGGAGAAAAAGAGGAGGAAGAAGAGGTAGTTTAGGCAGAAGAAGTGCAAGAAGAAGAACAAAAGGAAGAAGAAAAACAAGTGGAAGCAGTAGAAGTGGAAGAAGGTGAACAAGAGGAAGAAGAAGAAGTAGTTGAAGGAGTGGGAATGATGAAGAAGAAGTGGAAGAAGGAGAACAAGAGGTAGAAATCCAAGTGAAAGCAGAAGAAAGAGAAAAAGAGGCAGAAGAAAGAGAAAAAGAGGCAGAAGACGAAGGGAAGGAAAGTAGAAGAAGGAGATGAAGAGGAAGAAAAAGAATGAGAGGAGAGGATGAAGAAGAAGTGGAAGAAAGAGAACAAAAGGAGGCAAGAGAAGTGGAAGAAAAAGAAGGAGAAAAAGAGGGAGAAGATGAAGGAAAGGGAACAATAAGAAGGAGATGAATAGGAAGAAAAAGAAGGAGAGGAGAGGATGAAGAAGAAGTGGAAGAAAGAGAACAAGAGGAGGCAGGAGAAGTGGAAGAAAGAGAAGAAGAGGAAGAAGAAGGAAAGTAAGCAGAAGAACTGGAAGAAGGAGAAGAAGAGAAAGAAGAAGAAGTGGAAGGAGAAGTAGTGGAAGAGGGAGAAGAGTAAGAAGAAGAAAGGCGAGGCAAGGGAGATGGAAGAAGAAGTGGAAGAAGGAGGAGAAGAAGAAGGGGAGGAAGAAGCAGTAGTGTAGGCAGAAGAAGTGCAAGAACCAAAATGGAAGCAAGAAGAAGAACAAGTGGAAGTAGCAGAAGTGGAAGAAGGTGAATAAGAGGAAGAAGAAGAAGTAGTTGAAGGAGAAGGAGAAAAAGAGAAAGAAAACGAAGGAAAGGGAAGAAGAAGAAGCAGATGAAGAGGAAGAGAAAGAAGGAGAGGAGAGGATAAAGAATAAGTGGGAAAAAAAGAAGAAGAGGCAGGAGAAGTGGAAGAAAGAGAAGTAGAGGAGAAGAAGGACAGTAAGTAGAAGAAGTGGAAGAAGGAGAAAAGGATGAAAAGGAAGAAGGAGGGGCTGGGAAGGAAAGAAGAAGAAGAAGTAGTGGAATATGGAGGAGAAGAGTAAGAAGAAGAAGAAGTGTAAGCAGAAGATTTGGGACAAGGAGAAGAAGAGGAACAAGAGTGGAAGAATGAGAAAAAGAGGGAAGAAGAAGAAGCAGTGGAAGGAAAAGGGATGAAGAAGAAGAAGTGGAAGTGGAAGGAGAAGTACTGGACGACGGAGAAAAGTAAGAAGAAGGAAAGCAAGGCAAGGGAGGATGAAGAAGAAATGGAAGAAGGAGGAGAAGGAGAAGGGGAGGATGAGGAGGTAGTGTAGGCAGAAGAAGTGCAAGAAGGGGAAGCGAAGGAGGAAGAAGAACAAGTGGAAGCAGCAAAAGTGGAAAAGGGTGAACAAGAGGAAGGAGAAGAAGTAGTTGAAGGAGTGGGGATGATGTAGAAGAAATGGAAGAAGGGGAACAAGAGGTAGAAATGTAAGTGGAAGCAGAGGAAAGAGAACAAGAAGGAGAAGACGAAGGAAAGGGAAGAAGAAGAAGGATATGAACAGGTAGAAAAAGAAGGAAATGAGACGATGCAGAAGATGGGGTAGAATGAGAACAAGACGAGGCAAGAGAAGTGAAAGAAAGAGAAGGAGAGGAAGAAGAAGGAGAGTAGGTAGAAGAGGTGGAAGAAGGAGAAGAAAAGGAAGAAGAAGAAGAAGTCGAAAGAGACGAAGAGGAAGAACGTGAACAAGATGAGGAAGAAGAAGTAGTGGAAGGAGATGGGATAAAGAAGAAGAACTGGAAGAAGGAGAAATGGAGGACAAGGAAGGAGGAGAAGGGAAGAGAAGAAGAAGCAGAAGAAGTGGAATATGGAGGAGAAGAGGAAGAAGAAGAAGAAGTGTAAGTAGAAGATTTGGGGGAAGGAGAAGAACACGAATAGCAACAATTGGAAGCAAAAGAAGTGGAGGATGAAGAAAAAGAGGAAGGAAAAGAAGGAAATGGAAGAGGAAGAAGCAGTGGAAGGAGAAGAAATGGAAGAAGAAGAAGTGTAAGCAGAAGAACTGGAAGAAGAAGAGGAAAAAGAAGAAGAACAACAAGTGGAAGCAGAAGAAGTGGTAGAACGAGAACAAGAGGAATAGGCAAAAGTAGTAGAATCAGAGGGGATGAAGAAGAAAGACTGGACGAAGGAGAACAGGAGGAGGAAGAAGAAGTGGAAGAAGGAGAAAAAGAAGAAGTGGAAGAACGAGAAAAAGAGAAAGAAGTGTAAGTGGAAGAAGGCGAACAATAGGAAGAAGAAGAAGAAATGGAAGAAGAAGAAGAAGAAGAGGAAGAAAAAGAAGAAGAAGTGGAAGAAAGTGAAGAAGAGGAAGATGAAGGAGAGTAAGCAGAAGAAGTGGAAGAAGGAGAAGAAAAGGAAGAAGAAGAAGATGTGGAAAGAGAAGAAGTGGAAGAAGGTGAACAAGAGAAGATGTGGAAAGAGAAGAAGTGGAATATGGAGGAGAAAAGGAAGAAGAAGCACAAGTGTAGCCAGAAGATTTGTGGGAAGGAGAAGAAGACGATAAACAAGAATTAGACGCAAAAGAAGTCGACGATGGAGAAAAAGAGGAAGAAGAAAAAGGAAAGGGGAAGAAGAAGTAGTGGAAGGAGAAGAAATGGAAGAAAAGCAAGAAGAAGAAGTGTAAGCAGAAGAAGGAGACGAAAAAGAAGAAGAACAACAAGTGGAAGCAAAAGAACTATTAGAAGGAGAACAAGAGGAATAGGAGGAAGTAGCAGAATAAGAGGGGATAAAGAAGAAGAAGTGGAAGAAGGAGAACGAGAGGAGGAAGAAGAAGTGGAAGAAGGATAAAAAGAGGAAGAAGAAGAAGAAGTGGAAGAATGAGAAAAAGAGGAAGAAGAAGAAGTAGTGGAAGGAAACGGGATGAAGAAGAAGAAGTGCAAGAAGGAGGAGAAGAAGAAGAGGTAGTGTAGGCAGAAGAATTGCAAGAAGGGGAAGGGAAGGAAGAAGAAGAACAAGTGGAAGTAGCAGAACTGAAGAAGGGGAACAAGAGGAAGAAGAAGAGGTAGTTGAAGGAGTGGGGATGATGAAGAAGATGTGGAAGAAGGAGAACAAGAGGTAGAAATGTAAGTGGAAGCAACAATTGGAAGCCAAAGAAGTGGGCGAGGGAGAAAAAGAGGAAGGAGAAGAAGGAATGGGAAGAAGAAGAACTAGTGGAAGCAGAAGAAATGGAAGAAATGGAGGAAGAAGAAGTATGAGCAGAAGAAGTGGAAGAAGAAGACGAAAATGGAGAGAACAACAAATGGAAGTAGAAGAAGTGGTAAAAGCAGAACAAGAGGAATAGGAGGAAGTAGTGGAATGAGAGGTGATGTGACCATGCCTAGCCAAGGACCTATCACTAGGGCCATGGCTAGAAGGATTGAAGAAGACCTAGCCCTTGCAGACAAAGGAAGACTTCACCTCCTATGGAGAGTGAAGATATTAGGCTAGGGACTTTAGTTAATAAAATGTAATTTTCCTTTATTTTAATTTTGAGGAGCATTAAGAATTTAATTTGGGACATGTATTTAGTCCATTTTTTATTTTTAGGAGGTGTCTTAGGAATTTAGAGGGTGGATTTAGCTTTTTGGGTCTTTATGAAGGAAATAAGGGGTAGCCTTGATATCTACACCCCTCTTTTCTACATAAACCCCCTAAGCTAATAAGAAGGAATCTTGGCCCTTGGTTTGAGAAACTTGGGCACCAAGTTTGATGATCTAAGGAGGGAATTGTTTCTCAGTTGTCCTCCCTTAGATCTCTCCTTTTAATCCTAGCCCTTCTTTTTTAGGTTATCTTGTTCAAGAGGTTAACTACCTCTATAAATAGGAGCTCCTCCCTCACTTGTATTTTTTACACTTGAATTTAATCTAGAGACCATATTGGTTGAGGTTCTTACCTTTGAGTGTCCCCCTTTCTCCTTTGTGAGAGCTTCTAAGAGTTATCAAGGGACCCCTCCCTTGTAGCCTCTCCCCTTTGGCTTATCAAACATAGTATTTGTGGCGCCTCACCCCATTCCTTTCCTCTCCATAAATCCATTTCCCTTCCAAGTGACCTTAGAAAGGATCCTTTGGGCACGTGATCATCAAAGATCACATCAAGTGGAATCAGAGCCACTTTGTAAAGGTCACGTTCTTTCTCATTTTTTTTTTTGCTTTGTTGTTTATTTCTTTGATCTCTTTATTTTAAAGTCCTTCATTTTTTGTCATCTCTATTTCCTTTATTGTCTAGTAGTATAGCTTTTTATTCTTGCTATTATATGCGCTTTTGTTTTCTATCTACGCGCCTATGTTCCATTTAATTTGATGCGATTTTATTTGTCCCTTTCTTTGCATCTTATTTTTGTGTTCAAGTTGCTTAATTTTCCCTTGGTTTTTTATGTTAAAGTGTGCCTAAGAAGTTGTGACCATTAAACCCACATGGTTGAGGATTTTTCCACACCATTGTGGTGATCAACTTTGGCCACTTTGTTGTGCCTTTTGTTTTAAGTCTCTTGCTGAAATTTTTGCTCTATTTTTAGGTGTGTTATTTTTTCTTAATCTTGTGTTTTGTCAAATACTAGTCATGTTAGTTTCCTGTTTTGTCTCATTTAAATTCCATAGGTTTTAGACTCTTAAATTTTTTACAAAAAAGCCTTCAAAAACAGTTTGAATTGAGCTCCTAAGAGGTGAACCTCTTGTTGAGTCTCTTAAGTCTTTTATGCTTTTAGTTCAAGCATATTAATCTCTTTGTTGTTCTTAAATATTTGCTCAATTCAATCTTTATATGTTTCTTGTTTTATGTTGAATTATTAGTAGCTTTCCACTTGGTTTACCTTCACTATTGGTGCCTCTTTATGGAATTTTAGCTTGGGTGAATTGTGTTAGTAATTTGAGCAATCAATTTACTTCAAAATCAGCCCTAAATCATTCCTTAAGCACCATTAGTTCAGTGGTATTTGGAACTACTAAGTTGTTTTTCCTTTAGTTGCATGCATTGCTTGAAAATTGTGTGACCTTACTTTGTGCTTATTCACTCAAGTGTTATTATTTCAAGAATCCTCATTAAAATTTCAATTCAACAAGCTATTAGGTGCAGCAAAATGATTAGAAAAAGTTAAAAAAAAATAGAAAAAGTTCAAGTTAAAAAAAAAAAAAAAGATAAAGAACTCAAAAGAAAGACAAATTTGAAGTTGTGTACCTAATAGTAGAAACATTTGATATGAGGAACCAATTGTGATTCAAAAAAAAAATTACTTGAGTAAGCTTTTTAGTTTTTGGTCACTTAAATTTTATTAAGTGTGCAACTATTGGTTTCATTTTTTTTGTTTGAGTCTTTTTTCATCTCTACTCTTAGAGCTAATCTAGGAAAGTTATTTGTGTGCTACCTTCCTTTATGAGCCTTATGTTTTCTTGCTTGTCTTCTTTACTTCTTTGAGTTTGTCATTGTTTAATCTATCCACTTGGATTTGTGAACCTTGTTTTGTTATTCACCTTTGTTTGTTGTCTTGTGTTGTATTCGGCCTTGGTAAGGAAAGGTTGGGAAAGGTTCCATATATAAAATTTTGGCAAGTCCAAACAAGAGGAAACAAGGGTAGCATTCTTGGGGTGAGTTGATGCAACTCAAAGGGGCTTGATCAAAAGGAGACAAACACCAAAAAAGCTTGGAGTGAAGACTTTGTTTTATTTTTTTTATTCTTTGTATTGTGTATACTTAATTTTAGATTAGGAGTTTGAGTGCCCTTAAGGCCCTCCCTTGGTTTGTAATAATTTTGGTTAATTTTAGCTTAGTTCCTCGTTAATTAGGTGAAGAAGGGAGAAGTGGTACACTTCCTTCAACACCTTAGGAGCACGATTAGAGCCTTTTCTCTTTTACATTCTTGCACTTTTATTTTATTTTATGTTATTTTGAAAAAACGTGTAGAGGCTAAGAGTTCCAAAGACTCATCAAGCCACCTTAGGTGCGAAAAAAAAAAAGAGAGGAGTGTTGCTTGAAAAAAAAAAAGTTTTTGGCCTACCCTTTAGTTTTTAGCATCCAAGCACCATGACTTCCCACACACATTCTAGTGCACATAGTTGTTCATCAAGTAAGAGTGTCAACCAAAGAAAACCTTCTAAGGGAGACACTCTTGAAAACCTTAACTTAGAATTTAGGGAATGGATGGCTAAAGAACAAGAAAGGAGAGAAGAAAAAGAGAGAAAAAAAGAAATAAAAGAAAAGGAAAAACAAAAAGAGAAGGAAGAGTTAAAAAAAGAGATGTTGGAAATGAGAAAAGAGAAAAAAGAGCGAGAAGAGAGAAGGAAAAGAGAGAGAAGAGAGGATGAAGAAAGGAGAAGAAGGAAAGAACTAGAAAGAAAAAGAGAAAAAGAGGAAGAAGAGAGAAGGAGAGGAGAAGAGAGTAAGAGGAGAGATGGGAGGGAAAGCGATAGAAAAAATAAAGGAATTCTCATAAGATCCCCATCTAGGCATTTTAGCTCTAGTAAAGAAGAATACTATAGAAATAAACATAAGCATCACTCTCATTCATCATACAATCATCATTCTCCTCAAGAGAACATAAATCATGCTAGGGAACCAAAGGTAGACCTACCCCATTTTCCTGGTAGGGAAGATGTTGAGACTTACCTAGATTGGGAAGTCAAAGTGGAACAACTCTTTCGATGCTATGAAATTAGGGAAGAAAGGAAAGTACCTTTGGCCTCCCTTAGTTTTCAAAGTTCTGCTTTGCATTGGTGGGATGGGTTAGTCAAGGATAGGGCCCGTAAACAAATGTCTGACATTCACTACTGGAATGATTTAAAAACTTGTTTGCGAAGAAGGCACATTCCTTCATATTATGAGAGGGATCTTTTGGATAGGCTCCAAAGACTTAGGCAACATAACCTAAGTATTGAGGAGTATAGACAAAAGATGGAGCTTCTCATACTAAGGGCCAATATCATTGAGGAACCCAATGCCACCCTTGCTAGGTTTTTGTGTGGATTAAGCTCTGACATTAGAGATAAGGTAGAGCTTCTTTCATACTCAAACCTTGATGAGTTGGTAGAACTTTGTGTAAGAGCTGAGAATCAACTCAAGGGAAAAAGTTTTAAAAAAGATTCTCCCTCTTACTCAAAGAGAGACCAACTTAAGGGAAACTCTTTCAAGGGTTTTCCCAAAGAGGAACCCAAGCATTTTCAAGATACAAAAGCACCTCATGTAGAGAGAAAACCCCCTACTACTAAGCCTACTGAAAGGCAAAGTAGTATCAAATGCTTCAAATGTCTTGGGAGAGGCCACATTGCCTCTCAATGCCCTAACAAGAAAACCATGATCATGAGGGGACAAGACATTTGTAGTGAGAATAGCTCATCTTCCTCCTCTAGTGAGAGTGAGGAAGAAGGGGGACATACTTTTGAACAAGAGTGTGAGGAAGCTTTTCCTTATGAGGGGGACCTCCTTATGGTTCAAAGGCTTCTTGGAAGCCAACCTCTAGAGCTTGGCCAGTCACAAAGAGAGAACATCTTCCATACAAGATGTAAAGTAAATGACAAAGTATGTTCTCTCCTTGTTGATAGTGGCTCCTGTTGTAACTGTTGTAGCTCTAGGTTGGTTGAAAAACTAGCCTTGACTACCATGCCCCATCCCAAACCTTACAAATTGTAATGGCTCAATGAGCAAGGGGAGATGGTAGTCAATGAACAAGTTATGGTTCCAATTTTCATAGGATCTTATAATGATGAGATTCTTTGTGACATAGTTCCTATGGAGGCTGGTCATATCCTGTTGGGGAGACCATGGCAATTTGACAAAAAAGCTATTCACCATGGTCACTCCAACCAAATAATTCTCACCCATAATGAAAAGCGCTTCAAATTGTATCCTTTGTCACCTTCTCAAGTGGCTGAGGATCAATTTGCGATGAAAAATAAAAGAGTTGAGGAAAAACAAAAACAAAAAAAAAGCACAACAAGCTTTACCCTTAAAGCTTGAAAAGGGTAAAGAGAGAGAGTCGGAAGGTGATGCCCCTTCGAAAGGGAATATTAGTAAAAGGAGTCTATTTGCTACTAAACGTGATTTAAAAGAAGCTCCTTTGACTAGCAAGCCCTTTTATCTCCTCTTTTGCAAAGAAGCATCAAATCCTTCTTCCATTTTGCATTCTTCTGCTGAGAGCACTGCCACAGCCCATGCACATGAGCACCTTCCTCAAGGGGTCCAAGATATTTTAAAAGAATTTGATGACATATTCCCTAATGAGGTTCCGAAAGGACTTCCTCCCATTAGGGGTATAGAACATCAAATTGATTTGGTGCCTGGCGCAAGTCTACCTAATAGACCTGCCTATAGGACCAACCCCATGGAGACCCAAGAGATTGAGTCTCAAGTGAATGAGCTATTGGAAAAGGGTTGGGTTCAAAAGAGCCTAAGCCCTTGTGTTGTGCCAGTCTTGTTAGTGCCCAAGAAGAATGGCCAATGGAGGATGTGTGTTGATTGTCGTGCAATCAACAACATCACCATCAAATATAGGCACCCAATCCCCCGTCTTGATGACATGTTGGATGAATTGCATAGGGCAAAAATATTTTCAAAAATAGATCTTAGAAGTGGTTACCACCAAATAAGGATCAAAGAAGGTGATGAGTGGAAAACTGCTTTTAAGACTAAATTTGGTCTTTATGAGTGGTTGGTTATGCCTTTTGGGCTAACTAATGCCCCAAGCACATTCATGCGCTTAATGAATCATGTACTAAGGGATTGCCTTGGTAAATTTTGTGTAGTTTACTTTGATGACATTTTAGTTTACTCTAGGAACCTAGATGATCATTTAGGACATCTAAGGTATGTTTGTGTAGATAGTGTAGTTTTCTTAGGTTTTGTAGTTAGCACAAAAGGGGTTCATGTTGACCCCGGAAAGATAAAAGCTATTCAAGAATGGCCCACCCCAAAGAGTGTGACAGAGATCAAAAGCTTTCATGGTCTCGCTGGATTTTATAGGCGCTTTGTGCCTAATTTCTCCACGCTCTTCGCACCAATAAATGATTTGGTGAAAAAGGAAGTTCCTTTCCTTTGGGGTGAGAAACAAGAGAAAGCCTTCCAGCTAATTAAGCATAAACTGACTCATGCACCAGTGTTGGCATTACCTGACTTTTCTAAAACATTTGAACTTGAATGTGATGCCTCTGGTGTAGGTGTGGGGGCTGTCTTGTTGCAAGGAGGGCACCCCATTGCGTATTTCAGTGAAAAACTCAATGGTGCCCCCCTCAACGACCCCACCTATGATAAGGAGTTTTATGCTCTAATTAGGGTCCTTTAAACTTGGGAGCATTACCTTGCTCCCAAGGAGTTTGTCATTCATAGTGACCATGAGTCACTAAAATATTTGAGGGGTCAAGGTAAATTGAACAAAAGGCATGCAACGTGGGTGGAATATCTTGAATCCTTCCCTTATGTCATCAAGTACAAGAAAGGAAAATAAAATGTGGTGGCTGATGCTCTTTCTAGGCGTCATGCCCTTTATTCATCCTTGAGTGCAAAAATCTTGGGATTTGATGACATTCGGGCTATGTATCCGTCTGATAAGGATTTCGGCCCCATATTTGCTACCTCTGCATTTGCATTTGCATTAAAGGCCCATGATGGGTACTTCATCAGTGAGGGGTATCTTTACAAAGGGAGTAAGCTTTGTATACCCCAAGGATCAATTAGGAACTTACTTACAAAAGAGAGTCATGAAGGTGGGCTCATGGGGCATTTTGGGATTTCAAAAACCCTCATGCTTTTGCAAGAGAAATTCTTTTGGCCCCATATGCGTAGAGATGTCCATAGACATTGCTCTAAATGTATAGCTTGCTTGCAAGCAAAGTCTAAAGCAATGCCTCATGGACTATACACACCTTTACCTGCTCCTTCTGCACCTTGGGAGGATATTAGCATGGATTTCATCCTTGGGCTCCCAAGAACCCAACGAGGTGCAGACTCCATATTTGTGGTGGTGGACCGATTTTCAAAAATGGCCCATTTTATTCCCTGCCACAAAGTGGATGATGCGAGCAACATCGCAAGACTTTTCTTTAAAGTGGTTGTCCGATTGCATGGTATACCCTCTTCAATAGTGTCAGATAGGGATGTGAAGTTCCTTAGCCATTTTTGCAAAACTCTTTGGGCTAAGCTGGGAACTAAACTTCTTTTTTCCACTACCTGTCACCCTCAAACTGATGGGAAAACAGAAGTGGTGAATAGATCTTTATCCACTATGCTAAGGGCTCTCCTTAAAGGCAACCATAAGTCTTGGGATGAGTACCTTCCCCACATTGAATTTGCTTATAACCGGGTGGTTCATAGAACCACCAAGCAGTCTCCTTTTGAGGTGGTCTATGGCTTTAATCCTCGTACTCCTCTAGATCTTTTACCTCTTCCTCTTTCTGTTGCTGTGCATAAAGAAGGAGAGGCAAAAGCCATTTTTGTAAAACAATTACATGAGAGGGTTAAAGTTAACATAGAGCGCCAATCCTTGAGAGATGCTACTTTCGCCAATAGGGGGAGGAAAGAAGTCATCTTTGAAAAGGGCGACTGGGTATGGCTTCACATGAGAAAGGATAGATTTCCTTCTCAAAGGAAGTCCAAACTTAGCCCTAGAGGAGATGGACCTTTCCAAATCCTTGAGCGGATCGGTAATAATGCCTATGTTTTAGATCTGCTAGAGGATTATGGGGTAAGCACCAGTTTTAATGTTACTGATTTGTCTCTATTTGTAGGTGCTGAAAATGACGAAGACCCCATGGATTTGAGGTCAAATCCTCTTCAAGGGGGAGGAGATGATGTGACCATGCCTAGCCAAGGACCTATCACTAGGGCCATGGCTAGAAGGATTGAAGAAGACCTAGCCCTTGCAGACAAAGGAAGACTTCACCTCCTATGGAGAGTGAAGATATTAGGCTAGGGACTTTAGTTAATAAAATGTAATTTTCCTTTATTTTAATTTTGAGGAGCATTAAGAATTTAATTTGGGACATGTATTTAGTCCATTTTTTATTTTTAGGAGGTGTCTTAGGAATTTAGAGGGTGGATTTAGCTTTTTGGGTCTTTATGAAGGAAATAAGGGGTAGCCTTGATATCTACACCCCTCTTTCCTACATAAACCCCCTAAGCTAATAAGAAGGAATCTTGGCCCTTGGTTTGAGAAACTTGGGCACCAAGTTTGATGATCCAAGGAGGGAATTGTTTCTTAATTCTCCTCCCTTAGATCTCTCCTTTTAATCCTATCACTAGGGCCATGGCTAGGAGAATAGAAGAAGACATGGCTAGAGTAGAGGGAGGAAGATCTGACCTCCATATGACCATCAGTTATGCAAGCCATGACTTATTGATGGAATCTCACCTAGCATGCATCATGGCTAGGAGGACTCAAGGAAGGCATGGCATGGACAACAACTCATTGAAGATTCGAAGCCATAGTCTTCATTATTTTTAGCTTGTAAATATTTTATTTTAATTAGATAAATAGGAAAGTATTTTTAATTCCCTTAAGGCCATGTATTTCCGGCCATCTTCTTAGTTTATAAGGTATAGGTGTCTTTAGTTAAAAAGGAGGAGTAAGCTTATAATGGGTGCATAAGTTAAGACATGATTTTGGGCTAACCCATTCACATTAAGATATGCTAATTGCACCCATAGGGGGTGAACTTAGGTTCCTCACTTAAGGCCTAAGACTTGGGTTAATTAGTTTTAATCCTAATTAAGCCCAAGTCCCACATTGCCTAGAAAAGTGTGCCCAAGCTCTCCCATTGGGCTATATATACTCATTCCCCCTCATTGTAAAATTTCACCTTTGAAGTTGAATGAAAATAGTCTCTTTGTGAGCACATTCTTAGTAAAAGGTCTTGAGGATCCTCTCTCTTGAGAAACCTCTTCCTAGTTGGTTTTTATCAAGGGTTCCTTCCCTTGTGGCAAACCTAAACACTTTGGCTTATCTCTCTTTGAGAGTGGTGCCCCACCTCCATTTTCTTTCCCCTCCATCATCCATTTCATGGTGCTTGGAACCTCAAGGAAAAAGATCAAGGGAGGCATGCATCACTTATTTACTTGTAATTTTTATTTTAGGAACCTAGGATTTTATTTTGGACATGTATTAGTCCATTTAATTTTCTAGGAGGTGTCTTAGTAATAAGAAGGGGTAAGATTAGCTTTTGGGCCTTTATTTAGGAAATAAGGGGGTAGTTTGATAAATACACCCTCTTTTGCTAAATAAAACCCAAAACTAATAAAGGAGTAATCTTGGCCCTTGGATGAGGTAGCTTGGGCACCAATTCTCATCTAAAGGAGGGTATTGATTGGACTTTGGGCTTCAATCCTCCTCCCTTGGATGACTCCTTTTAATCCTAGCCCTTTTCCTTCATGACTTGTCCAAGAGGTTAGCTCCCTCTATAAAAAGGTGCTCCTTCACACTCTTGTATTTTTTACACTTGATTGAATGGAAAAACCTTGAGTTGGCCAAAATTCTCTTAGTGTCCACCCTTCTCTCTTTGAGAATTCCTTAGGTTTTATCAAGGGTTCCATCCCTTGTGGCAAACTTTCCTTCTTAGGCTTATCTTACCTTAAGTGGTGCCTAAAACCACCTCACTTCTTACCTCTCCACAAACCATTTCACCAAATAAGAAAACCTCTAGAAAAAGATCAAGGGAGGCATGCATCATTTGGTATCTAGAGCATTGGTTCTAGAGGTCTAAACTCTCTTCCTATCTCATTTATTTTTTCTTTCCGTTTTCCTATTTTATTTTATCTTTAATTTCCGCAATTTTTTCTAGATTTCCATTGTTGTTTATCATTTCCATTTATGTCTTGAGTTTATTGTTTTGAGTTATAGTTTATTTGCACCATTTATTTTTTGCTTGATGCAATTTATATTGTTCTTTTCTTTGCATCTACGTCTCTCCCATATTCATTAATTTCCGCTTAAGCTTTGAGTTGGGTGCTTTCTTGCTTGAATTTTGGTTTTGAGAATTTCTTGCTAAAAATCCATGCCGTTGTGGTGAATTCCACAACCTTGTGGTAAAGAAATTTAGACCAAATTCTTGTGTTTCCTTGCACCTAGTTGCCTTGTTTTTTCTTTATTTTTAGCTTTTATTTTTCACTTTTATACTCTTGTGTAGTTGTCTATAAGTCATGTTTATAGTTTCCCATTTTGTCTATTAATTCCTTTTAAGTTTAGCCTCTTTTGTTTTTACAAAAAAAAAATTTGAAACTTCTTAAATTGAGCAACATAGAGGGTCATACCTCATGTCTAAGTCTCTTTAGAAGTTCATGTGCTTTTAGTTTCAAGCATATTCTTAAAAAAAAATTCAAAAATAGTTGCTCAATTTCCTTTGTCTTTATTTTCCTTATACGTATAATTAGTAGCTCATTTATGTGGTAAAGGTAGTTCTTGTTTGTGGGTGCTTTCACTTAAGCTATAAGTTTGGTATTTGTGTTCAACAAATTACTAAAAACTTAACAAAGCTTGAGTCCAGTGGCACACCAAACGACTAAACCATTAACACATCTATAGCTACTTTGCATTTTGAAGTCATTTCTAGTAGTACCTAAATTGTTGCTTTTAATTTTATTTATTGTTCCAAGAGCATAAATCTTTGTTATCAAGCACTAAATTCACAATCAATTTAGGTGCATCTAGTAAATATTAAAAAAAAAAACAAGAAAACAAAGTCTAAAATAAAATACAAAAAAAAAACAACGAAAGATTCAAAAAAAAAAAAGAACAAACAAAAGAAAAGAAAGTTTGAAAAAAAATTCATTTGATGTACCTAACCTAAAATTAGCAAGTGCTTCAACTTTGAACTTGGAACCTTAAAAGAAATTTTATTACTTTTGGTACACTAGAACTTGATATTTGTGTTCTTCTACTCTTTAATCTAGTGTCATTCTTAGGTATTCCATTGTGTGCTCTCTTTCTTTTGTTTACCTTTTAGTTGTTGCTTGTCTTTTAAATCATCTTTCTAGTTTGTCTTATATACTCTTACCATTTGGTTAAGTGTCCTTTTGATTGTGTTATCTTTTATTGCTTTTTGAGTTTCTATTCGCACCTCCCCTTGCTACTTTTGGTTTCTTTGGTTTGTGTGTTAGTGTCACTTTTGGGAGAAAGCTTGAAAAAGGAGCTTACCAAAAGGGTAGCATATTTTGGAAGGTTGGACTAAGAGCCTAAGGGATCACCTCAAAAGGAAATACACCTAGCCATGAGGACTTTGATTTGAGGGAGCATTTGGAGAATCATTTTTTGAAGACTTTACTTTTTATTTAATTTGGGTGTATTAATTTTGTAGTTGGGAGTTTGAGTGCCCTTAAGGCCCTCCCTTTGGTTGCAATAAAATTTAATCAATTTTTTAGTTTCTCAAAAATTAGGTGAAGAAGGAAGAAGTGGTACACTTCCTTCAACACCTTAGGAGCTCGTTTTAGATCCTTTCTCTTTTGAATTTTTGCTTTAAAATTCTTGCTTTATTTTTCTTATTCAAAGCGCTTAGAAGGCTAAAGAGTTCCAAAAACTCATCAAGCCATTTTAGGCAAGAAAACACAAAAAGAGAGGAGTGTTTGTTTGTGAAAATTTTTTAGCCACCTTTTTCCTCTTAGAAATTCAAGCACAATGACATCACACACCCACTCTAGTGCTCATATTTATTCATCAAACAAGAGTGTAAACCAAAGAAATATTTCTAAAGATTACACTATAGAAAACTTAAACATGGACTTTAGGGAGTGGATGGCAAAAGAACAAGAGAGAAGAGAATAAAAAAGGAGAGAAAAAGAGTCCAAGGAGAAAAGAAAAATAAAAGAAAGAGAGGAAGAAAAGAGAGAAAAAAGAGAGAAGCAAGAGAGAAGAATAAGAGAAAGGAGAGAAGATGAAGAAAGGAGAGAAAGAAAAGAAAGAGAAAGAAGAAAAGACAAAGAAGAAGAAAAAAGAAAGCATGGGAATGGTGAGAATTACAAAATGAAAGGGATAGTCTTAGGTTCCCCATCTAGACATACCCATAGGAGTGAAAGTGAGGAAGAATACTACAATAATCCTAGGAGAAACTCCCATTCATCCATGCATAATAATGGGGCCCCTCCCAGGGAGCCCAAAATTGATCTCCCCCCATTTCATGGGAGGGAAGATGTGGAAGCCTACCTTGATTGGGAAATCAAGGTAGAACAACTCTTCACTTGCCATGAGGTAAGAGAAGAAAGAAAGGTTCCAATGGCAACCCTTAGCTTCCAAGGGCATGCCATGCATTGGTGGGTTGGGTTAACCAATGAGAGAATCCGCACCAATATGCCTTCCAAAAGATATTGGAATGATCTTAGAAGTGCTCTAAGAAGAAGGAATATTCCCTCTTGGTATGAAAGAGATCTTTTGGATAGACTCCAAAGGCTAAGGCAAACCAACCTTAGTATAGAAGAGTATAGACAAAAGATGGAACTTCTTATCTTGAGGGCGGGTATCATTGAGGAACCTAAGGCCACTATGGCAAGGTTTTTGTGTGGGTTGAGCCCCAAAATTCGTGATAAGGTGGAGCTCTTCTCATACAATTCCCTTGATGAGTTAGTTCAACTTTGCATCAAGGTGGAAAATCAACTTAGAAGGAAAACTTTTAAAAAGGATAACCCACCTTATGTAAAGAGGGACCAACCTACGGGGAACTCTTTCAAGAGTTACCCCAAAGAGGAACATCCCAAGCACTTCAAAGAGCATAAAACATCACATATAGAGAGAAAAACCCCTACTACTAACTCTCACGAGAAAGTTAGTAGTATCAAATGCTTTAAATGTCTTGTGAGAGGCCACATTGCCTCTCAATGCCCTACTAAGAGAAACATCATGATGAGGGCCCAAGATGTTTATAGTAGTGAGTCTAGCTCACACTCCTCTAGTGAGAGCGAAGGAGAAGGGGTTCATGCATACCAATCTGATTGTGATGAAACCGCTTATGCATGTGAGGGAGACCTCTTAATGATAAGAAGACTTCTTGGAAGCCAACTTTTGAAAGTGTCCTCATCTCAAAGGGAGAACATATTCCACACTCACTGTAAGGTGAATGACAAAATATGTTCTCTCATTGTGGATAGTGGGTCATGCTGCAATTGTTGTAGCTCAAGGTTGGTGGAAAAGCTAGCCTTGACCCCACTTCCCCACCCTAAGCCTTACAAGCTTCAATGGCTCAATGAGCAAGGGGAAATGGAGGTCAATGAGCAAGTCAAGGTTCCAATTTCCATTGGGTCTTATAAATATGAGATCCTGTGTGACATAGTCCCAATGGAAGCTGCCCATATCTTGCTAGGAAGACCATGGAAATTTGATAAGAAAGCCATACACCATGGTCATTCCAATAACATCATCCTCACTCATAAGGATAACCGCATTAAGTTGTGTCCTTTAACACCTTCACAAGTGGCGGAGGACCAACTCATCATGAAACATAAGAGAGATGAGGAGAAAAAAAAAGCAAAGCTTTACCCCTAAAGCTTGAAAGGGGTAAAGAGGTTGAGTTGGAAGTTGGTGCCCCTTCCAAGAAAGTCATTAGTAAAGGGAGTTTATTGCGACAAAATTGGATTTAAAGGAAGCCCCCTTAACTAACAGACCTTTCTATCTCCTCCTTTGCAAAGAGGCATCCCCCATTTCTTCCCCCTCCACTTTTTTCCCTTCTAGTTCTAGCACTGCGATAGAACTTGGACCTGAGAACCTACCTCAAGAGGTTCAAGAGCTTTTAAAGGAGTTTGGTGATATATTCCCTAATGAAGTTCCCAAAGGACTTCCTCTAATTAGGGGTATAGAACACCAAATAGACTTGGTACCTGGGGCTAGCCTGCCTAATAGGCCTGCTTATAGGACTAATCCCATGGAGACCAAGGAGATTGAATCTCAAGTCCAAGAACTATTGGAGAAGGGTTGGGTTCAAGAGAGCCTAAGCCCTTGTGCTGTGCTAGTTTTGTTGGTGCCTAAGAAGAATGGCCAATGGAGGATGTGCATTGATTGTCGAGCAATCAATAACATCACCATCAAATATAGGCACCCTATCCCTAGGCTTGATGACATGCTTGATGAATTGCATGGGGTCCAATTATTTTCAAAAATTGATCTTAAGAGTGGTTATCACCAAATCCGCATCAAGGAAGGTGATGAGTGGAAAACAACTTTTAAGACCAAGTTTGGGCTGTATGAGTGGTTGGTAATGCCCTTTGGGCTTACCAATGGCCCAAGCACCTTCATGAGGCTTATGAATCATGTCCTTAGGGATTGCTTAGGAAAATTTTGTGTTGTTTATTTTGATGACATCTTAGTGTATAGCAAGATCCTAGATGAACATGTAGGCCATCTGATGCATGCCTCCCTTGATCTTTTTCCTTGAGGTTCCAAGCACCATGAAATGGATGATGGAGGGGAAAGAAAATGGAGGTGGGGCGCCACTCTCAAAGAGAGATAAGCCAAAGTGTTTAGGTTTGCCACAAGGGAAGGAACCCTTGATAAAAACCAACTAGGAAGAGGTTCCTCAAGAGAGAGGGTCCTCAAGACCTTTTACTAAGAATGTGCTCACAAAGAGACTATTTTCATTCAACTTCAAAGGTGAAATTTTACAATGAGGGGGAATGAGTATATATAGCCCAATGGGAGAGCTTGGGCACACTTTTCTAGGCAACGTGGGACTTGGGCTTAATTAGGATTAAAACTAATTAACCCAAGTCTTAGGCCTTAAGTGAGACACCTAAGTTCACCCCCTAGGGTGCAATTAGCATATCTTAATGTGAATGGGCTAGCCCAAAATCATGTCTTAACTTATGTACCCATTATAAGCTTACTCCTCCTTTTTAACTAAAGACACCTATACCTTATAAACTAAGAAGATGGCCGGAAATACATGGCCTTAAGGGAATTAAAAATACTTTCCTATTTATCTAATTAAAATAAAATATTTACAAGCTAAAAATAATGAAGACTATGGCTTCAAATCTTCAATGAGCTTTTGTCCATGCCATGCCTTCCTTGAGTCCTCCTATCCATGATGCATGCTAGGTGAGATTGCATCATCTCCTCTCCCTTGGAGAGGATTTGACCTCAAATCATGAGGTCTTTCTTCCGCTTTTTCAAAGTCTGCAAGAAAATAAGGAAAGCAGTAAGTATATGCAGACAAGTGATTTTGGGGGAAGTGAGAGGTCTATAAGGAGGCCTTTTAAGAATGGGGTAGTGGAGGTTGGCACTAAAGTTTGAAAATATTTTAGTGTGCATGTGCCTCCATACAACAGCTCCCCATCCTCTTCCAATTGCACTAGATACTAGACTCAAAGGTTTTGAAATAGTTGGCGAGACTAGTCTAAGTGGAATGGAGCACTCATCAAGTTGGATTTGAGGGTGTGGATCAAGGTGCTCAAAAGATATAGGCACATCCTCAAATTCAACTGTTCTTTTTGTAAGAGTTGGCAGGAAAATTTTTCTATGTAGAGAACCTCCTTTGAAGGCAAAGGCGGATCTTCCTTAGACTCGGTCTTCCTACCAACAACCTTATTTTCATTTTTATCCCTTTCTCTCTTAAGCTTCATGATCCTTCTATCCTCCATAACCTCGGTAGGGGTAAGAGGAAGTAAGGTGATCTTTTTCCCTTTATGAGAGAGAGTGATTTTATTAGTGAGGCCATTGTGCAAAGTTTCCTTATCATGTTGCCATGGCCTTCCCAGCAACATGTGACTAGCTTCCATAGGGACTACATCACATAACACTTTGTCGTGATACTTCCCTATGAAGAAGCTAATCTCCACTTGCTCTCTTACTACTACACCATCTTCATAATTAAGTCCATGCAAAGAATAAGGTGAAGGATGAGGAGTAGTAGCAAGTGATAGCTTTTCCACCACCCTCGTGCTACAAAAATTACATCATGATCCACCATCCACAATAAGAGAACAAGTTTTGCCCAAAATTTTGCATCTTGTTTGAAAAACATTCTCTCTTTGTGTTTGGGTTTCCTTACAAGGATGGCTTCCAAGAAGTTGTTTCACTTTGAAGAGATCATCACATGAATGAATACCCTTTTCATTTGATGTTCCCTTTAAAGTCCTTTTTCTTTTGGGGCAAAACAAAGTAATATGCCCTTTTTCTAAACACTTAAAACATTTAGGACTTTGAAAACGAGTGCTCGAACTAGTGGTAGGGGTGTCACTCATACTCAAGGGTTTTCTCTCAATATGCTTTCTTTTGGATGACTCTCTTTTGGGTTTAATTATAGAAGCGTTTGTCTTTTTCTTAGGATGCCTCTTAGGGTTTTCCTTCTTACTAGAAGAAGCATGAATGTCATGGATTATTTTAGGCTCCTCTAAGTCTCTAAAATGTGTGTAAATGTTACCACAAGAGCTCTTATAGGCATCTCTCTCTTTTTGTATCTTCATTTCTTCCCTTCTTTCTAACTTATTTTGTTCCTTTTCTCTCGTTTCCAATTATTTCTTCTCTTTTTCTCTCCTTTCTCTTCTCTCTTTTCTCTCTAACTCTTTTCTTTTGTTTTCTTCTTTTTCTCTTTCTTTTTCTCTTTTCTCTTTTTCTCTTCTCTCTTCTCTTTCTTTTTCTCTTGCTTCTCTTTCTTTCTTTTCATTTTCCCTACTCTCTATTTGTCTCTCTTTTTCTCTTCTTTCTTGTCTCTCCTTTTCTTTTTGTTCTTTCTCTCTTCTCTCATCTGTATCTAGTTCCTCTTGTTCTCTTTTCCTCATCTCTCTTTGTTTTCTCTTATTTTTCCAAAATTCCCTACGTTGTTTTTCTACTATTTCCCAATCAATAGAGTATGGATATGTGGGCAAGGTTGTTTTATCACTCTTCTCATTCTTTTCTTTTATTCTATTCTCACATTCTTCTCCTTTATTTTCCCTAGTTTCATTACTACTCCTAACACTCCTAGAAGTGTGTGAAAACATGTCAAAGTGTAAGGCCTAGGGAACTAATATGCAAAACACTCCTCTCTTTTTTGTTTTCTCCTAAAGTGTTAAGAGTCTTTGGAACTCTAACACTTTCTAAAATGTTGAAAGCAAATAAAGAAATTTAAAGCAAAGCTAAAGGATTCTAACGTGCTCCTAAGTATGAATAAGGGGTACCAATTCCTTATCCACACTAAAACGAGAAACTAAGGTTTATTACACACAAAAGAGGTGACCCTTATGGGCATCCAATACCTCTAATTAAAATGTCCTTTAAAAATACACCCAAATTAAACAAAGAAAATTAAAAGTAGTTGAATGTAGCTCCTTTCTTCAAGTGCTCCTCACCAAGTGTATCACTCTAGTCTTGGCCTCCTTTTCAAGTCTCCTCTTCCTTGGTTTTAAATCAACACTTCCTAAGGATGCTACCCTTGTGAAAATTTCAACAATTTGGCTACCTACCAAGAGAAAACAAGCGCCCAAGCAAGAGACCAAGGGAAGTAGAATTTGAAAGCAAAAAGCAATAAAAAGCACTTAACAAGAATAAGAACACGTCCAAGTGGAAATAATTTATTTGACAAACACAAAGAAAGCCAATAAGGACAAGCAAGAAATAAAAGGTGTAGAAAGAAAGTTGGCACACAAAAAAAAATTCCTAGAATGGGCCTAAAATAGAATTGGACTTAAAACAAAAAAGACTCAACAAATTCAATGATTTGCACAATTGTAAAGCAAGGTGGCTAAATCATAGTCAAATAAATTCAAGTAAATTTCAATAAAATTTAACACTACTTTGAATTTTTTAATAATTTTGAGGTGCACTAATTTTTATTTTATTTTTTTGTACTCTTTTTACTTGTTTTTAGCACTTTTTACTAACTCTTTTTTTTTTTTTTACTTATTTTACACTTTTGATTTCTTTTCTTCTTCTTTTTTTTTTTGAAACAATTTTGCTACACCTCTTAACACATTTTGTAGCAAATATAGTGAGGAGTCAAAGAATCATAAATGCTTGAACAAAGGATAGGAAATGGCCACCATAATTGATATACAAAAGTGCAAAATTAAGAAACAAAGCAACCTAATATGAACTAGTAATTTTAGGTGATAAAAAATAAATGACACAAGGAGAGTTTTATGGAAGTTGAGGACAACTTGATTACTCAATAATCAGCCCAATCATACCCAACATGCCTCTCAAAGCCAATCAACAAAAATCACCACAAAAACTAGCACAAAATTAAGATACTAAAATTATTGAACAAGTGAATGAAATTTGGAAGAAATTGAGCATTAATTTTTTTGAAGATTTTTTTTTTAAGAACATGCTAAGATCTAAATAGCATGTGAGACTCTAAGGACATGGGATCAAGAGTAAGCCTCTTTGATGCTCAATTTCCAATAGAGAAATAACACACTTTTATGGTAAAAATAAAAAGGCAAAACTATGTAGAATTAAGAGACAATAAAAGGGCTACAACATGACCAACTAAGACACAACTTGGAAGATTAAAAACTGAAATTAAATGACTCAAAATAACCAGAAATATATGCCCAAAACAGAGAACAAAGGGCTGGAAAAACAGAAAAATAGGTGCAGGAAAATAGAATTAAAAATTCAAATAAGAAGAACAACGTCCATCCAAAGATCAAGACCACAATGTGTGGCTGCCTTCACAAATTTTGTGAAGTCATTACAATGATCTTCTTAGGATTTGAACAAGAATAAGGAAAAAATAAAAATCTGGGAAGAAAATTAAAGAAACAATCCTAAAGGAAACATATAAAGATTCAATGGAAAAGAACAAGATAAATTGAATCTAGAAAGCAATAAAAACTAGGAAATAAATTGCATAAAATGAAAACTACAAAAACATAAACTAACAAGACATAAAAGGAATTAAATGACAAGAATCAAAGGCTGGAAAAAATAAAGGAAAAAGAAAGAACTCTAAGAAGAAAAGATGAAAAAAATTAAAGAAAATTAAGAGTAGAAAAGAACCTCATGGAGTTGGCTCTGATACCAAATGATGCATGCCTCCCTTGATCTTTTTCCTTGAGGATCCTCTCTCTTGAGGAACCTCTTCCTAGTTGGTTTTTATCAAGGGTTCCTTCCCTTGTGGCAAACCTAAACACTTTGGCTTATCTCTCTTTTAGAGTGGTGCCCCACCTCCATTTTATTTCCCCTCCATCATCCATTTCATGGTGCTTGGAACCTCAAGGAAAAAGATCAAGGGAGGCATGCATCACCATCTTAGGCGTGTCTTTTGCATTCTTAGGTCACACCAACTCTATGGAAATCTTGAAAAATGTAATTTTTGTGTGGAGAGTGTGGTGTTCTTAGGTTTTATAGTTAATAAAAATGGGGTTCAAGTAGACCCCGACAAAATCAAAGCCATCCAAGAATGGCCCACCCCAAAAAGTGTGACTGAGATCAAGAGTTTTCATGGTCTCGCAAGCTTTTACAGGTGCTTTGTGCCTAACTTCTCCACACTTTTCTCACCAATCAATGATTTGGTGAAGAAGGATACTCCTTTCCTTTGGGGTGAAAAACAACAAAAAGTCTTTGAACTTATCAAAGAGAAACTGACCCATGCACCAGTTTTAGCTCTTCCTGACTTTTCTAAAACTTTTGAGCTAGAGTGTGATGCATCGGGAGTGGGTGTGGGAGCTGTGTTGTTACAAGGTGGTCATCCTGTGGCTTATTTTAGTGAAAAACTAAATGGAGCCGCCTTAAACTACCCCACCTATGATAAAGAGTTTTACTCTTTGATAAGGGCCCTTCAAACTTGGGAACATTATCTTGTACCCAAGGAGTTCATCATTCATAGTGACCATGAGTCACTTAAGTATTTGAAGGGTCAAGGCAAGCTTAATAAAAGGCATGCTAAATGGGTAGAATTTCTTGAGACTTTCCCTTATATCATCAAATACAAGAAAGGAAAACATAATGTGGTGGCTGATGCTTTGTCTCGTAGACATACCCTTTACACCACCTTAAGTGCAAAGATTCTTGGATTTGATAATATTAGAGAAATGTATCTTTCTGATAAGGATTTTGGATCCATTTATGCTGCCTCTACATTTGCATGTAAAACCCAAAATGGGTTCTTTGTGAGTGAGGGGTACCTTTTCAAAGGTAGCAGACTTTGTGTACCCCAAGGATCTATGAGAAATCTGTTGACAAAAGAGAGCCATGAGGGTGGGCTCATGGGGCATTTTGGAATTAACAAAACTCTTCTGCTTTTACAAGAAAAATTCTTTTGGCCCCATATGAAGAAAGACGTCTATAGACATTGTCGTAGATGCATTGCTTGCTTGCTTGCAAGCTAAGTCTAAGACAATGGCTCATGGATTGTACACACCCTTACCTGCTCCTTTTGCACCTTGGCTGGATATTAGTATGGATTTCATCCTTGGCCTGCCTCGAACCCAACGAGGTGCAGACTCTATCTTTGTAGTGGTAGATAGATTTTCAAAAATGGCTCACTTTATACCATGCCACAAGATAGATGATGCAAGCAACATTGCGAGACTTTTCTTTAAAGAAGTTGTCCGTTTACATGGAATTCCCCAATCCATAGTCTCTGATAGAGATGTGAAGTTCCTTAGCCACTTTTGGAAAACATTGTGGGCAAGGCTAGGAACTAAACTCTTATTTTCTACCATATATCACCCCCAAACTGATGGGCAGACTGAGGTAGTAAATAGATCTCTATCTACTATGCTTAGGACACTTCTTCAAGGAAATCACAAGTCTTGGGATGAATACCTACCCCATATTGAGTTTGTATACAACCGGGTGGTTCAAAGGACCACCAAGCATTCTCCATTTGAAGTTGTTTATGGCTTCAACCCCCTTACTCCTCTTGATATCTTGCCCTTACCCTTCCCTTCTTCTGTTCACAATGAAGGAATAGTAAGAGCGGATTTTGTTAAAAAATTACATGAAAGGGTAAAGGCCAACATTGAACATCATTCAAAGGAGTATGCTAGTAAAGCCAATAGGGGCAGGAAAGAAATTATCTTCAATGAAGGGGATTGGGTATGGCTTCATTTGAGGAAGGATCGCTTCCCTACTCAAAGGAAGTCCAAGCTTAGCCCCCGAGGAGATGGTCCCTTTCAAGTCCTCAAGAGAGTGAACAACAATGCATACATATTAGATCTCCCTGAGGACTATGGTGTCAGTACTACCTTTAATGTTTGTGATTTGATCCCTTTTGTAGGTACTGATGAAGAAGATGAGGACCTATCAGATTTGAGGTCAAATCCTTCCCAAGGGGGAGGGGATGATGCATTCTCCCCAAGCAAGGGCCCTATCACTAGGGCCATGGCTAGGAGAATAGAAGAAGACATGGCTAGAGTAGAGGGAGGAAGATCTCACCTCCATATGACCATCAAGTTATGCAAGCCATGAATTATTTACTTGTAATTTTTATTTTAGGAACCTAGGATTTTATTTTGGACATGTATTAGTCCATTTAATTTTCTAGGAGGTGTCTTAGTAATAAGAAGGGGTAAGATTAGCTTTTGGGCCTTTATTTAGGAAATAAGGGGGTAGTTTGATAAATACACCCTCTTTTGCTAAATAAAACTCAAAACTAATAAAGGAGTAATCTTGGCCCTTGGATGAGGTAGCTTGGGCACCAATTCTCATCTGAAGGAGGGTATTGATTGGACTTTGGGCTTCAATCCTCCTCCCTTGGATGACTCCTTTTAATCCTAGCCCTTCATTTCCTTCATGACTTGTCCAAGAGGTTAACTCCCTCTATAAAAAGGTGCTCCTTCACACTCTTGTATTTTTTACACTTGATTGAATAGAAAAACCTTGAGTTGGCCAAAATTCTCTTAGTGTCCACCCTTCTCTCTTTGAGAATTCCTTAGGTTTTTATCAAGGGTTCCATCCCTTGTGGCAAACTTTCCCTCTTAGGCTTATCTTACCTTAAGTGGCGCCTAAAACCACCTCACTTCTTACCTCTCCACAAACCATTTCACCAAAGAAGAAAACCTCTAGAAAAAGATCAAGGGAGGCATGCATCAGTAATGCTCCCACGTTGCATGCCTTGTGTTCAATTTACCTTGACCCCTTAAATATTTTAGTGACTTATGGTCACCATGAATGACAAACTCCTTGGGAGCAAGGTAATGCTCCCAAGTTTGAAGGGCCCTAATTAGAGCATAAAACTCTTTATCATAGGTAGGGTAGTTGAGGGGGGCACCATTGAGTTTTTCACTGAAATACGCAATGGGGTTCCCTCCTTGCAACAAGACATCCCCCACACCTACACCAGAGGCATCACATTCAAGTTCAAATGTTTTAGAAAAGTCAGGTAATGCCAAGACTGGTGCATGGGTCAGTTTATGCTTAATTAGCTGGAAGGCTTTCTCTTGTTTCTCACCCCAAAGGAAAGGAACTTCCTTTTTCACCAAATCATTTATTGGTGTGAATAGCGTGGAGAAATTAGGCACAAAGCGCCTATAAAATCCAGTAAGACCATGAAAGCTTTTGATCTCTGTCACACTCTTTGGGGTGGGCCATTCTTGAATAGCTTTTATCTTTTCGGGGTCAACATGAACCCCTTTTGTGCTAACTACAAAACCTAGGAAAACTACACTATCTACACAAAAAGTGCATTTTTCTAAGTTACCAAAAATATGATTACTCCTAAGAAGAGAAAAAACATGCCTTAGATGTCCTAAATGATCATATAGGTTCCTAGAGTAAACTAAAATGTCATCAAAGTAAACTACACAAAATTTACCAAAGGCAATCCCTTAGTACATGATTCATTAAGCGTATGAATGTGCTTGGGGCATTAGTTAGCCCAAAAGGCATAACCAACCACTCATAAAGACCAAATTTAGTCTTAAAAGCAGTTTTCCACTCATCACCCTCTTTGATCCTTATTTGGTGGTAACCACTTCTAAGATCTATTTTTCAAAATATTTTTGCCCCATACAATTCATCCAACATGTCATCAAGACGGGGGATTGGGTGCCTATATTTGATGGTGATGTTGTTGATTCCACGACAATCAACACACATCCTCCATTGGCCATTCTTCTTGGGCACCAACAAGACTGGCACAGCACAAGGGCTTAGGCTCTTTTGAACCCAACCCTTCTCCAACAGCTCATTCACTTGAGACTCAATCTCTTGGGTCTCCATGGGGTTGGTCCTATAGGCAGGTCTATTAGGTAGACTTGCGCCAGGCACTAAATCAATTTGATGTTCTATACCCCTAATGGGAGGAAGTCCTTTCGGAACCTCATTAGGGAATATGTCATCAAATTCTTTTAAAATATCTTGAACCCCTTGAGGAAGGTGCTCATGTGCATGGGCTGTGGCAGTGCTCTCAGCAGAAGAATGCAAAATGGGAGAAGGATTTGATGCTTCTTTGCAAAAGAGGAGATAAAAGGGCTTGTTAGTCAAAGGAACTTCTTTTAAATCACGTTTAGTAGCAAATAGGCTCCTTTTACTAATATTCCCTTTTGAAGGGGCATCACCTTCCGACTCTCTCTCTTTACCCTTTTCAAGCTTTAACGGTAAAGCTTGTTGTATTTTTTTTTTGTTTTTCCTCAACTCTTTTCTTTTTTATCGCAAATTGATCTTCAGCCACTTGAGAAGGTGACAAAGGATACAATTTGAAGCGCTTTTCATTATGGGTGAGAATTATTTGGTTGTAGTGACCATGGTGAATAGCTTTTTTGTCAAATTGCCATGGTCTTCCCAACAGGATATGACCAGCCTCCATAGGAACTATGTCACAAAGAATCTCATCATTATAAGATCCTATGGAAATTGGAACCATAACTTGTTCATTGACTACCATCTCCCCTTGCTCATTGAGCCATTGCAATTTGTAAGGTTTGGGATGGGGCATGGTAGTCAAGGCTAGCTTTTCAACAAACCTAGAGCTACAACAGTTACAACCGGAGCCACTATCAACAAGGAGAGAACATACTTTGTCATTTACTTTACATCTTGTATGGAAGATGTTCTCTCTTTGTGACTGGCCAAGCTCTAGAGGTTGGCTTCCAAGAAGCCTTTGAACCATAAGAAGGTCCCCCTCATAAGGAAAAGCTTCCTCACACTGTTGTTCAAAAGTATGTCCCCCTTCTTCCTCACTCTCACTAGAGGAGGAAGATGAGCTATTCTCACTACAAATCTTGTCCCCTTATGATCATGGTTTTCTTGTTAGGGCATTGAGAGGCAATGTGGCCTCTCCCAAGACATTTGAAGCATTTGATACTACTTTGCCTTTCAGTAGGCTTAGTAGTAGGGGGTTTTCTCTCTACATGAGGTGCTTTTGTATCTTGAAAATGCTTGGGTTCCTCTTTGGGAAAACCCTTGAAAGAGTTTCCCTTAAGTTGGTCTCTCTTTGAGTAAGAGGGAGAATCTTTTTTAAAACTTTTTCTCTTGAGTTGATTCTCAGCTCTTACACAAAGTTCTACCAACTCATCAAGGTTTGAGTATGAAAGAAGCTCTACCTTATCTCTAATGTCAGAGCTTAATCCACACAAAAACCTAGCAAGGGTGGCATTGGGTTCCTCAATGATATTGGCCCTTAGTATGAGAAGCTCCATCTTTTGTCTATACTCCTCAATACTTAGGTTATGTTGCCTAAGTCTTTGGAGCCTATCCAAAAGATCTCTCTCATAATATGAAGGAATGTGCCTTCTTCGCAAACAAGTTTTTAAATCATTCCAGTAGCGAATGTCAGGCATTTGTTTACGGGCCCTATCCTTGACTAACCCATCCCACCAATGCAAAGCAGAACCTTGAAAACTAAGGGAGGCCAAAGGTACTTTCCTTTCTTCCCTAATTTCATAGCATCGAAAGAGTTGTTCCACTTTGACTTCCCAATCTAGGTAAGTCTCAACATCTTTCCTACCATGAAAATGGGGTAGGTCTACCTTTGGTTCCCTAGCATGATTTATGTTCTCATGAGGAGAATGATGATTGTATGATGAATGAGAGTGATGCTTATGTTGATTTCTATAGTATTCTTCTTCACTAGAGCTAAAATGCCTAGATGAGGATCTTATGAGAATTCCTTTATTTTTCTATCACTTTCCCTCCCATCTCTCCTCTTACTCTCTTCTCCTCTCCTTCTCTCTTCTTCCTCTTTTTCTCTTTTTCTTTCTAGTTCTTTCCTTCTTCTCCTTTCTTCATCCTCTCTTCTCTCTCTTTGCCTTCTCTCTTCTCGCTCTTTTTTCACTTTTCTCATTTCCAACATCTCTTTTTTTAACTCTTCCTTCTCTTTTTGTTTTTTGTTTTCTTTTATTTCTTTTTTTCTCTCTTTTTCTTCTCTCCTTTCTTGTTCTTTAGCCATCCATTCCCTAAATTCTAAGTTAAGGTTTTCAAGAGTGTCTCCCTTAGAAGGTTTTCTTTGGTTGACACTCTTACTAACAACTATGTGCACTAGAATGTGTGTGGGAAGTCATGGTGCTTGGATGCTAAAAACTAAAGGGTAGGCCAAAAAATATTTTTTTTTTGTTTTCTCACCTAAGTGGCTTGATGAGTCTTTGGAACTCTTAGCCTCTACACGTTTTTTCAAAATAACATAAAATAAAATAAAAGTGCAAGAATGTAAAAGAGAAAGGGCTCTAATCGTGCTCCTAAGGTGTTGAAGGAAGTGTACCACTTCTCCCTTCTTCACCTAATTAACGAGGAACTACGCTAAAATTAACCAAAATTATTACAAACCAAGGGAGGGCCTTAAGGGCACTCAAACTCCCAATCTAAAATTAAGTATACACAATACAAAGAATAAAAAAAATAAAACAAAGTCTTCACTCCAAGTTTTTTGGTGTTTGTCTCCTTTTGATCAAGCCCCTTTGAGTTGCATCAACTCACCCCAAGAATGCTACCCTTGTTTCCTCTTGTTTGGACTTGCCAAAATTTTATATATGGAACCTTTCCCAACCTTTCCTTACGAAGGCCGAATACAACACAAGACAACAAACAAAGGTGAATAACAAAACAAGGTTCACAAATCCAAGTGTATAGATTAAAAAATGACAAACTCAAAGAAGTAAAAAAGACAAGCAAGAAAACATAAGGCTCACAAAGGAAGGTAGCACACAAATAACTTTCCTAGATTAGCTCTAAGAGTAGAGATGAAAAAAGACTCAAACAAAAAAAATGAAACCAATAGTTGCACACTTAATAAAATTTAAGTGACCAAAACTAAAAAGCTTACTCAAGTAATTTTTTTTTTGAATCACAATTGATTCCTCATATCAAATGTTTCTACTATTAGGTACACAACTTCAAATTTGTCTTTCCTTTGAGTTCTTTATCTTCTTCTTTTTTTTTTAACTTGAACTTTTTCTATTTTTTTTTATCTTTTTCAAATCTTTTTGCTGCACCTAATAGCTTGTTGAATTGAAATTTTAATGAGGATGCTTGAAATTATAACGCTTGAGTGAATAAGCACAAAGTAAGGTCACACAATTTTCAAGCAATGCATGCAACTAAAGGCAAAACAACTTAGTAGTTCCAAATACCACTGAACTAATGGTGCTTAAGGAATGATTTAGGGCTGATTTTGAAGTAAATTGATTGCTCAAATTACTAACACAATTCACCCAAGCTAAAATTCCATAAAGAGGCACCAATAGTGAAGGTAAACCAAGTGGAAAGCTACTAATAATTCAACATAAAACAAGAAACATATAAAGATTGAATTGAGCAAATATTTAAGAACAACAAAGAGATTAATATGCTTGAACTAAAAGCATAAAAGACTTAAGAGACTCAATAAGAGGTTCACCTCTTAGGAGCTCAATTCAAAATGTTTTTGAAAGCTTTTTTGTAAAAATTTTAAGAGGCTAAAACCTATGGAATTTAAATGAGACAAAATAGGAAACTAACATGACTAGTATTTGACAAAACACAAGATTAAGAAAAAATAACACACCTAAAAATAGAGCAAAATTTCAGCAAGAGACTCAAAACAAAAGGCACAACAAAGTGGCCAAAGTTGATTACCACAATGGTGTGGAAAAATCCTCAACCATGTGGGTTTAATGGTCACAACTTCTTAGGCACACTTTAACATAAAAAACCAAGGGAAAATTAAGCAACTTGAACACGAAAATAAGATGCAAAGAAAGGGACAAATAAAATCGCATCAAATTAAATGGAAAATAGGCGCGTAGATAGAAAACAAAAGCGCATATAATAGAAAGAATAAAAAACTATACTACTAGACAATAAAGGAAATAGAGATGACAAAAAATGAAGGACTTTAAAATAAAGAGATCAAAGAAATAAACAACAAAGCAAAAAAAATTGAGAAAGAGCGTGACCTTTAGAAAATGGCTCTAGATACCACTTGATGTGATCTTTGATGATCACGTGCCCAAAGGATCCTTTCTAAGGTCACTTGGAAGGGAAATGGATTTACGGAGAGGAAAGGAATGGGGTGAGGCGCCACAAATACTAGGTTTGATAAGCCAAAGGGGAGAGGCCACAAGGGAGGGGTCCCTTGATAACTCTTAGAAGCTCTCATAAAGGAGAAAGGGGGACACTCAAAGGTAAGAACCTCAACCAATATGGTCTCTAGGATTAAATTCAAGTGTAAAAAATACAAGTGAGGGAGGAGCTCCTATTTATAGAGGTAGCTAACCTCTTGAACAAGATAACCTAAAAAAGAAGGGCTAGGATTAAAAGGAGAGATCTAAGGGAGGAGAATTGAGAAACAATTCCCTCCTTAGATCATCAAACTTGGTGCCCAAGTTTCTCAAACCAAGGGCCAAGATTCCTTCTTATTAGCTTAGGGGGTTTATGTAGAAAAGAGGGGTATAGATATCAAGGCTACCCCTTATTTCCTTCATAAAGACCCAAAAAGCTAAATCCACCCTCTAAATTCCTAAGACACCTCCTAAAAATAAAAAATGGACTAAATACATGTCCCAAATTAAATTCTTAATGCTCCTCAAAATTAAAATACAGGAAAATTACATTTTATTAACTAAAGTCCCTAGCCTAATATCTTCAGTCTCCATAGGAGGTGAAGTCTTCCTTTGTCTGCAAGGGCTAGGTCTTCTTCAATCCTTCTAGCCATGGCCCTAGTGATAGGTCCTTGGCTAGGCATGGTCACATCAATCTTGTTCAAGAGGTTAGCTACCTCTATAAATAGGAGCTCCTCCCTCACTTGTATTTTTTGCACTTGAATTTAATCCTAGAGACCATATTGGTTGAGGTTCTTACCTTTGAGTGTCCCCCTTTCTCCTTTGTGAGAGCTTCTAAGAGTTATCAAGGGACCCCTCCCTTGTGGCCTCTCCCCTTTGGCTTATCAAACATAGTATTTGTGGCGCCTCACCCCATTCCTTTCCTCTCCATAAATCCATTTCCCTTCCAAGTGACCTTAGAAAGGATCCTTTGGGAACGTGATCATCAAAGATCACATCAAGAGGGGATGAAGAAAAAGAAGTGGAAGAAGGTGAACGGGAGAAGGAAGAAGAAGTGGAAGAAGGAGAACGGGAGGAGGAAGAAGAAGTGGAAGAAGGAGAAGAAGAGGAAGAAGAAGAAGTGGAAGAAGGAGAAGAAGAGGAAGAAGTGGAAGTGGGATAAGGAGAACAATAGGAAGAAGAAGAAGAAGAAGAAGTAGTTGAAGGAGTGGGGATGATGAAGAAGATGTGGAAGAAGGAGCACAAGAGGTAGAAATGTAAGTGGAAGCAACAATTGGAAGCGAAAGAAGTGAGGGAGGAAGAAAAAGAGGAAGGAGAAGAAGGAAAGGGAAGAGGAAGAACTAGTGGAAGCAGAAGAAATGGAAGAAGAGGAAGAAGAAGAAGTGTGAGCAGAAGAAGTGAAAGAAGGAGACGAAAATGAAGAAAAACAACAAATGGAAGCAGAAGAAGTGGTAGAAGGAGAACATGAGGAATACGAGAAAGTAGTGGGATGAGAGGGGATGAAGAAGAAGTAGAAGAAGGAGATCGGAAGGAGGAAGAAGAAGAGAAAGAAGGACAAGAAGAGGATGAAGAAGAAGTGGAAGATCGACAGAAGAGGAGGAAGAAGTGCAAGTGGAAGAAGGATAACAATACGAAGAAGAAGAAGTGAAAGAATAAGAAAAAGGGGAAGAAGAAGAAGCTGTAGAAGGAAAGGGGATGAAGAAGAGAAGTGTAAAAAGGAGAAGAAGAGGAGGAAGAAGAAGTGGAAGGAGAAGTAGTGGAAGAGGCAAAAGAGTAAGAATAAGGAAAGCAAGGCAAAGGAAGAGGAAGAAGAAGTGGAAGAAGGAGGAGAAGAAAAAGGGGAGGAAAAAGAGGTAGTTTAGGCAGAAGAAGTGCAAGAAGAAGAACAAAAGGAAGAAGAAAAACACGTGGAAGCAGTAGAAGTGGAAGAAGGTGAACAAGAGGAAGAAGAAGAAGTAGTTGAAGGAGTGGGATGATGAAGAAGAAGTGGAAGAAGGAGAACAAGAGGTAGAAATCCAAGTTAAAGCAGAAGAAAGGAAAAAGAGGCAGAAGACGAAGGGAAGAAAGAAGAAGAAGGAGACGAAGAGGAACAAAAAGAATGAGAGGAGAGGATGAAGAAGAAGTGGAAGAAAGAGAACAAAAGGAGGCAAGAGAAGTGGAAGAAAAAGAAGAAGAGGAACAAGAAGGGGAGTAAGCAGAAGAAGTGGCAGAAGGAGAAGAAAAGGAAGAGGAAGAAGATGTGGAAAGAGAAGAATGGAAGAAGGTGAACAAGAGGAGGAAGAAGAAGTAGTAGAAGGAGGTGGGATGAAGAAGAAGAACTGGATGAAGGAGAAAACGAGGAAAAGGGAGAAGGAGGGGAAGGGAAGGGAAGGGAAGGGAAGAAGAAGCAGAAGTAGTGGAATATTGAGGAGAAGAGGAAGAAGAAGAGGAAGTGTAAGCAGAAGATTTGGGGCAAGGAGAAGAAGAGGAAGAGCAACAATTGGAGGGAAAAGAAGTGGGGGATGGAGAAAAAAAGGAAGGAGAAGAAGGAAAGTGAAGAAGATGAAGTAGTCGAAGGAGAAGAAATGGAAGAAGAAGAAGTGAAAGCAGAAGAAGTGGAAGAAGGAGACGAAAAACAAGAAGAACAACAAGTCGAAGCAGAAGAATTGGTAGAAAGAGAAGAAGAGGAATAGTAGTAAGTAGTGGAATGAGAGGGAATGAAGAAGAAGCGGAAGAAGGAGGAGGGGAGGAGGAAGAAGAAGTGGAAGAACGAGAGGAAGAGTCAGAGGAAGAAGTGCAAGTGGAAGAACGAAAACAATAGGAAGAAGAAGAACTAGAAGAATGAGAAAAAGAGGAAGAAGAAGAAGTAGTGGTAAGAAAGGGGATGAAGAAGAAGAAGTTGGAAAAGGAAAAGAAGAAGAGGAAGAAGAAGTGAAGGAGAAGTAGTGGAAGAGGGATCAGAGTAAGAAGAAGGAAAGCAAGGCAAGGGACGAGGAAGAAGAAATGGAAGAAGGAGGAGAAGAAGAAGGGGAAGAAGAAGCGGTATTACAGGCAGAAGAAGTGTAAGAAGAAGAACGGAAGGTAGAAGAAGAACAAGTGGAAGCAGCAGAAGTGGAAGAAGGTGAACAAGAGGAAGAAGAAGGAGGAGTTGAAGGAGTAGGGATGATGAAGAAGAAGTGGAAGAAGGAGAACAAAAGGTAGAAATGCAAGTGGAAGCAGAAGAAGGAGAAAAAGAAGGAGAAGACGAAGGAAAGGGAAGAACAAGCGGGAGATGAAGAGAAAAAAAAAGAAGGAGAGGAGACGATGAAGAAGAAGTGGAAGAAAGAGAACAAGAGGAGGCAAGATAAGTGGAAGAAAGAGAAGAGGAAGAAAAAGAAGGAGAGGAGAGGATGAAAAAGAAGTGGAAGAAAGAGAAGAAGAGGAAGAAGAAGGAGAGTAAGCAGAAGTAGGGGAAGTAGGGGAAGAAAAGGAAGAGAAGAAGATGTGGAAAGAGAAGAAGTTGAAGAAGGTGAACTAGAGGGGGAAGAAGTAGTAGAAGGAGGTCAGATGAAGAAGAAGAACTGGAAGAAGGAGAAAAGGAGGAAAAGGAAGAAGGAGGGGAAGGGAAGGGAAGAAGAAGTGGAATTTGGAGGAGAAGAGGAAGAAGTGTAAGCAGAAGATTTAGGGGAAGGAGAAGAATAGGAAGAGCAACAATTGGAAGAAGAAAAAGTGGGGGATCGAGAAAAATAGGAAAGAGAAGAAGGAAAGGGAAGAAGAAGAAGTAGTGGAAGGAGAAGTAATGGAAGAAGAGAAAGAAGAAGAAGTGTAAGCGAAGGAAATGGAAGAAGGAGGCGACAAAGAAGAAGAACAACAAGTGGAAGCAGAAGAAGTGGTAGAAGGAGAATGACAGGAATTGGAGGAAGTAGTGGAATGAGAAGGGATGAAGAAGAAGAAGTTCATGAAGGAGAACGGGACGAGTAAGAATAAGTGAAAGAAGGAGAACGGGACGAGGAAGAATAAGTGGAATAAGGAGAAGAAGTGGAAGAATGAGAAGAAGAGGAAGAAGTGCAAGTGGAAGAAGGAGAACTATAGGAAGAAGAAGCGGCAACAAAAGGAAAGGGGATGAAGAAGAAGAAGTGGAAGAACGAGAACAAGGGGAAGAAGAAGAAGTGGAAGGAGAAGTAGTGGAAGAACAAGAAGAAGAGGAAGAAGTTCTAGTGGAAGAAGGAGAACTATAGGAAGAAGAAGAAGAAGTGGAAGAATGAGAAAAACGGGAAGAAGAAGAAGCAGTGGAAAGAAAGGGGATGAAGAAGAAGAGGTGGAACAAGGAGAAGAAGTGATGCATGCCTCCCTTGATCTTTTTCCTTGAGGTTCCAAGCACCATGAAATGGATGATGGAGGGGAAAGAAAATGGAGGTGGGGCGCCACTCTCAAAGAGAGATAAGCCAAAGTGTTTAGGTTTGCCACAAGGGAAGGAACCCTTGATAAAAACCAACTAGGAAGAGGTTCCTCAAGAGAGAGGATCCTCAAGACCTTTTACTAAGAATGTGCTCACAAAGAGACTATTTTCATTCAACTTCAAAGGTGAAATTTTACAATGAGGGGGAATGAGTATATATAGCCAAATGGGAGAGCTTGGGCACACTTTTCTAGGCAATGTGGGACTTGGGCTTAATTAGGATTAAAACTAATTAACCCAAGTCTTAGGCCTTAAGTGAGGCACCTAAGTTCACCCCCTATGGGTGCAATTAGCATATCTTAATGTGAATGGGCTAGCCCAAAGTCATGTCTTAACTTATGCACCCATTATAAGCTTACTCCTCCTTTTTAACTAAAGACACCTATACCTTATAAACTAAGAAGATGGCCGGAAATACATGGCCTTAAGGGAATTAAAAATACTTTCCTATTTATCTAATTAAAATAAAATATTTACAAGCTAAAAATAATGAAGACTATGGCTTCGAATCTTCAATGAGCTTTCATCCATGCCATGCCTTCCTTGAGTCCTATTAGCCATGATGCATGCTAGGTGAGATTGCATCATCTCCTCTCCCTTGGAGAGGATTTGACCTCAAATCCTGAGGTCTTTCTTTCGCTTTTTCAAAGTCTGCAAGAAAATAAGGAAAGCAGTAAGTATATGCAGACAAGTGATTTTGGGGGAAGTGAGAGGTCTATAAGGAGGCCTCTTAAGAATGGGGTAGTGGAGGTTGGCACTAAAGTTTGAAAATATTTTAGTGTGCATGTGCCTCCACACAACAGCTCCCCATCCTCCTCCAATTGCACTAGATACTAGCCTCAAAGGTTTTGAAATAGTTGGCGAGACTAGTCTAAGTGGAATGGAGCACTCATCATGTTGGATTTGAGGGTGTGGATCAAGGTGCTCAAAAGATATAGGCACATCCTCAAATTAAACTTGTTCTTTTTGTAAGAGTTGGCAGGAAAATTTTTCTATGTAGAGAACCTCCTTTGAAGGCAAAGGCGGATCTTCCTTAGAGTCGGTCTTCCTACCAACAACCTTATTTTCATTTTTATCCCTTTCTCTCTTAAGCTTCATGATCCTTCTATCCTCCATAACCTCGGTAGGGGTAAGAGGAAGTAAGGTGATCTTTTTCCCTTTATGAGAGAGAGTGATTTTATTAGTGAGGCCATTGTGCAAAGTTTCCTTATCATGTTGCCATGGCCTTCCCAGCAACATGTGAATAGCTTCCATAGGGACTACATCACATAACACTTTGTCGTGATACTTCCCTATGAAGAAGCTAATCTCCACTTGCTCTCTTACTACTACACCATCTTCATAATTAAGTCCATGCAAAGAATAAGGTGAAGGATGAGGAGTAGTAGCAAGTGATAGCTTTTCCACCACCCTCGTGCTACAAAAATTACAACATGATCCACAATAAGAGAACAAGTTTTGCCCAAAATTTTGCATCTTGTTTGAAAAACATTCTCTCTTTGTGTTTGGGTTTCCTTACAAGGATGGCTTCCAAGAAGTTGTTTCACATTGAAGAGATCATCACATGAATGAGTACCCTTTTCATTTGATGTTCCCTTTAAAGTCCTTTTTCTTTTGGGGCAAAACAAAGCAATATGCCCTTTTTCTAAACACTTAAAACATTTAGGACTTCGAAAACGAGTGCTCGAACTAGTGGTAGGGGTGTCACTCATACTCAAGGGTTTTCTCTCAATATGCTTTCTTTTGGATGACTCTCTTTTGGGTTTAATTATAGAAGGGTTTGTCTTTTTCTTAGGATGCCTCTTAGGGTTTTCCTTCTTACTAGAAGAAGCATGAATGTCATGGGTTATTTTAGGCTCCTCTAAGTCTCTATAATGTGTGTAAATGTTACCACAAGAGCTCTTATAGGCATCTCTCTCTTTTTGTATATTCATTTATTCCCTTCTTTCTAACTTATTTTGTTCCTTTTCTCTCTTTTCCAATTCTTTCTTCTCTTTTTCTCTCCTTTCTCTTCCCTCTTTTCTCTCTAACTCTTTTCTTTTGTTTTCTTCTTTTTCTCTTTCTTTTTCTCTTTTCTCTTTTCTCTTTTTCTCTTCTCTCTTCTCTTGCTTCTCTTTCTTTCTTTTCATTTTCCCTACTCTCTATTTGTCTCTCTTTTTCTCTTCTTTCTTTTCTTTCTTGTCTCTCCTTTTCTTTTTGTTCTTTCTCTCTTCTCTCCTCTCTATCTAGTTCCTCTTGTTCTCTTTTCCTCATCTCTCTTTGTTTTCTCTCATTTTTCCAAAATTCCCTACGTTGTTTTTCTACTATTTCCCAATCAATAGAGTATGGATATGTGGGAAAGGTTAGTTTATCACTCTTCTCCTTTATTTTCCCTAGTTTCATTACTACTCCTAACACTCCTAGAAGTGTGTGAAAACATGTCAAAGTGTAAGGCCTAGGGAACTAATATGCAAAACACTCCTCTCTTTTTTGTTTTCTCCTAAAGTGTTAAGAGTCTTCGGAACTCTAACACTTTCTAAAACGTTGAAAGCAAATAAAGAAATTTAAAGCAAAGCTAAAGGATTCTAACGTGCTCCTAAGTATGAATAAGGGGTACCAATTCCTTATCCACACTAAAACGAGAAACTAAGGTTTATTACACACAAAAGAGGTGACCCTTATGAGCATCCAATACCTCTAATTAAAATGTCCTTTAAAAATACACCCAAATTAAACAAAGAAAATTAAAAGTAGTTGAATGTAACTCCTTTCTTCAAGTGCTCCTAACCAAGTGTATCACTCGAGTCTTGGCCTCCTTTTCAAGTCTCCTCTTCCTTGGTTTTAAATCGACACTTCCTAAGGATGCTACCCTTGTGAAAATTTTAACAATTTGGCTACCTACCAAGAGAAAACAAGCGCCCAAGCAAGAGACCAAGGGAAGTAGAATTTGAAAGCAAAAAGCAATAAAAAGCACTTAACAAGAATAGGAACACATCCAGGTGGAAAGAATTTATTTGACAAACACAAAGAAATCCAATAAGGACAAGCAAGAAATAAAGGGTGTAGAAAGAAAGTTGGCACACAAAAAAAAATTCCTAGAATGGGCCTAAAATAGAATTGGACTTAAAACAAAAAAGACTCAACAAATTCAATGATTTGCACAATTGTAAAGCAAGGTGGCTAAATCATGGTCAAATAAATTCAAGCAAATTTCAATAAAATTTAACACTCCTTTGAATTTTTTAATAATTTTGAGGTGCACTAATTTTTATTTTATTTTTTTGTACTCTTTTTACTTGTTTTTAGCACTTTTTACTAACTCTTTTTTTTTTTACTTATTTTACACTTTTGATTTCTTTTCTTCTTTTTTTTTTGAAACAATTTTGCTACACCTCTTAACACATTTTGTAGCAAATATAGTGAGGAGTCAACGAATCATAAATGCTTGAACAAAGGATAGGAAATGGCCACCATAATTGAGGTGCAAAATTAAGAAACAAAGCAACCTAATATGAACTAGTAATTTTAGGTGATAAAAAATAAATGGCACAAGGAGAGTTTTATGGAAGTTGAGGACAACTTGATTACTCAATAATCAGCCCAATCATACCCAACATGCCTCTCAAAGCCAATCAACAAAAATCACCACAAAAACTAGCACAAAATTAAGATACTAAAATTATTGAACAAGTGAATGAAATTTGGAAGAAATTGAGCATTAATTTTTTTGAAGATTTTTTTTTTTTTAAGAACATGCTAAGATCTAAATAGCATGTGAGACTCTAAGGACATGGGATCCAGAGTAAGCCTCTTTGATGCTCAATTTCCAATAGAGAAATAACACACTTTTATGGTAAAAATAAAAAGGCAAAACGATGTAGAATTAAGAGACAATAAAAGGGCTATAACATGACCAACTAAGACACAACTTGGAAGATTAAAAACTGAAATTAAATGACTCAAAATAACCAGAAATATATGGCCAAAAAAGAGAACAAAGGGCTGGAAAAACAGAAAAATAGGTGCAGGAAAATAGAATTAAAAATTCAAATAAGAAGAACAACGTGCATCCAAAGATCAAGACCACAATGTGTGGCTTCCTTCACAAATTTTGTGAAGTCATTACAATGATCTTCTTAGGATTTGCACAAGAATAAGGAAAAAATAAAAAGTTGGGCAGAAAATTAAAGAAACAATCCTAAAGGAAACATATAAAGATTCAATGGAAAAGAACAAGATAAATTGAATCTAGAAAGCAATAAAAACTAGGAAATAAATTGCATAAAATGAAAACTACAAAAACATAAACTAACAAGACATAAAAGGAATTAAATGACAAGAATCAAAGGCTGGAAAAAATGAAGGAAAAAGCAAGAACTCTAAGAAGAAAAGCTGAAAAAAATTAAAGAAAATTAAGACTAGAAAAGAACCTCATGGAGTTGGTTCTGATACCAAATGATGCATGCCTCCCTTGCTCTTTTTCCTTGAGGTTCCAAGCACCATGAAATGGATGATGGAGGGGAAAGAAAATGGAGGTGGGGCGCCACTCTCAAAGAGAGATAAGCCAAAGTGTTTAGGTTTGCCACAAGGGAAGGAACCTTTGATAAAAACCAACTAGGAAGAGGTTCCTCAAGAGAGAGGATCCTCAAGACCTTTTACTAAGAATGTGCTCACAAAGAGACTATTTTCATTCAACTTCAAAGGTGAAATTTTACAATGAGGGGGAATGAGTATATATAGCCCAATGGGAGAGCTTGGGCACACTTTTCTAGGCAATATGGGACTTGGGCTTAATTAGGATTAAAACTAATTAACCCAAGTCTTAGGCCTTAAGTGAGGCACCTAAGTTCACCCCCTATGGGTGCAATTAGCATATCTTAATGTGAATGGGCTAGCCCAAAATCATGTCTTAACTTATGCACCCATTATAAGCTTACTCCTCCTTTTTAACTAAAGACACCTATACCTTATAAACTAAGAAGATGGCTGGAAATACATGGCCTTAAGGGAATTAAAAATACTTTCCTATTTATCTAGTTAAAATAAAATATTTACAAGCTAAAAATAATGAAGACTATGGCTTCGAATCTTCAATGAGCTTTCGTCCATGCCATGCCTTCCTTGAGTCCTCCTAGCCATGATGCATGCTAGGTGAGATTGCATCATCAATGATGCATGCCTCCCTTGATCTTTTTCCTTGAGGTTCCAAGCACCATGAAATGGATGATGGAGGGGAAAGAAAATGGAGGTGGGGCGCCACTCTCAAAGGGAGATAAGCCAAAGTGTTTAGGTTTGCCACAAGGGAAGGAACCCTTGATAAAAACCAAATAGGAAGAGGTTCCTCAAGAGAGAGGATCCTCAAGACCTTTTACTAAGAATGTGCTCACAAAGAGACTATTTTCATTCAACTTCAAAGGTGAAATTTTACAATGAGGGGGAATGAGTATATATAGCCCAATGGGAGAGCTTGGGCACACTTTTCTAGGCAATATGGGACTTGGGCTTAATTAGGATTAAAACTAATTAACCCAAGTCTTAGGCCTTAAGTGAGGCACCTAAGTTCACCCCCTATGGGTGCAATTAGCATATCTTAATGTGAATGGGCTAGCCCAAAATCATGTCTTAACTTATGCACCCATTATAAGCTTACTCCTCCTTTTTAACTAAAGACACCTATACCTTATAAACTAAGAAGATGGCTGGAAATACATGGCCTTAAGGGAATTAAAAATACTTTCCTATTTATCTAGTTAAAATAAAATATTTACAAGCTAAAAATAATGAAGACTATGGCTTCGAATCTTCAATGAGCTTTCGTCCATGCCATGCCTTCCTTGAGTCGTCCTAGCCATGATGCATGCTAGGTGAGATTGCATCAAGAAGAGGAAGAAGAAAAAGTGGAAGGAGAAGTAGTGGAAAAGGGAGAAGAGTAAGAAGAAGAAAAGCAAGGCAAGGGAGGAGGAAGAAGAAGTGGAAGAAGGAGGAGAAGATGAAGGGGAGGAAGAAGAGGTAGTGTGCGCAGAAGAAGTGCAAGAATGAGAAGGGAAAGAAGAAGAAGAACAACTAGAAGCAGCAGAAGTGGAAGAAGGTGAAAAAGAAGAAGAAGAAGAAGTAGTTGAACGAGAACAAGAGGTAGAAATGCAAGTGGAAGCAGAAGAAGGAGAAAAAGACAGAGAAGACGAAGGAAAGGGAAGACCAAGCGGGAGATGAAGAGAAAAAAGAAGAAGGAGAGGAGACGATGAAGAAGAAGTGGAAGAAAGAGAACAAGAGGAGGCAGGAGAAGTGGAAGAAAGAGAAGAGGAGGAAGAAGAAGGAGAGTTAGCAGCAGAAGTGGGAGAAGGAAAAGAAAAGGAAGAGTAAAAAGATGTGGAAAGAAGAGAAGTGGAAGAAGGTGAAAAGGAGGAGGAAGAAGTAGTAGTGGAAGGAGGTGGGATGAAGAAGAAGAACTAAAAGAAGGAGAAAAGGAGGAAAAGGAAGACGAAGGGAAATGGAAGGGAAGAAGAAGCAGAAGAAGTGGAATATGGAGGAGAAGAGGAAGAAGAAGTGTAAGCAGAAGATTTGGAGGAAGGAGAAGAAGAGGGAGAGCAACAGTTGGAAGCAAAAGAAATGGGGGATGGAGAAAAAGGGGAAGGAGAAGAAAGAAATGAAAGAACAAGAAGTAGTGGAAGGAGAAGAAATGGAAGAAGAAGAAGTGTAAGTAGAAGAAGTGGAAGAAGGAGACGAAAAAGAAGAAGAACAACAAGTGGAAGCAGAAGAAGTGGTAGAAGGAGAACAAGAGGAATAGGAGGAAGTAGTGGAATGAGAGGGGATGAAGAAAAAGAAGTGGAAGAAGGAGAACGAGAGGAGGAAAAGAAGTGGAAGAAGGAGAAGAAGAGGAAGAAGAAGAAGTGGAAGAACGAGAAGAAGAGGAAGAAGTGCAAGTGGAAGAAGGAGAACAATAGGAAGAAAAAGAAGAGTCGAAGAATGAGGAAAAGTGGAAGAAGAAGTAGTAGCAGGAAAGGGGATGAAGAAGAAGAAGTGGAAGAAGGAGAAGAAGAGAAAGAAGAAGAAGTAGTGGAAAAGGGAGAAGAGTAAGAAGAAGGAAAGGAGGCCATGGGAGGAGGAAGAAGAAGTGGAAGAAAGAGGAGAACATGAAGGGGAGGAAGAAGAGGTAGTGTAGCCAAAAGAAGGAAATGGAAGCAGAAGAAGTAGTGCAAGAAGAAGAAATGGAAGAAGAAGAAGTGTCAGTAGAAGAAGTGGAAGAAGGAGACGAAAAAGAAGAAGAACAACAAGTGGAAGTAGAAAAAGTGGTTGAAGGAGAATAGGAGGAATAAAAGGAAGTAGTGGAATAAGAGGGGATGAAGAAGAAGAACTGGAAGACGGACAATGGGATGAGGAAGAAGAAGTGGAAGAAGGAGAAGAAGAGGAAGAAGAAGAAGTGGAAGAAGGAGAACAAGAGGAAGAAGAAGAAGTGGAAGAAGGAGAACAAGAGGAAGAAATGCAAGTGGAAGCAGAAGAAGAAGAAGAAGAAGAAGAAGAAGAAGAGAAAAAAGAGGGAGAGGATGAAAGAAAGGGAAGAAGAAGAAGGAGATGAAGAGGAAGAAAAAAAAGGAGAGGAGAGGATGAAGAAGAAGTGGAAGAAAGAGAACAAGAGGGGGCGGGGTAATTGGAAGGAAGAGAAGAAGAGGAAGAAGAAGGAGAGTAAGCAGAAGTAGTGGAAGAAGGAGAAGAAAAGGATGAAGAAGATGTGGAAAGAGAAGAAGTGGAAGAAGGTGAACAAGAGGAGGAAGAAGAAGTAGTGGAAGGAGGTGGGATAAAGAAGAAGTAGTGGAAGGAGGTGGGATGAAGAAGAAGAAGTGAAAGAAGGAGAAAAGGAGGAAAAGGAAGAAGAAGGGGAAGGGAAGGGAAGGGAAGGGAAGAAGAAGTAGAAGCAGTGGAATATCGAGGAGAAGAGGAAGAAGAAGAAGAAGTGTAAGTAGAAGATTTGGGGGAAGGAGAACAAGAGGAAGAGCAACAATTGGAAGCAAAAGAAGTGGGGGATGGACAAAAAGAGGAAGGAGAAGAAGGAAAGGGAAGAAGAAGAAGTAGTCGAAGGAGAAGAAATAGAAGAAGAGGAAGGAGAAGAAACGTAGCAGAAGAACTAGAAGATTGAGACAAAAAAGAAGAACAACAAGTGGAAGCATAAGAAGTGGTAGAAGGAGAACAGGAGGAATAGGACGAAGTTGTGGAATGAGAGGGGATGAAGAAGAATAAGTGGAAGAAAGAGAATGGGAGGAGTAAGAAGAAGTGGAAGAAGGAGAAGAAGAGGAAGAAGAAGAAGTAGTTGAAGGAGTGGGGATGATGAAGAAGAAGTGGAAGAAAGAGAACAAGAGGTAGAAATGTAAGTGGAAGCAGAAGAAGGAGAAAAAGAGGGAGAAGACGAAGGAAAGGGAAGAAGAAGAAGGAGATCAAGAGGAACGAAAAGAAGGAGAGGAGAGGATGAAGAAGAAGTGAAGGAACTGAACAAGAGTAGGCAGGGGAATTGGAAGAAAGAGAAGATGAGGAAGAAGAAGGAGAGGAAGCAGAAGAAGTGGAAGAACGAGAAGAAAAGAAAGAAGAAGAGGGTGTGGAAAGAGAAGAAGTGGAGGAAGTTGAACAAGAGGAGGAAGAAGAAGTAGTGGGTGGAGGTGGGATGAAGAAGAACAACTGGAAGAAGGAGAAAAGGAGGAAAAGGAAGAAGGAGGGGAAGGGAAGGGAAAAAGAAGTAGAACAAATGGAATATGGAGGAGAAAAGGAAGAGGAAGAAGAAGGGTCAGCAGAAGATTTGGGGGAAGGAGAACAAGATGAAGAGCAACAATTGGAAGCAAAAGAAGTGGGGGATGGAGAAAAAGAGGAAGAAGAAGAAGGAAAGGGAAGAAGAAGAAGTAGTGGAAGGAGAAGAAATGCAA